>CM038343.1:3897989-5272989 GCA_021464625.1 Proterorhinus semilunaris | reverse complement strand
GCCTCCTCCGCTCCTTCTCCAGCTTAATGAAAGGGTTTTCCTCCAGCGGGCCAAGGCTCTCCTACAACAACAACAACAACAACACAAGAAATGAATGGATACAGAACAGGGAAGTATCACGTGTACTTCAGAGCAGGGTTCCTACGGGAAATGTAATGCTATTTAATTGCAAAAGATCTATGCATTTAAAAAATAGATACATAAATAGACTGCACTGCAAAAAGTAAATATCAAGCATTTGGCTTAAATGTCTTGAATTGAGGGAATGTATCTAGTTTTGAGCGGTTTTCACTCATTTAGACTTTGTTCCTGGTCTGACCAAGTTTACTTTGCTAGTTTGAGGACATTTCAGACTGGTTTTAAGTTAAATCTTGCTCTAAATAAGAAAGTAAAATTGCCAATGAGATAAGACTGATTTTCTTGCCCCATTGGCAAAGAAAATTACTTGAAATAGAGACAAAATGTATTGAAACGAGTCAGCAACATCTCAAAACAAGTGAAATAATCCGGGTCAAATGGCCAAATACATCTTACCGAGTCAAAACAACTCACATTTTGATTATTATGCTCAAATTGAAACATTTATACTATCCATCCATCCATTTTCTCCCACTTGTCCGTTGCCGGGTCGTGGGGGCAGCTGTTGGAGTTGCCCAAATCACATTGCACCAGCCCCCTATGGCTCCTCCTGCAGGTGGTGGGTCCACAGAAGGACGGCCTCATGGTTCTAACTGGGCCTGTTGGTCTCTCATAGGGGGCCCATTCACTCTCTCATTCATACACCAGTGTACGCAGACACTGGAGGCAAGGAGGGTGAAGTGTCTTGCCCAAGGACACAACGACAATGTGCACCTTCAGGAGGCGGGATTCGAACCCCCGACCTTCCGACCAATCCAAGTCAATACTTTTCGATGGCATTTAAGGTAGGGTGACCAGATGTCCCAGTTTACCCGGGACAGTCCCAGTTTTAAGTCCTTTGTCCCACGTCCCAATAGGTTTCTCCAAAACCATTTATTTGTCCCCGTTTTACTCGTAATCTGTACTCTGTTCGAGTATCAATTACCGAGTGTAAACCAATTCAAAAATCTCAATTCAGGATGCGGATTGGTGCGTGTCTTAAGTCGTTGACAGTTTAACCGTTCATCGTGGGTGAAGACAGTTTAGATTTGGAACCCCCTGCGGCCTAGTCCCGAATATTGTCCCCGTTTTTTGTGGGAAAATCTGGTCGCCCTAATTTAAGGCCTTCATTTTTGGCACAATTCATTAGATTTCTTTTCAATGCAATTTCAACAGCAGCCAATTTCTTGAGTCCTGCCGCTCCACTGGGGTTAACAACATTGAATAATAACATTACCGTGCATATGGCTCTCAGAAATGACAACTAATGAATGAATACTTTCAAAACATGGAGGACAAATGTCGGTGATTTTTCCAAGTAGCAGGATTCCAATATCAATTCCAGCCTTGAAATGATCTGGAGTGGAATCAAAAGCAAAACAGACATCCCTATAGTCTAAACTACAGTTATCTGGTTTAATACACGATAAAAAGATGTTGTTGCGTGTCGAGTACTAGGGCTGCACGATTTCTCAAACAAATATTCCGATTTGAGTTGCGATTTTAATATATATTCAAAACGTATTCATACATATCCTTGCTCAAATTGAACGTGACTAAAATACGCCCGGGATTGGGATCACGGGCGTCTCTCTAAACCCTTTATAGAATCTAAATAACTGCAGTCCTAGTGGACAATTGTGGCATGGCGTTCCAAGTGTGCCATTTTATTGTAAACAGTTCAATAACAGACAAGGATTCCCACGTACTCCCTGCCGGACTATTATTAACAGTTGCACACGATTGTCCAGATTGATAGAGGGGATATCTACTGGATAATAATATTGTTTTTTTGTTTTGTTTTTTTTTTATTTTGTTTTTTTCTCTATATGAAATGTATTACATTTGAAGATAAAAGTGTATGACAATTTAAAATTTAATTTTTTGTGTGTGGATATTATTGATTTAGTTATATTTTCCCCCTCCCCCCCCTCTGTCTAACATATTTCAAAATGTAATCTGAATGTTTTAAGTTTTAAAGAACATTTACATTTCATAGAATGTGGCATGTGTGTGTGTGTGTGTGCATGTGTGTGTGTGTGTGTGCATGTGTGTGTGTGTGTTTTGTTTGTTTATATGTGTTTTTGTTTTGTTTTTCATGCCTTGTTGATGTCTATTGTCCTGTCCTTTCATGTATGGTTTTAAGTTGAAATAAAAAAAACAAAAACAAAAACAGTTGCACACGAGTAAGTGGGCAAAGAGACGCTCAGAGGCGGACTTAGCCATTAGGCATAGGTCGGCGGCCGCCTAGGGCCCCCTAACGTTGGGGGGCCCCGGACCCCCTGACCACCTGTTAAACTTCAAATGAATCTTTTCTTACTTTTTAAAATTAAAAAAGTCATTAAACAACGGAATGGCTTTTGATTTATGAATGAGTTGAGCACTGTACCGGCATAAGTATAGATTGTTGTTATGTGTATGACTCCTATATTTGGGATCTCATTTGTTTCTTTCCCGCTCTAGTAAAAGAAGATTTGACAGAAAGGCAGATCATCATCATCATCATCATCATCTTTACAAAATTATACAGAAAAAAACAAGGCAATTGCTGGTATGGAATTTCAGATCTTCCTTATGAATGAAATCTAAAGTGTTTGAGAACAATGTTATTTAAAAAACAAAGCATTTACTTTACTGTCAATACCCTTTTCTCTCTTTACAGACGTCACCTCCAGCATCTCACTTACGGCAGAAGACTGGAGGGCTTCACAAATCAAGTTAAAAGTAAGATTCTCTTGAAAAATAAAACCCAAGGATTTAAAAAGATTTTGAACATTAAAGGAACAGGCCACCGTTTTTACACACTGACATATGTTCTTACCTTACCTTAGACTAGTTGATATGTACCTGTCTGGTCTTTGTCCGTGCGCTCTGTCATGCAAACGGAGCACAAACGCAGCCTCTTCCACATACTGTATAGTTCCAAATCAGCTCCCGTTAGAAGCTACCAAACTCTTCTACGTTTTCCCTATTTAAATACAGTTACGTGACGTGTTACACTACAAAGTATAGTAACACAGAAATGTAACATGTCGATTTTCTCAGCGGATAAAAAGGGGTACTATATTGTGAGGCGTAATAATACGAGGAGCACTACGTCCGCTCACTTCCGTCAATAGAAGCAGCGTGACTTGTAGTGAGCGGGAGAAAAGTCTTTAGGAGTTAGTGCGCGGACGTAGTGCTCCTCGTATTATTACGCCTCACAATATAGTACCCCTTTTTATCCGCTGGGAAAATCGACATGTTACATTTCTGTGTTACTATACTTTGTAGTGTAACACGTCACGTAACTGTATTTAAATAGGGACAACGTGGAAGAGTTTGGTAGCTTCTAACGGGAGCTGATTTGGAACTATACAGTATGTGGAAGAGGCTGCGTTTGTGCTCCGTTTGCATGACAGAGCGCACGGACAAAGACCAGACAGGTACATATCAACTAGTCTAAGGTAAGGTAAGAACATATGTCAGTATGTAAAAACGGTGGCCTATTCCTTTAAGTGTGAGGAAGGCCCCATGTCTGTGTTCGCCGTGGGCCCCCCAAAATAGCTAAATCCGCCACTGGAGACGCTCCACGTGACGTACGCAGATCTCAAAAAGTATTAGGCTATCGATATTTCATAGTCATATCCCTACATGGGTATTGCACTAACGAGTTGTCCAGGAAGTAGCTGCATCTCTCAGTTTATAGCCAACAGTGGCACTCCTCCCTCTGAGTCACTACTGTTTAGATATTGGACATCTATTTTGTCTCCTTTTCCCGGTTGCCTTTTGTGCAAGAGTTGCGAGTTGCTAAATACAATCTGTGTCAGCTCCTTGAGCCAGAAACAGGGAAGTCATGAACTCGTGCAAACTATGTCTGTAAAACGTTAGGTTGAGTATTATTCCTCTTTTCACACATCTCACACACATTTAGCGGCCTTTCAATTAAAAAATCATATTAGATACAACTCTGTGCCTCCGCGTGACCCAAGATAGACAGACAGATAGATAAGGATGGGGTATAGTTAGAAGCAAAGGTAGGGATTTGTTTTCATGTTATGTTTTGGCACCCATTTGAAAGCTAATTACTGCACGTATAGGGCTGCCCTGATCACAACATGTTCCACTCCGTGAACATTGACCGTCTTGTCGATTTTAAAGGTGTCATTTTGAAGATAACTAGACAAGGAGCCATCCCTAACCCCTTTGGGAACGCCGCCTCTGTGAACCCCCGTCCCTCCATTGGCCTCCTTCCTCGTACTGTGCGCGCGCGTGCAGCCCTCAAATCTGCACCGACTGTGTGGCACGTATTCCCTCCTCCAGTCGGTCCCTTGGCGAGAGCAGCAGCCCGTCGTGGCTCGCGTGCGCGCACTACTACTACTACAGGACCTTTTACCTGTAGCACCAGGCTCTCCTCCTCCTCCTCCTCCTCCTCCCCATCTTCGTCCCTCGATGTCGCCCTCTCCGCGTGTCGCGTTTCTTTGTTGCTTCCAAAATGCTGGCTGGCCGTGGAGATGGTGTAGTTTCGCCCATTCCCACCGTCACCGCCTCCGTCCTGCTTCGAGCCATTGACAACCGCGGCGCTCCCGTTGTGCCGATGAGGGCCAGCCGCCGCCGCCGCCGCAGTAGCACCTCCTCCTCCGCCGGGGCTCCCCTCCTGCGCCCCCGTCCCACCGCCCTTCGCCCTCCTCCTCTCCAGGATCTCTCGCTTCCAGGCCGGCATCCGGGGGCTCTCTGGCTGCTGCTCCTCGCGGTCCTGGCGGAGGACGCGGACATCACCTCCGCCGGACATCGCGGCGCAGGAGAAGAGGAATAGGAAGACGGGGTTCGACGCCGAGACAAAGGAGGCGGGTGAAGTGTAATGTTTCGCTGCGGGGTAAAGGCTCCGTGAAATTGCTGCGGGAACCGTTCAGCGCTCGCCGGGACACATCCTCGCCCGTGCCCCGTGCCTCCTCTGCCGTCGGTCGGTGCGCTGTGTCTCGCTCCGCACGGGCTGGTTCGTCTGCGATGTTACGGGACTGCAGACCGGAGCCGCTGCGGATACAGGGCTGTCGTTTTGCGTAACAGCGCCATCTCTGCGTAATGGTGCACTTGCAGTACCCCAGGCCGACTACACAGCAGAGGGGGTAGAGGAGCCACAATATTTACTCATAAGAAATAATTGTATTCAAGTAGGCCTGCAAAAAGTGTGCGTTAAAATGAAAATTTGCCACTTAAAGTTACAGTACTATTCTTTTCCACTTAGGTACGAGATACTTCATTTTAATATTAAAGTATGAAAAAACTACTTCATTGTTATTTTATTCACACAAAACAAACAGGAAAATTATATCACTCTCAAATTGAAAGAAACCTCCTATTATGTGCACACACTCGCACTTAAAGTATTTGAGTTCTACCAACCCCGGCTACACAGCGAGTAACGGTAAACGCAACCCTGAAGACTTCCCCTGTAGGCTATACTTACACACAACTTTAAAGTGTAGGCTATCGATGTATTCGAAACATTCTTTTGGCTGCCTCGGGATTGCAATTTTACATTTTCAAACAATGAAATCATGTTTATGCAATGATAATGTACCACTCTGGGGGAGAACCTGACATATTATTTTTATGGCTGAAAGTGCTTTCTAATGGCCAGCATCACGCGCATGTTTTAAAAAAAAAATATTGTCACCACTTTTGGACGCCTTTATGAGGAAATGGTTCATATGTGCTGGAAGATATGACTTTGAGCTTTGTAACAGTTTTGGTTTCATGTGAATTGGCCCGGGGAATTACAGAGAAATTAACAATGGACTAAGACTAGAAATCTGCATTTTGAGCGTTACTATGGCTACCACCATGGAATGTTCACCTCAATTCTAAACTATAGGCTCTTTAGGATGTTGTGATGTCACCTATTAATGCCTGTTCGAGTGTATAGAATTTCTAATAGCCTCTCGAGACCGACCGTCGATATCAGCTTTGGGATTTTGAAAAAGAGCTGGTATGCACGTCCTAAATCTAGCATTAAAAAAAATATATAAATGTTGATGTTCTAAAGGGTCGTACGGCCTTTCTGAAATAATTACAACCTTTGGGCTTTGCCAGTTAAAATGACATTACTTTCATTGATGCTTTAAAGAAACTTACCTGACCAAAAGAGACCAAAATGTTGTTAGCATTTAGCATTATAGTTGCGCAACATTAAACATGTCGATTTTCTAAGCGGATAAAAAGGGGGTACTACATTGTAAGGCGTATTAACACCTAAGGAGCGCTTCGGCGTCCGCACAGTGCCTTATTACGCCTCACAATGTAGTTCCCCTTTTTATCCGCTTAGAAAATCGACATGTTTAATTTTGTGTAACTAGAACTGGATCGTGTATCTGCTCACGTAACCGTATTTAAATATGGGGGAAACGTGGAAGAGCTCGGTCGCTTCCAACGTCACCCCCGTTTGACCCCACAGAGGAGAGGCTAAATGCTAACGATTAGCTTTGCTCTTTTTGCGTGACGCACAAAGACCAGACAGGTGCGCATCAACTCGTCTAAGCTCAGGTCAGAACATGTCTCAGTGTGGAAAACGGTGGCCTGTTCCTTTAAATGTGGCATTTTATTCCTCACAGTTGAGCTTCCTCTACAGGTGGCAGTGGGAATGACACAGTAACTAGCAGGTTCGCCCAGGGGTGTCAAACTCATTTTGGGTTGCGGGCCGAAATTCAGCTGCCACGGCGGGTCGCGGGCCACATATAATGTAAACAGGAAAACAAAACATTAGCTTACACTTTACAAGTTTCTCAAAGTGCTACATAGTGTTCATTAGAGTGAATGGTCCTCTTTTCAAGTCTTATGTTTTTCTTGCAAAAGAGATGTCAACATTTATCAATTATATCAATCGATAAAATAATGTAAGAACATTCAACAAGGATCACTGTATACATATAGGAAGAGGTCAATTTTTCTTGAAAAATCCGACAATCTGTGTCCACTTTTCTCTTTTTGGACAAAGACATTTCACTGAAGAGGGCGCCAGAGTCAACAGAAAAAGCAGGTAAAGCGATAGAACTGACTCAAACACAGCGCCCCTAGCGGACAATATAAGAACTGCACATTTTAAAGAAAATGAAGTTTATTCTTCTTTAATAATGCATATTTATCCCGTGGGCCGGACTGAACCCACTGGCGGGCCGGTTCTGGCCCGCGGGCCGTACGTTTGACACCCCTGGGCCCTAACCGCATCTAACGAATCGATGGCATCATGATGAACACACTTTTTTTGTTTCGATCACAGGACAAGCGCTTGACCCAAAGCAATTCTGATTGACAGCGCGGGTGTCAGGCATGAATTATATCCCACCTTTTTTCCCTGAAGCCCCCGCGTGCATGCTGTAAGGCGCATTGAGTTGCCTTGAGTACGAAATGCGCAAAATAAAGTTGCCTTGCCTGTAGTCTAGTTGCTGCGCTCCCCAGTCCCAAATTGTGTCCCCCACAAATGTATCAAAACATGAAAATACTTGCCAATACGCATTTATTTCGAGTGTTTTATGCACTTCTACTACTATATTTGTATTTACTTTGTATTTATTTTGACCTCCATTAGCTGTAACAAGAACAGCTAGCCTCTTCCTGGAGTGTGGAGCCTCCAAAAAAGTGTCCCCAAAAGTCTGTCTTCTTTCCGATTTGTATTACAGTGCTGATATCGATCTGGCTTTTGCCTTTGGATTCTGCCGTTTCCTCTTCCCAACTATCCGGCCCAAATCTGGGGTCCCAAATCCGCAGCTGCTCCGGTCTGACCCACTCCGCAGCAGTGTCGCTGATTGGCCCGCTCCGAGTCAAACCCCGCCCACTCCCCCCCGTTTCTGTTGACCATGGCAACCATTGGCTGTCAATCACTTTCAGGTTTCGCCTCCCTTTTTTTAATTTGTTTTATTATAAATAAACCAATAATCAATAACAAATACGTAAAATATAATAATACGAATAACAAATAATATTTCAATTGTTCTGAAAACGTTTACACATCTGGAATCCTCTAACTGAAAAACATTGTTGATTTGTTGTCGCTTGGATTAATAACTCGAGTTTGTGATTGTAGATTAGGTGTGACGCCACCTGTCGATAATCCGGGATAAAAATCATGCTATTTTTAGATTATTATGTCCATCATCAAACATTTATCACTGAGCTATAATCAACGTACTCTGGAATTGGTCAAGCGTAATTAACGATAAGGTTTTATTGAACCCTTTTCAAGTGGCTTAAAAAACACCTATTGTCTATTGAAGGCACATGGATCAGAAAATGACACTGGATAGATAATAGAATCATGTTAAAGTGGGACCATACAAATATACTGTTCTTAAAATCCAACACCAGGAAACTTGATGACATCATAAAGCTCAATTCCCTGCTACAGATATATAGAGCTGTAAATAACCAGCTCCCTAGTAACATACAATTAATGTTTGGTAAAAGAGAGGGAAGATACGATCTACGGTACAATGTATCCATTCCACCCTAAAAAGTCCTCGTATTACACGGAGACGAGTGGAATAAAAGACAGTATAAGGGGACCGTGTTTGAGAAGTCATCTGTATTACTGTGAACTTGTGAAATACCACACCATTGCTGATATAATCAATCTCTATCTACCAAGTCTATTTGATCTGTATTAAAGGAACTTGAGATAAATTAAAAATGCAGTTATGGCCTCCGCTGGTCATTGCAAATTAAATAGAATTGGGGCAGGCGAGATGTGGACCTGTTGTAGGGCCTTCCTCTCAACGGGCTCATAAATCTTGTCTTTTTAAAGCATCGCTCAGCATAGGATTATAAAGTGGTTCACAGCATCAACTAGTTAGGGCAGCAGGGTGGGGGCTCGCTGGTGGGGGGCTACCGCCCTCTACCAGCTTGCCACATAACACCCTGGCTTTTTAACGCTCCTCACAAATAGGGAAAACAATCAAAAACCACTGACAGAACAATCTTAACCAACACTATTACAGTTGAAGCAGGAATGATAGAAATGAGAAACATGATACATTTGAAGATGATACTTTTGAGAATGCCATTATTGTCATTGTTATTATGGTGATGATAATATATGTATAATAAATATGTGCGCTAGTAATGTATGCGTATGTATATCTAAAACACTATGACTATTTAAACAATAAGTACATCAATAGAATGATGACTAGAATGGTAATATAAGCAATGATAAAAAAGAGAAAGTTATCAAACTAAGTAAATACACTCAGAAATCACAAACCTTTCTATTTGTATTGTGTTGTATTTTGAAATTGGGGTAGGCACTTATAAGCTTTTTTGCTTCTGCCTACTCCTTTTGAGTTATTTATTTTAATTTTTTCTTGTTTTTTTTGTGATAATGTAAATGAAATTATGTAAATATTGTAAATAATAACGCACAGTAAATAATAGCTAAAAAAAAAAAGAAATCAAATCAAAATTATGTAATGGGTTTGGCGCCATCTTGTGGTGAACTAAGGCTCAACAGTAAACCGATGAATTGTTGAGTCGCTTTCATTTTCACGTTTAAGGGGAAATGGCGTACTTCTTGTGAAAACTCTGTTGCTTCGATAAGGTATGTTACCTCCAAATATTGTGGTATCTAATGACCAATAGCTTTTTAAATGTAGGCTAAAAAGAAATGCAAAAACAAAGCTTATGAATCAGTTTTTTTTTCGACAGGACTGGGAGTCTAGGCTGTCAGAATAATGGGACGCTGTGTCCTAAAGCTTCCGGGTGGGGGAAAAATAACCTGGCCTTTTTTGACACTTAATGATAATTTAGACGTCTGCATTAATCATTGACTAATCATTTTCTAAGTGAGGGGTCTTTTATTTTTGCAGATTGTGCTCAAATTTTTCGAACAAAATAGGCCACATCTAAAATATGACCCATTAAACTTATGTATGTAAGGGATAGTTTTCAACTGTCTGCAAACATTAAAATGAGTTTGTATGGGACAAGTTATATTTTGCCTCTCCCCTCTTATTCAGTATACTACATGGTTGCAGATAACCTGGCAAAATCCATATTGTTACAATTACAATGCTAATTTCATTGAGAAGTCTTTTCATGGTTTAGCACCAAAGTCCATCTCTGACATGTTAGAGCCGTATGAACCATCTCGGGCCCTGAGAACTTCAGGGAGGGGCCTCCTGGTGGTTCCCAGAGTCAGGACTAAACACGCTGAGGCTGCGTTTCAGTTTCATGCAGCTAAAATCTGGAACAGTCTTCATGAGGATGTGAGACAGGCCTCAACTCGGACCATGTTCAAATCCAGGCTGAAAACAGCTCTTTTTACCCGAGCAGATGAAAACTGAAAGTATTTTATCTGCACTCTTGCCTTTTACTGTAATTGATTAATTTTTATGTTGATGTTTTATTGATTTGATCTGTTTTCTTTCCCTGGAAAATGTAAGCCCGAGCAACCCCAGACTGATCAGATCAGTGCGAATGTTATTGGCACTAATTGGCAATTTCAATCGGCTCTCGACAGGTTATGTAATCACAAATTCCACGAGAATTCATCATGTAGCGTATAGGTTAGGTTGGAGATTCCTCTTCTATCCGCCCAAATTTGGACGGAATTAACTTTTTTTTTACGTTTTTGCCTCTAGTTACTGACCATGTGACAGCCTATCATGGCGACTGCGTCACAAGAAGGTACGTTTTCAAGATCAAAGATAAACAAAACATTAAAGAGAATGTGCAGCAAGTTCACAGTTTGTTTTTTTAGGATTGAAGGCTGGAAGTTGAACTGTCTTCTCTTATTTATTTATTTATTTATTACATTGTGTTTCCTTTGCAGATATTTCTCCCATGAGGAGGCAGCGCAGTAGGAGCTTTCAGTTCATACCCCCATCAAGTGAGTTGATACATTTAGGCGACGCTGCTATTCTCTGTGACTAAGCACTGTTCCCACTGTTCTATTGCTCCTCATGTGACCAGTCATGCATAAAACACTCAAGTTTCAGTTTATTTGTTTGAAATAAACTGAAACTGTTTATCGTCATTTGTGGGGGCCATGTTTTTGAACTTGAGGGGCGCGTCCTGATTACAAAGTCCTGACCTAAATCCTATTGAAAATCTGTGGAAAGACCTGAAAACTGCTGTACACAAACGCTCTCCTTGTAATTTATCAGAGCTTGAGTTGTTTTGTAAAGAGGAATGGGCTAAAATGTCAGTCTTTAGATGTGCAAATCTTGTAGAGTCAAACCCCAGAAGACTTGCTGCTGTTATTGCAGCAAAAGGGGGTTCCGCAAAGTATTAAGTCATGCTGTATGAATACTTATGCACGCCCCACTCACTTTTCTATTTTTTTGAAAAATAACAGAATCATGTATCATTTTGCTTTCACTTCACAGTTGTCTGTTACGTGTGTGTGAACTTTCAGTAAAAAATTCAAAATAAAATCTGTATGTTTATGGTTGTAAACGTGACAAAATGTACAAAAGTTCAAGGTGTATTAGTACTTTCAAAAGGCACTGTAAGTATTACATTATAATAGCCTCGAGCATATGAAGCCTTTAGTCAGCCCTGCTTACATGTATAAATGATTAAGTGAACGTTAAATCCTAATCTAAGATAAGGCATTTCATTATCGATTTAATCCATCCATTCATTTTCTTCCACTTGTCCGTTGCCGGGTCGTGGGGGCAGCTGTTGGAGCTGCACCAGCCCCTATGGCGCCCCCTGCAGGTGGTGGGTCCACAGAAGGACGGCCTCATGGTTCTAACCGGGCCTGTTGGTCTCTCATAAGGGGCTTCTGAACCGCTCTTTGTCTGACCCGTCACCTAGGACCTGTTTGCCATGGGAGACCCTACCAGGGGCACGAAGCCCCCGACAACAGAGCTCCAGGATCATTCGGGCTCAAACCGCTCCACCACGTTAAGGTGGCGGTTCCAGGAGGGGATTATCGATTCAATGTAATTTACAAATGATATGTGTAGTTTTAGGTTTTTCCTGGAAAATGACACCCCATGGGGCCAATCAGTGCCCGCCTCCCCCCTCTATAAGATCTTTGATGGCCATAAAGCAGAGGTTCCCAACCTTTTTTTCCTTAAAGCCCCCCCTGCATGTGATGTATTCGGGCCGTGTAAAAACAACACTCTGAGCAGATTTGGATTTAGTTGATTTTACTTATGTGCTGCTAATCAATCATAAAATGTTGTGTTGACGGTTTCTAAAGGTCTTTCTGGTGTCTCTGGCCTTGCTTCTGATCCGGCTCCAGCGAGTAGCTATCGAATGTACCTGAAAACACCTAAAGCATTTGGTGGGGACCTGGCCTAATGTTTTATGTGGCCTTTAGAATAAATAAACAGGAATATTGTAAGAAACAGTGTTGCAGTATTTTAAATCTTGTATATTTTGGATGACTAAAAGAAGTGTTAAATATAGTATTAGTATGGCTTCAAAACAGTTCCTAGTGCCATTGAATTCTCGCTGTAAGCTGTCAATGATGACATCAGACACATTCAGCTTAAACCTGTCAGGCATGGGTACTCTGGTTTCCACTATCACTAAAACATGTACAATGGGGTCCCATATAAGGCAAGGACTCCTCAAAGAACATTCTGAACAAATAATAATGTTATTTTTCATTTCAGTGTCTGAGCTGAGGGTGGTTCTTCTGGGAAACAACTGGACTCAGAGGTGCTTTGTGGGGAACCTTTTACTCAATATGGACTTATTCAATATGAGGATGGAGTCTCCATTCTCTATTAGAGCTAGGGACCCATTGAAGGACAGTAAATTAATAGTCATCAACACCCCAAACCTTCTCCGCCCTGACCTCACTGACCCGCAGCTGACAAATCTGATACAGGAATTAGCAGAAGCCTCAGAGCCTGGGCCTCATGTGTTCCTGCTGGTTCTTCAGCCTGAAGACTTCACACAGCTGCAGCAGGAGCGGCTGCAGACTGCGCTCGAGAAGTTCAGTGAACACTCCTTTGATCATTCAATGGTGCTGATATCCACAAACAGAGACGAAAGTCTCCATGACTTGTGTATAAACAAAAAACCTTTGGGAAAAATGATCAGACAATGCAGATACAGGTACATGTGGCTGAAGAACTTAAATGAAGACGATGTAGAATTAGCCAACTTTAAATATTCAGCGCTATTAGCACGACTGGAGCAGATAGTTAAAGAAAATCAGGGCAAACATTTGACCTATGAAGTATATGAAGCCCCTTCAGTGCAGTCTGCTCCTCCTTTATCAGTCAGTGGTCTTGAAGAAAAGATTCAAAACGTTGGTAAGTGTAGTAACTTATAAAAGGTGTAAAATTGTTTAAATGTGATGATATGTACTTTTGTCCTCAGGATTGACAGGAAAAGACCCAACGAAGCTGGAAGGCTCAGAAGCAAACCCCGGCGCGATTAGTAAGACACACGATATTTTATTTGCCAACATTAAAATGGGCTTTTATATTTTTAGTAAGCTATAAGCGCTTTGGGGGCAACAGTGGCTCAAACCTGGCTCCCGCTGGTGCAGACTGGTGTTGAGGTTGGTGGTGGTGGGAGGGGCCGATGGCACAGATTGGCCCCTCCCAGGCTTCTGTCAGCCTACCATGCGTTCTCTACAGCGATGGTACCGGGTAAATCATTTGTAAACAACCGCATTCCCCCTTTACGCGTCACTAAGCTTGCCCATAGATGTATAATAAAACTCTTGATAGAAAGTTGCCACAGAAATCCTTTGGACTCGAGTACGTCTGGTTTTATTACAGAATCAGCGCAGCCTGGAGCAGCTTAATGTGTTATGTGCAGCTCCTGCCTTTTACGGGCACTGCCAAGAGCGCCTGCTCTCTCCCTTTTGCTTTCTCCCTCAGACCTCGAGCTAATTTATCCAAAAATCCATCGCGTTGCAGCCTCACAACTTTCATTTGTGAGGCTCATGCTTGAATTAACACATCTTTGTGAGGAAATACTGTATATTGATATGAAAAGTACTTAAACAAGACTACAGTGCAATTACAAGTTGAAACCAATCTTTTTATTTTATTTGGGTCAACATATTTTCCAAAGTAGCACCAATTGAGAACCACCAAATTAGATTATTGGACAGAAATGAACCTCGCTGTGGTTCCTTATTGTTTTGTAATTTCTATCACTCTATCTCCACAGATTTTAAGCTTCGCATTCTGTTGTTTGGAAAAAGTGACGATAAAAAGAAAGGGATAACTAAACTCATCACTCAGGCCAAGCCTCATCGCATCATGGCTAAAGTGGAGTATGGGGCATGGAGAGGAAACCAGCTAACTGTTGTAAAAACTCCTCATCTCTTCAGTATGTCTGTTGAAGAGGCGAGAGTGGAAATGAAGAAATGTGTGTCCGAGTGTTACCCAGGGCCAAACGTTCTGCTGCTGCTGGTGAAGCCTTCTGACTTCACTGAGGAAGACAGACAAACACTCAAATTCATCCTGACACTGTTGGGTCCAAATGCTTTTAAACACTGCATTCTCATCCTCACACACTATGAGCAGATGACTGTCTCTGCTAATAAACTTCTTGTTGATTGTGAAAAAAGATTCTATCAAATGCCTGACGAAAATCACAGTAGTTTAATGGAGAAAATTGGCATCATGGTCCAAAATAACAATGGATCCTTTGTTACCATTACTGAGGGCTTCTCAGAGGAAGTAAAATTGTCCCTGAACTTAGTTCTTTGTGGGAGGAAAGGCGCGGGAAAGACCTCTGCAGCTGACACCATTTTAGCGCAGACAATGTCCTCCGAAAGCAGCCCATCCGAGTGCATCAAACGTCAGAGAGAGCTGAATGGACGGTGGCTGACCATAGTGGAAATGCCGTCTCTGAGTGATAAGGCTCCCCAGGCGGCGATGGAGCAGTGCTTTAACAGCATTTCTCTGTGTGACCCCGATGCTGTTCATGCTTTTCTCCTGGTTTTGCCTGTGGGACCTCGCACGGATGAAGATAAGGCTGAGATTAGGATTCTTCGGGAGACTCTGGGCCCTCGCGTTGATGTCTTCACTATGATCCTGTTCACTGTGGAGTCAGATCCTTCAGATAAAGCTTACACTGACTTTGTGGACCAGAACAAAGACTTGCAGGAGCTGCGCCAAAGCTGTGGGGGCAGATATTTGATATTCAACATAAAAGACCAGCAGCAAGTCCCCGTAATGCTGGACAAAGTGGAGTCACTAACAAAGTTCAGGAACATGCTTCGGAGCTACACAAAACAAATGTTTGCACAGACTCAAATAGAGAAAATCACAGCTTTACAGAGCAAGCTCCCGGAAACTGAAACAAGACTACTCTCAGGTATGTATTGCTATACCATGAGCAGCATTTTGTAGTGATGATTACATATAGGCAAGGCAAGATTATTTGTAGCACAATTTGTAAACAAAGTAATTCAAAGAGCTTTACACCAGTAGTTTCTCAACTGGTTGATCGGAACCCAAACGTGGGTCGCGGAATCATTTTCAGTGGGTCGCAAGCCTTTCCCAGGAAATTCATTCATTTTAATATTTATGTACAGAAAAAGTATAAAATCACTCAAGTCTTTTTAGACTGTAATAATATAGTTTTTTATCATATTTTCTGCTTATTTTCTTTTTTGAAGAAAAGACAATATTTTACACGTCTTAGTCGTCACTTGTCATCACAGGGGGATTGTGGGTCCTGATGCCATAACAGTTGAGAACCACTGCTTTACACAACAGGGAGCTAAGCAAGTAAGGGTGGTTGGTACTTGGATGGGAGACGTTTTGGGAACACCAGGAAGCCTTGGTGAATGTAGTGAGTAAGTGAGTGGTTGGTGGTGGTCGGAGGGGCCGATGGCGCAGATTGGCGCCTCGCTTCCGTTAGTCTACCCCAGGGCATCTGTGGCTACAACAGAAGCTTACTACCACCGAGTCTGGAGTGAAAGAATAATCCACGAAATTGTAAAGCGCCTTTGAGCGTCTGGAAAAGGGCTAAATAAAACGAATGCATTATTATTATAGTACAATTATAATAAGGTCAATCATTCATCATAATGAAATTCAATTGAAAGAGTCAACATTTACAACATGGATTTGAACATTTCAGACCTGTCTCACATCTTAAAAATTAAAATAAATAATAATGCATTGGATTTATATTGCGCCCTGCTGGACTCTCAAAGATACTTTACATCGCATTATTCTTTCACTTCAAACTTGGTGGTGGTAAACTACAATTGTTGCCACGGCTGCCATCGGCCCCTCCGACCACCACCACTCACTCGCACTTCACCCAGGCTTCCTGGTGTTCCCAAACGGTCTCCCGTCCAAGTATCAGGCCCTATCTGCTTAGCTTCACAGATCTGATGGGATCGGGCAGACCAAAGGCGGTATGGCCTGAATCGCAGCCGTGTTACGTCCTGACTCTGGGCTGAGCTGCGTGTAGTGTCGTTTAGCCACGACTCTTTAAGCGTATATATCATGCAAAATCAACTTTAGCTTTAAGCAATGTTATAACTTTATTTCCTTGTCAAAAACACACCTGGAGTAGTATTTCACTACATTCATGCAGTTTTGAGCAATCATGTTTAACTTCAATGAAGGTACTTGATTCATCTTCTGTACTCGGTAGTTGAAGTCTTCGAACGTTTCGCCTCTCATCCAAAAGGCTTCGTCAGCGACAGAGGTCACAATCTGCACGCAGCTGAATATATAGACCAACAGGGAGGAGTTAGGGTAGGCCAGTCTCCTCCTCTCTAATCTCACCTGTGGGTAAACACCTTTGAAGTAGAGCGTTTCTAACGATCTGCTCACCTCAGTATCGGTGAGTCATGTCCTATTCATCGCTAATCAATACCCAGTATCATCTCCCTGGGCTGGCCAGCCCAGGGAGATGACACCTCAGCAAACAAAAGAACAATAGGCAGGTAATTAACAGTGATTAGCCATGAATGGGAGAGATACTGGGTATTGATTAGCGATGAATAGGACATGACTCACCGATACTGAGGTGAGCAGATCGTTAGAGACGCTCTACTTCAGAGGTGTTTACCCACAGGTGAGAGTTGCTGTGATTAGAGAGGAGGAGCCGGGCCTACCCTAACTCCTCCCTGTTGGTCTATATATTCAGCTGCGTCCAGATTGTGACCTCTGTCGCTGACGAAGCCTTTTGGATGAGAGGCGAAACGTTCGAAGACTTCAACTACCGAGTACAGAAGATGAATCAAGTACCTTCATTGAAGATGGACAACCCCTGTACGACTGAGAACTTACACAGACAATCATGTTTAACTTAGCTGTTTCTTCTTCTATGGTGTCACTGTGACTTTCTGGATACAATTGCGTCACTGTTCAAACCCGAACTGTCCTCCGCATCGTTAAAACCCATAATCCAACCTTATATCGGGTCTGAGCCGTTCTGCGGTCACGAGACACTAGCCTCATAAACGACACCCACTTCTTTTCTGCACGAAAGAAGGTGGGTCTGGACATACACGTTAAACAAGTGGCTGATTGGCGGCTCAGGCCGAACCAATCACGATCGTCACAGAGAATTGACAGGGTTAAGTCACTCGCTGCGCCGCTATGTTGTAGTTCTATCAACCAAAACTAATCATGGATGAAGGAGTCCAGGATTTTGCCGACTCCATCCATTTTCTCCCACTTGTCCATTGCCGGGTTGTGGGGGCAGCCGTTGGAGCTGCCCAAGTCACATAGCACCTGCCCCTATGGCTCCTCCTGCAGGTGGTGGGTCCACAGAAGGACGGCCTCATGGTTCCAAACGGGCCTGTTAGTCTCTCATAGGGGGCCCATTCACTCTCTCATTCACACACCAGTGTACGCAGACACTGGAGGCAAGGAGGGTGAAGTGTCTTGCCCAAGGACACAACGACAATGTGCACCTTCAGGAGGCGGGATTTGAACCCGCAACCTTCCGATCATGAGACGACCCGCTCTACCATCTGCGCCACTGTCGCCCCTAATTTTTATTTTTATTTTTTTGCCGACTCCTTTATCAAAATTAAGTCACTTTTGCCCTGTAGACATTTTTTGTAACTGACGACAGCTCCATGGCAACAAGGCAAAAGTGACTTCATTTTGTTCTGCAGCTGAGAGTGCAAGAACAAGAAGTTCTCGCGTCTTGTGAAGTATGAATGAGCCTTTAAGCGTGTTTATCACGCCTTGCTGAAACTGTTCATCAGAACTGTTAATTCAATTGTTTTTAAACAAGTCATTCCTAGTGCTCATGCCTCTCCAGCAATAAGGTCCCGGATTCCTGTGTGGAATTTGCATGTTCTCCCCGTGTCTGCGTGGGTTTCCTCCAGGCACTCCGGTTACCCCTACCACTAAAAGCATGTACGATAGGTTCCTTTCTGGGGCCAGGACTCCCCTGAAAAAGAGATGATTAATCTCAGTGGGACTTTCCTGGTTAAATAAAAGTCAAAAATGCCAGCAGGAGGAGCAAAATCTTCACCAGCTCTAGCGCCTGTATTGTATTGTTCCTATTTATTTTTTATTAATTCTTTATCATATTAAATGATAACAATTATCAATGCTGATGCACCAAAATAATGTTTTAAGTCTATTTTAAGCCCCATTTGTTTGACATGTCCATGTTAAGGGGAGATATAGTATATTGTTCAGGGCATCAGAGAGAGTTGTGTCAAATTAAACGCATCAATCAAATCCTTAAACTCTATCATGGGCATGGAGGCAAACGTCATACATGCAGATTAAAGTCTCCAACCATTTATATCCTGTCATAAAGTGTCATTCCACTCTGTCATTTCAGAGTTCACCGTGTTACCATTGTTCTTTGCATTGCAGGTGGCACACAGTGTGCAGGGAGCCTGAGGATTGTGCTGATAGGGAAGACTGGCAGTGGAAAGAGCAGCTCTGGAAACACCATCCTGCAACGTCAAGAGTTCGAATGTGACTTTAGCCAAACATCTGTCACTAAACAGTGTAACAAAGCCCTGAGTGTAGTGGATGGTCGTCGTGTGGAGGTGGTGGACACTCCCGGCCTGTTTGACAGCAGTATGTCTCATCAAGAGGTCAACGAGGAAATGCGTAAATGCATCAGCATGCTGGCTCCTGGACCACATGTCTTCCTGGTGGTCCTGGAACTCGGAAGATTCACTCCGGAGGAGAAAGAGACACTGAATTTGATCAAGACGGGATTTGGGAAAGATGCAGAAAAGTTCACCATAGTTCTTTTCACACATGGAGACAAATTGAAAAAATCTAAGCAGTCCCTTGAGGAGTATATCAAAACTAAATGTGTAGATTCTTGTAAGAAGCTGATCTCAGACTGTGGGAACAGATGTTCTGTGTTTAATAATGAGGAGGAGAATGAAGAAAGAAAACACACTCAGGTCAGGGACCTCATAAAAAAGATTGATGCTCTGGTGAGGGCTAATGGTGGAAGCTACTACACAAGTGCTATGCTCCATGAGGCTGAGGCGGCCATTCAGAAAGAGTTTCAAATATTACTCAAGAAAAAGGAAGAAGAGCTGAGACAACTGATGCAGGAAATGAAGAAAAATCATGACCAGGAAATGCAAGAAATCAAACTTAGAATGGAAGAACAAAGTGAGGAAATTGAGAAAGAACGTCGAGTGCGGGACAAAGAACTCCAGGAACTGGAGGCAAAGATAAAAAGGGAGCGTGCTCTGAGAACAGAAGAACAAAACAAGAGAGATGAGGAAGAACTGCAATGGAAAAAGCAAGATAGACACACAAGACAGGAATATGAACAGAGACTTCAGGAATTAGAGACAAAAATTAAAATGGAATCAAAAGAAAACTTTGACAAAAAACTGCAAGAGAGTCGTGACAAAATGGAGCGTGATCGTGAAGCCTGGGAAGAGGAGAGGGGACAGTGGTGGGATGATCGACACAAGCAGGACGAATTGAGGCGACAGGAGGAACATACAAGACTGGAAAGACTGGAGAAGGAATACCAAGACAAAATGGAATCATACAGAATCAAGAAAGAAGAGGAGGAGGAGAACAGGCGTGAGCAAGAGGAGAAGCAGAGGAAGGAGTTACAGGAGAGACATGACAAACAAATGGAGGAGCTGAGAAGGTCATATGAGGAGGACGCCCGCAAGAAAGCTGAGGAGTTCAATGACTTTAAACGCAACCAAGAAATGGACTTCGCGGCTCTGATTGACAAACACTTACAGGAAGTCACTGGTCTCAAAGAAGAGATACAACAAGAGCAGGATGAATATAAACGCTTCCAAAACCTCGCTTCACACAAAGAGACAGCTCTGAAAAGTGACATGGACGATCTGCGCAAGAATCACAAGAACCAGATGATTGACCTGGCCATCACGGTTTTAAAGAAGCAGAAGGAAAACAGCAACAAAATCAGAGAGCTCCAGAAGAAGCATGAACAGGAACGAGAGAAATGCAAAGAGGACATTGTTAAAAAGTATAAACAAAGAGAAATGGTAGGCATTGATAAGTTGAAGTCTAAACAGCTTCAAGACCTGAGAGATCTAGAGAAGGAAACTAGCAAAGAGGATCTCCAACAGAAAAAGAAGGAGCTGACTGTTAAACAAAAAGAGCAACTGAGGCAGCTAAGTTCCAACCTGTGGAACCTGCAGAATCAGGAACAGGAGGAAAAGAGGGCGGAATTAGATGAAAAGCATGAGCTTGAATTGAATACATTTACACAGAGCCTCTTAATGGAACATGACAAAGAACAGAATGAACAAATCGAAGAGTTAGAGATGAAGCAGAAGCTGGAGCTGGAGGAGTTGATGATAACTGAAGGCAAAGAGAGTGCAGAGGAAGAGGAGCAGCTGAGAAAAAAACACCGTCAGGAAATGAATGATATCAAGAAGAAGATGTTGCCAGAGGAAGGATGGTGTTCCATTCTGTAGTGTAGCCTATTTGTCATGGAGTGGGATCCATGACATGGGTAAAATGGTTGTGGTGCAAAGAAATAAATATTTGTCGACAGTATTTTGAATTGTAACTTTTACATTTTTGTTTTGTTTCCTCTGTAGGTGTTCCGGCCAAAAGAGTCCCCAGAGAGCCGGAGCACCTAGGGAGGGGTCCGGGTTCATCCACTCTGCCAAAACGGGAGGGGTGTCCTGGATTGGTTTTAGCTTTATTAAACTGAGTATTTTTAAATTAGGAATTCACTGCTGAGTTAATAAAGATGATTTTTTTGTAGTAATTTTCACTGTTTTATTGGACTGTCTGTAATGGTACTTAATGGTAGGGTCCAATTATTACCACCTGCTATAAAAGCAGCCCACTCACTCTGACTGGGGTGGGTTCTGCGTGGCGTGTTGCCAGACCTGGTTTTAAGTTTACTTTTTGGAAATAAATGGTTCCTTGGCCTGCATGGGAAAACTGTCTCAGCTCTATTTTGTCCTCCTTTGTAGGCTTCCCGTGACATGACAAACGTCACACTATTATTCAATGAACAACAGGTGTGTGTTTATTTCTTTGTTGTTGTTTTGTTTTTTACATTTTTATAGATCTTAGATCTGCTATTATTGTACATTTTTAAAATGCACAATACAATAAAACCAAAGTATTTCACTGGAGGGCAGTGAAACCCTCCAGTTTCACTGCAATGAGTTTGCAATATTGTTTTATGACAAAGTCCAAGGCATTAAAAATGCCATAACTTCAACAACACAAATAGCAACCCTGCCACCAGATAAACACCTTGAGCTGACACATTTCACACCTGTTACTGACAAAACAATGGAAGAGGTTATCTCCGGTCTGAGTTCATGCACATGCTGCCTTGATGAATTACCCACTAGATTTCTGAAGTCTGTGCTGACCAGCTTGTTACCACAACTTGTTCAGTTAGTTAACATCTCATTTGAGACGGGAGCATTTCCAAAGGCTTTGAAAACCGCGGTCATTAAGCCTCTTCTAAAGAAGAGCAGTCTTGATCCCAAGATACTGAACAACTACCGGCCCATATCAAACCTACCATTCTTAGGAAAAGTCCTGCAGAAAGTAGTATATCAACAGCTCACTTACTTTCTCCTATCTAACAATGTGTTTGATACTTTCCAGTCAGGATTTAGGCCCCGAGGGGTCAATCTTGGGACCCCTCTTATTCAACTTGTACATGCTTCCATTGGGTCAGCTAATAAACAGCAACAATGTGTCGTACCACAACTACGCAGATGACACTCAGATCTACGTGTCACTGACGGCAGGTGAACATGGGCCTGTAGATACTCTCTGTCATTGCATGGAACAGATCAGTTTGTGGATGCAAAACAACTTTCTCCAACTAAACTCAGACAAAACTGAGATCATTGTTTTTGGCCCACAGACACAAAGACAAAGTGTTATCAGTCACCTTGAGTCTCTCTCTCTGAAACCAAAAAATCAGGTTAGAAATCTAGGAGTAATCATGGACTCAGACCTGAACTTAAACAGCCACATCAAAGCAATAACATCATCAGCTTTTTACCATCTGGAAAACATTACTAAGATCAGAGGAATAGTGTCAAAACCAGACTTGGAGAGACTCATCCATGCATTTGTCTCCAGCAGGTTAGACGACTGTAACGGCTGCTCACTGGCCTTTCTAAACGAGCTGTTAGAGCTGCAGAACATCCAGAACGCTGCTGCTCCAGTCCTGACAAGAACCAGGAAATACGACCATATTAGTCCAGTGCGCCGGTGTCTGCACTGGCTTCCTGTCACTCAGAGAATAGAATTTAAAACAGCTCTGCTTGTGTACAAGTCGTTTCATGGTTTAGCACCAAAGTCCATCTGTGATCCAGTGCAGTGGCTTTTATTTTGTTTTTACTGTGTGCTGTGGTTTTAGTGTGTTTTTATATTTTATCGTGCTTTTACCATCATTTTATGATGCGATCTACACGCAGGGGCAGAGGAGGACTCTGCCTTCCGTGTGAGTACCCTTTGGGAATGTAGTAGCACTTGTCGGATGAAGGCAGATTAAGAATATTGTTGTTGAGGACATTTAACTGCCGCTAGCTTCCGCGTAGGTGTCTCAGCGTGCGGAGGACGGGAGCCAGACGGGAGGATCCGAGACTGAGTGAAGGAGTGTTGTGAGGCCGAATACACGCAGGGGCAGAGGATAACTCTGCCTCGTGTGTAAGTATTGTAGCGACACTCCGACCTCGTAGCCTAAGGCCCTGTGGTCTCGGACCCCCGTGCTGGCCTATATTTTGTATTTCAGGAGACCCGGTGCGTGTGACCAGATTGGCGTGGACCAGGAGGGAGTAGGACCTGCTGCACACCGCACTTTCCCGTGGACGCTGCCCCTTTTTAGTGTAGTTTTTATCACTTTTTAGCCCACCTTGTTTTTAATGGACTTTTAACGTAACTGTTTTTAAACCTTCTTGTAATAAATGTTTTAACTTCCCGCGCTTTGGTCCTCCTTGGCAAACACAGTGTGCTCTCACCCGGTCACCCATTCCCCTTTTGGTTTACAATAGTTATTTATCCGGTCAATTCATTCCCATACTCGAACACCTCCATAGCCGCCCCCGATTACACATCTCTGACATGTTAGAGCCGTATGAACCATCTCGGGCCCTGAGAACTTCAGGGAGGGGTCTCCTGGTGGTTCCCAGAGTCAGGACTAAACACGGTGAGGCTGCGTTTCAGTTTCATGCAGCTAAAATCTGGAACAGTCTTCATGAGGATGTGAGACAGGCCTCAACTCTGACAATGTTCAAATCCAGGCTGAAAACAGCTCTTTTTACCCGAGCAGATGAAAACTGAAAGTATTTTATCTGCACTCTTGCCTTTTACTGTAATTGATACATTTTTATGTTTTAATGATTGATTTGATCTGTTTTCTTGTAATTTTATGCAACTGTGAAAGCACTTTGAATTGTCTGTGTATGAATTGTGCTCTACAAATAAACTTGCCTTGCCTTTCAGTTTTGAAAATGTATATATTTTTTCAATGGATTCACATCACTCAATATATTTAAGTACGGACATGTTTTCAGATCCAGACATGAGGTTTACTTGTGTAGCCCTGTATCACTTATTGCCCTGGTGCACCGTTGACAAGCCTCTCCTGGCAGCACGTTGTTCAAGCACCCAGTTTGTTTACCTCAGTAAACTTTATGATTTCGTGATAAATGCTGTTTTATTGAGGCACATTAAACCCGTGCGTATGAGGAGCGGACTGAGCTGCTGCTGATCTTTATGATTTTTTTCTCCAGTTTCTCTCTGAAGACTGGACTTCTGTCCAGCGCAACTTCAGCAAATTAGCAATAATTGCCATACGCTCTTCTGCAAATGCGGGAGTTCCCGCCCACTTTAACCCCTGATTGTATCATATTTTTATTGGCAATAACATGTAAAGATTCACAGGACAGCGTGCAATAAGTACACCGCCTGAATCTCACTGAACTGCAGCAGTTTTGTAAAGAGGAATGGTCCAAGTAAACGTCTAATAAGCAGTTATTGCTGCAAAAGAAGGATCAGCCAGATATTTAATACAGGGGGTTCACTTACTTAATCCATGCATGTTGTAAATGTCTCAGGTTTTTCTGCAGAATATCTTGATAAACTTGTGAATTCATGTTTCCATTTGTGGCTGGTGTGGTTTGGACTCTGCGTCGTGTTAAATCAATGAAAGGACTTGCGCGACACAGCAGCAGGTTGGAAGAGGCAACAGGCACTCCGCTCCATTTATTTAAGTCTAGCAACACAAAAATGAAAATAATTAGCCCCGACTGTAGTCCTGCCCCACATGTATCTGAACAGCAAACAAAAAGGACATCCATAAACATAAACGACAAATATCAACATATATAATATTTAGACAATTAAATACAATAACTTCAAATATGTTAAATTTGCAATAAAACCCAAACAAAAACACACGATGGCGCCAAATCCTCACCTCTTCCCAACAGGTTTAGCAATGAAAGAGTTTAAACAATAAGGTTAAACTATAGATACCAGACAGATCAAATACATGCTTTGAAGTGAAGCCAATTTAAGCACTGAAATGATGAACATCTGGAGAAGGCGCACAACCTCAGGACGTCATTTGATGAAAGACTAACAATGACCAGAGGCAGGTAGTAATGAGTGACATTTGTACCCTAGAGCAGAGGTCCCCAAACTTTTCAGGTCATGACCCCCAAAAGCACTCAACCCCCTTCCGTAAAATGTCATTAGAATTTATAATGATTTAAGTTGCAAAACATTTAAAATCTGGTTTAATGACGTCAGATTGGACACTGTATTTTGATATTTGGCCTAATTTCACTTAAATATGTTGTTTTCAATCAAAAATACATCAAATTCAATGTCGGAAATGTCAAAAATATTGTCTCAAAATCATCTCGCGACCCCCACTTTGCGAACAACTGCCCGAGAGTACACGCATTTGAGTGACTCTTTGAAGTTACTGTACTCTTGAAGTACTTTGATCCATGCAGTACTGGTGTGGTATTGCAGCATGAAAGTGTACAAATAAGCAGGCATCACTTCAGTTCTCTTTTACTCTCTTGCTTACTCACTCCACGTTATTTCACAGCATCATTCTACATGTAGCTCCCTCTTGTGGTCTTTACATGCAATAGCACAACACAACAACTGGCTACTTGAATAATATTATTTTGAAGTAATAGTGCTTAGGGCTGGGCGATATATCAATATATTTTTTAATGAGATATGGAATTAGACCATATCGCCTATATCGGGATATTTCAAATTCAGATAAGTTAACAAAAAGAAACGGGTAATCTCAAGCTGATTTAAAAAAATAAAGTTATCTTATGAGCACTTTATTTTGTGAACTCTTTAGATATAAATGCTGCCCTATTTTATTTTATTGGCTATTTTTTATTAAGACTTTTTTTTTTTACCTTACGGAGCTTTGTTATACAGTGTTTATGTTGTTACATTTTATAGGGAGTTTTCAATAGAACTACTCGTATTTGACTTTGACTTAACATATGATTTCAGAGCTCTCACTTTGCAGAAAAAATATCGGGATATATATCGTAAATCGATATTCAACCAAAATATATCGGGATATGACTTTTGGTCCCAGCCCTACTAGTGCTCTTACTTTAGTAAATCATCAATTACTCTTTCCACCGTGAATTAAGTGACAGGGGTTTCATAAATTCATAATTTACCTAATTAATTAGGCTATACCACCATGGCTACGTTTTTTTAAATTTTTTTTAATTTTTTTTTATTGCAATGAACAAATACAAACAAACAAGGCACATTATGTTTACAATGTTAAAGTACAAAAAAGAACATTTGAAAATTTAGGGGCAGTATGTGAAGCATTGTGTAAATCAGATAAGTAAGTCAGTAGTAAGTAAGTAACAAAAAGTTTCCAAGCATTTTTGCATTTTTCTGTTCAATTAATTGTAGAGATTTTGAAAAAAGATTGAGCTCATTCTTCCAGTGGAATATAGTGGGTTTAATTTAAAAAAAAAGCGGCATTTGTGAATAAAATATTTGCATAGAAGTAATACATTATTTACCCCAAAATCAATAAAAATATTCTTAACCTTCATCCCAGATTTGATTTCATTTGTTGTTAACGTATCAAACTGAATCCCCTTTGATTGAAGCCATCTCTGAAAATCTTGCCAAACGTTTTGTATTACGTTACAAGAGTAGAAAAGATGGTCTAAGAAAAACATTGTTCAGTTTCTATTTTAAATCTATGTTTTATAAATTCGTTAGTGGGATATATTTTGTTTACAATTTTAAAATGAATTTCTTTCACTTTGAATGGGATTGGGAAAGACAGATATTTAGTTCTAATCCTAATTATTTCTTCTTTTTTATAATCTTTTAGAATACCACGGCTACGTTTTACTTCTACAAACATCAAATAAAATGGTTTTCAAGTTACTCCACCCATTCTCTCAAAAGAGATTATATTCTCAAAGAATTTGGAAAGGAGATTATCAAAAATATTAGATGTAAATACTTAAAATTCCCAGTCCCGCCAAAGATGAAAGAAATGCAGTTTAAAATTATTAATAGGATTCATCCAACTAGTGTTTTCCTAAAACAGAGATTTAAATGGAGGTAGGAAACTGTAGCTTCTGTGAAAAAGAACCCGAAGATGTAGATCACCTTTTTTGTTTATGTGAAGTTGTACAAAGGTTTTGGTTGAACTTTCAACAATTGTGTGTCTCCAAAGGAATTCAGATGATCAATCTAACAAGTAATGATATAAAATATGGTATTTTTTGCAATAATCATAATTTTGAAATTAATAATGTAATTTTGTTAAGCAAACATTATATACATACATGTCGTTTTTTCAAGACAAAACCCAACATTACTCATTGGAGGAATGAGCTGAAACTTTTTTGTAAATCTTTATTTTTGATCAAAACCCAAAATGCAGAGAAACTGGCTTCCTTTTTAGACATTCTTATAAGATAACTGCCCTTTAAATTATTATTATTATTATGTTCTTTTTTTCTTTTTCTTTTCTCTTAAGTTGTATAAAACTGTACCTATTTTGTTTGTACTTACTTTTATAATAAAAAAAAATAAATAAAAAGTTACTCCACCCATTTCTGAGCGCGCGTCCAAAAAAATACCGTAGTGTTGGGTCCCCTCCTCGGCCACCGTAGATTCTTCTGGTCCAGATCAGCGGCTAATGGCTGTTAGCATCGATGCTCCACACACTTCATACTTCATGGCGTTTCGGATGGAGGGGGAAACTAACGACTCTTTGTGAGGTACGTGTAATAATTCACAACGACGACAGAGGCGTCAGTGTGTCCGGAAGGCCCGTGTTTTACCCCGGGTCTCTGTTAGCTGTGATGCTAGCTCTACAATAACAGCAGCCACCAGTAAACAGACCTGTTTCTGCTTTTCAACACGCGTAACAATTAAACATAGCATTCTCAACCTGGTCACGGTGTGAACCTGGAGCTACCGGATATTTTAACCTCGTGATTACGACAAAAGAAAAGGACAAAAGGCAAAGCCGGACACTGCCCTGAGTTGAGTCTTGGGCCCAGGTGGTGGCGATGCTCCAGCAAGGAAACAGTTTTGTGAATTAAGCTACGTGCTAAAATATTGCCCACCCTCGTCGTCCATAAATGGATATCTAAGTACTGGGTTCTTCTTACAAGCTTATTGCTACTTCAACGAACAAGCTAGAAGCCCCACAGCTAATCTATGCGCTAATAATAATATTAATATTTTTGCACCAATACTTATAAGTCAGGCCTTCGAAAGCATGTGTGTAAGGTTTCCTACAGAGGAGGAGGAGGATACCGGCCATAGCATTAATGTGGTGAGCTTTAAGGGTAACAAGCAATATAACATGAATATTTTAATAAATTTAGATGTTTTTGATGTTCATTAAAATAGAAAATGACAATCTACATTAAAAGTAAGATATGTTCTACTCTTAATGGTTTACTCTACCTACCTTGGTTGCCCTGATAATGGCAGGCCTGTTTTGGCCAATTTTATTTTCTTCCCTCAGTTTGATGAAATGTCCACAAAACCTGGTGAAATACATCGGGCTCCAACTGTTTGGTGGCATTGGAATATAGTAGCCGACCTGGGCATTGAAACGGCACAGAAAAGAGTTAAATTGTAGTTACCTCTGCCTGTGTGAACTCTGAGCCTGTAAGGGAAAAAAAAAAGACACTTTTACTTTACTTTTATGTTTATTTATTTCCGTTTTGTTTTGTTCTTTCATTTCCTTTTCTGGCCTCCCGGATGGATTTATTTGCTTTAGCTCCTTCGTGGATACGTGTTCTCTCTCTTGTATTGGGTGCCCCCTCGCTGTCTTTTAAATCTGTTTTTGTTCTGTCTTGTACCAATTGTTTTTCTTTTGTTGTTGTTGTTCTTCTGTCATTGCCCCCGTGGCATATTACTGTCTCTGCATTTACAGACATTAAATAAAGATAAAAAAAAAAAAATACAAAATAAAATAAATAATGACCGGCGCTAGTAAAGAGTACGCACACTCATGCCTAAATCATTAGGTTAGTCGAAGGGAAGGGTTGGGTCACTGTTCTGAGAGGCAGACACTAACAATTATCTATGACAGGATGACGTCTTATAGAATTGTAATTGTTTATTTGGTTAAAGTTAGAATATTGAAACATGAAACAGGTTCTTCACATAGAAAACTGCATATATATTTTAAACAAAAACCAGTAAACCATAGTGTTTGTCATTACTGAACTTGAAAATATCTACAGGAAACGTAGAGAACAGCATGAGAACAACAGTCTCTGGGTTAATAAGGTCTTCCTTCTCTGTCCTTTTGTTCCTTTTTCACCTCCTACCAAAAACACAATGACTAAAATACCTACTTAGGCTTTAGATTATGACTATTCATTAGGGGAATTATTTCATTTCATTATTCATTTATTTCAGGCAACGGGCAACAAAAGAAAGAATATACAGTATGTAAACAAGATGATCCATTTCTAACTGAAAGGTAGTGGGAAGAAGATGACGTATTTAATCCCACCCCCAGTTCCCCATTCAGAGCTTAATACATTCAGCTTCACTGTTACTTTATGAATCCGTGTGAAATCTGACTTTAGGTTTTGTTTTTTGTGCCCTGGTTTACTCACCTTTAAACCATGACGTCACTCTCCCTGACTATGCACTCTCAGTTGAGCCCGGTCTCTCGTATTGGCTCTAAAACACTGCGAGACCCAACCCTCCCCGCCCCGACCACCATACCCTGAGTGAAGAACCTCCAGACCTCAGTCAGTCCCTGAGCCTCAACTATTCTACTCTTGGATGTCCGGGGTGTAGAACAGGGACAGCAAATCGTTGGCTTGAAAGCGCAGCGCGGAGGAAGGCACAATGTTCCACCTACATCAGCTCAGAGAGAGGAATCTTTAATGTTTTCACAGACTGGTCGGAGCTGGCAAGTGTGGGGCTCATTCTACTGATTTGTTTTGATTCTTCAGAAGGTCATCCAAACAAAAATAACTTTTACATCATGTCAAATGTTTGGCAACACTTTATTTTACACTACCCTTGACACATCGTACCTGCCAAGTTTAGTCTCTGTAATGTCATAGAACATCACAATATGACATAACACACTAACCCTAGCCCTATGTGTCTTATGCATCTCAAAAGTACTAATACACATTATCCTGTAATGGTTCTGTAATGTACATAAATACAAGTTGTTATAGATTTTTACAAAGCAGATTGTACTACATTTAGTTTGGTACGATGTATCAAGGTAGTGTAGAATAAAGTGTAACCAAATGTTTTTGTCGTCCATGGTACTTTTTCCAAGTATATTTGAATTCGCTTATCTTGGCACCTAGAGATTGGTCTTCTTTATGAAATACTAAAAAGTCCCACACACCCTTGTTTTAACCTCTTAACCCCCACCTGAATCATGCACATTTTCTGTAGTTTCTTGCTTCTTGGAAAAAGTGGCAAAAACTAAATCTAAAGAAAATGCACTCGTCAAGGTCAAGGTTTATTTGTATAGCACATTTAAAAACAGAATACTGCCCCAAAGTGCTTTCCATATTCAGAGCAAACGTATAAACAACACACTAGGTACCGCAAATAGGGATGGGTACCGTTAAACGGTGCCTACTTGGAACCGACCGAAAAGCTCCGGTCGGGGGTGGTATCGAAAAACTAAAATTCTTTCGGTGCCAACTTTCGGTTCTTTTTCTCTCCAGAAGTCAATATATGACCCGCAGCGAGTCTAAAAAAAACATGAACGTGTGCGCAGATAATGAGCCGCTTCAGCGCAAATGGAGCGAAGCAAAACTATAACTTAAAACTATAACTTAAAGAGAAGCAAAGCTATAACGTACTAAACATTTGTAATAGAGACGGCTCAGCCGCGGTCTGCGCCAGGACTAAACCAGGTCCAGGACTTACACCGGTTGTAAAACCCAGAGTCAAACTAAACCAGTTATTATAAACCAGGACTGAATAAGAAACTTGAGTTTTTAGGCAAATTGAAAAACAAAACAGAGCAGTGACAACAAGAAAGACGTGTTTACCTTTAGCGACAGACCCGGAGGCTGAGTTTAAGACTTTACAAGCAGCTGCAGCGAGAGGAATATCAAAGATTGTTTGTGGAAAAGTGAGCGCTCACTCTGTATTAGACATTTTTTGTACAGTTGTTGTACATTATTAGTGGCAGAGTGAGCGCTCACACCATGTAAGGATCTTTGGCGGGAAAGTGCTTCGTCAAAGCGCAGTGTGTTTAGAAAAGTTTATCCGAAAGAAACCCGTGTCCTGATGTGGATCTGTCTCTGCAGCTCAGGAGGTAATAACGTCCTTTATTTCTTTTTATCACTGCTTAAGTGGAAATTGTGCTCAAAACATGAAGTTACAGGTGACGCTGCTGCGACCTGTGGAGCTTCTGTTTTGCGGTTTTAGGACTTTTTCCTTTTATACACGTTATTTTAATTGAATTAAAATGACATAGGTACCGAAAAAAGTACCGTTAAGGAACCGGCACCGAAAAGCAGGTACCGTTAAAGTAGTGGTATCGAAAAAAAACGAACGGTACCCATCCCTAACCGCAAATGAAAAACAGAAAATTAAAAACAAAACTGCAGTATAATCAAAATGTCTAGCTCGGCTTGAATTAAAATGCCAGTGCAAGAAGATGCGTTTTCAACAGCGACTTGAAATTGACAATAGAGGAGGCCGCCCTGGCAAGAGGTTAAAAAAAAAAACATGACTTGTATAGTGATGACATAATGTGCCGCCATAGCGAGTCTCATACCAGCAAGAAAGAAGCGGTCAGCCTCTTTGTGCAAATGTAAAATGTATTCTTCTCTTGACTTACTAGGGTTTCCATCGAGGCGGGCTGAACCCTCTTCTCCTCTAGCATTCGGCGGCGTAATGTGAAGATGTAGCCTCTTCAAACCTGGACGAATACCTTCCACCGCCTCCACGCAGACTCCTCCCCCCTCCGCCATGTTGTTCTCCCTGCGCGAGCTGGTGCAGTGGCTGGGCTTCGCCACGTTCGAACTCTTCCTGCACCTGCTGGCCCTGCTGGTGTTCAGCATGCTCGTGGCCCTGCGCGCCGACATGTTCGCCCCGGCCCTGAGCTGGTGGCTGGTGTTCGCGCCGCTCTTCGCCGCGGACGGCCTCAGCACGTACTTCACCGCCATCGTGTCCGTGCGCCTGTACCAGGAGAACGAGAAGCGGCTGGCGGTGCTGCGGCTCCTCTGGGTGCTCACCGTGCTCAGCCTGAAGCTCGTGTGCGAGGTGCTGCTGTGTCAGAAGCTGGCGGAGCAGGAGCAGGCCCGGGACCTGTGGTTCGGCCTCATCGTGTCGCCGCTGTTCATCCTGCTGCAGCTGCTGATGATACGGGCCTGTCGGGTCAACTGAGGACTGCATCCAAACCGCGAGCAAAGACGGAGCACGCGGCGCGTTTACACAGAGATTTGTGAGCATTTAACGAGGTCTTTTGTTTTTTGTTATAGGGATTGCGACGACATTTGCATATTGGGTTATAAAATCAATATTCGGTTCAGAGTCGGCACATTTTAAACAACTTTAGCTTTAAACGACACACGAGGCTGCGTTCATGTGACGTCGCAACATTCTAAAGAGCCTATCATTTAAAACCGAGGCGGACGCCATGGCGGTAACTATGGGAACTGTCAAAACGCAGATTTCGAGTCTTAGTTTATTGCTAATGGGCTAAATGACACGTGGATCCCAAGTCGGTGCTTCCGTATCCGGTCTCCGTGATTTCCCTGTGAGGTCTCGTCTAAAGCAATGTACAGTTCAAGGAAACATCGCTGACAGTGAGATCCTGATCCGAAGTGACTCGCTACGCGTTAAAAACATTACGTTGGATGTAAATTCTCGACTGCAGGAAACGTCTGTGTTTTTTGAGGTCGGACTTTTTATCTCAGCGCTAACGGCTAGCATCAAAAAACACCACCACAAAAATTAAACGTCTAAAAAGCATTTATACTAAAGACGGGCTCGTTTAAAATCGCGTAGCTATTTTCATTTTTAGTTCGTGTTAGCCGTTAGCTTCAAGACAAAAACACTTCCTGTGATGAGCACGGACGTTTCCTCTAGTGAATGTTTTGCCCCTGACGTGATGTTTTTAACCTGATGCTGTGACTCCACCAGTAACTCACTGTCTACCATGTGATCTTCAACTATTTATTTTTTTAGACAAGACCTCATAGGGAAATAACAAAGACGGGATACGCTAACGACTACTTAGCATCCACTCGGAAGTCACGTGACGCTTGCATTTCTCTAAGTCTCTTAAGTCTATGTCGAAGTCATCTCCTCCAGCCCATGTGCGCCCCATAAAGGTGCCCAAAAGTGACAATATTCCAAAACTCGTGCATGATGTTGGTCAGTAGAAAGGACTTTCAGCCATCGGAATAGTGCTGCAGTTTTGTGAATCGAGCCACTATCGAATCGGGAAAACATTTGGACATTTTCTTTTGGGACATTTCTTTCAAAAACGGTTTCTCTCCCACAGAGCTGTATCGGCACCTTCCCTCCAATTGAAGTGGAATTCTATGAAACGCCAAACGAATACAACATTTGCACGCGTGTCTAAACTACGGGGTGGGACGGTTTTATACCTGATAAATACCGATATCCGTCCATTTCACACACATTGTATCAAAACAAGACGACGGATCAAAAACGAGGCCGAAATACAGCGACATCTTGACATTTCACAAACACAGACCTGAATATAAACATTTACCACACGTTTTTTTTTTTTTTTCTGTTACCCTCAATGTCTCGATATTGCTGCTATATATTCCCGTCTTTGGAGGCGATCGAATGGAAAGGATCAAAGCCATAATCTCTATGTAAACGTGACTCGAATCAGCCAGTGGTATTTATTTATGTACATCTCTAGACAAATCAAATCGGCAAAATTTATGTTCTTGAATAATTTACAGTATTATTAACTGCATAGGAACCTCGTTGGATCGTTACACAAGCGAGTGGATTTAATCTGTTGGTTTGTACAGGTTTTCTTTTTTTTTTTGTATATCGGTGTATCTGTTGCATGTGTCTCAGTGACCTTTGTAAATCCTGACGTGAACTTTTCTCCATTGTGTACATGTTGACGGACATTTACCAAATGGTTCTTTGTTTTATTGGTTCTGTGTACATGTATCTGTAAATAAAACTCTCAAAATATCTAAAAAATGAAAAGTGATCTGACCAGTGCATTTGAGTGACACAATGCTGTTTTTACAATAATGCACCGGGATTCGAGGTAGTCCTGTCCATTTCTGAGTAAGTGCTTTATTTGTCTTTGTAAAGTTGCGTTCAGGTGTTGAGTTCGTCCTGAGCCGCTGCAACTGAGCGCTTCGCCATTGCGGGCCAACTTGGCATGTTTTTGGAGGTCGGGGAAACCGGAGTACTGCCTTCAGGCTCAGCTCCTCCAACCCCACACCAAGGACTTGAGGGAAACAAACATTTTGATATGAGGCAAGGCAAGTTTATTTGTAGAGCACAATTCATACACAAGGCAATTTCAAAGTGCTTTCACAGTTGCATAAAGTTACAAGAAAACAGATCAAATCAATCATTAAAACATCAACATAAAAATTAAATTACAGTAAAAGACAAGAATGCAGATAAAATACTTTCAGTTTTCATCTGCTCGGGTAAAAAGAGCTGTTTTCAGCCTGGATTTGAACATTGTCAGAGTTGAGGCCTGTCTCACATCCTCATGAAGACTGTTCCAGATTTTAGCTGCATGAAACTGAAACGCAGCCTCACCGTGTTTAGTCCTGACTCTGGGAACCACCAGGAGACCCCTCCCTGAAGCTCTCAGGGCCCGAGATGGTTCATACGGCTCTAACATGTCAGAGATGTACTTTGGTGCTAAACCATGAAACGACTTGTACACAAGCAGAGCTGTTTTAAATTCTATTCTCTGAGTGACAGGAAGCCAGTGCAGGGACCGGAGCACTGGACTAATATGGTCGTATTTCCTGGTTCTCGTCAGGACTCGAGCAGCAGCGTTCTGGATGTTCTGCAGCTCTAACAGCTCGTTTAGAAAGGCCAGATGAATTGACAATAAAACCTTTTGAATGTTGAATGAGAAGCAACAGCTTCCAATGACTGTAGACTAAATACTGGTATAAAAGTAGCACTTTTTAAATTTCCCTTTTCAAAATATATATATATTTTTTAAATGTACTGGCTTTGTACACTAGGTCTGTGGGCAGTGCCTCCGAGGCCCCCCCCCCAGGGAGCCCCGGATCCCACTTTGGGAACCGCTGTTCTAATGGAATCTATTGATAAGAACTCCTTAAAACCAGAGGTGGGTAGTACTCGGTTACATTTACTCCTTTTTTGAGTAACTTTAGTTTTTTCCCCCCATGCAGTTAATTTGACACATACTCATCTGTACTCGAGTAAAACGTAGTAACTCGTGCCACTGCGAGTAAATATTTAAGTGAAAATTTAGACACATAAAAACAGATGTATTTTGTCCTAATTTCTTTTTATGTTTTGTTTTTCTTTTACAATTCTCCTATTGTTTCATGTTTTGCTCCTCATAATTATGTCACTAAAAACATGAAGTTACTCAGTAGACACAGTACTCAAGTAAACATCTCTTTACTCTTGAGTACATATTTTGGCCACTCTATTATAATAGATCCATGACTCTACCCACCTCGGTTTAAAACGATGGACCAGAGCATTATGGCTCCATCCTTTTAACCCCATTGCCCTTTGGCCTCGTTGGCTCTCATTGCTCTTGCTTGTTCTTTAATGCAATATGTAAATGCTCCTCGAACGCAAACACCAGCTATTGTGCACCGTGGGCTTCGTTTGTTGGAGAAAACATCAATATTGCAGTGGAATTCTACTCTCGAGGCGTCGCCCCGCCCCTCAGCCAGTGGTATCGACCCACGTGGAATCGATACTTCCGCGTTGCAGAGCCTGTGCAGCGGCTCGATCCTCCCCGAGACGAGGGAAAAAAAATAATCGGATCTTTTCGCGATTTCGCCCGTTTCCGACAACGTTAAACGCCATGGCCACGGAGGCCGTTTGCGCCACCGCGGAGCAGCTGCCGAGCCCGAGCATGTCCGAACTTCTGGCGCCGATCTCGGCGGCGCAAATCAAAACAAAGGGCAAACGCAAGCGGAGCGTGGTGTGGCACTACTTCACCCCCGAGTCCGACAACAAGGAGCAGGCGACGTGCGACGTGTGCCTGGGCACCGTGAAGAGCTGCGGCACCACCACCAACCTGGTCAAACATCTGCGGCTCAAGCACAGAGCCGAGTACGACCAGTACACGCTGCAGCGATCCGAGCAGGAGCTGGGCACCGCCGCCAGGGGGAGCCAGAGTCTGCCCGCGGCACAGGCGGAGCAGTACGGTAGGCAGCGTGGATTCTATAAGCGACAATAAAATGCGTCCGCGCAAAAAAAGTAAATACAAGTATAGTAAAGAAAGAAGGAAATTGTATATTATTGTATTGAAAAAAAATAAAGATGTATCAATTGCCGTATGATTCTGCACTTTGATAGGCTAATGGGGCTCAATAGTCCCGCCTACCTGATGATGCCTGAAGTCAAAATCCCATTCACTTTAATCTCTGATTTTGAGAAAAATGTGGATTATTAACTCCCATGTTGTCCAGTTTGGCTTTACCCAAATCTGAAAAAAGCGAATGAAAACGTGCCGGAAAAAGCATCAATAACACAATAAAAAGGCGACAAACACGCAACAACAAAACTTAAAAAAAAAAACGACAATAAAAGCTATAAGTAAGTAAGTAATCTTTATTTGTATAGCACCTTTCACAGACAAAGGCCACAAAGTGCTTCACAACACAGTAAAACATCTAGAATTAAATACAATATAAAAAAACAACAACACAGAAATCATAGCAGCCCAAAAGTAGCTAATTAAAGGCTTGGACAAATAAATATAGCCTCAGCTCCACGCCAGTTAGCACGATAGCTGATAAACTTTGAATGTTTAAATGGGTCACGTTCACGTTTTAGAAAGGGATGACGTCATAATGTCAGGTGGAGGGCAGGGGCCGATACAGCTCTATGGGGGAAATACAGTTTTTGTCAGAAATCTCCAAAACGAAAATCGACTAATGTGGTTCCTCTTCAGTATTTGACGACGATTGGATTCACAAACCCGCGGTTTTATTTTTATGTCCGAAAGTCGTGTGTGTTTTCGAAATACTGTCGCCACTTCCTGACGCCTTTCAGAGGAAATAATTGGACATGAGTTCATACGTGCTGACAGAGGAGACGATGCACTTTGATACAGTTTTTGTTTCTCCCAGTAACGACTGAGATATTAACCTAAAAATCTGCAGTTCGCCAGTTACCACAGTTACCACAGTTACCGCCATGCAATTTTCATTTGCCCGCCACCTCAATTTTGAACTATGGGCTCTTTAGAGTGTTGTGATGTCACGTGAACGCAGCCTATTGTTAATACTGAAAATCAATGGACCGGTAATGGATGAGCTCTATGGAAAAACATATCGGCTTGAGAACCAAAACTAAAATTGAAATGTGCTAAAAACAACTTTAATATAATCCATTCTCAAATGTCTTTGTCATTGTGAATAATCCACTGTTACAATTGTTATCATTCAAATCATTATTTCACTGCATCTTTCATCACTCCCTGGAGTTAATACCCAAAATCCTACTGGAGGGAAGTGTCTGAGGTGAGGGAAGTCTGGTACTCCGTGGATGTTTCTCAATTGCCAGGATCCTTCCTCTGTCGTCCACTTGGTTGACTTCCTCGGGACATTTGTAAATAACATGAACGTTTTGAAAGGAATTCCATTCAAAGATTAAATTGGTTTTGCAGGTCTGATTTATCCATCCATCCATCCATTTTCTTCCGCTTTATCCGGGGCCGGGTCGCGGGGGCAGCAGTCTCAGCAGAGATACCCAGACTTCCCGATCCACGCACACCTCTTCCAGCTGTTCTGGGGGGACCCCGAGGCGACACCAGGCCAGCTCGGAGACATAGTCCCACCAGCGTGTCCTGGGCCTTCCACGAGGCCTCCTCCCAATAGGACATGCCTGGAACACCTCCCGAGGGAGGCGACCAGGAGGCATCCGGAACAGATGCCCTAGCCACCTCAGCTGGCTCCTTTCGACGTGGAGGAGTAGCGGCTCGAGTCCGAGCTCCTCCCGGGTAACTGAGCTCCTCACCCGATCTCGGAGGGTGCGCCCAGCCACCCTGCGAAGGAAACTCATTTCGGCCGCTTGTATTCGCGATCTTGTCCTTTCGGTCATTACCCAAATCTCATGACCATAGGTGAGGGTGGGAACGTAGATCGATCGGTAAATCGAGAGCTTTGCCGCTTGGCTCAGCTCCCTCTTCACCACAACGGTCCGATACAGCGACCGCATCACTGCTGACGCCGCACCGATCCGTCTACCGATCTCACGCTCCACCCGTCCCTCACTCGTGAACAGGACCCCGAGATACTTGAACTCCTCCACTTGAGGCAAGGACACCCCACCGACCTGAAGCGGGGAAGCCACCTTTTTCCGGTGGAGAACCATGGCCTCAGATTTGGAGGTGCTGATCCTCATCCCGGCCGCTTCACACTCGGCTGCAAACCGCCCCAGTGCGCGCTGGAGGTCCTGATTTGAGGAAGCCAACAGAACAACATCGTCTGCAAACAGCAGAGATGAGATTCTGAGGTTCCCAAACCGGACACCCTCCGGCCCCTGGCTGCGCCTAGAAATTCTGTCCATAAAAGTAATGAACAGAACCGGTGACAAAGGGCAGCCCTGGCGGAGCCCAACACGCACCGGGAACAGGTCTGACTTACTGCCGGCAATGCGAACCAAGCTCCTGCTACGGTCATACAGGGAACGGACAGCCTTTAGTAGAGGGCCCCGTACCCCATACTCCCGGAGCACCCCCCACAGGGCACCACGAGGGACACGGTCGAACGCTTTCTCCAGGTCCACAAAGCACATGTGGACTGGTTGGGCGAACTCCCAAAAACCCTCGAGCACCCGATGAAGGGTATAGAGCTGGTCCAGTGTTCCACGACCAGGACGAAAACCGCATTGTTCCTCCTGAATCCGAGGTTCGACTATTGGCCGGATCCTCCTCTCCAGTACCCTGGAATAGACCTTACCAGGGAGGCTGAGAAGTGTGATCCCCCTGTAATTGGAGCACACTCTCCGATCCCCCTTCTTGAAGAGGGGGACCACCACCCCGGTCTGCCAATCCAGAGGCACTGTCCCCAACCGCCACGCGATGTTGCAGAGACGTGTCAGCCAAGACAGCCCTACAACATCCAGAGACTTAAGGTACTCGGGACGAATCTCATCCACCCCCGGGGCCTTGCCACCGAGGAGCTTTCTAACCACCTCGGTGACTTCAGCCTGGGTGATGGACAAGCCCCCCTCCGAGTCCCCAGCCTCTGCCTCCTCATCGGAAGATGTGACAGTGGGATTGAGGAGATCCTCGAAGTACTCCTTCCACCGCCCGACCACATCCCCAGTCGAGGTCAGCAGCCCCCCGCCCGCACTGTAAACAGTGTTGGTGAAGCACTGCTTCCCCCTCCTGAGGCGCCGGATGGTTTGCCAGAATCTCTTCGAGGCCGACCGATAGTCCTCCTCCATGGCTTCTCCAAACTCCTCCCAGACCCGAGTTTTTGCCTCTTTGACCACACGAGCTGCAGTGCGCTTGGCCTGCCGGTACCTCTCAGCTGCCCCCGGAGTCCCACAAGCCAACAAGGCCAGATAGGACTCCTTCTTCAGCTTGACGGCATCCCTTACTTCCGGGCGCCACCACCGGGTTCGGGGGTTGCCGCCGCGACAGGCACCAGAGACCTTACAGCCACAACTACGAGCAGCCGCATCGACAATGGAGGAGGAGAACATGGTCCACTCGGACTCCATGTCCCCTACCTCCCTCGGAATCTGGGTGAAGCTCTTTCGGAGGTGGGAGTTAAAGACCCAACTGACAGAGGGATCCACCAGACGTTCCCAACAGACCCTCACAACACGTTTGGGCCTGCCAGGTCTGACCGGCTTCTTCCCCTGCCAGCGGATCCAGCTCACCACCAGGTGGTGATCGGTTGACAGCTCAGCCCCTCTCTTCACCCGAGTGTCCGAGACACGCGGCCGGAGATCAGATGACACAACTACAAAGTCGATCATCGACCTCCTGCCTAGGGTGTCCTGGTGCCACGTGCACTTATGGACATCCTTGTGCTCGAACATGGTGTTCGTTATGGACAAACCGTAACTAGCACAGAAGTCCAATAACAGAACACCACTCGGGTTCCGATCGGGGAGGCCGTTCTTCCCCATCACCCCCACCCAGGTCTCACTGTCGTTACCCACGTGGGCGTTGAAGTCCCCCAGTAGAACAATGGAGTCCCCAGCCGGAGCACTATCTAGTACCCCTCCCAGGGACTCCAAGAAGGCGGGGTACTCTGCACCGATGTTGGGCCCGTAGGCCGAGACAACGGTGAGAGACCTGTCCCCGACCCGAAGGCGTAGGGACGCGACCCTCTCGTTCACCGGGGTGAACTCCAACACGTGACGGCTGAGCTGGGGGGCTATGAGCAAACCCACCCCAGCCCGCCGCCTCTCCCCGCGGGCAACTCCAGAAAAATGGAGCGTCCAGCCCCTCTCCAGGAGGTGGGATCCGGAACCCAGGCTGTGCGTGGAGGTGAGCCCGACTATATCTAGCCGGTATCTCTCTAACTCCCGCACGAGCTCAGGCTCCTTCCCCCCCAGCGAAGTGACGTTCCATGTCCCGAACGCCAGAAGCTGCGCACGCGGACCAGGTCGTCGAGGCACCTGCCTTCGACTGCCACCCAGTCCTCTCTGCACCCGACCCCTACGGATCCCTCTGCGGGTGGTGGGTCCACAGGAAGGCGGGCCCACGTCGTCCGTTCGGGCTGTGCCCGGCCGAGCCCCGTGGGCAGAGGCCCGACCACCAGACGCTCGCATTCGAGCCCCAACCCCAGGCCTGGCTCCAGGGTGGGGCCCCGGCTGCGCCATACCGGGCGACGTCACGGTCCTTGAGGTCTGATTTATCGCTAATAAAAAATACAGACTTGCACTAACAACCAGGCCTAAATTCTCAATCAATTTACGTTTTTTTTTTTACTAAGATTAACTTTTCATAAATTCTATGGTTGAATTGGAACAGCACTTGGCGGAGATCTGATGACGTGGATTCCATTGAAGTGGTTCAGACTCAGAGGATCCTGGCAATTGAGAAACACCCAGTGAGTGCATATAAACAGCGGAAGAACATATGGATATGTAAAACATGACCGTGGGCCAGACTACTGAAAAAGGTGATACATGATCCACCACCTTTTAAGTTGTACTCACACAGATCGGTCTCATATTTTCAGAAACTACTAGGTCTTAGCTTTCAAATGAGGCGTTGCACTAAAAACAAGACAAAAAGCAACAAAAAATTTACAAAAACTCCGAATGACCAAAACGTGCCAGAAAAGCAACAATAATGCAATCAAAAAGCAACTAAAATGTGTGAAAGATGCAACATAAAGGTGATTTAAACACGGCAACAAAACGGTTAACATCAATGTTGTATGGCTTTCAAATGAGGCATGACACTAGCCTGTAAGCTCTCCAGTAGGGATGGCCGGCTTGAACCAGTGATGCGGCACATGCCTTATGTTTAAAGGCCCACTGCGTAACATTTTGGATTAATACTGGGAATGCAACACGGGCTCCTAATGGCCAGCGAGACACAGAACATGCTATTTTTGCAATGGGTAAAACCAACAATGGATTTGGATGAGGACCTAACCTGTTCACATATCATATTTGACCGCCTTTGGTCAAAATCTCCACGGAAAAGAGCTAACATGTGCTTTATAAAAATGGATGAGCAAAAAGAAGCATTGAGGAAAAATGTAGAACATTTACGACATTGATTTATTATTCTAGTACCACAGTAAGAACTAGGGCTGGGCGATATATCGATATTTAAGATATATATTTTTAATGAGATATGGAATTGGACCATATCGCCTATATCGGGATATTTCAAATTCAGATAAGTTAACAAAAAGAAACAGGTAATCTCAAGCTGATTTAAAAAAAAAAAGTTATCTTAAACTGAGCACTTTATTTTGTGAACTCTTTAGATATAAATGCTGCCCTATTTTATTTTATTGGCTATTTTTTATTAAGGCATTTTTTTACCTTACGGAGCTTTGTTATACAGTGTTTATGTTGTTACATTTTATAGTGAGTTTTCAATAGAACTACTCGTATTTGACTTTGACTTAACATATAATTTCAGAGCTCTCACTTTGCAGAAAAAATATCGGGATATAATATCGTAAATCGATACTCAACCAAAATATATCGGGATATGACTTTTGGTCCATATCGCCCAGCCCTAGTAAGAACAATAACGCGCGTTCAAAAAAGTCCATATTTTAATGGCAAATAAAATCCCCCCCCCCCCACTCTCCAGTCAACAAGCTTTTAGATTCGGGTCATGTAAATGTACTCAGTTAAAGTAGGAGTTAAGAGGTTCTTAATTGAAAACCGTGACACCCGGGATGGATTCTCTATTAGCACATGACCGCATTTTAATGATCAGAAGACATTTAAAATATAAATAATGCATTTTATTTCTGTGCTCACTTGCAGAGGGCGTGGAGGTGGAGTATGGCACGTTTAACATCAGCCAAGGCTCCGCGACGCCAGGTAAGGTGGGGGCCAACGGACGAGTCATAAACACGACAACTATAGGTCTGAAATCCCTGAAAATACCCAAATCTAAATCGTACACAGATTAAATTCAATACCTTACTGGATCCCTGAGGGGCACTTTGTGTGCTGCAAGACAGAACGTACAACGCTACAGCAGGGGGAGTCGGCCAAATATTAAACAGGGTTTAAAGGTGCAAAAATCAAGTCCTTAACTGTCCTTAAAAAGCATTACATTGGATTCAAACTGGCATTTAATCCAAATAAAAAAATAAAAAATCCTTGAAAATACCATGATAATGATCTACGACATATTCAGTTGGCGTTTTGCCTGTAATTGACCACAATGTTTTGCTCAAAACTTGCCCGTTTTGTCCAAGTCTCTTTTTTAATTTTTTTAATTAAATGTTTCCAAATCATAATAAATGAAATATGCAGCCATTTTTTTCCCTGCGTTTGTGGCATTAAAATATTGAAATTTGGGCATTAAAATGGATTTAAAAGCATTAGATCTGACTTGTTTTCTGCCTGTATAAACCCCGTTAAAGCACACCTGGGGTGAAGGGCCACTGATCTGATCAATGCAACCTTCTACTGGCTGTATTTAGAAGAAGGTTTAAACCACCTTTATTTACTGTATGCTTTAAAACATTAATGCCAGCTCTGTCTCGCAATAAAACACTAGAATTGTGTAAAACCTGAAATGAAAAGGACCGTCTCTGGGGGCTGCGCTTTGGACACCCCTGCGCTCAGCCATCAGTGATGAATCTAATGTGTTCGATTCATTATTTCCCACGAGTCTTGTTTCCAAAATGATTAAATCAACGTCGAGTCAATTTGATATTTATTAAAAGTAATGCACGTTTATTTAAGTGCGTAGCGGTGCAGCGCTGCCCTCTGCTGTCCTGGCTCAACAGTCCCTCGAAACACACTCTGGTTCTGGAAGCAAACTCATTGACTCATTCTACACATTAGGACATGAACATGTAGGGGGAGAAAAATACTTCATTTTAACATTTTTAAACTCCGTATAGTCCCTTCAGTCCAAAACAAACCAGGGACAGAGGCCTGCAGACATGTTTGGATCAGCCCTCTCTGCAGTTGCTCGCTGATGGGCTACTTCAAGCTACTCTCTGTGTACAATAGACGTGAAAACAGGAAAAACTTCATTAAGTATATAACGTACCTCTAGTTACTATTACTTGTATGCACATTTTCATGTCTATTTGCACCCCCTGAGCTTTCCAACAAGTGAATTTCTCCACTGTGAGATCAATAAAGTCCCATAAAGGCGGTTAGCGCTCGTGCTTCACAGCTAGAAGGTCCAGGGTTCGATTCCCACCTGGACGGGGCCTTTCTGTGTGGAGTTTGCATGTTCTCCCCGTGTCTGCGTAGGTTTCCTCCGGGTACTCCGGTTTCCCCTACCACTAAAAACATGTACAATAGGCCCAGGGACTGCAGGTGGAAATTAGCACAAGTGCTATAACCTGGTACAATGCATCTCTCCTTTCTGAGGCTAATGTAGATTGTACACTGTCCCTGTTCAAATAAATAAATAAAAAACAATTACAAAAATAAAAATAAAATCTAATCTTATTCAGATTCTACATATCCGTAACATAAAAAATGTAGGGACAATTACACTTCATAAAGCATGGCTAAAAAACAAAGAATCCTAATTACCTAAAAGGCTATTTTTCATCTGTAATTCCCTTTGTCCGTTTGAGACTTCAATATAACAGCGTAGGAATAAACAATATGAACACTATGAAAAGCGCTGCAGTTTCATTATTGTAGTGAATTGCTCGGCTTCCTCCTCATCCCGACACTCGCTGGTTGTTGTCAAACAGAAAAGAAGGGCCCCGGGACGCGCAAACGCAGCATGGTGTGGAACTACTTCACGCGCCTGGACAGCGTGGGGGCGACGTGCCAGGCCTGCATGAAGACCGTGAAGAGGTGCGGGAACACCACCAACCTGGTCAAGCACCTGCGGCTCAAGCACCGGCCCCAGTACGAGCGCTACACGCTGCAGAGGGCCCAGACCACGCTGCAGCGCTCCGGCCAGCAGCTAGAGGACGCTCACGTCTACGGTAACGCGCCTCCGGGCTCGGCAAACGAAGTTGTTCTTTCAAAGTGTGCCCAATATAGAAGGATTTCCTACATTTCCGACCCCATTTCATTTAGAGCCAACTTTATATAACGAGGGGGCCCCCACTTCTCCACGGGTAATGACGTCACCTCCACAGGACGGCGCTAACTTAAATGAATCCAAACTAACCCTTATCCTAAACTTAAAAGGCATGTGACAGGTTTTAATTCAGAATCAGAATCTGGCAGAAACCTGGCGTAGGTTCCTGGGGAGTCCAGATGCTCCAGGGTGAAGTGGAGGGCCAGATTTACTGCGTCGTCCACAGACCTGTTGGCTCTGTGGGCGAACTGCAGCGGGTCCAGGAGGGGGGCGGTGATGTCCTTGAGGTGGGGCAGGACCAAGCGCTCAAAAAGTCTTCATGACCACAGACGTCAGCGCCACCGGCCTGTAGTCATTAAGTCCTGTGATCCGTGGTTTCTTAGGGACAGGGACGATGGTGGACGATTTGAAGCAGGACGGCACGTGGCATGACTCCAGGGAGGTGCTGAAAATGTCTGATTCTTTTGAAAATGTGACTTATTTAGATGAATAATGTTAGAGAATAAACAATGGTGCTCGAGAGGATTGATGAAAAATGGGCAGGAGTCTGGATGTCTTATGCAGGAGAAGTTTATTTACCATCGGTGCGGGACCCGGAGACATGAACTCGAGACATTGCGTTAGTTCTACCATTCAAGTCTGTCCATGCTTCCACAGAAGAGGGATAAAGACCCTGTCGAGCGTCATACTGATATGCAAGCAAATCATTCAGTGGCTGAGAGTGGGCGCCTGAGCACCACAGTCAAGGCTATGACAGAGATAGTACGACTGTAAATAGAGATTTAATTTTATTATCTAACACGGCCATTCCCAAAGTCCGGGACATCGCGGCCCCCTTACTGATCATAAAATCTCTCAGGGCCCCCCAAATCATTTAAAAAGAATTTGTTATAATTTTAAAGCTAAAATGACATTAAAAGTAACATCTAGCTATGACAGTAGGATAGATACTGGTTTAAACTGGTGTATTTGTCCAGATAAATGTATTTTTCCAGATACATTTATTTTTTCATTATACTTTGCCCCGGACCCCACTTTGGGAACCACTGCTCTAACAGATAACATCGGTTGAAAGTAATAATAATTATTTCATTTCAGTGAAGCTAGCTAAGTTTAATGAAGAAATGTTGTGCAGACAGGAAGTGACATGGATAGAGGTAAAGTTCCACAACAGTTCGACTCATTTACTATTGACATAACATTGTTGGCATGGCAACAGTTTAAAATTGTCGTCCTCTGTCCATGTCACTTCCTGTCAGTGTCCAATAAGGAAGTGAAACTATAAACATCACAAACATGGTCAAACTAAAGGACAAAATCTTATAATTAATTGTGTTACCTATATTTTAATGTGTCACATGCATTTTAAGGATAGTGAAGTTTACTAAAGGCGTTTTATTGAGATTCATTCAAATAAATGTCTCGGGCAAAAAAGTGGAGGTGACGTCATTACCTGTGAAGAAGTGGAGCTCCACGACTCCACGAAGAGGAAGATGGATACAGTAACACTGGCTCCTGCCTCATCTGTTTTAAAAAACATTTCCACAAAGAAAGCTGCTGCTGAAATGGTGTAATTTACATCATGCATTTGTCTTTCCGCAGAGAGCCTGGAGACAGATTTGGATTCCGTGGTTTGCCAGGACACCACTCCAGGTAAACGAGCAGGAGGACGGACACAGACACACAGATACAGAATGTGAAAAGCTAGTGTTATTCTTCATATTTACATTTTTGATCACAGGCCAGGTCAAATTCATCTGCTGCTAGTATCACTGGGGAGGGATATTCAGACCAGGGGAGGAAGCTCATCACCCAGGCGATATAATAACTGTGCGCACTTTATTTTGACTAAAACAGAAACACAACTTTTTGAAGTGCATTTTAGAGATTTACAATGTGCTGTTTAGGGCAAAGGTTCTCGACAATTCTCGAGCCTGAGCGTCAAAGTTAATTATTATGTGGAATTGAACCTAGTTTGGCTTCTTTATTCTTTTGCTGTTGCTATTCCGGCCCCACTCACTGTTCAAGAAGTACAGGCACAGGAGCAACACATTTTGTATTGCAGTAGTCAAGTAAATATCCACTTTCAAATGTACTTCATGAGTTAAAAGTACATTTGGTTTTGTTTTTTAACTAGCAAGAGTTACATGTACTCCAGTAAAAATAAATGAGTCGCCTCTGTTCCCGAGTAAACATTTGGGTCACTGCTTTTTACTTCTACTAGAGTAACATTATTTTAAAGTAACATTACCCTACTTTGAGTACCTTGAGTAAAGGTTTTGGCTACTCTACCCACCTCTGGATTACGGATATAATGTCAGGCAGAAGTGGGTAGTACTCGGTTACATTTGCCCAAGTACATGTACTTAAGTAACTGTTTTTTTGCAAGTAGTTTTCTCATACAGTACTTTTTACTTCTCCTCGAGTAATGAGTAAGATTAAGTATCTGTACACTTACTTGAGTAAAACATTGTAGTAACTTGTGCCACTTCACTCTTTAGGTGAGAAATCTTCATGTTTTTCATAATGATTCCTTTTTATTTGTTTTCATGGTAATTTCGTCGAAAATATTACAATTTTCACACAATTTCATGCTGTGTTTCTTTACTGAAACACAAATCAAACTTTTACGCTCAGACAGTTATGTCAGTACTCGGGTGAAAAACTTTCCATGTACTTTTATACTCGAGTAAACGTTTGAGCCTCTCCTTTTTACTTCAATTAGTCAATGACATGTTGGAAAAAGACGGGAAAATAACTGAACTTATTCCTTTGAACTCTTTTAAGTCCTGACTGAGAACACTTGAAACGACTTCTTTGAATTGTAACTCTTATTATATTTGTATGTCATTTTATGTCGAATATCGAAACTGAAATTGTAACTGTATCTGTCGCTGCTTCTTGGCCAGGACTCCCTTGAAAAATAGGTTTTTAATCTCAATGGGACTTTCCTGGTTAAAGCTGCGTTATGCATTTTTTTTAAGTGAAAAGAAAAATCTTGTGTAATTTTATCTTTTTGTGACCACATGTCTGCGTGAGCCGTCTGCATGGTGCCTTTACTCTCGATCACGGCGGCCTCTACAACGCCCCGGGATCAATTGTTCTGTAGGTTTTCAGGTGAGCAGTAAAAACCTACCAGAAACTCTCAAAACAATTGACCCTGGAGTCACTGTGCTAGACAGTAAAGGGCCATGCTGACCCCTCATGCAGCTGCTGGGTCACTAAAAGCTCAAATATGCACTAATAGAAAGGTGGGGTTTTTTTTCACATAAAAAGTTCCATAATGCGCCTTTAACCTCTTACCCACCGCTTTAACCGAGCACATTTTCTACAATTCAGCTTTACCCGAATCTAAAAGCTCCTTGACTGGAGCTTACAGCCATTCGAAAGCTACACAACTGATCTAAACTGATCTTTATCCTCACTTTTTTTTAATCCTTTTTTTCATCACTTTTTGTTGCGTTTTCCTCACATTTGTTGTCACTTTTCCGTCACATTTTTTACGCTTTTTTTGTCACTTCATTGTTGCGTTTGCGTCACATTTTTGTCTCGTTTTCATCACTGTTTTGGCGCTTTTTTTCTTTTCAAGAAGCTTTTGGATGTGGGTAATGCAGAACTGGAGAAAATGTTCACCCCCCAACCTCTGGAATTCCCTCCCCGGTGCTGAACTCTGTCACATTACCTGGCTGCCCCTTTCTTAAATCTCAGCTCAAAACCAGTGTTAATTTTGACAACATATTTTAATTTAGTTTTAGTCGAGTTTTAGTCAAAAAAATATCTTCAATTTTAGTCGAGATGTAGTCGACTAAAATTGCAAGTCAATTTAGTCGACTAAATTTAAGACATTTAGTCGACTAAATTTAGGACAAATTTAATCGACTTTGTATTAATAATATTCATTATAATCATATTTAATGGAGGTCCTGCTTCATGGAGCTGCTCCCTCATGAACAAAGCTCAGAGCTGTTCCTTTGGCAGTGAATTTACATGATATGAGGCTCTTTCAGACGGTCAATAGAAGTTTGGATGATTTTAGTCTCTCCTTTTCATTTTTATTTAGTCTCATTTTAGTCGACTAAAATATCTGGACATTTTAGTCATAGTTTTAGTCGCATGAAAAACTTTTAATTTAGTTTTAGTCCAATTTTAGTCGTCAGAAATATCACTTTGACTAAAATTAAGACTAAATATTTTAGTCGACGAAATTAACACTGCTCAAAACCCACCTATTTAAACACACTTACTCACTTTTGATTTGCTTTTAATGTCCTTTTGTGATTTTTTTTATCTTGTATCTCATGTAAGGTGACCTTGGGTGTTTTGAAATGCGCTGATAAATTAAATGTATTATTATTATTATTACAATCTACTCGGTTCAGGTGGGGGGTTAAGAGGTAAAATAAAAATGGAGAAAACTAGATTAAAGTAACGTTACTCTACCTTGACTAAAAGCTTTGGCTACTCTACCCACTTGTATGTCATGTAAAAAAGGAGTGTATCAAAGCGCTTGCGTGTGTGTCCGCTGCAGTGCACCCTCCAGGCTCCAGGGGGCGCAAGAGGAAGAGTCCGGCCCAGAGAGTGCTGCTGTTGAACGGGCTCGGAGCAGCAGCGGACGGTCTGGTCTCCTTCAGGTGAGCCGTGCTCCGATGAACCGCGCTCGATCTACTTCCATTCAGGTTATTTGCACATTTTGTCTGCACTTTTCCCCCGTGTCCATGCGCACCGCTAGCGTAGCTTTAGCTTCCCGACGCGGATGTCACTTTGTGGGAACACGCCGTCACTGAAGGACGGGAGAGGAGTTTGCCAGGATATCGAAACGGACCTCAGAAGTTATCGCCGTCTTTCCTAATAAGCTAACTTTACCAAACTATTCGTGATTTTATTGGAGCAATTGACGGGATTTATTTGTTTTTCTGCCAATTTCAGTTTATAATATGTGCAAACAAGGCGGTCAGTCTGCTGCTGCTGCTGCTGATCTCTTTATGCAGCCTGGCTGGATTCAAAAAGCGGGATAATATGTAAATGAAGTATTATTTTTACTTTTTTTTAATATATATATTTCTTATACATATGCAGAGGTGGGTAGAAATAAGTAACGTTTTGAAGAAACTGCACTTTTTCAGTATTTTTTACTTCTACTTGAGTAGTATTGTAATGAAATACCCTTGAGTAACATAACTTGTGCCACTATGAGTACATTTTAAAGATACACAAGACGATGCAGTTGGAATATTAAATGCCATTAAAATGCATTAAATGTATACAGGTGCTCGTCATGTAATTAGAATATCCTGAAAAAGTGCATTCACTTCTGTTATTCAACTCAAACTGTGAAACAAATATATGACAGACTCATCACATGCAAAGCGAGGTTTGTATAGCCTTTGTTTGTTATAATTTTGATGATCACGGCTCAGCTTGTAAAAATCATAACATAAAGGCTTGACATATGTCACTTTGCATATATTAGTTTCACAGTTTTAGTTGAATAACAGAAGTGAATGCACTTTTTCATGATATTCTAATTGTATGACGAGCACCTGTATATATTTAATGCATTTTTTTATGGCATTTAAAAAAAAATATATAATAATAATTAATACAAATTTGGATTTTTACATCATTTCACGTTTTGTCATTTACTCAAGTACATTTTTCTTAAGTAACTTTTGGAAATAAGCATCTATCCGTTTCTTGAGTAAAAAAAATAGTAACTCGTGTTTTATTACTTACTTCTTCATAATGATTTTGAGTATTTATTTAGGTCTCTACTCCTAGTTTCTACTTGAGTAAAATTATTTCAAAGTAACCGTAATCTTGAGCCCCGTTCTGGAACCGCCACCTTAACGTGGTGGAGGGGTTTGAGCACCCGAATGATCCTGGGGGCTATGTTGTCGGGGGCTTGGTGGTAAAAAGGTCCTAGTTGACGGGTCAGACAAAGACCCCCTTATGAGAGACCAACAGGCCCGGTTAGAACCATGAGGCCGTCCTTCTGTGGACCCACCACCTGCAGGAGGAGCCATAGGGGCTGGCGCTCCAACAGCTGCCCCCACGACCCGGCAACGGACAAGTGGAAGAAGATGGATGGACAAAACAATAATAAACTTTATAACTTAAAGGACCTGTATCATGCTATTTTAGCCATTCCAAAGTAAAGTATAGGCATTTATATGATATATTGTACCTCTACCACTACGGAGCGCTAATTTTTGTGATAAATATAAGTATTTTCTGGAGGTATTTTTCCAACCCGGAAGACAAAACGCTTGGATTCAGTTAACTCCGCCCCCTCTCGCCGCTCATACAACTTTAGCAGTAGTAGAAATATATATATATCACAGCAAAAAGTGAAGTTATTTCATGATGCTGTTATAAGGAGTTAACATGTGCAACACAGCTTCATGGCTAAATGGCTAACACACACGCTAACACACACACGCTAACATGCATTTTGATCGACTCACCACTCTGATGTTTCCTTTATGGGACTTGCGCTGGTTATAAAAGTTAATCCACTTTGATTCTGGCCGAGGTTCATCAAGCATCCATCAGCGACAGGCTCAGACAAACACTATTGTGGCTGATAGTCGCTGAATCCCGGAGGGAAAGTCCAACTTCTATGGCCTCTTCTTTGGGAAGGTTGAATAAAGTCCTGTCCTCGCAGCCAAACGCGGTTTTCTCCGTGACATTATCGTGAGGTAAGAAAAAAGAACAGGTGTCCAGACTCCAGAGTAGGTTAGAAAAAGCTCCCTCTTCACAACTTTCGGTGCAACATGACATGACATCTGTTCAGACCGTCCGGACGCTCAGGGGGAGCGTTTGTTTTCGGTACAGGGGCAGCGCAGCGTCAGGCACTTCCTTTTTTTTTTTTTTTTTTTTTTTCATTTATTTATTTATTTCTTACGACAGAAATAATGAAAAAAGCAGTTTTACAAATGAAAATCAGGCCGTAAGGCATTAGATTACAGACGTCGAGCACTTCCGTTCCGCTGTGACGACACAACTGAACATGCCAGTCGTTTACCAGGAGAGGGCGGATCAGCTGCTCAGAGAGCAGGATTCAGGAGGATTACTGAGAACTGCGTGAATGAAGCCAAAAACCACTCTGGGGGTGTTTTTGAGAAGGAAATAGCAAAACAACATGGTTAAAAGCTCAAAAAAGTCGATTTTGCATGATATAGGACCTTTAATAATAATAATCTAATTATTATTGTTGGGCCACAATCTAGTCCAAGCTAGGTTTATGTTGTCAAAATCTACACTGTCCTGCATAACTTTTCGTAAGATGCTTTGATGAACAGACTGATAATCCTTATCTAAAGTGCACTAATGGAACAGCTGACAGCTGTGTGTGTGCGTGTGTGTGTGCGTGTGTGCGCCTTACATTTTCCTCTGTTACGGTGAAGCAGAGAGCATTCACTTTTTGTTTGCATCCTGAGCCAGTGGTGGCGCCAATTACTGAACATTTGAACAACTTTAATGGTATTTTATGCAGTTCGTTGCCTTGGACACAGTAAAGGATTCTCTCAACGATGTTTCATATTCGACGTATTGGCGCCTTTTGCTTTAACTTTCCGGCGAGAGGCTTTACGAGTAGGATGTCCGTCAGCAACACCATGTCATCTTTTCGAAACCCGAAGAGGTCCCACTCTGCTGACTTTAATCGTTTTTTGGGCGGATGCAGCTCCGGAGTAGAGCGTCCGTCTGCCTCGCTCGATCCCCGGTGAGTTTATGCACCGCTTGTGCCTCGCGCGAGAGATTTGGCTTCTAAAATTCTCACGGTGAACCTACTGTGCTCTTTTTTTTTTTAATCCTGGTAATCGTCAAACCGGGTAATCTTGACATCCCTACTTGCAAGTGCCACCAAGCTTTGATCAAGGGTCTTAAAACTGTCCAGACTAAATGATGTCTAAACTGTGTGTAATCTGTGTGTATTACATTAAAACATATCTGAAAAAGCCCGAGTACCATTCATGTCTACACACTACGGTCGATACTAAGAATCTTTACGAAAATAAGAGAAGTCGTTTCTTTTTTTCTTCTTGGTTTTCGCGTAACCCTACTTCAAAAACTCCCAGGAATTTCCGCAAACCAACAAAAACATTCTGACCTAATGCGGGTTTGATCCTCCTTTTGTGCTCTCCTGCGCTCGTTTCTCGGTGGCTGAACGTTTCTCCTGACTTGTGAACACACGGCCTGATCCCGGTCGTCTCTGTGGTCTCTTGTTGTTGCAGGCTGAACATGCAGACCCCGGCAGAGTCCGTCCTCCACAGCGGGTACTTCCACCCCACGCTGCGCACCTGGCAGACCAGCGCCACGGACCTGAAGCCGGACAACCTCATCTACCCCATATTCATCACGTAAATGGCACTTTTCCGTACAGCAAAGTCCTGGTTAAAATGCACACGCTTTACCTTGAAAAACATCATTGGGCGTCCATTTGTGCCGCTCATTCGAGAAGAACAGTGCCCGCCGGAGGTGCCTCAAGGGAACATTATCCGGGTTTATTTTGTCATGACTCTGGAAAACTTTGCTCGTTTCTCCGGTTAGCCTTTAGTAGTAGCCGCTGCGCTATTAAATTGTTGCTACATTCTTACCCTCACCTATCCAGAGTCAGACCTCTTTTGGGTGATTTTTAGCTGGCTCAAAGCAGCGAAGGTTACACTGATGTTGGCCATTTGTCCACATGCCAACCAAAGGGAGGCCTCTGGTTAGGGCAGGGCGATGTGGCCTAAAATCTATATCACGATATAAAAAAGAAATATCACGATAACGATATATTTCATGATATAATTGACAATGGACAAATTACTTCAAAATCCCAGCGTTACGCCTATTGGGAAGATTATCCATCCATCCATCCATTTTCTTCCACTTGTCTGTTGCCGGGTCATAAATCACACTGCACCAGCCCCTATGGCGCCTCCTGCAGGTGGTGGGTCCACAGAAGGACGGCCTAATGGTTCTAACCGGGCCTGTTGGTCTCTCATAAGGGGCTTCTGAACCGCTCTTTGTCTGACCCGTCACCTAGGACCTGTTTTTTCCCTGGGAGACCCTACCAGGGGCCCGAAGCCCCCGACAACAGAGCCCCCAGGATCAGTCAGGTGCTCAAACCCCTCCACCACGTTAAGGTGAAGGTTCCAGGAGGGGATTGGGAAGATTAATTCAGTGATATTTCATTCATTTATTTTTTAACGGCATGCTAATTTCCTCGCAAATATGATCTACTCAAGCAGTTTACATTCTTCATTTCATTTTACTTTTTAAGCACCTGTCCCCCTGTTCTACCGTCAGTGTTTATGCTGCTCTGATGGAGTGTAACATGAATTATATCCACGACGATATAAAACATTACAACGATATCAAAATTATATCGCGATACGATATGGCCCACCCCTACCTCCGGTGCACATGAACATTAGAAAAACACGTGGGCAGTGACGATGTGGATGCCTGACCACGCCCACATCAGACCAAGACAAAAGGACCGCCCCTTTCCCACTCCTGTGGCTGCCCCTCTCTTTGCCCGGCCGGCCCTTTCTGGTATAAGAAGAACCGCCTGTGAGCTGTAAAAGCTTTTTGTTGTGTCTTGAATCCGCTCCTTTGTTGAGGCTCTTGAGACGGGGCTGTAACACTTGGAGCAGGAGAATGGACGTCTACAGCTGACGCAGATAAACGGTCTTCCCCGTTTGTGAAAAGGCCTCTGCAGACATTCTTCTTCGTAAAATCCCCTAATTCCTTAATACATCAAACCAATGTAAATACTGTTCATTGCCCCAGTCGCTGACAGAGTTGTTCCTCTTTTCTCTACTTTTTATTGTGTTCAGATTCTTTGGGGAATAAATAATCCAATGTTCTAAAATGTTAACGTTTCTTTTTTGTGCACAGAGACAATGAAGATGCAGTGGAGCCCATCCCCAGTCTGCCCGGCCAGGCCAGGTAAAAACCAACTATAATCCCACTAACGGGTGACGTTTATAGAGTCTACAGATTAGGGCTGTACAATTAATCTCGTTGAAGTTGCAATTGCAGAAAAAAGTGGTTACTGGCATCACTGTACAGCGCAAGGAAAGCAATACCCTGTTTGTGGACAATGTTCAGGCGATCGGTTCTTTTCTCGGTGTGTGGAACAGAGCAGGGTTGAGTTCAGTGCGGTCGTTGTTGTTATCGGCGTGTGAAGGCGTAGGTCAGGGCGGTCCACGCGCAGATAAGACCGAGTCCGTTATTACTCCTCGCACAGTCTCCATCAGCCAAGGCTCCAGACGCCACAGGTCAATGATTATACAGACATTAAAGTGAGTCAGCAATTAGGGAAAATGGCTATTAGTCTTTGTGGGATTTCTGCCTTGATATTTGTCGTCCGTTGGGTCGAAGGCGCTGCTGAAGCCGACTGACGGCAGCTCGTATGCAGTGAAATACAGCGGAGGGGCCAGACGGTGTGAAACGTATGACAGAGCTCACAGTCGAGCGAAGGCTACACTTATCATATCTTCCTGAACATATCGTAGAAAGTCAGACAAAATGTGGCCGAAGAATGAACGATTATTTTTTACGATTGATGTAGCACATGATGGAGTAAACTTTATGCGAATGTTTGCTCATTCTGCTTTTTGATTGGGATGCGACACAGATATTTATGAAATTTACAATGTACAAAACACTACATACCCTATGTAGCATACACTCTTTACTGATGGTTTTTAGGTTTAATGGCAGTAAACCCGCAAATTCACCGTAAGAGCTGGGAACGCACAATAAAACGGCGTATGAGCTAATTTCCATACTCTTACAACCTTTCATTTAAATGTAACCTTAGCTTTGGCCTTTAAATCGACAATTAGTAACACAAACATTTAAAACGTGTACCTATGTTTCATTGTAAACGTACCTTGTTCCTCTACAAAGGGGTAGTGTTATGGGATTTCGTATATATATAATAACGTAAACACCATAAAGAAGAGAGTTGAAGTCTGGATCAAGTGGTCATTTATTGTCTCAAACACAGTGAGAACACAGACAGCATCACAGCGGCTCACAGAGTGTTCTGCCATCTAACCCACTTAGTGGCATATTTATACAGTCATCTGTACACATCAGATTGACAAGAGATGCTACCCTGACGTCAACACATTAGTTGTATCTCTGTATACGTCCTATCTCAACATGTCCTGAGATGAATATTCAGGTCATGTCACCGATATCCCTTTCAGCTGTTAAACAATGACTAGTACATGTTAGAAATATATTTCTGACATTACATAGCTAATTATTAAATGCATTTTCATTTGCTCTGTCGTAACTTTTCTTCTTCTCGTTTTTTCTGTTGCTAAGTTAGCTCGCGCGAACACTTAGAACTATTTTCCTGCTTTCAAAATAAAATCCCTGAATCTTAAACAGGAAGTTAACCGTAGCTGATGGCAGACGCCAAAATACTTATTGGTCATTTACACCCTAACTTTAAAAACTACTTTATATGTAATTTTTGCTCTATTTGGGTCTGTGTTTATCAGTAAACGATTAATCTATTACTAAAACAGTTGTCAACTATTTTAATATTCGATTAGTTGTCAACAGAATACTGAATGAGGTTATTCTATCACTGTATTTTGTCTTCCCTGATGATTCAGCCATATTCCAAGATGATAACAGCCAAGTTTTATCGTGAGAGTGGTTCAGAGAGACATCATTTCACACATGGATTAGCTGCTAAAGAGTCCAGGGTGTGCTGGAGAAGGCTTGGCTAAAGGTCTGGGAGTTTGTCTTGATGTTTGAAAACATCTCTAAAGCCTAAATATTAATGGTTAAACTGATAAAAGAACCACATGCATCCCAGAACGTGTTTGTAGTGGTCGAAACTTCAGGGTTTGACAGTTTTAAACACAAGATCCCGTGGATACAAGATATTTTGCATTTGCAATCTTATGATTTGCTCCTTTCAACCATTCATTTATTTTTTTATCAGATTGCTTTTCATTGTGGTTAGAGCTCTATGAACATGTCCTGTTATTAATTCACCGTTCATTGAATTTACCCCAAAAATGTAATAAATTACCAACTTGTCCCAGAAATGCCCTATAAGTTCCTTATTCTCATATTGTCTAATGGAGTCCCATACCGGATCTCACTTAAACGCTGCTCATTTGCTCTCGTCTTGCACGTGTGTTCGATATATTCCCCTTTCTTTCTGCAGATACGGCGTGAACCGAGTGGAGGAGCTGCTGCAGCCGCTGGTGGAGAAAGGCCTCAAGTGCGTCCTCATATTTGGCGTCCCGGCCCAAATCCCCAAGGTACTGTGCGCAGAGGGATACAACAGAAAACAAGAAAGTACATTTTATTCTGAAGCGCCCACATGTTTAATTTGTCAGGACAGCACGGGGTGAAGGGGGTTGAGACACATTCAGTAAAGAGTTGGAGCCGGGACTTGAACCCACGACGCTCGTAGTTGCAGCTTTAACCAACTGGGCCACTGAAAAATTGCAGTTTTTATGTTCTAATATGAGTTAAATTTTCCAAGGGTAGAAATGGGACTAGCTCAGGGCCCAGGGACCTCACAATCAGAATCAGTCGTTTTTATTGCCATTGTTTGAGAACAGGTTCACAAACATAAAACATTTAACACAGAATTTAGATAAAAATAAGCCATAAAAACTTTAAAACTATATGGGCATGCATAAAGAAGATTAAAATGAATAAATGACACCAAAAAAAGACATAGAACAACTTGCATAGTTTCCCCTCTACACGGGTACTAGCGCCCCAACTGGGATGGAGGACAAAAATTACTTCACTAATGGTAAAAGAAAATGGGTACAGGGTTTTTGACTACAGGATGCAGGAAGTAGCTTAAACTAATCTTCTGTATTACACAAAGAAAGGAAAGACTAAATCTAAGAAGAAAGTATAAACTTCCTCAAAAAATTCATACCCAAACAAACGGTATAGTTTTTACGTTGCCGTTAAAAGAAATTCTCCCTGAAAGGATTTTACCAACTTATAAACTCATCCCTTTAAAAAATGTTAGAACCTTTTTGTCTTTTTTTTAATAGGCCATTTGTGAAAGATCTTGACGTGTTTTTGGACTCTTCAAAATGGACAAACGGATACATGCTGTTGTAAGAAATGGCTTTTCTATTATTTTCCGTACTATAAGTCGCCCTGGAGTATAAGACGCACTAGTCAAACATTGCCTAATGAAAAAAACAAGCAGCTGAATCGCTATGCTAACGTAACACATTGATGGTTAGCTACATGAAGCATAAACATCTAATTTAATAGGTGCCTGGTATGTTAACGTCACATAAACAGATCAGATAGCTATAGCATAAAGAACATACCAAACTCTCCATCTCACTCCAAATCACTAAATCCATTGAAATCTTCATCCTCGGTGTCACTTCTGAACCATCGCCTTGGCACGGAGGACACCTATAGGCACGGAGGCGTAACTGCACCGTTGACGAGCCTCTCCCAACAGCACGTTGTTTAAGCTCCCATTTGTAAACTCGCTCCTCTAGCTGTGGCCATCGAGCTTTTAGCCCGTGACTAGCTTCTTTGTTTTGTTTACTTCATTGCAGTAACCTCCACTGTCTCGCTCACTCCGAACTTTCTTTCTGCGGCTCGATTAGCCTGCAGTGCCCTCTAGTGATATGTGCAATTATATATTTGGATTAAAAAAAACACTTATTGGTCGCTCCGGGGTATAAGACGCCCCTGAGCCAAACTACGGAAAAAAGTGCGACTCATAGTCCGGGAAAAACGGTAACTCCTTTCCTGGCTTCCAGTCCCATGTCTAATTCAGTAGTTAGTTATTTATTTAAAAGGACAACGGACAGGTACATTAAAAAGATGGCTGCCCCAGATTTAGCACAATGCTAATTTCCAGTAGTACAAACTTCTGCTTATGGTTTTTAAACGTGTTCATGGGCTGGTTCCTCCTTATTTGATTGAACTCATGTCTCTTCATGTTCCTGCAAGAACCACAAGGTCCTCTTCTCAGTTGCTCCTTGACGTTCCCAGGTCCAATTTGAAGAGTCGAGGGGACCGAGCCTTCTCTGCTCTCTCCTTTAAAATGTACCTCTTCACACTGGAGTTGAGCTAAACATGGATACTTATTATTGTTTTGACATTTGCCTAATGTACTTTACTGTGTTTTTTTTTCTTGTCAATTTGTAAAGCACTTTGGGACAATGCTTGGAATGCAAAAATGAGTTGGAACACCTACCTCTAAGCATTTAAAAACGTTTGCCCTCCCTGCTTCTTTGTAAATGAAAGAACAGGTTGAGCATTTTGAGCTCCTCGGAAGGAGGCGGGCTGAATATGCAGGATTACTCCCAACATGCACGAGTGGAACGTGGCTAAACGCTCGGTAAACACGAGGCGGTGGTGGTTGTTGTTTCAGGATGAGAGGGGCTCTGCGGCGGACTCCCCGGACACCCCCGCCGTCATCGCTGTGAGAAAGATCAGAGCCGTGTTCCCCGAGCTGCTGGTGGCCTGCGACGTGTGCGTCTGCCCCTACACGTCCCACGGACACTGCGGTCAGTCCAGCATGTCTGTCCTCTCCTGCCTGTTCTTTTATTGCACTGAGAGCTTTTCAGGTGACGAGTGGGTAGTTCACATCGACACTGTGGGGTCGGTGTTTTTGGCCAGAGTCAGGAAACTACAGGTGAAGTTGGAGAGCTACTAGACACCCCTTCCAGAGCTTACTCCACCCACTCCCAAAATGAAAAAAACTCAGAGAAAGAGGCGTGGCGGGAGGCTTTGGGGGGACGTGGGGAGGGGGAGTGTGTGGGCGGTCTCTGCTCTGTTGACAGTCTCAGACCAAGGGCCCGAGTGACCAGGACTGACTGACTCCCGTTATGCCGCATTTAGACGATGTGGCGCCACTGTCCCGGACTCTGGAGCCTGTCGTCCCGGCTACATGCCGAGCACACGCGGCGGACATTTGGCGCTCGTATCTCCCCGTTCCCCCTCCTGGCTTTAGCGGACACTCAGTCACACACTGTCCCGCTCTGAGCCTCGAAGGCAGGGGAGGGCTAACCGCTGCCCCCGGTGTCTGTGAGCTCTCCCTGCTCTCCCAGTCTTTGAGTTTTATCTGGTTTAATCAATGCAGTGGTGTCCCAGTCACCAATCGCACTTTCCTCTTTTTTTTTTCCAGAGCGAATGGGGACGACAGGCACGAAATTCAAATGTAGTGCAGCCGAAAATGTAGAGAGGGCGCTACACAGACGGTTTTATCTAATTTGCACAACATTTTTAAAAACATTGACCAGGACATGTAGAGAGCACTATAAGAAACATATTTATGCAGTTTATAAGCTCAAAAAAGTTGATTTGGTGCTTAGTTGTCCTTTTTAAAGTTTTCTAACCAACAAAATGTAAGATAGTGATCAAGAGGTTTTTGAGATACCTGTAAAAAAAAGGAAACCTACGTGTTTTATTATGGCACGCACATTTCTGAAGTCTCGCTGCTGTTCTGTCGTGCGTTGCAGGGATCCTAAACGAAGACGGCACTCTGAACAACGATGCCAGCTGTCTGCGCCTGGCGGAGGTGGCTCTGACCTACGCTCAAGCAGGTCACTCTTCTTTGTTTCACCTACGTGAGGGATAATGTGTAGAACGCTGGTCGGGGAAATAATTACCGACAGGGCAGAGGGGTCTTGTTTCGCCCTGAAGGTGAACAATGAACAATACTTTCTTAATGTACAGTTTAACTACATATTTTTACTAATCCATCCAGCCAAAAACATTTTAGTTGACGTCCCAATATTTATGGACCTAATACTTAAGCTCAATATATTGTTTGTCTCGAGTTTTGACTTTTCCCTTTGTTCCAGGTTGCCACATCATCGCTCCCTCGGACATGATGGACGGACGGGTCAGGGCCATCAAACAGTTCCTGCTGGCTAATGGGATGGGGAACAAGGTGAATATTAACACACCGGACTGTTCTCTTTCGTTAGGCCTTAATTGTCAATAAAAAGCATCGAATTGGATTAAAACATTAAATCTAAATTTCTCCCAAAATGATGACATTGCCAATGAAATATAAATGTAGTAGAAGTTACGACTTTTTTTTAGCTCAGGGTCTGACAGTTTGTTTCCTCTCCTGCAGGTGTCAGTGCTGAGCTACAGTGCCAAGTTTGCCTCATGTTATTACGGCCCCTTCAGGTGAGTTCAGCTGCAGAAAAGTCGAGACAAGGGAGGAGCAGAAGTGAAGGGGAATTGTTTTACAGGCATCAAAACTGTGGTACATTAACAGATTATTAAAAATATGGAGGGTGAGCATCTGCTTCCACGAACAATTAAACATAATTTTGGACAAATATATTAGTTTTAATTTCCATTTGCAGGTGGCACAAGCTAAATTAAATGTCGACTTATTGGGTGGGGAGATTCTTTCCTGAATTATGATATAGAAAAGCAGAAGGAAAAAAACGAGTCATCTTTACTTTATGCTACACCATGCTTTGGCCTACATGAACATGTTTTCTCTCAGCATTGTGTGGGCGGAGGAGGGATTACGATGGTTGTGTGTGAAGGAAAGGCTAAATGGCAAAGGTCTAGAAGTTGAATAAAGTCATGCAGCAAAGGAAACAATAAGCATACCCTGCAAAACATGTGCAATAGCACCTTCTATGCATCCTGTTCACTGATCACATACTTTATATGTCATTTGTTGGGTATTTTCTGATACTTGCCTTAAATAAACTGTACTTCATACTTGGCGTGAAGTAAAACATTTCCCTCACCATCCAGATGTGTAGAAACTGAAAGCTTTTCATTGTTAATAATCTGACAGAATCAGAATCATACTTGGTTTTATTGCCATTGTAGACATTTTCTTCAGAGCAATCGTGCAACATGAAACATAAAACATAAATGATAAACTATAAAAACTTTAAAACTTAAAAGGACATGCATAAAGTAGATCATAATTAAGTAAAACAACAACTTCTGCCACATTCCCCTCCCGCTACATTATCACATTCCCCTGAGTTCCTGGTCTGGCTGGAAAGTACCTGCTCTGAAGCAGGGGCTAAAAATGTCCCCAAAACTGTGGCCCCAGTTCCTCGTGAGTCATGAGCCAAACGGCTTCAAAAGTTGGACACAAGTTGGACTGCAGGTGGAAATTAGCACAAGTGCTAAAAACTGGTACAATGCATCTCTCCTTTCTGAGGTTAATGTATATTGTTTACTGTCCCTGTTCAAATGAATAAATAAAAAAAATATTGATACTATATATACACGCACACACCCTGGTTCTTTAAAGATACCAGAGAGGTCATTTATTCAATACTTGTACTAAGAGATCTGTCATCTAGAACCAGAAAACCGAGCACTAATGTTAATTTATTCAATTTTTAAATGTGTGTCATTTATTTGAGCTGAAACAACCAAGTCACTTTGATTAATGTCCCTGAACCAACAGCATCAAAACTTGAATCTAAAGATGGAATATTTTGTTTGCTTTTATTTTTTTGATACCAGTAGTACCTACACTTTTCTTCCGATACCAGAGTGGTATCGTTTACTGGTGCCCAGCCTTATAAATAAATAATTTACAAGAGTGGCAGAAAGTCCCTGCAGTACCAGAGGCCTGTTTTCTGACGCCGTCTTGTTTCCCACAGAGACGCGGCTCAGTCCAAGCCTGCGTTTGGAGACAGACGCTGCTACCAGCTGCCCCCAGGGGCCCGGGGCCTGGCCCTCAGAGCTGTGGTATGGATACACTGTATATACACTTTTCAGTACATCTATACTGTAACTCTGTGTAACTCCAGGAGCGCGATGTGAAGGAGGGAGCCGACATGCTGATGGTCAAACCTGGCCTGCCCTACCTGGACATTGTCAGAGAGGTCAAAGACAAGGTGAGGCCAAACTCACTTACAACCTGCCTGTGACACTTTAATGTTCAAATATGGATAGAGTTGAACCGAGTAAAGATCCGCTGTAACTCGAGTATTTCCTGTTCATGCAAAGTTGTAAAGTCAGCAGAGGTCAGCGAAGACCTCAACAAGAGAACAGGAAGACCGACTCGATTCTGACTCTAGTATGTTCCTAATGTTACCCAACAGCACCACCTACTGGCCTGTGTCAGCTACAGGTGAATCATGCTTTCTGTGGGGCATTCAAATGCATTGCCCATTGACTGGGTGTCTGTTGGGCGTTAAACAGGATTAAAAAAAAAAAAAACTGTGGCAAAATTAAGGCCTTAAATGTCATTAAAAAGCATTAAATGAAAGTAAATATTTGCTAAAGTTTGTTATGGTCAAACACATTCAGCTGCAGTTTTAGTTGAAATTGTCCACATTTTTTGCTCAGAAGTTGCTTATTGTGCCCAATTTGCTCTTTAATATCAATATTTCCTCTCATTCCTCTGTTTATGTGATGTTTTTTTTATAGTTTAAAGCTGCAAAACATTTAAACAATATGATTTTTATTATTACATGGCTTAAAGTTTTCCGGCACCGTGCCGGAAATCCGGCGTAAGTAAAAAAAAAAAAAGAAGAAAAAAAAAATCACCTTTATTTATTTTTTAAATATATAAATAAATTATGATTGCTGTCATTTGAAAAAGGTTCAAGTGTGTTCTACCAATTGTATGAAAGGATTGCGTGTGTATAGACTGGCGCGGGACTTTTGGCCAAGGTTGTGTTGTGAGCGCGCTCGTGTGCGCTGCACGCGCGGTGTTTGAGTCCGCCAGGGCAACAGCACCAAAACTACACGAAACACGTTTTCCAGCGGAATGGAGCGCAACTTTTTGAAAACTGGGGAAAATATCGCCGTAGTTGACGAGGGAGTTAAAAATGAATGGCGCTGGTCGTGGATGGAGGAAAAGGGCCGAGATGATAAACCTTTTGGCAGCTGGTGCAGAAACTTGAGAGAAGCCGGTGCTAGCTTCTGCGTACTGTGCTCCAGGAAGCTAATCTATGCTACAAGTGGCAAAAAAGTGTTTCATCGCCACGAACTAGACAGTCGTCACATTGCAGCTGTCCGTTCTCTACCTCACACAACTACGCTACCAGGAGCCACTAGTGATGGGGCGGTCGCGAACGAGTCGGTTAAGTGAACGATGAGAGCCGAGTCTCACAAGTGAGCCATTTATTTTTTATTTTTAAAGATTGCATGTTTATCAAGCTCTACATGCACTGCTCTCTGCTAAATTAGAGACGAATAGAGAAGGGCAAAGACTAAAAGAAAAAGAGAGTAAGAGAACTAAAATGTGTTCGGGGAGAGAGGCAGAGGGATACTGTAGATAAAACATCTGCAGCTGCTGCCCGTCCACAAGGAACCAACCTGCTGTTTACATAAAATCTAGATCTCTACAAACTTAAACGAATCCATACATGTAGTCGGTACATCTCTAGCTTTTAGCCACTCCTTATTTGAGAAAGATCCGCCTCATATTTTCGGTTTTATGGTTAGATAAAGTTACGCTGGGTTTGTGGAGTGAAAAATAAACAGTGCGATCACGCGCGGAGGGCGATACGTCGTAATGTCGACATTTTCCACATGTGTATGAGCGCGTTACAAAAGCAACTAAAGCAGAAGTACAACAGGAGTCCAGGTTAAAGTCTGGACTTCAGTGATGTCTGAAGTCTGTATTCCTCTCTCAGCGCGAGGCTCGAGCAGCTCCAGACTGAGCAGGACCAGGGGCTGACACAGGCAGCAGAGGGACTGGGGAGACGCTATGGGAGAAACACTAAGGATTTTGACTGTAAATTAAAAAAAAAGTGTACATATATGTACCAGCCTTAAAAGTGTGTGTGTTGCTATAATAAACAATGCCTCCACCACCTGGAAAAGTCAACTTTGATTCCTGAAGACAAAACACCACTATATGCCAATATCACTTCATTATAGCAATGGAAAAGAAATATTATTCTGTTCTTTTTACTTTCTTTCTTAATTATAGTTGTTTTGTGCAGGGAGTAGTCGAAAAGCTCAGTTAACAAGCCATGAATCAAAACCTCTCCTACATTTAAGCTGTATTATGTAAAACAAAGAAGAGCCATTTGGGAGCCAAAAGAGCTCTTTTTGGTGAACCGGTCCAAATGATCCGGTTCACCAAAAAGAGCTGAAAATCCCATCACTAGGAGCGAACACTACCAGTGAGACCCCTACTTCAATGACTGACCGCGTCTGATGTCTAGTTTGGATGCTTAATCAGTTTACACATTTATAAAATATTAGTAATAACATCAATAATAATGAAAAAAAGAAAATGGTATATTCACTTACTGTGATGTGGTATGTTTTTTTGTTTTTTACATTATCACACAAATCCAAACTAGGGGTACTTGCAGAAAGGTCTTGGCAAGGTGAGGCTTTACATTTAAGTAACAATTCAATAGTCAGATGATGTATTTATTGCCAACAACTGATGTTTATAATAAACATCAGTTGTTGGCATTAAATAGATATAAATTATATGTATGAGCGTATAAAGGCGCTTATAAAAAACGCTTATTAGTGATCATTCTATGATTCATAGAAGTTCAGGCTCAGGAATTTTTTCAACTTTAACCCATGTTATTATTATTGGAGGCCACAATGCTCTGGACTTTAGGAATGGCTGTTTTGAAGTTGAGGTTGGCCGTGTACAAAATGTCTAAACCAGGGGTTCATGACTCCCCAAAATCCTCTGGCCATCAGCTCGGGAGCCCAATTATATATAATCATGTCAGGTGCTAAAATGTCAATCTGGTTTATCAGTGTTATTTTGATTAATTTAATCTGTTATTTGGCCTAATTTCTCAAAAATGCCATCTACAATCAAAAGTTCATTACAAAGTTCACGAAGACAATATGTTGCTAGCTGTGACATTTTGTGCAGTAATCAAAAATACAGTTGTAGAGGTTAAAACTAAGTCAGCGATTGCATTCTCCAGGTTCTGAGCTTCAAAATGACATGCAGCATGTCCATACTGACTGAGGTTTAGTGAAACTAACTTTAGTCAGACTTGTAGCTCACCAATTTCCATTGCGATGTTTCTCTGTTCGTTTAAGGCCCAGGAAGTTGTGGAAGGACTCGTCCCATTCTTTCCCAGGCAAAAAAACAGGAAGTCTCGGCTTTTATCGGCGCTAGATCGACTGACAGCCGATATTGTAAAACCCCCAAATATCGGCTCAATGTATCAGCTGGTCGATATATCGGTCGACCATTAAAATAGCCATTTCAATTTGTTTTATGCAGCCAGCTTTAGTCCTCACTTTCTCCATCAGTGTGTGCAGACAGTGGAAGAAATTGGGTTCAGAAAGTCCCTGTTGAGCAGCTGGAGGGAGGAGGTCATGTTTGTCCCCAGTGTCCTTCATTTGCTTTTTGCCCTTCAATAATGTCCATGGAATCCCCTCTGAGGACTGCGCCTCACGACCTCTTTTACACATGTGTCAAATAGACCAACTGGACTCGAGCTGAAGGCACAGTGGGAATGAGTGTACACCAAGTGGATCTAAACAATATTTCAATCAAATCAGAATTACTATTTTAATCAGAGTCCACTAAATGGACGGAGCTGGACATTTCTAGACTTCGATGTTTCTAGAATCCTCCAGTTCTCCTCCCTGGGCCTAAAATGTGAAGTTCTAAAATATAATGAAATGTCTCTCCGCAGTTCCCGTCACACCCCCTGGCCGTGTATAATGTCTCTGGAGAGTTTGCCATGATGTGGCACGGCGCGCAGGCCGGGGCGTTCGACCTGAAGGCTGCAGTGATGGAGGCCATGACGGCGTTCCGCAGAGCAGGTAACATGGACGAACCTTCAACACTTTTATTGATTGATAAACACTTAGGGCCTGATTCAATGAGCCGGGTGCTACTTAAGATCCTGGGCCTAGGTTCACACGTCTGTGCCCTCCACAGAGATGAAGATGAGCCGTGTGCTGCTTGTATAGCAGTGTGCAGCTGCTCAGCTGGGACCTAAAAGGAGTGTTTTGGATAAAGATAGGAACTCATTTCACAAGCAGTAAAACACAATTAAGAGCCAATAATGAGAAATTATGTTGGCTATTTAGAAAATATATTTCAGTATAAGATTATTGAAAATGATATAAATGACCATGTGGGCTAGTTTGAATTATATTTGAAATGATTATAATGGGCTAAAAGGTAGTTGGTCATCTTAATTCATTGATTTTTACGAACTGCATAATAGTCAGTTGTGAATATTTCATGAGCAATAACATTTTAGTTATATGCAACAACAAAAAAGAGAAACAGAGAAATGTATTTTTTTGCTAATTCATTCAGCCCTAGTTGCAGCTTATTATCATTAAAACCGGTGCAGATTTTAGTAGCGTGGCCAGCCAGCCTCTTCTGCTTTCTGTTCAAAAGGAGAAAAGATGGTCGTTTCTCCACAGCCAATCCCAAAACCGGCAGGCTTTGTATCGCTCCAAACCGAGCAGCATTTTGCAGGACAGTGATGTTTAACAGCACTTTTAAAGGAACAGGCCACAGTGTTTCCAGACTGAGATATGTTCTTACCTGAGCTTAGACGAGCAACACGTGCCTGTCTGGTCTCTCCCACGGAAGAGCTCGGTCGCTTCTAACTTCACCCTGTTTGGAGCTGTAGGAATACATTGGATGCTAACAACATCTTTGGTCTTTTTGTGTGACTGAGCGCGTACACAAAGACCAGACAGGTTTGCATCAACTCGTCTAAGCTCAGGTAAGAACATGTCTCAGTGTGGAAAAACAGTGGCCCGTTCCTTTAAGTATATATGCAGCTCAGTGCTCGAGTGCATGAAAAATAACATATATAAACATAAGCCTGGCTTTATATGAAATATTAAAATCACTAATTGAATCGCATCCAAATCGTCCCGCCCCAGCATCACTCGACAGCACACAATTAGAACAAGCTTTTAAACACCCGAGTCAAGTTGTTTGCCTGATGATTTGGCAGAAGATGATTTCCAGTGGAATTTTTCTCGGTAAATTGAATGTTTCCACACAGTGAGCCGCCATGTTTGGACAATACCGTGTGTTTCTTTGATTGGTTAATCCACCTGAAACGTCCTCTTTTCTCTGCACTCTCGACAGGAGCCGACATCATCATCACGTACTACACGCCGCAGCTGCTCGACTGGCTCCGACCGTGAAGACCAGCCTCGCTTCCACTTCTTACTTTTCTGAAGAGATCAAAATGTCCCGTGACCTTCTCCGTCAGAGGGAGCTGAGCTTGTATGTACAATCCGTGTAGAGCTTTTATTGTTTTATTGATTTTAAGGGCTACCGTTGTCCAAAGGGAGACGACAAAGTGAGTGGGGGAGTTTATGAATTGGTGACATCCCGGTAAATTGTGTTGAGATGATTACAGCCATAATAATATCACACTAATCCAGATTACACAGGTTTATGCACTGACGTCTGATAACAAGCACCAAAAAGAATAAACCGATCCAAACTCCATCTGTGTTTGTGTTTGTTTGACCGTTCTTTGAGATACAGAGTTTATTCATCTGAGTGGAAATGGTTAGATATTGTAAAATCAATCATGTCCATAATCATTTGAACAGTTTCCTTACCCCAACAGGAGTTGAAGCCAATGGCAAAAATAGTCCCCTTAACCCCCACCTGACCTGGGCACATTTTCTCCAGTTTGGCAGAACTTAAATCTAAAAAGGTTCTTGAAAAAAGCATAAAAAATGTGACAAGAAAGATGAAAATGTTTAGAAAAAGAGAAAAATATGGGATGAAAAGGGCAACAAAAAATGGCGATAACACAGCAACAGTGCAAGGAAAAATATACATCTACATTGGTGCATTTGAGGAGGTTAAGCCTTTGACATGGTTGGGTCTCCACAAGGTTCTTAGAACTTCAACCCAGAAAAGGAATCCGATTGGCCGTGAAGAGACTGGACGATCCTCGACCTAAATAAAGCCGTTACTGGAGTCGACTGCAGCTCAATAACCATCAGAGGCATCTGCGACTGAAGCTTCAAAGGCCTGGTCTCCCTGAGTCACAGAACTGTCAGTTTGGACTTCACAACAGAGCACCAAACATGGGACAAGTGAACCGTGATGGTCCTGAGGGTTTCCAACGTCACTGATATTCAGGACAAGGCAAGTTTATTTGTAGAGCACAATTCATACACGAGGCAATTCAAAGTGCTTCACAAGAAAACAGATCAAATCAATCAAAACATCAACATAAAAATTAATCAATGACAGTAAAAGGCAAGAGTGCAGATAAAATACTTTGTTTTCATCTGCTCGGGTAAAAAGAGCTGTTTTCAGCCTGGATTTGAACATTGTCAGAGTTGAGGCCTGTCTCACATCCTCATGAAGACTGTTCCAGATTTTAGCTGCATGAAGCTCATCCACCAGAGACGTTTTCTACGTGCTGCCGTGGCGCTAGTTTTTTTTGTTTCCTTTTTGCTTTTGTAGGTGTGGTCCTAAATGTTTAATTTTTGTCTCACTCCCATTTCCTCTTGTTGCACATTGAAATTTCTACTTGGACCCTTGTTAAAGGTACACTGCATAACATTTTTGTTGCCTTCAACACAAAACATGCACCCAATGTTCAGCTCGACATATAATGCCATTGCTGCAGTGGGTAATCAAAGAATGGATTTGGATGAGGACCTAACCGGTGTAAATCTCAAATTCCGCTGCCTTTAGTCAACATCTCCATGGAGACGAGCTGGAGACGTACCCACTCCTGGTAAAGCTACAGTCATGTCTTAGGCGAGGTGAACCGCTCACAGCAAAGGCTCATGTTTGGTTATACATCTATGAGGTATTTTTCAATGATGAAAATATCTGTCATAAAATAAATGCTTGTATTTCAATATCATTTATTGCGGAAAATGTTACGCGGTGTGGCTTTAAGATCCAACCATGTAAATGTGGATTTTTACCTTCTGTCAAATGGTCTTGTAGGTGACATTAGGAGTAGGCAAACCACCCCAGAAAGCTAACTAGTCATTTCACAGCAAGCCAGACAACAAATAGGTTAAATAACCAACATGTGAGAAATATTTGTATTGAAGCCATCTTGTGCTACTGTGAGCCTACCCGGGCGCGAACCCGTGACCTTGGATTTGGCGTGTTTTCCAAAACAATTTGCCCTCCACGGGCGATCTGGCTGACTAGAGATATTGGTTATAACCCGAGGCATCGCCTCGCGCCTGAGAGATAAAAACATCTACCCGCTCCAATCATGTCAAGGTGATGGTATATCCATCTGGGGTATAAAAACCCCATCTGCCCACCGCTCATCTCCTTTGAACTCAGCCATAGAAGACAGGATGGGCCTGCTGGGCATGCAGGTAGAGGGCTACGCCCATACTCACAGAACTATAGTTACGTCAAGTAACTGTCATTTCTGTTTCGTATGGGCTACGCCCTCTACGGGCTTCGCTATTGGTTAAAACCCTGCGCGAAGACCGTAGGGAAGAATGTACTCCCAGCAGGCACAAATGACCACGATTGGAGCGCACCCAGGACAACGTCATGCAGTCAGTGTCACCAACCAGACGCACCCATGGGCAGTCAGAGTCAGGGCCACGGGCTGCTCCACCAGAGCACCAAGGCACCTAGCACCATATATAGAAGGAAGCATAGCGGCCGCCTCTCCCAAGAGCGCGCATGCAACCAAAACAAAACACAGAGCACGCGTGTCGCCTCTCCCAAGAGCACACACGCACCCACAACCGAAAAGGAGGAGTGAAGGTGCATAGGCCGCCTCTCCCAAGAGCGCCCGCACCCCCACGCCCAGACAGGTCGCCTCTCCCAAGAGCACCTGCACTGGGCAGTCAAGATCAAATTAAACCCGCCCGCCGCTCAAAACCGAATGAGCGACAGACCCAGAAGCAACGTCCATCAAGTACGAGCGGGCGAAGGTCGACGAGGATGACCAGGAAGCCGCCAAGCACACATCCTCTATCGACACCCCTCTAAACAAAGCAGTAGAGGCAGCCACCCCTCGAGTAGAGTGGGCCCTGACGACCCTAGGAGCAGGAAGACCCCGAGCCTCGTATGCCATACGAATGGCATGACAGACCCAATGAGCCAGCCGTTGGGTAGAGAGTGGGGCACCTTTGCGCCCGGCCCCAAGCCCTACAAACAGTTGGTCCGACCGCCTGAACGTCGCTGTACGGTCCAGATAACAACGCAGGGCCCGAATCGGACACAGCAGGTTTCGCCTCTTATCCTCCACAGAAGCATGTGGTGGAGGAAAGAAGGGTCTAACTCTGATAACCCTAGACCTGAAAGAAGAAGTGACAATCTTGGGCTGAAAAGCCGGATTAGGCCACATCTCAAGCAGACCCCCATCCTCACCGAAGGACGTACAGGATGGATGCACAGACAGCGCAGTCAGGTCCCCCGCCCTCTTGGCAGAGACCAGAGCCAAAAGGAGCGCAGTCTTATATGATAGGCAACTAAGGTCTGACCTGTCCAGGGGCTCAAACGGAGGGCCCGACAGACCCTCCAACACCACCTGAAGGTCCCACGAGGGCAAAGAGCACCGCACGGGCGGTCTCAGCCTCCGTGCTCCACGCAAAAAGCGTTTAACCAGGGGATGGTTCCTCGCCGTGAGATGGCCAAACCCCACGTGTCCGGTCGTAATGGCTGCCGCGAACACCCCCAGAGTGGCGGCAGCCCGCCCTCTATCTAGGAGGAACTGTAGGAACTCCAACACTCCCCCTATCGAGCAGGAAGTGGGATCAAGCACCCTTTCTGAACACCAGTCCTCGAAAAACCGCCAACGAGCACTGTACGCTCGCGTAGTGGATGGTGCACGGGCACCCTGAATAGTGGCCACCACTGGAGAGGGAAGGCCTAAACGCAACAACTTCCCCCTCTCAGCTTCCAAACCAAAAGGCTGCGTCCCAACACCGGGCGGGAGTGCAGAGTCCCCCCTGCTTGGACCAATGTGTCCGACCGGTCCGGCAGGGGCCAGGGGCCCTCCACCACCATCCCCACCAGGTCCGGGTACCACCTGGCGTTCGGACTGTCTGGGGCCACTATCAGAATCACCAACCCCTCCGTCCTCACCCTGTGCAGCAGAGGAGGCATGAGGTGAACTGGCGGAAATGCATACAGGAGACCCTGAGGCCACGGCCGATGGGCCAAGGCGTCCACCCCGAGCGGAGGGGCGTCTGCCCACCTGAGCGAGAACCAAAGTGGGCACTGTGCGTTTTCTGCACTGGCGAAAAGGTCGGCCACTGGATCCCCGAACCGGCGCCAAACCTCCATTGCGACCCATGGGGCTAGGCTCCACTCGTCGCGGAGTGGGCCTCCCCTGGACATAACGTCCGCGCCCACGTTGAGCAGGCCGGGAATGTGACGGGCTCTCAGGGAGGACAGGTGGGAGCCCGCCCACAAGAGAATTTCCGTCGCTTTCCTGTGCAGAGTGGGAGACCTGGTCCCCCCCTGCCTGTTTAAGTAGGCCACCACTGTGGTGTTGTCCGACCGCACCATGACATGGTGACCCGCCAGCTGACTTGAGAAGTGCAGGAGCACCCTCCGCACAGCTTCCATCTCCAAGAGATTGATGTGCCCCAAGGGTGACTCCCACGGCCCCCCGGTGGAGCACCGATCGAGTACTCCGCCCCAACCGGTCAGAGACGCGTCCGTGAACACCTCTGTGTAATGAGGAACGCACCCCATCCGTACCCCCTGGGGAAGACGATCCGGGGCCAGCCAGTACTCCAAGTCCCTCTGTGCGGACAAAGGGACCACCACAACCTTCCTCCTGTCCCGCACCGGGTGCAGCCTGAGGCGGCAAAACCACCGCTGAAGTCCCCTCATGTGGAGTAGACCCAGATGAACCACAGGGTGAGCGGCTGCCATCATGCCCAATAGGGAACGAATGGACTGGGACGGCACCTGCGGCTTGTCCAGTACCATTCTCCCCAGCGTCAGCAGCGCCTCTATCCTCTCGGCCGAGAGGGAGGCGCGCATGTCCCTGGAGTCTAGCTGCAGACCCAGATACGTTACACGCTGAATGGGGTACAACGCGCTTTTCTCCAAGTTGACCACAAATCCCAATCGGGAGATGTGTTCCAACAGGGCCGTCGTGTGAGCCTGCGCCTCCTGCCGAGACGAGGCCAGGATGAGCCAGTCGTCGATGTAAGTCAGAACTCGGATGCCACGACGACGAAGCGGCTCCAGCGCCGCCTCCACGCACTTGGAGAACGTGCGCGGGGCCAGCGAATAACCGAAGGGGAGGCGGTGATATTCGTAGCACTTCTCCCCCACTGCAAAGCGCAGAAACTTCCTGTGTTCCGACACAATAGGAACGTGGAAGTATGCATCTGTGAGATCCACGGACGTCATCCAGTCTCCTGGTCTGACGCACTCCAAAAGCTGCCTGACCGTCAGCATGCGAAAAGGCCTTTCCGCGATGCAGTGGTTCAGGACGCGCAGGTCCAAAATTGGACGTACACCCCCGCTTTTCTTGGGGACTAGGAAATATGGGGAGTACAGCCCTTTTTCCACCGCGTCCGAAGCCACCTCTGCCACAGCCCCGCGCCGCAGCAGAGAGGCTACTTCCTCCTGGATGACCGCGGCCTCCGCCTGATCTCGGAGCCTCGTCCTGAGGATCCCGCTGAAAGGCGGCGGTCTCCGAGCGAACTGCAACGCGTATCCCCTGCGGAGCGTCCTGTCTAACCAGTGAGAAGAGAGAAGCCCCAGGCTCTTCCACTCCTGATAAAATTCTGTCACGGGCCTCACCGGTCCGCGGAGTAGAAACGGAGAAGGCCCGCCCACCTCCACCCCGGCCTGCGGGGTAGGACGTGGGGGGCCCTGATGAAAAGGGCTGCGGGGATTCCCCACCCTCGGACAGCGGCGCCGCCGCGGCCGAGGACGGCGCGCCGTCAAGAGAGGACTTACGCTTCTTAGACTGAACAGTCTCACTCCCCTGCACGCTCCAAGGGCTGCCCCGCCTCCTGCCAAGCGGAGGTTTAGAGGCAGCCCCAGCCCGCGGAGTGACATGATCCGAGTCCGCACTGCAGCTCCGCGGATGGGTCAAAGGTACCGGCCGCCGTGACGTATCCCCCGTACGTTCCGGTAGGAGAATACGAAGCCGTGGCGTGCTGCGGAAAGCAGCGGGAGGAGTAGAAGACTCATGAACGGCAGACGCTCTCAGCGCGTCTCCGCTGCGAATAAGAGACGAAGCATGCTCTTTTACAATGTAACGGGCCGAAGCACGGCCTTTATTGTAAGCAAAATGCCCCCGTTTCCCCCCTCTGGTGTCAGCGCCCGGACGTCGATGCGCTGGTCCAGATCCACGGTCCCTCCGCTGGTCCCGTCTCGGAGAACGCGCTGGAGCCGTCTGGGATGAACCCGGGGTGTCGCGTCTCCGCGGAGGAGATGGGGGATGAAAACGGCGCTCGCGCCGCTGAGCCCCTCCCCGCCGTTCAGAGCGCTGACGGTCCCACTGGGGACGGAGATGCGGTCCCAGCTGCTGGGAGGCTTTGGAGGCAGCATCGAGGCGCTCGACTATTGCCTGGATGTCAGGGCCAAACAATGATGACGTGGAAACCGGGAGATCGAGTAGTTGACGCTTCTCCTGTTCCTTCAACGAGGAAAGCCCCAGCCACAAATGGCGAGATCCCACCTGAGCCGCCGCCATTGAACGGCCACCGTCAATGGCGAAAGCCTGGGACATACGGAGAAAAGACGCCACCGTAGTCTGGACCTCCTCGAGCTCCTCCAGGGCCAGCTCGGAGCGTCCGTGGATGAGCTTATCCAGCGAGCCCGCCAGAAAAGCCATGTTGCTAGCTAACGCCACTACCTGAGCGGCGTTAGCATAGCAGCGGTCTAAAACGGCCATCGTCAGCTTATCCTTATCAGAGGGAAGCAACGTTTTATCGCCTGGCCAAGGGGATGAGGACGGAAGGAGGGACATCCTGACTCCGTCCTCAATCGGCGGAACCCCGGACCGCCACGTCCAGTCCTGCACCGTGGAATACGGCCCGTACCCCAGTGCAGGATGTTTTGCCGCGAGAGGATGAGCCCATTCACGCTGAGCAAAGTGCATGATCGGTGTCATAGCCGGGCACATCACGACAGGGCGCGGTTTTCGGCGGGAACGGCTAGCTAAGCCTTCGGTGAAGTCCTCCACCGGAGCAGCAGGTTGAGACGGGGGCAGAGGAATCTCCATTCGGTCTGCGGCAGACGCAAACAACGCGGGGAGATAGTCGAGAGGATAACGATCCCCCTGTAGCCCGGACGGCGTCTCGGAGAAGATGGAGGCAGCGTCTTCGTCGTAGCAGCGACGATCATCCTCCTCATCATATTCACTCCATTCCTTCCTCCTGGGGCTTGCTGAAGGGGCTGGGTCCTGAATCAGGGGCACAGCGTCCTGAGCTGGCCGTTCTGGTGAATCCGGACCCATGAAACCCCGGCGACGCTCGCGCTCTTCCCGGGAGAGCGCTAAGCACGCCTGGCAGTCAGCATCACCCGCTGCATGGTGCCAACCGAGGCAGCGGAAGCACAGCTCGTGCTGATCTTCAGGGAGGAGAATGGAGGGACATTTGCCGCATCTGCGGAGCTCGACACCGGCAGGTGAAGTCATCTTCGAGCAGAGAAGCGGCGAGAAGATCCTGAAAGTAAGTAGAAGTATCGTTCTGAGAAGAACGTGCTCGTAGAAGTGAGTTCTGAAAAGAACTTGCTCTCTCAAACGCTGAGTTAAAAAAGGAGATGAGCGGTGGGCAGATGGGGTTTTTATACCCCAGATGGATATACCATCACCTTGACATGATTGGAGCGGGTAGATGTTTTTTCTCTCAGGCGCGAGGCGATGCCTCGGGTTATAACCAATAGCGAAGCCCGTAGAGGGCGTAGCCCATACGAAACAGAACGTCTCGCTATCCTCCACCGACCCCCGCTGCGCATGCAGTGCCCCCGCTATGGCGCTGGGGTGCAGGGCGCCCCCCAGTGGAGAATGCTTAGTACCTGTGACCTGTGTCCATGCCTTCGCCACCGGTATATTCGAGGAGCAGAACTCCTGTTTATCAATGCGGTAACCAGGGTAACCTCAAAAGTGTGTCTGAAACAGCTTCCACGTGTCACCACAGTAACTTAAAACTGAGAAAGTGAGAAAAACAAGGTGAAAAAGTAGGTAATAAACAAAAATGTGAAGTACTATATTCAGTGCTGGCCGTGGGGTTTCAGTCAGGGCCTTCAGACACGAGCCAACTAGAGCCTATAGGTTATACAATAATACGCTTCACAACGCAACGATTCGCCACATCGAGAACAAAGCCATAGTGCCAAACGCAACACCCAGTAACTAAATACAAATACTTATCCCATCAATCACAGCATTGATGCACAATTTCCAAAATGCGAGTCAACGCACATCCTCCATGCGCCTCGGTTACGCGCACAATTCAACACAGGAACAATGGATATAAATTGTAAATGCTCATTATAGAGGTCAGTAATAGAAGTGCAGAACGTCAGAGATGTCAAAAAAAAGGCAAGAAAAAAATAAGAAAAAAGCAAAACTCAAAACTTTTCAACTGTGCCAAGTGCGCTGACGCACAGTGAACCATTTGATCAACGTTTCTAGCGTGATCGAGGATGTGCTGGTCAACATCAACAAGCTCTTTAATCAGAGTGGACAGCGCACACACCAGCCTGCTGTTAAAGTTCCACCTCACCTGTGCCCCCCGAGGCAACCATCTTAACTCGTCCAGTAGTTTGGTGCGTTTTGGAGACCACCGAGATTTGAATATATATATCTTGCATTCCTTGATCTTCGATGAAAGAATAGCACCTGGGGAAGTGCGTCTTTTTTGTCTTAAGATTTAGTTTAGTGCAATAATTTAAATAGGGCAGTATAAGAGGACAGTATAAGGTATGTAGAGCTTTATTATTTAAAATGTGCTTTGCTTTTGCTATTACTGAAATGCTTCTAGAAATTTTAATAGATATATATTTAATGTGAGTTTTCCAAGTAATTCTATTGTCTACAATCACTCCAAGGAATTTAATTTCATGTCCTCGCTCTATGACAACGCCCTCTATCTGAATTGCTTCCTGAGCATTTGAACTACAGTTGCCAAATATCATCATTTTGTTTTTACTTTGATTTAAAGAAAGTTTGTTTTGTTTGAACCACTTATTGACACTCTTGAGTTCCAAGTTAACAATCCGACACAGTTGTTGTAAATTTTCACACATTGTTTTTTTATTTTTTAAATAACTGGTAACCCACTGTAGAGCTAACCCCCTAATCCCATAATGTTCTAGTTTATTAATTAATATGTCATAATTTACTGACTGAATTTATTTCAATAAATAACCCTATTGCATATTTCTTGTTATACAGCATTAGTTATTTCTTCACTTATATCAAAGAGCGCGTGTGAGGTTGAGTGATTGTTCCTAAAACCAAACTGATTGTCCGAGAGTAATTTATTTATTTCAATAAAGCTGTCAAGAGTTAAAAACCTTCTCTAAGATTGGCAAACATTCCATCAAACGGAGGAATCAGGGGAAAAAGTGATATTCAAAAGCAAATTCAACACAGCGGGAACCTTTGGAGCAAAAAAATAAATAATTCTGCCACAACTGCAGTGGATTGAGTTTTAGGTCATCATTTTGGTCATGACAAACAGGACGCTGTGTTTTTATTCTGCTCATTTGGACCGCAGCACACACATAAAAAGACCCAGGTCAGTCTGTGTTGATTGATCTATTCATTCTGCACAAACGAGTCAAAATGAGCTTTGAGGGGCTTAAAAAGTACAACTCGTCATCTTTGAACCCCCGATTTCAGCTCAGCGTCTGCATTTTCAGCTCAAAGGGCAGGCCAGCAGGGGGCGCACCAGGACCACTTAACGGCCTGTGTCGCTTCTAAGAGCCCGAACTTTTCCACACGAGTTTGTCTGTTCTGTGTGTGTGGCCGTGTTTTGTGTCTTACTCTCTGAATCTGTGAAAGCGGTGTCTTGGTTTGTGCTGAGGACACGCAGAGAGAAGATCCGATAGCATCTCTTGCCTTTTACGCACAGAGGGTCGTTCCATTCCTCCAAATAAGGCCTGTACCTGTAGTGGTTCCACGTTTACGTTTAAAGATAAAACAGCACGTGCTTCTGCAGTTTGTTTTAGGCTCCATGGAAGGCGTCACAGGTTTACAAAGCGCCTAAACGGACTGTGGGGTCTCGGAGTGGGCTGTGACTTGAGCCGCGTGTCCGCGCGCGCGTGTGTGTGACGTGGAGAAGGAGTGTTCGAGCTGCTCACGCGGAGGACTCACCGAGAGCGCACGGCAGTGAGAGGCACGCGCCGCAGTGGACGGTTGGACAAAGGAGACCGTGGTTCTGGCGCGTGGGAACGCATGGCTCAAACGGGCACGTGCCAGCGGACGGACTAGTGCGCGGACAGGAGCTTGTGTGCCGCTCGCGCCCTGCGCTCCATGGGATCCACGCGTGAAATGTGGCGCGTGGGAGTGCGGTGCTGGCTGTTTGTGGCGCTGTGCTCGTGTGTGGCACGGAGATGCGATGGGAACCTGACGGTGGCCGTGATGTTACCGGACAACCATCACAAGTACGCGTGGGCCCTGCCGCGCGTGCTGCCGGCGCTGCGCATGGCACACGATGACCTGGCACGGCGCGGACTGCATCTTGGCCGCTCTGTGCGCTTCCTCAACTTCAGCACCGAAGACCCAGCCGCGGGATCGTGCGCAGAGAGCCGTGCCCAGGTGGTGGCTGTGGATGCCAAGCTCTACGTGCGCCCAGACGTCTTCTTCGGCCCGGGCTGCGTGTACCCTCTGGCCTCCGTTGGCCGCTTCGCGTCCCACTGGCGCCTGCCGCTCGTCACCGCAGGCGGCCCCGCGTACGGCTTTGACAAACGCGACGAATACCGCACTATCGTGCGCTCGGGACCCTCCACCACCAAACTAGGGGAGTTTGCCAACGCACTGCACGCGCACTTCAATTGGACGTCGCGCGCAATGGTGATATTCCACGACCTGCGGCAGGATGATCGGCCTCACTACTTTCTGTCCGAGGGAATCTACCTGAACCTCAAGCACGAGATGAACGTGACGGTGGAAGCGCAGCCCTATCAGGACGACCACAAGGACTACCGCGAGCTCATCACCTTCATGCGCGAGCACGGCCGCAGTGAGTATCTAAACTCTTCCAAACTTTGTCCAGTCTGGGGCTGGGGCTGCGGGGAGGGCTGATGTTTCCATTAATATCCCATCAGCACACGGGTGAGTGCATCAGCAGCATTTAGCTCAATATGGCAGAAACCTTCCATGCAGCTGCTGTCAGCCTCTCATCAGTGATTACGTTCACTGTGACGTTTCAAGGAGTCAGACACAGAACAATTACAACAAAAGGACTGTGGTCAGACAGCGCTCTTGTTTATGACGGACTCAACGGCCCTAGACTATGTCGTGAAGTCCGCTGCAAACATCCACAGCTGGACACAAAGGCTGGAGGTCGTCAGAGACAAAAGCGCGCAATGAAAAACTCTCAGTGACGCACGCGGCTGCTCCAAGGATGCGCTGGAGAGCTCCGCGTGAATGGCAGGATAACGAACTCGCGGCCTTCCGATGTTTTTTATGTGCTCAGGGTCGATTATGAAACTCAAACGAAATGGATGTTTCACAAGAAAAGGCTAACGCTGCAGCTTGGTACCGCAGGCCATGGAAGTTACGTGTATTTTGAACAAAACACTAGAATACTCCAATTTAATTTAGCCACTTGATCTTATGGACGATTCTTTCTCTAATTTCATCTCAGTCTCCCCAATAAAACAATTAAAAAGTCATGAAAAAAGTGGTAAATATTTGAATCAAGTCAGGCAATACCTTAGCTCTTCCCTTCACACTTTGTCAATTTATTATTTATTACTGTCAATTTATCAAGGGGTGAGACACTTCCCCACAGCTATGAAGAATAAATGCTCCAAAAAAGCCTGTTAAATTGAAGGGCTTATTTAGTTGAAAAGTGGATACAAAGATTTGTTTTTAATTTGCACTTTCTATGTTTTGTGGAAAAATCTAGACAAAACAAAAGACTGATTTTGCATTGTTACTTCATTCAAATAAGATACAGACATATTGGTAAATGCAGGACTGGAAATGTTTGTAGGTCCTACTTTAAAAACCCTTAAAACAATCCTGTTGACGTTCGAATCGATGGAGAAACATTGAATCTCATCGTATGTAGTGGTTTCCAGGTGAAAGTTGTAAACCCAAGGTGCACGTTTGTTTGCCATAAGTCTTTTGCAACGCAGCACTGTTTGCTCCTGTGGTGACGCCTCAGTGTTCCTGTAAGTCCGGGACATTGATACCTATGATTAGATGTGCAGTGTCCCCCCCCCCCCCCCCCCCCCACACACACACACAAATACTGAATAATCCGTAAAATGCCTTTAAGTGCAATCTTTATCCTGGACTGACGAGCGACATTTACTCCTCGTGTCTGTTTCCGCCTCCAAGTCGAGTCGAGATGCGTCTGAAGTGCGTAGTAAGAGGGATAAAGTACTCGCAGAAAACGTTACTTGAGTAGTGCGAGTACTGTGTTTGAGCGCAACAGTCTGATGATGAGAAACAAAACTTGTAATAATGTCCCAATCCTAATATTTCCAAAGAAAATGCATTAATAATCTATATTTCTGAAGAGATTCTTTAGTCATTTTCGACTGAATGAATAATGGGTTTGTAGGATCTCTGTAACCCGTCTACGTGGCTGATCGGCATGAACTCCAACAATATGGGCGAGAATGGGAGCGATTTTCTTTAAACCTGAAGAGACTCACAGAGACAGAACGTGTGAGGGAGTTTATTGAACATGGATCGTGATTGGGGGCTCAGACCCCGGGGGAAGATTGCTTTGACGATGTGGAATACATGGCGATGATGGGTGAGAGCCAGAATCTTCCCCACGGAGTCTGGACACTGGCTGTGATGGTAGGAAGAGACCCGGGGCGGCCGGTCGACCCGACGAGGAGAGGCGGAGGAGGAGCGCGGCACGGCTGGGAAACGGCCGAGTGATCGACCGGGGAGCTTAAGAAGGGGGTCCTGGGCGATGAATGGCTGAAGCAGGATGAGCAGCTGCGGTGATTGGCTGACTTGAAGGTGCGGCCTGAGATGGGGCCTTGATTGGATATTGAAGGTCGCTGGCTAGGTCTTCCACGTTGAATTTGCGCTGAAGCTTCATTCAGACGCGTCTATACTTAAAGGTACCACACTCGCCTGATTCTTGACATTCTCAACAGATTCCTGACGGGACGCGACTGTTCCCAATTGTGCGGGACAATATTTGTGGCCGTGCGCAATCTGCCCCGAACGATCAAATTCCATCCACATTCGTGATCCTGAAATTGGTTCGAAAACCAACAAAAAAAAACGTGCCGTGTGGTTGGACACGTGTGCTACGTGAAACAGACCGGTGTGTTCTGTGTCGGGGTTTTCTGTCATCGTCTTCGAAAGGTCGATTATGGATTTGGAACGCGATCCGCTCCGGCTCTGAAATATTCATGAGAAAAAAAATATGGCGAGGCGTTCAGGGGAAAAAGGGACAGCACTTTACGCTTGTTGTTCCCACGCCTTGAAGCGATGGCTGCTGCTGATTTATAATATCCTCTAAAATGTCCGTCTGATTTAAGCTCAGCGCCGTCTTCTGTGTCCGATTGATGGTTTGAAACGAGGGGGAGTTTCACTTGTGGCTAAAAGTGGCGCATTTGTGATTTTGGTATTCGGGATCCGACTCCTTCATGAGCGACGCTGGTGCTGTGCGAAACAATGAGAACGGGACACATTATTATAGGCAGGACAAATTACCTTTATAACAGAGCCAAAGAGGAGGAATCTGCTGCTCTTTTTTTTCTTATTTTATTCAACCTCGTAACCTCCGCCTCATCCAAGCAAATTTTCTCCAGTTCCTAAATCTAAAAGCCTCTTGACTTGAATTTTTCCCTGTGGCATTGTCACAAGAGCATAGCTAACACCCCTTTATCCTGGTTTGACATTTTTGTGCTGTTAATTATTGATGAGTGGGCACAGGAAGTAATATATCATTTCATACCAAAAAGTCGTCTAGAGCAATTTACTAAACCGAATGAGTATTTAATCTGATGTATTATTTATATTTTTATGATTGAACTCATGAGTTGTTTTGAATGGAGTCAACTCTCAGTGCTTGGCAGTGACTTGAGGGAATGGCTGGTCTATAGCACAAAAGGTGAACGTGAATTTGACAGGTTTTCACATTTTTCTAATTATAGTTTTACGGGACAAAGCCTGTTTCTGACCTAAGGTTGTTCCGTTTTTCATTAGTGAAGTTCATCAGATTTGGAAGAGGAAAAGTTGCACAGAACTGGGACTTTGCATTTTTAAAGGACACACAAAGTAATAATGATAAATTGTGAGCGACATGCTTTGTGGAGCAGGTGAGGTTTGTGCAGGAGTTTCAAGGCATACAGTGAGTCAGTGTTTCTGATGTGGACGGAGGAAGGCTCGGTGCCCCAAGGCATGGACTTGGTGATGGGTTAGCATCACAAAAGGACGTCCAAGTAGATGTCGGCTAACAAAAAAAATGTACATAATTGTGATGGTTACTATGTTCTGGGGGGGAATGAGCGGCGCTGGCACCAGAACAAACTGACCGAGGGCCATCGGAGTTTCATTTTTGTCATTAAAATACACAGTGACGCGACTAAAACTGAGGGTGCAAACATTTTGAAATGAGGTTGAAATTCCTTTCCTGGATCGGGACATGAAAATGAGTCTACGCTTTAGAAAATGTCTATCTTCTCCTTTCAAATCAATGCAAGTCAACTGAAAAGTAGCGGAAAGAAGATCATCTTATGACATCTGCCCCTTTGCATCTGCTTCCTGCTTATCAAGAGTGCAGACGTATCTCTGCTTGCTGCGGCTGCTTGCCTCTTTATCTGCTTTTTAATCATTCTATGTTTGGGCACATGTCTTGGATATGATTTTATTCTCTTCTTTTAAGTGAACCAAGGCTTTTTAATCATTTTTATGCCTTTTTTACAACTCATTTGACAAACCAGTGACGATAATCTTGTCAACATGGCTGAGGGAGTAACGCAAACATCTCCTTGTGAAAGCTGTCGGATGTATCAACAAGAAATTCGCCTACTTACGGGACAAGATTTTTGCCTTAGAGACGGGAAAAGGACTTAATGACACACTCCCTGTGGAACCCGGTAAGAAGACTGGAAAAACTGATACTTGCAACCTAAAGCTAAATGATACCATTACATTTCCAAAACTTAAGCAACAACTTGGTGCTAGGCCAAAGCAAAGACAACTTGCTGGTAAAAATGCACCTGGAATAAAGTTAACAAACAGATTTTCACCTCTCTCAGAGGATGAGTATAACGAACAGAGAAAGTCAGAGAGAAAGAGAGAACAAGAAGTCAAAACAAAGATGGAGAGAAAAACTGTGCCAAGTGTCAAGGCCAGAGATATCCTGGTGCTTGGAGACGGAGCCATATCTAACATAAACAATGAGATAATGACTACAAGCAGCTATCTGAGTGGCACAGTTTCTGACATTATTGATGTTCTAAACAAGGAGATTACAAATAACCCTGGGATAAATAAACTTGTTATACATGTTGGTGCTGTTGACACAAAAAACACAGAGTCTGAAGCCCTGAAAGAACTATGTGTCACTGACAGCAGGTGAACACGGGCCTGTAGATACTCTCTGTCACTGCATCGAACAGTTCAGTTTGTGGATGCAAAACAACTTTCTCCAACTAAACTCTGACAAAACTGAGATCATTGTTTTTGTCCCACAGACACAAAGACAAAGTGTTATCAGTCACCTTGAGTCTCTCTCTCTAAAACCAAAAAATCAGGTTAGAAATCTAGGAGTAATCATGGACTCAGACCTGAACTTAAACAGCCACATCAAAGCAATAACATCATCAGCTTTTTACCATCTGAAAAACATTAAGATCAGAGGAATAGTGTCAAAACCAGACTTGGAGACACTCATCCATGCGTTTGTCTCCAGCAGGTTAGACTACTGTAACGGCTGCTCACTGGCCTTTCTAAACGAGCTGTTAGAGCTGCAGAACATCCAGAACGCTGCTGCTCCAGTCCTGACAAGAACCAGGAAATACCACCATATTAGTCCAGTGCTCCGGTCTCTGCACTGGCTTCCTGTCACTCAGAGAATAGAATTTAAAACAGCTCTGCTTGTGTACAAGTCTTTTCATGGTTTAGCACCAAAGTCCATCTCTGACATGTTAGAGCCGTATGAACCATCTCGGACCCTGAGAACTTCAGGGAGGGGTCTCCTGGTGGTTCCCAGAGTCAGGACTAAACACGGTGAGGCTAAAGCTAAAATCTGGAACAGTCTTCATGAGGATGTGAGACAGGCCTCAACTCTGACAATGTTCAAATCCAGGCTGAAAACAGCTCTTTTTACCCGTTCATAGGGCTGGGCGATAAATCGAATTAATTCGATGAATTCATGTTTTTAAAAGTCTACGATTTTGCTAAATGGTAATTTCTTCTTCTGCATTTTTTGACTTGCGCATTTGCGTCGACTTCTGCCGCCTCTTTCCTCCTTCCGCCCGATAGCATGCTGCACTGTTTACAAACGCCATGGCCGCTGCTCTAACTGAAGAGTTAGTACCGAGGAAAGGGACTCATGTTACGTCGATTATATGGAAGTGGTTCGGCTTTGATAAGGCCGACGTGGAGCAGACTACAGTCCTGTGCAAGGTTTGCCGAAATGCTATCAAAACCAAGAGTAGCAGCACAACGAACTTGTTTCAGCATCTCCGGCAAAGGCACCCCACAGAATGGGAGCAGTGCTCGCAGCTTCGGGAGTCTAGCGTGGGTAGCACGAGCAAAGACAAACACGACCACGGCGGGAAAAGACCACAAACTTTGGCCGCCTCATTTTCTAAAGCGGTGCCGTACGACAAGTGTGCGGTGGGAGCAGATGACCGACGCTGTAGCTGTTCATATAGGGATGGACATGATGCCCATTCACACCGTAGAGACGCCTGGCTTTCTTCACATGTTAAAAGTGTGTGATCCAAAATATGAACCGCCGAGGTTGCGCTACCAAAACTGTATAACAAAACGCGACAAGCGCTCTATGAAAAGTTGGACTCCGCTTTGTTTTTTGCAACTACTACAGACCAGTCGATCTCTTCAGCCGTACACGAGTTTAACTGTGCACTACATCGATGAGAACTGGGCTCTCAACAGCTGCAGTTTACAAACCACCTACTTCCCAGAAGATCATACGGGCGAGACCGTTGCACAGGGGCTCAAAGATTCGTTGGCTCGGTGGGAGTTGGATGAGGAGAAAATGGTGTGCATGACTACAGATAGTGGAACAAATATGATAAAGGCCCTGAAGCTAAACCAGTGGACCCACCTCGACTGCTTTGGGCACAGGCTACACAACGCAATAGGTAAGTGAAATAATGTCTTTAAACGCTGCTATCACATTACTCTGAGCCACGTTTGCAGTGTTGGGTAGAATACTTTGACATTTTATGTAGTTACAGATTACTGGATACTTAAAATGTGTGAGGGAAAACAAAGTACTGTGTCCTGAATACTTGGAGTACTTTCACATTGATTTGCATAATAATGCATACAAGCAGTGTATGATTAAGAAGATGTTTAGGCTACACTTGTTACACACCGGTTATTAACTTATTTACCACCTTTTGCATTAATTAGGAATGCAAAAAAGAGCTAAACTTTTCCCGGCTGTTTTGATCTGTTCTTGAGACTGAAATGTAATGATTGGGTACTGTGATATATTCCTTTGATATCAAGAAAGTAACTGTATTCTAAATATACTCAAATGAAAGAAGAACTGTACCTGAATACAGTCAAAATGAGTATTCTAAAAACATGTATTCATTTACTACCCAACACTGCACATGTGCATTCTTTACATTTATTATATATTTATTTACATACACTATCTGAAATGAGCAATGAGTGGCTGACGTTGGGTTTTAATGATGTTTGTTTACAGGGAATGCTTGTAAGGATCATCGCACTGAACGCACTGTAGGAGTCTGCAAGGAAGTCGTCAGTGCCTCCTCTTTCCGTCGGAAGGAGCGGAGGGACATGGCACTGGTCCAAGCAGAACTCGGCCTCCCAGAATAATCAGCTTATATCAGAATCGCCAACAAGATGGAGGTCACGCCGGCAAATGATCGAGCGCATACCGGAGCAGGAGAAGGCAACTGGTCAAATCTTAGGGTGCAGATAAGAAAACACGACACCTTTTTAGAATCTGTAAATAAAGCCATTAAGCCATTACACGACTTCACTGATGCTCTGTCAGGTGAAACAGACGTGAGCATCTCTTTCATAAAGCCAACTCTCCATCTGTGTAACAACAGTTTGCTAAAACCAGAAGAAAGTGACACAGAGCTCACAAAACAGACCAAAGTGTGAATGATCTGAACGCTAAATATAGTGTAATAGTATAATATCGACTTTGCCTCGCTGGTAGATCCTAGAGGTTCCGCGCAACTTACACTGAGCCAAACCAGATTGAAAAAATAAAAGAGAGAATCGTTACAGGACTCTGCTCTATGCATGGCAGAGGCTTTCAAGGTACTCCTGCAGATGAAGACAGATCTGAGAGCCAGAGTAATGTGGTTGAGCCTGTAGCAAAGAAAAAGAAATCGCTTAGCAGCTGCTGCTGTGGAGGCTGACACCCAGACATATGAGGCTAAAACAAGGGCCAAGTGAATCGACACCTGGAACCGATGCCGATTCAGATCCACTTCAAATGGTGGAAACAGCAGGAATCCCATTTCCCAAGACTTGGCAAGCTTGTAAAGAAGTACCTGTCAATACCAGCGACAAGTGCCCCAGTTTAAAACAATCCAAGCTGATACAGTGCTTATGTCGATTATAAGGTGATGTCCCAGAGTTAAAGCGGATCCAAAGTTTGATTAAGTAGTATTTTTTGCACAGGTGGTAGTATTTCATAGGTCACTGCTGTCTTTACAAGTTTACAAGTTATTGACGGTTTGATTAATGTGATATTTCAGCTAATGGAGCTCTTTTTCTTGCACTTGTAATAAGTATAATTTTTTTACTGATTATTATTGTTGGCTGAACATTTGTGTCACTCGCACAAGATTTCTGTTATGAATATTTAAGTTTACATTTGTTTACTGATACACTACAGTATTCATTTATTGTCGGCTAAAGATTTTTTACTTTGCAAAAGATATTTTTTAATAAATAAAACCTATTTTAAAATACATGTATGCAGTTTTTAATACTTCGATAAAAAAAAAAAAAGATTTTATTTTTTTGTCATATTGCCCAGCCTTACGTGCATATGAAAACTGGAAGTATTTTTTTTTTGCACTCTTGCCTTTTACTGTAATTGATAAATTTTGATGTTGATGTTTTATTGATTGATTTGATCTGTTTTGCCTTGTGTATGAATTGTGCTCTTCAAATAAACGTGCCTTTGCCACTCAATCACTTTACATAGTTCAGTTTTTATTATTTCTTTAAATCAAGCGTGTCGCATAACATTTTTCATCGTTTATGTCCAACTCTCCAAATATTGACATTATATGAAGCCTATAGGTCACAACCAGCCGAACGGGCTCCTACGGCAACAAACGCAACAAACGCACGGAGATCCATGTATGAATGTATGACATGTGGTCACCGTGGCTTTCTCTCTCCAGCTCCTGGAAAAGTGTGTCATACTGGCCAAACCTTCTCCGTATCCAAGGACGGAATATAAAGGCTTTATTTTTTACAGATATTCAAAACACAGAACCATCATATTGATGTTGAAATCACGTGTCATACTTCCTAAACATCGTATCTTTAATGTGTCTTTAAATGTTTTAAAAATACGTTACATAGATCAGTGATCCTGGTGCCGTTTCGGGGCCCGCCTCCAACCCATAAAGACGAGCCGATCCAATGAATAATATTCACGGCTACTTTTCTTTCCATTAAATGCTTTAGGGATTGATCACCACTAATATATGTATTTTGAGTTTAGTTTATTTGAGCGGTACACATTGCAGTAATAACATCTCATATTGATACAGTTTGGCGTTGGATTAAAGGAACAGGCCACCGTTTTTCCAAAAAGACCAAAGATGTTGTTAGCATTTGGCCTCTCCCAGCATATTTCTATGGCTCCAAACGGGAGTGAAGTTGGAAGCGACCACACAGGTGCGTATCAACTCGTCTACGCTCAGGCAAGAACATATCTCACTGTGGAAAAACAATGGCCTGTTCCTTTAACATTTCATGCCTTACAAAAATCATACGAACATTCATGTGTTTTCTTTCGGATCCTGCCGATCAGTACGGATAGTCTCTAGTTTCCAATATAGAAGACGGAGCCAGGATTATAACAGCACATTTAATATACATATAATCCATGAGCTTCTTCCTTGTTGTCATTGCCATATTTGGAATGTGAGTATTCTGTGGTGGTGTTGTTCCCGTCGGCAGGGACTTTCTCCGAGGACTCCTGACCGTTTCAAAAGCGACCCGCACAAGCCGGGGGATGTCTTTGTGAGGGATTGGGCCACAGTTGGAGCGACCGTGAGACCACTTGCACGCGCCGTTTCCCAGACACGTGCATTATCTTTATGGTAACCAGCTGCTCTGAGAGAGACACGCCGACACCGAGAGCGAGAGAGAAAGGGAGGCTTCGGTCAGGGGCGGAGAACACAGCCCAAACGCTCCACTTCCTGGATCGATGAGGCTTTCTCAGAGGCAAAGTGTAGGGTTACATCTCAGCGCTTTTATAGCCACAACACGAAGATGGATGAGTCAGTCAAAAAAAGACGTCTAAAGTACAGTGCTTTCCGACCAGGGGAAGGGCGACTGAGGGGGGTGCTTGGGGCTAGTTCAGATTAAAATGTCAAATATTTGCAAACAGGACTGAAGGCAGGTTGTTTTTTAACTACACAGATCATTATTTTTAGACTACGTCTTTCCCATAGATGCATAAAAATAGTACAATTTATAAATACAAGACTGAACTAAAGCAAGTGTGCTTATTTAAAAAGAAATGGGGCTAAACTTTTCCATGGCGACCCTCAACCCCAAAACCACTTTCCACTACAACACATAATTATGGGGGTCTGAGAGTCCTCCCCCAGGAATGAAAAAAAAAAAAAGTGTGCATGTTCTCCCATGGTAGGTTTCCTCCGGGTACTCCGGTCTCCCCTACCACTAAAACGTGTACCAGGACTCCCCTGAAAAACAGATTCCTAATCTCAGTGGGATTTTTCCTGGTTAAATAAAGCTCAAATAAAAACAATCTTTTGTTTTGTACAATAGGCCCAGGGACTGCAGGTGGAAATGAGCACAAGTGCTATAACCTGGTACAATGCATCGCTCCTTTCTGAGGCTAATGTATATTGTACACTGTCCCTGTTCAAATAAATAAATGAAAACTAAAAAAAACCTAAAACTTGTTATCATGTGGGATAGAGGACAGTGTCCACCAAGATAGTTCGTTCCCAGGGACCAGAATTTAGTGCAACACACTTGTCTGGGAAGGAAGATTAAAATAATATAGAGTGCCAAACAAGGCCTTGGATTAGTATTTTAACACTACGGGACACTGAAGGCAAAGTCACACATTTTGAATTCCAAAGTAGAATTATGCAGTACAACATGTAACAATATCTCTACTCTACTCTAGACAACTGATCGACAGTGGCATTTTTATGTACTCGTAATCATTGCTCAAGAAGAAGCTAAAACAAACGCACGTTTATGTGATTTAACCAGCAAATGTGCAGACGTAGCAGGTCTGTCCGTCGAGCTACAGCAGGATTTACTAAAGACCTGCTTCACTCCTCAGACTAGATTAACCCATCAAAGAGGAAACACAAAACCCTTCTCTGTGATTTTTACAGTTTGTCATGTCAACAGAGTCTCAGTCTGAGTCAGTGTTTATGCTGCTCAAGACGTTAGCATGCTACCGGTTAGCAACTGTCAACCACTGACAGTTGATTCAATGAACTCTCAATGGCTTCAACACAGTAAACACATGTGTGGCTCACATCTATGAACACTGAGGACAGTAACAGCTCAGCTCTGACCTCTGTCACATGTTGTATCCAAGGCTAGATGTTTGGAGTGTGGTTCAGGGCTTTCTCTTGGAGAGGTCGGAGCTGAGCGGTTGAAGCTAAATGCTAACAGGGAACATGCTAACGTCTTGAGCAGCTTAAACCAGAGGTGGGCGTAAGTCACTAAATGCAAGTCCCAAGCAAGTCCAAGTCAATTGGTCATGGGGTCAAGTCCAGTCAAGTCATAGCGTTTGTCAAGTCAAGTCTTTCTTTAGCCGGCAAGTCACCTCAAGTCGCAAACGTCAGCGTTAAGCCTAATTCTTCTTTTCAAAATGTGTTTAATCTACTTTAAAATATAAAGTGCTTTCTCAAGATATAGCGATTTTGAAAATCAAACTTTTTAAAATCTAATGGATTTGGATTTAAAGTCTAATTAATATTTAATCGCCACAAAATGTAAAATACATATATTTGAAATGCTCCAGTCTATGTACAAAATTACTGGGACAGAATTTTAAGTTTTTTCTACATGAGCTGCTTTTCCTGCAGTCTGAAAGATAAATATAACATTGTATTTTGATTTTTGTTAGTTTCTGGCCGTTTTTCTGTCAGGGGTTCCCCTGTAAAGCCCCAGCCCCTGTATACCCGGATTCACCCCTGCTCAAAGTAGTTTCCGCACAGCCTTCAGTCCCGCTGTCACTGGGCTCTGAGTGGCTGCGGAAATTAGCCTCTAAATGCTATAACTTTCGAGAGAACTCTTTAAAACACCGAAAAGCCCCCAAGAGTTCTGTCATTAATCCAGCTCTTACGCATCGTCGTTCTGGAGGCTCATGTCTGTGCCGTAGCTTCAGTCTTTGTTTCGAACGTTTTCCTGTCCTTAATAAATGTCTATGAATCTTCACCTCTTCACTCACTGTAGAAAACCTTTAATGCATCCAAAGAAACACACATTTCCTCCGGCCTTTTCCTGCTGTATTGATTAGACGCGCGAGTCTGACTCGAGTCTCCCACCTCTGGCTTAAACACTGACTCACTGGTTTCTTCCGGGGCCGAGTTTTTACTGTTATCTTCATGAGCAATGATTACGAGTCAGTCGTCTTTCATTTTCATCCCGAGTAGAGATATTGTTACATGTTGTAGTACTGCATAATTCTACTTCGGTATTCAAAATGGCCCCCATAACAACAAAAGTCACATGACTGAAAGGCATGTATAAATAAAGGCTCAGATGTAGATCTTTGGTTACCAAGCTTTATAACTAAAGGCTTATGAAGTTTTGGGTTTTGGAAGAGCATTGGTTTCCTTTGTCTTTTTTTTTTTTCTGAGCATTTTTAGCCTATAAATTAAGGGAGAGGTAGCAAAAAAGACAAAAAAGATTTTGGTGATTCTGCGATGGGTTGGCGCAGATGGTAGAGCGGGTCGTCTCATGATCGGAAGGTCGGGGGTTCGAATCCCGCCTCCTGAAGGTGCACATTGTCGTTGTGTCCTTGGGCAAGACACTTCACCCTTCTTGCCTCCAGTGTCTGCGTACACTGGTGTATGAATGAGAGTGTGAATGGGCCCCCTATGAGAGACCAACAGGCCTGTTTGGAACCGTTTGGAACCATGAGGTTGTCCTTCCGTGGACCCACCACCTGCAGGAGGAGCCATAGGGGACAGGTGCCATGTGACTTGGGCAGCTCCAACAGCTGCCCCCACGACCCGGCAACGGACAAGTGGGAGAAAATGGATGGATGGATGCGATGGGTTGTGGGTTCTTGCGATGCAGACAGGCCCGGACTGGCCATATATTTTCCCGGGCATTTGACTGGTGGGCCGGTGCGTTAGATTTTATTTTCATTTTCTGCGCAGCCCGTGCCGCACGCATGATCAGCGGCGGCAACTCCCGAAACATCACTCCCCCCGCTATGCGTGGGCCAGTCCAAACAAAAAAATGCCAGGGCTGAATTACTGTCCCAGTCCGGCCCTGGATGCAGATGTTGTATCACCTAAAACAATGTGACATGTATTGTGATCTGTTGTGCAGCCCTAACACTAGTTTCTGTTCATTTTAATAATACGTTTTAGTCCAGCAGTGCAGGCTGTGGCATGGAGCAGTACCTCTGTGCCACTCCTGATTTGTATAGGGAACACCTGTTAGTGAAGGGCCACACCCCGCCCCCTCTCACTATGGTGGCCCAACGGTTCATTTAACCTGTCACATATGCTTTTAAGAAAAAATGCTCATAGTCATAGTCTGCTAGATAACGTCTAAAACGTTTTCCAATGAACACTTCCTCCTCCCTTGCTAGGCCCCGCCCCGTCTGTATTGTGACCTCCATTTGACATTACAACAGCAGATTCTAAAACGCGAACACAACCTCTTCTTAGCTCCTCAATTTGAAACCATCGGCTCCGTAGAATATTGTGAGCCGATTGAATTCTCGCTCTAAGCTGTTTATGACCAGATGCACACGAGCGATCACTGTTGCTGTTGTTGTTCTTTGATGATGATTGATGATGATTTAATTTCAGGCAGGCAGGCAATGGGCAACAAAGAAAGAATATATACAGTACGGTATGAAAACAGATAATTTTCAACGGATGTTTTGGTGAATGGTCAGCAAACAGTTGATTCGTCCCGTTTTGTCTGAATCACAGGTCTGCTCCAGCGCATGGGAAACATACAGTAGCTCTATTTGTGAACATTATTTTTATGCATCATCGATCGATTACATTGCCTGACCCCACAAAAAAAAAAAAAAGGTCACACTCTCTAATATTTGTTTGGACTGCCCTTAGCTCTGATTACAGCGCGCATTCGCCGTGACATTGTTTCAGAAAGCTTCTGCAACATCAAAAGACCCAGTGTTGCATTCATTATTCACCAAGATCTTTTACTGATGATGGAAGAAAGTGACCTGTGTTGAATTCTTGCCATATCACCCTTTTTCTAAAATAAATGTTTGATTCTGTTTTGATTGCAAACGACCCAAATAATGATCGCACTATGTTAATTTGTTCCCCTTCCCTCTTCGCTGTTTACACCTGGCACAAACATTTTCCCCATCGCTGGAGGCAGTAAAGCTTCTCTCTAAAACCTGGAATGCTCCTGTTGACATCACGTCTTCCCTGCTCTGTAAATGCCTCAGCTGCAGGCGGTGAATCCCTTGTCTTAAAATGTAGCGGAATGTAAGGAATCTGTGACATCAGCTGCACCCCCCCCCCCCCCCCCCGTTCTCGTCCTGTCTGCTGTCTGTCTGTGTGACGTGACAGCAGAGGGGGGTAAACAAGGGTAGTCCCGGAGCTCAGGTCAGCTGCTGCTTAAAAGAAGTGCATGTCAGGTTTGACTGTTTTGTAATTGTTGCTTGTTTTTTTATTTTTTTATTTTTTATCATATTCTGTAGTTTCACAAAAGTGATGTACGCCGTTTTACAGTTTTCCCCGTTAGATAAAACCCTCTATGCAAATGATCAACGTTTGTCAAAACATTGAATACAATTGTCTTGTTGTCGAACGACGAGGCTACGCTAGTTCCACTGACTGAAGTTGTTAGCGCCAGTACTTCCTGTTCCTGCTAATTTCCCGCTGAAGTCATCTTAGACACTTTAGAATAAGCATATTTTCTAAAGATTGCTTGGTGGTGAAGCGATCTGCCTATGGAGGATGTAAATCGGACACTAGGTACCACAGGAGTGTGTCGGGGGGAGTCCAGTTATTTCCCTTCCCAAAGCGAAAACTCAACCTGAGCACTGCCTACAATGGATCAAACAATGTGGACGGCCTACGCCCAGATAAATGTCTCCAAAATAAACAAGCTCTAAGGTCGGGCTAGGGCTTAGCTGCTAGGCTAACATCTTAGCATGCTAACATCTAGCTACTGACAGTCACAAACGTTACACAAACTGGAGCTGTAACTTTAACTGTGGTGGTGACGTTTTACAAGCCTACAGTCTCACGTATTTTTGTCTCTCTTTATGTTAAAGTTAGCGTTAGCTAACTTTAGCAAACCGAAGCGATGTTTCTATTTTTATCAATACTACAAACTTATGAGGGTGCTTACCGGGCAGCGCAAGAGCACGACTGGTCCACAAAGCTGGTCCACAAAGCTGTGCTGTTGCATTTAAGGAAGAGATCATGAGGTTTCTCTGATTTTGCTTGAGACCGGTCTGTATGCTTTAGTGTCAATAGTTGTCCTTTAGCCTTCGTTGGATTGTGTATTATCTTGAATATATCCCTCTTTGGTATATTGGCGCAGATGGTAGAGCGGGTCGTCTCATGATCGGAAGGTCGGGGGTTCGAATCCCGCCTCCTGAAGGTGCACGCTGTCGTTGTGTCCTTGGGCAAGACACTTCACTCACCTTGCCTCCAGTGTCTGCGTATATTGGTGTATGAATGGGTGAGAGGTTCCTTGCTGTAAAGCGCTTTGAGTGCCTCATGTAGGTGGAAAAGCTCCATATAAGTTGAGACCTTTTACCATTTACCATATTGCAAACCCTTCTTCTTCGATCCGGAGGATATTGCGCATTTATTGCTCCACTTAGAGTCATTTACACGAGTCACTTTAGCAGCAGCATCAGAAATATGATCAACAGTAACTAAGTGTACGGGGCTTTTGTGAACGGTCAATTGGAGAAAGTTCTTTCTTTTCCCTTTGTTTAACCCCCTCGGGCAGCTTTGAACGTGACCCTGGTCTGTTCATCCCAGAGATGTTGTCTGTATCAGTGAGAAGAGTTCTATACAAGGGTAGAACTGGAGCTCGCTCATGGCCCACTGGTAATAAGCTTGAACATTTGACACCACTTTGTTTGTTTACACCCTGTACGAAGTGAAATAATGCCTGATATAATAATAAATAAAAATAAGTAAAACCAGGTAGGAAAAGGTACATTTACTCTTGTGTAATCTCAAATCTAATTGTGTAAACTGCTACTGCTCTAGAGAGTGAATTTCACTGCGCTTGCCTCCAACATACATCGTGCAGGGCCATGATTTACAGAGGGGGGGGGGTCATGGCCTTTCACCCATGTCCGAGCTCCGCCCTTCAATCATGTCCACAGGCCGCGACTTGTTTGACACCGTTACCGTAATCACAGGGGGAGGGGGGAGAGGAAGCTCGCATGTCACTGCTATGTTTCCAGCAGGGCTTCTCAAACTGGGGTGGTACTCGGGCTCATCGGCATTTTTAGGCCTTATTTATTTTAATTAGAAATCATTTAATTTATGCTTTAACAAACATGGTTGATACCTGGTTCAGATTGAAGTTGAGTAGTCCAGTTTAGCTCTATTTTAGACCCTTTTCAGACCCGGTTTAGTCTTGATTTGATCTTGATCTAGGCCTGGTGGTACTTGGATCCACAATCTAAAGACAACTTGTGCAAAATCAATTATTTGTTTATATTTTGTTTTCGTCATGTTCTGTTGTTCCCTTTTCAAAAACATACCTGGAGTAGCATTTTGCGTCATTCACACAGATTTGAGGCGTTACCTAAAAATGGCGGCTTGTATCTTGTTTTTATCACTTTCTTTGCCCCAACAGTATGTTGAGTGGTGGTCTAGGGAATAGGGATGTCAGAGTCGATGGATCCCCCCCCTCCCTCTTTTCAGTCTGTCATTTTTATGAAGCTCGACAGTTCACGCCCATCTCTGGCACTGGAAGGAAAGTTTGATTTTCAGAAGCAAATCAAATTGAAATGAAATTAAAAGCTAAAATCAAGAGAAGTCTGTGAGGGAAATACTGTAAATTGATATCATTAACTATAACATGGTCAAACTGGAAAATGCTGAAACGAATATGTTTATTTGGTTCGAGACTCGTCATGATATTGGTCTCAAAGCGACTCCGGTTAAGAAGAACCACTCATCCACAGACTTGAGCGAATACAACATGGATAATAGAAATGGCTTACTCTCGTATTGTGCTTTACAAGCTAGTGCTTCTCGAAGCGCTGTAGTCCTCAATGGCGTGCGGGGTATTGAGGAGAGTCGGGACATTCCCCGGTGGGCCGTGGTGCTTTTGGGCCGTCAGAATAAAAATAATGAATGAATAACAGACTCCCACAGTTGTGCTACTGCAGGCCCAAAGGCCTAATAATAAACAATTGTCATCCACATAACTTGTTGCTGACAGTGGAGATGCATCAGGCTCAGATTATGTGTGCGGCGGCCCATGTGAAAAGAGAAAGTGTCATGAGCAGAAACCGATCCTACAATCTTGAACTTAAAAAACGAATACAAGCCGAGTGCATGTGGGCCGGTCTAAATCGTTAAACCCCTGGGCCGATATGAGGTCCCAGCATTATTCATTCACCCCACACTCTGTGGTAAATGGTATCAACGTATATAGCACTTTCTACTTTCATTAGGCCCAGAGTAACTCATTTTGAAGAAATCTGCCCATGAGGCAAGTTTAAATATTAACATTCAAAAAAAATATCTTATTGCACCTCTTAACCCCCGACTGAACCCAGCACATTTAATCCAGTTTGGCCCTACCCAAATCTAAAAGCTTCTTGGAAAAAAAAGCACCAAAATAGTGACGAAAATGAGGACGAAAATACAACACAAAAAAAAGGAAAGAAAGTGACGAAGAAAGCAACGAAAAGTGACCAAAACACAACGAAAAACCCTTGATAAACAACATGAGGCGTTCCTCTGGCCTATAGGCTATAAGCTCCTGTCCAGAAGATTTTAGATTTGGGTAAAGTCGGACTGGGGAAAATGCAAGAATGTTTGTAAGAGATCAAAATTTGGTGAAAAACAAATCTTAGTTTACTTGAAATGAGATTGTTGTTGATGTTTTTTGTGTGTGTAAAATCTTGCCCACAGGACAGATTTCTTGCCCAAGGACACAACACGAAGGATTAGGTGTCAAGTTAAAGTTGAGCAAATATGTTAAAGGGATATTTCAGGATTTTTGACACAGGGCCTCATCTCCTAGTTATCCAGAGTGTTGGTGATTTCTGGAGATAATTTTTTTTAAATTCATGCCGTTCTTATATTTGAAGAGTCTAGTGGCGCTAGGCTAGTGCAAGGCTAGCACATTTCTACGGTAACGGCTAGCCTGCATTGAAAACAGTCTGACTCCACGGTGCACCTGAGGCAAATCACTTATAACGCCAGACTAAGGATACAAATGTCTGTGTCGATAGAATCATTTAAACCATTTTGCATTTAAAAGAACTTATATTTGAGCAGCATCTGCTTCGTGATTGTAAGCTACGCAGCGGTGGAGCGATCTGCTAGAAAGTAGTCCCTCAAAACGCGATGATTCATGCGATGCAAGGTCGGTGACTCCGTGTCAGTGTTGGCCTGTCCACGCCCGGTCTCCCGCGCCTGAAACCCACTAAAGTGAACTCAACCGGTACGGAGACGTTACAGTTGTAACAGCAGGAAACTAATGTCAGCGCTGTTACAAAAGGCTGTGGTTAGGCCCTACTCGGTCATACAGATCGCCACAGCCAATGAGTGTCTCCAGCCTCACCACTTGGATTTTTGTCGGGTGAATTCCTTTTTCCCACAATTCAGTTGTCTGCTTCCAATTAAGGAAACTACCACAGAGCGTAAATCACCGAATACAATGTTTTGCTCATGGACGATTGGCCTCTCAAAGAAATATGTGTTCCCTTTTGACAAATATTAAATTCAGTTTCATTTATTTATATATTTTTTTTAATTTTAGTCTTTTTTGAGTTGACGAATAATGCAAATGAGTTGCTGTTGATGAAATGGACCTCGTCGCCTCTAACCGATGTCCTTGTGTCCCCTGACAGTTGTGTACATCTGCGGGCCCCTGGACACCTTCCTGATGATCATGAAGCTTTTCCAGAGCGAGATTACCGACCCGGAGAACTATGCCATCTTCTACCTGGATGTATTCGCCGAAAGCCTGAGCGAGCGCAGACCCTGGCAGAACTCCGATCCGGACTGGGCCGATCCAATCCAGGTCTTCAAGGTAACCACCACTGGAGCTAAGACTAGACGTTATTACTCCCACAGGGGGGAAATTCAAGGGCAACGTCAATTAACTTTTGTCATAACTTGGTGCCACTCAAACAGATTTAGCCAATTACAACAGAATGATATGACACAGTGTATTGGTGGAAAATATAGTTTATACGCTGAGAATTAAAACTCTGCAACCTTGGCATCCCCGGTATACGGCAAGGTAAGTTTATTTGTAGAGCACACAAGGCAAATCAAAGTGCTTCACAGTTGCATAAATTATAGGAAAACAGATCAAATCAATCCATAAAATATAAACATAAAAATGAATTACAGTAAAAGGCAAGAGTGCAGATAAAATACTTTCAGTTTTCATCTGCTCGGGTAAAAAGAGCTGTTTTCAGCCTGGATTTGAACATTGTCAGAGTTGAGGCCTGTCTCACATCCTCATGAAGACTGTTCCAGAGTTTAGCTGCATGAAACTGAAACGCAGCCTCACCGTGTTTATTATTGACTCTGGGAACCACCAGGAGACCCCTCCCTGAAGTTCTCAGGCCCGAGATGGTTCATACGGCTCTAACATGTCAGAGATGGACTTTGGTGTTAAACCATGAAACGACTTGTACACAAGCAGGGCTGTTTTAAATTCTATTCTCTGAGTGACAGGAAGCCAGTGCAGAGACCGGAGCACTGGACTAATATGGTCGTATTTCCTGGTTCTCGTCAGGACTCGAGCAGCAGCGTTCTGGATGTTCTGCAGCTCTAACAGCTCGTTTAGAAAGGCCAGTGAGCAGGCCGTTACAGTAGTCTAACCTGCTGGAGACAAATGCATGGATGAGTGTCTCTAAGTCTGGTTTTGACACTATTCCTCTGATCTTAATGTTTTTCAGATGGTTAAAAGCTGATGATGGTTTTGCTTTGATGTGGCTGTTTAAGTTCAGGTCTGAGTCCATGATTACTCCCAGATTTCTAACCTGATTTTTCAGCTTTAGACAGAGAGACTCGAGGTATATATTTCTCACGTACAAATTAAATCTAGGTTATGCGACGTCAGTGATGAAGCAAACCTCGATCTCCTTGTCCTAAAGTTTTGAAAACGCACCTCATTTGTGAAGCAGCATGAATAAGGCTACAAACAGCTTTTAGAACGTACTTCTCTTGGACTGAATACCCTGAATGAACAAAGATGCAACTCCGGGTTTGTTTTTAATGATTGAATAATTTTATGGGACCTTTAAACCAAGTGTTTCCTAATTGCACGCTCGCTGTAGCTCCTCAAGTCCATTAAGAAGGAAGTCCACATAATCACAGCCTGTGTTTGGATTCTAAAAGCCTCCCTGACTGTGAATCAGCAGACGCCGCTGACATTTATATAGAGGAATTAAGTGGCGGGGCCGCTTCCTTCAGTCATTCATGGATGAAACCTAGTCCTCACAGTGGGAAGTGGACTCTATGAGACTTTATATAAAAAACTGACCACTAATATAAGCATTTCAGATCAGGGGGAAAACTGTATTTGTATTTATTACATAATTTCCTTAAGGGTTTTGTGATTTATATTAGGTGTTTTATTCTAGATTGGACTCGATTTATATGTAATTTAGACAAAATTTAGTCCAATTTAGAACTCTTTTAAACCTGAGAGACAGAATTTAAAACGCTCTTAGAAAACTATGGTATTTTTTTCCGGCTAATTAACAGATTTTCTGAAACACAAGGTCTCAGTCAACATGTATGCCAAGTGAATGATTTGGCTTAACAAAAAAAGGGATTGAAAGCAAAGCCAACCGCCCATACAGCCGCTGGGTCACTGAAAGGTCAAATACAATATAAAAAGTAACAAAATGTACTTTTTAACTAATTCCCTGCACATGATTTCCATTATAATTGTGTACAAAAAAAGAAGGAAAAACAGCTTGAACAGACATGCTGTGTTAAAGTGGATTCACACCAAATGCCCTGTCGAAGGCCGAGTCGGTGCTGGCCCTTCTCGGGCCCTAAGCAAAAATCCACTCGGGGCCCTACAGTTCACATCGCAAGGCTATTGGACAAAGAGCGAACCCATTTACTGTCAAAAACCGTTTCACTGTGCAGTAGTGCAGGGCAGAAGGGGAACATAAAGACCTCAATTCAGGCCCTGCCCCTCTGTTGAGAACCACTAACCCCTGAGCCACTGTCAGACTGGGATTTATTTAGAACAACACTAGGCTGCTTCCTCTACTTTTTAAAATGGTAAATGGTTCTCTCAGTTTGAGAACCGCTGATTTAAAACTAACTGAAACGTCCTGACGGTTATTTCTGTCTTACCGCTGAGAATTAGCCTGACAGTAATTCGTTTAGACTGTGCACGTTCAGAGAACCAGAGTTACTGAAAGTAACTGTGTTCATGAGAACCGTGTGGATTCAGCTGTGCAGGTCACCATTTGTCTGCTCAGGTTTCATCTACACTGAAGCGACTTAAACCCGGGCTGAGCCCGACAGACACACAGCGTGTGCGCATGATGTCACGTTGAGCTTTATGTTGAGCTGTAATTTAGTTTTAGTCATGGTCTTTTGACGAAAATCCATCCATCCATGTTCTTCCGCTTTATCCGGGTTGCGGGGGCAGCAGTCTCAGCAGAGATGCCCAGACTTCCCGATCCACGCACACCTCCTCCAGCTGTTCTGGGGGGACCCCGTGGCGACACCAGGCCAGCTCGGAGACATAGTCCCACCAGCGTGTCCTGGGCCTTCCACGAGGCCTCCTCCCAGTGGGACATGCCTGGAGCACCTCCCGAGGGAGGCGACCAGGAGGCATCCGGTACAGATGCCCTAGCCACCTCAGCTGGCTCCTTTTGACGTGGAGGAGTAGCGGCTCGAGTCCGAGCTCCTCCCGGGTAACTGAGCTCCTCAACCGATCTCGAAGGGTGCGCCCAGCCACCCTGGGAAGGAAACTCATTTCGGCCGCTTGTATCCGTGATCTTGTCCTTTCGGTCGTTACCCTGATCTCATGACCATAGGTGAGGGTGGGAACGTAGATCGATCGGTAAATCGAGAGCTTTGCCTCAGACTCAGCTCCCTCTTCACCACAACAGTCTGATACAGCGACCGCATCACTGCTGACGCCGCAAACCCGACACCCTCCATCCCCTGGCTGCGCCTAGAGGTTCTGTCCATATAGGTAATGAACAGATTTTGTCAAGTCATTGTCTTCAATTTAGTTTAGTCGACTAAAATTCCATGTAAATTTAGTCGACTTAATCTAAAATGAATTTTTACATCAACTTTACATTTAAAATATGAATTATAATCATAGGTGCTTTGCTTCATGTTTGTTCTACACAAAGCTCCGAGCGGCTCCTTTGGAAGTGGATTTAAATCATATGAGGCTCTTTCAAACTGTCATTAGAAGTTTGGATGAATTAGTCTCTTGTTTTCAGTTTTATTCAGTCATGTTTTAGTCGACATTTTAGTCATAGTTTTTTAGTCTTATAAACAGCTTTTAATTGAGTTCTATTCTAATTTTAGTCAGCAAAAATAACAAAATAAGAAAATAGCGAGAAAAGCAGCGGGACAGTTAGTGGCTGACTCACTATTGATAAATACATCTAACACGCTGCATTTTACAATTACGTTTTAATTAATCGCGATTTGAATGGCCCCAAACTGCAAATCCCGCTGCCTGCAATTATTCAGGAAACATTATCGCTGCAGAAAACGAAATTTCCCAGTGTCTCCCTCCTGGCAATGAATTAGTAACTGACTCCCAACCTTTAGGCTTTAACTGAGCTGGAAATAATATCAAATGGGGTCTGAGGTACTGAAATCACTTGCGCCTTCCAGAGACATTGTGAAAATAAGTGTGTGGACCTGATGGAATCTGTGCATCGCTGTGCAGACCAACTCAGTGGAATTGGGATGACATTTTTTCAAATGTCACTGGACTCGGGTCAAATTCCTAAACTTTGGAATACGTCCACAATTATTCCTATCCCCAAATCTTCTAGACCAACAGAGCTGAATGACCAATTGCTCTTCACATAATGAAGTCTTTTGAGAAACTTTTAAAAGAAATCATTGAGTCTAATACAGCTGACAAAACTGAGCCATTGCAATTTGCTTATCAGCCACACAAAGGGACACAGGACGCAGAACTAGTTTTGTACTTTTGATCAATAACAAGTTCCATCCATCCATCTTCTTCCACTTGTCCGTTGCCGGGTCGTGGGGGCAGCCATTGGAGCTGCCCAAATCACATTGCACCAGCCCCTATGGCTCCTCCTGCAGGTGGTGGGTCCACAGAAGGACGGCCTCATGGTTCAAACCGGGCCTGTTGGTCTCTCATAAGGGGCTTCTGACTCGCTCTTTGTCTGACCCGTCACCTAGGACCTGTTTGCCCTGGGAGACCCTACCAGGGGCACGAAGCCCCCGACAACAGAGCTCCAGGATCATTTGGGCGCTCAAACCCCTCCACCACGTTAAGGTGGCGGATCAATAACAAGTTCCATCCATCCAGTTCACCTGTGTAATTAGGACGTTTATATAACAGTTACAAAAACAACGTATATAACAATGACATGCAGAAATCCTGAGGCAAAGTTCAAAGTTCTTCGAACGTGTTTTTTTTAAGTATTCAAGCAAGCAAATACAATTACATTCTTGACACTTTTCATCTGCTTTGAATAAACTGCAACCACATGTGTTAATCCACAAACAGCCGCTGGGTCACTACACGGTCAAATACACACAAATATCAACGTTGCACCTTTAACTGAACGATCTGTAAAATGTCCCCTTGCGCTTGTGGCCGTGCGTGTGGGCGTGTATGAGAAGTCCCGCTGTGGCCCAGGCCTGACCTCGGCTGGGTTTCGGCCCCGTTCAGGCCCTGAGTGCATGAATTCGCCGCAGGCCGAATGGAGCCATTAGAGAGCGATTAGTCGGTGCCGGAGCTGCCGCTACATGTTTGTGGAGCTCTGGGTAACAACAGCTTCTGAGCCATTGCCAGGGAAAGGTCCAATCAAGGCGCAGCAGTTACGGATAATATGTGTGTGTAAAGTCTCCAACTAAACCTTAGATCAAGCATCATCGGCCTTGAGTTCTCACTGACAGAACCTTCCAGTCTCGCTAGTGGTGGAAAGTAACCAAGCAACAAGTACTTAAAGGCCCTATAACTGATGTATATCTTAGAAATATGTACAATAATAACAGCGGAAGCTTTACATTGTCCGGACAAGCATTCATTCAATCATTCATTCACTGAACGAGATGCAAACCAATACCATGGTAATAAAGGGACTTTTCCACACAGAGAATATGTGAAGTTAGTGTATCGATAATAAGCCATGATTATAGTTCTTATGTCCTTTTGAAAATCCGACCGCTCAAAGTGAATGAAGTTTTGCTGCTCAGTGTTCTCACTCTCCGCTTCTCTGTGTGTCCCTCTAGTCGGTGTTTGTGATCACGTACCGGCCGCCGGATAATCCTGAGTACCAGGCCTTTCAGAAGGAGCTCCACGCCCGCGCCCACCAGGAGTTTAACGTCCACCTGGAACCTTCTCTGGTCTGTACTGCGCCTCTCAGTGGAGTTGTTAGTGTTTCAGGTTTGCTTCACTATACAGGCATTTTACTCATTTTAACGCCCAAGTGCTTTAAAGAAACAAACAAAACAAACATCTGATTGTATTATGTGCTCTTGCAACAAAATCTGTAAGTATATTAATGTTAACTGGAAAAAAAATGTTACATTTAGTTTTATAATTTAGTGTGAAACAGTTTGTGGTCTCATTTGTTTGTAAACCAGGAAGTTGAGATAAACGTTCTGTTTGGCGATGAAACTGTCAAGAGTTTGGAGAAGTAGCTTTGTTGTCGTGTGTGAGGCCACACTTAGCTTCTGCCGTTTGCATTCACAACCATACAAGGTCCCCCTGTGCATGTCTAATCTTGGAAGCTATGCAGGTTCGGGCCTGGTTAGTACCTGGATGGGAGACCGTGAGGTAAAAGGCCTTCCAGTTGCCTGTGTGAGTGGTGTGTTAGGGCAGTGGTTCCCAAACTGGGGGTCGCAAGATGATTTCGAGACAATATTTTTACATTTCTGACATTGAATTAGATATATTTTTGATTGAAAACAGCATATTTTAGTTAAATTAAGCCTGTAGAAAAAGTTAGGAGACTTTGCACATCGATTTGCGATGGGTGCGTAGGATAAATGGCTGAAAGCAAAGTTACATAAAGGAATTCTCGCACATATTTATACAGGACACGGACAAAGGTTGCAGTTTGTCCTGCTAGCGGCACAGTGGTGCGGTTGTTAGCGCGCGTGCTTCACAGCTAGAAGGTCCTGGGTTCGATCCTCGTGTGCAGTTTGCATGTTCTCCCCATGTCTGTGTAGGTACTAAATCAGCCCAATTTGGCCGGGCGTATTTACATGCATGAGTCCCGATCAAATAAACAAATTAATAAAATAAAATAAAATAAAAAATAGCAGCAGCACATTGATTCAAAGAAAAGTAAATGACGTAGCCATTAGCGTTCATTGTCATTTTCGGCGCTAATTACTAAGTCAAATAACAATGTCACTCCTCCGTCGTGCTGTGTGGTTTGTTGTCACAAAATGTGGAAAAAAGTCTTGAAGAAAATAAAGTTGAGTGAGTGGCTTAGTTGTGGTTGAGTTGTATTGTGAGAAATATGCAAAGCTCTATTTCTGAAACGAAGTAGCTGCTTGTTTTAAAAGCGGAGTGTGATGATGTGCTATGTAAACGAGACCGTTGTTTAATACGCGCATAAACTCCACAGTGTGCGTGAGCTAATGACGAACATGCTGTTAGCATTTACTGCCTCCGCCCGGACGCTCTGATCCGTCTTTGCACGAGCTTCGCTAACAATGGAGCTAATGTGTGGCTTTTGGATCTGGCCTCGGTGTGCTGCGTTTGGTCCAGTTTATTTTCCACATTAAACACAAGTCTTTGTCAGAAGGTTTTACGTGGTATGTGGTGGCTCAGATGGTAGAGTGGGTGAATCTGCACGCCCACGTACCCGCCATCGAAACATGGGAAAGAATTATTCATTATTTACGTGTTTGATACACTGTGTATGTTAAAGGAACAGGCCACGGTTTTTCCAGACTGAGATATGTTCTTACCTGAGCTTAGACGAGTCGATGTGTACCCGTCTGGTCTTTGTGCGTGCGCTCAGTCACGCAAAAAGACCAAAGATGTTGTTAGCATTTAGCCTCTCCTCTCCTCTATGGGGCCAAATGGGGAAGAAGTTAGAAGTGACCAAGCTCTGCCACATTTTCCTTATTTAAATATGGTTACGTGAGTAGTTACACGATCTTAGTATAGTCACACAAAATTAAAAAAAAAAATTCTAAGCGGATAAAAAGGGGTACTATATTGTAAGAGGTAATAACACATTCGGAGCACTTTGACGTCCTCACAGTAATATCTTAACTCCTATATAATTGTCAGTGTAAAGACCTGACAGGTATGCATCAACTCGTCTAAGCTCAGGTAAGAACATATCTCAGTATGGATGGTGGTCTATTCCTTTATCGCAGGTTAACAGCGAGCCAAGCTCTTTTCATGAGCCAAGAAACTGAGCACCTTGCTCCTTTATTACAGTCATGTAACTCCAATGCAATGCCATGAGAAATAAATGCGCCACAAAATGGCTAGTGCCAGAACTAGATATGAAGTTAGCATTAGCTGTTGCTAATAACTAATTATCTTTTCATTATGCTAAATAGATCGTTAGCAACAAAAAAAGGCTCTTGGAAAAAGGCTAATTCCTGGTGACTACAAAAATGATGTCTTAAAACACTTGTAAAGTTCACCAAACACATATAAACTTACAGCCATTGCTTTCGAAGGTGTAAATAAAGATGTAGAACACAGGAGGTCAAGTTTTCACATGGAGAGGCAGGTTTTCCAGCGACACATTTTTCTCCATCTGTCTAACTGCTTCTGCTACCCATAATGCATTGCGACTACTGACTATGCCTTCAAAATAAAGTTCACGTAAACCAGTGATGTAGAAATACTTTTTAACTAAATTAGCATGAATTGTAACAGATGAATTATGATACTTACTGTATAAGTAAATTATTATGAAACATTTCTAACATTTAAGGAATCATACTTTACATAGGGCAGAACAGTTTGTCCAGAAGTTCAAAAGTTAGTCCAGAGCCTTGTTCCTTTTAACACTCACCCAGTTCTGTCATGGTGTGATGGTGGAACGAGGAAAAATAAAACCCAAAATGCAGGACTGCAACAAAACTGGTGAGGTTTAATAAATGACGAAAACCAAAATAACAAAATCCAGAGAAAACAAACCGGGGCTGACATAGACAATGACACGACAAAGGACGAGGGAAACACAGGGGCAGGCAATTAACACAAGGGAAGCAAAGCAAAATCACAAGGACACACATGTCAAAATAAAACACAGGACTAAACCAAAGACTACATACAAAACCAGGGGAACAAAAGACGAATCATGACAAGTCCTACTTATGACTTATATTACGAGTACAGTATTTGGGATCGTCCCCCTTACCGCTGCTCTGTTGGCCCGTCTGCAGATGGACTACATCGCAGGCAGCTTCTACGACGGCTTCCTGCTGTACGCCATGGCCCTGCAGGAGACGTTAGCAGAAGGAGGGGCGCAGAACGATGGCATCAACATCACCATGAAGACACAGAACCGCCGATTCTGGGGTGAGTAGTTAGCACTCTCACCTCAATTACAGGAAAACGTGCACCCGTACATGACCTATGGCCTAGAAGTTTGTGGAAACACTTACAAAACCAATCTTAATCCAATAATCATTCAAAAAAGAGCGATCCGCATTGTGAATAAAGTGGCTTTCAGGGCAAATACAAATGAGCTTTTTATTAAACTAAAATTTCTCTCAATTCTGCCTAAATTGGTCCTAAAATGTGGTCTGATCTTCATCAAAATCACAGGAATGATTAAACACTGTTTAATAAACAGTGTCTGCCTGAACTAATACCACCCAAACATTTACATTTTATCATATTTTTTATTGGCCGTAACATGTAAACATTCACAGGACAGGGAGGAAAAAGTAAGTGAACCCAGGAAGCCCGCTGAACTGCAGCAGTTTTGTAAAGAGGAACGGTCCCAGATTCATCCTGATCGTTTGAGCGTCTAATCTGCAACTACAGGAAAGCCGTTATTGCTGCAAAAGAAGGATCAGCCAGATATTTAATACAGGGGTTCACTCATTTATTCAGTTCATGTGAATATCTTGGGTCTTTCTGCCAAATATCTTCTTAAACTTGTGAATTATTTTTTTCTATTGATGATGGCACGTTGTCCAGGCCCTGAGGCAACAAAACAGCTCCACACCATGATTCTCCTGCTCCAGACTTCACAGTGAGCAGAGGGTTTTGATGTTGATGCTGTTCCATTTTTCCTCCACACATGACGTTGTGTATTCCTCCCAAACTGTTCAACTTTGGGTCCAACAGTCCACCAGATATTTATCCAGTAGTGCTGTGGAGCATCCAAGAGCTCTTTCGCAAACCAAAGTTGAACAGTTTAGGAGGTGTATTCTTTACTATATGGACACAAGACGGAGACTTGATCTATTAAAATCAATCATTGTTTTAGTCCCTATATTACAATCTGAAACACAAGTAATCGGAGCTATATCTTGGTCGATCCAGCGAGGAGGGAGGGAGAGCGAGACAGAGACTCCCCTTCTAACACACTGCCCCCCAGTGGCTCCAACAGTAAAGACAATAACAATGGGACAGTAAAATGGAAGTTAGTTGTAAAGTCAAACCCCAGTTTCAAATGAACCTTAAATCACAGATTACATTAACACAGTTTTATATATAATCACCAAAGCCTAGTGTGACAAAAACATGTATAGAAATATTTCCACTGGAGGAACTCACAACATCATGTGTGGAGGACAAATGGAACAGCACATCAACATCAAAACCCTATGCTCATTTTGAAGTATTGTCAAGTCTTTATTAGCAGCTCCCCGACTTGAAAGGGAAATGTCCTCTCTACTTGAAGGAAATAACAGGGATTCACTCCAGTGAACAGTCTTTTTTTATTTGTCTCTGTCCATGCAGTAGTAGGTGAAAAACCTCAAAACACAGAACAAAAAGCAAGTGTAAATATACATGAAATAAACTCTTGAACAATGTTTTAGCTTAATGAAATGGCTTTTGATCATCATTTTAACATACACTCAGTATGAACGTTTTCATCCAACTCAAAGTTTTAAGCAGACACTGTTTCATTCCTGTGATTTTAATGAAGATCAGACCACATTTAGTGACCAATTTAGGCAGAAATGTGAGAAATTCCAAAAGCTTCAGATACTTTTTCAGGCCACTATATATAACACTATATATATATATATATATATATATGCTCGAAAACGCTGCACACTCAACGCTTTTAGCGTCCCATAATGCATCTCTGCAGTCTCTCTGTGGCAACGTCCAAGTAATAAGCTCCAGGAGAATAATATCCACATGTAGCGCCAAAAAATTCTCAAAGCAGGGCTGCCAAATGTAAAATCCAACCGCGATCGCACTTAACATGATACAAATTTACATTAGACAATAAATATGATCAATTTGTCAGTTCTTGGCTGATATCTGTCTGGTATTGCTGGCATTGAATACCTTGAATACAATTTAAAACTGTGGCCTCTCTCGACATTGACAGTTTCCTCAGATAATCTTAGATAATCTCCGACCTTTCACAGTTGCTCTGGCTTCAGTTTATGCCACATGTCGTTTTGCGCTGCCTTTAATGCAGCATTTGGAATCAAATGGTGCAAACTGGAATGTTATTGGCCAAATGTGTGTTGTGTTTGTGGCCTCTTACATCCACAGTGCTGGGCTGTGTACTTTCTAAAGCCACTAGTGAAGTTTCCTCGTCACTCCGAGGAAAAACCAAGGGTCATTGATCAAGACAGGTGGTGAAGAAAAAGTAGAGTGGAAAAAGTTCTAGATTACTTGGCCACGTGAAGCCAACGCTAAAACCAACGCTTTATTTGTTTCTTTCATCTCTTAACCCCGACCTTAATCGGGCACATTGTCTCCTGTTCGGCATTACCCAAATCTAGAAGCGTCTCGGAAAAAATTAAAAATAAAAAAGCATAAAAATAGCAACAAAAACAAGGGTGAAAACACAACAGAGAAAGTGACAAAAAAGGGCGACATAAATGTGACGAAAATGCGACAAAAACTCTTCGATCAGTTTTGCAGGTCTTAGCTTTCAAATGAGGCGTTACACTGGCCTTTTTGAGTACTTTATTATTTAAAATCCCAGAATACCGGCGCACTACTCTGTCTTTATTGAAGAACAATTTTATAGCTGATCTGTGTCCTCTTCAGGTGTGACCGGCCTTGTAACGACAGATGAGAAAAACGCCCGGGACATTGACGTGGATCTGTGGTCGATGACCAATCAGGAGACAGGAGAGTACGGGGTGAGTCCAGGTTCTACTTTTCACTCTTAAAGGGGACGTGTCCAACATCATTTATCTTTAGGACCATGTTGTCATATTAATCCGAAAGAGGTTCATTTGTTCTTCTTGTGTTAAACTCGCAAAGCGTTATACTTTTGTATCAGACCAGTGTGGTTCTTTCCATACCTGCAGTCTGACTTCTTCAGTGCTGTGTGTGAAAGCAAAAACAGAGGCGTAGTTTGCCTTAAGGCAAGGCAGGCAGCTGCCTGGGGCCCCCAAGCCAGCAGGGGCCCCCAGAGGGCCAACAGATTTGACAGAAACGACCAAGAGAATAAAGTCACTGCAGCAGCAGTGACGAGGTGCAACAACAATTGTCCGTCACATAGTCCCTGAAAGGGCCCCATGAGCCCAGCCCCTCCCCCACCTGCTTCTCAGAGCTATGCATCTCCAAACAAAATGAAGAGGAGTGACGCCTCCGGCAGCAAAAACTAAAGAAAATAAGGAGAAAGAAGAGGAAGGAGAGCACGGCCGGCGTGTAATAAGTTACTGTGGTTGTCTGTCTCTGAAGCGCCTTCTTTTAGCTGCCTTCATTGCTTGGCATGGAAATATCATCGTACCCCCCTCCCCCGGTCGCAGAACACAAAACGGCCACCACGCCTTGCTATGCTACTGCGCCTAAAAGCCCCCCTCTTCCCGGTTTACATTTCCGAATTTCAAATGCCTCCCTAATCCAGCGCCGGTGTTTGTCGCCTTCTGTCCCGATGGTTTGGGCTCCGTCCCAGTCTGTAATGTAGTTTCCTCTCTTGCGAGGGTCGGATACGGCAGATTTGGCTTTTTGATTAAATAAACGCTCTCATTTGAAGCTTATGGGCACAATTTACTGTATGAACAAACTGTGCCAAATAGTTACTAAATGAAAATGAAAAGCAACTTAAACCTATTATTACAGAGAGCCACGGAGCGCGGCCATGTTGTACTGATATAGTGCAGTCGACATTAAGGCAGAAAACTAGCTGAAGCTCTAAATTGACCAGTGCCTGAAAAACTGTTTGCTCGTTTCTCACACTATCATACTTTCCGACTTGACAACTAGAGCGCAGTAGCTCGGCGGAGGAAAACACAATTCCCCCGACCCGAGTCCCGACTTCTGAGGACGGTGGCTTTGCTGCAGCGGCGTCTTACATGTAAGAGTAAATATTCTCTGTCTCCTGATATCATGGGGGGTTTTCATGTTGTGCCAAATAAGCAGAAGTAGGTTATCTTCACTTGGCTTCGGCCATAGCTGTCCTCCATGTTTAATGGGCCACTTCACCCAGAGAACTGTCACTACAGCACAGTCACAAACCCTAGAGACCTGCTAATATAATACATATGTTAAGTGGAGGTTCACAGGAGCATCAGAAAGTCATTTCTGAATAATGGCAAAACCTTATGTAGTCTGTTTAAAGGACTTTATTAACATTTGTATTGTATAAAATGTGACTCTTTAGAGCTTCTTTCCCTGTTACAATGTCGTTCCCTCATCACAAAGAGTTGGATTTGTGTTTTGAGCCACTGGGCACACATTGCTCCTCCAGTTCACCCCAAGCTTCTCCTGCGACCCTATACCAGAAAGTGCTTTCTTTACCTCCGGTCAACGAAGATGATAATGATATTTTGTTGATGCACCTTTTATTTTCTGACGATAACGTAACGACGATGAGCTAAAAATATCTCTTTGGCGACTAAGACATGACGAGGCGTTTTTGAGTGTACATCAATGAGACGAGACGACAATGGGAGAAAGTGTTTTGTCAGACCATTCGCAGACTGCACGTGACACACACACATAAATAATTGATCTGCCATCATTCCAACCGGTGGGAACCCCTGTGTACCTCACGATTCGATACGATACAAATAATCTACAATACATCACGATTTTTTGAAGCATGCAATTTTTAACCTGTATTTTAACATACTACATACTATTCATCCTCATATACGTTTGTTTATGATGATATAATGAAAATGGGTCTATAGATTTGTCAGTGACAGATCTGCCCTATTTTTGAAACAGAACTTAGAATAAATCCATCTCAAATGTATCATATTTACAATTATAAAAGCCCTCATAAAAAGTCATATATTTGTGTGACAGCGTTTGGTCCAAGTGCTTGAAGCGCTGCCCCCTATTGGCATGAATTCTTGATCATTACTGTGGAGCACGGCTTACCTCATTAATATGCATAACGTCATCAAAAGTATCGATATCGGAATAATAAGTATCGGTAACGTATCGTCCCGCAATATATCACGATATGTCAGAAAATAGGTTTATTGTCAGACTCCTAATTCTCCTCTCCACCCTGTTCCTGGAGAAGTTCCTTCAGCCACCATTGAAACTTCTGTTTGTTTATGTGTCTTTACGGTTATAGGTTATTGCAGTAATTTAAATTGCGACGTTGATTCAATATCGATTCGTCGTGCAGTTCATGTTGATATGGAAGATAGGCCGCGGGGAAACTTTGAATTTGAATTATATAAACATTTACTAACGGCTGCTAAATTGTATTCATTCATCGTAAATCATAAAATGAAAGCTTGTATTTTATTCTTCTTATCTGGCGAAATGTTTCACAGTGTGGCTTTAAACTGCTAACCTTCTATGAAAAAGAGCACTCCCACTGGGACACAGCCGTGTTTACGTGCCCCACAGCGGGACAGGTCAACATGAGGGGGGTTGTCCCGACAGAGAAGGGCCTGAAATCAAGTCTGTGTCCTGGCTCAGGTTTCACAGCAGGAGCACGGATTCACTCACCTTCTGAGACCGGCTTTATTGATCCAGGAGGGAAATGACTCCACAACAAAGGGGCTTAATGGCACTCTTTCTTACAACCAAAAAAAAAAGCCCATAAAATGATGATAAAAAACAAGCCGATAACAGTCATTTTAACAGACTCAAGTTGTGATTCTATACTTTTCCTGTACATAAATATTTTCTGGGAAAGGCCACTGAAAATTGTTCCGTGACCTCCCGACCCACCACTGTTTTAGATGAATGCCCTCAGGTTGGCGTTATTGCCCTTCATGGGATTAATAAAGTTTTCTGATGCTGATTCTGCAATGGGCTATAACCACAGAAGCGACACACAGGAAGTTACACACAGTACCTTATTAGACCGATGAGACCAAGGCTGCTCCTGTCGGGCCTGGGTTAGTTATATGAGTTTCATCTGCCGCGCCTGAACCGCCCTCTGTTGGTCGTTGCAGTTAGTGGCGTACTACAACGGCTCCACCAAAGAAATCGTGTGGTCACAGACTGAGAGGATCCAGTGGGCCAGCGGGATCCCTCCACTGGACAACCCCCCCTGTGTGTTCTCCTCTGACGACCCCTCCTGTAACGACGGTACGCAACAACACATGGACACTCCCATATAGGGTTTCGTTTATGAATAACAAACGCTTAATACTGGGGGGGGGGGGGGGGGGGGACTCAAGCAGTTGCGTTACAAATACTATGTGTTGTCTACCTCTCAAAGACTCCATATGACTGAGGTCTCCAGTGTTCACAACATTCCTACAACTGCTTGAGACTGTGCAGAGACCTCTCTGAGACCATGCGACGACTCCGTGGAAATGGAACCTGTTTGTTTTCACCGAGACCACCTGGAGACTCGCCTTGTCTCCAGTGGACCTATCGGAGACATCTCCGAGGCCACTCGAGTCTCCGACTAGACTCCAGGCCGGTGAGATAGGCCCTTTGTATGCACGTTCAATCCGAGTTGTGGAGACGTTGACCCATCTCACTGGAGGAGAGGAGATAGAAACTGCTGCGACTGGCAGTCTCCACAACTTTAGTGAACGGGCTTACCGGAAGTGTCATTATAACGGAAGTGCGGAATAAGGTGAATAGAGTTCAGGATTGTGATATCGCTAAGCATCGTGGGATTTGCAGCAATAAAAAACTAATGGAGATTTTAAAAGGTAAAATAATTCACATAAAACACTACTGTGTGTTAGATGTATTTACCAGGCTCGACAGCTAATGGAGTTGTCCCATGGCTTTAAAAAAAAAAAAAAAGTTAGTTTATGGAAATAAATGCTGCAGGACCGAATGGGCAGTGGATTTAAAACACACAATGAACTAACATGTTCATTTCAGATTGGATTGATTAAAGTCGGCAAGTAAAGTTTTCCCAAGTGGTTGAAATAAACTCAAATGTAACGAATTCACCATGCCATACTTTTGTGCATGGATCGGCTTCACTTTTCATTTGTCCGTGGAGAGAATCTGGATAGAACGTAAAATGACGCAAACGACTCCGGGAAGCAACACCGGCATTTCCATAACTTACGGGAAACATCTCTTTGCCGTCTCAGGTCAACTGCCCGTCCTGGGAATCGTGGCGGTGGGGTCCGGACTGGCGCTCATCATCTTCGGCATCTCCAGTTTCCTCATCTACAGGTGAGCTCAAACGCACCGCGGCCCAGTAGCAGGGAGGCGGCTCACGCTTAGTTCCTCCTGTGTCATAGCAACACACAAGCTGGAACGTTCCGCAGTGTGGCTTTAAGTTTAAACCCGTTTCTTGGTCTTCTTTTGGCCTGTTTTTTTTTTTTTTGTCATGTCATTTGTCCAGGTTTGTTCTTGGTTTATCCTGGTTCACACCTTATTCACTCCAACTTAAAGTCTTGTTTTGGCATATAGATTTGGGTCTAACTACTGATTACTCCTTCTTAAAGTAATCAAGTTACTACTAAAGGGACCATGTCTGTTTAGGGCTGTCCCATTCACAGGACCTGTCGGGGAAAAATGCAGTTTTTGTGGTTTATCGTGAGGCTCAGCCGCTGATTCAAAACGTACACATTGTTCTGCCTCCATGTTTGATTTGTTTTGCTTGTAGCTCACGTCTCAGATGAATGACGTCGCCTGCACTGACACATCATAAATCTGCCACTTTATTGTTTTCGGTCGTTTTTTTGCGTGTGTTTTTTTTTTGACATTTCATTTTGTACCTTGAGTTGTGTGGAAATCCGACATATTACAGTTGTTGTATTTACTTTTGACAAATGATTGCATTTTTTCATACATACTACATTTGCCAAATGCTGTAGTGACATATTTCAGCCTATAGGGCACTACCTCTGCTGTCCGTCAAACTTTTCGCAGCCACAGATCTACATTAATTGATCTTTCGCAAAACCCCGCCCCAAAACGATCATTGTCCAATCATACCTCATAGCAACCGTTGCCACCAGACATTCCCCGGACCTCCTCCCATTGAAACGAATGGAGTGGGTCTCGTTTTTCCCCATTCAAAGCCAATAAACGAGCTGAAAAACACCGCCTGCTAACTTTTGAGCCAAGCTAATATTCGTTTACCCGTCTTGTCGTTTTGCCAAGAGTTTCATGAGCTGTTGTTGCTGGATATCGCCACAGAAAAGGTGTTTTCCTGGTGTATTTTCTGCTGCTGGAACATCTGGCACGTTTGGGGATAATTGTTTTCCCTCAAACTTGGCTGTAAATACTGTTTAAGTGGCGCTAGCCCGCAGTTAGCTTTGCCCGTTAGCCTGTTAGCTTCTTCTTCACGATTCTATTAGTGTGTATTGATGACTCCGACCCAGTTGCAATTGTGGTACCAGGGAGAGATGAAAGACCCCCCCCAATCATCCCATTAACACTTGTATTGCCCCCAGAGGGACCACGGAAAGGATTTATTAAGGTAAACAAGTTACTTTGCACTGCCTTAGCATGAGGTCCCCGGGTTCTGGCTTTTCTGTGTGAAGTTGCCATGTTCTCTCCGGCAGCCCCGGTTTCCCCTACCACTAAAAACATGTACAATGAGCCAGGATGAATGACGTGTGTGTGTGTGTGTGAATGATGAAGCTCTTTGGGCGACTTGTGTCATGTGAAAGGCACTGTACAAATAAGCTTCCATTCCATTTAACGATATAAAGAAAGTGTTTTTAATTAACAATGGACATAATGAGCAGCGGTTCTCAAAATGGCGGTCAGGACACTGGAATGGGGTCGCAGGATGATTTTGAGTCAATATTTTTTACATTTTCTGATATTGAAGAGTTTTTGATGCGGCACATTGCGGGAAATTAAGCCAAATATCAAAATGCACTGAATTATTATAAATGGTAATTGCATTTTACAGAAGAAGGTCCGAGTTGCCTAAAGTACCACAGTATATTTTATTCATGGTCATTTCTGCCCCTCTTTTTACATTACATTCAAATAGATTTAGATTTTTGTCACGGCGACGTTTGGAATGTGCTTTCTATATGTCTATTGTTGATGTGTGCTTTGCGCCGTGGTAGCATTCGCCGCGCTATTTACTTGCGTTCCCGCGGTAACGGCTCTGCGGGCGGCATTGTTAAAAAAACGCTGTTGTGTTGATTTCTCCCGGTCGCGCTAAACAACCCCCGCCGCGCCGACTTCGCTCAGTCACAATTAGCGGCTCATTAGCGGCGTGTGCTAAGAGGAAATGCCAGCCGTCTGAATAATTGACGCGCGTCAGAAGTCAGAAGGATGTCAACAAAGTAAAGTTCAGGGGCGGCGGAAAGGCTGAGGTCTTCATGTTGAAATAGTGAGTAATGGATCTACAACGGAAGCTGAATCTTCGGGGTCCGTTCATTTAAAAAAGCCGACTTATCATTTTTTTTTTTTTTTGTAATTCTTTAATTCCAAAAAGTGGAACTTAACAAGTTACAATGAGACTTTTCCAGACATTATCCACTTGGGCGAAACGTACCCTGAACAAGTTGGGAGAGATGAACAATGTGCAGGAAAAAATGCCGATCCGACAGAAAAACAAAAGGGAATGAAGAAATGTATTTTCTAAACGGGCTGAATGTATCTGAAATATTTGCTCCATCATTTTTAACAAATGTACTTTTTAAGACTTAGTGAAAATTGTATCGATTCCATTACATCTCATTCACTGTGTTTATCCATTGCCTTTTTGGCTACTACTGTCAAAATAGTACAGGGATTGATCTTCATGTCTATGCATATTGTTAAAGTAAAATCGACTTTTTCAAGCTTTATATCATGTTATTACGTCATTCCCTCATTAAACACATGCCTGGAGTGTTGCCTCGGCTCATTCACATATTTTTGAGTAATCAGTAAAAACTTAGACGGCGGCCATTTTAGGTGTAGCTATGCCTCAGTCCTCCTAGGAACGCCCCCACCTCCTGGAGACGCCTCTGGACCTTTCGTCACCAGCCAAGCCCCCAACCACTGCTCCTCAGCTCAGCAGAGCCCCCTCCCCGCACAGTGTTGTTGTTTAAATGCCACAGTAGTGTGCTGAAGGGGGCGTGTCGGAAAGCTTCTTAAAGAGACAGAGGCCTATTTCAAGACGTTCAGTACAGCCATTTTGAGAGAGCAATTTTATTCAAGGCGGTTATTTTAATTTACTGCATATACAGACCAACAGAAGGTTACGTCATCATTGTAGTGTGCTATAGACTGGTGCTGTGTGATTTAAAAAAGCATAATACCCCCTCTTTAAAATGTAGAAAACCGTAGTAGTATGTTATAAACCTTAAATATACTTATAAAAGCTTTGTGAAATTAAAGCCAAAAGGGTTTTTTCAACAGCGGTTTCATAAAGCTACATCACCCATAGTACTGGACTATAAAAATATACAGCAGCCACTGACTTTAATGACTCAAACATGAACCACAGTAACGATATGAAGCCACACGGAAAACAGACAAGGATAAAAAGCTGTTTCAGATTGACCTTTCACAGCTACAGCTTCATCACAGGAATGAAAAATGCTCTGGTCAAACAATCCACCAAATCCTGTCCTTTGGTTCATCTCCAGAGAAAGATGCTGCATTAACACACCTCCTTCCTAACTGACAGCCCAATTCGAAGGCTTCTGATCATGGCGGACGCTGACGCACATCCGGTCTGGCGTTATCCGTTCTTTTACCCATTTTCGCGTTTCGGATTCAGCCTTGGCGTTAGGACAAAGTGCCCTAAACATCTCCAGCTAAACTCTTCATTCATTTCCACGAGGATTCCCAGACATTATACCATTGTTCATTGGTTACTGAAAAATGTCCTTCATTTTTCCTTTTTTCCCTAATGGTCCGTAGAACGAGGCCTCTTTACCAAAAACCCTGATTAAAACTTATCAATAACACCTTTAAAGAGACTAGATGCAAGTTGGTCATTTTTATACTCACTACTGCCACCTCAGGTCTTACGTGTAACTGCAGTCTCTATAATATTATCGTATTCAAATCAATGAGTAAACGGACTCGGGTGCATCAAAGTTTTAACGCGGTGCAAATAAGATGAATGAACTACTCGGATATAAATTGTTACGGTGAAAAGTTGCTAACGTTAGCTGCTTACCTTTAGCTTGAGCTGTTAAATGATCAATAGCTTCCTCTCCCAGGCAAAAAGGCAATCATCCGAGCCGATCTCTTCATTCATGTCAAATCCATGTTAGATAAAACGTATGTGACTGATATTTCTGTTGCTATCTGTTGGCGTGTTTAGTGCAACGGTACACTATAATTACTTTTCAGTTTGGTTCATCAGCATATGCATCAGACGCAGCTAACGTTTACCTGAGGATCCGTGCATTGCTGGAAACAGACGAGGACTTTTCCACAGACCAGTAGACAGTGACGGGACCTAAGGGCTAACGTTTCTCTGTCAGTATAAATATATTGTTTGTGAGTGGTTCTTCCGGTAAGACCAAACCTCCACCTTTTGAAGTGTTTCAAACTCTTTGGATAGTTAAAAAATCCATTAGTATAATCATTGCCACCACTCAAAAGGCAGCTGTGGGTTAGGGACTAGCGTGGACATTCAGACACAGCCAATGATTTAACTTGAAGCTTTAGAATTCTCACTGCACATCTGATGGAACACCTTTTGGAGGCTGTAATTACCAGCAATACTATACTGTGCAGCGCTGTTGAACTCTGACGTCTCTGTGATCCGGCAGCGCCATAGTGTGACTGAGCATGGCCCCGCTCTGAGGCCCGCCGTCGCTTGTCCTGTTAAAGCAATTACTCTGTGCCATAGATACAGCGGCCAGCGCGTCACACTCGGCGTGGGTGAAAATTGGAAGTTTAAGTAAGTGGTTTATTTGTCGAGCGCCTTTCACAGAGATCAGCTCTCAAGGCGCTCGCAGTCAAAAATAAGTTTCACCTATAGTTGCGGTTGGAATATATCAGCACAATAAGACGAAGTCTAGCCACAATTGGGGTTCATGCGGTCCTAAAAAACTGGAGAAAACGTTTTTCCCATTTCCGGTGCCCACACATGACTGCAGATTTCAGCTGATTTGTTCCATTATTGTTTAATATGAGCTTTTGAGGGAAACAATACTTTTATGAGTTCAATAATAAAAAATTATAAATATGGTTATGTTCAAAGCAGCCAGAGGGGGAAACAAAGACATTATTATCTGCTGTTCCCACTTTACATTTCAAACTAGTATATTTTGCACCTATATAATCCAAACCGTCTAAAACCGTGTGTGTCAGTACACACTTCTCATGGCCAGCTGAGGTGGCTAGGGCATCTGTTCCGGATGTCCTATTGGGAGGAGGCCTCATGGAAGACCCATGAGGGTGGCCTGGTGTCGCCTCGGGGTCCCCCCAGAACAGCTGGAGGAGGTGTGCGTGGATCGGGAAGTCTGGGCATCTCTGCTGAGACTGCTGCCCCCGCGACCCGGCCCCGGATAAAGCGGAAGAAAATGGATGGATTTTCTTTTGGTGGAAGTTTGTGTCAAAGTACAGGTTCCCGTTATGAGCAGCAGCGATCTCATCAGCGGATCATTCCTTGATCACGCTCAGCAGAGGCGGAAGTGAAAGTGTAGGTTTTCTGTATTTTCTGTACATTCACAAAGCGTCAGGGCGTGTGTTATTAGCACTTAGCGCCCTGTGGAGATGTCAGCTACTCGGCAGCGCGGTGGGAGAATTTTCTGTTTATTTGATGCTGTTCGCTGCAGACTGTTCGGCCACTCTCACTTCCCTTCATGATGCGCTTTAAAAGAAAACAACAATGCTCACCAGGACTCTAACGTTATCTTCATGCTACATGTGCTAACGTTAGCTACAAGTGTCGTTTTTTTCCCCCTTCTACTGGACAATTTGCATTGAAAAAAAACATCTATGAACCCGATTTTGAGTTGACTTTATTGGTGTGTGAAATGTGATTCCCATGAGAGGATTTTCTTCTCCCTCGGCTAGGCCATGCACCCTAGTCTGATGCGTATCTATTGCAGCCACGCTACTATTGTAGCCACAGCTGCTCGTGACACAAGCTTGTAAAGGGCAATACGCGTTATTATTAGAATATGCATTTATTATGTAGCTGAGGGGCAGTCTGCGAAAAAGCTGCTCTTCTAGTTAGTTAGTTATTTATTTAAAAGGACAACGGACAGGTACATTAAAAAGATGGCTGTCCCAGATTTAGCACAATGCTAATTTCCATCTGCAGAAATGTTCAAATGTGACAGTGTGAGGGTTTCCAAAGATGCCTTCTTTATCTGTGCCTACTGTAATGATGTCATCTGTATGCCTGCTACAGAACACTGTGTACATTAAACTCTGCATGTAATGATGCCAATGACTTGTGTTCACATGTGTCCTGGTTCAGGCTCTCATTAGCTAAACACAATCCTAACCTTTTGACCTATGACCCCAAACGACCCCACAGCCAGTGGCTGTTGCTGCGTGGGCTCAGGCAGCAGAGGAGCAGCGGCCGTGTTCCGCCCGAGGTAACGCTCAGTCTGATCCTTCATTAGATGCAGAGTTTAGACGTGCTGCCCACTTCACTCACACACTCTGTGTCTTACAGTGCGCTCTTCAGTAAACTGGATCCTCTGCCTGACTAGGCTCACGGACACGCCGCCGGTGAGTTCTCTTATTTACGTGTGTTCAGGAGTTTTCCAGTTTTCTCAAGTCGTCAATTGTGCTGAAACACCCCAAATCAAATCCTTTGTCAAATAGACTTTAAGTCATTGAACACATACCAGCTCTGATTTTAACTTTACCCTTCCAGTTTCCTTCAGTGCAAAATAAACATATCGCTAACAAAAAACATTAGATAACTTTACCTGCTGAATGAATGATATTTATAACCTGACCTCTAGATCGCAAACTTAGGCCAATATGGAGGTAAAGCACCGTGTGGTTGTCACTAACAGATGTCTTTGTCTTGCGTTTCATCAGACTGGAGCTGGGCCAGAGAGGACAGAGAGGACTGGGAGTGGACACTGATTCTGTCTTCACTACTGGACCACACAAGCACCACTAACGCATGGTCTACTGCAGCACTGAGGAACAGCCATAAGCTCAACACGTCATAAGCTTTTCAATACATTACAGGCAAATCACCGCAGCTGTATCTACCGGAGTTCACATGATGGGCGTCGCAATATTCATCATGATTTGAGTGCTACTAAAAAAACATTCCTATTTTCATAAAATTGCACTTCTTAAAATCGAGCTAGATCTAAAAGCCCCCGGAAAACGGACAGGACCACACAGGCAGTTAACCGCGACATTTCCTAAACCAGGCCATTTCCGCTGACACGTGCTGTGAAGCGGAAGGAGCAGACTGCTCTGAACATTACGTCTGACTGGCAATAAAACCAATTCTGATTCCGATTCTAACTTAAATCTGCAAGTCAGGAGAGACGCGGCAGGGGAGACTTTCCCCTCGCGATGTCCCGCGTGCTTTTAGCGCTGTGTGCTGCAGCCACCTTCCTTCCTGAGTACGCTCGTCTCTAAAACTATTAAAACGTCGAAACATTGGCGAAACAAAAACAGAAACCATCTTCTGCTGAAAAGTCATGTTTTCGATAAAAGCAACTAAATGCTTACCATGACACTTACAAGTCAAAGGGGGAAGTGGGCCGAGTCCAACCTCGGACCGCTTTTGCACTGGGGTCTGGCACAGTTCGCTTGTTAGAGAACGCATTGACGGATAAGAAAGAATACACAGCCGAGCAAATAAAAACAATCATAAACACATTCGTCTAATGATAGCAATCAGTGTTGGACCGTAAGAATGGTCAATGTTAATGTTGGGCTAAATTGTTTCGAAAAAACAATGCTGGGTTATTAGAAAAAGCTGTTTGCGCTTCGAGAATAAAAACAATCATTTCTTGCTTGACAAGCATTTTGAAAGATTTAATGCTTGATGAATCCACTACATCGCATGGTGACTTATTAAGTTGTACTGTGGGACAGAAGGGGAGGGATTTAAAGCAGTACTAACGTGTTTACCTTAATAAATCCTTTCCGTAGTCCCTCTGGGGGTAATACAAGTGTTAATGGGATGATTGGAGGGTCTTTCATCTCCCCTGGTGTCTCTGGCAAAAAAACCACAATTGCAACTTGACTGCCACCGGGTCGGAGCAACCAATAGACACTAATAGAACCACGAAGAAGAAGAAGAAGCTAACAGGCTAACGGGCAAAGCTAACTGCGGGCTAGCGCCACTTTAAACAGTATTTACAAAAAAATATTTCCTTTGTATAACTGGATGTACAACATCCCTCTCTCCCTTCGCCTTTTCTGTCAGCGTAGTATTTACTCTCCAAGACATTTAATAAGTTATAAAATCGTAACTTGCTACGACACCTGCAGTTGCGCTTATGGCCTCTAGGGGAAAGAGTTACTTAGTACTGCTTTAATATGAAACGTTAGCAAGTAATTTCCGGATCAACGTGAATGTAGCCCACAGCGCCCCCGTTGGTCATTCACATATTGGTCGTGACCGGTTTATCTAAAAACAGTGAAATGCAAATCTGTGGGGAAACCTGCCCTACATTGAAGCCTTCTCCTTTGCTGTAGAGCAAATTATAAACGTCCGAACTTTTTTCAAATCAGGAATCAGAATTCCTTGTAAACGGACTCAACGCATGTGGCACTTTTCTACCGACATTAGACCCAAAGCACTTTACAGGAAAGGCACCAGTCCCCCATTCACACTCTCATTCACACACCGATGTACGCAGACGCTCGAGGCAAAGTGGGTCAAGTGTCTTGCCCAAGGACACAATGACAGTGTGCTCCTGCGGGAACCGGGACTCAGGGTGCTGAGGGTGTTGCAAAACCCCGTGGTGGACTGTTTGCGCATTAAATTGGCGATATTAATAAATGGAGAAAAAGCACTTTTGGAGTAAATCTTGTCCCTCTGAACCCCTAACCAAGATATGTTCCCTCGGCTCTGAAGTTAACGGTTAGTGAAAAGCGGCACTTTATGAATTAATAATATTTGATTTGCCCTCACTTGGAACATCATCTCCTGGCAGTCGGGGACATTGCTCACAACAAATTCAGAATTCAAGTCACATTTTTAATCTAATGGGATGCTTACCATGACAAAAACAAACAAAATCCGAGAAATGCACATCGGAGCTCTCCAGGCGCGCAAGAAAACACACAAAGTGAGCTATGTTTGCGTTGCTCTGGGAGTTCTCCAGTGCAACAGCGATCTTAAATATCGTCGACTGGACTCGGTCGATTGAGTTGAGGACGTTCCGCTTTTATCTCCAGACGCCCCTGTGTTCAAACATAAGGGTGAACACCTCAACTAAACCAACCCGGCCCAGTCGACGATATCGAAAAAACGGCTACGGGTATGTTTTTGATTACAGAACAACGTGATACAAATCTCAAAACGGTAGATGTTGCCGATAGGCCCACTTATGCGCTCGGTTTGCATAGCTTTCTGACGCTGTCATAGCGACGGAGCAATATATGAGCCAACCACTGGGGGCACTACTGCGCACAACTCAACCGGTGAAGCAGAACGAGCGGCTAAACTTCTAAAACGGGATTTGAACCATTTGCAAACAAAAAAAACATCACTTGACTATACTTGAGGATTTGCGGTGGCGCCATATTGTTTTGGTCCCGGCTCTTCATCTCCCTTTTGGGTACATTTTCCAGCGCCCTCTGGTGGTGACTTTTGATAACGCATTCTGGACATTGTAAACGCGTAGAAGCATAAATGAGACGACAGTCATTACGCTTGGAACGCACGGATCTGTTTAGCCCCCCTTTAAAATCCTAGTTATAGCCTCCATAGTTATCATCTCAAACCAAAACAATTTCAAAATAAAAGTAACCTCAGTGTTGCGTGGCCATGCCGACTTCATCCATCCCATGAACTGTATTAATCGCTGCATGACGGGTTCTTTCACACTCCACAGATGTATTTTGATATTTATTTTATATAATTATATATTTGTAATGAGAGAATGCAGATTATATATATCAGATGTTTTATCCTTATGTATTTCATGCTGCTTTTGTGCCAAACGGTGATGTATATCCGGAATAACGGGGGTCCAAGAGCTTTCAATGAATTTGAAAGTGGATTATTTTGTAGTAACAAATGGTGGCTTGGTTGTTTCTACATGTGTTGTGAGAAACAGTGATTTTAAATAAAGACAAACCTGTGTAATGAACTCCGTGTGTTTTTGTGGACTTTGTGAATCCGAATTTCCTACGGGGTAAATTTGTCCTCTGCCTTTGGGCCAGAGGATTTAGATCGCGTTCATGTCATGATTTCAAATTTAAGACGGAGACCAACTCTATTGAGGAGAGATCAGCTGGATCATTGTTCAGTAGTGAGTGGATCCACCAAACTTGCCATATTAATCTTATATTCTTTCAACTGACCCTCATCAAGCACATGTCCACGCCTTTTGCACACCTTTGAGAAAAGGATTTGACATTTGTGCTGACGGAAAAGACGTTTAATGTTGTGCTCGTGTTTGTTTAATGCGGATAGGGCAGGAATTACAAAAATATTAACCATAAACCAATACAAAAAGAAAAAAAAAATAATAATTTGGAAAGTTTTCATAGTTATTAACATGAGTGGCATCTTACCTGCACTCCACTTGCTATCTGAGCTGAGTCATACATGTGTATGTTATCTGTTAGCTAACAGCTTCCGGGACCTGTCTGAACTGAGCTTTCTATATCCCCATACAAATGAATGGACCCAGTCCCATATATGGTGTATATGGTGTGGTAAAGGTTTGTCAGTTTCATGGCATTTACTGTATTTAATTAACATCTTATAAGATGAGGTTTTTGGATGTGCAGCCGATCCCACAAAAGGCAGAAACTTGGCTGAATATGATCTAGCCTTTAGACCGGAGGTAATTTTTCTACGCAATTTCTTATAAAGCAAAATCTTAAAAGGTCTGTATATTCATGGATGATTTTAGGCTTTGACATCACATAGATGGGTTGATCTGGATTGTTCACAATTTTGTGATGTTTGATGGCTAAAAGCTAACGGCTAACTACATTGAGCAGGCTAACGGACTGTCTGCAATCGTAAGCACCAAACACTGCTTTTATTTCTGTGCTATAGAATGTTGTGACATCATGTGAACACAACCTATTGTGTATGTTTTGGTCTGATGAGAGAAATCCTAGCAAAAATGTTGAAATGTCAGGTGAAAATTGTACAAATTGTCTCATCTTTTCCACTTTCATTTGGCACTCAAAGCGCTTTACAGCAAGGAACTATAGAGACCCATTCACTCTCTCATTTATAAACTAATGTACGCAGACACTGGAGGCAAGGTGGAAGAAGTGTCTCGCCCAAAGACATGCGACTACCACCCGCGCCACTGTCGCCCCAGTGGAAAGAACAGGCAAACTCCTTAGCACCCAGCACCACCTGATTGAACATTTTTGTCAAAACCTTGAACACAATCCATAGTTTGCTCAGACAAACTACACCCTCTCTTGCCAAAGTCTGGGCACATTATCACTCTCATCTTTGTTTGCAAATTGCTAAACCAGATAAGTGCCCTTCAGAAAAATCAATGTGTGCTCGTAAACCTATTTTATTAATATATATATAATTATTATTTTATTTAAAATATAAAGACACTAATTTTCAATCATTCTCATCATTTCATTCTGAAGCAAGCTTTAATCGAATTCAGCCTTGTGCCATATTCTCAATGATTGGTACAAAAGGCTTTGTTTGTGCCAGCGTGCTGTGCTGGCTGGACTGTAATGTTCCTGCAATGGAAGTCTCTTGAAAAAAAGCCTAAAGAATGCGAACAATCTGTTGAAAGAATGTGTTACGGACATATCGACTGGAGAAAAGCTTTGTGCAGCACATTCTGAAGTAACCGGAGACAATACTGTGAGATACGAGTGTTTTTCTTCGCGCTGGGTTGCCAGGTTGGAGTGTTTCTACGGGTCAGGAGGAAGATGGGAGGGGGAAGGGGGGGGGGGGGGTCAAACATCTGGGATTAAGACAAAGGAGCCAGTGTGGAGTTTGGATTTTAGACAATCTCACGCCACAAAACCCTGGCCACAATGTATTGATCAAAGGCACAGGTCTGTAAAGAGGCTGGAATGAGTCCGTAACTCACACGGCATGGCTGAATGTCATACGACGAGAGCCCGAGCCCACGGTGGAGGGGGATGACCCACACGTCTGACCTGCTCACGTTGTATGATGAGTGACCTGAGCAACGTGTAGCTGTTAGATCAGATCGGTCCTACCGTCCTCTCAAACAACACCGGATTTCACTACAGTTGGCGAGGCTAACTTCAACAACTGAAGGGCAGCGGCCGTGGGGTTTCAGTCAGGGCCTCCAATAGCAACCTGGGTTCACGTAGTCAAACATAAACTTTTTTTTCCTCATTTGGCCAGGGCCAGCAGCGGCGGCGTCGGAAGCGTTTGGAAAGTGGGGGGGACACATTTCAAAAATGGGGAGGTCGACTTCTTAACATTAAGAACTACAGTGGGACAAGGTCAGGACAATAACAGAGCAATGTTAGGGCTTTAGCGGGACTACATCCAAATCGAGCGCTACTTCAAGAATACGTGAGAGACTCGATCAGCTCAGCAGCGCGCCTCTTCGGAGCTGGGTGGACATATAGGGCGGATAACCAAACACCTGTGGAGCCGCTGTTCTCCTGTCCAGCCCTGGCTTTTTGACGCTTTGTGAAAAAACTCAGTTAATGAAGCTCTTATGAGACGGCGCGCTCGTGTTTGTATCCACATTTATTCAGCTTCAACCCCACCGTTAACTCCTGCCATCGCAAACAAACATCTCAACGCTTGTATCTTCACATTTCCCACAAACGCAGATAAAATTAAGTCAAGGTGTAAAGGAAGCAAACATTTATCCGTCAAATGAATAATTCAGATGTTATTTGGTTAAGTTAGAGTCCAGACAGTGAGGTTTAACGGCGTATTGACCGGTTGAACACTCGTGCTAGCCCGGGGCAGTTTCCCCAAACTCACGCTACATCAGTTTCATCACTCGCTTTACAAACGCATCAAAACTGATGTTCCTCACCTTAAAGTTACTGGTCAGGCCCTTTGTACCGATGAAGAAGGGAAACACGCTGTCCACCTGCCGAGGACCGCGAAAAGTTCTGCTCCTCCATGTGAGAATCCGTGAGAAACTCCGAAGACACGATGCACGAGTGTCCTTGTGCTTTGGTTTGGTCAAATCTGTCCAACAATAATCCTCCAGTATTCTCACTTTAGCCGTTTTTCAGCGGTTTACAGAGACATGTTTACATTTTAGCCGCTCTGAGGTGATGACATAGGACCTACATAGACACAGCTACGCAAAGCGGAGCGTATGCGCCGCGGAGTATGGGGCGCCAAATGTAACATGCCTTATTTCGTGGACAGAATGACTTTTGTGTCACGAAATACATATATTCATTACGAAATCACGTTACATCGTAACGCCGTTTGTCCACGGAATACACACATTGGTTTGCATTGTGTCCACGAAACACTGAAGAGAGCACGTCGTTTCGTGGACCAAATTGACTGGTGGGCTTTTGCTTTCGTGGACATAAGGCTGAACACTATTCACTGTCGTACACGAAATAAACTTTCGTCATAAAAGTATTGTGATGTGATACAGAAGGCATTCCGTCCACGGAATAGTAACTTCATAACTTACGAAATGCATTCAGTGACACGTGCTTTCATTCCGTGCACGAAATGCATAATGGTATACATTTCGTGAGTCAGCAGTTTATGAAATGAATTATGTGACACGATAATGTCATTCCGTGGACGAAATGCATTATAGAATCACGAAATCAGTTTTGTGACCTACAACAATACATTTCGTGAGTCAGCAGTTTACGAAATGAATTATGTGACATTTCGTAAACATTTCGTAAACATAACATAACTGTTTACTCACTGTTTCGTGAGTCAAAAGTTTATTATGTAAACTGTTGACTCACGAAATGTATTGTTGTAGGTCACAAAACTGATTTCGTGATTCTATAATGCATTTCGTCCACGGAATGACATTATCGTGTCACATAATTCATTTCGTAAACTGCTGACTCACGAAATGTATACCATTATGCATTTCGTGCACGGAATGAAAGCACGTGTCACGGAATGCATTTCGTAAGTTATGAAGTTACTATTCCGTGGACGGAATGCCTTCTGTATCACATCACAATACTTTTATGACGAAAGTTTATTTCGTGTACGACAGTGAATAGTGTTCAGCCTTATGTCCACGAAAGGAAAAGGCCACCAGTCAATTTGGTCCACGAAACGACGTGCTCTCTTCAGTGTTTCGTGGACACAATGCAAACCAATGTGTGTATCCCGTGGACAAACGGCGTTACGATGTAACGTGATTTCGTAATGAATATATGTATTTCGTGACACAAAAGTCATTCTGTCCACGAAATAAGGCATGTTACATTTGGCGCCCCATAGCGGAGCGACACTGGCGCGGATAATGCCAATAAATATTTTTTAAATGTATGGAAAATAAGGCGCGGGTCAGATTTAATTGTTTGGCCTCGGGGAGCCTATTGAAAAGGTCCAGTCTAAACTAGTAAATGTAAAGTCAATGAAATTTCACGTTGTGAAAGTCGGGGGGACCAAACAACCACTTTTCAAAAGTGGGGGGGACACGTCCCCCTCACAATGAATGGTTCCGACGCCCATGGCCAGCAGAGAAGGCCCTGCTGGCGCTGACGGCACACCGCTGCTGTAAAGTAGCCAAGCTTAAAACCACAGTCATCAAAAGAAGAAGCGTCGTTCGATCCTAACGTATGAGGACAGTTAGCAAGTCGGCTAGTCCGGGAGACTTTTCAGAGTCCGTTAGCCTGCTCAATGTATTTTCCCCTATAGCCGTTAGCATTAGCCATCAGACATCGCAAATGATGAATTCTCCAGATGTTTTCAGCTGTTGTCAATCCATCGACCGTATTTAGGTCAAAGCCTGTTTAGAAAACATGAATAAATGTACAGACCTTTTGAGATTTTACTTTAGATACAAATTAGTGTATGAAAGTTTCCTCTGACCTGAATGCTAACTCAGTCAAATCCAGTCAAGTTCAAACATCATCTTAGAATTTTTTGAAGATAAAGAAACCACAGAAATTATATAAATGCCATGAAAAGGACAAAACATGCCTCCCCATATATTGCTCCATTGCCTCCCTATTTTTTTGTACGAGGATGAAACGTTGAATTATATATATATATATGGTTCGGGAGCCGTTGGCGAACAAAATGTGCACAGAGGGAGTGGGATGTCTCCAGCTCGTCTCCATGGAGATGTTGCGTAAAGGCAGCCAAATAGTTAAATAGATTAGGATCATCCAAATCTAGTGCCTTTAAATTAGAGCTAAAAGCCACTAAACCTGTGAAAATTTTGCACATTTTCAAGATTTGTGGATGCAGGTTCAAACTAAAGATCTTAAGAGTTAAAAAGGAAATAAAATATAATTATCAGGGGTGTGACACTTGGCCTTACAGATATTATTGCAAACACCCCTGGAAAGTGACCCTTATTATTATTATAATTTTGTATTATTATTATTTATATGTATAATTCCTAGTTTGATTTATTGCGCTTTAAACTCCATAAAATGTGGCAAAATTAATTAATGTATTGGTTTATTTGGTCGGGACATGTCTCATGCATGTAAACAAGCCACACCCATGCGCACTCTCATTCATCCTGGCCTATTGTACATGTTTTTAGTGGTAGGGGAAACCGGAGTACCCGGAGGAAACCTACGCAGACACGGGGAGAACATGCAAACTCCACACAGAAAGGCCCCGTCCAGGTGGGAATCGAACCCGGGACCTTCTAGCTGTGAAGCACAAGCGCTAACCACGGTGGATTTGATCTGTAATCCTTAATAATGCTCAACTTAGTACCGGAACTGGAGGGAAGCGGGCGGGTGTCAACATCTGGGACCGTCCCGAGACAATAGCGCCAGTGTGGGGTGGGCTTTAAATAGAGCGAAAAGTGGTGCGCGTTTAACCTGATATACCCGAAGTCGCCTGGATAAAAAAGGTGAAAACAAAAAGGCACTGGTGCTGGGCCGCTGGAGGAAGGTCTCCATCTGGAAGCGCTTTACACCTCTCAGACCTGAAAGAATGTGGCTCTGCTCGAGCACTTTGGCAAAGGAAAGTCTGCACCACCAGCACCCAGGCCCGTCCTGCGGAGCTCGGGGGGGAAGGCGCCACGGGACACAAGGCTGAACCTTAAAGGAGACATATTGTGCTTTTTCGGGCATTCTGTTAGAATCTGTTACACACATTCAACATTATTCACTAAACGGCCTAAAAATAGGAACGAGTCATTTATATCCGGTCCAAAGCACATGGAATTGATTCAGACATGTCACTATAGTCGTCACCAACACAGCATCAAGGCGAAAATGTCTCTACCAAGCCAAACAAACCAAAAATGAATATAAAACATAAATAAAGGCATGGTGGATCTGATATCACCAAGAGTCCAGGGCCAAACAACTTTGACATTGGCCCTGGACTCTTAATTACTTGGTGATATCAGATCCATTTGTTTATTAGACGTTTGTGTAACGTTAGGCACAATCAGGCTGAGCATATTTATATTTTTTGAAGTAGCTACTGGAGCTTCTAACCTCTTAATGCACATTACCCAAATGTCGCCATTTCGCCAACACAGTTTTCTGAGCTTGTTTTCTTCAAAGTGAGGGTCATCTTCGCTGCCCTGTGCTCTTTCCTGGATACGCAGGGTCCTTTTATTGTAGACAGCATCATGGCGGCACAGTAGCGCAGCGGTTAGTGCTCTCGCTTCACAGCTATAAGGTCCCGGGTTCGATTCCCACCTGGACGGGATTCCCACCTGGACGGGGTCTTTCTGAGTGGAGTTTGCATGTTCTCCCCGTGTCTGCGTAGGTTTCCTCTGGGTACCCCAACCACGAAAAACATGTACAATAGGCCTGGATGAATGATGCGTGTGTGAATGCATGGTGTTGGTCAGAGGGACCGTTGGCGCAGATGTGTGCAGTCGCGACAGCGCTTCTGCCAGTCTCCCCCAGGGGAAACTGAAGCTACTAACGTAGTTTACCACCACCGAGTTTGGAGTGAATGTAAATGCTCTCATGTGAAGCGCTTTGTGACCATGTCTGTGAAAGGCGCTGTATAAATAAAGATCTTCTTCATGGGCTCGACACATGGGAGGCAGCGGCCAGAACGGATCACACGTTTATACAGATATTTTTGACCTATGAAATTGAAGGGTCCGATTTTCAAATTATTAGGTGTACAATATCACTGATGATTGTTTTAAATTTAGGAAATGTATTAAAACGTTACCCTCTCCGTTGTTTTGTCAATTAAACCCTTGCTGATTGTGTCAGGCATGTTGGGCAAGTTACTTTAAAACTGTAATATATTTCTTAATAGTTACAGTTTTAAAAATGTTTGTATTACATATTACTGTTTCAAAAACTGAGTTACACAACTGAAAATAGTAATAAAGCCCCCAAGCAAAAAGGCAGTCAAAGATTTGCTTTGCTTTCCCCATTCTCTCGTGTTTTGTTTAGACGACATTAGCTACATGCAGATCTTATACAGACGGCATCTCTGGAATCGCCCATATATGGCCATGTTTGAAAACAGTTAAGGAGGAAAACAATTTAGAGAAAAATCTTTTCTCTAATTATTCAAAAAACTACTTTAGCAAATGCTGAATTATGAATATAGTTTTCTACTAAATAAAGATACAAAGACATGGAGAGGAGCAAAGTGGTTCAACAGCCCATAAATGCATAAATAACGGATACCATGTCCCGCAGCGTGCTAATGCTAACGCTAGCTAGCGCTAGCTACGACTGCCGTTTTTTTGCTTCTACTAAACAATCTGCTGTGAATAAACATCCATATGGACTCTTTACTTTACTTTATTTGTATGTGATAAATAAGTTTATATTCTGTTTATACTCTTCTTCATTTGTACACCAATACAAACTATTTAAATGCTTGTAATTTGAGTTACTTAAAACGTACGTAACGTGCAGTATTCCGCCGTCTAATCATCGTCTCACATGCCACGCAAGATGAACAGGTGCTCACGAACACAGACAGATTGTAACATAGAAAATGTCGTCTTTGAGTTCAGTGCCTGAATTTGAAAAGTGTGAAGGTGTAATTACTTGCCAGTCGAATTAGTCTTTATAATTTAAAATGAGACAAACGTAAAACAAACTTATTGCACCTAAAACATCTTTCTGCACTTTGAATTAGATTTCAAACCTCAAATCCTGGACGCCAGAAAGCCTCAGCCAAACATAAAAACAGGGTTTGAAAATGCAGTCTCCACATGGTTGAATTTGTCTCAGATTTATTAGCGACCAAGAATCTGCCAACGAACAAATATTCCTCTCTTTGGCCGGCGTAAGGGCCAGAGAGCGGAGTTTGTTTATGTGAGCTTTCCGAGGAACATGCAGTTATTTTGGAGCTGCAGAGATCAGGGTCGGCTCGGTCTGCAGCGGAGGCACACGAGTGGGAAGAATCGTGTCTTTTATTTTTAACAGGAATGAATCATCACAAATCGGTTCGAAGCAGCCCGTCCTTAATGAGAGGCGCCGGTGACAGTGATTCGAGGAAACTGTTTACATATCCGTCCATAATAAACAGGGATAATTATTCTGGTCATGTTTTTGAAGTGCAGTTTTTCTCCCCACTCCTCCCAGTTACATGAACGAGGGGAAAGATGAAAATCCCCACCTAGTCTGCTAGTCTGACTAGACAGGATCTGACAGGACTGCCAAAACCCTTATAAGCCTGGGACGTTCTGCCTGGGCCGACTGTAGTCTAAGTCTAAAGTTCCTGTGCATGCTGTCGCTGCCCTGAAAGCTAAATGTCAGGCTGCCAAAAGGAACATCAACACAGCAACGTGTTAGCGATACTTCGTACAGGTCGTTGTCCAGCAAAGCAGCACACCACTAACCCTACGCCGATGAGATAAAGTCAATAAAACCATCAACTACATATACACTGTAAATTGTGATTAATAAACCTTACTTCTATTACGATAATATTATGATTACTATGGGCACAAACAAAAATTTCCGATTGTATCATGCCTAATTGACATTCAAATGTTTTGACGTACTTACAGTATCTTTAGGACACGATAGGCATCCCTTCCATGATTTCACGTCGTCTCCAGGAGAACGTATGACAGAGGTAATTTCTGGATGCATCTTCTGATATTCATGCTGCAGCACATTACCATGGGCTTCAACAGCTGTAGGATCCTCCCCAACACAGATTTCTTCTGGCACAAAGACAAACAGGGCACAGAGGCCGGTAAAGACTTATTGTATAGCATTTGAATTTTGAACTTTTAAATGTATTCCACTCAATAGTTTTTTTTACAAAAGTCATTATGTAGAAAAAATAATACATGGAAATGCACTTACATGTTGACTTGACACCTTATGAGACAACTTTGTAGATGTGTTGGCAGCCTTGGACTGCCAAACTTCTCCTTCAGCTTTCGGACTTAGTACGTTCTGCTCAAAGACATGTGCCAGGTGTGCTACAGCAAATTGTATAAAACATTCCATTAGTTGGCTAATTGAGCAAAGATAAATCAAGTATCCAAAATCTAAGTATACTCATATTGTCTTAATAATTACACAATGGCCAACAATTAAAACTGCTTACATTCCCCTCCAAGTCTCTCAGGAGTCTTGGCAGTATACCCTACATTGGTTGGAACTTTTTGTTTTTATGTATCAGTTACTTTTTTTTTACTTCTACTACAATAATATAGAAATAGTAAAGAACAGTTACTTGCATGGTTTGGGGATTTTGTGTTCCCTTGCATCACGTTTTATCTGAACATCTTTGGGAAATGACTGTCACGAATGGTAGTCTCTTGTGAGCCGCTTCGCCACTGAAATGCAGAAAGAAAAGAAGATTTTAAAACAACAGGCCAATCACTTAATAATCAAGTCTTTGGGGATAAAATAGAGGGGGGAAAACATGGCATCTCCAGCAGTAACCAATGTTTATTTTATTAGGCTACTTTAGGTTCTATCATTGATTCTGTCCCAGCCTTGATTAGTTAGCATTAGCATGCTCCCGCTAGCTTTAGCATTCTCTTGCTAACCGCCACATTTTGCGCAGTGATCAAAAATAAATTTGCGGAGGTTAAAACTAACTCAGCGATTGGATTCTCCAGGTTCTTCCCTTTACAACGATATACAGCATGTCCATATTCACTCAGATTTAGTCGGTTAAGGTTGAGTTCGCCCCTGATTCAACAACTACGCAACTCTCCAAAAAGTCAGCAAATAAAGCACCTCACATGAATGACACCGCGCCACACGGGTAATAGAAATGATCTAATGTACAGTAGTGCGTATGTCAAATAATGCCTATCGCCAAATAACGTCCAGTTACAGAAAAATTAGACTCTGAAAGGGGTGGACTCGCTGCAAAGTCAGACGGCAGAGACCAGTAAACAGGTAGCCGGGGAGAGAGGCAGCAGCAGCCCCCATGGAGTGTGTTCGCCCATACAAAAAAAAAAAATCTGTTTAATTTAACATTTATAAATATCCAATCTTATCAAATACATTTGATTAAAAAAAAATGTAAATACGCAAATTGAATTGCAAGCGTGTTTCCCTTAGTGGGAAACATTTTAGGCCTACACAACTGCTGATAGACACTAAAAAGTGATCGTTATTAAAAAAAGATTTACTAACTGTACCAAGTAGACAGCAATGCTCACATTCAGGTCCTCAGTCCGTTCAGAACATGCCCGCCAACACAGGAAGTGATTTGAATTGCCATGTGGTGTAAAACTGAACTGCGCATGTCACTTAAACTTACTCAAGTAATATCAGCATCATTTTGTTCATAAGCTTAAGTAAAACTACTGACTTTACACTCATCATTCAAGTAGTAACTCATACAGAAACATGATAAAGAATAACAGGCCAATACGAGTAAGTGTAACTTGACCATATCTTGTAAAACTGACATGTACAGTGGGGAAAAAAAGTATTTGGTCAGTTTCCCATAGACTTTCTATTGGATTGTGGCCAAATACTTTTTTTCCCCACATCCTTATGGGATGTTTCATTTCCAGGGCAAAAAGGAGAAAGCAGTTACAGCAAGTTAGAGGTCAGTTTGACTTGGCAAACGAAGATTCTCTGGAAAATGAAATAAGAAAGATTAGGAGGACTGCTATGGTATCCAGTCTTACAGTTGAAGAACTGGAGAACGCTGAATTGGCCATTGTAAAGTATTGCCAGCAGAAGACATTTCCGGACGAATTGGCCTGTCTTGATAAAGGGCAGCCTGTGAAAACGTCCAGTCATCTCCGCAAGCTCAACCCACAGCTGCAAGACGGAATCTTGAGAGTTGGTGGAAGACTCAGTAAGTCCTCTATGCCTGTGGAAATGAAACATCCCATAATAATGGCAAAAAATCTCCATGTTTCAGAGCTTCTCCTTGGACATGTACATCAGGAGGTGGGGCATGGCGGTCGGAATCATATGTTATCTAAATTGAGAGAACGGTACTGGATAACTAACGTGAGCACAGCAATAAGGAAGGTGTTGTCCAAGTGCATCATCTGTCGCCGCCTAAACGCTCCACCTGTTCACCAGAAGATGGCAGACCTACCTTGCGATAGAATTGTGCCTGATGAGCCACCTTTCACTCGCGTTGGAGTTGATTGCTTTGGGCCATTTGAGGTTAAGAGTAGGAGAAGCATGGTAAAGCGATATGGTGTAATCTTCACCTGTTTGGCCATTAGAGCAGTCCATATAGAAGTGGCACAATCATTGGACACTGACTCATTCATCAATGCACTCCGACGCTTTATTGCCAGGAGAGGCCAAGTCAGAGAGATCCGTTCGGATAATGGTACTAACTTTGTAGGAGCAGAGCGAGAACTAAGAGTTGCCATGGCGAACTGGAACCTGAAGCAAATCAGTAATGTCATGCTACAAAAGGAAATAAAATGGAGCTTTAATCCTCCAACTGGATCGCACCATGGGGGGGCATGGGAACGACTTATAAGATCTGTCCGCAAAGTTCTCAATTCTACCTTGAGAGTGCAAAGCCTGGATGAAGAAGGCCTGTATACTATGCTTTGCGAGGCAGAGGCCACAATAAACAGCCGACCAATCACAAAGGCCTCCTTGGATTTAAACGATCTCGAAGCATTGACTCCAAATCACATCCTGTTGTTGAAAACCTCTCCAGCATTACCACCTGGAGTGTTTGAGCCCACAGATAAGTACGCTACTAGGAGATGGAAACAGATGCAATATATGTCTGACCTATTTTGGAAAAGGTGGGTGAAGGAATACTTGCCTCAACTTCAGGAGCGCCAGCGATGGACAGGAGCAAGTAGAAACCTTGCGGTCGGAGATCTTGTCCTCATCGTGGACAACACAGCACCTCGAAACTCGTGGCCTATGGGACGAGTGATGAAGACTTTCCCAGATCAAAAGGGATACGTCCGTCAGGTGCGGATAAAGACTCGGACCAGTTGTTTGGATCGACCTATAACAAAGGTCTGTCTCTTGCAGGAGTCAGAGGCTAGTTAAATGGCCATAGTCCAGAGTTCAAAGCGCCATTCAAAAGGGTTAGGGTCCAAAATATGTTAAAGAGTAGTTCATAGTCGCTACTGGTCAGTCTGTCCTCAAGTTTGAGATATTATAATATCAGTCTTGTATGTCTCCAACTTATAAAAAAGATAATTATTGGGTAATAATTAAGGGGCTGGTGTGTAGGAGCCAAATAAGACAACAGCCATCGTGTCACATGGCTGGTTGCTGGGCAACGCTTAGGGGGCGTCAGTCATGTGGACGCAGGCGGTGAATGCCGTAATTTTTAAATACGACACCTCACCGGTGCCCAGGTAATGGCTAGAGAGGGAACCTGGGTAGCCGTATTTTTCGTTGACCGCTTCGTTAGTTGGTGATTACGCATGCTGAACCGTGTACACGATTCTATCTAATTAGTAACCAATCCATCAAACCACAAAGCCGCTGTTTATATCTTACATTAGCCAGCAAAGACGCGATTCAGTCGTGCCTCCTAATACTACAAACCAGCGCGTCATCTGAGGTACAGGACCCTTTTCCCTTTACTACTAACGACATAGGCTTAGAGTCGTTACATTATGTATAGGTTACTTATTGTGAGTAGGTAAACAGAAGACTTTGGAAAAATTTAAGTAAGGTATTATCAATTTACTTTACAGTGTACAGCGGCCTCTTAAATGACTGCATACTGAGCTGTGCTTGTTGAATTTATAGTTTATTATAAACTTCTCATCAACAAAGAGCCATAGCCTGATGTAGTCCATTGTAAGCATCGTGTCCCAGTTATTGTCGCCACTTGATATAGGCTACTTACATCAAGTGGGCATCAAGTGCTCCATTGAGGCCATTGTGATTTGTGACATTCAACAGTACTTACGCCGCTGTTTTATTCATGCAGTTGACAAAAACCACAGGCATCGTGTGTGAAGTCTCCCCGTTCATTCAACAAGCAAAACGTAAAACAATCATCAGCAAACACACTGTAAGATTCGATGCCCCGACAGAAGGTTAGCAGCATTTAATGTTCCTCGCATGGGGGGGCACCGCCATCCAAACATTTCTATTCTTATGGGCACCAAGATGGCAAGCAGCGGCCCTGATCCTTAGCCTTTCGTCACTGGGCGCGAAAACACAAATAATTGGCCGCTGTTCAATAGTGTTAGGTGGGGTTTGAGCTGGCGTAGACCATGGGCGTGTTGTTTAAGATCCGAAGGACATCACGGTTATCCCCAAAACAGCGCACCCCAGGCCAACTGTCCAAAACAACATGGGCTAGTCAAAGATCAACCAGTTATTGAGCTTGGTTGTTGAGCTTAATTTGTCAGAATGTAAAACTCAAGAGATCTAGAATAGGACAGATAAATTATACAGAACCAAGATGAAAAGGTTCTTATGTTGTTGGGACATCTTGGAAAAAAATTTATATCAGATCTTTTGCCAACATACGATCCCACTTTGAGATTAGTGCAAAGGGCATTGTATTGGCGAAAATAAACAGCAACTGCAGACGAGGCTCTACCAACACAGCAGAGAAGGCCATCTGGAATTGCTGACTGGGTGGTTAGAATTTTAGCTGAAGAAAGAAGATGGTTTGAGAGACGGGTGGACGAGGGGTTTAAGAAACAAAACTCATTAAACAATAAAGGTTTGTTTTTGAACATTGAACAAAGATCCTTAGTGTCGCTGACGAAGCTTCTTGGATGACAGGCGATACGTCCACTCTACCAACACTTTAACTACAGAGTACAGGGGACAACTCAAGAACATTCGTGGACTTGTCAGCGATAGAAAACTCGACAGGGGCTCAGTGGTTAGAGCGTCCGTCCATGGTTTGCGATTTAATCCCTCGGGCGTGTGTTGCGTTTTCAACGGAACCTGCAATGGCAAATGAAGATGTGTTTACTTCAATATTGTGTTTGCTATAAATGTGTTCTGAACTCTGACAAAGAGAGAGAGAGAGTATGCTTTAAAGTTGTGCTAACTATGAAGCGAAAGTTTTTGATAAAACTCAATCAGCCGGTGGCTTTGTCGATGCCATTAAATGTGTTCTCTATTGATGGAGAAAAACCTGTAAACTACTGGCCCACTCCTTTTGTTCCACCGTTTTTTGTCGGAGCCTTTTCGATTTTTTCAAATTGCGCATGAACCCATTGACAACCTTGCTTTGTATCCAGATCTTTTCAAAGCTGTGTCCTATTGCTATAACTATTACAAAAACAGTTCTGTCAACATGCGTCTTTGACTTTCACTTTGCCACGTTCGGATTGAAATGCGGCCTGTGGAGTTGGCGTGCGTCCTCCTTCCCCATTTGCGGGACATGAACTAGAGCTGCTTGTGTAAACCGTGTTAAATAAAAAATGTGTCCCCTGCGTTTGGCCAGGAGGGATTTTGACTCACACACAGACAAACTAGAGAGGTGCGACGAATAGCTTGTTGAATGGATAGACTTTGGCGCTGATGATATTGTCAAGAAAAACTATTACAGTTCACTTCTACGCAGTTGTATGATAATAATAATAATAATAATACATCAAACTTGTATAGCGCTTTTTTGGACACTCAAAGACGCTTCACATGGGGAAAAATAAAACAAAACAAAAAAGGGGGTTTAAAGAAAAGCTAGTTTGAACAGATGGGTTTTGAGTACTGATTTGAATTCACTTTTTGTTTTCTAAAAGTGTTTGTTTTCCAGGAATGTTTTATTCCGAAGGTATGGTTATTCAGATCCCCATTAGCGTCAACAGAAACTGCCTCAGCTACTCTCTCTGGGGTCATTTTACAAGCACAACTATATACGTAGCAGTCAAATGAACAAAGTCAACTAAAGGAAAATGATAACGATTAGAAGAGTTTCCTATGTGTTGTTCTTGAATTGAATGGACCATCCCAAAATGGCCGCCAGAGCTGGACATTAGTTCCACTGGATTACCGTGGCAACGTCCTGGCTAGGGTTTTATTACAGGACTGTGGTGATACAAATAAATAACATCTGATGAGTCACATCTGTCCAAGCTGTCGGTTCTAAGAGTCTGTCGTCTGTCTGTCTCTCTCTCTCTCAGGAAGCTGAAGCTGGAGAAGGAGCTGGCAGGAATGCTGTGGAGGATCCGCTGGGAGGACCTGCAGTTCGAGAGCCCCAACAAGTACCACAAACGGGCGGGCAGCCGGCTCACGCTCTCCCAGGTCAGACAAAAATGACAGCTTCAGGAAAGATAGTTGGTTCTTCAGGTTTTGGTTAGGAAGTGTCTCCGTTCACAGAATCTACAACTGTTGGTGGTGCTTACTTCATGTCTTCGTGCTTCATCCAGGGGTGGGCGAGATGTCAATATTAGTCTTACGATCTCCAGAGCTGACGATCTGTCCTTTTTGTGAGATTGTTTCATCATGATCCAAAGCACTTATTGTGAAAGAGTGAGACGGCAACGAAGCGTCACATCACAGCAGCTTGACGTCATGAGAGGGACCTCTAAGACAGAAGCATTTCCCAAATGTAGCGCTACTCTTTTACTTAGTTCTACTTACTTTTATTGTCTTGAGTTTTATTGTGTATACATATTAAGCATATATTAAGTGTATGCATTTGTAACACGGGTGGGAAATAAGTTATATTTCCTTTTATGTCATCCCTTTACATTACCTTGCGTTACCTGCGCCGTTCCCACGTTTAATCTCGCGAGTGTAACGTGACCCGCTGCAGCCTATCGCGCTCTATATTATCCAGCGTTCCAATATGGCCGACAGGTGCGGTAGCTAAGCCTCGGGGAAGTTCGACCATCAGGGCCCAGTTGTGACGGGAGAGTGTGTCGATGTTAAGATATTAAGCGGAGTTGGCCAGGTCCCACCTCTCAACTAACCTGAACTCCACATGCTTGGGTCGGGCCGGTAGGCGGCTTATGGCCAAAACCCCTTGCCCCGCACCTCACTACTCTGCGGCCCTTTGCACTATCCCATACACTGAACTCTCACTACGAACTGTCATATTCAAATTCCCAAACCGTGTGGCCGTATGAACTGCGACTGTTACAGAACTGTGAACAGTTTGAATGAACTCCATGAACTTTTGATATTAATCGTTTTTAGGAATGATCCTATATGAATTTGTGTTAATTGAACTAAACCTACATTGTTTGTTTACACCTCTTGTCTATCATGTCTATTTGAATGGCCATTCCTGTCCATGTGGTTTGTCCGAATGTCTGTTTTATGTCCACTGTAAATATTTAAATAACATCAGCACCATTTATAAGCAATTATTGGTCTCTGTCCCATCTCTCCAAAAGTCGTACTCTAGACTTCTGATTAGCCCAAAAATAACAAGAACTACTATACTAGCTAAAGTGCCTGCTACACATTCAATCTTGAAATTGTGAGTTTATAAATAAAAAAATCGTGATGTTCTACTTTTGCCATATTGCCCACCCCGTTATGTAGATCAGACAGAAACCTTACGGAAACCGAAATGTATCGGGTACATTTCATTGAAATTGAAACCAAGCTTAGAGCTTTTGTATAGCCTTAATATAATATGTAAGTCACCACAAAACTCGCTGGTGTTTTAGCGGGACCCATCGATATATATTCGGCACATGGACAGTGTTTAACTCATAGAGGGAGAACTAGTGTGTAGTTTGTCCTGCGAGGGCTTAATACGGAAGCAGAAAGCTCCCTGTAGTCAGCGCTGCTTGTTGCACACCAGGCCTCAACCGGCAGAAATGATTTGTTTGTACGCAAGATTCCAATTTAGTTTTGAGCAACGCTGTTGTTGCGCCAGGCGGAAGCTCGGGCCCTTTTGTAGTCCATCCCTGGCAGGTGTCACTTCTAGCACCACGCAGACTGGAGGACGCTCGCAATGGGACGTATGGGACGGGCACGACCAGGCCAGGCTTGTGCGTATTGATAGGCTAAGATCGGCGTCACATGACTAGCATCCGCAATGTGACACACAGACCGTACACAAAACTGTACTGAAAGCCGTTCATTCCCACAGTTTGATCAGAGACTGCCGAGAAGAAATAGACTCCTTGCAAATCCTTTTTTTTTTGCAGCACCGCATGAACTCTTGAAAGTGAGTTCACGAAATTGACTTTAAAGAGGGGGTATTATGCTTTTTTCAATCACATAGCACCAGTCTATAGCACTACAATGATGACGTAACCTTCTGTTGGTCTGTATATGCAGTAAATTAAAATAACTGCCTTGAATAAAATTGCTCTCTCAAAATGGCTGCACTGAACGTCTTGAAATAGGCCTCTGTCTCTTTAAGAAGCTTTCCGACACGCCCCCTTCAGCACACTACTGTGGCATTGAAACAACAACACTGTGCGGGGAGGGGGCTCTGCTGAGCTGAGGAGCAGTGGTTGGGGGCTTGGCTGGTGACGAAAGGTCCAGAGGCGTCTCCAGGAGGTGGGGGCGTTCCTAGGAGGACTGAGGCATAGCTACACCTAAAATGGTCGCCGTCTAAGTTTTTACTGATTACTCAAAAATATGTGAATGAGCCGAGGCAACACTCCGGGCATGTGTTTAATGAGGGAATGACATAATAACATGATATAAAGCTTGACAAAGTCGATTTGACATAATACCCCCCCTTTAATGAGTTTTGCTTGAGTACACAGTGTGAGCCCAGCGTTGTCCAACAGGAGCGTGTCCTTGTCCTCAAAAGAGTCCACCTTCTCGCATGTGCAAATACACCGCAGAGTCCAGAAGATGTTTTATTGACATTTTATATATGACAATATTCAATCACACGTCAGTTGAAAGGACTTTACGTTGAAGATTAAAATGGCAACTACTTCCAGTGACAAAAAACCCAAAGCTCTACATAATATGGATTTCGGAATGATTCCTTTCAAAAACGGTGACTAAATCATAAAGCTTACACGTGGCCCTCGCCCTCCGTCTGAGAACATCGTAAACGCAGCCCTCCTGGCCGGCACGGCTGCGGAGCACGGCGTCTGGACTTTCTCATCCACAGTAAAACAGAGCGAGGCCCTCTTGGCGTCCGAACGCGCCGTAAAAAATCCCCGGTCTCTGAAAACATATCGCCGTCGGTATGAGCTCACGCGGCTCTGGCGGCGGCCCGTGTTCTGCTGCCCTCGCTGCCCTCCGAGGTGTTGGCACAGTGGAGGCATGAGTAGCTGCTGCGCCGGTCGCTCTGCCAACTCCAAAACACGGCATGGCTCCAAAACATCGGTGGGGGATGTTTTTTTTTTTTTTTTTTTAAAGACTGCTCACTGGAGTTGTACTAGACTCGAAAGCCCAAAGCACAGCGGGCATGTTGAGACCCAGTGAAAAATGAAATCAGCCCCAGTATTTCACGAGTGAAGGGTCAGACGGGATTTCAAAATGGAACGGTGCTTTAAAGTTGTTCTTCATCATTCAGGAAGAACTTCATAACCTTATTCTCTCACCTGTAATTGAAAGAGTTGAGTTGTTCACCTGTTGATATAGTGGATATTGGATGGATAATGCTCTTCTCTGATTGGATTATCCACCTGTCAATCACGGCTAAAATTTATAGCCGTATGTTTTCCAAAGTGCACAGTTTGAAGCATGATGGCGATGTGAGAGAATGTTTTTTTTTTTTATCTGTGAAGCATGAACTGTATGAAAAGCGCGTTATAATTAAATACAGATATAAATACAAGTATACACAAATTGATAGACAATTTAATATTTCACCAATTTTCCAGTTTTGCTACATTTTTTTTTCTTGAAATCCTATTGGGATCAAGATAAACCTGTTTTTTTTTTTTTTTGGATTAAAGTTATCCAGATCCTCCTGTAATGTCTTGAACAACACACAGTGAAGGTTTGATCCAGAGTAAAACTAGCATTGGATTACATGATCTAAGCAGATTTCAGAATCCTTCTTTCCCTTTTGAACAACCCATTTTCAAGATCTGAGCCAATCCGATAAACCAAAATCCGATCAGATTACCTTAATCTCACTGGGACTTTCCTGGTTTAAAAAAAAGGAACACAAATCTATATAACACGTTGACGTTAGCCAAACATGTCTCTGCTTTGCCCTTGAGGTCGACACACTCCTAACGCTACACTTGATGCATATCTTTTGGTGAAGTGGCTCCATGAATAGTTGCATCTTTACGTCCGCCCCGCCACCTTTCCAGGACGTCCCAGCCAGGTCCCACACACACATGCGAGCGCTCTGGAGCCCTCACGTGCACACACATTCTTCATTAGAGGCCTGACAATGTGTTTTTTCAGCCTGATGGATTTTCCAGTCGCCCGCGGTCCGCTGCCAGGATGAGTGTGTGAGAGCGAGGAGAGGAGCGGGCTTCAAAACAGCTTTCATATACACTTTGAGCCATTTCAGAACATTTCACTGGGAACAAAAGGCCTTTAGTAGCTCTCCAAGTTGTAGACCATGATAGTAGTGGCATAGATTTAAACAGATGTACAGCACTTGAGAAGAAATTGAACAGTTGTACTTGTGAATCATGTCTGAAGTTCGGAACTAGTTCAAAGCGCGTGTCCAGCAGCATTCATATTTGAGAGAAGTTTATATGTTTATGAGCAAGAATGTCAATGGGTTTCAAACTAGTGGTAATGAATTGCTCGTAGTTAATCACATTTTAATCAACAAAGAAAAACAACATTTTCAATTCACAAACCCTTTCTGCAACTAAACGTTTGAATAAATAGATAGACACATCTGTTAAAGGTAGATTATTTAGACTTTTTATTGGAATTAAGGGTTAACATTCATGTGTATTTGACCTTTCAGTGACCCCGGGGCTGTATAGATGGTCTCGATGGCCTCTATGGCTTGTTTTTCCCATAAAAAGTTGCATCATGCACCTTTAAAGTGCAAATGACTCACTGGACACATTTTTTTGTTAAAACATAGTTAACACAATTATGTTTCAGGTTTTGCTAGCATTTTTTTTTACCCAGCTTTTACCATTTTTGTGATGTTTATAGTTTTACTTCCTTATTGCACACTGACAGGAAGAGATGGGGGCAGACATTTTTAAACTGTTGTCGTGCCGACCATGTTATATCAATGGGAAATGAGTGAGTCCAACTGCAATGCAACTTACCCCCTTTTCTTCCCAACATTTCTTCCTTAATTTGCTGCTTCATTGAAAGAAATGTGTTTTTTTCAGATTCACAGAAGTCATATTTTCAAAAGCATATGCATTGCAAGCTAAACAGTAATTATAGTGTTATAGTGCCACGTGTACAGTCGTATATAGTGAAATAAATTTAAATCAATAAAATGTAAGAGTTGCTGTATCCAACAGTGGTCTTTTCAATAATCCCATCAGGACGTTGTTTTTAAAGCAAAAAATGAGTCCCCAGTCTGGCCAAGTGAAGCGTCTTTATCGCCCATCACTCTCGTGAGCGGATACAGCTTTACGGGTGTACCAGAAACACGTAAACAGAAAGATTCCAGCTCTGGACTTTTTGAAAATGAGACCAAGAAGGGACTTCCTGTTTCATCCCAGCACACCATAAAATAAAATCCTATTAATTAGTTCAACTTTATTTCTGCCCATCTATTAACAGACTAATGTTGCAAGTACCCGCTGAACTAATCAATGAGACGAGCTGTGTGCTTTTATTTTGGCGTGCCTGGATCGAAACAGGAAGTCACGTCTTGGGCAGAGTTGCTGTGATTTGAAGTCATGCACAATTAATCCATCAAAATGAATGTTCAAAAGTCCCAGCCCGGGATACTGGTGGCATTCACATCGGTTCTACGTAGAATGACATCATTTCAGTCGGAGCGGTGGCTGACACAACTCTCGGAACACCTTTGGAAAGAAATGCCCATTGTTGAAGTGATTGGATTCACAAACCGACATCAAGCCCGTCGTTTTCGAATATTATCCCCACTTTTGGATGCAAAGGTAAAAAATAAAAGAATAGATTTTAAAGCCACCCTCAGCTATCTATTTTGCGCGACCGAAACAGACCGGAACAGACTAGCTCGTTGTTTCTAAAAACGTTAACTTTTTCTCAAGACAAGCTCCACCCCTCCCCCGCCTCAGACCCAACACACCCCACACCATGTACACACATACACGTGTAGGCATCGAAGCAACAGACGCAGCTAACGTTAGCGGCTATGAGATTAGCGTTAGCGGCTAACGCAGAGTTTAGCATTTTGACAGAAGTTTACCAAAGATCGTCAACTGACAAACATCTGACCAACCTGCTCTGATTCTGCTGAAATCCTCATCAAATGTCCGTTTGTCAAATAATCCAACACCTACAGGAGCCGTCAGGTCTTTTTCCTCCTTATGTTTACAAAGGCTGCACCGGAGGCAGTGAGGCTTCAAGGGTGAACAAAACTGCACTGTAAAATTAGCTCTAAATGGTAGTATTATGTTCAAACTGCAAAAAATAAAAAAAAGTTTGGTAAAATAAATATAATCTCAAAATGTTTGCTTTGCTACATAGTTTATTTATGCTGAAAACATGTACATTTACAAGCACTCTGTCAAAATGATTATAGTTCATTTTCATGTAATGTAATTGTTTGTAAAGTAAAGTTCTCTTACTGAGACAGTTGCAATTTGTTACAAGGACAAAAATACAGATGTTAAAACAAAAGAAACATTGGTGTGAAGGAGTCATTCTTAAAAAAAGAGGGTTAAAAAAATCGGGAAAAATCTAAATCGGGAACTTCGAATCGGGGCTTGAGTGAATCGTTACTACTTTGTGCTGTGTCTTTGTCGCGTCTAACCCCCCCTCTCTCGCGTGTGTTCTGTGCAGAGAGGCTCCAGCTATGGCTCCCTGCTCACGGCTCACGGAAAGTACCAGCTCTTCGCTAAAACCGGCTATTTTAAGGTAAGGCTGTAAGTCCTGACATACTCCCACACGATTCCCCGCACACGGCAGCGAGCTTCACCCTCAGCGCTTCAGAACCAACGTCTGTCCAACGCCGATATTAGACACATGCAGACACTGGGACGTCCCATTTGTACGGGATAAGAGTCACCGCCGCACGGGCTCTTTCGAACTTTAATTGGCTGTTTTGATTATTTAAGTTTGTGCTTTTCATTTTCAGCCAGAAACAAAAATATGACTCTGACTGAAATAAAGACACAATATTTTTTACAGTGCGGCATACACAGACGCTGATTGGACCGCGGGAATATTGCACCGGTTGGCCACAATAAAGGGCTCAAACCTTTGATTACAGCACACATTCACTGGCATTGTTCCATTAAAGTGCATAGTGACACATTAGACGCCATGTTTGCTGAAACATAGTTTAACCTCTTAACCCCCGCCTGAACCGAGCGCATTTTCACCACAAAACCGTACAGCTTAAAAAAAAAAAAAAGCATCAGAATAGCGACGAAAACCAGGATGAAAACGCAGCATAAAAGTGACACACAAAAAAAAGCGACAATCTGACAACAAAGTTACGATCACTTTTGTAGGTCTTAGCTTTCAAATGAGAAAATGCACTCGGTTCAGGCGGGGGTAAGATTATTATTATAATTATAACACAATTAGATTTAGCTAAAGACTGTACCCAGCTTTCTGTACTTTGACACATTTTGTGATACTTATAGTGTCACTTCCTTATTGGACACTGACAGGAAGTGACGGAGGCAAACCATTTTAAACTGTTGCCGTGGCAACCATGTCATGTCATTGAGAAATTAGTCGAACTGCTACTTTACCTCTACCTCTTCCACTTTCTGACAGCAGCTTCAACGTTCTAATTAAAATTACTTTTCTGACTGTTTACCTCCAAAGTCAATGTAATGTATACTGTATAAAGTATTACTGATGTGAATGTGTATTGGATTGAATATGGGGTAGACACATATAATAAGCTTCTTGCTTCTATCTGCTCCATTTTGAGCATCCATAGCTGTATGGTTATGAATTTGGAAAGAAAAATTAAAGTAAATTGCTCAACTGAACTAAACAAAAAACAAAAAACAAAAAATCACTTATTTTAAAGGGATATTTCAGGATTTTTGACACGGTGCCTTATTTCCTACTTATCCAGAGTATTGTTGATGTCTGGAGAAATATATATTTTTAATTCATGCAGTCCTTATATTTGAAGAGTTTCGTGGCGCTAGGCTACTGCAAGGCTAGTGCATTTCTATGGTATCAGCTAGCCTGCATTACAGTCTGACCCTCCACAGTGCACCTGAGGCAAATCACTTAACGCCAGACTACCGATATAAATGTCTGTGTCGATAGAACACAGAATTTTTACGATTTTGCATTTAAAATGACTTATATTTGAGCAGCATCAGCTTCGTGGTTGTAAGCTATGCGGCGGCGGAGTGATCTGCGAGAAAATAGTCCCTCGACATGCTATGTGATGCGAGGTCAGTTTATTCTATCGACAGACATTTATATCGGTAGTCTGGTGTTATAAGTGATTTGCCTCAGGCGCACTGTGGAGCGGGTCAGACTGTTTTTAATGCAGGCTAGCTGTTACTGTAGAAATGCGCTAGCCTAGCACTAGCCTAGCGCCACTAGACTCTTAAAATATAAGGACTGCATGAATTAAAAAAATAAATCTCCAGAAATCAACAACACCGGATAACTGGGAAATGAGGCCCTATAAGTCAAAAATCCTGTAATATCCCTTTAACGCTGTCCCCGGCCCCAACAGACATCAAAACTTGGTCTCTAAAGATGTCCTATTTTTTTCGGTCCCTGCTTTTGATTGTTTTATGGTTAAAGTGGTTCTGGCAGCTGTCAACTGTGTATGTCGACCCTATGGCTGAAGTGTCCTCTGTCCTGCAGGGGAACCTCGTGGCCATCAAACATGTGAACAAGAAGAGGATCGAGCTGACCAGACAGGTCCTTATGGAGCTCAAACATGTAAGTCCTGATCATCTTTTAACAACGTCATGTCTGTGCGGCGTTCAAACCGCAAACAATTCGAGAAACAGCGACACACTGTTTATTCTGAACCGATGGAGAGTTAAAGATGCAACCTCCAGTCGTGTTCTGGCACCGCAGGCTGTTGCTTAGATTGTTAGGGGCAGCATGGAGTTGATTTGCCTTACTGTTTTAATGTTCCTACGGACACTATGGACTCTGCTACCAGCTGACCAAAGACCCAAAATACACACGGCACTGTTCGAGTTTTTTTGAAAATTATAATAATGCCTTACACTTGTATTGCGCTTTACAAGCCTGTATTACCAAGTTTTTCACGGTGCTACACTGTAGTCATTATTCATTCATGCCATACTGGTCCCTGCCTGATCCCGTCAGACCTGCTTAGCTTCGAGATCTGACGGGATCAGGCAGAGCAAAGGCGGTATGACCATAATATGGACCACCGTTCTAAAACTCCTGTTAAACATCATGGTACTCGTGTATTACATGTATCTCAGCTTTGTGTAGCACTAGCTACAAGATTCAAATCTGCAAGAGGAAGCAAAGAGGCTTTTAAAGGAGTTGTCAGAAAAAAACGCATGCACAGAGAGACAGATTGTGGACTGGACACACAGCAACTATTCAGCCTCATTAAAGAGTTTTCTGAATCACCAGCTGCAAACTCTGTTGTTTTAATCCACGTCAAAAACCTGCAGTAAAGATGTTACCGTTAAACAACGTTTTTTTTTACCACCCCACACGTGGAGTATTTTTGGTGCGACTGCAGAGCAGAGATTCTCCTGCAGCCACTTTGGATTGGCCAGCTTCTGCTTGGAGAACATGTTCTATCACTCAAACGGCTTTTGTGGTTTGGTTACTGCTGTAGCTAAAACCTCAATATCGATGCAATAAAGGTTAAATCGTGCAACCCTAACGAACAACTTGATTATACTGTAGCTATATAAAAATAAATATAATAACCTACTTTCTACTGAGCAACCGAGAACAAGTCTTACGGCTTTGTTTTGAACCAAATTGTTTGTAAAGTATTCACGATCAAATCAGGACCAAACCAGGTCGGACAAGGGTCCAAAAACAACCTAAATCTAACACATTATGTGTAAACTATGTCTAAACCAGAGAAACACTTAAATGCATGACAAGCATTTAATCATCTGTTATTAAAATGAATGAAGTCTAAAAATAGCAGACGGCCCTAAGCTCCACCATGAGAGGTTTTAAGTCTTCAACATTACAGTACAGCACTTCTCTGGCCGTAGAAAAATATAGCATTTTAGTGCGTTATGTCACGACGCACTAAAGCACTGCGTCAGTCCTGAGTGGTTTAGTTTTTTGGTTATGAGTGAGCGGAGATAAAAGCAGAGACCTTGGGCAGAGAGACTGACTGAAACCAAAGAGCCTTGGAACCACTCATCCACTTCAACTGTGTCTGGTCAATTCCATCAAAGTCACATATAGAATCACACAAGTAAATAGTGAGTTATAATGTGTAATGTATTGAAAGGTTCTATATTCTGTGCGTACTGCTTTGAAGCTGTTTTTTTTTAGCAGTTACGGCTAAAAATGTACCGTTGGCTTGGCTCAGTCCCCCCCCCCCTCGTTGTAAAGCCCACAACAATGCACAGACAACTCCAAAGTACGTGTTGAATATGGATCCCCGAGGTCCCGGAGTATCTGACAGACACAGACGGCAGCTGGGAGCAGTTCTCCCGACTGCTTCCTGTCCGTGGGTTCGACATGGAAACTCCTGCGGTTCAACATAACCCGCGGCACGGAGTTGTGGAAAAAGTTGTGGTCACCAATTCCCAGACTATAATGAATCGGTGCACAGAATGAAGGCACTCTTGCCGTTTGTATTGTTGCCAGCAGAGGGCGCATGGACGGCAGGGTTAGTTGTGTGAATGAACGGAAACTCTACTCCGGGTCGGTTCTTCCTAATATGTTGAAAGGCTCATCAAGTACTACTCAGTCGATATTCTAGGGCAGTGGTTCCCAATGTACCCCTCGAGTCGTTCATTTGCCCTGCAAGTACCCGTTACCTAGAGGATCCTATCAATATCTTTTACAAAGTCATGGACGAAACTCAGGATTATACAGTGTTTAGTCGAGGATTGTGTTCAAAATTAAGCTAAGATCTTCTCAAATTCAAACCTGTTACTAAAAAACATTATTAAAATTCACTTTTTTGAAGATAATTGAAAACTTCACCACCTCGAAGTACCCCCCAGTGGTCTAGGGCAGGGGGTGTCATTTGGACGCGGTTGGCCAACCAACCAACTAGGCCTTTTTTTTTATAGAATAATATAAATTTGCTACTCTAATATAGTTGCCAATCCACATTTTGAGCTTCAGACAAATGAAGCCAAGGCGTTCTTTCAACCTGGTACTAATTTCAGCATCATCTACCTCCAGCCAATGATCGGGTCTGTGAGGGCCACACCTCCGTATCAGCCAATCATCGCTTTTAAAGGAAAACTCACCCTCAAATCCATTTTCTTTGCTGATAAACTGTATAAATGAGTCCAATAGTGTCGTTTACATATCCTGGTCGTAATTTTGGCACTTTAGTGTAAAATAGTTGAAAGATCAACTTTATGCCTAAAATTGCCAGTGAGGCGCCATCTACAGGCGATCTGTGTTTACTGCATTTGATTTTTGATTTTGGCGCCACTGTTTGCGTGAAGGCTGACGTCTGGGCTTTAAAAGCGGCCCAGTCTCGCTCACGCCCCCGTAGCGGGTTGGAGAAGGAATAGCGAGAGAGTATTTTCATCGATTGTCAGGTTTGCGATTAGTTATAGCATTTAGGTAGCAACGGACAAGTGGAAGTGAATGTTTATTGTACTACTGTGTAGTCGCTGGAACTCCATGCTCGGACTTTGTTTACGAGTTGAAGTAAAGTCAGATGACCCAGGCCTCTCAATCACGGACCCAGACCACTCCCACCCCTCACCCCTCCCGCGCGCTCCTTAGTCCTCCAGGCAACGCCCCTTTACAGTTGAGATTTTCAAATCTGAGGCAGAGGCTCTGGAAGGGGGTGCGAGTTACTCTTTAAGCCTCCAGCAATCATGGATCGTTCGCTTCCCAGCTGCGCTGCGACCCACCTCCGCCCCGTCTCCACCTCTTCTGCCCACGGCTTCTCCCTGCTGCATCCTTCACGGGTCTCCTATACCACCACCAGTGTCCAGGCTCCGGGGGAAGACATCCCTAACTCCAAGCTGTTCACCCATACTCACTTACATGCATACATCGATGTCTACCGCCGCGGTCTGATCGCCAAAACTAAAATACATGTCAATAAATCTTCCTAATCGCTGCTTGTGTCTGTTTGAGCCTATCCAGGTTGAATTAGTGTTTTTGTGATAAGCTCATGTTATAATTCATGTAGCCTATTACATAAGTGACCTGCATCAGACTGGGTTTTTCATCCCACTCCCCGCGACAGTGGCAACACATTGTCCTGTCTGTTCTGAACATAACATTGTGCTCTCGATGTTCTTCCTATAGTGGTGGAATCTGTGTGTCGACCTTCATCCCCATTTCCAGAACCTAGCTCCACGACCTATTAGGTTAACTTGCTGAAATACTAATACTTATGAGTCATGCCGTGGTCATTTCTCTATCTCCTGGTTAAACACAGCGAGGCTGAGTCTGGTAAACATGAAACTTCCATCTGCAGACGAGACGAATTTATTCAGACTCACGGGACTAAAGCCGAAATACTGTGAGTGTCCGGACTTTACTGTTCGGCTTGGATCGAGGCAGTGGTTTTCAGGTCAGTAGATTATTGATAACATACACTACGCGGGCGCTGTGATGTCATCGTTTCGGGAAAGGTTTCAGGGACTGATAAAATTGATAAAATAAATTGATAAAATGTTTTTTTGCGTTTAGTCCGGAGCTTGACTTCGTGTGGACAGGGCCTAAGGGGGAACTGCCAAAACCAACAATGGTCCCTCTATGACTGTGTTGTTTACGCTCCATGCTGCCAAGGTTTGACCAGAGTAATGGCGTTATTAGCGTCTGGCAAGCGCCCGCCAATGAGCTACTCAGCCGGGGACAAAGGCAGGTCACGCTTATGGAATATTTATTTAAAAAAAAAAGTCTTTAACTCGCTCCACTGTCAGAGTCAGAGTTTGAGTTTTTAACAGCGGAAAGTTCAGCACCCATGTACGAGGGCGGGACACCTTCAGCCACATTCAGACGTTAGGGTGAGAATGGTGGCATCGATTGTCGTTACATGAAACTAAAGTGGATGTAATGAAGAATAAGAGTGAGTGAATTTAGTTTCCAGCTGATTTTCAAACCAACACAGAGTAAGAGAACGACAAAGCGTTTGAGATTATTACCAAATACTTACAGAGAACCATATTATCCACTTTTTAATACTTGCTGCTTTGTCTGTTTACTGACCTGTGTGTCCGTGTGAACCTGTTGATAATCCTAATCACTGATAATCCGTCACTGACAATGGACAATTAGAAATAGTCTGATATTGTAGTGTGCATAACAGCCAAATTAGTTAAATCTGTGAACTTGGAAACGGAGAAACTGAACGTATTAACCTCGAAATATATGATCAATCTAATGGATCGACGGTTCGCTCGTTGTTGGTTTTTTTAAAGGTTGATTAAATCTGTATTTTCACTAAGGTTAAATCTCCACCTGGTTATAATTGAACATAGATCTTAAATGAGCTTAAAAACACCACGGCACAAGAAAATGACAAGCAAACGTTGATTTCCCACCAAAAAAAAGGAACTTCATTGAAAATGCCGAGATCCGACCTCTGAGCGTCCCGTCTGCAAACGACACGGCTAATGAGAGGCTAACATTATATCAACCTTTCTTTACGCCAGATATATTTCGGAAATAACGATACTAAGGCTCTGATGCCGTGGTTAAATGGAAGTTTGATCTTTTGGCTGCGGGTTATACTTGTTTCGGAAAGAGTTTGAATTCCAGTAGGGTAATGCCGCCTACACGCCTCACCGCTGTTGCTTCTATTTGGACGCTTAAAGGCTCGCGGTCAGACGCTCGTATGTGTTCACCTCAGGCGGAGCCCCTGCTGCTCGATTCTGTAGAAGAAGAACAAAACTCTAAGCTAAGCACTAAGATGTGAATGAAAACGGTTTCCTGATTCGTTGTTTGTGCTTCAGTGACGGTGGAATAGTTTAACCAGCCTACATTTCTCTGACACTTGAGGGCAAATCTAGGGTGGCCAGATGTCCCAGTTTACCCGGGACAGTCCCAGCTTTCAATCCTCTGTCCCGTGTCCCCACACATTCCTCCAAAACCATTCATTTGTCCCAGTTTTACACAGTATCTGTCCCAAGTGTCCCAGTTTTTGGCCAATATGATCCACAAAGTACAAACTTCGCTTGTCTTTGGGCCGTGCAAATGTCCAGTAGAAGTAGAAACCAATAAAAAGAAAATCAAGTCTATCATGTTAATGCTGATTGGTGTAAGACATTAACAAGCATATTTAGCGTGGGATGGCTTCCTGGTTGACCATGCAACTAAATCCCAAATGGTGTCCCAGTTTTTTACTCAGAAAATCTGGTCACCCTAGGCAAATCTCTTTCCTCGCTCCCTCTCTCAGATATGATTTCAATACGTGTGGGTTTGAGTGTGTGGCACCGGTCTGTCCAGCGATCATGTCACGATAAAATCCTCTTTTAAACGTGTGTGTAATCCAGCGCCTTGTTAAACGCGCCCACGCCTGTGTTTTCATGAGTTCATACGAGAGATCGCTGTTATTGTTTACTCCCGTATGTCCCGGCTCATGCAGGGTCCGGTGGGCGAGAGCAGCCGGGCTGACGTGATGTTTGTGGTGCATGCCTGGCAGTAGGCCTACACCACCTGCATCCAGGTGCTGGGGTCAGTCTAATGGCTGGAAAAACATACGGGTTTGTAGTTCATGTACATGTTAAACGGGTATGTTCAGTCACAGGTCAGTTTCTGTGTTTCGAGAGTAGACTGAGGAGAGAAAACTCCTGAGTGACTGTATGTGGCAGCAGAGCGAGAGCAAGGCGACACAAGTAAAGTGTACATCGATATGCAATTACTACTCATTCCGAGGCATTTAAGTTCATTTCACAAAATGAAGAGCCAAACTTGTTTATACACAACCAACGTTTTACTGTTTGTATGATTCCACCATAATAAATATTACATTTCAAAACATGACTCATTAGTTCTTTTTAAGCACATAAACTTGTAGAAATGAAAAAGTCACCTTGGTGAGAGGTCCAAAGTAAACAACTCTCAATCAGATGACAATCTTCTTTCTTACAAGTGGCAACAACAACAACATGTGGAAACAGAACGACATGGCTACATTTCAGATTTGTCCAGGCGCCACACACCAGCGTTACAAGACATTTGGGGTCGTCGTTTGTGGATTTGTGCTACATAGATAGACTTCCTAACAAAATGCGACTTTTCACAGATTGTGTCACTTATGATGGGGCTTATAAAAAAAATGAAATAATAATATATCAACAAAATAAACCATACATATAAATCTGGGTCTCTTCATTATTTAGATTTTGTCGCGGAAAATATCTGCAATTTTGGCAATACTTTTCTATTTTATTTATTCGAACAGGGACAGTGTACCATCTACATTAGCCTCAGAAAGGAGAGATGCATTGTACCAGGTTATAGCACTTGTGCTAATTTCCACCTGCAGTCCCTAGGCCCAACCCCGTGAACTGCCACCTTAACGTGGTGGGGTTGTTTGAGCACCCGAATGATCCGAGGAGCTATGTTGTCTGGGGCTTCATGCCCCTGGTAGGGTCTCCCATGGCAAACAGGTCTTAGGTGACGGGTCAGACAAAGAGCAGTTCGAAGACACCTATGGACAGTTTAATACCAAGGACCGTGACGTCGCCCGGTATGGCGCAGCCGGGGCCCCACCCTGGAGCCAGGCCTGGGGTTGGGGCTCGAATGCGAGCGTCTGGTGGTCGGGCCTCTGCCCACGGGGCCCGGCTGGGCACAGCCCGAAAGGACGACGTGGGCCCGCCCTCCTGTGGACCCACCATCCGCAGAGGGATCCGTAGGGGTCGGGTGCAGAGAGGACTGGGTGGCAGTCGAAGGCAGGTGCCTCGACGACCTGGTCCGCGTGCGCAGCTTCTGGCGTTCGGGACATGGAACGTCACCTCGCTGGGGGGGAAGGAGCCTGAGCTTGTGCGGGAGGTTGAGAGGTACCGGCTAGATATAGTCGGGCTCACCTCCACGCACAGCCTGGGTTCCGGATCCCAACTCCTGGAGAGGGGCTGGACGCTCCATTTTTCTGGAGTTGCCCGCGGGGAGAGGCGGCGGGCTGGGGTGGGTTTGCTCATAGCCCCCCAGCTCAGCCGTCACGTGTTGGAGTTCACCCCGGTGAACGAGAGGGTCGCGTCCCTACGCCTTCGGGTCGGGGACAGGTCTCTCACCGTTGTCTCGGCCTACGGGCCCAACATCGGTGCAGAGTACCCGGCCTTCTTGGAGTCCCTGGGAGGGGTACTAGATGGTGCTCCGGCTGGGGACTCCATTGTTCTACTGGGGGACTTCAACGCCCACGTGGGTAACGACAGTGAGACCTGGGTGGGGGTGATGGGGAAGAACGGCCTCCCCGATCGGAACCCGAGTGGTGTTCTGTTATTGGACTTCTGTGCTAGTTACGGTTTGTCCATAACGAACACCATGTTCGAGCACAAGGATGTCCATAAGTGCACGTGGCACCAGGACACCCTAGGCAGGAGGTCGATGATCGACTTTGTAGTTGTGTCATCCGATCTCCGGCCGCGTGTCTCGGACACTCGGGTGAAGAGAGGGGCTGAGCTGTCAACCGATCACCACCTGGTGGTGAGCTGGATCTGCTGGCAGGGGAAGAAGCCGGTCAGGCCTGGCAGGCCCAAACGTGTTGTGAGGGTCTGTTGGGAACGTCTGGTGGATCCCTCTGTCAGTAGGGTCTTCAACTCCCACCTCCGGAAGAGCTTCAACCAGATTCCGAGGGAGGTAGGGGACATGGAGTCCGAGTGAACCATGTTCTCCTCCTCCATTGTCGATGCGGCTGCTCGTAGTTGTGGCCGTAAGGTCTCTGGTGCCTGTCGCGGCGGCAATCCCCGAACCCGGTGGTGGCGCCCGGAGGTAAGGGATGCCGTCAAGCTGAAGAAGGAGTCCTATCTGGCCCTGTTGGCTTGTGGGACTCCGGAGGCAGCTGAGAGGTACCGGCAGGCCAAGCGTGCTGCAGCTCGTGCAGTCGCAGAGGCAAAAACTCGGGTTTGGGAGGAGTTTGGAGAAGCCATGGAGGAGGACTATCGGTCGGCCTCGAAGAGATTCTGGCAAACCATCCGGCGCCTCAGGAGGGGGAAGCAGTGCTCCACCAACACTGTTTACAGTGTGGGTGGGGGGCTGCTGACCTCGACTGGGGATGTGGTCGGGCGGTGGAAGGAGTACTTCGAGGATCTCCTCAATCCCACCGTTACGTCTTCCGATGAGGAAGCAGAGGCTGGGGACTTGGAGGGGGGCTCGTCCATCACCCAGGCTGAAGTCACCGAGGTGGTTAGAAAGCTCCTCGGTGGCAAGGCCCCAGGGGTGGATGAGATTCGTCCTGAGTACCTTAAGTCTCTGGATGTTGTAGGGCTGTCTTGGCTGACACGTCTCTGCAACATCGCGTGGCGGTCGGGGACAGTGCCTCTGGATTGGCAGACCGGGGTGGTGGTCCCTCTCTTCAAGAAGGGGGATCGGAGGGTGTGCTCCAATTACAGAGGGCTCACACTCCTCAGCCTCCCTGGTAAGGTCTATTCCAGGGTGCTGGAGAGGAGGATTCGGCCAATAGTCGAACCTCGGATCCAGGAGGAACAATGCGGTTTTCGTCCCGGTCGTGGAACACTGGACCAGCTCTATACCCTTCATCGGGTGCTCGAGGGTTTGTGGGAGTTCGCCCAATCAGTCCACATGTGTTTTGTGGATCTGGAGAAAGCGTTCGACCGTGTCCCTCGTGGTGCCCTGTGGGGGGTGCTCCGGGAGTATGGGGTCCGGGGCCCTCTACTAAGGGCTGTCCGTTCCCTGTATGACCGCAGCAGGAGCTTGGTTCGCATTGCCGGCAGTAAGTCAGACCTGTTCCCGGTGCGTGTTGGTCTCCGGCAGGGCTGCCCTTTGTCACCGGTTCTGTTCATTACCTATATGGACAGAATTTCTAGACGCAGCCAGGGGCCGGAGGGTGTCCGGTTTGGGAACCTCAGAATATCATCTCTGCTCTTTGCAGACGATGTTGTTCTGTTGGCTTCATCAAATCAGGACCTCCAGCGCGCACTGGGGCGGTTTGCAGCCGAGTGTGAAGCGGGCGGGATGAGGATCAGCACCTCCAAATCTGAGGCCATGGTTCTCCACCGGAAAAAGGTGGTTCTCCCGCTTCAGGTCGGTGGGGAGTCCTTGCCCCAAGTGGAGGAGTTCAAGTATCTCGGGGTCATGTTCACGAGTGAGGGACGGATGGAGCGTGAGATCGGTAGACGGATCGGTGCGGCGTCAGCAGTGATGCGGTCGCTGTATCGGACCGTTGTGGTGAAGAGGGAGCTGAGTCAGGGGGCGAAGCTCTCGATTTACCGATCGATCTACGTTCCCACCCTCACCTATGGTCATGAGATTTGGGTAATGACCGAAAGGACAAGATCGCGAATACAAGCGGCCGAAATGAGTTTCCTCCGCAGGGTGGCTGGGCGCACCCTCCGAGATCGGGTGAGGAGCTCAGTTACCCGGGAGGAGCTCGGACTCGAGCCGCTACTCCTCCACGTCGAAAGGAGCCAGCTGAGGTGGCTAGGGCATCTGTTCCGGATGCCTCCTGGTCGCCTCCCTCGGGAGGTGTTCCAGGCATGTCCCACTGGGAAGAGGCCTCGTGGAAGGCCCAGGACACGCTGGTGGGACTATGTCTCCGAGCTGGCCTGGTGTCGTCTCGGGGTCCCCCCAGAACAGCTGGAGGAGGTGTGCGTGGATCGGGAAGTCTGGGCATCTCTGCTGAGACTGCTGCCCCCGCGACCCGGCCCCGGATAAAGCGGAAGAAAATGGATGGATGGATGGAGTCCCTAGGCCTATTGTACATGTTTTTAGTGGTAGGGGAAACCGGAGTACCCAGAGGAAACCAACGCAGACACGGGGAGAACATGCTCCACACAGAAAGGCCCCGTCCAGGTGGGAATCGAACCCGGACCTTCTAGCTGTGAAGCACGAGCGCTAACCGCTAACCGCTGCGCTACCGCAAAAGTTTCTATTTGATCTCTCTGAATTTGTAGGGTCCGTTGTCTCCCCCAAGCCAAAAGTAAGAGCTGTTACCTATGTGTCACCATTTCTCAGACGGTTAACTTTAACAGCCTCTAAAGTATGATTAGTCTGTGTAACAGCTTTAATAATCACTCGATAGCACTTTCCAAAAGCCGCGGAAATCGAGCTAAACCCGGCTCATTTTCCCCTCTCCGAATAGTGTGTCGTCTGTCCCAGAACTGCTCTGCGTTCGGTCTGAAAGAGCGCAGAGAGCAGACGTCAAGGTGGTTTCCCCTAAAACAAGCTTGTACGGCACCGTCCCCTCGAAACATGGACGGGCCGTGTTTGGGTTAGTGGTTCCAGAGACGTGTTGGATTGGTCGGTCGGTGTGTGGAAACTTGGAGGGCGCTGTGAGAATCCGCAGCGCTCACATATTTTCCACCGTTCTCCCGTAAAGAACACCATTTTGTCTCTCCATGTCTCATGACAGGAATGCACGCCGTCTGTTGTTTTAGGATTATGCTAAAAATTGACTTTTTGATTCCACTTTTCACCATGTTCTAGTGGCCTGGCTAATGTTATACGGCCGGGTCAGGCATCAAGCAAAACCTTTTCAGGCAAAACACTGTTTGCTCCCTGAACATAATAATAATAATAATAATAATAATAATCTCAGAACATAATAATAATAATAATAATAATAATAATCTCAGAACATAATAATAATCCCTGAACATAATAATAATAATAATAATAATAGTCTCAGAACATAATAATAATCCCTGAACATAATAATAATAATAATAATAATAATAATAATCTCAGAACATAATAATAATCCCTGAATTTTCAATGAAGGTACTTGATTCATCTTCTGTACTCAGTAGTTGAAGTCTTCGAACGTTTCACCTCTCATCCAAAAGGCTTCGTCAGCGATTGATTATCCCTAATAATCCCTGAACATAATAAGATTAATAAGAATAATAAGAATCCCTGAACATAATAATAATAATAATAATAATATTCGCCTGGAAACAAATACATGGCCTAATCGTCTCATTGAGTGTTTAATTATTGCCCTGATTCTCCATAGATTTATATTATTACAAAGTGCTTTTTCCTCACATTGTTGTGTCATCTCCTCATAAGTAAGTCTTGTACCTCACAATATTTTTAAGGTTTCGTCTGAGGGAATTTTAAATATCCAACTCCTGCCGGACTTAATGAGTTTTGAACCTTTTGGGTAATTAATTTAACTTACTTATTCAAAAATATAGAAAATAGGGAAACATGAATAAAAAAACTTGCAATACATTTGGCGTTTATGTCGGTAATCTATTGCAAAGGTTTGAAATGAAATTTAATTCATTTGATTTTTCGCTAAGCGTTTAGCGTAGTAGATTTGAATATTGTCGACTGGACTGGTTTCATTAGGTTCTCACATTTGGCAGTCCAGTCGACAACATTTAAATATCTACTACTACAGTGGTTCACAAAGTGCGGTCCGGGGCCCCCTGCGCCGAAGAGGTACATTGAAAAAAATGTATATTTTAAAAGTACATTCATTTGCCAAAATGTATTACGTTAAACCAGTTTTTTGCTTACAATTCACAAGTTGACAGCCAAAAAATGGTCAGGGGTTTCTCAACTGATTTAGACTAATGTTGGTGTTCTGAGTCCGAATATCACATGCATTTTGCTCTATCAGGTCAACGTTTTGAGATACAGCCATAGTGTTACGGATTACGTACGACTACGTTATTATGAATTCTGCTTATCAAATTTGATGGAGAAAATAAAAACTGAATGACTTTGGATACGTTGACTTTTATTTCTTGAGGAAAACGGAAAAAACGTCAAGGGTTTCTCAGCTGATGATCCGCAGAAATTTGTTTTTGACGCAAAATCGATTTTTAAAGCATTTCTGTAGCAAAAAATCCTGACCTGATTGAGCAAAACCAAGGTCGTTTTCGGACTCAGAGCATCAAAATTAGTCTAATTCAGCTGGAAAACCCTGGACTGTTTTCAAAAAATATTTTTTTGTTACCCAGTGCAATCATTGGGAGATGTTGCTTTAAATGTGATTTTAGCTGTAAATGTAAAACGAACATTCCTTTGAATAGACTAGATCAGTGGTGTTCAAAGTGCGTCCCGGGGGCCAAATGCGGCCCTCAGACCAATGTTTGGTGGCCCTCAGGCTTCTTGTTGAATTGACACACATCGCCCTTTTTACTGCTAATGTAATCATTCTGCATAACGAAAGCTTCGAGAACACCCAGAGCGGCATCAAGTCTCCATGTCTAAAAACTGCTCTGAAATGCACCCAGTTGAAAGTTTCGCTGCATTGACCACTGGTTTGTGGCCCTCAACGTATAAACGTCTATATGCGGCCCTCAGTGAAAACAGGTTTGGACACCCCTGGACTAGACTATTATTGGGAGAATTTTGTCCCGGGCTTTGGCAAATGCTGCTCCACTACAATCAAATATTCCTGGATGACAGAGAGCCTGGACTAACAAATTGCGGTGGATTGCGAGCACACTCTTGCCTTGTATGTGTATGGATTCACTGTCTATGCGTTTACTGTTGAAATTTCACGGTTACAAATAACTCTGCTGTGGCCATTTTTATTATTTCGTTTTTTAGATTCACCAACCTCCTCAGATCTTAGAGCCTTGACCGGTTCTGCCTGGGGGAGAGTGAGACGTTGGTGGCGGCCATGAGTCCGTTGGCACAGCGAGTCCACCCCCAGGGCAGCTGTGACCACAAACACAGCTGACCCCTGAGGGTTTTGTGAAAGGGAAAAAGTGTCCCGGATTGAAGAAGCGTTTTGGGCAATGTGCCTATGAAAAAGAATATTCCCTTGACCGTAATGAGAGTGGGACTTTACCAGCTCGTCTCCATGGAGATGTTGCTGCTCTGACAGGAGGCCAAACAGTCCAATACATACGGGGCGTTATTTACCAAGCGTCTCCTCGCGTGCAAAACGAATAGCAAAAGTGGAATTAGCAGGGGCCCTCATACTCGTACGTTCAAAAGGTAAATAGGCCCAACACCTTGCTGAATGACCCTGTTTCCTTTCAAATGCTAGTTGATGACCCACTTGTGCTTATTTTTGTATATGTATCATGTGACGCTGTATACGTACTGCATAACCTACAATGTTCTGCAGTGTGGCTTTAAAGAAACCCGTACCCAGCATCACGTGCCTCTTTTAATAAACCCTCTTCCCCCCGCTGTGGTGGAAGTGATTTTCCGTGTCGCTCGCCCTTTCTTTGGCCCGGGCTGCCTCACTTCGCTCGCCCACTCAGCACCTGCGGGGGGAACACTGGCTCTTTCAGACCACCCCCTCCTCTGCACATGTCCACCCCGTGGCCCCACCAGGAATGTCTCCCACACCTACAGACCACAGTAAATATAGACCTTTCTGACGAAGTCCTGCCAGAGAAACGGTTACTCCAAAATTATTTGTGGAGAGGCAAGAGCTAGAAACGTTCAACGTCAAAATAGTCTTCTTACAAAGGTCTTGAAACATTCCCGTTTGGTTGACAGCAAGCACAGCCTGAGAAAATGTTAGGCTTTAAATGAGTTTCAAGTGGACATATGAGTAATTGTGGTTGCCTGGCCAGTCGTCCACTCACGAACGATACTTTTGTCAATACCTATACTAAAATATTTGTCATCTAGAACCAGGAAACAGAACAATGGCTATTTGAGCACAGACATCGAGACGTTAGCTTGGTTCACAGCACGCACTTTGCTTCAATAAACCTCTGCAACGTTAAAAGATTCACCGTTGGATTCATTTTTCACCACGGTCTTGTATCGATGACGGGAGAGAGCTGGCCTGTGCGGTGGCCAATCCAATCTGAACCCATCTTTCATAATGTGAGCCTGATGAAGCCCGGCGTTGTCGTCTTGGAATAAGCCCGTGCCATCAGGGAAGGAGAAATCCATTGATGGAATAACCTGGTCATTCAGGATGTTTTCGGCTGATCTCGTTGTTTGGGCACATAGTGTTGCTGAACCTAGACCAGACCGACTGCAGCCGCCCCAGATCAGAAAAAAAATAAAAAATACATTCATCTGAATCTGTCCGACTCCATGGACAGTCAACTAGCATTTCCGTGTCAATTTCATCTGAATAGCCGCCAAAACTACAGAATAATGGCGACAACAAAGCACTGTAGGGTTTGTGTCGGAGCGATTCAAGATACTCCGATACGGACTAACGCAATAGTTCACTATGTTTAGATTTCCACTGTTGTGGGATTTTCGAGCAAACTACATATTTTTGGAAACCTTATGGTATAAGCAATGAGAAAAAACAATGTTTCTATTTGCCCTTTTCATTTGGTAAACTTGTGCAATTGTTCCATTTGTCCATTAGAGTAAATGGGGAGTTCTGGTCATCGCTATGGTAACTCCATGAACCAGATGACAAGGGTTTTATTGACTTTATTTATTGGAACGACCAAATGGAATTGTCTGCCAAATTTCGTAATTTTCCACCAAACAACGTTTTTTACTCCCCATATAAATTTTATTATCGCTATTATCGCACTTTTTATTTGTATCTCTTTACATATTAGAGCAAATGGAACACATTGATTTTCCGATTGCTTGTTTAATAAAGTTTTGATACTCTCCTCCGGCGAAATTACATAGTGAACCGGCCTACAAGGAGTTTCATTCCATTCGCGAAACCAAAGCACGACATCGAGAAGTAAGCGGCGGGCTTGTCACTAACCCTAACCCTTGTCACTCGCTGTTAAAGAGATTTGCGTTGTCAGAAATGCTGTGTCGATAGTCATTTTACACTCAACGTGTGAGAAAAAAATCTTTTAAAAATGACCTTTGAGAAGAATTCTGCGGGCATGTTGTGGTAGTATAGTCGTAACAGCGATCGGCCAGTGTTTGTACGAGGCATACGGGACTTTTGCGCTTCGCGTTATCAGCAGTGACGGGCAAAAAGTGTGTGTCGAGCTAAAGAGGCCGTGCCAAATGAACCGCCATGTTTCATGATCCAGTAGATCATGTGACTGAAGCAATAAACAAGACAATGTAAAGTAAAATATGTTTCTAGCGTGGTTAAAAGCTCAAAAATGTACATTTTGCATTATATACAGTATGTCTCCTTTCACATGTTAAAGCAGTACTCCTCTCCGTAGTCCCTCTGGGGGTAATACAAGTGTTAATGGGATGATTGGGGGGTCTTTCATCTCCCCCTGGTGTCTCTGGCCAGAAAACCACAATTGCAACTTTACCTGCGTCTAGGTCGGAGGCACCAATACACACTAATGGATTCACGACGAAGAAGCTAACAGGCTAACGGGCAAAGCTAACTGCCGGCTAGCCCCACTTAAACAGTATTTACAGCCAAGTTTGAGTGTAAAAAAAAAATATCTCCATTGTGTAATTGAGTTGTGGCACAATGTACAATATCCCTCTCTCCCTTTTGACTTTTCCGTCAGCGTAGTATTTACTCTCACGGACGTTTAATGTTAAAAAAAACATAACATGCTTCGACACCTGCAGTGCCGCTAATGGCCTCTAGGGGCATGAGTTACGTAGTTCTGCTTTAAGGGAGAGATCTGGTCATGCTTCGTGGATGGTCTCAGGACTATGCACTTAGTTTTAAAGCAGTTTTTCAATCCAAGTTTTAGTCTGCCTGGTTCCGCCTTGTTAGACTCTTCGATCTAAACCTGCCATAAAGACAGATCGTTTTAGGTCAATGATTTTGCTTGTTCCATGTGTAATTTTGCCACAATGTTCATTCTTTTATTGACCTCGTTCAGGCAAAACATTATGGGAATAGAAAACAAGCAATTACAAGAAATCGTTACACGGGGAATTGAAACCATTCATTAATAAAACATTTGCATGCGTCGTTGAAAATGTTCTCGAGCCTGTGTTTAAAAGCAGAGAGTGAGATCAGTGATTCCAGCCGAGGTGTGTTTTGGGCAGAATCCAATCGTCGGCAGCAGCAGCAGCGAAAGGACACGAGGCCAAGGGGGAGTTTTGGGAACTTGTAAGTTTATAATCTATGACGATCTCGCGTGTTATACATGGAGGGGACTGCACGCTGTAGCAGCTGTTCCAGAGAGGTTGGAGCGAGACCCAACGTAGTTTTGTAGAGGAACATGAGCCCGTGGATGTCGCGACGGGACTCCGGAGACGGCCAGCTCACCTTTGGAGTAAGGTGAAGCGTCCTGTAGGGGGCGTTGGAAACGAGACAAATTGCAGAGTGAAAAGGTGTGCCAAGTGTGCCAATGAAGAGAACCATCTAGCCAAAAAAAAAGTGTTTGCATTCAGTAACTTGCTCGCGGATGGATCCATCTGCGGTGGCGAGATTGAGTTAGCAGATCTGTTATAATAGAACCAATCTTTGTCTTCTTCACATTGATTGAGAGGTCCACATTCCCTGGAGAGTCTGAATAACTGAATACAATGCAGTGGGTATGATTGAAGCAACAACAAAAAAATATGTTCATTTATTTTTCAATCAGTCCTGAAGCATCAAGAGCTTGTTGTGTTGCTCTTGATTCAAAAACTCGGAGACAAAATAACTTGAAACCAAGATTTAATGGAGTTCAGCAAAGGAACTTGATTGCTTTCTGTAACCAGTGGATCTCTATGGGCCAGCATAAGGGGGTGGCTAACTGGTCAGAGACCAAGAGCCGAAATGTTCAACCTTGATCCTGTGAAGAGACCACAAAGGCACCGACCATTCGGGAGATCCAGGGGCGGTAGTTTATTGTGATTAAACATAACGTGATCATTACATTTAATCACAATAAACTATAACTTTATGCCTGGTCTTTTTCTTTTCAATGATTGTATTAGATTTCATGCTTTTACGCCTCACCAAGATTGAAATCGAGTTATATTAAATAAACTGACGTCTGCTCTGACTGCGACAGCATATGATTTATTCATTAACTCGATTAACTGTTTGTGTGCCCTCCTCTGATTAGCCCTCAGTTGCTCTCAGTGCCTGTAGCCTGGTCCTGACTGGACTGTGAAGAAAAGGAATACTCAAAGTTTGCAAACTTTAATCAGGAGCCTCTGGAGGACATCTGAGATTCTGATTTATGTTGCAGAAAAGTCAATGGCTTTGCGTATTTCCACGTTGTGATGTCACGCTTCGCGTCATATGCTTCGTTAGAGCTTATTTTGTCATTTCCTAATTATGACCTTCTTCTGTCAATATGAGGCCACGTTTAACCAACTAAAGAGTCATCAGAAACTTGAGAAGCACAGAAGCCACGATCTGTTGTTAAACCTGTTACCTAACACCTCAATATCTCAAAGCGTATTAACTTGACACCTTACAGCCTATATGCCAGTGTGAGACCTCATTTGAAAGCCAAGACCTTCTAGTTTCTAAAACTATCTGTTAGATCTGTGTGAGGGAAACACTACTTGCATCACATTTGCCGTTCCTCACCCTAATCATAACCCTAACCCTAGCCCCCGATCAAGCAACAGGTTAAACCTGCGTCACTTTGAGTGGGATACGGACTCTCATTCCTGTGTGTAGAGAAGGGAAACAGGGTCTGTAGGACTACGCTTGGTTTTTGGTCTTAAAGACTGTTACATTTCATGGGAAATATGTAGCAATTCTTAAGAGCCTCATTATATTAAACACATCATGCAAAGAGCCGCCTGTTCTAGCTTCACAGAGCATGTCTAAAAGGTGGATTGCTGCCTTCAGGGCGTCACCGTGCGGTAAAACAAACCACTATTTGACATATTTTGTTCTGTTGGTGATCCAGCTCTTAAAGCTGCCCTCAGCTATTCTCCAGAAATTATTTTTGTCAGTAGGTGCCAGTAGTAAACTCTGCATTGCACACCCCTCCCCTCACCTGGCTTCTCCAGGACAAAGTTAACGCGCCGAGTTGCCTTGTGTGTGAAATGTGGAGTATAAATAAACTTGCCTTGCTGTTTCGACTTTAAAATCTCTATAAATTTGATGTTGCCCGTAACTCAGGCTTGTTTTTGTTTGAGAATGAGCTCCAGCTATCTGTCGTTGCGTGACTGTTTTTATATTACTTGCCTCATCTGGCCATGGTTAGTTGAAGGCCAGAAACAACATGTCCTTTGGCTTGTATTCTGTACTACACATTAAACCCCCCCCCCTTTTTTTCTCTCAGATGCGTGACGTCCAGTTCAACCACCTGACGCGCTTCATCGGGGCCTGCATCGACCCTCCCAACATCTGCATCGTCACAGAGTACTGCCCCCGGGGGAGCCTCCAGGTACTGCACAAACCATCCGCACAACATAGCCGTCCCACAGTGGGACGCAAAACAAATGTAGGCATAACATTTAGACAAGCCTCATGCATTTTGGAGACAGACAAACGAAGGTTAAAAGAGATACAGACGGGATCTTAGGAATTACCTATATATAGTCTTGTTTTAAGAAATACAAGCGTTTCTCCCATTTCTCCACCTTTAAGATTACCACGATTATAAAAGGACGAGGTAGGTTATTCCGTAAGAATTTCAGAAGCAACGGATTACCGCGGAAATTTCTCACGCTGAGGCACGAGCCGCTGACGCCATAAACAGCGCGTAAACTCACCGGTAGTTGAGCGAGGCAGAAGGACGCTCTCCTCCAGTGTTGTATCCACCCAAAAACCATTGAAGTCAGCAGACCTCTTTAGGATCCAAAAGATGACTCAGGCGTTGTTGTTGTCGATGGAATTTCGTCATGCAAACCCTGTTGTCAGAAAGTTGCAGCAAAATGCGCTGATATCGGCCACGTTGAATATAAACAACATCCATCCATCCATCCATTTTCTTCTGCTTTATCCGGGGCCGGGTCGCGGGGGCAGCAGTCTCGGCAGAGATGCCCAGACTTCCCGATCCACGCACACCTCCTCCAGCTGTTCTGGGGGGACCCCGAGGCCACACCAGGCCAGCTCGGAGACATAGTCCCACCAGCGTGTCCTGGGCCTTCCACGAGGCCTCCTCCCAATAGGACATGCCTGGAGCACCTCGCGAGGGAGGCGACCAGGAGGCATCCGGAACAGATGCCCTAGCCACCTCAGCTGGCTCCTTTCCACGTGAAGGAGCAGCGACTCTACTCCGAGCTCCTCCCGGGTAACTGAGCTCCTCACCCGATCTCAGAGGGTGCGTCCAGCCACCCTGCGAAGGAAAGTCATTTCGGCCGCTTGTATTCCATAGGTGAGGGTGGGAACGTAGATCTCATGACCGTAGGTGAGGGTGGGAACGTAGATCGATCGGTAAATCGAGAGCTTTGCCCCCTGACTCAGCTCCCTCTTCACCACAACAGTCCGATACAGCGACCGCATCACTGCTGACGCCGCACCGATCCGTCTATCGATCTCACGCTCCATCCGTCCCTCACTCGTGAACAGGACCCCGAGATACTTGAACTCCTCCACTTGGGGCAAGGACTCCCCACCGACCTGAAGCGGGGAAACCACCTTTTTTCCGGTGGAGAACCATGGCCTCAGATTTGGAGGTGCTAATAAACAACATCTTGGAGATAATCCTTCGCTGTAAATGTCCAGGTCAAGGTAACGAACTGCATAATTCCCAAAAAAAGTTGTCCAAATGTTCGGAAATAGCCACAACTGGCTGAGGATGTAAACCAAAAGCTAACGCTCCGCTCTGCTTCAGCAACAGAAAGGAAAGTGAAACCGCACATGTGGAAATCAGCTGTTCAAAAGAGTCTCCTTAGTCATTTTGTAAACACGTTTCATTATCTGTTCATCAAAACAACTTTTGAGAACAGGAAACCTAGCCTAGCTTGTGGCCTAATAATATATAGTAGAATAATTGTGAAAATTATGGTCATTATAAAGAAGTAAAGTTAACATTGTTGTTGTATTCAATGTAGGCCTATTTATTTTAATGCAAAACAATCGTAAAGCATTTTTCATTTTTAGAATCGGTGAATGTTTTTTTAAGATAAAAACTAAAAATATCAGTTATTTCCTTAAATTCCTTTCATTCGGTCGATAATCGTGAATAATCTTAAAATCGCAATATTTTTCTCTCACAATAATCGGGACTCAAAAAATGGAAATTGTGACACCCCTAGCCATTACTTTAACAAATACTGAACTATGAGACAGGTAGAGGAGCAAAGTGGTTCAAAAGCCCATAAATACATTAAAAAACAATGCTAACCAGGAGGCTAATGTTAGCTTCATGCTACATAGCTCTATCATAACTCTGTCATAACTCTTGGGACATTCCTTGCACATTCCAAATGTAAATTTCTGGATATTTGAGAGCCGAACCAGAACGGATTGAAGAGCTTCCATTACATTCGTATCTGCCGCCATTGCCGAACTACAACCAGAAAATGCGCCTCCCCCGCTCGCTGAATGGTAGGTTGAAATTCAACCGATGAAACGCGGCCACTGAGATCAGACGTACATGTAGGGAAAAGGTAATTGAGTTTACGATGGCTAAGGCCAGGCTAAGGCCAGGCTAAGGCCGAGGGGCTAGGCCCCGTGTATGCTGCCTTGCCGTCTGTATCTATAAAACCTTTTTGCCGAAATGAGCAAAGGTCAGTTTGGTGAAGAAGGCGCACATGATTTCATCTGCCCAACTGTTCAGCTTTATGGGGGTGGATCCATCATCGTTTGGGGGTTGTATTGCAGCCAGTGGCACATGGTACATTTCTTAGGTACAACGAAGAACGGATTAAATGAATGTCCAACAAATCCTGAAGGAAAATGTAACACAATCTGTAAAAATCTGAAGTTAAAAAGCAGATGGCTTCTACAAACACAGCTCAAAATCAACGATGGCCGACCTCAAGAGGTGCAGTCTGAAGGTTTATCTCCTGATCTGTGGATTTGCCTCCAAAGACCAGTGTATGACAGACGGCCCCGAAATCTCTCAGCTCTGGAAGACTTTTGTAAGGAAGAATGTGAATCTTCTACAACCTCCTTCCTTTTGGAGATCAGCTCATCTTCTTTCAGCTTCATTAAGCCCATTACACCCCACTGTACAAAACCAGCTATAAATCAACCCTCCGCTCTATCTTGACCTCTTTATAAGCCCCAGCCGGGCCTATGCTTTCTGCCCCCGCCGGGCTGACGTCCTGCCGAGCGGCGTGACGTGAGAGAACGCTGGGCTCCAAAGTAAACGTTTTCCGGCCTCGCTGCCGGGAAGGAACGGGGGCGGGCGGTAGGAGGGGGGGACTTTAGCAGAAACGCAGTAAAAACGTCACCGCGTGTTTGTGCTCTGTTGCAGGACATCCTGGAGAATGAGAGCATCAACCTGGACTGGATGTTCCGCTACTCCCTCATCAATGATATAGTCAAGGTAATGTTTCGTCTTGATCGGTGGCGGCTGGTGATGTAAACTGCACACTGTGTTAGGTATACATGTTTTACTATCAGGTATACTTCACGCATGGGCCTAACTGCTACTTGTCAGACTTAAAAGAAGTATTTTTACCACATATAAGCAAATACCCGCACAATTTACATTACAGATAACTCTCATTCAGACTCAGAGCATCAGATATAACTAGGCAAAGGTTTTCACTACAAACTGCGATCAAACTTCTACATAATGTGATTTAAACAGCAGACTGTTGCATTTACCCTAAGCACAAGGATATGATGAGCCTCTGCGTGACCTCAGTGGTGCCATGCCATTGGTCCGACAGCCCATTAGTCCAATGTCTCATTTTTCCGAAAATGTAACATTGAGCAGAGGTGCTATTAGTCCGACATCTGTTGTGGATTAGAGAGCGATATACAACCATTGGCCCAACCTTAAGGTCAGCGGACTCTTGCCTGAACCTAATTTTATTCGGAATAATGAGACGTTGGACTAATAATAATAATAATAATAATGCATCGATTTTATATAGTGCTTTTTTGGACATTCAAAGACGCTTTACATTATTCATTGGTGGTGGTAAGCTACTATTGCAGCCACAGCTGGCCTGGGGTAGACTGACGGAAGCAAGGCAACCAGTCTGCCCCCCTCCGAACCACCACCAACCACTCACTACATTCACTAGGCTTCCTGGTGTTTCCCAAACGGTCTCCCATCCAAGTACCGACCAGGCCCTTCCCTGCTTAGCTTCCGAGGTCTGACGGGATCAGGCAGAGCAAAGGGGGTGTGGCCTAATGGGCCAAACCCACTTCAGCGTGCTCCTGGACTCAGTCCCAATGTATGTGCGTGTATGTATATATATGTGCTGGGGCTGGAACCACGCGCGACTGCCATCTACTGGTTACGTAATGTTTGTGTACGTGCGTAAGCGCAGGGTCAACAAAAACAAAATCGGGATCAGATGTAACAAAAGACAGTGATTACACTGTGTTAGTGACATTAGGCAATTAGTTATGACATAAAATAAGCCATAAATGCCTACAATTCAAAAAATGACAGGATAAACTACTGGTATCGGATATCGGAGCCGATACTGGAAAAAAAAAGATTTCGGATCACACCATTTTAAAAACACAACTTTCACCAACTTAAGCTAAGTGAATATAGACATGCTGCACCACTAACCTTTTAACATCTGTCAACATATTGTTCATCGCCATGCACAATGTTAGTGGATTTAGTGACTTAGTGACTTATAAAGGTTTTGGGCTCTGAACGTTCACGTAGAAACAAAGAGAACAGTGAAAAACAGATGAGGCCGTCTGAGGCACTGGTGTCTGTAGTAAAGTCCTTTACTATAACGTGGAGCAGCCTACACGTTTCGACTCATTGTTCTTCATCAGGGCAGACGCGAAGACAAAACAAATCTTTCTATGGATTGATATAGGACACTGTAAATTCAAAGGCCATTTTTGAACCGCCCACCACTCAGTCATAAGGCAGCGGGCTCTCCCGTGTGTCACCGCGAATCAGGAGTCTAACCGGCCGCCTCCTCGTGGATCGCTCCGAGAGATGGCTGTAACATTTCTCTCCTCATATTCTCAAATTCTATGACTAAACCAGAAAGTATTCGACTTTGTGTACACTTTCCGCCGAGGTTGCCTGCTCCCGGATCCGCTCGGCGCTGTGGGTTGCCATGGTTACGGCTGGAGGAGAAATTACAAATGGCAACAAAAAAAACTATAAAAATAAAAAGTCGTTCTGGCGCGCTGAAAAAGTGAGAGGACATGGCGCAGCGGAGGTGGGCAGCGATGTGAATGAGCAGCCCCCGGGCAGAGTTAGCCGGGATTTCGGGGGCTAACGGGGCGTATCAAGGAGGGGGTGTACGCGGGGGCGGCCTGGGAGCAGGAGACGGAAGAGTGGACATTACTATGGTAACCTACAGTAACTAAGTGACGACTTAGTCATAGAAATCGTAGACATGCCTTTAGCTACAGTGGGTTGAAAAAGTATACACCCCCCTTTAACCACAGCAGGAACCACAAACATAAACATAAAGAAACACACAATCGTGGCGTGAAATCTAATTTATACACGATTTTAAACTTTTTTTATGAATAAAAAACTGAAAAGTGGGATGTGGAGAAGTACCCTCCCCTCTTTCCTTCAGAAGTTGAATGATTTCTGAATGATCACATGTTGATGTTGATCTAATGACTGAATAGATCAGAGGTCTGTTAAGAGCAGACAGCGTCATGAAGTCCAAGAACACAGATCTGTTGAGAGGGATCCTCCCAACGGGCTCGTAATCCTCGTCTTTTAACGCACCACACAGCATAGGAACATTATCTACAAAATCAGCTAGTTAGGGCAGCTGCGTAGGGGTTTGTTGATGAGGAGCTACTGTCCCTCTACAACTGGCCCCTCTCTACACCTGGCTTTTTAACGCACTACACTGTGTAGGGCTTACATAATAAATGTACATAATAATACTCATGGAGTAATAATAAGTATATTAATCTGTATTTTAAAATAAAACTAGTGACTTTTGGTAATACTAAGAATGTTAGGCATGGTAACCGTCTTAAAGAAATGTAATGATCGCCTTTTGTTACTTGCTTTGTACTTGAAACAAGACCGTTGTTGTAATATTATTATTATTTTTTTTAGTTTATCTGTAGGGCACAATTCATACACAAGGCAGTTCAAAGTGCTTCACAGTTGCATAAAATTACAAGAAAACAGATCAAATCAATCATTAAAACATCAACATAAAAATTAATCAATTACAGTAAAAGGCCAGAGTGCAGATAAAACACTTTCAGTTTTCATCTGCTCGGGTAAAAAGAGCTGTTTTCAGCCTGGATTTGAACATTGTCAGAGTTGAGGCCTGTCTCACATCCTCATGAAGACTGTTCCAGATTTTAGCTGCATGAAACTGAAACGCAGCCTCACCGTGTTTAGTCCTGACTCTGGGAACCACCAGGGGACCCCTCCCTGAAGTTCTCAGGGCCCGAGATGGTTCATACGGCTCTAACATGTCAGAGATGGACTTTGGTGCTAAACCATGAAACGACTTGTACACAAGCAGAGCTGTTTTAAATTCTATTCTCTGAGCGACAGGAAGCCAGTGCAGAGACCGGAGCACTGGACTAATATGGTCATATTTCCTGGTTCTTGTCAGGACTCGAGCAGCAGCGTTCTGGATGTTCTGCAGCTCTAACAGCTCGTTTAGAAAGGCCAGTGAGCAGCCGTTACAGTCGTCTAACCTGCTGGAGACAAATGTGCTTCTTTCTGTTGATGTACGAACACTTCAAACAGTGTTTTGTAAGTGATAGCTCTTTGTAAGTAGTTTGTAAGTGTGTAGCTTTATCAGAGTTGTTTCGTAATTAGTTGTTACGTAATCAGTATTGCTCCGTTTTGGGGTAATGGTCGGATGCTGCGGGTGTGTAGGGTCTATTTTGTTCCTTTGTTGTTCCACTATGTTCATGTGAAATGATGATTTTAATTGTATTGATTTTGAGCAGAGGGTTTGCTGCTCAAATAAACAATAAACTAAAACTAAACTAATGAGGCTGTTTAGGTTCAGTTCTGAGTCCATGATTACTCGGAGGCTTTAGAGAGAGAGACATGTTGGATCAGTCATTCTGTTACAGCATTTCATAAACACTGAGATGTAGTTGGTGAAAGTTGTGTTTTGCAAACGTTGAGAGTATCGGGGATATTGTATTTTTTCCATGATCGGCTCCGATATCCGATCCCTAGTTCCGGTTGATCTCGATGGTCAGAATCTCGGAAACTCGGGTTGGATCTCTCAAAACAACATGGTAAATAAAAGCCCTCAACTACAGCGTGTTCCTTGTGAGTCCTTTTCCAGTTTCGCTCCTGTCCCGGGGCGCTTGCGTGTCTGTGGCCTCCTCTCTCTGATCGCTCCCACATGTTCAGAGAGCAGCCTCTTTCCGCTCTCCGAAAACCCCCACGGCGGCGCTTTGACTCCTGTCTTGTCTCTCGCAAACAGGGCATGAACTACCTCCACAACAGTTACTTCGGTTGCCACGGGAACCTCAAGTCGTCCAACTGCGTGGTGGACAGCCGCTTCGTGCTGAAGATCACGGACTACGGCCTGGGCAGCTTCCGGACGTCCAGCGAGAACGACGACTCGCACGCGCTCTACGCCAGTAAGTCCGCGCGGGCCCGGGACGTCCGCGGAAATGGAATCACATCTTGAAATTGTTCAGGGGGATTAATCTCTTAGACTCCGAGCACCAGGCTGTTCCATCTGCAAAACCGAATGTTTAAATGCAAAGGTCTGCGGAGCTCGGGATTGTGTCGTCAAACTTCTACGAGATTTCCTGGTTCATTTTATATTAATAACGTTACCCTTTCTTACATTGCTTTATTGTTTCATTTATTAGGATCCCCCGTTAGCTGTAACCTTGGGCCAGCTAATCTTCCTGGGGTCCAAACAAACATGCTCAATATCTTTATACTTTTCCCTCGTGCTGCAGAGAAGTTATGGACGGCCCCGGAGCTGCTGATTTACGACAGACACCCACCCCAGGGCACGCAGAAGGGCGACGTGTACAGTTTTGGCATCATCCTGCAGGAGATCGCCCTGAGGAACGGGCCCTTCTACGTTGAGGGCATGGACCTCAGCCCCAAAGGTACGGCTCACACACACACACCACATGCTTTAAAGTACCATTGTCTGACGTTTACGTTTTAGATTCAATATGACTTCTGTCGAGGGTTCAGGGTAAAAACACACTGAGAGCCACACCAGCTCCAGCCGAGGGGAACCAATGTTTGCTTGCACTGGAATATAAACACCTTAAATGGGCCTTCGAACATCTCCCAGAGACGTTAAGAGTTTACGATTAACAGCAAGATTGGTAGGACATAAACACTCACGGAACGAAGACATTTGGTGCAACAGCCGAAAGTTGTGTTTATTAAGAGGCTTCAAACATCATTGCGGGGAAAAAAGCTCCAGGACTAAAACCAGCGAAAGCAGAATCGTCTGCGTCCCATGGATTCTACCCAAAAACTCTGAAACTTAGAGTCTAATGACACTAACTCACGAGACGACAAAAATCTGCATCGAAATTTACCCGGTTTTAATCTACTCCAAGCACTCTATTCATGTTTCCTGATTACAATTTGTTCATTCATCAACTTTACCACACCATATTTAGTAAAGATAACAGATTGTAGATGATGTCATCACAGTCTGGGGACATGCAGGGACACATTGGACAGAAGTGACCATGCAAGGCAAGGCAAGGCAAGTTTATTTGTAGAGCACAATTCATACACAAGGCAATTCAAAGTGCTTCACAGTTGCATAAAATTACAAGAAAACAGATCAAATCAATCATTAAAACATCAACATAAAAATTAATAAATTACAGTAAAAGTAAAAGGCAAGAGTGCAGATCAAATACTTTCAGTTTTCATCTGCTCGGGTAAAAAGAGCTGTTTTCAGCCTGGATTTGAACATTGTCAGAGTTGAGGCCTGTCTCACATCCTCATGAAGACTGTTCCAGATTTTAGCTGCATGAAACTGAAACGCAGCCTCACCGTGTTTAGTCCTGACTCTGGGAACCACCAGGAGACCCCTCCCTGAAATTCTCAGGGCCCGAGATGGTTCATACGGCTCTAACATGTCAGAGATGTACTTTGGTGCTAAATGGTCTCAACTTATATAGCGCTTTTCCACTTACATTAGGCACTCAAAGTGCTTTACAGCAAGGAACCTCTCACCCATTCATACACCAATGTACGCAGACACTGGAGGCAAGGTGGGTGAAGTGTCTTGCCCAAGGACACAACGACAGCATGCACCTTCCGATCATGAGACAACCCGCTCTACCATCTGCGCCACCGTCGCCACCGTCGCCCCAACCATGAAACGATTTGTACACAAGCAGAGCTGTTTGAAATTCTATTCTCTGGGTGACAGGAAGCCAGTGCAGAGACCGGAGCACTGGACTAATATGGTGGTATTTCCTGGTTCTTGTCAGGACTCGAGCAGCAGCGTTCTGGATGTACTGATGACCTTCGACACACATTCCTCCATTGAACGTCTCTCTGCAGCCGGCGAATTTACACAACTTCTATCTGAGCAAGCAATCTCAAAAGCGCGCAGAAGAGGTCGCCATGTAACAAGCGGGGCGCCATGTTTGCGCGCGTTGAAGCAAGGGGCAATTTACAACCTAATCGTTGTAAATGAGGAGAGGCTGTTTTTTGGGGGGAGCTCATAAACAAACCGGATAGTTGGCGCCTGCAACACGAATGAACAAAAGGCTCGTTGTCATTATCTATCCGTCATTTCCCGGGAAAAAGTCTCTCAAATTGAGTGATTTACTGACATTGCTGTTCCCAATGCGAATGCCCATAAGATTTCTCGATGTCCTGAGGTCATTTCAGTTTTTCCGACATCCTCAGGTAATTCTAATCCTGTGCGGATAGGGCTTTGAGACACTTGTATTAGATGTGTCTCCCAGTTTTCTGTTGTCACTCGTTTGGTTTTAATAGGCCTATGGTTAACTTTGGCCTTCAATCTGAACAAATCTTAAATTCCAAAATAGCGACTAATTTTCCTTCAAGTTCTTTTTTACATTTTTCTAAAGTCACCAATTGACCGACTTCATTTCACCAAAATACTTGTGTCAAACCACTGAACACAATTCATGGTTTGCACACAAATCCCCAAACTGGGCACATTCTCACTCTTTTGAACACACGACCAGCGGCAGATTAGGGGGTGCCGAGGTCTTTCTTCACAAAAACATGCAATTTTTGGGCCATTACACAACATATAATACGCATAATAAACGCACGGGCACGCAAATGCCTAATGGAGCAGCACTACTCGGGCTTCCAAGGACCTCGAGAGCTGTGGAAGTGCTGTTTGGCGGAGGATGCCCTCTGAGCCTCTCTCTTTAGTGCGCGTCGAGGAGCCTTTGAGGAACGACCGCTGGAGGACGTGTGCGCCAGAGGAGCAGGTTCTCGTGAAGGTGTGGTCCTGCGATCACACCGTTCATGCTAAAGCTGAGCTGATTATCAGGCGGATGCTCACGACTTGAGAGAAGGGCAACAAGCTCATGACTTAGGTGAACTTTTTAGAACTTACCGAGGTCAAACCATGTGATCAGTGTACGGTAAGGGATTCTGACAGACGTGATCGGAAAGGACACGTTCCATTGTGTTTTACCCAGAGGGAGAGCCAGATGTCAGGGCAGGATACGCCATGTTAAAGTTTATGGAGGAGACCGCTCAAAAGAACATTTCAAAATGCTAAATTCATACCGAAAACGTCCCGATGAAGCCGGCGAAGCGTCTGCGTCTCCCAGCGGAAGGCAGCAGTGATCCCATTGGCCTCTCATCAGTCCGTACGCCGTGCACCTGCATTTGAAGAGACCCAAAAGTGACACACTTCATGTAATTATGCAGATATCAATCATCCGGAGGAGATGAGGCGGATCGCTTCCTATGCAAATCATTATGAAGTGGCAGAGCTGCGGATGTTGAGAATGGCCACTTTAGATGCGAGATCAGTTTAAAGGAGGAACATGGGGGACTTTGAATGAATCGTGTAGATGCTTTTTCAATTCCATGAACAGGGCTAGATAAGTATTGCTCAGGGGGGAATTAGAAGAAGAAGATCTTTATTTATATAACGCCTTTCACAGACATGGTCACAAAGCGCTTTGAGAGCATTTCATTCTAATTCATTCATTAGAATGAAGTATCTAGACATTTACTATCTGTGTCCCCAGGTCTTCTTCAAATCAAGCATTGCTTTTACGAACATATTCTAAAGTCGATTGTTTTAGAAAGCAGAGAGCAGAATAATGTTTCTGTCTTACTGTACATTTACAGTGCATCCAGAAAGTCTACACACCTCTACACTTTTCCCACATTTTGTTATGTCAGAGCCTCGTTCCAAAATGTATTCAATTGAGATTTTTTCCCCTCATCAATCTACACACAATACCCCATAATGACAAAGTGAAAAATGTTTTTTAGAATGTTTTGCAAATGTGAAATAAAACATGTGTAAGTGTGCACGGCCTTTGCCATGACTCTCAGAAGAGAGCTCAGGACCATCCTTTTTCCATTGATTGTCTTTAACACACAGGTGAACTCTGGTCAGTTTGTAGAAACGTCTCAAGGACAAACACCTCTCTATAAGGCCCCACAGCTGACAAATGCATGTCAGAGCAGAAACCAAGCCCTGAAGTCAAAGGAACTGTCTGTGGACTCAGAGGCAGGTTTGTATCGAGGCACAGATCTGGGGAAGGGACAGAAAAAACTGTTGCAGCATTGAAGGTCCTGAAGAGCACAGTGGCTTCCATTATTTGTAAATGGAAGAAGTTCAGAACTACCAGGACTCTTCCGAGAGCTGGGCAAACAGAGCAACCAAGGGACAAGGGCCTTGGTCAGGGAGGAGACCAAGAACTGATGGTCAATCTGACAGAGCTCCAGTTATTCTGAGGAAATGGGAGAACCTACAGACGGACAACCATTTTATTTTGAATAATTCGGTAGCAAGGAACACGCCACAACAAAGTGCAATTAAGATTTTATTCACAAGGTTATTGTGTAGAGTGAAACTGGGCGAGACTGTGGGTGGGGGCTCCGTCTCGGATGAACCCAGCTCTTCGGGACCCCCCCCCCCCCTCGAAGCAGAAGAATCAGTGCTGAAATAGAACATACATGAACAAACCGAGATGACGAGGGTTGGCTTGGGTAATTAGAGGCGTGGTCCTGCTCCCGAACCTTCCATCCATTTTCTTCTACTTTGTCCAGGGCCGGGGTTAATACATTTTTACTATTGACTCCATATTTGCAAAACATCCGAAACAGCTTTTTTCACTTTTGGTTGAGCTCTCATTATGGAGCATTGTGTGTAGATTGATGAGAGACAGAGAAAAAATTTGGATTTTACATTACAAAATGTGGGAAAGGTCTAGGGGTGTCAATACTTTCCGGATGCACTGTACCATGTCAAATAAAACATCAGCCACAACAATGTTTGTAGCCCTGGATTACGCAGGACATGTCCGCTTTAATTTCAGAGGTCTGTGTGTACTTCCCGTGGCTCCTTTTGCTGACGGTGTTTTCTCTTTGGTGCAGAGATCGTGCAGAAGGTGCGCAATGGTCAGAAGCCATACTTTCGCCCCACCACAGACACTCGCTGCCACTCGGAGGAGCTGACCATCCTGATGGAGGGCTGCTGGGCCGAGGACCAGCAGGAGAGGCCAGACTTCGGGCACATCAAGATCTACATGGCCAAGCTCAACAAGTGAGGACACACTCTCGCAAAACTCACAAACAAGGGTGATGACATAGCTGCCTCAGGTATGCTTGATGACTGCTGCTCTTGGACGCGGTGAGTGTATGTGTGGATGCGGGACAGCAGGATGAGGCAAGTGCACTGCCTGACCCGAAAACATTAAAGGTTGCCACAAAAATGGGCCACACTCTCACATTTAGTTGGACCGCCTTTAGCTGTGGCATTGTTTCGATAAGCTTCGGCCATGTCAAAAGATCCAGCGTTGCCTTTATTTTCCGTCAGGATCTTGTATTGATTATGGGAGAGTGTGACCACTGCGCAAAGCCTTCTCCAGCACATCCCAAAGATTCTCAGTGGGGTTCAGGATCTGGACCCAATCTGTATGTGAAAATGATGCCTCGTGCGCCCTGATTTTTTCTTTCACAATGTGAGCCTAATGAATCCTGGTTTTGCCATCATGGAAATCCATTGATTCAATAACCTGGTGGTCGTTCCGGATGTTCAGCTGATCTCATTCTTTGGGCACATGTTGTTAAACATACACCTGACAAACTGCAGAAACCCCGGATCAGAACAATTAGGGGAAACCAAGTGGTGACTTGCCAAAAGAGTAGATATTCAGCTTTGGTTTGCAAAAGAGCTGTTGGATTCTCCACTGCACTACAGTACTGGCAAAATATTCTATGGACTGATGAACCCAAAGTTGAATAGTTTGTGAGGAACACACAACGTCATGTGTGGAGGAAAAAAGGATCAGCACACCAACATCAAAACCCTCTCCTCACTGTGAAGTCTGGAGCAGGAGAATCATGGTGGGGCTGTTTTGTTGCCTCAGGGCCTGGACAACGTGTTATCATCAATAGAAAAATGAATTCATAAGTTTATCAAGATATTTTGCGGAAAAACCTGAGACATTCACAACATGCATGGAATAAGTAAGTGAACCCCTGTATTAAATATCTGGCTGACTCTTCTTTTGCAGCAATAACTGCTTTCCTGTAGTTACAGATTAGACGCTCAAACGATCAGGATGAATCTTGGACCGTTCCTCTTTACAAAACTGTTGCAGTTCAGCGCGATTCAGGAGGTGTACTTACTTATTCCTCCCTGCTCTGTGAATGTTTACATGTCATGGCCAATACAAATATGATAGCATGTAACTGTTTGGGAGGTATTAGTTTAAGCAGACACTGTTTACTCATTCTTGATTCTCATTCATGATTTTATGAAGATCAGACCACATTTTATGACCAATTTACGCAGAAATGCGAGAAATTCACGTACGATTGTCATCCCATTGTACATGCAGATGTTAGGCTAAGACCAGCTAAAGTTGTGCTAACGGCGGCTAAATGCTATCATCGCCTTTTTCAACAGTGTATGATGTTGTGAAATATGAAATCCCATATGGCCTGCCTGTTTTAATGAGGGCTGTCCTCTCTCCTCTGGACAATCAGAGGCCATAAGTCTGTTCATGTAGCTGGTCAGCCCGGATTGGCTCTGGCCTGGGCAGTGGGGACGCTCGCCTAACAGGGCAGACCAGGCACTGGGCTGGATAAGGCCTGCCAGTGGAAACGGGGCTCAAGTATAGCAGACCCTGCACTATTCTTTCATATTAAAAAGTCTTAATGACGGAAATGCAGTTAAGGAGTTATTGTTTTGCTATAAAGTGACCTTAAAGAGACTAGATGCAAGTTGCTCATTGTTATACTGCCACCTCAGGTCTTTTGCGTAACTGCAGTCCTTATATTAAGCTCGTGCTGACGGCAATTCAGACCCGAAGTAACACCTTTTTGAGTGACTGCAAGATTTTAGATGCAGTTGTGGTGAACAGGTCTGGGCTCATTCTACACATTAGGACATTGCTGGAACAAGAGGTGTTCGTTTTTAATCTCCGTATAGTCCCTTTAAGTGTATAGAAAGGCGCCTATAATTTATATAGTATTTTTTTCATTCTGACTGTATAGGAGTGCACTTACTCACAAGAGTCCTTTCTCTACTTGATCTTAAAGTAGAGAAAAGAAATTCATGTTTCAAGTTGCTGGATTCATGTTTGATGGAATAATTAAATATACATAAATCCATCCATCCATCCATTTTCTTCCGCTTTATCCGGGGCCGGGTCGCGGGGGCAGCAGTCTCAGCAGAGATGCCCAGACTTCCCGATCCACGCACACCTCCTCCAGCTGTTCTGGGGGGACCCCGAGACCACACCAGGCCAGCTCGGAGACATAGTCCCACCAGCGTGTCCTGGGCCTTCCACGAGGCCATAAATACAACATCCACTAATGTCATATAATATTCTGTTGGTGATATCTACCATATTAAACTCCCTTGGCTGAATAATCCCCCCAACTTCATTTAGTAAAGCAAAGTCTACCGTGGAATTCTCTTTGGACCATCACATCGGTACTTGAAAATATTAAATCAGTTCCACTTTAAGGTTACAGATTTTGAATTATGAGGATGAAAAAGCTTTTTAGCAAAACACATTAATTGAAGTGCATTTAAGAAGTGCATCTCCATAATTCAGCGCGTCGAACTGTTACATCAGCTTTTCAAAGTGCCAGCCTATTTATCAAGAGTAACGCTCCAGGGAACCCCTTAAAAACAACGCAACTCAAGTGTCTCTTTAAAGGCAACACCAAATGCCCGGGAAGAGTGCCACCGCGTAATCCCTTCTGTCTAGTTTCTCCGACATTGAAAGCACATTTCTGAGAAGCCCTTCCATATTTCTCATGATAATTGCAGCGTTGGTCGTTACATAATGTCAGGGCCTTGTTTGTTTACTCTGCAGATACACAAGGTTGACTCTGGCGTGGGCTCCTGCTGTGGTGCGTGCTGACGGCGGGGACAGAAAGTGCACTTATTTTTAGCCTGATATTTAGTGAGAGCAAACATGACGCTTTGGCATAATTATGTTCACAGGAACCAGGGACACAAGTCGGTTCTCGGGCATTTTGAGATTTTCACAGATTATTAAAGTGTCGTCTCCAAGTTTTCCAACGATGTGTAACACATGGACATCCGATAATATTTGGAGACGTAGCGGCGATTTGAAGTTAACAATTCATTGTCACTGTCATATCATGTTATGTGTATGTTGGGCCATAGTGATGTAGATAATGGACATAGTGTAGCCGACTCTTTTATTTACTTATTTATTTAATCCTGCAGCTTCTCCCATACCTTCCCCCCAGTCCCTCTAGGCCTGTGTCAGCTCCCCCTCCGTGAGCTGCTGGAGCCTCACATCGAGAGAGTTACAGACTCCAGACATAACTGAAGTTATAACTTTAGAAAAGACTCCTGTACTACTTTAGTAATAAGTAAGTAAGTAAGTAAGTAAGTGCTTTATTGTCATTATACAAGCGTACAACGAAATAGTGTTCAGGTGTTAGTCCTGAGCTGCTGCCACTGTGTGTCAACCTGACCCGCATGACCTTGGAGGTCGGGGAAACTGTAGCACTCGGAAGAAACCTGGCTGGCTGCCCTTTGTCTCCTCTGAAATGGTGCACCGCCTCCTGGGTTTGTCCCTGTTTTTAGAGCGTGGTGTCCTGCACTGGTCAGCTCCACCTCCTCCTTCCTCTTCCTCCCTCCACTTCACAACAGTCTTTCACCATCGCTCGTTTGTCCTTTTTTGTTCCCTGTAGCTCCTCTTGTGACGCCTCCTCTGTGCTGCAGCTGTGGGGGCTCTTGGTGCCTCTTCAGTGTCTCAGAAGAAGAAATGTGTAGGTCTCAAATGGGGTTAGCTGATAAGCTAGCATTTTGTTTACCTTTAAAAAGCTGCTTTCTTCAGGACCATTTTAGACTCTCAAAGTAAACAAATCCCCCAAGAGAGGAAAAGGCCGGCATTGCGACGTATCACTGCGCCTGTTTACCTTTCACTCCACACACCCAGCGTAGCTTTATATAACCATAAAACCGAAAATATGAAGCGGATCTCTCTCAAATAAGAAGTTGGTCAGGTCTAGGTTCAGAGACTTTATGACGACCTGGATGACCGGGTTATTCCATTTAGGGAATATTGAAATTGAGGTTTGAGCCCAACCACAAGATGCTGAGATTTTCTTTTTCCCCTCTGTTTTGTGCCTCATCTGTTCTAGTGATAGACATGTTCGGCAATCAGAGTTATCGAGCCTCGCTTCCTTTGGCTGCTGGCCTATCAGAAGTAAACAAATTCCCCGTGTGTCCCCGGGATGTCCAAACACCAAACTATGCTCACCACTAGTAACAAATAACTTGTGCATCATTGTATTAAGCCAGGGAACTCAAACTTTTTCTGAAGAATAATCAAGTACGTCCACCTAAATCGCATAGACAAGTGTCTGAAATCAATGGCTCAGCGCGACTTCTGCCATCGCACCTTAAATTGTCCCATACTCGTTTTTACATGAGCGACCCCAGGAACAAGGTGGATAGGGATTAGCCTCGCCTGCCAGTCACAAGATGGCCGCCACGCAGGGTTCGAATTACAAAGTGGCTTTCGGGGGAGCCCTATTTTCCGACCCTCCCAGACTAACTTTAACGCTTTTCAGTGTGAGGGCAAACAGCTCTGTCCACGGTTCTGAATCAACCACGCTTCATGATAAAAACAGAATAACTCACATAACAATCATAAAAAAATACATCAATAATATATAGGATTAGGGCCAATCCTCACAAACACACAGATCAAGTAAGTAGGCTAATTCCATAGCTCTTACCTTAAATCAGAAGTGACCACAGAGGCCTGGGTTCTTCTGTCTTTGCTTTCCGTCCTGTAACCCAGGATGTTGAGGGTCGGTGACCGGCTTCAATCCAAGATGATACAAAAGGCAGAGGGTCAAATTGCTCCAAAGGGGGTCCATTCAGGTCCATGAAGAGAAGCGAAGAGAGGCTTTGTTCACGCAACTTGTTGCGATACTTGCTGTCAGTAGAATTCACGGCAGAAAATCCCTCTCTCACACTCAGCTGAGGAGGGCAAGTAGGTCAGACTTGCTGTTTGAAGTTGTCCAGTTGAGAGGTGATGCATGATCGCCAGGTCCGCTGCAGGTCACAGCGGTGGTTTCTGGCGCCCAAGTCTCGCTATCCTCGGTGGTGGTGCTGTCACTAGCAGCAGCAACTTTTAGCGGCGGCGGTAACACCGGCAAGACAGTTGTAGCTGGTGCGCTGTCATCACTCCTCTTTGTTTGTTTTGTAACTCCAAATTGACCGAGGTTTGGCTGCTTTCTTTTTGACATTCTTACTAGTATCCACAGTTTTCCAAAAAACGAATAAAGTATGTTGAACATTCAAATACCAACTCAGTGAGAAGTTCAAGTGTTGACGTAAAAAACCGATGTTCCGAAATAGTAATGTAATGAGCGAATAAACACACAGCATTGACACATTTTTTATATCATAACTTATTTCAGGAACCTTAATGTACAGAAAATCAAAATCTATATGTGACACAAAAAATGGACAGTGTTTTAGAGCTCCCCCTAAAAGTCTCAAAGTAGGCTTTCAGGGGAGCCCAGGTCCTTTTCAGGGGAGCCGAGCTCCCCTTAGCTCCCCCGTAATTCGAACCCTGCCGCCACGTTTGCCACGTCAACGAGTGTTTTATTAAATACCTTTGGGGTCAGAGATTTGACGGCTAACAGAACATGCACATTTGCAGGAACGGGCTCTGAAACGCATTTCTATGATTTCTATGGACATTAACCAGACAAAGGGTTGGTGCAACTATTTAAACGAATAATAAAAAACAAGTAAACGACGAACACCTAGGTGGTAGTAGTGGAGGGGCAGAGAGGGCGCGTACTTTTAGCCGTAATATTTAGCGAGTGTAAGCGTGAGAAACTGGAGGTCACGTATGCGCCCGTGGACGGCCGCGCTAACATGCTAACATGCTAACGGCCCCATCCATCACCGGCGTTTTAGCTTTAATGAAAGTGAGCCGTGTCCACCGTATTGACAGGACGGCGGGAGAGGAGCGCGGCAGAGCGGGTGCAGCGGGGGCCCATCCATCAGAGCGCATTATCACCGGCGCCGCGCAGGGAGGGAGCATAACAAGAGTACACGTGCACTTTAAAGGCCCCGTGCGGTACTTCATTAAAGAGGTATTATTGCTCTTTGGCAGGTTTTTGGCGATAGTTTTAAACGCATCTCGGTCACTGTCTCGTGTTGTGCTGGTTAGAAAGCAATGTATTGATCTAAAACGGCTCATTGAAAGCACTCATCGTGTACTGGCATGAGAACACGATGGCTGCCTGATGCGGCAACAGTAACACCATTTTTTTTTTAAAGCGACAAAAATTTATTAAAAAGCATAAACAAGTGACGAAAGTGTGATGAAAATGCAACAAATAAAGCCCCAAAAAACGAGACAAAAATTTGATGGAAAAAGTCACACACAAAAAAAAGCGATTAAATAAGACGAGAACACAACAAAAGACTAAAGAGGGATGAAAAAGCAAAAAAAAAAAAAAAAAGAAAGCCACGAAAGACCGACAAAAAGGTGGCAAAAATGCAATGAAAAAGTGACCAAAACACGGCAAAAAAAATAAATAAAAAAACGAACAAAATGCGAACAAAAAAGCGGCGACACAATCAGTTGCGATCAGTTCTGTAGGTCTTAGCTTTCAACTGAGCCGTCACACTGGTCTGCAGGCTGTAAGCTCCAGTCGAGGAGCTTTTAGACACACGACTTCTGATTAGACTTTTATGATGGCCGTCTCCCTTCCTCTTCTAGTCAGAATAGCATTACCTCCAACAAATATCTAGTGGATTGCGTATTGGATCACTGGAAAAATGTTGTTACATGTAAATACTTGGAATGGGAATTGTATTTCTTTTATCTTACACCTAATGGCTAATGTTAGACAAAAAACAAAACAAAAAAAATCTTATTTGGCTTGTTTGAATCTTGATGCTATTTTAATTAATGGTTTTATAAGTATCCTCCTGTTTCTGTTTTCTTTATTTGTTGGAGACACATTTAATTTCTAATTATGGAGCCCATCAGGAGCAACAATGGAATTAATTAATTATTGCACAATACTTTAGGAAAGAACGCACTAACTATTGTCAAATTTTATGAGCTAATATTCATTTTTAATAAGCTGATTTAGTGAATATTGTATTGTGAAATAAGACAATCACATAATTTTTTTCCCCGTAGCTAATTGCTTATTGGAAAACCCGGAAGGTGAAATATCCAGTTAGCAGGAAAAAAGTGACTGAGCTGCATCTCACGGTCACTTGTGAGGCCCATTGCTACAGTTTGGCGACGTTCGTCTGTTTGTTTGATTTGGAGCATCGTCCGGGCACTTTTGACGAATCCCCGTCCCCCTTTTTGGGATAAATAAACGTATTCCATTCAACTGGTGTGTGATTCAAAACGTGGTTAGGAGCATTTACGACTAAAGGTTATCGTCATTGCTATGCTTTAGAAACACACTTTTAATCTGTATAAAATGGTCAGTATGATCGTTTTTTGAGAGATTTTCCTGCCTCAATATATCGGACTTCAAATTTGGTATCGTGACAGTTGAAGTGTGGTATCGGGAGGGAAAATGCAGCCCATCGACACCATCTTTGACGCGCCTTTGTATCCCTGACTGGATGAATGGGCCTTGTTTGGGATGGCGCGTCGGAACGTAAAGACGGCGTGGGCGCGTGGGTGCCCTGCCCCGCCGCCTGACTCAGTGGAGGTCTCCTCGCACCACGGGGGCTTATGTAAGAGCAGGCGGAGCGGCGCTGAACCCGCGAAGGCGTGAGAGCGAGAGAGACGCGACATGTGCATATGCTTTAAAAGGCCTGTGTTTACGCCGGCGAGAGAAACGCTGATGCCTTACAGGGACGATCGCTGCGTTCCCGCCGCTGTAGACCGTGAGGCGCAGGGCAGACGCATAGATCTGTGGGAACGTAAAAAAAAAAACACCTCGCCCACGCTGCCTGTGCGAGTGTCGGTGAGCTGGAGCCGCCATAGCGTTTTGTTTCAAAGCACCTTTCGAAACACTCAAGGACGAAAGGAAAAAAATGACACACTGAATGATCAGGTTTGTGGATTGTCTTCAGTATTCGTCAGCATATGTTCCAAACAATAAATACTGTGTAACATGTCACCCGATAGAAGAGAAGAGTTCAGGATCGGACCCTGGTCTCGGGCTTGCCTCTCCACAGACTTTGCCAGGAGTGGGACAGCACGAAACGCCGCGGGTCTTTTTCGAAATGCTTTTATTTTGCCCCCCCCAACAGTCCGGAACGGCGCTCATCACTGATGCGGTCGTGATTTACTGGTCGATCTACGTTCCCACCCTCACCTATGGTCATGAGGTCTGGACCGAAAGGACAAGATCGTGGATACAGACGGCCAAAAAATGGTTTCCTTCCTATTTTCCTGGGAGAAATAGGAGCTCATTCACCCAAAGTCACTCAATCCGCTGCCTCTGTGACTCGGTCCCAGATAAAGTGGGGGGAAATAGATGGATGGCGTGTATTTTGATAAGCCACTGCAAAAAACAGCACCGTATGCATCTGTCTGAGCTTTGAGAGAATTTGTATGTATTTATTTTATTCATACACCATTCATACACCAGTGTCTGCGTACACTGGTGTATGAATGAGTGAAGCCCCTTATGAGAGACCAACAGGCCCGGTTAGAACCATGAGTCCGTCCTTCTGTGGACCCACCACCTGCAGAAGGAGCCATAGGGGCTGGTGCGATGTGACTTGGACAGCTCCAACAACTGCCCCCACGACCCGGCAACGGACAAGTGGAAGAAAATGGATGGATGGATATTTAAAGAGAAAATGCATATTAATGAACATGTAAATATGCCAGAATTAGCCAAAGGCTACTGTCTGTAGACCCTGACAGATCAAGAAAATACAAATAAACAGTGTACAACAATCATGACAACAGATCAGCCACACAATTCAACATTTGAGACAAGAAACTTAAGAACAATGGTCAGTGGTCACATGTCTGGTTCCCCTTCAGCCAACACAAGTTTATGGCTGTGGTACAGTCTCTTTCCTCAGTCCATATATTTTTAACACATTTTTTTTTAAGCTTTTCATACAAAGACTATATAAAGATTAGTTTCAAAGTAGTCAGGCTTGTCATTTTTGTATCGCTGGGCTTTTTTTTTTAGTTTAGTTGCTCTAGTGCAGTGGATCTCTTTGTCCTTCCAAGTAGGTCATACCGCCTTTGCTCTGCCCAATCCCGTCAGATCTCAGAAACTCAGCAGGGACGGGCCATGTTGGTACTTGGATGGGAGACTGATCGCAAACACCAGGACGCCTGAATGTAGTGTGTGAGTGGTTGGTGGTGGTTGGAGGGTCCGATGGTGCAGCCTCGCTCCTGTCAGTCTACCCCAGGGCAGCTGTGGATACAATAGTAGCTTACCACCACCACTGAGTATGGAGTGAATGCATTGTAGTGTCCAGAAGAGAGCCATATAAAACCAATGGATTATTACCACCAGGCCTAGATCGAGATCCAAATAGATGTTCAATAATGGGACTAAAACATGTCTAAACTGGATGTAAACCATAAACTAAAACCATCACTAAAGCAAAAATTTAATTAGTTAGCTTAATGAAAATAGTTCTCATGAAAGGCCATACCGAGCGTTGCACCAGCTGGTCCTGACCTGGTCCAGAACCTGGTCAAAAACATTAAAAGTTCACAATAAACATCACAATTAGTAGAGCAGTATTTGGGGCTAATGCAAAACGTTGTGTTTATTGAAAGGCTTCAACAATCATTACAAGGAAAATAGAAAATAGAAACTATTCTTGAGTCTATATCCTGGACTAACCTTTATACAGGTTTGTCCCTTGAGATGATAACCAGGATCGCCTGGGCCGTCCAAGAGTGTGGCTCTAGTCGTTGGTGGACCTCGAGAACGTGTACAGGAAATGGACTTTGTTTTGTGTGTTCCTTCCAGAGAGGGCAGCACCAGTATCCTGAACAACCTGCTGTCGCGCATGGAGCAGTACGCCAACAACCTGGAGAAACTAGTGGAGGAGCGCACGCAGGCCTACCTCGAGGAGAAACGCAAGGCCGAGAACTTGCTCTACCAGATCCTGCCGCAGTAAGCTCATGCTTGACACTGTTTTCAGCTCATTTAAGCCAGTTTTTTTTTAAAGCAGATATGGGCTATCTTGAAAAGCTAAGTCTAAAGCTGAGCTCACACTACACAGTTTTTTTTTTTGCCCGATTTTGCTATAATTCTCAGCGAGTCTTCCCGAGGCAGGACTTCAACTAGTCACCGTTAAAGACATTGTATATTTTTTGGGGCATTAGAATGGCATCAAAAAGCATTAGTTTGACCTGGACTTTGTATAGCGCTTTTCACATGACGCAAGTCACCCAAAGCGCTTCACACAGTCCACTCCACACTCGGTGGTGGTAAACTGTGTATGTAGCTCCAGTTTTCTCTGGGATAGACTGACAGAAGCATCAGAGACATCTGCGCCAACGGTCCCTCTAACCACCACCACCGGGGAGAACGTGCACACTCCACAGAAAGACCCTGTCCGGCCAGGGATCAAACCCGGGCCATGTTCCAACATTTTATACAGTTGATTGTATTACATGGAGTAACTGACTCATATTGCATAATGTGTGTATGAACAGTTCTGTGGCGGAGCAGCTGAAGAGAGGAGAGACGGTTCAGGCCGAAGCTTTCGACAGCGTGACCATCTACTTCAGCGACATCGTGGGCTTCACCTCCTTGTCTGCCGAGAGCACCCCGCTACAGGTACAGGACAGTCCCGCACGCGCCCCGGTTTACATTGTTTTTTTTTTCCTACCTCCATAGACTTTTCAAAAACATTTCAGGTAAAGTGCTCATAACTGCTGCGCTCAGGAGTCCCACTTCTACACCTCTATCACTCCATCCTGTTAATAATGTTTCAGATCTCGTGACTTTTCCTCAGAATGTCGCACCTTTACTGGTGTGAAACTGCTAAACCCAATGTGAAGGAAATCTGCGTGGGGCGGAGACCCTGATGATCAGATGTCGCTTTGAAACAAATTCCTACAAAGCTCCTTATCCTCGTAATCCCGTCGGCCGTTGTGGATCGGGCCCCTCGTCTCCAGCGGCCCCGGCTCCTTCTCGTTAATTTGACAGGCCGGTGGCAGGATTTGCGCCTTTACCTTTCTTAAACATCACAGCTTTGCAACAACAACGTGACAGCATATCAAGGGTTTGTTGTCCGTCCAATTTTATTAATGGCCAGATTTCCGTGTTGAGTTTGAGCTGACGGCTCTTGAAGTAGGTCGGTGACATCTCAACGTCCTGAGAGCCTCACGCAGTTAGTTACATCCTGGCGCTGACATTATTTTTAGGCTCAAGCTGTGTTTACTAGAGCTTCTGTCACTATACCACGATACTTAAGGGGCCGATAAGATTAGGGCTGGGTACCAAGTTTTGGGGCCTGTTGGTCCAGGGACAAGTATTAAAGGAAGTGAGTTGGTTGTTTCAGATCAAATAAATGATAAAAAAAATAGTATCTAATGCTCCTTTCTGAGAGTCCAGAGTTCCAGAGTCATGTGTTATGAGCAAGTGCAATCTGACATTTATTGAGTTTGATCTCCCTCCAAAGATTCTCTATTGGGTTTAGGTCTGGAGACTGGCTAGGCCACGCCAGAACCTTGACATGCTTCTTACAGAGCCACTCACTCCTTGGTTATCCTGGCTGTGTGCTTCGGGTCATTGTCATGTTGGAAGACCCAGCCTCGACCCATCTTCAATGCTCTAACTGAGGGAAGATCTCGATTGAAATGATTGCTCCAAAAGTGGACCTGCTTGGCAATTTCCCCGTAGCCCTTTCCAACCTTGTGGAGGTGTACAATTTTGTCTCTAGTGTCTTTGGACAGCTCTTTGGTCTGGGCCATGTTAGTAGTTGGATTCTTACTGATTGTATGGGGTGGACAGGTGTCTTTATGCAGCTAACCACCTCAAACAGGTGCATCTAAATTTAGGATAATAAATGGAGTGGAGGTGGACATTTTAAAGGCAGACTAACAGGTCTTTGAGGGTCAGAATTCTAGCTGATAGACAGGTGTTCACATTTTTTTTTAGATTATGTCTCTCACAGTGGACATGCACCTACGATGACAATTTCAGACCCCTCCATGATTTCTAAGTGGGAGAACTGGAAAAATAGCAGGGTGTTCAAATACTTATTTTCCTCACTGTATATTGTCCCAGCCATAGTGGTGACTACAGGTGAAACTCGGGAAAATTAGTTAGAATAATGGTTAAAAAGTGCATTCATTTCTGTAATTCATCTTAAACTGAGAAAAAAATATATGATAGACTCATTACATGCAAAGTGAGATGTGTTTAGCCTTGATTTGTTATGGTAAAATGGTAAATGGACTCAACTTACAGTGTATAGCGCTTTTCAACCTTTGACCCAAAGTGCTTTACAGTAAGGAACCAGTCACCCATTCACACTCTCATTCACACACCAACGTACGCAGACACTGGATGCAAGGAGGGTGAAGCGTCTTGCCCAAGGACACAACGGCAGCGTGCATTTGCGGGAGCCGACGGGCCCTTTACGAAAACAACAAGGTTCAACATTTGGGGATTTTCAGTTCGGACATTTCATGCAAAAAGGGGATTTTACAAGTCATGAAATATCAAACAACTGACTGGCTGGTAAACGCCAACTGTGACCATCAATGTGTGTTTGAAAGGAAAATAAATCTCCAGATTGGATTGTCTTTTTTGACGGCAGTTGGTGTTTTTCAGCAAGTCTCTGTTTGTGTGATCGATTCGAGTGCCCAGTCCTCCACGGATTTCACAAGACTCTGTTGTTTGTCACTTGTCCATTCAGTGTTGCTCTTTGAAGATCAGAATCAGAATCAGAATCAGAATCAGAATCAGAATTCGTTTTATTGCCAAGGTTTGTGAACAAGGTTTACAAACTAGGAATTTTACTTGGTGCAAACGTGCGACATAAAACATATAACACAGAATTAAGATAAAAAATAAGCTAAGAACGTTAACCTATAAGGCTATAAGGGCATGCATAAAATAAAAAATATTAAATAAATAAGATAAAATAAAGTGACATATGTTAAGACAACAACAATTTGACAATGAACAATGAACAACAGCGGGATTGTATATACAGATGTTTTGGCATTTAAAGTGGTATTAAGTGTTTAAAGTGATAAAGTGATAGCAGCGGGTCTAAGTGTGGACACACCGCACACTGCAAGTGCAGATACATCCATGAGTCTGTAACTGAGCTACAGAGACTTGTATTTGTTCATGAGTCTGATGGCGGAGGGGAAAAAACTGTTCAAGTGGCGGGAGGTATGGGTCTGGATAGACCGTAGCCTCCTGCCTGAGGGGAGAGGGGTGAATAGTCCGTGTCCAGGGTGAGAAGGGTCAGCTGTGATCCGACCCACACGCCTCCGGGTCCTGGAGGTGAACAGGTCCTGGAGAGATGGAAGCTCACAGCCAATCACCTTCTCTGCAGCACGCACAATGCGCTGCAGTCGGTGCTTGTCCCGTTCTGTAGCGCCGGGGAATCACACGGTGATGGAGGTGGAGAGGATGGACTCGATGATGGCCGTGTAGAACTGCGCCAACATCTTGGTTGGCAGCTTGAGTTTCCTCAGCTGCCGCAGGAAGAACATCCTCTGCTGGGCCTTCTTGATGAGGGAGCTGATGGTTGGCTCCCATTTGAGGTCCTGGGTGATGGTGGTGCCCAGGAAACGGAAGGAGTCCACGATGGAAATGGGGGTGGAAGAGTCTGTCAGGGCAAGGGGGGTCGGTGGGGCTGTGTCTTTCCTAAAGTCCACGATCATCTCCACTGTCTTCTGGGCGTTCAGCTCCAGGTTGTTGTGGCTGCACCAGGACGCCAGCCGTTCCACCTCTCTCCTGTAGGCGGACTCATCACTGTCCGAGATGAGCCCGATGAGGGTGGTGTCGTCCGCAAACTTGATCAGTTTAACGGTCTGGTGGCTGGAGGTGCAGCAGTTTGTATACAGGGAGAAGAGCCAGGGGGAAAGTACACAGCCCTGAGGAGTTCCAGTATTTGTAGTCCGAGTGTCCGAGACGATCTTCCCCAGCCGCACGTGCTGTCTCCGGTCCGTCAGGAAGTCGGTGATCCACCTGCAGAGGGAGTCGGGCACGCTGAGCTGGTAGAGCTTGTCTCGTAGCAGTCCAGGGAGGATGGTGTTGAAGGCAGAGCTGAAGTCCACAAACAGGATCCTGGCGTAGGTTCCTGGTGAGTCCAGATGCTCCAGGGTGAAGTGGAGGGCCAGATTGACTGCGTCGTCCACAGACCTGTTGGCTCTGTAGGCGAACTGCAGCGGGTCCAGGAGGGGGGCGGTGATGTCCTTGAGGTGAGGCAGGACCAAGCGCTCAAAAGTCTTCATGACCACAGACGTCAGTGCCACCGGCCTGTAGTCATTAAGTCCTGTGATCCGTGGTTTTTTAGGGACAGGGACGATGGTGGACGATTTGAAGCAGGACGGCACGCGACACGCGACACTCGACACTCGACTTTGGAGAACCGGCCATTTCCGTCATAAAAGGACTTTTTATGTCTCTTCAGGTGGTGACGCTGCTGAACGATCTTTACACATGTTTCGACGCCATCATCGACAACTTTGACGTCTACAAAGTAAGTCGGACACTCTGGAAGTGGAGGCGGATGGTGCAATCCATTATTTGGCCTATGGGGAAAATGTACTTCCACAACTGGTCATTGCTGAGCTCCACTCTGGCAGTATGGCGATTGAAGAACTTAACAGAGCTTTAACTCTGTGCATTAAAACGGTATATAATTATAGTTTAATCCGTTCTTAACGCATGGCACAGAGATGAAACTGTTTAATGGATGAGTCCGAGTCATTTGAGTCCGCTTTGGTCCCGCTAAAGGCATTAGAAGTCTCTCTGAGCGTGGCCAGGGCCGTTTGAAGATATTTGAGGGCCCTAGGCAAAACAGCGAAGTGAAGAAGACGGGGAACCTTTTACCTTCCATATTACCACCAGGGCAGATTCACTTTTTACCTGAGGTCCCTAGGTAACTATAGGGTTAAATACAATGTTCACAAACAGAGCAATTCTTCCTTTTTGCTGCAACAGAAGTTTATTTACACGCCTGGATGCATCAACCGTCCCCTGACTATTCCCCAAAACACGATCATCGATTTTATTATCAAATTTATAGTTTTTCTTTCCTTTCTGTGATAGTGAACAAAAAAACACATGGCCAAATGTACATGCGTTTATACAGATGTACTGGAGTAGAACGTATTATATTTATCTTCCAAATGTAGTGAAGTAAAAGTAATACGTTTCCAACATAAATGCTGCTCAAAGCAAAGTAGAGCTCCTTTAAAGCTCAGAAACGTATAGGTATATTGACTTTGGTACTGACCCGCTCTGACGTGTGCCAGGTGGAGACGATCGGCGACGCGTACATGGTGGTGTCCGGTTTGCCGGTGAGGAACGGTAAACTCCACGCTCGGGAGATAGCCAGCATGTCTCTGGCCCTGCTCGAACAGGTCAAAACCTTCAAGATCCGCCACCGGCCCAACGACCAGCTGCGGCTCCGCATCGGCATTCACACAGGTAACCGCACCGGCTCATCACAACGTGGAGAACAACCGACGTATGGGTCAGAACTGTGGTAGAATCGAGTCCAACAGCTGTGACTGGGAGCGCTGGCTATTTCCTTTTGTTGACGCATATTAAGTAGCCATGTGCTTCCGGTGCATGCCTAAGGTTAGGCTTTCACTTCAGAATAATACAACATTCCTGGAACAAATTGGTTTGTGGGCTTTGTATTTGCGGCGAATACTTCCAAGTCCTGTCTATTATGCAACAAAATCAAATACATATCAGAGCACCTCAGCTGTAGAAGAAGAACATTATAACCTGGTTAAAAGTTCAAAACAATGTTTCCAATGGCCTTTCAGAAAAATGTCTCCCCAGTCCCTACAGGGCATAGACAGTTTGGCGGCGAGAAGGATATAGTGGCTGCGATAGTGGAAAAACAGCGGAGGAGGGGAATTGAAACAGTAGTGTGACTAAAGGGAAGATTGTTCCGGAACCCTTTTTTCCAATCTGATAATCAGTGTAGCTCCCAATTGCATGGTATTGGATCAGTCAATTGGATTTGGTACTCGTCGATCCCGATGTCTGAGTAATCCGATATTGGCATCGAAACAACCCTTGACAGTGTTGTTTATATGCATGGATTGATACAATCTTCCTGAATGAATGTATATTCCAGCTGTATCGGTGCTCTCCCCACAGGGCCAGTGTGTGCCGGAGTGGTGGGGCTCAAAATGCCCAGGTACTGTCTGTTTGGAGACACTGTCAACACGGCGTCGCGCCTGGAGTCCAATGGAGAAGGTAAGAGATGAGCAGAAATAATCTAACAATGTCCATGGTCTAGAAAGTTAGATGTTAGATGTCAGCTACACTGTGGAACATTCTGGGTCATTTGGATCAACCAAGATAAAAGGGAACACCCAGGAAAAAAAAAAGAGAATTTCTTTTTTTCTGTAACTAGTATCACTAACAGACCACTGATTAATACAGCAACATAGAAAAAAATTACAATGATGTGGACCTAGTAATAAACTAGATTGTCCGACATCGTCCTCTAAAGTCTATCACAAGGCTCTGCACTTATGATTAGCACAAATACAAATAAATAATGCAAAGGTGCTAAACTACACTTAAAACATCTAGTTTGTCCAAGTCATTGCTTAGTCCAAATCTAAAATATCTTAAATAACAATAATCCACTGAGCTGTCCATGTTCTGCTGCGGCTTGAGAGGCAATGAGAGGAATAAAGCGCCATTTGAAGTGGTTGAGCATTAAAACTGTATTTTCAGCACATGTTGGCTTAGTAGGGCAAATAACTAAGAACAATAAAACAAATAAGAGTTATTTTTTGGTAGAAAAAACAACTGGTCGTGAGAAGGGCACTTTAAAGGGCAAAAAAAAACAAAAAAACGTCTCACTGTCCTGAGAAAAGATGAAGTCCATGTGACTTTCAGACTGTATCGGGGGTCTGCTCTGCGTCTCCGCCCAATCCACTTTCTAACATTTCTGTCTCGCCAACGAAAACTTGGAAATGTCTCGTCATGTTTTAGTCGCCAAAGACCTAGTTTTAGCTCGTCACTGTTACATTATCGTCCTGAAAAGAAGGGCTGTCAACAAAGTTATTTCTCCAGCGTCTTTGTGGCTAACTGCTGTTCGGACAGATGGGGCTTCCCTAAAACCCGGTGTCTAATAAGTCTCATGAAAATGTTATTAGACTTATGAGACTGTGCGACCGTCTGAACTGCTTTAATGTTTTTATATTTTAAAATGTTGTTCCTATTTTGTACATTTACATTAAAGAGCAGTTATTCAGCTTTTTCCAGATATTTGGTAATAATCTCAGACACATATTTGACTCTTTTTACAATATGGATGAAAAAAGCTGAAACCGTACGAATAAAAATAACATGGAAAAAAGCTCAGAGAGCTTCAGAGAACATTCCACTCATCACCTAAACAACAGAGAACATTCTACTCATCACCTAAAAAACAGAGAACATTCTACTCATCACCTAAAAAACAGAGAACTATCTACTCCATCACCTAAAAAACAGAGAACTATCTACTCCATCACCTAAACAACAGAGAACATTCTACTCATCACCTAAAAAACAGAGAACTATCTACTCCATCACCTAAAAAACAGAGAACATTCTACTCCATCACCTAAAAAACAGAGAACATTCTACTCCATCACCTAAACAACAGAGAACATTCCACTCATCACCTAAACAACAGAGAACATTCTACTCATCACCTAAAAAACAGAGAACATTCTACTCCATCACCTAAACAACAGAGAACATTCTACTCATCACCTAAACAACAGAGAACATTCCAGTCATCACCTAAACAACAGAGAACATTCCACTCATCACCTAAACAACAGAAAACATTCTACTCCATCACCTAAACAACAGAGAACATTCTACTCATCACCTAAACAACAGAGAACTATCTAATCATCACCTAAACAACAGATAACATTCTACTCATCACCTAAACAACAAAGAATATTCCAATCGTCACCTAAACAGAGAACATTCTACTCATCACCTAAACAACAGAAAACATTCCACCCATCACCTAAACAGAGAACATTCCAATCATCACCTAAACAACAGAGAACATTCTACTCATCACCTAACAACAGAGAACACTCCACCCATCACCTAAACAGAGAACATTCCACTCATCACCTAAACAACAGAGAACATTCCACTCATCACCTAAACAACAGAGAACATTCCACTCATCACCTAAACAACAGAGAACATTCTACTCATCACCTAAACAACAGAGAACATTCTACTCATAACCTAAACAACAGAGAACATTCCACTACATCACCTAAACAACAGAGAACATTCTACTCATCACCTAAACAACAGAGAACATTCTACTCCATCACCTAAACAACAGAGAACATTCTACTCATAACCTAAACAACAGAGAACATTCTACTCATCACCTAAACAACAGAGAACATTCTACTCATCACCTAAACAACAGAGAACATTCTACTCATCACCTAAACAACAGAGAACATTCTACTCATTACCTAAACAACAGAGAACATTCTACTCATAACCTAAACAACAAAGAATATTCCACTCATCACCTAAACAACAGAGAACATTCCACTCATCACTTAAACAACGGAGAACATTCTACTCATAACCTAAACAACGGAGAACATTCCACTCATCCCCTAAACAACAGAGAACATTCCACTCATCACCTAAACAACAGAGAACATTCCACTCATCACCTAAACAACAGAGAACATTCTACTCATAACCTAAACAACAGAGAACATTCCACTCATCACCTAAACAACAGAGAACATTCCACTCATCACCTAAACAACAGAGAACATTCCATTCATCACCTAAACAACAGAGAACACTCCACCCATCACCTAAACAACAGAGAACATTCTACTCATAACCTAAACAACAGAGAACATTCCACTCATCACCTAAACAACAGAGAACATTCTACTCATCACCTAAACAACAGAGAACATTCCACTCATCACCTAAACAACAGAGAACACTCCACCCATCACCTAAAAAGAGAACATTCTACTCATCACCTAAACAACAAAGAATATTCCAATCATCACCTAAACAACAGAGAACATTCTACTCATCACCTAAACAACAGAGCACATTCCACTCATCACCTAAACAACAGAGAACATTCCACTCATCACCTAAACAACAGAGAACATTCTACTCATCACCTAAACAACAGAGAACATTCTACTCATCACCTAAACAACAGAGAACATTCTACCCATCACCTAAAACAACAGGGAACATTCCACTCATCACCTAAACAACAGAGAACATTTTACTCATCACATAAACAACAGAGAACACTCCACCCATCACCTAAACAGAGAACATTCTACTCATAACCTAAACAACAAAGAACATTCCACTCATCACCTAAACAACAGAGAACATTCTACTCATCACCTAAACAACAGAGAACATTCTACTCATAACCTAAACAACAGAGAACATTCTACTCATCACCTAAACAACAGAGAACATTCCACTACATCACCTAAACAACAGAGAACATTCTACTCATCACCTAAAACACAGAGAACATTCTACTCATAACCTAAACAACAGAGAACATTCTACTCATCAACTAATCAACAGAGAACATTCTACTCATCACCTAAACAACAGAGAACATTCCACTCATCACCTAAACAACAGAGAACATTCTACTCATCACCTAAACAACAGAGAACATTCCACTACATCACCTAAACAACAGAGAACATTCTACTCATCACCTAAACAGAGAACATTCTACTCATAACCTAAACAACAGAGAACATTCCACTCATCACCTAAACAACAGAGAACATTCTACTCATCACCTAAACAACAGAGAACATTCTACTCATAACCTAAACAACAGAGAACATTATACTCATCACCTAACCAACAGAGAACATTCCACTACATCACCTAAACAACAGAGAACATTCTACTCATCACCTAAAACACAGAGAACATTCTACTCATAACCTAAACAACAGAGAACATTCTACTCATCAACTAATCAACAGAGAACATTCTACTCATCACCTAAACAACAGAGAACATTCCACTCATCACCTAAACAACAGAGAACATTCTACTCATCACCTAAACAACAGAGAACACTCCACCCATCACCTAAACAGAGAACATTCTACTCATAACCTAAACAACAGAGAACATTCTACTCATCACCTAAACAACAGAGAACATTCTACTCATCACCTAAACAACAGAGAACATTCTACTCATAACCTAAACAACAGAGAACATTCTACTCATCACCTAAACAACAGAGAACATTCCACTACATCACCTAAACAACAGAGAACATTCTACTCATCACCTAAAACACAGAGAACATTCTACTCATAACCTAAACAACAGAGAACATTCTACTCATCACCTAAACAACAGAGAACATTCCACTACATCACCTAAACAACAGAGAACATTCTACTCATCACCTAAACAACAGAGAACATTCCACTCATCACCTAAACAACAGAGAACATTCTACTCATCACCTAAACAACAGAGAACACTCCACCCATCACCTAAACAACAGAGAACATTCCACTACATCACCTAAACAACAGATAACATTCTACTCATCACCTAAACAACAGAGAACATTCCACTCATCACCTAAACAACAGAGAACACTCCACCCATCACCTAAAAAGAGAACATTCTACTCATCACCTAAACAACAAAGAATATTCCAATCATCACCTAAACAACAGAGAACATTCTACTCATCACCTAAACAACAGAGAACATTCCACTCATCACCTAAACAACAGAGAACATTCCACTCATCACCTAAACAACAGAGAACATTCTACTCATCACCTAAACAACAGAGAACATTCTACTCATCACCTAAACAACAGAGAACATTCTACCCATCACCTAAAACAACAGGGAACATTCCACTCATCACCTAAACAACAGAGAACATTCTACTCATCACCTAAACAACAGAGAACATTCTACTCATAACCTAAACAACAGAGAACATTCTACTCATCACCTAAACAACAGAGAACATTCCACTACATCACCTAAACAACAGAGAACATTCTACTCATCACCTAAAACACAGAGAACATTCTACTCATAACCTAAACAACAGAGAACATTCTACTCATCACCTAAACAACAGAGAACATTCCACTACATCACCTAAACAACAGAGAACATTCTACTCATCACCTAAAACACAGAGAACATTCTACTCATAACCTAAACAACAGAGAACATTCTACTCATCAACTAATCAACAGAGAATATTCTACTCATCACCTAAACAACAGAGAACATTCCACTCATCACCTAAACAACAGAGAACATTCTACTCATCACCTAAACAACAGAGAACATTCCACTACATCACCTAAACAACAGAGAACATTCTACTCATCACCTAAACAGAGAACATTCTACTCATAACCTAAACAACAGAGAACATTCCACTCATCACCTAAACAACAGAGAACATTCTACTCATCACCTAAACAACAGAGAACATTCTACTCATAACCTAAACAACAGAGAACATTCTACTCATCACCTAAACAACAGAGAACATTCCACTCATCACCTAAACAACAGAGAACATTCCACTACATCACCTAAACAACAGAGAACATTCTACTCATCACCTAAAACACAGAGAACATTCTACTCATAACCTAAACAACAGAGAACATTCTACTCATCAACTAATCAACAGAGAACATTCTACTCATCACCTAAACAACAGAGAACATTCCACTCATCACCTAAACAACAGAGAACATTCTACTCATCACCTAAACAACAGAGAACACTCCACCCATCACCTAAACAGAGAACATTCTACTCATAACCTAAACAACAGAGAACATTCTACTCATCACCTAAACAACAGAGAACATTCTACTCATCACCTAAACAACAGAGAACATTCTACTCATAACCTAAACAACAGAGAACATTCTACTCATCACCTAAACAACAGAGAACATTCCACTACATCACCTAAACAACAGAGAACATTCTACTCATCACCTAAAACACAGAGAACATTCTACTCATAACCTAAACAACAGAGAACATTCTACTCATCACCTAAACAACAGAGAACATTCCACTACATCACCTAAACAACAGAGAACATTCTACTCATCACCTAAACAACAGAGAACATTCCACTCATCACCTAAACAACAGAGAACACTCCACCCATCACCTAAACAACAGAGAACATTCCACTACATCACCTAAACAACAGAGAACATTCTACTCATCACCTAAACAACAGAGAACACTCCACCCATCACCTAAACAACAGAGAACATTCCACTCATCACCTAAACAACAGAGAACACTCCACCCATCACCTAAAAAGAGAACATTCTACTCATAACCTAAACAACAGAGAACATTCCACTCATCACCTAAACAACAGAGAACATTCTACTCCATCACCTAAACAGAGAACATTCTACTCATCACCTAAACAACAGAGAACATTCCACTACATCACCTAAACAACAGAGAACATTCTACTCATCACCTAAACAACATAGAACATTCCACTCATCACCTAAACAACAGAGAACATTCTACTCATCACCTAAACAACAGAGAACATTCCACTACATCACCTAAACAACAGAGAACATTCTACTCATCACCTAAACAGAGAACATTCTACTCATAACCTAAACAACAGAGAACATTCCACTCATCACCTAAACAACAGAGAACATTCTACTCATCACCTAAACAACAGAGAACATTCCACTCATCACCTAAACAACAGAGAACACTCCACCCATCACCTAAACAACAGAGAACATTCCACTACATCACCTAAACAACAGAGAACATTCTACTCATCACCTAAACAACAGAGAACATTCTACTCCATCACCTAAACAACAGAGAACATTCTACTCATCACCTAAACAACAGAGAACATTCCACTACATCACCTAAACAACAGAGAACATTCTACTCATCACCTAAACAACAGAGAACATTCCACTCATCACCTAAACAACAGAGAACATTCTACTCATCACCTAAACAACAGAGAACATTCCACTACATCACCTAAACAACAGAGAACATTCTACTCATCACCTAAACAGAGAACATTCTACTCATAACCTAAACAACAGAGAACATTCTACTCATCACCTAAACAACAGAGAACATTCTACTCATCACCTAAACAACAGAGAACATTCTACTCATAACCTAAACAACAGAGAACATTCTACTCATCACCTAAACAACAGAGAACATTCCACTACATCACCTAAACAACAGAGAACATTCTACTCATCACCTAAAACACAGAGAACATTCTACTCATAACCTAAACAACAGAGAACATTCTACTCATCACCTAAACAACAGAGAACATTCCACTACATCACCTAAACAACAGAGAACATTCTACTCATCACCTAAACAACAGAGAACATTCCACTCATCACCTAAACAACAGAGAACACTCCACCCATCACCTAAACAACAGAGAACATTCCACTACATCACCTAAACAACAGAGAACATTCTACTCATCACCTAAACAACAGAGAACACTCCACCCATCACCTAAACAACAGAGAACATTCCACTCATCACCTAAACAACAGAGAACACTCCACCCATCACCTAAAAAGAGAACATTCTACTCATCACCTAAACAACAAAGAATATTCCAATCATCACCTAAACAACAGAGAACATTCTACTCATCACCTAAACAACAGAGAACATTCCACTCATCACCTAAACAACAGAGAACATTCTACTCATCACCTAAACAACAGAGAACATTCTACTCATCACCTAAACAACAGAGAACATTCTACCCATAACCTAAACAACAGAGAACATTCCACTCATCACCTAAACAACAGAGAACATTCTACTCATCACCTAAACAACAGAGAACACTCCACCCATCACCTAAACAACAGAGAACATTCCACTCATCACCTAAACAACAGAGAACATTCTACTCATCACCTAAACAACAGAGAACACTCCACCTATCACCTAAACAACAGAGAACATTCCACTCATCACCTAAACAACAGAGAACATTCTACTCATCACCTAAACAACAGAGAACATTCTACTCATCACCTAAACAACAGAGAACATTCTACATATAACCTAAACAACAGAGAACATTCCACTCATCACCTAAACAACAGAGAACATTCTACTCATCACCTAAACAACAGAGAACACTCCACCCATCACCTAAACAACAGAGAACATTCCACTCATCACCTAAACAACAGAGAACACTCCACCCATCACCTAAAAAGAGAACATTCTACTCATCACCTAAACAACAAAGAATATTCCAATCATCACCTAAACAACAGAGAACATTCTACTCATCACCTAAACAACAGAGAACATTCCACTCATCACCTAAACAACAGAGAACATTCTACTCATCACCTAAACAACAGAGAACATTCTACTCATCACCTAAACAACAGAGAACATTCTACCCATAACCTAAACAACAGAGAACATTCCACTCATCACCTAAACAACAGAGAACATTCTACTCATCACCTAAACAACAGAGAACACTCCACCCATCACCTAAACAGAGAACATTCTACTCATAACCTAAACAACAGAGAACATTCCACTCATCACCTAAACAACAGAGAACATTCTACTCATCACCTAAACAACAAAGAACATTCTACTCATAACCTAAACAACAGAGAACATTCTACTCATCACCTAAACAACAGAGAACATTCCACTACATCACCTAAACAACAGAGAACATTCTACTCATCACCTAAAACACAGAGAACATTCCACTCATAACCTAAACACCAGAGAACATTCTACTCATCACCTAAACAACAGAGAACATTCCACTACATCACCTAAACAACAGAGAACATTCTACTCATCACCTAAAGAACAGAGAACATTCTACTCATAACCTAAACAACAGAGAACATTCTACTCATCACATAGACAACAGAGAACATTCCACTACATCACCTAAACAACAGAGAACATTCTACTCATCACCTAAACAACAGAGAACATTCTACTCATCACCTAAACAACAGAGAACATTCCACTCATCACCTAGACAACAGAGAACATTCTACTCATAACCTAAACAACAGAGAACATTCCACTCATCACCTAAACAACAGAGAACATTCTACTCATCACCTAAACAACAGAGAACATTCCACTCATAACCTAAACAACAGAGAACATTCCACTCATCATCTAAACAACAGAGAACATTCCACTCATCACCTAAAAAACAGAGAACATTCTACTCATCACCTAAACAACAGAGAACATTCCACTCATCACCTAAACAACAGAGAACATTCCACTCATCACCTAAACAACAGAGAACATTCTACTCATAACCTAAACAGAGAACATTCCACTCATCACCTAAACAACAGAGAACATTCTACTCCATCACCTAAACAACAGAGAACATTCCACTCATCACCTAAACAACAGAGAACATTCCACTCATCACCTAAACAACAGAGAACATTCCACTCATCACTTAAACAACAGAGAACATTCCACTCATCACCTAAACAACAGAGAACATTCCACTCAGCACCTAGACAACAGAGAACATTCTACTCATAACCTAAACAACAGAGAACATTCCACTCATCACCTAAACAACAGAGAACATTCTACTCCATCACCTAAACAACAGAGAACATTCCACTCATCACCTAAACAACAGAGAACATTCCACTCATCACCTAAACAACAGAGAACACTCCACCCATCACCTAAACAGAGAACATTCTACTCATAACCTAAACAACAGAGAACATTCCACTCATCACCTAAACAACAGAGAACATTCCACTCATCACCTAAACAACAGAGAACATTCCACTCATCACTTAAACAACAGAGAACATTCCACTCATCGCCTAAACAACAGAGAACACTCCACCCATCACCTAAACAGAGAACTCATCACCTAAACAACAGAGAACATTCCACTCATCACTTAAACAACAGAGAACATTCCACTCATCACCTAAACAACAGAGAACACTCCACCCATCACCTAAACAGAGAACACTCTACTCATAACCTAAACAACAAAGAATATTTCAAACATCACCTAAACAACAGAGAACATTCTACTCATCACCTAAACAACAGAGAACATTCTACTCATCACCTAAACAACAGAGAACACTCCACCCATCACCTAAACAGAGAACATTCTACTCATAACCTAAACAACAAAGAATATTCCAAACATCACCTAAACAACAGAGAACATTCTACTCATCACCTAAACAACAGAGAACATTCTACTCATCACCTAAACAACAGAAAACATTCCACTCATTACCTAAACAACAGAGAACATTCCACTCATCACCTAAACAACAGAGAACATTTCACTCATCACCTAAACAACAGAGAACACTCCACCCATCACCTAAACAGAGAACATTCCACTCATCACCTAAACAACAGAGAACATTTCACTCATCACCTAAACAACAGAGAACACTCCACCCATCACCTAAACAGAGAACATTCTACTCATCACCTAAACAACAGAGAACATTCTACTCATCACCTAAACAACAGAGAACATTCTACTCATCACCTAAACAACAGAGAACATTCCACTCATCACCTAGACAACAGAGAACATTCTACTCATAACCTAAACAACAGAGAACATTCCACTCATCACCTAAACAACAGAGAACATTCTACTCATCACCTAAACAACAGAGAACATTCCACTCATCACCTAAACAACAGAGAACATTCCACTCATCATCTAAACAACAGAGAACATTCCACTCATCACCTAAAAAACAGAGAACATTCTACTCATCACCTAAACAACAGAGAACATTCCACTCATCACCTAAACAACAGAGAACATTCCACTCATCACCTAAACAACAGAGAACATTCTACTCATAACCTAAACAGAGAACATTCCACTCATCACCTAAACAACAGAGAACATTCTACTCCATCACCTAAACAACAGAGAACATTCCACTCATCACCTAAACAACAGAGAACATTCCACTCATCACCTAAACAACAGAGAACATTCCACTCATCACTTAAACAACAGAGAACATTCCACTCATCACCTAAACAACAGAGAACATTCCACTCATCACCTAGACAACAGAGAACATTCTACTCATAACCTAAACAACAGAGAACATTCCACTCATCACCTAAACAACAGAGAACATTCTACTCCATCACCTAAACAACAGAGAACATTCCACTCATCACCTAAACAACAGAGAACATTCCACTCATCACCTAAACAACAGAGAACACTCCACCCATCACCTAAACAGAGAACATTCTACTCATAACCTAAACAACAGAGAACATTCCACTCATCACCTAAACAACAGAGAACATTCCACTCATCACCTAAACAACAGAGAACATTCCACTCATCACTTAAACAACAGAGAACATTCCACTCATCGCCTAAACAACAGAGAACACTCCACCCATCACCTAAACAGAGAACTCATCACCTAAACAACAGAGAACATTCCACTCATCACTTAAACAACAGAGAACATTCCACTCATCACCTAAACAACAGAGAACACTCCACCCATCACCTAAACAGAGAACACTCTACTCATAACCTAAACAACAAAGAATATTCCAAACATCACCTAAACAACAGAGAACATTCTACTCATCACCTAAACAACAGAGAACATTCTACTCATCACCTAAACAACAGAGAACACTCCACCCATCACCTAAACAGAGAACATTCTACTCATAACCTAAACAACAAAGAATATTCCAAACATCACCTAAACAACAGAGAACATTCTACTCATCACCTAAACAACAGAGAACATTCTACTCATCACCTAAACAACAGAGAACATTCTACTCATCACCTAAACAACAGAGAACATTCTACCCATAACCTAAACAACAGAGAACATTCCACTCATCACCTAAACAACAGAGAACATTCTACTCATCACCTAAACAACAGAGAACACTCCACCCATCACCTAAACAACAGAGAACATTCCACTCATCACCTAAACAACAGAGAACATTCTACTCATCACCTAAACAACAGAGAACACTCCACCCATCACCTAAACAACAGAGAACATTCCACTCATCACCTAAACAACAGAGAACATTCTACTCATCACCTAAACAACAGAGAACATTCTACTCATCACCTAAACAACAGAGAACATTCTACCCATAACCTAAACAACAGAGAACATTCCACTCATCACCTAAACAACAGAGAACATTCTACTCATCACCTAAACAACAGAGAACACTCCACCCATCACCTAAACAACAGAGAACATTCCACTCATCACCTAAACAACAGAGAACACTCCACCCATCACCTAAAAAGAGAACATTCTACTCATCACCTAAACAACAAAGAATATTCCAATCATCACCTAAACAACAGAGAACATTCTACTCATCACCTAAACAACAGAGAACATTCCACTCATCACCTAAACAACAGAGAACATTCTACTCATCACCTAAACAACAGAGAACATTCTACTCATCACCTAAACAACAGAGAACATTCTACCCATAACCTAAACAACAGAGAACATTCTACTCATCACCTAAACAACAGAGAACATTCTACTCATCACCTAAACAACAGAGAACACTCCACCCATCACCTAAACAGAGAACATTCTACTCATAACCTAAACAACAGAGAACATTCCACTCATCACCTAAACAACAGAGAACATTCTACTCATCACCTAAACAACAGAGAACATTCTACTCATAACCTAAACAACAGAGAACATTCTACTCATCACCTAAACAACAGAGAACATTCCACTACATCACCTAAACAACAGAGAACATTCTACTCATCACCTAAAACACAGAGAACATTCCACTCATAACCTAAACACCAGAGAACATTCTACTCATCACCTAAACAACAGAGAACATTCCACTACATCACCTAAACAACAGAGAACATTCTACTCATCACCTAAAGAACAGAGAACATTCTACTCATAACCTAAACAACAGAGAACATTCTACTCATCACATAGACAACAGAGAACATTCCACTACATCACCTAAACAACAGAGAACATTCTACTCATCACCTAAACAACAGAGAACATTCTACTCATCACCTAAACAACAGAGAACATTCCACTCATCACCTAGACAACAGAGAACATTCTACTCATAACCTAAACAACAGAGAACATTCCACTCATCACCTAAACAACAGAGAACATTCTACTCATCACCTAAACAACAGAGAACATTCCACTCATAACCTAAACAACAGAGAACATTCCACTCATCATCTAAACAACAGAGAACATTCCACTCATCACCTAAAAAACAGAGAACATTCTACTCATCACCTAAACAACAGAGAACATTCCACTCATCACCTAAACAACAGAGAACATTCCACTCATCACCTAAACAACAGAGAACATTCTACTCATAACCTAAACAGAGAACATTCCACTCATCACCTAAACAACAGAGAACATTCTACTCCATCACCTAAACAACAGAGAACATTCCACTCATCACCTAAACAACAGAGAACATTCCACTCATCACCTAAACAACAGAGAACATTCCACTCATCACTTAAACAACAGAGAACATTCCACTCATCACCTAAACAACAGAGAACATTCCACTCATCACCTAGACAACAGAGAACATTCTACTCATAACCTAAACAACAGAGAACATTCCACTCATCACCTAAACAACAGAGAACATTCTACTCCATCACCTAAACAACAGAGAACATTCCACTCATCACCTAAACAACAGAGAACATTCCACTCATCACCTAAACAACAGAGAACACTCCACCCATCACCTAAACAGAGAACATTCTACTCATAACCTAAACAACAGAGAACATTCCACTCATCGCCTAAACAACAGAGAACACTCCACCCATCACCTAAACAGAGAACTCATCACCTAAACAACAGAGAACATTCCACTCATCACTTAAACAACAGAGAACATTCCACTCATCACCTAAACAACAGAGAACACTCCACCCATCACCTAAACAGAGAACACTCTACTCATAACCTAAACAACAAAGAATATTCCAAACATCACCTAAACAACAGAGAACATTCTACTCATCACCTAAACAACAGAGAACATTCTACTCATCACCTAAACAACAGAGAACACTCCACCCATCACCTAAACAGAGAACATTCTACTCATAACCTAAACAACAAAGAATATTCCAAACATCACCTAAACAACAGAGAACATTCTACTCATCACCTAAACAACAGAGAACATTCTATTCATCACCTAAACAACAGAAAACATTCCACTCATTACCTAAACAACAGAGAACATTCCACTCATCACCTAAACAACAGAGAACATTTCACTCATCACCTAAACAACAGAGAACACTCCACCCATCACCTAAACAGAGAACATTCCACTCATCACCTAAACAACAGAGAACATTTCACTCATCACCTAAACAACAGAGAACACTCCACCCATCACCTAAACAGAGAACATTCTACTCATCACCTAAACAACAGAGAACATTCTACTCATCACCTAAACAACAGAGAACATTCTACTCATCACCTAAACAACAGAGAACATTCCACTCATCACCTAGACAACAGAGAACATTCTACTCATAACCTAAACAACAGAGAACATTCCACTCATCACCTAAACAACAGAGAACATTCCACTCATAACCTAAACAACAGAGAACATTCCACTCATCACCTAAACAACAGAGAACATTCCACTCATCACCTAAACAACAGAGAACATTCTACTCATAACCTAAACAGAGAACATTCCACTCATCACCTAAACAACAGAGAACATTCTACTCCATCACCTAAACAACAGAGAACATTCCACTCATCACCTAAACAACAGAGAACATTCCACTCATCACCTAAACAACAGAGAACATTCCACTCATCACTTAAACAACAGAGAACATTCCACTCATCACCTAAACAACAGAGAACATTCCACTCATCACCTAGACAACAGAGAACATTCTACTCATAACCTAAACAACAGAGAACATTCCACTCATCACCTAAACAACAGAGAACATTCTACTCCATCACCTAAACAACAGAGAACATTCCACTCATCACCTAAACAACAGAGAACATTCCACTCATCACCTAAACAACAGAGAACACTCCACCCATCACCTAAACAGAGAACATTCTACTCATAACCTAAACAACAGAGAACATTCCACTCATCACCTAAACAACAGAGAACATTCCACTCATCACCTAAACAACAGAGAACATTCCACTCATCACTTAAACAACAGAGAACATTCCACTCATCGCCTAAACAACAGAGAACACTCCACCCATCACCTAAACAGAGAACTCATCACCTAAACAACAGAGAACATTCCACTCATCACTTAAACAACAGAGAACATTCCACTCATCACCTAAACAACAGAGAACACTCCACCCATCACCTAAACAGAGAACACTCTACTCATAACCTAAACAACAAAGAATATTCCAAACATCACCTAAACAACAGAGAACATTCTACTCATCACCTAAACAACAGAGAACATTCTACTCATCACCTAAACAACAGAGAACACTCCACCCATCACCTAAACAGAGAACATTCTACTCATAACCTAAACAACAAAGAATATTCCAAACATCACCTAAACAACAGAGAACATTCTACTCATCACCTAAACAACAGAGAACATTCTACTCATCACCTAAACAACAGAAAACATTCCACTCATTACCTAAACAACAGAGAACATTCCACTCATCACCTAAACAACAGAGAACACTCCACCCATCACCTAAACAGAGAACATTCCAATCATCACCTAAACAACAGAGAACATTCTACTCATCACCTAAACAACAAAGAATATTCCAATCGTCACCTAAACAACAGAGAACATTCCACTCATCACCTAAACAACAGAGAACATTCTACTCATCACCTAAACAACAGAAAACATTCTACTCATCACCTAACAACAGAGAACATTCTACTCATCACCTAACAACAGAGAACATTCTACTCATCACCTAAACAACAGAGAACATTCTACTCATCACCTAACAACAGAAAACATTCTACTCATCACCTAAACAACAGAGAACATTCCACTCATCACCTAAACAACAGAGAACATTCTACTCATCACCTAAACAGAGAACATTCCAATCATCACCTAAACAACAGAGAACTTTCCAATCATCACCATTCCAAACCATTCCATTGTAGATTTAGCTTTGTGTTTAGGGTCATTGTCCTGCTGGAAGGTGAATCTTCGCCCCAGCCTCAATTCTCTTGCTGACTCCAGCAGGTTTTCCTCCAAAATGTCACTGTATTTGGCTCCATGGATTGAACAGTGCTCCGTGAGATGTTCAAATCTTGGGAAATCTTTGTATAACTTAACGCTGCTTTAAACTTCTCCACAGCTTCATCCCTGACCTCTCTGGTGAGCTCCTTGGCCTTCATGATGTTGCTTAGTGACCAGTACACTCTGACCATAGCTCTGAGGCCCTCACAGAACAGCTGGAATTATACTGAGAGTAGATTACACACAGGTGGCCTCTATTTAATGGTTAGGGCAAGGTGTGAACTTGCTGCAGTCATTAGGAATGTTATAAAGGCAATTTAATGCACTCAGAAAATGCTGTATGAATACTTATGCACGCCCCACTTTTCTATTTTTTGTAAAATAACAGAATCATGTATCATTTTGCTTTCACTTCACAGTTGTCTGTTACTTGTGTGTGAACTTTCAGTAAAAATTCAAAATAAAATCTTTATGTTTTATGGTTGTAACATGACAAAATGTGCAAAAGTTCAAGGTGTACTTTTGAGAGGCACTGTAGTTACCAATTTGTTTTTGTATCTCTTATATTTCATTTCATTTTTAGATAATCTATTTCTTAAGGTGTTGAGATGTTTGAGTGATTTGTTTCATTGATTGATGTATTCTTTTTATTTTCCATAGTTTATTGCTTATTATTTATCATTAGAAAAAAACGACAATGGCAATAAAATCTATTCTGATTCATACTTGGATTCAAGAGTTTGACAGGGGGTGTGGCTTATCCAAATGAGATGTAAATGAGCCCTATTGTCCCAACAGCAGAGAGGTGAGAATGGCCCAAAACTTCAGAGGCCGTTTAATCCCCTTTGGCCTTTTGGGAATTGTTCACTTCAAATCACCGCTACGCCTCCAAATATTATCAGATTTCCATGTGTTCTCAAAATGCCCCAGAACCAACTTGTGTCCCTTGTTCCTGTGACTGGTCACAAATGTTTCGATGTCACATTGCAAGACGTGGGGATTGTAAAATCGTGATCCTGCCCTCGTCTCCACTGTGCATTGGTTCAAATGCAGAATCGTAGCTACAACCAAAGTTTGTCGTAGCAGGGTTCAAGTTCCAGACGGCGCGTGTTTGTCTGAGGCCGGTGTTTACTTACACGGAAAAGTGCCTGGGCTCCATCTCTCGTGACTAGCAGTGCACTTATATTGTATTTTGTCGACGAGACTCTTTACAGAGGTCCCAGCTGCAGCGAGAGGACGGCTCGCTCCCTCGCGGCTCGTCATCGGTTGTACGACGGTTCTATGGCAAATCTTTGTCCCTGTTCCAGTCTCACTGTACGACGTTGTTAAGATGCAACGAAAGATTTTCCCCACGACGAGCGATCGATAAGCGCAGATTGCCAATTTTTGTTCGGTCTACGTTCGGGTTAACATTGACTTGCCAGTCTCGCAAAATACAATGCTGATGGCCTTTCTGCTTTTAGGCTTGTTTGCTCGAGTGCGCATTGCTTCAATCCATGCGTAGCCTATAGCTCCTCCCTTGGTAAACCGGTCCCAGGCCGACGGCTCAGACCCCAGCACAGAAGGACCGTCCTCTGGGGTGTGCATCTGTTCAGTTTAGCCGCCTTAACCGCTATGAAGATGAGCTGATGAAAGACGCATGTATTTTCACACACATGTAATTCAATAAATGCGGATATTTTGTTCTGTTTTATTGGATGAAACGGTACACAGTGTGGCTTTAAGTTTCCACACACAGGTCTGGTGTAGTTCTCGTCCTGCGGTGCCTGTCTGCCCTCACGTGTGGATGCTGATGGGGGTATTGATCTTGTGTTTCCTGTATTGGACCTGCCCTGGTGAATAATTGATTGCACTTACAGCCTGCCCCGCGTGTGCTGAGTCCCCCCTCCCAGTGTTCAATTTTACAGCAGCGTTTCATTAACTCCTTTTTTTCCTTTTCCAGTTTTATTGACTATTTAGGTCAAGCTCTTTGTGGGCTTTGTGTAGTAACAAGATGCCTAGCCAAATTTGTTGACAGAACTTTATCTACCCTGGACAATCCCACTAAGACTCATAGGGCCCGATCTTCCACCTGGTGCAATGACAGCGTTGGTCCAAATGAGACTGTCATCTTGCATGTGCACAGCTGTTGCGTGACTGTGGCCAGTGGCTAAAGGACATCACTTATAAAAAATAAAATAAAAAAAAGAGCCAACGAAGGCAGGGGCTGCATCTAAAAAGTGCAAATAAGCGTAGGAATCTCCTTCTCCTCATCGTTGACCTGGACGTGTGTCACAGTCAGCCACGACAAGGAGCATCCAAATGTGTCAGCGCAGTTATGAAAGGAGCTGGAAATGAGTCCATGGCTACAATCCAGTGTGGCGTGTTTACATGCATGACACCTACGTGTGATCATTAACTTGCACTGTCCCGACCAAATAAACCAGTCAATAAACACGGAGGTAAGAACAGCCCCTGCGCTGCCTCCCCACGGTTTCCGCACTCGGCTGATCTCCGGACGAGTGTGACAGTTTTTCTGTGTGACATTGCATTTAATGAAGATATGAGCTCTGTCCTAAATATATGAAAGTATAAAGCGGGTCATGAAGCGTACGTGCCACAGCAGCATCTGAAAGATATATTATCGGAAATATATGAACTTACGGCAACATTACGCACATTTGTTTACATTTTACAAGAACAAAACTTAAGCCACATGGCTCATTTGCATAGGATCCGCTATGCCATTGTGAAGCTGAACTCCCTAACTAACCAAACTTTGTGTAAACTTTCAACTAAAAATGATCTCATTCATTCATGACTTCATTATGAAATGACCGTAAGATTCTGATGATCTCGAGTCGACGGTCCGCCATCTTGATTTGCACTAAGAAACTACAGAATGACGTTACGGCAAACTGTCCAATGGTAGCATCTCCTTTTGGCACATGTCCGCGGTTCTCCAATTGTAACACTGTGAAACGTCTACCAAAGAGTGTGATAATTATGTCCTCTGACCTGGAAATGATCAGACACAGAGGCAACAAAATGGAGAAGTGGAAATCGCCAAAAAATGCGGTCTTTACGCTTGGAATCCATAGACCGTCATACCTCACTCCTCCCCGTTTACCACAATGACCACATTTGAGGGGGAATTCATGGCGGATTTACAGGCTCCTCCTCCCCAGCTCTGACGAAGCATGTTCCTAAAAAAGGGAATAAGTGCGGGATCTTCACTGTAGACTCAGCCCTTGCGTGACGTGTAGCTCGCGCAGCTCCAATGCTAACAGTCCGACCCTCATTAAGTACAAGATTTCTCAAATGTATCCTACGATAACTAGACCGGTGCCTCTGATTGTGTCTAACCCAGCGTAATCACAGGAGGAATATCGAGCTGTAGACAGTTCCAAAAAATGAGGCACCGGGCATTAAAGTTGTTTTTAATGTTTCTAAAGTGCAATGGATTCCAATGGGGGGCTAGCGGCTATATGGCGGTACAACAGCAATGGCGGCCTCCAGTGTCGTCATCGCAAAGCAGAGCAGCCAGCGGCCATTGGTGGAATCTGGATGAAAAACTTTACTACATGGATTACGCGCAATAGAACATATTTTCAATGTTTATTTGACTGTAATAATACGTCGTAGGCCCGGAAAGGATCACACATCAGCAGGCACGTAGGAAATCTGTGCAAAATGCTATTTTGAGCCAGACGCACGAAGGATAGGCTACAGATACAATCGCACTCACCATTGACGACGGTATACCGTCAATGGTGCTCACGTGTGAGGTCCTCAGTCTACAGATGGGTGATTGAAAAGAAACATATGCCCTAAATGTGATATTGTAGCTCTCGTTGTATTCTTTTTTGGAACAACTGTTTTTCTTCTAAATCACAGGACTTTTTGAAGATTTTGTGAACAGAAAGACACTTGTGAAATAGTCTTTTGTTTTGACCAATTGGACCACATACAACATTCAGTCATTTTTGGGGGTGTTATTTGATTAACTAAAGTTTCTAAAATGATTTTTGCCTGAATTATTCCCTTATATAATGGGTAAAATAATTTCAAGTAGATGCATCTGAACCTAACAAATCCTACAGATCTAAAAAGTCCAGAGTGTCCTGAAAAAAAACAAGGTATAACAAGTGATGTATAATATTGAAATAATGGACAAAATCTGCAATTAAGTGGGAAAAAAACAGGCGACAATCCCAAAATATAGCCCTCGGATGCCTAAGGGTTTTCTTTTAAATAAATGAATAACAAAGTCTTGAATGTTGATTTAAGCTCTCTTCTGTGTGTATAATCACTCTCCGAAAACAGGTTCTCTACCTGTATTAAGTTATCAAAGCTGAAACGCTTCATTTTAAGGGGAACATTCATAATGTCATGACAACAAAGAATTCATCATGATCATGATAAATGAATCCTTATCATTAATGGGTTCATTAACAGTGTGAATTCGTGAGTATTTCGTCATGCGTTTAGAAACATACGAGTCCTTCACCCATTCCGGCATTAAACCTATTACCTTATTCTTTTGAGGCAAAACACGCTCACTGTTGTGCCACTGTTATCCAATCTATAACATTCAGTTAACCAAAAAGTGTTGCAAATTGTATTTTTTAGCAAATTTACAAATGACAATTCCAGTTGTTAGTTCCCGATGCAGTGCAGTTTATGGGACCAGGTCGCCTAACAGTGCCGCCTTTGTGTTTCAGCCCTGAAGATCCACATGTCCTCAGCCACCAAAGAAGTCCTGGATGAGTTTGGATATTTCGACCTCCAGCTCAGAGGAGACATAGAAATGAAGGTATCAAAATCCCGCCATACTTTCACTTAATGAAACAGCAGAAGGGTGTCTTGCTAGTGGTGTAAAACTGTTAGATGCAGTCGGAAAAAATTCAGACACTGTTATGGAAAAGTCCTTCATTCAGACATCGACAACACGTCTAAAAAAGACACCTCACAGGTGTGTTAAATACTGGAGGAATCACGTGGGAGACATCATGTGTCCATGAAAAATACAATAATATTAATTCCATAATATACAGAAGGGATCCCTTCTAGACCGATGAGCCATGTTAATTAGATAGGAGGAGCAAACAGTTCACTCCCCATCTAGAGACCTTCCTCGAGGCTGCTTTGGTGACCGCCACACACACCGCATACAGAGGCGCTGTATGAAAGATCAACACGCCCGATCCTCAACTGGCATGAAGAACATCTCTTCCAGCTGTCGTACACCGGGCACAGAGCCGTGCCAAATATGTCCCTGACATGGTGCTTCTCTATCTGGTGGGAGCTCTGTAGATTGAAAGTGAAATGTCAACTTCTTCTTAAAATCTAAGACCAGTTCCTTCACTTAATGTTAGAAGATCGACTTGCATATCGTCGTGTAAGCTGTCAGTTATCCACCCTAGAGAAAGTCAAAAATAACGTATTTTTCTTTCAAAAATGGATTTGTATCAAGCATAACGTTTTAGGATCCACTTCCAAATCTCGAAGGCCATTAGATATGCCTCATGCTGTTCTAATATTCATATAGAGACACATACAATTATAAACCCATGTAGCCCATTCGACAAACATCTTTATCCGTCTGTTTGTGTAGGCTCTCGGTCGTCCAGGAAGTTTCCATCGTAGTAGAGATTTTCAACGCTTTGGGACAGAAACTAATGCATGCAAAAAAATAACCCTGAATCTACCCAGTTCAGTTGGCGATATTTGGAAATCTCTACAACGATCTTATTCCATCTGTGCCCCCTGGCCTAATCTCCTCCCGAACCCGACTTGTGCTCGCTTGCGATGCGTTCAGGTTCCCCCGTACACATTTTAGCTGACGTGGGCGCGTCCTTGAACGTATCGACTGTCAGACCATATTGATCGGCCTGTTCCTCTGCGCAGGGCAAAGGGAAGATGAGAACGTACTGGCTCCTGGGAGAGAAGACCGACGTGTATGTCATCTGAGAGGACCCGCAGCCGCCGCAAAAAAAAGAAAAGAAAAAAACAACGGAACCAGCAGTGTTGATTTCGACGACCCGTGCATTTCGCCGGAGTGTTGGTCAGCGTACGGTATTAGTCTAGCAAAAAACAAAACCGATGCTGAATGCTAAACTTTGGCTGTGTCCGAATGTCCAACCTCCACCTGATTTGGACCACCACTGCTTTCACGGGACGGCCCAAGCGCCAGAGTCAGGTGATCAGGCCAGTTGGTTCGCTAGGCAGTATTGGATATTCCTGCAATGAACCCCGACCCAAAGTTTCATATTTATGGATAAATATTAGTCAGATAAGTTTGATTTTGCGCGTACTTTACATGGATAAGGAAATGGCTTGGATTATTGCATCTTTGCTCAAGGGAGGCGCTATCGATCATTTAGCAGCTCAAGCTAAAGGTCTGTAGCTAACGTTCTCGACATTTTACCATAACAGTTTATGTACAAGTGGTTTATTCATAAGTAATACATGTGATTAAAACTACTGGTTGGGATTGGGGATGTCCTGAGCAAATATTTTGACACTTCATGCCGGCTGGTGTCCAATACAGTATTTTTGGATTAATATACTTATATAATATATATTAATATATTTGATACGCTAAATCCTTTGTAGAAATAATAAGTTGCATGTACAGTAGTCAGCTCTATCTACTTCTAAAGGCCATTCATGTCTATCGCATTATGTTCAGGGCCTGTACAAGACATAAGCACTAGGAGCACATGGCTAATTATTATGCATAAAACAAAAGTGAGCACCAGGACAGCAGATTCAGGACAGCAGATTCAGGACAGCAGATTCAGGACAGAAGATTCAGGACAGCAGATTCAGAACAGCAGATTCAGAGCAGCAGAGATTCAGGACGGCAGGTACAGGGCAGCAGATTCAGGACAGCAGAATCAGAATAGCAGATTCAGAGCAGCAGGTACAGGGCAGCAGATGCAGGACAGCAAATTCAGGACTCCAAATTCAGAACAGAAAATTCAGGACAGCAAATTCAAGACTTCAGATTCAGAACAGTAGATTAATTACAGCAGATTCAGAACAGCAGAATTAGGACAGCAGATTCAGGACAGCAGATTCAGAGCAGCAGAGATTCAGGACAGCAGGTACAGGGCAGCAGATGCAGGACAGCAAATTCAGGACAGAAGATTCAGGACAGCAAATTCAAGACAGCAAATTCAAGACTGCAGATTCAGGACAGCGGATTCAGGACAGAAGATTCAGGACAGCAGATTCAGAACAGCAGATTCAGAGCAGCAGAGATTCAGGACAGCAGAATCAGGACAGAAGATTCAGGACAGCAGATTCAGGACAGAAGATTCAGGACAGCAGATTCAGAATAGCAGATTCAGAGCAGCAGGTACAGGGCAGCAGATGCAGGACAGCAAATTCAGGACTCCAAATTCAGAACAGAAAATTCAGGACAGCAAATTCAAGACTTCAGATTCAGAACAGTAGATTAATTACAGCAGATTCAGAACAGCAGAATTAGGACAGCAGATTCAGGACAGCAGATTCAGAGCAGCAGAGATTCAGGACAGCAGGTACAGGGCAGCAGATGCAGGACAGCAAATTCAGGACACCAAATTCAGGACAGCAAATTCAAGACTGCAGATTCAGGACAGCGGATTAATTACAGAAGAATTAGGACAGCAGATTCGAGACAGCAGATTCACAAGTGTCTTTTGGGGTATCGGACCCGATCCAGTCATGAAATCCGATCCAATCCGATACTCTCAAAACACCTGGATCGAGACATCCCTGTTTGCAATGTTTTTATTCATTCGTGTTGTGTTTAGTCCAAAGACCTTTCGCTGGTCTGTTCTCCTCCGACTCTCGCAACGCATGTTTGCGTGTTCTCCCCGCGTCTGCGTAGGTTTCCTCCGGGTACTCCGGTTTACCCCTACCACTAAAAACATGTACAATAGGCCAGGATGAATGAGAGTGTGTTTGAGAGTGCGCATGGGGGACGACGGACGCAAATTAGCCCAGGGCTGCAATCCGGTGTGGCTTGTTTACATGCAGGAGACCCACGTATGTTCATTAACATGCACTGTCCCGACCAAATAAACCAATCAATAAATAAATAAATGGATATTCTGCTCACTACTTTTCAGGAGGCATTAGAGAGCACACATTTTTTCTCTCTGGACATTTGGACACCAGTGACTATTTAGTGCACGGCAGGACATTCGGGCACAGCCAATATTTCGTTGCGTTCACCCTGAAGGAGAGTTTATTTAAATGTAATAAAAGTCTGGACTCTGTATTTGCATACTCGCAAAAAAAAAAAAAAACGGTCTGGGAAAAAGGGCAAAGTAAGCTGTGTTGATTTGTAAAAGCTTTTAGTTGGGGAAAAAACAACATAAGAACAAAGGACACAGAGCCTTGTCATGTATATTATTGTGATTATTTTGTATTATTATTATTATTATTATTATGACGTATAGTTTATTATCGAGATGGACACGCCAGAATTCTATAGTAGCATTTGTGTAGCTGTCAAAATGTAGATGTTTTGGTCTCATTCATGTTTACGGTTATTTTCAGTGAAGGTACTTGAGTCATCTTCTGTGCTCAGTAGTTGAAGCCTTCGAACGTTTCGCCTCTCATCCAAAAGGCTTCGTCAGTGGACTTTAGATAGAGACCAACAGGGAGGAGTTGGGGTTGACCCGGCTCCTCCCCTCTAATCACAGCTACTCTCACCTATGGGTAACTACTGAGTACAGAAGACGACTCAAGTACCTTCACTGAAGATGGACAACTCCTGTACGACTGAGAATTTACGGCTATTATTATTGTCAATGCAATTATTTATATACATAAAAAGCATAACATTTTACTACTTCTCTTTCGGCAAAAATGAACTCGGATGATTTTTCAATACGGTTTTAAAGAGATTGCGTTATTCAGTCACACAGACGTCATAGTTTTTTTCCAATCAAAAGATATTTAAGCCCCAAGAATAAGTAGAATTTGAAAGCAAAAGGAGAACCAATATGGCGGCAGATCGGAAGTCCCTAAATTATCCCAAGAATGTGATCAGAGCCACGGGGAAATGGCCATTCTTGCTTACGAACACATCAATTAACTGTCAGACGTCAATCAGGAGACATTTTATTTTGAATGGAAAAATATATGAGCTAGTTTAGGGATTGATAATCTGTTAAGGCTCATTATTGGGGGAACAGCTCCCCCTGGTGGCCGTGTATCAAGCCCTTTGAGACTTCTTTAATTAAGGATTATTTGGCTCTCAAAAAGCACCTTAATGTTAGCAGTATAGCAGCTAGTAGATTAGCTGCTGAATGATCCATGTAGGGCCTGTATGTTACTCTCACAAAACTACAACGTGGGCTGCAGACGTTTCATTTAATAACGATACAAAAGGGACTGAGTAAAAGCTGAAGCTGTAATGACGTTATAAACCAACCAGCGAAAAAGTGACACCAGCAAATGCTACTGATGTAATGATCACAGTGAGTGTCAGCTCAGTTTAAAGGTGTTAAGCCCAAGAGCACATGACTGCATAGGGTAAACAGAAGGCCGCTCTGTCCAGCCACGGCAGCGGGACTCAGCCAAAGTTCTTCTTCTACTCTGAAGACCTGCAGGTCAGCTACAATCAAAGTGTCCTGACTGGGTTCATGTTGTGACGCTCCTGCAAATTCAAAAATGTTGCTCAATATATATCCAAACAGACGATTATTGTGTGACAGATATATGGCAATACGGGCACTTTTGTTGGTGCCAAATGTTCTTAACCTGTTGCAGTGTTGCCAAATGTAGCACATTTTTTTATGTGACAAATTCCACACAAAAAACTTATATTATAGGAGAACATATAATTAACCATTTCATCTTAATGTATGAGCTTCTCTGCTTCAGCGGCAGGTCGAGTGAGGTAGATGATTGTTACTGGAGTGAGGCCAATTTAAAGTTTTACCATTTTTTCTGTGTCTGTGCTGTTTGAAAGGGTCAAACCTCGGCGATTCAGTGTCAGTAGTGAAACCAAAATCGGCCCGTGTTCAAAAATAAATCCTACAATTGGTAGTATTTTTCCATGAATACATTTCTTTTGTCTTGAAGATGTGTAGTGTCCGTAACGCTCTATTCAGCAATGTGGCTATCGTATGCTTATGAATATAAACAGCACATTCCAAACATCTAGCAAACAATAATTCAATCAAAGTTGAATGAGGGTTGATTTTTCATCGACATGCTTTGATCGTAGCTGACCCATTAATGATGTCATCCTTGTGGAAATACAAATCCTTTCTCTGTGAATGTTTGAGTTTGTTTTGTCTGCAGTGCCGTCACAGTCAGTGTTTTTGCTGCTCGGGGTGTTAGCGGTAGCTTGTAGCTGCTACGAACCTTCACTCGGTAAACAGCTGCAGCATGCAACTACAGGCCTTTTTTTTTTTTTAAGAAAATCACAGCAAAGCTGTTGCCTCTTACCTCTGTTTAACATTGATACCGAAGTGTATTACGAGCCTCTCCAGCCTGCAGCTTTGGAGCTACAGTTTTTTTCCCGCTAACTCAACGATGCCTGTGTTTCTATATGAGCACCGTCTCAGTGACACAAATTATATTTTTAGAGTAAAATTCATAGATGTATTTTCTCATTGTGCACAAAATGAGTATGAAATACAGTGCCTCTCAAAAGTACTAATTACACCTTGAACTTTTGCACATTTTGTCATGTTTACAACTATAAACATCAATTATTTTAATTGATATAATAAAATTAAAATAATTAATTTTTTCCTGAAAGTTCACACACAAGTAACAACTGTGAAGTGAAAGCAAAATGATACATGATTCTTTTATTTTTCAAAAAATAGAAAAGTGAAAAGTGGGGCGTGCATAAGTATTCATACAGCAGGACTTAATACTTTGTGTGTCCTCCATATGACTTCTAGCAAACTTCAAACGGGATTTCTTGTGGCCTCCTTTCAATAATGGCTTTCTTCTTGCCACTCGTCCATGAAGGCCAGATTTGTGTAGAGTACGACTTATAGTTGTCCCATGTACAGATTCCCCCAGCTCAGCAGCAGGACGTCCCAGCTCCTCCAGAGTTATCTTGGGGCACTTGGTTGCATTTATGACCAGTGCTCTCCTTGTTCGGTCTGTTAGTTTAGGTGGACGGCCGTGTCTTGGTAAGTTCACAGTGGTGCTATACTCTTTCCATTTCCGAATGATGGATTGAACAGTGCTCCGTGAGATGTTCAAATCTTGGGAAATCTTTGCATAACTTAACGCTGCTTTAAACTTCTCCACAGCTTTATCCCTGACCTCTCTGGTGAGCTCCTTGGCCTTCATGATGTTGTTTAGTGACCAATACACTCTGACCATAGCTCTGAGGCCCTCACAGAACAGCTGGAATTATACTGAGAGTAGATTACACACAGGTGGCCTCTATTTAATGGTTAGGGCAAGGTGTGAACTTTCTGCAGTCATTAGGAATGTTATAAAGGCAATTTAATGCACTCAGAAAATGCTGTATGAATACTTGTGCACGCCCCACTTTTCACAGAATCATGTATCATTTTGCTTTCACTTCACAGTTGTCTGTTACTTGTGTGTGAACTTTCAGTAAAAAATTCAACATTAAATCTTGATGTTTGTGGTTGTAAACGTGACAAAAAAGTTCAAGGTGTATTAGTGCTTTCGAGAGGCACAGTATGGACACTTTGAAGCCTGATCCGCAAATATTTACTTAAACATAATCTTAGGTCACAGTTCAAGAGAGCAGACTCACAATTTTACAGTGCACACGTCTTGCAATGGGACAGCTAATCATATCCTGCATAAGTGCGGCTCATACCCCGCCTTTGGTCGGTGCCAGTGGAGAACAGCGCAGAATGGGTCGGGTGGCGGTTTATGGGCTTTTCGAAAGGCTTCTAACGCAGACTTTTCTCACTCGATTCCCGGGAGCTGGCGAAAAATGATAAAATAAAAACTTCAGAGTTGTGTGCGTCGAGAAAGGCTAAAACGAGAATGAAATCAACACTGCGGATCGCGACGCTCTAGAATGAAGTCCTTCTCCAGCCGCGAAAGGGGGAACGTCCAGGTATTTTTATGACCTGTTTATTGTAAAAGCCAAAATCTATTGTACCAGGTGTTTTTTTGTATAAAGAAGCTCTCCGTCCCGGTACTTTTCACTAATGGGATCTTATTTTTTGTGCTTTCTATAAATATATAAAGAGTTTGTACTGTATTTGAAAGTGAATGATGTATGAATATTTCCTTGTGAAAGCGTCAGTGGAGACGCGGAGCGACGCTGCAGGGTTCACAGTCACACGCTTGTATATATGTATATCCAGGAATCTGTAAGATATTTTGTTCAATAAAATTAGTCTTTTTTTTTCCAGTCGTGGACTGTTTTTTTTTTTTTTTTTTTTGTTATTGTTGGAGTTAGACAATTGTTGTTTGCTGTAGAAAAGCTTTTGTTTTGTTTTTCGGAATTATTATTTTGGATACGGACTGATTGTGCAGTATCACCAGGAAATGTAAATGTATATCATAGTGATTACGGGGTAGGCGTATATATAAGCTTCTGGCTTCAGCCTACTTCTTTTCTTTTTTGGAGCGCCTCTAATAGAATGATGTAAATGTGAATGTTAAAACGTAAACGGCTCAAAAAATAAATAAATAAATAAAAATAAAATAAAAGTATAAAGATGGACACAATTTTCTACAGCAAGCAAAAACAATAAGATATATAATAGCCGCCGACCACCCTGCCCAAAGCAAGGGTGCCCTTTAGTCTCCCTCAATCTAAAATGACAGTATTGCTACTGCCTTTATGTTTGTTTTTAACTTTTTTCCCGCGCTCAATTTTGACATTATGCAGAGAAAAATGTGTGTGAATTTGTATCACACTATATCTGCAAACTGAAGCATATGTTTACATTTTACTTAGGGCTGCGACCGCGCCTTTGGTTCCTCACTTCTTGCTGAATTTATGGAGCTTAACATTTTTCCATCAGAATAAAATGGGACGTTGTGGTCATCGCTACGGCAACACCGTGAAAAATATGGCATGGGTGTGATTGACTTTTCTGATCGGAACGACCAAATAGAATTTTGTGCCAAATTATTTTAATTTTCGTAAAAGTAACATTTTTACTCTCCATATAATTCCTATAGGGGGCCTATCGCGCCCGATTAGATTTCTGCCAGATGAAAGTGTTTGGGACTTTAACAACTGATAACAAAATGATCGAAATCGTGCTTCATATGTGCGAATGGGAGTATTTTTTGTTTGCGAAAAATAGCAAAATACTTCCTACAGTTTGCGGCGGATAACTTTGGATAACCTTTAAAGTTCTACTTCTCAAAATTAGCTCATTCCGATAAAAGTTCTAGGAGGAGGTAGATTTTGTACGAAGTGAAAAATAAAGGCGCTATCGTGCCACTATTTTGAAATTCAACTTTTGGAAATAGTCAAAAGTTGTGTCGGATCGGATTTGAATTTCGGACCAAAATCTGTGACTTTTCATCGATGTTCACTGGGGGGAAAAAACTATATGCCCGTCAGTGACCGTCAGTGACCCAGGGCTCTCAGTCCCTTGACCTTTATGGGCTCTGTACAATTACAATGTCGACGTGCACGACGAGAAGAGTGTGTTAGTGTATGTTTGAGAGGAGGCGAGCGCTTCGTGCTCGTTTTGTTGACTCCGCGCTCTTTGGGGGAGTGCACTCTGTACGATTATAAGTGCCTTAATGTTCGGTGCAGCCCTAGGACGCCCTATGTCGTTCTGTTTCCACATGTTGTTGTTGTTGTTGCCACTTATAAGGCAAGTTCATTTGTATGGCACATTTCATGTACATGTACAACAATGTGCCTCACAGCAACACCAGACACACAAACAAAATAAAATGCAATAAAAAGCATTACAAACAAAATAAAATTACATTAAAAAAAAAAGAAGATTGTCATCTGATTGAGAGTTGTTTACTTTGGACCTCTCACCAAGGTGACCTTTTCATTTCTACAAGTTTATGTCTTTAACCCTAGAACACTATCGCTCAAATTCCAAACACCTAACGCCGGGTGATTTTTACCCGAGATAATACACCCAATAAAAAGTACTTGTCATCAAAATATATCAAAACATGACAATATATGACAAATTAGAGTAGTGTTCTTTTATTTTAAACTGTCATATGTCCAACAAAATCAAAGAAAAGCATCATGAGGGGTCCACATAAAAATGCTCAAAAACGAGTTGAAAATCAGGAATTTGGGAACACATAAATAAACATTTTTTTAAAAAAAAGAACATGGAAACTTGGTTTTTGTTCCACCCATTCCTAAGATATTTGAGACTTCCCTGGTGGAGGCTCAGTGTCCTTGACACACAAATAGCTGCAGGAGAGAGAAACAAAATATGTCATATTTTGAATAGGTAAAAATGACCAGCTGACTAAAATAACTTCATCATCTTATGAATTCTCTTTGTGATAGTTATTCATAACCACTGCACTAAATAAAGACAACATGCAATTCCAGGACCACTCTTACTTGCCTTATTCCTTACATGCAATTGGTACATGCAGGGTAGTGATGGCGCGGACACACTTTAGTTAGCTATCAATTGCTAAGGTATATCAACCTTTAGCTATGTGTTACTCACCTGCTTGGATGCCAAGGACACCAACTCTGCAAAAAAAGTTGAAGTAAATGTGGCCGTCCTGAATGTTGTCAACCTCAAAAGGGGGCAAGATTGTGTGATTTTATACACTAACCCTGGGTAAAATCCACCCGAAACCTACCCTACCGTCTATCACTATTGCTGGGTGAAAATCACCCAAACATGTGCCTGTAGGAAAAAGTGTGTTTTGGATTAGGAAAACACCCATGCCATCAAAGATGTCAAAGACAATGCTGAAGCTCCCCAGAGACCAATGACACTCAGACAAATGCAGCATAATGAAAATCACATAATTTTTTTTGCTCGGGTGAAAATCACCCGGCAATAGTGTTCTAGGGTTAAAAAGAACTAATGAGTCATGTTTTGAATGTAATATTTATTTTGAATGTAATATTTATTATGGTGGAATCATACAAACAGTTGTGTATAAACAAGTTTGGCTCTTCATTTTGTGAAGTGAACTTAAATGCCTCGGAATGAGTAGTAATTGCACAACGATGTCGCCTTGCTCTCGCTCTGCTGCCACATACAGTCACTCAGGAGTTTTCTCTCCTCAGTCTACTCTCGAAACACAGAAACTGACCTGTGACTGAACATAACCGTTTAACATGTACATGAACTAAATGGCCGCCGAGGTGCAGACACACACTCTGGCAGGTTCTGTGTGTTTGCCCCAAAGACTCTCAAAATACACCGAAAGACCTCGGATCGTGCCTTTAAAATGTATGTTTTTTGCTTTCATATCTGTCTATCTTCTTTTGAGTTTAACATGCCCAAGAAAAAGGGATAATCATATCTTCTACCCAGCCATGAGGAGTCAACATCTTTTGTTCACAAGATTTCTAGATCATGGTCAAGCCAGGTTGCCAACAAGTAAACCTGGACAAAGGGTTGCAACCAGACCATTAATGGGAGCTGTCAATCTTGTGATTACATTACTTTTGGCCGGTGACATTGAAGTAAATCCTGGGCCTCCCCTAAATAATGATGGCCAGGGAGTGGCACAGCTAACCTGGCTATCACCTGAGCTAATTTGGCTACTACCACAGCTAACCTGGATATCACTGCAGCTGCCCTGGGCTCCACCATTGCAGCCCAGGCCCTCACTACTGCAGTCCAGGCCCCCACCACTGCTACCACCAGAGCTAACCTGGATACCTCCACAGTTGGCCTGGAAGCCAGAGCTAACCAGGACCCCATCACAGCTAATCTGGATACCATTTCAGTTAATCCGGATACCACCAGAGTTAATCCGGATACCACCAGAGCTAATCCGGATACCACCAGAGCTAATCTGGGCACCACCATTGCTAACCTGGATACCACCATTGCTAACCTGGATACCACCAGAGCTAACCTGGATACCACTACAGCTAACCTGGATACCACCGCAGCTAACTTGGTTGTTGCCGCAGCTGCCCGGGCCTCCACCGCAGCTGCCCGGAGCTTCGCCGTGGCTGACCGGGCCTTTGTCACCAGCTGTAAGTCTGCAAGAAGAGATAATAATAAATGACTCACTAGTAAATCGAAATTCTAATGCAGGGGAATGTTCTTCATATCAACTCTCATTGGCAACAATAAATACCAAACAAAGACATGCATCAACCGTAAAATTAAAGTCCTTAAACCCTGCTATTAAGAAACAAAAAAAGAGGCATTTTTTTCAAACTCTCAACAACGCTAAAATTATTTGGGATCAGCGATCAAAACCAAAAGGAATTTTGCTGGGTCATATCAACATCCGTAGCATTGTTAATAAAACAGACCAAATAGAACATTTGTTATGTGATTCCAATGTTGATGTACTTGGGATTAGTGAAAGTTGGTTAACCCCAACATCGCCAACAGCAGCTGTAAATATTCCAGGATATAATGTATACAGAAGAGACAGAGTGACGGGAAGAGGTGGGGGGGTACTTGTTTATGTGAGAGAGCATTTAAAAAGTGAATTAATTAATTGGCCGGGGGAAGTCACTGTTGAATGTATTGGTCTGAATATAAAACTGTCCTCTGCTATGTCTTTCACCCTGATCTGCCTGTATCGACCTCCCTCAGCTAAGGAGATATTTTATGATCAGCTTGAAATTATTTTAAATCATTGTAATTCGAACAAAGAAATAATTCTTGTTGGTGACTTTAATATCAATTGGGATAACAAAGCAGTCAGAAAAAAATTTAAGCAAATAGCTGATAAGCACAATTTGACTCAGATCGTAAAAGAACCAACAAGAATTACAAATGTGTCAAAAACAAAAATTGACCTAATTTTTACCAATAAGCCCGAAAAAATCTTGAAGACTTTTAACTTCCTGTCCGGTCTTTCTGATCACAATTTGATTCTGTGTTCAAGAAAAATTAAGAAACATCCTCCATCCACATCAAACAAAGAGAGGATTTATCATTTTATACCAAAGGAGGCACATAATGATGTGAATAATGAACTTGGGAAAATAAATTGGTCTGAGCTCTTTGAAAAGAGTGACATTGAGAAGAGCTCCGATATTTTTTTAAAGATGGTCCTTGAAACCTTAGTTGGTTTTACCAAAAAGGGCCAATTCAAACAACACAAAGGGAACCTTCCTTGGCTTTCTAATGACATTAAAAAGTTAATGAAACAGAGAGACGGCGCTCTTAGAAAATCTTTAAAAACAGGAAACACAACTGATCGTCAGATTTTTACATCACTCAGAAATAAAGTGGTTAATCAGATGCGTAAAGCCAAAGCCAATTTCTTTTTAGAGATAATACAAGGTGCAAATGGAAACGGTAAAGTGATTTGGAAAAATGTGAATAAACTTTTGGGACGAAACAAAGAGGATCACCCTAAAAACCTACAGCTTCAGGTCAATGGGACATTAACCGTCAATACAAAATCAATCGTAGAGTGCTTTAATAATTTTTTTATAGGTTCAATAGAGGAACTGACAGGGCATCTAAAATGTACTGACAAGTCATGTAAAGAGCTTGATTTCAGCAAAACATTATTTAGTATACAAGAAATAACAATCCCTGATACTATAAAAATAATCTCTTCTCTAAAAAGCTCAAAAGCCAAAGATATCTTTGGTCTTTCCAGTGATTTTATTAAGCTTCACAAAGAGGCACTTGCAAGTCCAATTGCACATTTGATTAATGTATCCATTAAACAGGCAACGGTGCCATCAAATTGGAAAATGGCAAGGGTTTTTCCGGTGTTTAAGGCAGGAGACAAAACTAAACCTGAGAATTACCGTCCAATTAGTATCCTACCAATCATGTCCAAAATAATGGAAAAATGGGTTGCTGCACAACTAACAGAACACCTAAATTGTTGTGAAACACCGCTCCATCCCATGCAGTTTGGGTTCAGGAAGCATCACTCTACAGAAACCGCCACTTGTTATTTTTTAGAAAATGTTAAATATATGTTAGATAAGAGTGGGTATGTGGGTGCTGTATTCCTCGATCTAAAACGAGCCTTCGACACCTTAAATCATGACGTTCTGATAGCCAAATTATCCAGTTTTAATTTTTCTGAAAGCGCCCTCCTCTGGATGAGATCATATCTAACAGACAGAAAACAGACTGTACAAATAGATAATGTTCAGTCCACATTTCTCAATTGTTCCGCAGGTGTCCCACAGGGTTCAATATTGGGACCAATTCTGTTCAGCTTATATATCAATAATCTTCCCAACATGTGTAAAAGTGTTAACATGCAGTTATATGCTGATGATGCTGTATTATATGTGCACGCTAAAACAAAATGTGAAGCTGCTGCAATCCTATCTGCAGCCATGGTACCAGTGTCCCATTGGCTCCAAAATTCTTGCCTTCATTTGAATACAAAAAAAACTGTCTGCATGTTCTTTTCTCGTCAGCCAGTAGGGAACGAACAACCATCTGTGATAGTTAATGGCGAGAGATTAAATGAAGTTAAACAATTCAAGTATTTAGGAGTGCTCTTTGATTCAAATCTAAATTTTAAGCAGCATATCAAGAAAATTGCACACATCATTAAATTCAATTTGTCAAATTTTAAGCATATAAGACCATGTCTGACCACAGAGTCGGCAAAGGCTTATATGCATGCAATGATCTTCAGCCATATAACGTACTGTTATACCACATGGTCCCAAACATCAGAGACCAACATGAGCCCCATCAAGTCTCTTTTTAAGAAAACATTGAAAACTCTGAATAGAAAGCCTTTACATTATCATTACTGCCACATTGTAAGTAAGTATAATATTTTAGATTTCGACGGCTATCAGAAGTTCCTGGATGCCTGTTTAGTTTTTAGAGTTTTAAAAGGTCTTGCCCCTCCACCATTAAGGAATTTTATATCACAAATAAGTAACACTCGAGTAAATACCAGAGCTCTGACCAGAGGAGACTGTATTGTGCAACGTCGTAGAACTAAATTCAGTCAAACGGTGGAGTCCATCAGAGGCTCGCAGTTTTGGAACTCGCTGCCTGCTCATATCAGGAACTGTGACAATTACCACACCTTTAAAAAGGTCCTAAAAATCTGGTTAAAAACAAATCAATCTTGCACTCACAGGTAGTTTAATTAAAGTTCAATACTTAATCAATTTCTTGGGCGTGTTATGTTATCTCACCTGTGTCTGTCCTTGTAACTGACCTCTGTGACTGTAACTTTGTTCTGTTCTTTGTACTATGTTTGTATTTTCCTTCTGTCAATGTTCTTTACCTGCCTTAGGACAACGGATGCAATTTAGCTCTCACGCTAATTCTGGTACATTTACATTGATGTTTTTGGCTGACGTGTTGATTAATGTGCACTGTCCTAATTCAAATAAATAAATAAATACAAAATACAAAAATACTACAAACCCGTATGTTTTTCCAGCCATTAGACTGACCCCAGCACCTGGATGCAGGTGGTGTAGGCCTACTGCCAGGCATCAACACAAACATCACGTCAGCCCGGCTGCTCTCGCCCACCGGACCCTGCATGAGCCGGGACATACGGGAGTAAACAATACCAGCGACCTCTCGTATTGGTCAGCGTCTGATCGGAGTGAGTGACAGGTGAATTTTTTAAATTATAAAAAATAAATGTTTGCCGTTTCTTAGAAAGAGTAAGCAGAATGTATAGGAAAGTCGTGTTATGTTTGGATGATTTGGCCCTCACACATGGGTCTTGGGTGTGACGTCACTCAAATACAAGTTTTATGGTTCAAAAACATCAATAATGGGCAGCTTATAGTATAAAAAAAGAAGAAAAAAATCATGTTTATTTAAGCATTTTTGACGTTTTTTAAAAAAAAAAATTGAAAATTCCCAAAATATCCAAGCTTAAGTTCCCATTGAAACTTGTCCCGAAGTTTATCGGGAATTTTCCGCCCCTTTGCAACGCGAGGTCAGATACACATCCAATGGCCAATAAACATCATCTTTTAAGAAGTTCATGATAAAGAAACCGCAGAAATGATGTAAATGCCATGAAAGGTACGAAACATATCTCCCCATACGTTAGTATTGCGCCGGGCTCCCTTATTCCTGTGTATGGGGGATAGAACGTTTAATTTGAACTGGTCCGAGATTCGACGGCGAACAGGCTCAGATATTATCTCCCAACTTTTCTGCATTCGTGATATCATCCATCAAAGCAAGTCATAATTACCACTCATGTTGCTTTTATCAATAACGTCCTCTGTCCTGCTTAGGCAAAGTACGCTGCCATAATGTGTTTCAAATAATAAACGTGACCTTGTTCAACACCGGGGGCTCGGTGGACTTTTCGCTTCTGATCGGGTTAAAATGTTCAGCGGCTCTCGCGACGGCTTGAGGAATAGTTTAATAAAGCAAAAGGAAAACAGCATTTCCCCTGAAAATGACTGCGCTTTTTCAGAGAGGCAAAAATAAAGGCAGTGCTCAAACACCTCATAAAACACAAACCACAGGATAAAACATGTACATTATCGGACACAAAGGCAAAACCGGCATCAACAGGCGTTTGCTCGTTAAGTGACCAGCTGGGCAGAGCTCTATACACTGGTAAAAAGAATACTCATCGTAAGGAAGAAATGACATACATTTGCTTGATCCAATTCTTCCTCAAAAGCTTTAATTCCAAAAAAAGCACAAGCAGAATGTGGAATTAGCTGCCGTCTGTGGAAAGCGAAACTAAACGAGCACATGGCAGACACGTGGCTTTTTTATGTATGTTTTATTATTATTATTTTTAGTTTAAAACACTACAATTGTTTTTTTTTTTTGCATTGTGAGCCCAGGGGCGCATTTTATTCTAAAGCAGCGTTGAACAAATGGGATTAAATTGAGCACATTTTCTTCAGCTTTACCCAAATGTAAAAGCTTCTCGACTGGACCCCACAGACTATAGGCCAGTGAAACACCTCATTTGAAAGCTGAGACCTACAAAACGGATCTAAGATTTTTCCTTGTGTTGTTGTCACTTTTTCGTCGTATTTTTGTTTTTCGGTCACGTTTTTTGTCGCATTTTTGATGCTTTATCATCACTTTTTTGTTGCTTTTTAAAAAAATCGTTTTTTAATTTTTTTTTATAGACAGGACAGAAAGAAATACAATACATGACACCCATAAAAAACAAATTATAAAAAATAAAAATAAAAAATAAAAAACAAACAAACAAGACAACAAAAAAAGGGGGAGGGAGTGGTACAGTTCATAAAAAATAATATAAAAATGTTTAAAGAAAAAGTATGGCAACTACAGAAGCCAGGTTATTTGACCTGCTCTTAATATACTGTAAAAAAATAAAAAGTGTATGTATGTGTTTTGCATGTATGTATGTATATATATATATATATATATATGTGTGTGTGTGTGTGTGTGTGTGTGTGTGTGTGTGTGTGTAGGTGTATGTGTATATATATATATTTAAAAATATATATATATACACATGTATATATATATATTTAAAAATATATATATATAGGGCAAGAAGCTATGAACATTAACATCTTGAAAATGTTCCTTGATGTTTTGTTTAGTATTGTTGCTGGTAATAATAATTTCATTTCAGGTCAAATAAAAAAATCGTTTTTATTGCTTTTACACCGCTTTTTGTCTGCAGTTTTCGTCGCTCTTTCAAAGCTCGGTTCAGGCGGGGGTTAAGAGGTTAAATACAGATGTAAAGGACAGAGATATTTGGAATCGATGTTGCCTTAATTAGACTTTGTCAACTTTCCAAACCCCCGACACGCCGATTCACAACTAAAATGACCTCGACTACACGACTCTTACCTTGCCCTAAAAGTAAAAAGAAAAAAACGAGTGGATTTCTAATCACAAGCAGGGCTCTCTAGTCACTCTCATCCGCTCTTCCCACAGATTTGTCGTTCAGAGCTAATGAAATGTTTGGTCAAAGGAAATGTGCAGCTCTGCCACGTTGCTATAGTTACCGGCATAATGGCACTGGGGGTGAAAAAGCTGTGAGTGACACGCGGCACATGTCCCGCAGAAGACGTGGAACAGCTCTTTTATCCTGTTCTGCGGCGAGATATTAGCGGCGCGTGGGAAGAAGCCTCTGTTCTAATGAGCTAATTACTGCTATCAGTCCTCAAAGAGGCGAATGAATGGAAGCGAAGCAAAGGAGACAGGGTCTATTTATCCAAATATTCAAAGACTGGAGCGTGATGTTGGCCTCCGCCTGACATTATGACATCATCACATTCTAAATCGTGAACGCCGCCTATTAGGCCGATTTTAGCCCCGATTCTCCCCTTCCAACACTCTTAAAGGAACAGGCCACCGTGTTTCCAGACTGAGGTATGTTCTTACCTGAACTTAGACGAGTTGATGCACCTGTCTGGTCTTTGTGCCCGTGGACGAGCGTGGCCGCTTCCAACTTCACCCCCGTTTGGAGCCATAGGAATATGTTGGGGGAGGCCAAATCCTAACGACATCTTTGGTCGTTTTGCGTGACTGAGCGCACGCACAAAGGCCAGTCAGGTACGCGTCAACTCGTCTAAGCTCAGGTAAGAACATATCTCAGTGTGGAAGAACGGTGGCCTGTTCCTTTAAGGACACTCCGATTACCGTAAGATATTCTGATCAGATCTTCCTGCCGTGTGTGGTGTGTTAAGACCGTTCTCTTCAGCTCGGAAGGACGTTGGGACCGCTCCGATCGCAAATCGGGGATATTCAACATGTTTGTTTTGTTTTGGCCCGATTTCTCATGGTGTCCCAAGCAGTGTTAATTCCGTCGACTAAAATATTTAGTCTTAATTTTAGTCAAAGTGATATTTCTGACGACTAAAATTGGACTAAAACTAAATTAAAAGTTTTTCATGCGACTAAAACTATGACTAAAATGTCCAGATATTTTAGTCGACTAAAATGAGACTAAATAAAAATGAAAAGGAGAGACTAATATCATCCAAACTTCTATTGACCGTCTGAAAGTGCCTCATATCATGTCAATTCACTGCCAAAGGAACAGCTCTGAGCTTTGTTCATGAGGGAGCAGCTCCATGAAGCAGGACCTCGATATGATTATAATGAATATTATGAATACAAAGTCGACTAAATCTCGACTAAAATTTAAGATATTTTTTTGACTAAAACTCAACTAAAATTGAATAACATTTTCGTCAAAAGACTAAAACTAAATTAAGATAAAATATGTTGTCAAAATTAACACTGGTCCCCCCAAGGACGAAACGAGCAGCGGCCATGTTGACTGTGACATGTAGCCGGTCAGAAAGCGAGGCGACGCATGGACCAAAATCAACAGTCCATGCTCACGTTGTCTCCGCTCCTTTGACTAACACCTTTTCTTTTGATAGTTATTTTTTTAATATATTTTTTTCCAATTAGAAACAAACTAGTGCCACTACCTCTGATTCGTCCGCCATGTTTGTTTGCTTAGAGGTCACGTTCAATTTCGAGAGGTTTTGCGAGATTTCCCGTCTGACCCGGATACGTTGGTGAGTGAACCTGAGTGAACCAGCTAAAGCTAACAGCGGCTAAATGCTAATATCAGCAAAATCCCCTTTTAGCACCGCGGTATGAAATATTAAATCCGTGTGACCTGCGTGTCAATAGTGAGGGCTGTCCACTCTCTCGTTGCCTGCGGTCTGTTTACGTCACATCCAATGGCCGCTGACTGCTCTGCTTTTTGACTACGACACTGGAGGCCGCCATTGCTCCACCTTTGCTGTAGTACCTCCATATGACCGCTATTCCCCCATTGGAATGCATTGGACTTTAGACACGTTAAAAACAACGTTAATGCCCGGTGCCTAATGGTTTAGAAGTGGCTAGAGCTAGATATTCCTCCTGTGATTACGCTGGGTTAAAAACAATCTGGGGCACCGGGCTTTTTATCGTAGTATACATTTTTGAAATCTTGCATAATTAATGAGGGCCTGACTTTGATTGACAGGCCGTTTACGTCGCTGCCTGGCCATGGGCGCGATTACAACAGAAATACACGCCCATTACACGCCCCGCGAGGGCCAAGCAGGGCCGGGTCCACAGTCAAGATCCCCTCTCTTGACTTCTCCAGCCCTATGTAAACTAATAGAAGTGAAGGGGGCGGGCACAATTCATGGCGGCCTCCACGCGAACGTCCGGAATAAGGTGAACAGGGAAAATATATTGAGCAGGCTAACGGACTCATATGATAGGGTCTAACTCCTCCTTTTTATGTCTATGGTAGGGGGCACCGCTGCTGTTAGCGGAAGTAAACATGGATTGAAACACAGCCGCGGATCTGGCAATGTCAAAGTTGCGGAAGAGAGACAGTATTTTGGACGATGGACTTTTGTGGAGCAGAGGCAGCGATGTCTTCAACAAGAAGTGGAATTCACTCACGCTAACTCCATTCAGGACAAGTGCGCGTGTTGTTTCCCTGTCTGCTCCCGTCTACTTGAATGCAGAATGAATGGCCTTTGTAGCACTTCAATGACGTGTAGGTCGGATAACGGCGGCCTGGCCGTTCAGGCTGAGGTCGCGTTGCAAAAAGATCGGCCACGTATCGGATTTAGGACGTGTCTAAAAGGTGGCCCATCGGATCTGTGTCGTTCATGCTGTCATGGGAAGATCAGATACCGGTCGCACAGAAAAAGGGGACTCTATTTATAACGCGCTTTTGGGACATAAAGTTCCGCAACATCTGAAAAGGAAATGACCATATTTGGTTACAGAGTCTTGTCGGTCTCTTTAAGTATGACATGTGGATATTTGTGAACGAATACGCCGTGGGCAAGGCAATGTTATAGTGATTTCCAGACAGAACGCTTGTAAAGGGTGAGTTCTCATCTATATTTTACTCTGACATTAAAAGTAAAATGTTAAAGGAAGAAAACTAGCTAAATAAGATAAATATATTCCTTACAGGAAACTACACCAACCCCCCTGCACTGAAATTTGGAGTAAGTGAGCCTTGAATGTGAGAAAACTTACAGGTGCATTAGACAACTTTTTATGCAAAACTAAAACTTTTATATTTGTATGTATTTGACCAGAGCCGTGGGAAGACATTTACCCCAAAAACGCTTTTTCTGCGCATATTTCCTATTTATTAATATTGCCTGCAGTTCTCAAACTACCCACCAGGGGGTGCTGCAGCGCCCTCAGCACCCTGGGTTCCCACGGCCTTGTATTTGACCCAGCGGCTGTATGTGTGGTCAGAACAACGCCTTTACTTTCAATCACGGTCACCTGTACAACGCTCCCTGATCAATTGTTTTTTTTAGGTTTTCTGGTGTTAGTTGTGAAAACCTTCCAAACATTTGATCCTGGAGCGTCCTAGAGACGACCATGATCAAAAGTAAAGGCGTCGTGTTGACCACTCATACAGCCGCTGGGTCACTGAAAGGTCAAATACGCACAAATATAAACCTTTTTTCCACATAAAAAGTTGCGTAATGCACCTTTAAACCCCTGCAGTCTCTGTGTTTTTAGTAGGAAAACGTTGTGTTTTTGTGTGACATTTACTCTTTGCTCCGATCAAACACTCCTTGGGATTTTTACTTTATTAGAACTCTTCATGAGCTGTCAAAGTCAATCAGTCCTCAAGGGGCGGGTCCACCTCATCCAGACGCTCCCCGATTGGTCGGCTGAAGTCAGAGCACTTCCTGAAGGGGGCGCTCGCAGATGGAACCGGTGTCAGCCCCTGGAGGAAACAAACAACCCTAATGTAATCTCGGTCCATTTCAAACATGACTGTATATGGGCATATTTTTCCACACTATGCGTGAAATGCTTAATGATTTAACTGTGTGCGATGATTACATTCACCTTTTTGTAAATGTATGAAGGGCGCATGGGAGAGAGAGAACTTTTTCCAATCGGCGGTAAATGACCAAAAACACACCGACACTAAGTGAGCTTTGTGATTCATGCACATGTTCGATCAATCTGTTGTTTGTTTCGGGGAGTTCTGGGTTAAATGGACTGGAAAAAAAGATCTGTCTCTTTTCACAATTGAGATCTGGTTCAAACCGTTCACCTTAAAGCAGAATTGTGCTGGTCATATAGGGAGAGTCGGGACGTTTTTTTTAAATATTTGTATCTACATAACTTGGTGCTGATTGTTAGACAATGTCAATGTGGTGTTTGATCCAGCGACCTCGTGTACTGGAGTCCAGCGCCCTATTACGGAGCGATCATTTCGGGCCGGTCTGCTCCAAATTCCCGGGCTGAAAATGATGTCCCAGCACGCCCCTGCCTTAACCTCTTCACCCTCACCTGAACCGAGCACATTTTCTCCAGTATGGCTTAACGCAAATCTAAAAGCTTGAAAAAACATAAATAGCGACAAAAATGAGTGGAACACGAGGATGAAAACGCAACAAAAAAGTGACCAAAAGCAGGGAAAAGAAGTGACGACAACGCGACAAAAACGCAAGGAAAAGGATCTGTTTAAATTAGTCGTGTTGGTCTTACTCCTCCTGGAACCGCCCCCTTAACGTGGTGGTGGTGGTGGGGGGGGGGTTTGAGCTTCCGAATTATCCTGGTTGTCGGGGGCTTGGTGCCCCTGGTAGGGTCTCCCATGGCAAACAGGTCCTAGGTGACGGGTCAGACAAATAGCGGTTCAGAAGCCCCTTATGAGAGACCAACAGGCCCGGTTAGAACCATGAGGCCGTCCTTCTGTGGACCCACCGCCTGCAGGGGGCGCCATAGGGGCTGGTGCTATGTGATTTGGGCAGATCCAACAGCTGCCCCCACGACCCGGCAATGGACAAGTGGAAGAAAATGGAGGGATGATGGATGGATGGTGTTGGTCTTAGCCTTCAAATGAGGCATTACACTGGCTGTAAGCTTTGAGATTTGGGTAAAGCTGAACTGGAGAAAATGCACTTGTTTTAAGGCGGGGGTTAAGAGGTTAAAGAGCCAGTCAGAGTCAGTCATTTCCACCAAAACGTAAGGATACAGCAACTCATGGGCCACTCGGTTCCGATTTGTAATCTAAGGAGAATTCACAGGTTGATACTTTATTCATCGTCTTCACAAGTATTATCAGGATTAACAATAACGCCACAAATGCTGCTCTCTGTTTTTTTCACACCTGCCTTCAGGCTTTGCGTAACAGTCGACGGCTCCATCCAGAGTGCTGCCGATGCCGCGCTCGGGGAGTAAACAGAGCGTCCCCTGACATTTCACAGACAGGAGCGCTTGTGCACATGAGCGAGGCGTTTATTTACCCGCGGCTCCACAATCACCGTGACCAGGGTTCTCGTCAGTGTGGAGGACGACCACTGACCTGTATTTTCTGGCGGTTCTCGCTCCAGAAGGAGACGGCGTCCTGCGACCTGTAATCATGCACCTGCGAGCACACACAGACACAGCAGCGTTCAGGAGGGCAGACACACTGGTGCTGTTGTTTTTCCCGTCATTTTGAGTGGCTTCAGTCTTTTCCTATAAGCGCATTAAACAAACTTTGGAAAGTATATTTAACATTCTTTTAAAGGTGCATTATGTCACTTTTTACCCAGGAAAAAGTGTTATATTAGTGTGTATTGTATTTGACCTTTCAGTGACGCTTGAAGCTGTGTATGGGTGGTTAGCATGGCGCCTTTACTTTCTCTCACGGCGGCGTTTACGGATCTATAGTTTTCAGGGTTCCTGAGTTTTCACTGCTGATTGAACCATCTCCGTGGTTACGCATACATTCCATCTGGAGAACCTACCAGAAACCCTCAAAACAATTGATCCCGGAGCGTCATAAAAGCCACCGTGATGGAAAGCAACTTTGGCGATATGCAAGCCGCCCATACAGCGTCACTGAAAGGTCAAATATGCACTAATATTTCATTTTATTTCAAGAACAAAGTGTGCCAGGAAAAAAAAACTGAAATTATACACAATGATAATGAATTATTACGCCAATGATGTCTTCCTCAGATTTTCTTAATTGTTGCATAACTCTTTCCTCCACTGTTTAAGGTGCAATTTGAAAGTGACCAGTGATGGACAGATTATCAGCGCAGAATGGAGGACCCGTGTCAAACACAGCTGAAGTGGTTTCAGAGCTGGCTTTTGTGTAGCTGCTGTGTACAGACCGGTGTGATGCGCTCTCTCAGGGGAACGAAGCCCGGGACGCTGAAGCTCTCCTCGGTGACTGAGCGGTACTCCGGCTCACACGGAGCACGCTCCATCTGATGCTCGAGCTTCTGTCTGTAACACATCCACACAACATGCTTCAAGAGCAACTGCTTCCTCTGAACGTTACGTCTGAATCTGATCGGAAAAAACGCTCCAGCAACTTCTCCAAAACCTGGGGCAAGTTAAGCATTTTCCCTTTTTTTCTCTGGTTTGATTTCTGTTGTGATGTTTCCATGACTTTGCTTTGATTTGACTGTATTTTTACTGTTCATTACGGCCTCACGTTGGATAGGTTTCAGGTCTAGTTTATGGTCGTCCCCAGCTCCTCCCTTCTCCGTTGAACATACCTGGCACAAGCTCCCACAAGCTCACTGATTTGCTGCCAGGTACGTTCAACGCAGATGGAGGCTTTGGTATACTTGCTCACATCTCAATCTCGTCTACCTGCGCCCGCAATACACACCTAAGGGAACCAGCACAGAAGAGGTTTGTGAAAGAGGCTGAAGAGAGACTGTTTCCAAACCACAGATTGGAGCCTGATCTGCAGCTCTCATGGAGACGACATCGACGCCCTGACACACTGCATCACAGACTACATCAACTTCTGTGTGGAGAACACTGTACCGACCCGGAAGGTACGGTGGTTCGACAACAACCACCCCTGGGTGACCCCTGAGCTTAAAGCCCTCCTGAACCAGAAGAAACTCAGGGGACAGAGAGGAGCAGAGGAGAGTCCAGCACGAGCTCCAGTGGAGGATCAGGAAGGCCATGAAGGACTATGGGGAGAAGCTGGAGCAGAAGCTGGCGCAGGGCAACGCGCGGGACGTGTGGAGGGGACTGAAGAACATCTCCGGACATGAACAGAGTGTCAGAGGGACAGCTGATGGAGACCAGCGCGGGGCGGATGAATTCAACAAACATTTCAACCGTTATGATTCTCCCCTCACTCCCTCTGCCCCTCTCCCTGCTCCCATCTCCTCACATGTCTCCACCCCAGTGGACACTGCCGCCCTCCCCCGACTACCTTCACCTACCTCCAGCCCCCCTGCACCCACGTCTCCAGCCCTCACCATACGGACTTCCTCCAGCACCTGCCCCTCACTCGCCCCTCTCCATCACACCGGACCAGGTGAGGAGAGAGCTGAGGCGACTGAAGCAGAGGAAAGCTACAGGACCAGACGGCATCAGCCCCAGGCTGCTGAGGACCTGTGGAGACCAGCTCTCCGAGGTCCTCAGCCACATCTACAACCTGAGCCTCAGCCTGGAGAAGATCCCCGTCCTGTGGAAGACCTCCTGTGTGATCCCGGTTCTTAAAACAGCGCACGCCTGGGAACCGGCCCACTACAGACCAGTCGCCCTGACCTCCCACCTGATGAAGACCATGGAGCAGCTCATCCTCACCCACCTCTGCTCTGTGGTGAGCTCACCCACCTGCAGCTCGCCGGGAGTCTGTGAGGGTCATGTTCTTTGACTTTACCAGCACCTTCAACACCATCAGAGCGGCGCTGCTGCGGGGGAAGCTGGACCATCGACTACCTCACGAACCGACCACAATACGTGCGGCTGTGCAGATGTGAGTCCTAGGTGGTCGTCTGCAGCACGGGCCCCTTCACTATCTACACGTCGGACTTCACACACAACACGGACAGCTGTAATCTGCAGAAGTTCTCCGACGACTCCGCCATTGTGGGCTGTGTATCTGAGGGGACGAACTGGAGTACCAGTCGGTTATCATGGACTTTGTGGACTGGTGTGAGCGCAACCACCTGTGCTTGAACACCAGTAAGACGAAGGAGATGGTGATCGACTTCAGTAGGAAGACACTACCACACACACCGCAGAACATCCAGGGGGAGGACATTGAGGTAGTGGACAGTTTCAAGTACCTGGGTATTCACCTCAACAATAAACTGGACTGGTCCCACAACACCAACAAGAAGGGCCAAAGTGGCCTCCACCTTCTGAGGAGACTGAGGTCCTTCGGAGTGAGCAGGCCTCTGCTCAGGACTTTTTATGACTCTATGGCCTCTGCTATCGACTACGCTGCCGTGTGCTGGGCCCCGAGCAGCACAGAGTGGGACAAGAACAGACTGAACAGACTGCCCCCTGGACTCTGTGGTGGAGGTGAGGGACAGGAGGGTATTAGCCAAGCTCACCTCCTCATGGACAACACCTCCCACCCACTGCACGAGACTGTAACATATGCAATAACCTATTTGCAGAATACATGCAGTAATCCCTGTATTTGTATCAGCGTCAATTAATCAACCACTTGCACTATGATGTAAACCTGCACTGCTAATATTGACAATAAAATTGTTTGTTATAGTCTGTTTACTTTATTATGTAAGGGATAATGTATAGAACGCCGGTCATTATCGGGAAAATAAGTACCTTCAGGGCGACACAAGACCAGTCCAGTTCGCGCTGTCGGTACTTATTTTCCCGATAATGACCGGCGTTCTATACATTATCCCGCTTATTATACGGCTATTTGCCAACTGTACACACACAAATAAACTTCATACACTTTTATGAAGGCAGAAAGGTTTATTTAATGATTTCCGCGGCAAATAGTTACCAAACGTTTGCGTGTTGCTTGGCTAGTAGCAGCACGGCTAGTTACTTAATGCTAGCCTAGCTACTTAGTTCAAGGTGCGGTTAGAGAGGAGGAACGGTGGTGAATCTCTGGGTAAGTTGAAAGTCCGACTCCCGTTAACTTCACGAGCGATTCCCCCAGCTTCTCTCGCGGGGACAGGGACAGAGATAGTGTCCGCCTGTCCGCTACTACTACTTGCGGAGTGATATGAAAGACCTGTATTACAAGCACGAACTCCGTTGCCATTGGCAGCGGTCATTATTTTTTTCAGAAGGTCTTCTATCAGAAAATAATGACCGGTAGAACGTTGGAAAATCCCATTCAAGTCAATGGAGCGTTCTACTTGCATTGTGAAGGGCCGTATAATAATTACTGTTAACACCTTTTGTCCCCACAAAGTCCTCGGTAGTCATTGTATATAAGATACCACTATTTACTATTTAATTGATGTTTTTATTCACATTTCCTCCATATTTGCACACCCTGAGTGTTTCTAAGAGCTGAATGTAAAAAGTAAATTTCTCCATTGTGAGATCAATAAAGGCTATCTCATCTTATCTTATCTTATAAAGTAAAAATCAACTATTTAAAAAGTGACCAAACATGACTTCCTCAAACTGGCTTTCCTTGTCTCTCCTCGTCTCTCAGCAGTGTATGTGAAAAGTGAGTACGAGGAGCACAATGTTTCACGCTCAGTTTTCTAAGAACACCGCCTTTGGCCTAAAGAAGTGGCCACGCAAAGTTTTGCCCTAATTTTGTGCATAGCAAGCTTGATAAATGAGGCCCCAGGAGATGGGGCCCCTGAGGAATCGGCTCCCGACACACAGCACTGATGGTTGAGGCATGGGTCAAATGTTCAGGACAAATTTCCCAACGGATACAATAAAGTCTACAAATACAAAACACCTAGATGTTAAATAACCTTACATTTAAGTGCCGCATACAATCATTTTTAAAGTGATTAGGAAGGATGTTGTGCTTTGAGACTGCTTACAACAAAGATGGCACCAAGACGCAACGAGCTACACAAGTGCCTCTATCTCAGGCCTTCAGACTAATAAGAAAGCTTGCATGTGCGTGATTCCTTTGCTGTCCTATCGATGAATCAGAACCCCTGATTATTGCAATACTCATTTGAAATCAGATGATATTTTGGCCTGTCATGCTGTTCATATAAACCATACCATGTGCTCTCATAGCCCCGTCCCCCCACAAGCCTTTGTGATTAGCTAAAATCATTGCGCGATTGCTTTGTGATTAATCTTTCCATCGTAGGTCATGGGGGACAACAACATCACAAAAACATGTGTGACTGAAACAGAACTACACCAACAACGATTTGATCTGGAAACATTAAAAAGAGTAGAACATTCACAATAAAGGTCATGCGTGTGATGTCTTACAGCAACAGCATTGACAGTTAGCGTTCCGTCACAGCAGCTAATCTATTGCTAATCAATTTGCAACGTTGAAGCTTCTATTTCTCTATACAGACGGCATCTCTGGGAACTCCCACAAATGGTCACGTTCAAAATTGCCAAACAGGAAAAGCAAAGGGGGATAACAACGCAACAAATGCTGAGGTATGGATGTATTTTGTACCAAATTAGGACACAAAGAAGTGGAGAGGAGCAAAGTAGTTCAATAAATATATAAACAATGGCCTATAAGAATGCAACATGCCTTTGACATGGCCCGAATGTCATTTTTCTATTTTATTTGTGTGTGCTAAATATGCCGGAAAAAATTTAATTAGTGAAAATATGTGATACCTATGACAAGCTTTATTCCCATAGACTGTACACTTAATAGACATCGTGTGCTCACTCCTCCCCGTTTACCACAATGACCACGTTCGAAAGGAAATCTGTGGCGGATTCACAGACAGAAAGGGCGGGATCTTCGCTGTAAACTCGGCCCTCGTGGGGCACGTAGTTCAATCGTAACCGCGCCGTTAGCTCTAATGCTAACGGCCTGTCAATCAAAGTCCGGCCCTCATTAGTATACAAGATTTCTAAAATGTTCCTCACAAAAACCAGCCTGGTCCCTTTAATTATAAGATAAGATAAGATAATCCTTAATTAGAATAATTTCTCACAATGGAGAAATTCACTTGTTTACATTCAACTCTTAGAAACACTCAGGGTGTGCAGAATAGACAGGAAATGTGCAAACGCCAAAGTTCATAAAGTGACAAAGATTATTGCATGTAGTTTTGCAACCCAGCGTTATCACAGGAGAAATAGCTCGCTGTAGAAAGTTTTTAAAAAATTTACGCACCAGGCTTTACAAAAAGTAAAATGCAGTCTGAAGTGCAATGCTTTCTAATGGGCGACTTGCTTGTTTTGCCGCCCCTATATGGAGGTATTAAAGCAATGGAGGGCAATGGCGGCCCCTAGCATCACGGTCATGAAGCAGAGCAACCACCAGTCATTGTTTATTACCCCTCGAGTAGACCACGCCCCTTAGTATGAGGCATAGAAATAAAAAGGATACGAGTTGTTCGATCCCAACGTATGCAGACAGTTAGCAAGTAGGCTAGTCCAAGAGACTTTTCAGCGTCCTTTAGCCTGCTCAATGTATTTTTCCTATAGCCGTTAGCATCAAACTGAACTGGGCTCTGAAACATCTCAAAATATGAACGATCCAAATGTTTTCACGTTTAGGGATAGGCCTCAATAAAAATCATTAATAAATGTACTACAGACCTTCTGAGATTTTACTTTAGACACAAACTAGCGTATAATAGTGTCCTCTGAGCTAAATGCTATCTCAAATCAGTCAAGTGTTTTGCTTTTTGTCCATCCAATGGCCACTAAACATAATCTTATAATACGCTGATGATAAAGAAACCACAGAAATTATATAAATGCCATGAAACAGACTAAACATAAATCCCCATATGTGTATATTGCTCAGTTGCCTCCCTGTTCATTTGTCTGGGGATGGAACATAATGGGTCCGGGATTTGGGCATTTCTCTGATTTCTATGGTATGTGGTATCTGTACCTGTTTAAATTGTTCATACGCTGTAGATGTAAATGGCGGGGCTCATCTCACCTTGCACTTTGGGCAATCTGTTTCTCCAAGAGTTCAAGTCTTCGTCCTGGAGGTGAGATGGTGTGGTGTTAGTAAACAGAAGCTGATCGCATAACACAATCATTCCACTGCTATATTCAGTTTTATGTGAAAAAGCCAATGCCGACCCTTGAGCCTGACCCCGGGGGCCCGGTGCTGGACGTAGGTGGCCCTCACTGTGGTCACGTCCTCCATCTTGGCTCCCAGCTCCATGGACAGCAGCTCGCGGTGACCGTACTTTTGTATCTGGTTCTGGGTCTCCGCTGTGTCGATGTGGGCCACTGCTCCCTGGACAAAAACAGAATTAATTAATTAGTTGAATTATTTAAAAAAAAACATTTACAGCAGCATACAATTGACTTTGTGTAAAACTATAGATTATGGCTGCAACATGTCATTTATTTTTAATTTTTTTATGTTTTAGTTTTCTTTTTGAACGATTCTTTAGTCATCCAACTATAATCATCAGCTGGAGATGAGAGTGGTTTCAACTGAGCTTATACAGTTCAGGAGTGTGATGTCATATCGCTATGCATCATGGGATTTGCAATAATAAACTAATGGAGATGTGGACACTACAGTGTGTTACATTTACCAGCAGTGACTCAGCAGCTAATGGAGTGGTTCCACGGCTTCTTTCTCCACTTTTTAGTCTGTTTTTAGCTAATGTTAGTCTATGGAAAATGTTTGTTAGCCAACATGGCGCATCTCCATGGTAACGGTGATTTTTCCCAAACCCTATAATCAAGTATCTCCCAAATCATTCACACAGCATTCAAACAGCAAGTTTGCAAGAGACCACGCATGATAAATGATGCTAGGACATGCTAGGAGCCACAATCTGCAAAAAGGACTGTGGAGTTTGAGAAACTGAAATAATAAATACATAAATACTGTACCTCTTCTAAAAAGTTGGACGTCATCCACTCGCCTTCTGCTCGTGGTGCTCGCTCATTTTAGGGGATTGTCTTGGGGAATGTGTCTTTACGTTAGTTGTTAGCGCCACAATGAGGGAAGAAACCTGAGAGATTTGTTTACATAGCAACGCCACGGGCTACCAACAGCGTCACCATAGCAACGGCCACCCCTCCTTTCTTTTCTCTTTCTCTTAAGAAAGAGGGAATTTTACCAACAGACAAAATGCTACACTTTAATTAGTTAAACAGATAACATTACACCAATAGAGCATGAATATTTTATTGTACTGTGCAGTTGGAGTAGTTTATTTTTTTTTAAAGAAATATTATGGACATGTATCATTAATTATTGTGTAAATAAATTATTTTATCATTTATTTATTTTCTAAATATTTATTTCCTCTGCGTATTTGGTGCTTATTGTGTTTCGGTGTCAAATAACGTTTTTAAAAAGCTTTCAGCTAGGCTAAATGAATAAAACAAAACTGTAACAAACTGTATTTAAAGTGAAAGACAGTAGACTGCTCAGACATCTCATATGATTTCATCCATGGCAGGGTACTGTTGCATTATTGATAAGTGCTCATTGCATCGGTGATACATCTCTTTGAGGTTGACCCAGGTCTGCTGTCAGCTGCTCCTGCAATTGGAATATGTTTTATGGAAATGCACCAGAGGACAGCACTGATGAGATGGCACAGCAGCCCTACAGGGTTCACTCTGAGGAGTGACTGACACCTGACATCTGTGACAGCCACAACTTCTGCAGAGGAGAGAGGGGGAGGAGTGAGGCCCTGTGAGGAGCAGAGATTAAGGATTCCAGTGTTAGTCTAAACCAGTGGTTCTCCAACTTTTCACACCAAGTTCTGACTAAAATATCTTAAACATGATCTATAACACAATCTAAAATTAAGACACAAATAAACGTGTATTTATCTCACACATATACATAGAGAGAGAGATTACATAATAGAATTTTGCACAGGGCAGGACAATGAGGGCCTGGGGCGCAGATAGACCATTTTAGCTCCTGCACAAGAACAAGTACTACCTCCAGAGCACCCACTAAAAGATTCCGGTGGTGCAAAAATGCCTATTCGCACAGGTACAGTGCTCGAGTGCTCGAGGTGCACATTAGCAACATTAGCATCGCAGTTAGCAAGAGGACAGCTAACGAGTTAAAAACACAAGAACGGGAAATCCTATTGTAATCTATGCTTTACAGGGATGGTTAAAATGTCAGAGCTCGGAAATTCCAACATCCGAGTTCAACTGGAACGCAGGATCGCTCTTAATGTTGTTTGGTCTGTTTTGTTGACAGACCAGGTGACAGGTGACATCACAGCATTCTAAAGGCCTATAATATTATATAGAGGTAACAACATTTTGTCTTTGAGGACATTTTTGGTCTTGCACAGAAAGATCATGGACCCAGTGACTGATATTAAAGATCCATCCATCCATTTTCTTCCACGTGTCCGTTGCCGGGTCGTGGGGGCAGCTGTTGGATCTGCCCAAATCACATTGCACCAGCCCCTATGGCGCCCCCTGCAGGTGTTGGGTCCACAGAAGGACGGCCTCATGGTTCTAACCGGGCCTGTTGGTCTCTCATAAGGGGCTTCTGAACCGCTCTCTGTCTGACCCGTCACCTAGGACCTGTTTGCCCTGGGAGACCCTACCAGGGGCACTCAAACCCCTCCACCACGTCCAGGAGGGGTGATATTAAAGATAATTTCTGTAATTCATAAATTTTAATGCAGTTAATAGGAAAAACTGGCTCCTGCCCCCCACTGGGTCCGGTGACATAATCACATTCTAGAACCAATACAACAAAATACCGACTGTATGTGGACAGTTAGCAAGTCGGCTAGAGTCTGTTAGCCTGCTCAATGTAGTTTTTGTTATAGCCGTTAGCATTAGCCATCAAACGTCGCAAACTAAGAACGACCCAGATGTTTTCAGCTGTTGTCAACTCATCGACCACATAATATAGAGTTCGAGAATGTGATGTCATAAAGCTAAGCATTGTAGGATTAGCGGCAATTATACGCTAATGGAGATTTTAAAAGTTAAAATACTGGAGTTATTGTTCACATTAAAACACTTGGACACCACAGTGTGTTAGAGGTATTTACCAGCAGTGACTCAGCAGCTAATGGAGTTCTTCCACTGCTTTTTTTCTCCACTTTTTATACTGTTTTCAGCTAATGTAACTGTGGATTTTTCCCTGAGGTCAAAGCCTACATACAATGGCCACTAAACGTCATCCACAGAAATTATATAAATGCCATGAAATGGACAGAAAATATGGGGAAAGAGCACTTAATTTAAACACATCCGGGAATTCCTCGTGGCATTTCTATGATTTTTACGGCCTGTAATATCTTATTGTGTTTTTTTCTATTTCTCTTGCTCTGTTTTTACTTGTGGCATAATGCTATTAATATCAATTTGATGGAACTTGAGGACCACAGAGTTTTCCCTACATAATTCTAATGACTGGCCTGTTTTTGATGAGGATGCAGCTTATTATGACACGTAAGACTCGACCGCAGAATCTTCGGCAGTAAAGCTCTCTGGTATCTCGGCAACACGCTCCAGCTTCGGCTCTCATCTCCACAGTAACCGGAGCAGATGAATTCATCCTCATGTCAAAGGAGTCAATGATAGCGCTGTTCTCTTGAGTAACAAATGGGCTGCTTTTCTCGTAGACCGCATTGACACAAAATACATCGACTTTGAGGAGGGCTCCTGGAAGAAAGAATGAAAAATACAGCAATGCTTTGGCGAAACAGAATACCGTTGCTAAAGACATTTGTATATTGCAAGGCATTTGGGTAATTGTTATGAATTCTGCGTGCCTCTTTGTGTATTACATATATTCAGGGTGATTATATATTTACCTTGATTCCTCTGTCAGCTCCGCCCCTGCACCTCTCGGATGAGCCTCAGCCCGACTCTCTTCCTTCTCTCGTTTCCAGGAGAGAAATTGTAGGCCTTTCAATATTTATCCACGGAAAAAGCAGGAGACAAGAAAAATCTGTTAAAATGAATGTAATTGGGTTGTTTAGATCATCGTTTCAGTTTGATGGGCTCTTTCAATGCAATCATTTGTGGAAACTATATGATACGTATATAAGAAATTAAATTCATGTTTGGGTCACGGCTACACCACTGCTTTTACTGGATAAAGAAGTCAGTGCAATTTTTGTAACTTCCAAAAGAGCGACATGGCACAGTCACATGTATGTTCATTAACGTGCACTGTCCCGACCAAATAACCAAACAAACAGACATGCAACTGTGGTAACGCCGACGACGTCAGTATACCTGAGGCCCCCGACCCCGGGCCAACACGCTTCACTGTTGAAGGTATCCCTGACACAAGAGTTATGCTACTGTTACATGCACAAGCACACAGCATGCATGTTTCAGTTCTATATCTTGTGGTGTAACATATTGTATAAAGACGGTGTGCATTATATCAACATGATTTATATATATAAATATATTTGAATCTTCGTCTATCCCTTATTTAGATTTCGTCGCAGGAAATATAGGCAATTTTGACAATTTTCATGCAAAAATGCCTTATTTTAATATGAAAACATAAAATGACAGAAAAATGGCAATACTTTTTTTTCTCATATTTATATCAGAAATGTTCAACAAAAGTTCCAAATTGATGTCTCTACATGTATTTTTATTCCCTATTCACCTGCAGTGTCTCGCCTTAATATTGTGGTAATTGATCAGCCGTCAGCCATTGGATTTGAAGGTCAAAAGGTCGGTCTAATCATAAATCTGACTTCAAAAATGAATTTCTCCATCCAAAAAGATGCAGAATACATATATTGTATGACATTATAGGCAAAATCATTTTCATTTTCAGAAGGGCTCTAAAAAAAAATTGCCCGCATTCTTGAGAGGGGGATGGGGGCAACATTTTTCATTTACCCTCCATAGATGACAAATCCACTGAGAAACGAACCTCCGCTCTCCACGGTCACGGAAGTGCCCGAGATGACCCAACTACAAGACCAGTAAGACATTTAAAAACCATTCAAAGAACTTTAAAATGGATCCTGAAACACACGGGGAGCCAATGCAGCGACTCTAAAACCGGTGTAATGTGGTCCCGCCTCCTGTAATGTGGTCCGGCCTCCTGGTCTTCGTCAGGACACGAGCTGCTGGATTTTGTAAAAGTTGTAAACCTGAGATACTCTTTTTGGGAAGACCAGAAAGCAGGGCATTACAGTAGTCGATACGACTGGTGATAAAAGCATGCATGAGCGTCTCCGTGTTGGTTACCGCTGAATCATCTTTTCACGCAAAATCCATTATTAATTCTTCGTCCATGAGGATAAAAACTATTCTGATTGTTCGGAGTTGATGAATTTGGCTGAACTCTGAAGGCGCTGTGTCTGGACTAATGCAGAGGACTAATCATAAAAGGATTGTCGTCATGATTCAGTGTGTGTGTGTGTGTGTGTGTGTGTGTGTGCGTGTGTGTGTGTGTGTCATTTCAGGGGAAAAACATAAATACATTGCTGATCCATTAATCATGAGCAAAAGAGGCAACAGGAAAACTCTCTCGCTACGTTTTCATGGGCCATCAGCTGGTCTCCATGGATACGTCTCTGTGTTGGAGGTTACAGATGAATATGGCAGGTGTAGCTGAACAGTGGTTTTATATGTGGCCTATGCACAGATATATCGACGATAGTATACCTACTCAGGTTTTAGAGAGTTCTATAGGAACTGAAGGGACTGTCCTAATGAAAAAGTGACTCCATCATAGACCCTCTGGCCCTCGAGATGATTTTGAGGAACATAATTACACAAATCAGATCAAATGTCTTTTAAAGTACTTAAGAAATGTGAAGAATGCTGTCAATTCCTTTCAAATGTCTTAGCAGAACACACATTTAGACTACATAGGTGTACAGCACTGGCATTTGTAGAAAGTGAAGCTTTACTCTGGCTACAACTGGAGGGTCTGGCCCTTGGTCTTTTGACGATGAAGAAAATCATCCCTCCACTGAGCAAACCTGCCTCTACAGGAAGTGGCGTGTGGAAATCAACTTTCAAATGAGACCGTGCAGACCAGTGTTTCCAAAGTGGAAACTGGAAGAGCCTTAGAGCCACTGCAGGGGCCCTCCAAAGACTGGCACCATTTACAAAATAGTTATTCTAAGTAATATACTATATTACTGTATGTGTTTACTTACAGTAAAGTTCATATTAATAGAGGCATCCTGTAATAATTCATTGGAGCAGTCATTTAAATTCATTGAAATTTAAGAATATTAAAATAATTTGTAATATTTACTCTGTTTACTACAGTATATATATATATATATATATATATGCAACTTTATAAGTCAATCACAAGTTTTGAGATGAATGTTAATGCTTCTTTTGCCACCTGCTGGCCATAAAATGTACACACCCACACTTTCCACATGTGACTTCCCAAGTGCAGTCATTGTCCCGTTATAAATGAATGCCTTATCCTGCACCTACAACATGCAGCTGCTATGCACTGTGGGTCTGTGGCTCATCGCCTGACAGGGATGGGTTCCGGGACAGCCCAGGGCTCTGACAGGTTGACTCTTTTAGCACAAATTTAGGGTGAAAATCAATGACCCTGACCCTGAATAAAACCAATGGTTCTCGTCTATGAAGCAAATGAATAACCACTGTAGGAGAGAGGACTTACACATTTCACAGTGGTTTTAGACCCATATATAGTTTGGTTGTTTTGGGACCCAGTGGGCAGTCCGATTTCAGTAGATTTCAGAATAGCACGTTTTCCTGAAGGCTAATTTCAATCAATACACCACATCCGCTAAATCAATTCAACTGGACACATTTTTACATGTTTCGAGAATCCTCCAATTCAAAAGTCGACTTTAGACCCTTTGGAGAAGATGATTCTTGAAATGTCTGGCACCTACTGTAAATGTAAAAGTCCAGTTGAATTTGATTTAGTGGACTCGGGGTAGTGTGTTTAATGTTTTGCTTCTTTTCAGTTTGTGAAAGTGTAATAATGTATAGGTGTGTCCCGGCTCTTCACCCCCGTAGGTTTAATGGGTTATGCAGATCGTATTCCAACATGGCAACAGCAACGGAAACCAAATGAGTGCTATGACTACATTTGAAGAGCATTTGAGGGTTCTGTTTAACATATGCATGCACTCTGTACTGTTCAATCAAAGAAAGCAGAAGAAGAAGAAGAAGAAGAAGAAGAAGAAGAAGAAGAGTGGTTCCTCGATGTAAAAGCGATTTGAGCCGAATGAAGATAGAAAAGCGCTATATATGTGTGACCATTCGCCATTCTAAGGGTTCGTATGGTGTAATTGACCTGTAAGTGCAGTTATACAGCCGTATGAGCATATTTACATTGATGCTATTTGCAAAATAACTAATTGGATTAATAGTCGTTTAAAAACAAGTGCCCTTTTACCTGAGCAAAGGTGACTCGACTGATGTTACACACAATGTCCAACAGGTGGCAAAAGATTAACATGAGCCGACGCTTTATCGACTTTATTGTGATATAAATAGGCTATAAATATATTTGTATGAAAAAAATAGAATAAATAAATACATTTTGTTTCAATTATAAAATAAACAATAAAATAAAGATTATGTCTCCACTACAACTTAAATTCAAATGTAGCCAATTAGACCTTTGGTTTATGTAAATTCACTCTTCTTAAATGAATACGTATTTTGTCGTAAACTCCTCATAAATGTTTATCAATTCACAAATAACAGTGACTAATAGGTTAAATGCGGATTTTGTGAATGCAGTGCCTCCTAGGCCCGCCCCCCCCCAGGGGTTCTTGAACCCCGCTTTGGGAACCCCTGCTCTGCATGGTCTCATTTGAAAGTTGCGCTCCTGAATTCTCTTCCTGTGTGCTGCTGTGACGGGGCACAAGTGGGACCTGGAGTATGCTTTACCTTTGTTTTTGTTTTAAACATGTGTTCAGTGTTGCATGTAAATTGACTCCTCCCCCAACTTGTTGCCACGGCACCCGAGAGAGAGGACCCAACACACGCAGGAGAGCCCACAGAGCGACTGGGCGACCCGGGGAAGGGTCCCAAGTAGTTTTAATGCAGTTGACCTGTGACTTTTATCGTAACTTTTACTGTTTTTTATTAACTCGTAACATTTATTAGGCCTTTAAATCAATTTGATTTAATTCTTTTTTTTAGGGGGTTTATATCTCTTATATTGGTTACACCCCCACCTTTGCTCTCACTTCACCATTTCCACCAGTCGGCCACAACCTGCTAAGTGTCACGTCCGTATCAGTCGTATTTCAGACTTTATACAAACAACCCCATTCACGTACTGATGTGGCTGACTTGTTGGAAATGAAATATGTCTGTATTTTCAACCAAATAAAGGTACAGGCACATGGGGATGAACGACATCTCAAATTTAACCCACACAACAGGGGAAGCCAACCATGACGCTAACAGCTGCATGCTACATGCTAACAGCTAGTGTTGAGTGTTGAACTTTTTTTTCAACCAGTTGCTTCTTATATTACTGCAGGACTTCGGTCCGAATGTCAATGTCAGTGTCAACCTTATTTCTATAGCACATTTACAATGCGAAAAGTGCTTTACAAATAAGCGAAGTCGTAATCTCAGTTCGCGCAATGAATTGTGGGATCGCTCAGAGGTCAATCGGGATAAATTTGACCCGGAAGTAGGTTTTGACAGCGCAGAAGCATACACGAAGACGAGAGAGTGCAGATAAATGTAGTTTAAATGATTTGTTATTGTTTGTATGATATCCAAAACTTACTGAACTGTGTGAGAGGCTCAGGTGGAGGATACAGAGATGCGTCATGATGTTTTTAGACGATGGACAGATGCTAATTTGAAGTTATTTGTGTGGAAACGCGGGCTATCGCTAAGCGGCTACAGAGAGGACTTGTTGGTGTCAGACACAAGACGGAGAAACTCTGGCAGATCCTTGAAAATTCCTCCAGTGAAACAGGTCGTCGAGATAGATGGAGTTTGCTGCTGATCTACGATGTGCTTGTGCCGTGACATCGGTGAAAATAGCATCATGTCCGCGACAGACTTTACCGTGGGTCTGGAAGTGTCGGGCCACTTTACTGCAGTCCGCGACTTGAGGAGACGGCTCGTTGTTGTTTTTTTATCACATTTTATTTTGATCTCCTTTATGAATGCCCTTTTAAGTTTTAAAGTTTATATAGTTTATTATTTATCTAAGTTTTATGTTTCATGTTGCACGATTGCTCTGAAGAAAACTCCTACTTTGTGAACCTGTTCAATGTCAATAAAACCATTTATGATTCTGATTCTGTCGGATTATTAACAAGGAAAAGCTTTCAGTTTCTATACATTTGGATGGTGTGGGACGAAGTACAGTTTCTTGAAGGCCGAGAAAAGAGCCAACAAATTACATATAAAGCATGTGATCGTTGAACAGGACGCATAAGGTGCTATTGCACATGTTTTCCAGGGTTTGTTTATTGTTTCCTTTGCTGCATGACTTTATTCAACTTCTAGGCATTTGCCATTTAGCCTTTCCTTCACACACAATCATCATAATCCCTCCTCCCCCCAGTACAATGCTGAGAGAAAACATGTTCATGTAGGCCAGAGCATTGTGTAGTATACATTTAATTTAGCTTGTGCCACCTGCAATTGGAAATTAAAACCATTTGACCAAAATGTTCGTGGAAGCAGATACTCACCCTCGATATATTTGTGATGATCTGTTAATGTACCACATTTTTTATGCCTGTAAAACAATCTTCATTCATGCATATTTTACATTGGGATTACTGGGAGATGGCGCTTTTATCCCGATTGACCTTTGACCGGAAGCGCTGCGCATGCGCACTACGAGATTACGACTTCGCTTATTGACAAGACAAAACACTGTGAATGCAGCTAACGGGGAGGAAATGACGCCACCTCCACCTCTTTTCCCCCCGCGATACTTATTTCAATGAATCTCAACAAAACGCCTTTAAAAAAACGCCACTACCCTTAAGGTTAGGTTCAGGGTTTGTATGGATTACTTTACAGGGACTAGTTGCTAGTTGTTATACTCACTACTGCCACCTCAGGTCTTATGCGTAACTGCAGTTTCTATATTAAGCTCGAACATGACGGCACTTCAGACCCAAATTAAAAACGTTTTGAGCGACAGTGCAGGATTTTAGATGCAGTTGTGGTGAACAGGTCCGGGCTCATTCCACACATTAGGACATGGCTGGAACATGTAGGGGGAGGAAAATATGTAATTTTAACATGTTTAAACTCCTTTAAGCTTGCATTGTCCTGCGGAGGTCCGGTGGAGAGCATTGTATTTTATAAAATGAGCAAACCAAAGTTCCGCACACAAATTTGCTGCAGAGTTGTAATGTTGTAATGTCCAAAAATATTTTACAATCCAGAATAAAGTTCCTGTGAGAGCTCCCATGTTTACATACAGTTAATAGGTATATTTGTGTAAACTACAGCTGTGATTTGAGGCTGGAGTTTGGACAAGCAGAAGCGTGCAGTAAACCACATGCACAGCGCTATAATGAGGTGGGGACCTGAGGTTTCTTTCCTCCACCGTGGAGCCATGAATATTTGCACACTGAGTCGGCCGCTCGCCCGAAAGCCCAACTTGATTAGTGCCTCGACGTTTGAGGAAGCCGGGGAGCTAGCTGTTACCTGCCATCGCCATGACGACCGCGCTGATGAGACGTGAGGTTATAGTGACGGGGTACATGATTATTTACCGTGTTTCCTCTTTCACCAACTTCTCCACCACCACTTTAACATACTGAAACATGGATGTATGTTCTACCTGATGCAGATACAGAGACGTGGAGAGGAGCAGAGTGGTTCACTGGCTCATAGATACATAAATAACAAAGCATGCTAACCATACTTGTAACATTGCTACATGCTAAAGGCTAGCTTCGAGTCCTGATGTTTCACTTCTAGACAATTTTCTCAATTTTCTCATACAAGTTGTGAGGGGAGGATGACTCCGTTTTCACAGGGGGTAACCCCGCTAACCAGGCCAGTGTTGCCTGGTGGTTAGCTAACAGAGTAGCTAACCTGTTTTAATACATGTAAATTATGCAATTCATTCATTCATTTATGTATTTATTTCAGGCAGAGGGCAACAGAGAATATACAGCAGAAAAACAAAACAAAACAAAAAACAATCCACTTCCACCTGAAAGGGAGTGGGATGAAGAAAACTTATTTAATCCCACCCCCAGTTCCCCACTCAGAGCTCAACAGACTCAACTTCACTGTCACTTGTTTAAAAACTTCTACAAATTATATCATGGTGGCATTACCACATGTGACAACAATTTATCACAGCGCAACAAAAATGTATACCAACAATGTAATGAAAATTTAACAATACCAACAATGGTAATGAACAATATACCAATAATGGTAAGGAACAAATTAAACCAACGATAGCAAGGAATTCGAATATTTTGGGAATATTTTCTCCCATCAATCCAAAGTTTTGAGGATTACTGTGAATATAGCCTGCATAGTTTATATTTCCCCCTCCATGAATTATGGGCTGTTGCTTGTATTGATTACCCTGCGTCTAAACATAATGGTTAGATAACTTGTAAAGTAGAATATTACTTGCCCTGCTCTGTTGTTTCCTTGATATGGCTGGCCTGAGTCAGGTCTCAGTCTTCTCTATCATTGAGGACTGTGCCTTCCTGCACAGAATGATTCAATAGATACCTGTACCTCTCTTTACTCCTCTCACACCTGAAAGGCTGTTCAGTACACTACATTAAAGGTGCATTATGCAAATGTGTATGTGTGAGGGTGGTTAGCATGTCACCTTTACTTTTCATCAAAGTAAAGCATCAATGATGTGCTCCAATTGATCCTGGAGCTCATCATGGAGCTCCAGGATCAATCTTTTTTTTTTTTAAAGGTTTCTGGTAGAGTTTCTCTGCTGATGGAACCATCTCCATGGTTACGCTATATTACATCCAGACAACCAAGCACAAAACCTTAAAAACGATGGATCCTAGAGCGTCCTAGAGGCCCCCATGATGAAACATAAAGGCGACATGTTGACCACCCACACACTGGGTCACTGAAAAGTCAAACACACACCAATATCAACCTTTTTTCACGTAAAAAGTGACATAATGCACCTTTAAATGGTATTTCTTATTTCTTATTGTATTTAGCTGAATAAGCGGAGTGCTCAACTCACAAGCAGTGGGTTTGTGGTACTGAGCATGACTCGTCAAAATGTTTTTTTTTCTGCGGTGGGTCGGTAGTGTGACTTGGAAAAATGTAAATCGGCCCCTATGATGCAAACCACTGCTGCATGCACTCCACTTATAGTAATGCAGAGTTCAGGCCCTTCTCAGTGAGGCAGGTGGCACACCGTGTAGTCCTGCTAAGTCTGAATGGCCTAATGCTTCCATTAAACTCGACTCGAGCGCAGTCCACTTCATTGGACCAGAGGCTGAACCAGTGTGGGCCCAAAACCACAGACAGAATGGAGTCGATCCCTGTGGTTCTTTCCTTGCTTTGGTGACTTGCAACAATGCGAAAAGAAGGATTCTGCAGTAAAAGCCATAATAAGGCCCATCGGTTAAGCAGAAGACACTATGACGACTGTAATGTCTCTCAGAACCTAGTTTCAAAACGTAATGTTCACAGATGCCCAAAACGCCAGCTTTGTGTGGACGATGCACGTGTTTGATCAAATATATAGAGTCAATATTTATAGGTTTCGGGAGCAGGACCACAACCAATAACTATAACCTTTGTTGTGGTGTGGTCCTTTGCTAGTGAAGTACGTATTTGCGATAAGAGAGTCATGGAACAACTGCTTTGACCGCCATGTTGGATGTAACATTACATTTTCACCTGAGCAAGTTCTGAGACTTTTCCTCTTCCTGAGTTAACCGATATTCTATCTACAGCATAGTTGGCGCTTCACTGGTTAATGATGAATCCTGGCTACAGGCGTCATCCCATCAAAATTAATGATTAGAAAAACATAAAACTTAATGTACTCAGTAAATTGATTTAGGAACACTTGGCAGACCAGAGTGCGGGCACTTAAGCAAAGTCACATCTCCGGAGAAAAGCCCCTCAGCCTTCCTTCACTCTGCCCCCCTCAGCCTCCCCGGGCCGGGCCGCTGTTGTGGTTGGCGCCCTATAGCGCAGTCCTCTAATCTCACCACCTCTTGCGCAGACCTGTTGGACTAATACCCTGCAGGGAACGTTACGGTTTCTGTTGACTCTAATGATCTAGTCTGTGGATTATACCACACAAAACGCCGGCCACTGGAGCGCACAGTCAATCATTTCTTCATTCAATCCATTAGAGAATAAGGTGAGAAAGAAAACATGTCCTCGGAGAAGGCTACTGCCAGTCGGCCAAGCACAGCATGAACTCCATCAGAGGGATATTGGTCTACACAGTGTGATGTGTCAGCTGCCTTCATTGCTGTGTGTGTATAGTGTTTTCTCCTTTGGTACCGCTGCAATGGAAACAATCGTGCTATAGCCATTCCACGCTACAAGTTTTTCCGGATAATCCCAGGCCTAATCTTTTGTCCAAACAATGATGGGAAATGGCAGCATCATGGATTACGCGGCATGTAAGGGGCTCCGCAGGTGGATAATCCCTCTCCCTTGTCTTAAAGGGTGCTCGTTTAGGATTTGTTCTTGTCTCGGTTTTACTTTTGAAAGAGAACCCGCAGCTCCATGACTCTCCCGGATGTCGTCATTTGCTCTTTCTAAAAACGCCAGGTGCAATGAGTCAGAGACGTTTCTCTTTCTCCGCGACTTCTGAAAATATAGCTTTCTATGTGTTCCGATGTTGGGACCTACCTTTTCTGTTTACATTATTCATTCACATTTCCTCTGGTGAAGTATTTCCTTCCAATGAAACGTTTTTTTGACATGTCGCCAGTGATTGTGTAGTGCAGGGGTGGCCAACCGGTCAGAGGCCAAGGGCCGAAATGTTCAACCTTGATCCTGTGAAGGGCCACAAAGGCACCGACCATTCGCGAAATCCGAGTGTGGTAGTTTAATATGATTAAATGTAATGAAACTGTTATATTTAATCATAATAAACAATAACTTTATGTCTGGCCTTTTTCTTTTCTTTTCAATAATTGTGGTAGTTTTACTCCTCACCTAGATTGAAATAAATGTATATTAAATAAACTGACATTTTCTGCTATTCTGTTCTGACTGGGACAACATTTGATCTATTTATTAACAATATTATTATTTCGAATAGTTTTTGTTGTTGCTTGTTTTGTTTTTTTCAATGCTGGTGTATATTTGTGTGTGGGGCCCTGCCCACTGAGCCCCCTCCTCTGGTTCGCCCCTGGCCTGTGCGCTCAGTGCATGCAGCCTGGTCCTGACTGGACTGTGCAGAGAACGAACTTTAGGCTGCACAAAGTTCATAAGCTTTAATCAGGAGCCTCTGGAGGACGTCTGATGTTCTGTTTTATGTTGCATTTGTTACAGTTACAACATGTGACAGAAAAGTCAATGACTTTGCGTATTTCCGCGTTACGATGTCGCGCTTCGCATCATACGCTTCATTAGAGCTCCGCTTTTTTCCATTTACTAATTATGATCTTTTTCTGTGAATATGAGGCCAACTTTCATCAAATAAAGAGTAGGCTAATCAGAAACTTGAAAAGCACGGAAGCTGATCCCAGTGCCACGATCTGCCTGACTGTTGTTTAACCTACATCCCGCTTTGAGCGAGGCTGCTGCACGAGCACCTTTTACACGCCGCCTCGGAAAGAAGAGAGACAGACTCTCGTTCATGCGTAGAGATGGAAAACAGGGTCTGTAGGACTATGGTTGGATTTTTGGTCAAGATTCTTAAAGACTGTTACAGTTTATGGGCAACATGTACCAATTCTTTTGCAAAGAGCCGCATTGTGTTAAAAATATCTAATCATGCAAAGAGCCGCACTCTGATTGGCCAAGGGCCGCATGCGGCCCGAGAGCCGCGGGTTGGCCACTCCTGGTGTAGTGTGTAGTCTTCTTGAAATTGACTTAGTTTTAGTTTCTTCAAAAGGACATTTGCCAGTCCTGGACGTACCATGTCGCTTATGGTCCAAACATATCAGAAAACTCAATCTCAATCTCTCCGATTTGACCAACACTGCTCCCTGATTTTGGAAAAGGCCCACACAGCAGCTCAAATTAAATTGGGACGTATTATGCAAAATCGACCATTACCATGTTACAACGTTGTTCTCTCATCCGAAACTGAGCGCTGTTTCGACCCACTCGCGCAGCTTTGTGCAATCTTTGAGTCCTCTCCAGCTCCTCCCGAGGTCCTACGTGTCCAGGAAACGCTTTCCTCGCCTCTCCGTCTCTTGTGAATATGCCTCTGATCGGGGAGTAAAAACGCTCGCCGTAGCTTCACTGCTTTCTCTTTGAAGCTGCTGCACAACAAAGGGGAGCAGGAGCAAGGGGAGGCGGGTGGGAGGGACTTACGGAGAGATCATTTTATAATAATTGAATGTCAAAAAACATTTTAAGTCAGGTTTGGATACTGTATTTTGATATTTGACTTAATTTAACTAAATATGCAGCTTTCAATCAAAAATACATCAAATTCAATGCCAGAAATGTAAAGAATATCGCCGCAAAATCATCTTCTTTGGGAGCCACTAATCTGTTGTACATGTTTTTAGTGGTAGGGATAACCAGAGTACCCAGAGACACGGGGAGAACATGCAACCCCTCTTAAACGGTTTGGGTTACATTTAGGGTTAGCAATTATGCACATCCAAATCTCAAAGCTTGTCGACCGCTTACAGCCTATGGGCCAGGCTGATACATAATTTGAAAGCCAAGACCTTCTAGTTTCTTAATCATATGTGTGAGAAAACCACGATGGCGTTGCCTCCCAAACAACAACGCTTTGCTTTTGGCAGTGTCTTTCCTGTTATCAACAAACTCTTTTTGTTTTGTTTTTCAACAATTTAGGACAACAGAAGCAATTGAGCTCTCACGCTAATTCTGGTACATTTACATTGATGCTTTTGGCGGACGTGTTGATTAATGTGCACTGTCCTAATTCAAATAAATAAATAAATAAAATAAATACACTTCTATTGGCAGTTTCTGACAGAGTCAAACTGTTTACATACAGCGAACAAAGCTAAGATTTTATAAGTCGACTATAGGCTTGTAGTCCATGCTCATTGTTGTTGCCTGTCGCTGTTCGCTCATTTATCGTGCTTATTGAAAACATTTTCTGGTATCAGGATGTGTGTGTGGGTTCGCTTTTTTTGGGAGCTCAGTTTGTGGAATGGAGCATTCTGCATCGGAAAAAATGATCAATAATATAGATGTTTATTATTGGTAACTCTCACCCGTTACCTTCATACTAAAGTAGCACCAAGCTACTTTTCCAGAGGAGAAATGAGCTAACCAGCTACTTTGACCATAACCCCTGACCCTAAACCTAACTCCCTGATCAGGAACGGTCGGTAACAGGTTAATCCAGGCGAGGATGACACTTGAGCGCCACAGGACTGTCCGGCATCAGCAACATAAACCCTCCTTGTCATTTTAAAGAATGGACATTAGGGATAAGACCTCACAAAGACCCCACACTGTTCCATTGACCAGGAGCGAAGGCTTGTAATTACAAAGTTTCATTTAGTGAAGCATCATCACTGTCGGCACAATTGAAAACAGCGGGGATGTCCTAAAAAAACATATATTTCCGGAAGACGGAACAACTATTACGTCTGCGGGTCCCATCTTCGCTATAAAAGACCCTGAAACCAACCAGGATTCAGAGCAGCAGCAGCAGCAGCGGAAGAAGAAGAAGACGTAACCCAAAGATCCGCAAGTCGAGATGAAAGCGTGGTCCCGATCAAGCGTCCTGGTGGCGGCCCTGATCCTGGAGTGCTGCGCCGCGTTTTCCGCTGTGCCGCTGGGCAAAGGCGACGACGGGTCCCTGGAGCAGGACGCGCTGGCCTCCCTGCTGAGCGACGAGAGGCCCGACGGCAGCCTAAGTGAGGCCGAGGTGAGTGTTGAATACAGGCCTTAACAGAGTCACCTCCAACTCCATGTTTTGAGCAGAATTCCCACTTAAAGGGACTAGATGTTTTACACTCACTGCTGCCACCTCAGGTCAAACGCGTAACTGCAGTCTCTATATTAAGCTCGTGCATGACGGCACTTCAGACCCGAAGTAACACCTTTTTGAGTGACAGTGCAGGATTTTCGAGGCGGTTGTGGTGAACAGGTCTGGGCTCATTCTACACATTGGGCTGGAACATGTAGGGGGGGGAAAATACTTAATTTTAACATTTTTAAACTCCGTATAGTCCCTATAATCAGCGATACAAAGAGAGACAGGACATTATTACCTCCTGAGCTGCTGGGACAGGCCAGATCCACATCAGCGTCACACATCTGTAACTAATCATTTATGTTTAGTGCAAATATCCTGCAAAGTATATCAAACTCATGTTAAAGCGAGATTCATAGCTAGTTTCCCCTCTTCACATCTTAGCTTTCATGTCTAAAGTATAAAAACGACAAAACTTACCCCGTGCGATGCTTATTTTAGGATGTTGTGTCGGTGGCGAGGCAGAGAGATCCAGGAAGTAGCCACAACATCGCCCCATCTGAACAAAACCTCGGGGCTGGTTTTCTCAAAATAATACCATACATTTAAATCGGGGTCTATCCATTTAGATTTCTCCATGTATATGAAAACATCAAATGTTTTCAAAAATCATATTTATATTAGTAATGTTCAGCAAAAGTCTCAAACTGATGTCTCGAAATGTATTTATTTTTTTCCCACATTCAATAAAACAAATCCTGAGCTGTTTTTAAAGGATTTTAAAGGTATTATGTCTAATACAGAGTGTATATAGTATCTTTGCTCTCACCGCTGCAGAAACATATCAACTCAATAAGTTGCATTCTCCAAACATAAAATCAAATCTACAGATGTTTTCCCCCGACCTCCGCAGGTGAGCGCCAGGCCCCGGCAGCACCGGGTCATCGTGGTGGGCGACCCCGGTCTTTGGCAGGGCCTGCGGGCGCTCCACAGCGGGACGGGCCTGTTCAAACGGCGGGCGGAGGAGGAGCGCCAGGACCCCAACATCCCTATCCTCAGACGGGACACGATGAGGTGCATGGTGGGGCGCGTGTACCGGCCGTGCTGGGAGGTCTAGTCTGGGGCTGTCCCGGCCCGTTCTGCTTCCAGCTGCATGTAAACAAAACCCAAAGATGTGTGAAGATAAACAATAAACCTGGTGTTTTACTCTACGGCTGTTCTATCGTGACATGACTGGTTTTTTATTCTCATTATTTGTGCGGTATTAGACTTTTCCACCTGCCCCACACCAAAATCACACAGGACAATTACGATTTTTTTGCTCTCATTCATGTAACTTGTCTCTGCCTCGGTCCCTCGCATGGGGAAGACAAAAGTGAAAGTGAAAGAGCTCGGGGGGCTATAGCTTCAGAGCGGTCTCCTCTGTGACAGGAGTGCGGCACGGTAGCACAGCGGTTAGCGCTCGTGCTTCACAGCTAGAAGGTCCGGGTTCGATTCCCACCTGGACGGGCCTTTCTGTGTGGAGTCTGCATGTTCTCCCCGTGTCTGCGTAGGTTTCCTCCGGGTACTCCGGTTTCCCCTACCACTAAAAAAACATGTACAATAAGCCCAGGGACTGCAGGTGGAAATTAGCGCAAGTGCTATAACCTGGTACAATGCATCTCTCCTTTCTGAGGCTAATGTATATTGTACACTGTCCCTGTTCAAATAAATAAATAAATACAGGAGTACTGCTTCTAACTAACTCAAGCGAACAACCGGGACGTGCGGAAAGGTCTGTGAGAGCTATAGAAATGCATTTAAAGCAATACTAAGTAACGTGTTTACCTTAATAAATCCTTTCCGTAGTCCCTCTGGGGGTAATACAAGTGTTAAAGAGATGTTTGGCGGGTCTTTCATCTCCCCCTGGTGTCTCTGGACAGAAAACCATGCTTGCAACTTGACTGCCACCGGGTCGGAGCAACCAATACACACTAATAGGATCACGGAGAAGAAGCTAACAGGCTAACGGGCAAAGCTAGCGGGCTGGCGCCACTTTAAACAGTATTTACAGCCAAGTTTGAGTGAAAAAAATAGTATTTACTCTCCAAGACATTTAATAAGTTAGAAAATCGTAACTTGCTACGACACCTGCAGTTGAGCTTATGGCCTCTAGGGGCAAGAGTTACTTAGTACTGCTTTAAAGCGGAGAGATTTGACTGCACTCCTACTTCTACGGGTTGATTCAGGAAGTGCGACGGACAAAACGTCGTACAACAAGCGCCATGAAGGGTCATTTTGGTCTGATTTCTCACTCTGACATTTAAACCAAGATGTTCAAGGGGAAAGCTAGCTTAAAAATGTCAACATTTACCACTGTGAGACACATCGACGTTTTCATCTACCAAACGGTGAGGTCTGGAAATTGTAACATGTCGATGAATAGTGAAGGTTCTGCCGATGCCAAGTCTGCTGCCGCTCGCCGCGTCTCAACCTACATGAAGAAGTGAATATTTGAAAAGTTCATCTGGCGTGTGTTACCGGAGCGTACAGTTCTCAGGAAACACACCCTCGGGCACGGTGTGTGCCGAGGCCCTCGCGGTCGGTGCTGACGGACCATTTCAGCTCATTCCGGGTCGTTCCGAGACAGGACGTGCCCCGGGATTGTTGCTGTCTCGGCTCCCCTCGCCTGTTTGTCTTCACGTCTGAGAGGAGCAGCGGTCTCTGGAAGCGCTTAGGGTCGGGTCGTATATGTCGACCCCCCCTCCCCCCCTGCCCCCGCGCCTGGCAGCTGTTTGACATGTGGTCAGCAGAAGGGTCTGGGTGGGGTTCCGATGGGGCTCATGCAGCAGGAACATCTGGAGCTGAGGCATGAAAGGGAGAACAGCAGCACGACTATAGAGGTTGAATGGAGGATGCTAGTTAGCTTACTGACGGCGCCATGAGGTTGAATGGAGGATGCTAGTTAGCTTACTGACAGTGCCATGAGGTTGAATGGAGGATGCTAGTTAGCTTACTGACAGTGCCATGAGGTTGAATGGAGGATGATAGCTTACTGACAGTGCCATGAGGTTGAATGGAGGATGCTAGTTAGCTTACTGACGGCGCCATGAGGTTGAATGGAGGATGCTAGTTAGCTTACTGACGGCGCCATGAGGTTGAATGGAGGATGCTAGTTAGCTTACTGACGGCGCCATGAGGTTGAATGGAGGATGCTAGTTAGCTTACTGACAGTGCCATGAGGTTGAATGGAGGATGATAGCTTACTGACAGTGCCATGAGGTTGAATGGAGGATGCTAGTTAGCTTACTGACGGCGCCATGAGGTTGAATGGAGGATGCTAGTTAGCTTACTGACGGCGCCATGAGGTTGAATGGAGGATGCTAGTTAGCTTACTGACGGCGCCATGAGGTTGAATGGAGGATGCTAGTTAGCTTACTGACAGTGCCATGAGGTTGGCGTGTGCACATGGATCTGCAGTCTCGGCCGATCAATGTATTTCGCAATTGCCCAGTATCACAGCAGCCGCCTCACAAGAATCACTGAGAATTGGACACTGATAGAGATTTTAGACGAGGAAAAACTCAGACTCCAAAGTGTAGCCAGTCTAGTGCAGTGGGTCCTAAAGCCTCGGAGGCACCACAGGAGGGCCTCCAAATGCTGATATATCACACACATAAAATATGGTTATATTGATTTAGTATTCAGTTGATAGGTGTCACTATTATTTGCAAAGGGCGATGGTAGAGCGAGTCATGATTGGAAGGTCGGAATATCAAACCCCCCTTCTGCAGGCGCACACTGCCGTTGTGTCCTCGGGCAAGACACTTCAGCCCCCTTGCCTCCATTGTCTGAGTACGTTGGTCTGTGAATGACAGGGTGAACGGGTTCCTTGCTGCAAAAGCGCTTGCCTAATGTACTAGGTGGAAAAGCGCTATACAGTCCAGAAAGCTTTACTAAAAACTTTGTTCTTGTTGATTATTTATTAAAAACATATTTTATTTTATGTTACAAGGGCCGAGGAGAAAAATAAACAGAATATCCTTGCAAGGAGTGAGGTATGGCAAGTGAAAAGGAAAAAGAGAAGGAGGAAAATAATAATACAAATAATAGATAAATATACATACATACATACATTTCCATAAAATGAGAGAAATCCCACCAAAACAACTAAGACCAGAGTGTTGTCTACATACACATAGGGGTACATTAAAGGCCAGGAAATCACAAAATGTAAATGTAAATGTTAGTTGGGGTCACCTGCACAAAAGTGCCAGAAAACTCCAAAATAAGATCTTGAGCGTTTCCTCCACAAATGTGTGAGTTTATAACAAACCAAAGGAAGACAAAACCAACTTCATTCCATAACTAGAAAAGAATCAGATATAGCTCCTTTAAATACCTGTACTCCAGACCAATAATTCTGCATTTGGCCCAGCAACTCTCCCCACCCACCCGCCTCCAATTCCCACGCAACCCTCTCGTTTCTTCTTGTTGCATATTAAAGTTCGTCTTGGAACCTTTGTTAAGATCGAACCATGCAAACTGGGATTTTTTTTCAAAACAACAATAGAAAAAACAATGATCTATAACAATCTCAAAGCTTGTGGGGTAAAACACTGAGGTGAGATCTAACTTTATTAATCCTGACAGAAAGTCATGTGCAGGGAACGATGTTAAAGACACAAATACATTTAAAAACAGTAAAAATAAAAATATTCATACCCACCAATAACCTATTTATACAGAGTAACTATAACTTTAGGAAGAGAAATGTAGTTTATGTTCATGCACATGGTATGTCTCTAACAAAGCTGAGGTTAGACGCTCATTTACAGGGAATCACAATCTGAAAGATGAGAACATTATTACTTTCACAAAAAGAACGGGATATACTTGACTCCCCATGACGCTTGTACTTATTTTGTATCTTTGGAAAGCATTTGGCTGTGAAGTAATGTTAAAGTCCCATTTATGTGTAACTAATGAGTCATTTCCTGCCCTTATAATATTGCAAATCTTCTCAAAAATAAGACGCAGAGAAGTCAGCTCTACTCTTTTGTGCCGAGAATTGTTCTTTTCTGCTGATTGAACAGTATTGGGACATTCTTCTCAGAACACTGAGCGTGAGTCAGCAGGCACTCGGCACGCTGGGAAACCCACACCTTTTGGGATTTTTAGAGGGACTTTGTTTGGGGGGGGGGGACGATTGCGCCAGAGACAGGCAGCTCCGAGGCCAGACCGGGCGGGCGCTGTGGAACAAATGAGAGCATTTATTAACGTAATGAAGTGTAATTAAGCGGAACGTCTTGTAAAAACGTAAGGAAGGTGTTAACAGAAATATTATCTGCTGCTTCTGTTATGTCAGCCATAGCATGTCCGACCACCACAGATGGGTCTACGTGTCACTGTTGGCAGCAGGGTCAAGTTCATGGACAAAAACGCCCGAGCTACTTACTGGAGACCTCCCAGGGTATAGATAATGATCATTTGGACAACCCTGGCTGGAGTTGCCTCATAACCAACGCTCCCCTTGTCTAATTTGCTAATTCCAATAATAAAACCGCCATAATCGCGCAGTAATTGCCCTCAGTAGGAACCAGTCTGGAGTTTCCCCCCCTCCGGCTGTCATCGGACCAATCAGGGACAGTGTCAACGCAGACAACATCAATTTGCCTTTTACTGCGTGAAATACCTCGAATGCGGAAACATTTCCACCAGTCTGTAAGACGGCAGGAGACCCGGGCAACATGTTTATATGAGTCCCAGAGGCTGGACAGTTTGAGAGGCTCCAGACAAACCCTTATGTTTTAGAGCCACTGTCTGATCCTTATAGATATTACTTCAAATGTAAATTATAATTGCTCAGGAACCCAAAAGGATGTTCTCATTGTGTGAGAATAGTGCCACCTTAACGTTGGCTTTGAAAAGAATTTTGAATTTAACAATTCACTCGGACCTCCACTTCATCCTGGAGCATCTGGACTCACCAGGAACCTACGCCAGGGTCCTGTTTGTGGACTTCAGCTCTGCCTTCAACACCATCCTCCCTGGACTGCTACGAGACAAGCTCTACCAGCTCAGCGTGCCCGACTCCCTCTGCAGGTGGATCACTGACTTCCTGACGGACCGGAGACAGCACGTGCGGCTGGGGAAGATCGTCTCAGACACTCGGACTACAAACACTGGAACTCCTCAGGGCTGTGTACTCTCCCCCTGGCTCTTCTCCCTGTACACAAACTGCTGCACCTCCAGTCACCAGTCCGTTAAACTGATCAAGTTTGCGGACGACGCCACCCTCACCGGGCTCATCTCGGACGGGGATGAGTCCGCCTACAGGAGAGAGGTGGAACGGCTGGCGTCCTGGTGCAGCCACAACAACCTGGAGCTGAACGCCCAGAAGACAGTGGAGATGATCGTGGACTTTATGCCCCTATAACCTTATAGTTTAAAGTTCTTTAGCTTATTTTTTATCTTAATTCTGTGTTATATGTTTTATGTCGCACGTTTGCCCCGAGAAAAATTCCTAGTTTGTGAACCCTGTTCTGAAACAATGGCAATAAACCTATTCTGATTCTGATTCTGACTCCAGACTCTTTGTGTTAATATAAATGTGCATTTCCCCCTTATGTATAAGACAAAAAAGAGGCTCGACCGATCTCTTTCATTGCTCTACAAACATCCACAGCAGGGCACCTGTGGCAGTGTTTCTTGGCCCCCATTCTGACGTCTGTGGGGGTGGGGGGTGTTCATGGGTATAAGTAAAGACAAATCCTTGAAATTCAAGAATGAACCAATTGTCAAACAACTGTATCTGCAATCAATACATCTTTATGAACTTGTCACATGTTTCACTACGTAGACCCTCTCCTGGCTTCAAACCAGCGATCTTCGGCATCAAACTCCATGACCTTAGCTGTCACACCAACTGACAACAGAAAGTGCATGGCCAATTACATTCATTCTCCATGTCATATTTCTTGTCTCTGCAAATGATCATTGAAATTGCACTGTTCTAAAGGAAGCAGCCACCACCCGCTACACTCCTAATTAACCATAATGAGGAAGAATTATCAGACAGATCACATAAGAAATTTTAATTTCAATGACTGGTTACATCATGGTAACCCAGAAGGACACGCCCACAAACAGCTGTTTTGCTCCCAATTTGCAGCTGAGACAGTTCGGCCGAATCAACAGGGACATGCTCGTCTACTTTCAACAGAACACATGGCTTTTCTGTGTGTCAGCGTCCATTTTGCTGAATCGATGTCAAGGTAAGGGTGCATTAGAGTGGTGAGCTCTGAGGAGACAATATGATATGTTGTTTGAGATGGAATATAAGCTTTGTTGAGTGTAGGTGACGTGGTGGCCCACATTGTCACCAGATAAATTAACACCAGACGATCTAAAACAACGTCATATCCAACCATAAAACTGAAAATATGACGCGGATCTCTCTAAAATAAGAAGTGGCTGAAAGCTAGGGATGCGCTGATTAGTTTAAGTTTGTAGTGATCCTGATTTTGTGTAAATAGCAGGTTCATTCCTCGTGGACTACATGACTGTCAAAAATAAACAAACTTTCACTCATCCGTCTGAAGTAACTTTTGCGTGCCTTCTGCTCAGCAAACTCCTGATCAAATCCATTTTCCTCGCTCATTTCTTTTCAATGTAGAGTTTGGCGAATCCACGCTACATCCTTCTGTCTTAAATCACGCTCTGAAGGTGAAGAGTTGGCTCGGGAAACGTAATGGTCAGCAGGGGGCGCTGTGCATGCTTACAGCCAGGGCATCATCAGTCGCACTGGGAAAGTCAGCCTGCAAAAGTTCCCTGGTTTCACGCAGAAAAAACGAGCCTCTCCCAAATCAAGGCGGTTTGAACCTAAACGTTTACGCTTTTAAATATACCAATACTGGTAGCTTAAACATAGAGAGGCTTCTTCGTAGCTTCAACTGAACGATTCTGCAAAAAAGAAAATCACCAATTACAAAAAAAATTGCTTGTTTCTCCATTTGCGAGAAATGGAGTCTGCCGACTTGTGACCCTGGAAACCACGGCGGGTCACATATTTAAAATATGTAACAAAGGGAACACTTCAACTACTGGGCTAAAGCACCAGTGTGCTTTAGGAAATCTGCAAAATCACTGAGCTACCTTAAATGCACCGTCATGTGGACTATGCTCTTGCACCACTCTTCTTATGTCCATCCAGTATTAATTTAAATCTGTCCAGTCTGTGGTCGGGCCCTGCTCTTGCTGTGGAGGAGAGAGAGTCTGCAGGTAAGTCATTATCCTCCATCATGGACATAATATACAGTATTTAAGCCCCGTGTGCAAACAGCTTTTTTGTGGCGATGTCCAGCAATAACAGCTCATGAAACTCTTGGCAAACAACAAGACGGACGAGAAACCTGTATTAGCTTGGCTCTAGTTAGCGTGCGGTGTTTATTTAGCTCGTTTATCGGCACTGCGAGAAATGCATTCCTGTCCATTTGTTTCTATGGGAGAATAGAAGGGGAATGGCTGGTAGCAACGGTTGCTATGTGGTATGATTGGACAATGACCATTTTGAGGCAGGGTTTTGCGAAATGTTAATTGTGACCGTAACGATTGCTTTTCCGATTCGATTGCAATTTAAAGTAGTACTAAATAACTTGTTTACCTTAATAAATCCTTTCCGTAGTCCCTATGGGGGTAATACAAGTGTTAATGGGATGATTAACTCTCCCCCTGGTGTCTCTGGCCAGAAAATCACACTTGCAACTTGGCTGCCACCGGGTCGAAGCACCAATACACACTAATGGAATCACAAAGAAGAAGCTAACAGGCTAACGGGCAATGGTAACTGTGAGGCTATAGCATCACTTAAACAGTATTTACAGCCTAGTTTGAGTGAAAACAATTATTTCCATTGTGTAATTGGATGTACAATATCCCTCTATCCCAGCGTAGTATTTACTCTCACGGACAATTCATGAGTAAAAAAACACAACATGCTACGACACCTGCAGTGGCGCTTATAGCCTCTAGGGGCATAAGTTACTTAGTGCTGCTTTAAAAGGCATGCAGACTTATTTTGACCAACATTGAAAAGTGAGGTAATTTCCTTCCCACTGTGAATGATTTTAGCCCAGTGTGATGCCCCGTGAAAGTGGCCGCGAGTGAGAGTCGAGACAAACATTTTACTGGATGTTTTGTTGTGAACATGTGGAATCAGTTAGTGCACAATTATGCCGAGGGTAAAGCAAACGTTTACAGGTCTTGTTCTGTCTACGTGGAGTGTGTGGAGCCAGAATAGTGCCACCCTAACACTGGCATTAGAAAGAATTTTATATTAAACATTTTATATTATCATTTAAACATTTGAATTTCAATTTCTTTCATATATATAAAAAAACTACAATCTTTTTTTTTATTTTGGTTGAATGTTGTTAGTATTCCCCTCCTGGACGTGGTGGAGGGGTTTGATCGCCCGAATGATCCTGGAGCTCTGTTGTCGGGGGCTTGGTGGCCCTGGTAGGGTCTCCCAGGGCAAACAGGTCCTAGGTAGGGGGAGGGGTCTCCTGGTGGTTCCCAGAGTCAATAATAAACACGGTGAGGCTGCGTTTCAGTTTCATGCAGCTAAAATCTGGAACAGTCTTCATGAGGATGTGAGACAGGCCTCAACTCTGACAATGTTCAAATCTAGGCTGAAAACAGCTCTTTTTACCCGAGCAGATGAAAACTGAAAGTATTTTATCTGCACTCTTGCCTTTTACTGTAATTGATTAATTTTTATGTTGGATGTTTTAATGATTGATTTGATCTGTTTTCTTGTAATTTTATGCAACTGTGAAGCACTTTGAATTGCCTTGTGTATGAATTGTGCTCTACAAATAAACTTGCCTTGCCTTGCCTTGCCTAGGTGACGGGTCAGACAAAGAGCGGGTCAGAAGCCCCTTATGAGAGACCAACAGGCCCGGTTAGAACCATGAGGCCGTCCTTCTGTGGACCCACCACCTGCAGGAGGCGCTATAGGGGCTGGTGCAATGTGATTTGGGCAACTCCAACAGCTGCCCCCACGACCCGGCAACGGACAAGTGGAAGAAAATGGATGGATGGATGCTGTTCTTATTCCAATAATTTTCAATCAACGTCGGTCCACCGAAATGGAGCAGTCTGCTGAAGTGGATGGAGAGACCTTCCAGCTTGCCCCTGTCACCCGCAAGGTGCGAGTGCATCTCCACTCACGTTCAAACTCTCCCGCTCAGCTGCTCCCGTCCGCCAGGTGGTGTTCGCCTCATGTTTCCTTTAAACTATCTTCTTGTTGTCTATGGCAGAGGACACTTATATCAGGACCGTAGTTTGGCGAAAAGACGTGAGCAGAGCTGCTGTATTCGTCCCAAAGGGGAGTTGAATGTGACCATTTGCCAATTTAATTTAGTGTCGTCCTAAACCCCAGTCTGACAAATGGTGGCAAACGATTAGTAGTGGTTCTCAAACAGTGGGGCAGGGCTCGAGTTAAGGTCATCATGTTCCACTTCTGCCCTGCACTACTGCGTGTAACTGTTTTGGACTGTGAATAGGTACGCCCTTCATTGATCTGGATGCGTATTATGGGCCCCTTAGTGGAGTTCTGCTTAGAGACGAGCACCGGCTCTGCCTCTGCATTTGACCCGATGCTGCTGGCCCACGTTCATCTGCCGTCAGTGACACGTACTGTAGATCTGAGTGTCATCTGCCTATAGTTGTGATGGGACAAATTGTTGGCGTGTATTAGCTGACCCAATGGAAGCAAGAACAGATTGAACGGGAGAGGTCCAAGGATCGACCCCTTGGGGAACCACCCACCCCAAGGCCATTTGGTCTGAGACACAGTCATCAACAAAGTTCACAAAGTACTAAATCTAGAACTACAACTGAAGCCTTGCCTGCGTCTGTGCAATCTTTTATTTTTCTCTCGGGACAAGGAGTTCAATGAGCAAATTAAGTTTAGCCAGGGAGGGTCCATCAACTACTGCACAATTCCACACTGCAAGACTTCATTTGGTCAGTCTGCCTTTTCGTACAAATGTTTGTGAAGGCTCTCGTTCATTCAGGGAGGATCCATCGTGGAAAAGGTTAAATCATCGACTGGACTGGGTTTTGGTACAAAGGTCCAATGCTGTGGAATTTAAGAACTTGAGACCATAATGAGTTTCAAATGTTCACTTCTAGGGTCAAGTCCAAGCTGAAAAACAAACCAAAGCTGTGCCCATTTGACTGTGTTGTACTGTAGTGTTTCCCAACCATTGGTATGGGGACCCATTTTAATGATGTTTTATCAGTAAAAGCTTTAACTTAATTGTTAAATGTTAAGTTGCTAATTGTATTAAAATATTGGCAGGATCCTCGAGTTAGGGGGTATAAATTAATGCTTCGAGGGTTCCATGGGACAAAAAAGGTTGTGTATTTTAATGTATTTTATTATTGTAAATTATGAAGAAAGGCCCGGGTGCCATGCCATTGGTCCGACAACTCGTTAGTCCCACGTCTCATTATTCCGAAAATGTACCATTGAGCAGAGGTGCCATTAGTCCAACCCAGTTGTGTTGTGGATTAGGGAGCGATATTCAACCACTGGCCCTAACCTTAAGGTCAGTGGACTCTTGCCTGAACCTAATTTAATTTTTCAAGCCCTACTCAATGGGACATTTTTTGAATAATGAGAAGTCGGACTAATGGGCCGACCCCGAAAAGCCCAATCAGGGACATCAGGACGGATGCACTCGCACGCGGCTTCTCAAAACACTGGAGAAACTAGCAAAAGACCGGTGGATTATACGGAAATTCTTCTGATGTTTTTGGACTCCCCTTTGCAACGGGACTTTTCACTGAGGCTAAACAGGCGTAAGGACGAGGGGCTCCATGTCGCTGGGTGAGCGGTGCTTACTGTTTGCACACTGTTCTGCTTGTGTACAGCGCTGTTAACGTTTAGCAAGACATAAATGACTCGATTATGTTGTCATATTTTGTGCTTAGGGTAAATGCATTGTTAGTTAATAGTCTGCTGTTTAAATGACGTTATGTAGCAGTTTGCCTGCCCTTCAGAGAAAACGTTTGCCTTGTTGTGTCTGTATGCGTGAGCTTGTGGCATCTCAGACTGATCTAAACTGCCCTCTATAGTCGATTCTGGTGCATGGGAGGTTCCATCATTCTTGTCAGCATTTTGTGATCTAGAGTTTATCTCTGTTCCTTCCTCGTAGTCACTTTCAGATTCACTGAGATCTGCTGCTGGTGTAACTGTGTTCATCTGGTTGGTTGGTGGGTCTTCTACTTTTCTCAGTCTGGACTGATGCCCCCCGACATATGCTCCTCCATGCCTTACAAATACAATGGCTCCATCTTGGCCTATCACCACTCCGGGCCCTTTCCACTCATTACGGTCCACCCTCTTAAAGACTTAGTCTCCTGTGTCATACCTCAGAAGGCTTTTTCTCATTGCATTGTAGAGTCGTGATGTGTTGAGCTACCCAGGAGCTGACAGGGGTTTCCAGAGCTGGGGGTTCATCACTGAGGGAAGATTTGGGTTCTGGCCAAACACACGTTGGTAAGGGCTATAACCATGTACGTTGTGCATGGAGTTCTTTGCCGTGAGTGCCCTATCAAGCGCCGTCTTCCAGTCACAGCTGTTGTGCTTTTTAACTTTCAGCAACATTTCAGCGAGAGTTTGACTGTGCCTTTCCAAAAGACCATTGCTCCATGGGCTGTAGGCTGCAGTAGTTTTGATTTCAATGTTCTCAGTCAATCTTCTCAGATTCACTGTTGGACACTGATCCAACAGTGAATGAACTGCTTCACTATCTTTTTGGGTTTCTTGGCGGTGACTATACTCCCTGCACTGAAGCGAGTGAAGTGGTCGATAGCATGTAAATACCACAAATTAGGTTCAAGTTTGTGTAAGTCAACAGCCACAGTTTCATTGTATGTTGAAGACATGGGAAGACCTACAAATGGCTTGTGCTTTGGCTTACTGTACCTGCTGCATGTTTCACAGTGTTTGACAATGTTCTTGAGAATTGCGTTGCTTTTCTTTATCCTGGGACCCTCAATATTCACTTTTGTAGGCGACTCTGCCAAATGTTGCCACAACAGATATATCTCCCACAAACATAAGACCCTGACTTGACTCGAGGACTTGAGACTTACTTGAACAAAGCTCCAAAAAGACTTGACTGAGGACTTGCTGGTTTTGACCTGCTGCAATGACTTGCATTATTATCTAAGCATTATTGGTTTGAGCGTAACTGTTGAAAGAACAGGATTCATTGGGTTTGGTTCAAAGCAAATAGACACGGCCTTTTCAACATCCAGTGACAGACCTGCGTTTGAAATCACGCTGCTACCGTCTGCAGATGTTTACTTCAGACAGTCTCCTCACACTTTTCTCCTGCACAGTAAATCCTGACGTAATGCTGTCCATCTGTTGCAGGCCATTATCGTTAAGCTGTAAGTCGATCATCGAGTAGTCCCATGTGCTCACACCGATGGGTCACATGATCACATGGCATCTGTCACATGGCGCCTGCAGGCCAGTGCTGAGTCAATATTTATCAGTGGGTTAAGTAGAGGGTCACAGTAGTTAGATGCACTTAGGGAGCGAGATCAATAACTCAGCGGCCGACACAATGTGCCTCTGTTTTAGATGGTTTATTTTCTTTATACCAAACAACCTGATGCCAGACAGTTGTCACGGTAATGAAAGGAAAGGGATGTACAGTGGGAACCATATGTTTACACTTTATAAAAAGATACATTTGCATTTTTTTCTCACTGTCTGACATAAAACCAGAATTAACTTTTTTTTTTTTAGGTCAATTAGAATTTTTTATATCATTTCTATTTGCTAAATGCCAGAAGAATGAGAGATAGATCACTATACCCTTTAAACTATTTGGGAAAGCCCAGATGACGATGTCATGACCTTGGAAGCACAAGTCTGGTTCATCCTCGGGTGTAATTTCAAGACACTTGAAGGTTCAGGTTCATTGGTTAAAACAATGATGGAAATGTCCAGAATAGAATCAGAATAGATTTTTATTGCCATTGTTTGAGAACAGGTTCACAAGCTAGGAATTTTTCTTGATGCGGACGTGCAACATAAAACATATAACACATCATTTAGATCAAATTAAGCTATAAAACTTTAAACTATAAGGCTTTAGGGGGCATGCATTAGGAATAATAATAAATAAGATACAAAATAAAAAGTAAAATATGGTAAGACGACAACAATAGACTTCGAACAACAGTGGGATTATATTTACAGATGAGTATGAGTAAAAAGTAAAAAGTAAAGTGATAAGTGACAGCAGCGGGTCTAAGTGTGGAAACACCACACAGTGCAAAAGCGCAGATACATCCATGAGTCTATGACTAAGTTATTGGGTCTTGTTATTGTTCATGAGTCTGATGGCGGAGGGGAAAAAACTGATCAAGTGGCGGGAGGTATGGGTCTGGATAGACCGTAGCCTCCTGCCTGAGGGGAGAGGGGTGAATAGTCCGTGTCCAGGGTGAGGAGGGTCAGCTGTGTCCAGTCATCAAACAGATCAGAAAGAAGGCGGGTTCTGTGTCCCAGAGATGAACGTGCTGTGTCTGAAATGTGAAGATCAACCCAAGAACAAATGCAAAAGATCTGGGGAAGATGCTGAACCTGTAAGAGTTTGTCATTATCCAGAGTGAAACAAGTCCTGTCCCGACATGGGCTGAGAGGGAACTCTGCCTGGAAGAAGCTCTGACTCCAAAAGAAACATCAAAAAGACAATTTGGAGTTTGCAAATAAAAAAAAGGGATAAAGACTTTATTTTTTGAAGACATTTCCTGTGGCCTGACGAAAAAAGAAATGATGACCATGGTCACGTTTGGAGGAAAAAGGGGGAATCTTGCAAGCCTGAGAACACCATCCCAAATGAAGAAATGCGGGGGTGGCAGCATCATGCTGTGGGGTAGTTTTGCTGTGGGAGGGACTGGTGCACTTCACTAATAAATGACACCATGAAGGAAGAACATGATGTGGAAATATTGGAGCAGCATCTCAAGACATCAGCCAGGAAGTTGGAGCTTGGGTGTAGATGGGTCTTCCAAATGGACAATGACCCAAAGCATACGGCCAAACTGGTTACTAAGTGTCTTAAGACACATTGACTTTGAAAACAAAGTCAATGTTTTGAAGTGGTCATCCAGTCCAGTTGTATGGGCAGATCTGAAAAGGCATGTGCACACAAGACGGCCAACAAATGTGTCTCAGTTACACCAGTTCTGTTTGGACTATTGTGAGAAGCTTGTGGAAGGAAATCCAAAACGTTTAAAGGCAATCCTAATGTATGTAAACTTTTGGTTTTGTAAAAAGTAATAGAAAACCGTGTAGAAAATTCTATCTCTCATTCTTCTGGAATTTGACAAATACAAATAATTGTAAAAAAAAGGAAAACAAAAATTCCTCATCTTCATCCGCCATGTTTGTTTACTCTGAAGTCACGTTTGATCTCAAGACATTTTGCGAGATTTTCCATCTGACCTGGGATGTGTGTGTGATTTTGCAGTGTGGCTGCAAACTGTTATGCCCATGATTTTTTAATCACCATGTGTGGGGTTTCTAAGGTTTGGAAAATCCCAGTCAATACAAAATGCAATTTGCAAATGATTATCACATTTATTACGGGAACAAAACATCCAAACCTCACTGGCTAGCACCACTTTAGCAGTATACAAAAATCTCCATTGTGTCATTGAGTTGTACAATACCCCTCTCTCCCTTTGTCTTTTTTGTCAGCGTAGTATTTACAGTTAGATTTGCCCATTAGCTTCTTCTTCGTAATTCCATTAGTGTGTATTGTGCCTCCGACCCGGAGGAAGGCAAGTTGCAGTTGTGGACACCAGGGGAGATGAAAGACCCCCCAATCATCCCATTAACACTTGTAGTTCCCCAGAGGGACTACGGAAAGGATTTATTAAGGTAAACAAGTCACTTAGGTCACGGACTTTGGGAATGGCTGAATTATGTGAATACGGTTGTTTTAAGAGCTAATTCAAATCAAAATAATTGAAATATTTCAGTGGCTCTAAAAATCCAAAACCGCTCTGGCAGAAGCCAGACTTTAGATAGTTAAGAATTATTTAGAATAAACACTGCCAGAGAATGAATTGCTGGGTTTCAGGTTCTAGAATGTGATGATGTTACAGGACCCAGTGGGGGGAGAAGCCAGTTTTTCCTATTAACTGCATTACACTTTCAGTGTCATATCTAAAAATAAAATGTATGAATGATCATTAATATCATTGACTGGGTCCATGATCTCTCTGTACAAGACCAAAAATGTCCTCCATCCATCCATCCATTTTCTTCCGCTTTATCCGGGGCCGGGTCGCGGGGGCAGCAGTCTCAGCAGAGATGCCCAGACTTCCCGATCCACGCACACCTCCTCCAGCTGTTCTGGGGGGACCCCGAGACGACACCAGGCCAGCTCGGAGACATAGTCCCACCAGCGTGTCCTGGGCCCTCCACGAGGCCTCCTCCCAATAGGACATGCCTGGAACACCTCCCGAGGGAGGCGACCAGGAGGCATCCGGAACAGATTCCTTAGCCACCTCAGCTGGCTCCTTTCGACGTGGAGGAGTAGCGGCTCGAGTCCGAGCTCCTCCCGGGTAACTGAGCTCCTCACCCGATCTCGGAGGGTGCGCCCAGCCACCCTGCGAAGGAAACTCATTTCGGCCGCTTGTATTCGCGATCTTGTCCTTTCGGTCATTACCCAGATCTCATGACCATAGGTGAGGGTGGGAACGTAGATCGATCGGTAAATCGAGAGCTTTGCCTCAGACTCAGCTCCCTCTTCACCACAAAAATCTCCTCAAAAACGAAATAATTTTACCTGCCCCCACCTCATTAAATATTATAGGCCTTTAGAATGCTGTGATAAAATAAGCCCAAGGAGTAGTCCGTCACTCAATAGCGTCCCTGTGAAACAAGTAAAACATTGGTTCCGCTGCATTTAAAGTTGTACTGAAACGTTTCAATATTTTCTGTGAAACGGTGCCTCCCTCATGGTTACGGATGATGTGATGAACAAGGAATAATGTTAAGTACTGGCAGTGAACCCTGTTTGTTGGGAACTAAATAATGTCCTGATGCGGGTTAACGATGGGGATACCGATGCTACCAATCTGCGACATCAGTCTGGAGTGCTACTAATCCTAAAAGCCCGTTTTCCTTTTTTGTGTGTGGAACTAATTGAGATGTTTTTATTTCATGTCGGTGACGAGTGCTGCCCATCCGTCACATCTGCTGCTGAAAGCACACAGCCTCATCTGATTAGCGCGCACTTAGCTCGGTAAAATTAGCCCCGGTCCATTGGTTTGGCCTCACAAAACGGAAATGAAGCAGGATGGCTGTGCGCTGAGTAACTGGGATGAAAACTCACTGCTGAGGAGGAAAAGCGGTTTATCTCACCAAGTGTTGAGAGGTCTTGGTAAAATATGGTTTGTTTCTTTGTTTCTGACACAAGTAGCCTACATGAACACTGCTTTTAAATCCGAAACACTGAAACCGATTATTTCATATAAAAATAATGAACATAAAAATGGCCAAAAGTTGTCTTTATTTTCAGCGACGAAAACTAAATAATGGACAGACCCAGATTTAAATGTATGGTTTAATTTTGTTGACATAATAGTAAAATCTGTAAAAACAAAATTTGCCTTGTTTTTGGGGGTTCCGTAGGCGCTAAAGTGGATATTGCGTTGCATGAGTGGAACAAAAACCTAAAGTTTTGTACCGAGTGTGCATGTGCCACACATTTCTATGCTTCTCCGTTCTGGGTGTCTTGCAGAAAGAAAAATACCATATTTGGATTATTTGCAGGACATGTGGATGTAAAATATGTCAATATTAGTGAATGAATGAGCCGCTTGTGAAGCGAAGTTGAAACTACTTCCGGGATAGCATCACATCATTACCCTAAGCAGGTAACACTTTACATGACGACCCGGTAACTGCTAGGTAGTTACCAAGTAATTACAGTAGTAACTACTAGTAATAAATATCAATAAAAGAGGTAGTTCTTGGGTAATTAAAGTAGTAGTTAATAGGGAAGGGAATCTTATTTGTATAGCACTTTTCATATGACACAAGTCACACCCAAAGGGCTTCACACATGAAAGAGAGGGGGGTTCAATCACTCCATGCTGACGGTGGTGAGCTACATCTGTAGCCACAGTTTCCCCTGGGGCAGACTGACAGAAGCGAGGCTGCACACATCTGCGCCAACGGTCCCTCCGACCACCACCAACCACTCACACATAGTGTGCTTTATCCGGGGCCGGGTCGCGGGGGCAGCAGTCTCAGCAGAGATGCCCAGACTTCCAGGTCCATGCACACCTCCTCTAGCTGTTCTGGGACATACTTCTTCCACCGCCCGACCACATCCCCAGTCGAGGTCAGCAGCCCCCCCACACTGTAAACAGTGTTGGTGAAGCACTGCTTCCCCCTCCTGAGGCACCGGATGGTTTGCCAGAATCTCTTCGACCGATAGTCCTCCTCCACGGCTTCTCCAAACTCCTCCCAGACCCGAGGTTTTGCCTCTGCGACTGCACGAGCCACAGCACGCTTGGCCTGTCGGTACCTCTCAGCTGCCTCCGGAGTCCCACAAGCCAACAAGGCCAGATAGGACTCCTTCTTCAGCTTGACGGCATCCCTTACTTCCGGGCGCCACCACCGGGTTCGGGGATTGCCGCCGTGACCAGACCTAACCCTACACTTTAGTTGACATTTATTACTAGTCATTTCTAGACAATTACCTAACAGTTATTGGGCTGAGTTACTTTTAACTACTACTTTAATTACCCAAGAACTACCACTTTTATTGATATTTATTACTAGTAGGTACTACTGTAATTACTAGGTAATTACCTAGCAGTAACCGGGTCGTCATGTATGGGACCACTGCGTGAAAAATCAATACTTTTACCTGCCGTGTCTCGCCTTAAACCGCTATCACAGAATGCTTCCATTTTGGCATGTCCCGGGCCGCCCCGCTTTAGCTCGGCGCGTGTTCTCTCGGGATGATGAGTGCCTCCATTGAAGAGGTCAGTGCGCCCTGTTTCCTGAACACGCTCCTCCCTAACACGTCCTGGCCTGGCACACTCCGGCCCACTGCGCTCATCCACTGACTTTCACCTCACAGTCCTCCCGGCCGACTCAATTATTCAGCAGGCTCGGCCCACACAGGAAGTGAGGGGAGACCCAGGGGCCGTGTGACGTCGCCTGGAGGAAATGGACCATCTGTTGAGTAGCCAGGCTCTGGACCGTTCTGACCAGTCAGCACAAGCGTTTGATGATTCCATTGTTATGTATGACTTATTTTCACCAACTTAAACACCCTGTACATGATTTTTAAGACAATGGAAAAGGGAGCGCGTTCATTTCAATTTCTAGTTGTGTCTAAGCTCATTATTCTTACTTTATTAAAGCAGTACTAAGTAGCTCGCGCACCCTAGAGGCCATAAGCACTGCAGGTGTCGTAGCATGTTGCGTTTTTTTTTACTCATTAATTGTCCGTGAGAGTAAATACTACAGAAAATACTGACAGAAAAGACAAAGGGAGAGATGGATATTGTACATCCAATTACACAGTGGAGATCATCTTTTTCACTCAAACTTGGCTGTAAATATTGTTTAAATGGCGCTAGCCCGCAATTAGCTTTGCCCGTTAGCCTGTTAGCTTCTTCTTCGTATTAGTGTGTATTGGTGGCTCCGACCCGGTCGCAAGGAAGTTGCAAGTTCGGTTATCTGGCCAGAGACACCAGGGGGAGATGAAAGACCCCCCGATCACACCATTAACATCACAGGAAGAATATCTAGCTGTAGAAAGTCTTATCTGTTTTATCTGTAAAGCTTATCTGTTCTGCGATGACATTTAACGAGTGTAGTTTTTGGGATATCTGCCAAACAACGCGTTTTATCTAAGCTTTACATTTGTTTTATTTACTTAGCTCACATAGGACATTGTAAAATGCACTGAGTGTGGAGTGAATGTAAAATGCTCTCATGTAAAGTGGCCATGTCTGTGAAAGGCGCTATATAAATAAAGCTCTTCTTCTTCTTCTTCTTCTAAAATGGTCCATTCTTGGGTTTGGTGATTCTGTCCTGAGTTTCCCAGTCAGAATTACGGGGTTGGTTCCAATTGAAAGACAGAGAAATTTTAAAAGCAAACAACTAAGCCATCCCTGAAGCTACACAATATGAATGATTATTACAATATTTGTTACTCTTATAAAACGTATAAAATATTGGCTTGACATTTTGACATCTGGAAGAACTTGTTAAGATTTCAATTGTGGGAACCCGCACATTGCAAAAGCTTGAGTTATTGAGTTTAATGTCCTCTAGACTAGAGAACATTTGATTATAAATCAATATGAATCTGACCTCCACACTTGCAATTTGAAGTTTCTTTCTTGTCTTTTTATTATTATAATTATTTGTTTGTTTGTTTGTTTTTTCAGAAATGTGAGCTATTTAAAACCAAGATGGCCCAGAATGACTGTATTAGATTACACCAAGGAGCTAAACTCAGTCAAAGCCAGGTCTAAATTCACTCAGCTGAACCGTGTCTGGAGGAGCATCCGTATCGGGAGCATTAGTGGGCACATTAGCCTGAGTGCCACGTAATGGAGCTGTGGACAGAACCATCTGCTTTCTCATGACATCAGACACACTGCAAAATCACATGACTCATTCATCTGAATGAACTTAGAGGGTTTACGGAAATAAAGACCAAACCTGGGGCTCCAGAGTGCGAATAATTAGTTCGAACGCACGCCTCAAAATGTCATTGGAGCGACTAAATATTCCCCTGGTCGCACTGATACGGCTCATCCTATAAACGTCTCCAGTCATGAAGAAGTTTGCGTCAGAATGATGCAAAAGCTCAGGCACAAAACTGAGTGATCAGACTTTAGATTCATGATTTTATCTGAGTTTTCCTCATTAGCAGCAGTCACAATCCAGCAGTCGTAATGCACTGGGTGTCAAGTTCTCCAAAGGGCACCACATTGAGGCGCAGTCAGGTTATTGACATTGAGTGGCATTGTACAGTATTCCCACTGCTCTTGTATATACAGCGAGAACCATATGTTTACATACACTTCAACTACTGAGTACAGAAGAGGACTCAAGTACCTTCATTGAAGATGGACAACTCCTGTACGACTGAGAACTTACAGACATAATAATAATAAATAATAATAATAATAAAATACCAGAAGAATTAGACTAGAGTCTCATAGAATTATCTACACAATCTGTATTACTTTTTACAAAGTCAGAAGTTTACACACACTAAGATTACTATACCTTTAAACAGTTTGTGAAAGCCCAGATGTCATGACCTTGGAAGCACAAGTCTGGTTCACCCTTGGGTGTAATTTCAAGATGGTCCAGGTTCATTGGTTAAAACAATGATGGAAATGACCAGTCATCATACAGATCAGAAAGAAGGCGGGTTTTGTGTCCCAGAGATGAACGTGCTGTGTCTGAAATGTGAATGGAGCAACATCTCAAGACATCAGCTAGGAAGTTAAAGCTTGGGCGCAGATGGGTCTTCCAAATGGACAATTCCCAAAGCAAACTGCCAAACTGGTTACAAAGTGGCTCAAAGGTGCTTCCACACCAAACGCTTTTCGCGAGTCAAAACGTGCCTATCGCCCATAGTTGGACACTTGTGCTTACTGAAGTCACACGCTCGTCACAAATGTCACCGAGCGTCAAGACGCTCTGGCCTCACGTCAAGACGCTCTGGCCTCACGTCAAGACGCTCCGGCCTCACGTCAAGACGCTCCGGCCTCACGTCAAGACGCTCCGGCCTCACGTCAAGACGCTCCGGCCTCACGTCAAGACGCTCCGGCCTCACGTCAAGACGCTCCGGCCTCACGTCAAGACGCTCCGGCCTCACGTCAAGACGCTCCGGCCTCACGTCAGCTAAGACTGTGTTTGTAGCCATCTTGGAAGTAGCTCTTGCCTGAAAAATACCTGCTGTTTGGGACAAACTCCCTCTTTGCTACTACCATGTCCTATGGATCTTGAAGCTAATCCTCCGTGACTTGTTTACACCTGTGGGCCGATATAGCATCTGCCCCGGTGGCCCAGCCATGTCAGCGTTGGGGAAAGCTTCTGATTAGTCGACGCTCGCGAATTTCTCCAAAATGTTCAACATTTCCAACTCTAGCGTCGGCCGCGCTGGACGCCCTGGAGGCGCGTCAAAAGCTTACCATGAGCAAAAAGCTTCAAAACGTGCCACACAGGAGGCGAGTGACTCAGGACCTCGTGACCCTCCCCGAGGCGCGTCCTCCATGTATTTTCAATGTAAACCTGACGCTTGGCCGGGTTTGGTGTGGACGCACCTTAAGGATAAACAAAGTCAATGTTTGAAGTGGTCCTCACAAAGTCCTGATCTCAATCCAGTTGAAAATGTATAGGCAGATCTGAAAAGGCATAGGCACGCAAGATGGCCTACAAATGTGGCTCAGTTACAACAGTTCTGTTTGGAGGACTACTGTGAGAAGCTTGTTGAAGGAAATCCAAACATTTTAGGTCAAACATTTTGTAATGTATGTTTGAAATGTATGTAAACTTTTGGTTTTGTAAAAAGTAATAAAAAAAAGAAGTTAATTCTGGTTTTATGTCAAACAGTGAGAAAAAAATGCAAAATGAGTCTGTAAACATGTGGTTCTCACTGTATGAATGCTGTTAACAAAAACAAGTATACAAATGTGTGCCAATGCAGACGATGATACAAAACTAGAGCCTGTGAGCATGAGCAAACATGACTTCAGATGCCCTGCCACAACCTTTGGTCATGTGTAGTGTTCTCTGGAGCCTGTGATCACGGCGGCGAGTAAAAGGAAGGAGGGGGAAGCTGTGTCTGTGCTGAAGCACGGAGCCGGGGCGGTGCAGGGGCGAAGCTGACTCAGGTTCAAGGGGGGCAACAACTATTATTAAAAACATATATATAAACTGTTTATATAATTAATTGAAACAAAGCACAACTACAACAACGATCTCGTTTCATGTACGATGTCTAATATACAAAGCGAGTAAAAAAATGTGATCCTTAATATATTTCTTTCAGATTTTTACCCGTGATTACCGAGAGTTACTTTCATGTTATAAAGGTACATTAATAGATATTATACTCGGAGATCTTTCTACTTCCCAGTTGTCATTACCATCCTCAGTATAATTTTAATTTGGGTTTAATTATCATCATTATTATTATTATTATTATTATTATTATTATTATTATTATTGTTACAGTATATATTTATTTTAGTATACTTTATTAAATGCTTCAACACATACAAAAAAAATCCCAAAACAATTTCAACATTTCAAAATAAGCACACAACAATTACAATAATAAAATGTAATGTAAGTGAGGAGCGCGCCCTCTGCTGGCTTTTTCTATAACTACACATTCATCATCGTCTAAATTCCTCGGGGTGTTTTGTCTGAAGAGCGTGTGTGCGTGTGTGTGTGTGTGTGTGTGTGTGTGTGTGTGTCTGTATATATGGTTTATGGAGCCAATTGACCTGACTACTCACCAGCACTACGAGAACCTAAGGGGATTAGCAGGACTATGCTACGGTCCTCATAAACCAAGATTTTGTATTTTCATTTTTAGCATATAAAGAGCATAATTTCATTGTTTTTCTGAAGTCCTTTTAATGCTCAATGATAATATATCATGCACATATCAAGTTTTTTTAAATTCTTAGCTTTTAAAGACCATAAATTGAAAGTTTATTTGACGTCCATATAATACCCCAACCTGACTTCTTGTGTATGGAGTGTATGATGTGCTCCCCCTACCCTACTCTGGCGGTATTGAAGGCTCCATTGTGATTGGTTCTTTATGGGGACACGTGCGGGATATGTGTCCGGGCATGTTGAGTGATTTCGGAAGACATCTAATGGTAATGCGAAGAAGAAGGACCAAGAGAAAGTTCACTCCAAAGAAGACAAGAAAATATATTGGTAAGTATCTAGTCCTTGTTAAATATACGTTATCAAGTATTTTCTGAATGGAACTTAGCCCCGGCCTGGAGGATTTATCCCCGGGCTGGAGGATATGGGGACCGGGCTATTGGGTTTTGGAGCTGGCTGTGGAACTTAGCCCCAGCCTTGGTGAGTTTTCCCCGGCCTGGATGAGTTGGGGGGTGTAGTCCGAGGAGGGGTGCTTAAGAGTGGGTCCGAGATGTGGGCTGTGTGTCCCCGGAGGTCCAGAGGAGTCAGGGGGGCGAGTGTGTGCATGTAGGGCCGGGGTAGGAGTGCCCTGAGCCGGGTAGTGTAAGTGGAGTAGAGGGTGGGTCATTGTGGTGGATGTTGGTGCGGGGCTGGTAGCTTTAGGAGCAGGCTGGTCAGAGGAGGTCCAGAGGAGCCAGGGGGGCGAGTGTGTGCACGTAGGCCGGGGTTGGAGTGCCCTGAGCCGGGTAGTGTAAGTGGAGTAGAGGGTGGGTCATTGTGGTGGATGTTGGTGCGGAGCTGGTAGCTTTAGGAGCAGGCTGGTCAGAGGAGGTCCAGAGGAGCCAGGGGGGCGAGTGTGTGCACGTAGGCCGGGGTAGGAGTGCCCTGAGCCGGGTAGTGTAAGTGGAGTAGAGGGTGGGTCATTGTGGTGGATGTTGGTGCGGAGCTGGTAGCTTTAGGAGCAGGCTGGTCAGAGGAGGTCCAGAGGAGCCAGGGGGGCGAGTGTGTGCACGTAGGCCGGGGTAGGAGTGCCCTGAGCCGGGTAGTGTAAGTGGAGTAGAGGGTGGGTCATTGTGGTGGATGTTGGTGCGGAGCTGGTAGCTTTAGGAGCAGGCTGGTCAGAGGAGGTCCAGAGGAGCCAGGGGGGCGAGTGTGTGCACGTAGGCCGGGGTAGGAGTGCCCTGAGCCGGGTAGTGTAAGTGGAGTAGAGGGTGGGTCATTGTGGTGGATGTTGGTGCGGAGCTGGTAGCTTTAGGAGCAGGCTGGTCAGAGGAGGTCCAGAGGAGCCAGGGGGGCGAGTGTGTGCACGTAGGCCGGGGTTGGAGTGCCCTGAGCCGGGTAGTGTAAGTGGAGTAGAGGGTGGGTCATTGTGGTGGATGTTGGTGCGGGGCTGGTAGCTTTAGGAGCAGGCTGGTCAGAGGAGGTCCAGAGGAGCCAGGGGGGCGAGTGTGTGCACGTAGGCCGGGGTTGGAGTGCCCTGAGCCGGGTAGTGTAAGTGGAGTAGAGGGTGGGTCATTGTGGTGGATGTTGGTGCGGAGCTGGTAGCTTTAGGAGCAGGCTGGTCAGAGGAGGTCCAGAGGAACCAGGGGGGCGAGTGTGTGCACGTAGGCCGGGGTAGGAGTGCCCTGAGCCGGGTAGTGTAAGTGGAGTAGAGGGTGGGTCATTGTGGTGGATGTCGGTGCGGAGCTGGTAGCTTTAGGAGCAGGCTGGTCAGAGGAGGTCCAGAGGAGCCAGGGGGGCGAGTGTGTGCACGTAGGCCGGGGTAGGAGTGCCCTGAGCCGGGTAGTGTAAGTGGAGGAGAGGGTGGGTCATTGTGGTGGATGTTGGTGCGGGGCTGGTAGCTTTAGGAGCCGGCTGGGGATCTTAGCCCCAGCCTTGGTGAGTTTTCCCAGGCCTGGTGGCTTTAGGAGCGGGCTGATTGAATTGAATCCCCCTTTTGTTTTTAGATGAAATTCCCATCAGTGCAGATGAGGCCGAAGAGGAGAGTCACAGTGACTCGGGGGACTCTGCTGAGAAACAAGCGGCAACTGTGGTTATAGATGATGACCCGATCGACATAGCTGATGGAGATACCTCTGATTTTGAAGGCAAGTTCTTCTGTTTACTCTTGTAGTAGTCTTGCTCTGACTTATTCACATTGTTTTGTTTAAATTAATTCCTAATTTTCCTTTTCAGAGGCAGCACAGAGGCCTGCAAAGCAACCTGGACCAAAACGCAGAGTGACAAAAAGAGCATGGTCAAAGACTGAAGAAGCAGCTGTAATGCGGCATTTTAAAAAACACATCAAGAGAGGAAAACTGGCCACAAAAAATGAAGTAACTCAGTGTAAGCAAGCAGAAATGGCCTTAAGTCAGAGAACACTGCAGAATATAAGAGACTTTGTGAGAAATCGTGGACTAGCACATAAAAGACAACTAAAGGTAAAAGATGGATAAGCATGGAGTGTATGTATGAAGAACATTAAAACTTTTCCAGCCTCTAATTGTGGTTCATCCATCCATCCATTTTCTCCCACTTGTCCGTTGCCGGGTCGTGGAGGCAGCCGTTGGAGCTGCCCAAATCACATAGCACCAGTCCCCTATGGCTCCTCCTGCAGGTGGTGGGTCCACGGAAGGACGGCCTCATGGTTCCAAACGGGCCTGTTGGTCTCTCATAGGGGAATTGTGGTTCAGTTATGTTTAAAGTCCTCATAATTCATCTTTGGTCCTCATGAACCACCTTCTGGTCGGTGGCTGTGTATAGACAACCGTAGCTGATACAAGGATGTTAAATAGACCTAAATTTTTTTCAGATTTTTTACAGTTAGTCTATCCAGAGCTTATCTCTCTAGGACCTTGGGAAACCATAGTCCTCTTAAACCACACCAGGGTTGGTTTTTCCAAAAGGTCAACATAAACCATAAAACCACGTATGTGTGTGTGTGTGTGTGTGTGTGTGTGTGTGTGTGTGTGTGTGTGTGTGTGTGTGTGTGTGTGGGGCCATTCCTGCAGCCTGAGGTCAGTGCTGAGATCAGGTTACATGTCCCTGTCTGTGTGTTTATTCCCGGGCACAAAACGCTGTAGCCGTTTTCACACTCACGCGCCACGAGCCCGGGACACACAGGCCCCACTGTTCAGCAGCACTTTCCCATCAACACTTCAGCGCGCAGGAAGGATGTGGGGCATCTGTGCACGCCAAGTGAGGACTATAGGACTAAACTTTACTTATTTCTTTTTTCATGCAGTTCTGCACAAATGTAATACTGGAACATATGAGCAGAAACTACAAGGCAGGGCAAGGCAAGTTTATTTGTAGAGCACAATTCATGCACAAGGCAATTCAAAGTGTTTTCACAGTTGCATAAAATTACAAGAAAACAGATCAAATCAATCATTAAAACATCAACATAAAAATTAATCAATTACAGTAAAAGGCAAGAGTGCAGATAAAATACTTTCAGTTTTCATCTGCTCGGGTAAAAAGAGCTGTTTTCAGCCTGGATTTGAACATTGTCAGAGTTGAGGCCTGTCTCACATCCTCATGAAGACTGTTCCAGATTTGAGCTGCATGAAACTGAAACGCAGCCTCACCGTGTTTAGTCCTGACTCTGGGAACCACCAGGAGACCCCTCCCTGAAGTTCTCAGGGCCCGAGATGGTTCATACGGCTCTAACATGTCAGAGATGGACTTTGGTGCTAAACCATGAAAAGACTTGTACACAAGCAGAGCCGTTTTAAATTCTAACAAGTGAAAGGCTTATGCCCATTAATAGATACAGAGGGGGACATTTTTTCACTTTTTTCAACCATTTTCTTGCGGATTCTAAACATATTTAATCCAAGTGTATTTTCTCCAGTTCAGTTTTACCCAAATCTAAAAGGTAACAGCCTATAGGCCAGTGTCACGCCTCATTTGAAAGCTAAGACCTGCAACACACTGATCTAAACTGACCTTTTTCCCTGTGTTGTTGCCGTGTTGTCAAGAAGCCTTTTGATTTGAGTAAAGCCAAACTGGAGAAAATGTTAACACACACAAATCAAGTCAAGTAAAAATCGGGACCATATGGATTTTTTTTCCACAGCTGATTCTCCAGTAGAAGCAAAAAAATACAATAAAAAACGGCAGTCGTGGCTAGCATTAGCATGAAGCTAACGTTAGTTTCATGGTTATTTATGGGCTGTCGAACCACTTTGCTCCTGTCCACGTTTCTGTATCGTTCAAATATTTACATAATTCAGCATTTTGTTAAAGTCGTTTTGGAGAAATAGGATAATCAATCAATCAATCAATCAATCAATCAATCAATCGGCGGGACCACATCACACCGGTTTTAGAGTCGCTGCATTGGCTCCCCGTGTGTTTCAGGATCGATTTTAAAGTTCTTTGAACGTTTTTTAAATGTCTTAATGGTCTTGGTCCTTCTTATCTTTCAGAACTGCTTTTACCTTATGAACCTTCACGGCCCCTTCGCTCCTCCGGCAGGGGTCTCCTAGTTATCCCTAAAGTCAACAGAAAGACTCACGGCGAGGCGTCTTTCCAATATTATGGCCCTCGCCTCTGGAACGACCTGAGGAGGAGCTCAGGACCACAGAGAACGTTCATGTTTTTAAGAGCAGGCTCAAGACTCACCTTTTTAGCTTAGCTTTTAACTCACATCTGTTTATTTAGTCCTAATGATATATTGTATATTATATTATGTGTATGTATGTGTGTATGTATATGTGTGTGTATGTATATGTACACTCAACAAAAATATAAACTCAACACTTTTGTTTCTGCTCCATTTTTCATGAGATGGGCCCAAAGATCCAAAATTCATTCCAGATACACAATACCACCATTTCTCTCAAACATTGTTCACAAATCAGTCCAAATGTGTGATAGTGAGCACTGCTCTGCCGAGACAATCCATCCCCATCCGACATCATGACTAGCGCACAGGTGTACCTTATACTGCCCACAACAAAAGGCCACCCTGAAATGTGCAGTTGTTTGCTTTATTGGGGGTCTGGGGACTCAGAACCAGTCAGTATCTGGTGTGACCACCATTTGCCTCATGCAGTGCAACACACGCTGTGGTATTCTGCTGCTGCTTGACCGGCGAATACGACAGCGTGGACCAGTTCCCACTAATATCCAGCAACTTCGCACAGCCATTATAGAGGAGTGGACCGACATTCCACAGGCCACAATTGACAATCTGATCAACTCCATGGAAGAAGATGTGTTGCACTGCATGAGGCAAATGGTGGTCACACCAGATACTGACTGGTTCTGAGTCCCCAGACCCCCAATAAAGTTAAAAACTGCACATTTCAGGGTGGCCTTTTGTTGTGGGCAGTATAAGGTACACCTGTGCACTAATCATGATGTCAGATCGGCATCTTGATGTGGCACACCTGTGAGGTGGGATGGATTGTCTCAGCAAAGCAGAAGTGCTCACTATCACACATTTGGACTGATTTGTGAACAATGTTTGAGAGAAATGGTACTATTGTGTATCTGGAATGAATTTTGGATCTTTGGGTCCATCCCATGAAAAATGGGAGCAGAAACAAAAGTGTTGCGTTTATATTTTTGTTGAGTATATAAATATATATATATATATATATATATATATATGGATGTATGATGCGGGGCGTATTGTTTTAAATGTTGTAATCTGTAAAGCACTTTGTGATACCTTTCGGTATGAAAAGCGCTTTATAAATAAAGTTTGATCGATTGAATAAATGGTTTTGTATAGCCCAATATCACAACAGGAGTTGCCTCATAGGCTGCACCAAACATTAAGGCAATAAAACAGAGCAGTAAATAAGACAATGTAAAGTTCAGGCAAATGAAGTCTCCATGTTTTCACATTAACATAATGTCTAATTAAACATCAGCAGCAGAAGGTGACGAGCCCGTGGATGTCTCTGTCCTTAGACTCTCCAGCACGGCGAGAAAAAACTCAAAAACCCAGAGGGAGAAAAGGGAAATCCACTCCCGTGGACGGACAGGCTATAGGGACCCAGGGCCGATGGAGACCCTCAGCAGACGGGACAAGATCGCAGACCGTCCAGTCCTTGTTGGAGCTTCAGTTCTTCTTGTCCAATCCCAGAAGGCCGGGTTCCTCCGTTCCATCTAAACAGGCACTCCCCAGGAGACACCGTGTGAATAGTAATGAACACACTACAGATTAAAGAAATATTGTATCATAATAAGACAAAGTTTGCAGGGGGTTGGTTGTCGCGTTGCTTTTTATAGCCACACTAGGGGCTGAATTGCACTTGAAATGAGCAATCATTATTTCACTTAAAATCAAAGAAATGTTAGCTTGAATAAGAAAAAGCAGATGGTCCAAATTGACTCAAAATCATTAATAAACTTTTACTTCAATTTTTCATCTCAGACAATGACTTTTCCAGCGTGAGTAAATTACATGGCAACTTTTCTTGCCCTTTAAGCCGTATCTTTTGCTTGACGAGGGCGACATCTAGTGGCTAATTGTTGCAACAGTTTTTTTCTCCCACACGGGTAGATTTTTTATTTTATTTTTTAAACTCAGAATGCATGTTTTCGTATTGGACTTGCGTCACATGGGAATACTTCAATACTCTTAAATTAATACACTCTTATGAGCTTCATGCAGCTAAACTCTGGAACAGTCTTCATGAGGATGTGAGACAGGCCTCCACTCTGACAATGTTCAAATCCAGCTCTTTTTACCCGAGCAGATGAAAACTGAAAGTATTTTATCTGCACTCTTGCCTTTTACTGTAATTGATTATTTTTAATGTTGATGTTTTATTGATTGATTTGATCTGTTTTCTTGTGAAGCACTTTGAATTGCCTCGTGTAGGAATTGTGCTCTACAAATAAACTTTCCTGGCCTTGAATATCAGTAACGTTGGAAACCCTCAGGACCATCGAGGTTCACTCGTCCCATGTTTGGTGCTCTGTTGTGAAGTCCAAACGGACAGTTCTGTGACTCAGGGAGACCAGGCCTTTGACGCTTCAGTCGCAGATGCCGCTGATGGTTATTGAGCTGCAGTCGACTCCAGTAACGGCTTCATTTAGGTCGAGGATCGTCCAGTCTCTTCACGGCCAATCGGATTCCTTTTTTGGGTTGAAGTTCTACTAAGAACCTTGTGGAGATCCAACCATGTCAAAGGCTTAACCTCCTCAAATGCACGTCATCGAGTGCATTTTCTCCAGCTCGGCATTACCTAAATCTAAAAGCTCTGACTCGAGAGCTCAGCCAATGGCCAGTGTAACACCTCATTTGAAAGCTAAGACCTACTAAACCAATGTAGATCTTTTTCCTTGCACTGTTGCTGTGTTATCGTCTTTTTGTGTTGCCCTTTTCATCCCATATTTGTCTCTTTTTCAAAACATTTTCATCTTTCTTGTCACATTTTTGATGCTTTTCTCCAAGAACCTTTTAGATTTAAGTTCTGCCAAACTGGAGAAAATGTGCCCAGGTCAGGTGGGGGTTAAGGGGACTATTTTTGCCATTGGCTTCAACTCCTGTTGGGGTAAGGAAACTGTTCAAATGATTATGGACATGATTGATTGATTTTCCAATATCTAACCATTTCCACTCAGATGAATAAACTCTGTATCTCAAAGAACGGTCAAACAAACACAAACACAGATGGAGTTTGGATCGGTTTATTCTTTTTGGTGCTTGTTATCAGACGTCAGTGCATAAACCTGTGTAATCTGGATTAGTGTGATATTATTATGGCTGTAATCATCTCAATACAATTTACCGGGATGTCACCAATTCATAAACTCCCCCGCTCACTTTGTCGTCTCCCTTTGGACAACGGTAGCCCTTAAAATCAATAAAACAATAAAAGCTCTACACGGATTGTACATACAAGCTCAGCCCCCTCTGACGGAGAAGGTCACGGGACATTCTGATCTCTTCAGAAAAGTAAGAAGTGGAAGCGAGGCTGGTCTTCACGGTCGGAGCCAGTCGAGCAGCTGCGGCGTGTAGTACGTGATGATGACGTCAGCTCCTGAGTGCAGAGAAAAGAGGATAATCATATTTATCATATAAAGCCATGCTTATGTTTATATATGTTATTTTTCATGCACTCGAGCACTGAGCTGCATATACACTTAAAGGAACGGGCCACAGTTTTTCCACACTGAGACATGTTCTTACCTGAGCTTAGACGAGTTGATGCGTACCTGTCTGGTCTTTGTGTGTACGCGCTCAGTCACACAAAAAGACCAAAGATGTTGTTAGCATTTGGCCTCTCCCAATGTATTCCTACAGCTCCAAACAGGGTGAAGTTAGAAGCGACCGAGCTCTTCCGTGGGAGAGACCAGACAGGCGCGTGTTGCTCGTCTAAGCTCAGGTGAGAACATATCTCAGTCTGGAAACACTGTGGCCTGTTCCTTTAAAAGTGCTGTTAAACATCACTGTCCTGCAAAATGCTGCTCGGTTTATCAACATCCTCCTGTCGAAAAAAACAAAACGCTGTAAAGATGTTACATAAAATTACATGTGGTGTGCCCCAGGGTTCGATTTTAGGGCCAGTGCTTTTTAACCTGTATATGCTCCCTCTTGGTGATGTCATCAGGAGACATGGACTTTCATAGTTACGCTGATGATACACAGTTGTACATCTCCATGTCTCCTGATGACACCAGGCCAATGGATGCACTTTTTAACTGCATTTTAGATCAAATCCTGGATGGCAGAAAACTGTCCAGCTTAACCAGGACAAAACTGAAGTTTTAGTCTTCGGTTCTGAGGTCCAGAGAGAGAAACTTTTACCCAAACTACAGTCATTGTTTTTTAATCCTTCCTCACAGGTGAAGAACCTGGTTGTGATTTTTGACTCTGAGCTGACTTTAATTCCACACATTAAGAATATCACAAAGAGGTTTTTACCATCTAAAGAACATAGTTAGAGTCTGCCCCATTCTCTCTCGGGCCAACACGAAGCACTTCCGTTATAATGACACTTCCGGTAGGGTAAGTCCGTTCACTAAAGTTGTGGAGACTGCCAGTCGCAGCAGTTTCTATCTCCTCTCCCCCAGTGAGATAGGTCAACGTCTCCACAACTCGGATTGAACGCGCATACAAAGGGCCTATCTCACCGGCCTGGAGTCTAGTCGGAGACTCGAGTGGCCTCGGAGATGTCTCCGATAGGTCCACTGGAGACAAGGCGAGTCTCCAGGTGGTCTCGGTGAAAACAAACAGGTTCCATTTCAACGGAGTCTTCGCATGGTCTCAGAGAGGTCTCTGCACAGTCTCAAGCAGTTGTAGGAATGTTGTGAACACTGGAGACCTCAGTCATATGGAGTCTTTGAGAGGTAGACAACACATAGTATTTGTAACGCAACTGCTTGAGTCTCCATGCAGTCTCCGCTGAAATCGGACATGTTCATTTTATAATAAGCATGACCACGCTAGACCACGCCCCCCAGTATTAAGCGTTTGTTATTCATAAACGAAACCCTATATGGGAGTGTCCATGTGTTGTTGCGTACCGTCGTTACAGGAGGGGTCGTCAGAGGAGAACACACAGGGGGGGTTGTCCAGTGGAGGGATCCCGCTGGCCCACTGGATCCTCTCAGTCTGTGACCACACGATGTCTTTGGTGGAGCCGTTGTAGTACGCCACTAACTGCAACGACCAACAGAGGGCGGTTCAGGCGGGGCAGATGAAACTCAGGCATTTAACTAACCCAGGCCCGACAGGAGCAGCCTTGGTCGATGGCGAGGGGTCTGGGCGAATTGGAAGAGGTTCACACGTCGACGATCCTGGTCATTGGGAAACACCCTACACGTTGTGTTTTTCTTCTGTACACGAGTGTCTCTTTTACCTGCCTTGGACAACGGATGCAGCTATTATGCTAACACATGTTGACTTGTTGACTGACCTTAATCAAGTAGATGAAATATACAATAAATAATGCTTGCGGTAAGTCATAGCTTTAGACCATTACAGTGGAAATTAGACGAGACAAGAAAAAAGAACACATTCATTTCTCACCGGTCTAATAAGGTACTGTGTGTAACTTCCTGCCCATTGCAGAATCAGCATCAGAAAACTTTATTAGTCCCATGAAGGGCAATAACGCCGACCTGAGGGCATTCATCTAAAACAGTGGTGGGTCGGGACCCAAAAGTGGGTCATGGAACAATTTTCAGTGGCCTTTCCCAGAAAATATTTTTATGTACAGGAAAAGTATAGAATCACAACTTGAGTCTGTTAAAATTACTGTTATCGGCTTGTTTTTTATCATAATTGTTTGGGCTTTTTTTGTGTGGTTGTTTTTGGGTGGCGGCTTGTCATCCCAGGGAGATTGTGGGTCCCGATGGCACACCAGTTAAGTCTAAGTCTATGATCTGACCAGATTTTCTAGTGACCCGACTCTCCCAGAGCGAGGTCAGACCTCTCCTCTCTGTCGGACATATGGACACTCTTTCACAGACTCTATTGCGATTATGCGACCGGTCAAAGTCCTGTCAGCACTTCTCGCACGAGCCGCCGGGATCCTGACCGTACATGTCTGTAAGAAAGAGTGTCATTAAGCCCCTTTGTTGTGGAGTCATTTCCCTCCTGGATCAATAAAGCCGGTCTCAGAAGGTGAGTGAATCCGTGCTCCTGCTGTGAAACCTGAGCCAGGACACAGACTTGATTTCAGGCCCTTCTCTGTCGGGACAACCCCCCTCATGTTGACCTGTCCCGCTGTGGGGCACGTAAACACGGCTGTGTCCCAGTGGGAGAGCTCTTTTTCATAGAAGGTTAGCAGTTTAAAGCCACACTGTGAAACATTTCGCCAGATAAGAAGAATAAAATACAAGCTTTCATTTTATGATTTACGATGAATGAATGCAATTTAGCAGCCGTTAGTAAATGTTTATATAATTCAAATTCAAAGTTTCCCCGCGGCCTATCTTCCATATCAACATGAACTGCACGACGAATCGATATTGAATCAACGTCGCAATTTAAATTACTGCAATAACCTATAACCGTAAAGACACATAAACAAACAGAAGTTTCAATGGTGGCTGAAGGAACTTCTCCAGGAACAGGGCGGAGAGGAGAATTAGGAGTCTGACAATAAACCTATTTTCTGACATATCGTGATATATTGCGGGACGATACGTTACCGATACTTATTATTCCGATATCGATACTTTTGATGACGTTATGCATATTAATGAGGTAAGCCGTGCTCCACAGTAATGATCAAGAATTCATGCCAATAGGGGGCAGCGCTTCAAGCACTTGGACCAAACGCTGTCACACAAATATATGACTTTTTATGAGGGCTTTTATAATTGTAAATATGATACATTTGAGATGGATTTATTCTAAGTGCTGTTTAAAAGAATAGGGCAGATCTGTCACTGACAAATCTATAGACCCATTTTCATTATATCATCATAAACAAACGTATATGAGGATGAATAATATGTAGTATGTTAAAATACAGGTTAAAAATGGCATGCTTCAAAAAATCGTGATGTATTGTAGATTATTTGTATCGTATCGAATCGTGAGGTACACAGGGGTTCCCACCGGTTGGAATGATGGCAGAACAATTATTTATGTGTGTGTGTCACGTGCAGTCTGCGAATGGTCTGACAAAACACTTTCTCCCATTGTCGTCTCGTCTCATTGATGTACACTCAAAAACGCCTCGTCATGTCTTAGTCGCCAAAGAGATATTTTTAGCTCATTGTCGTTACGTTATTGTCATTAAAAAAAAGGTGCATCAACAAAATATCATTATCATCTTCGTTGACCGGAGGTAAAGAAAGCACTTTCTGGTATAGGGTCACAGGAGAAGATTTGGGTGAACTGGAGGAGCAATGTGTGCCCAGTGGCTCAAAACACAAATCCAACTCTTTGTGATGAGGGAACGACATTGTAACAGGGAAAGAAGCTCTAAAGAGTCACATTTTACATAATAAAAAAATTAAAATAAAGTCCTTTAAACAGACTACATAAGGTTTTTCCATTATATCAGAAATGACTTTCTGATGCTCCTGTGAACCTCCACTTAACATATGAATCAGAATCAGAATCAGAATTCGTTTTATTGCCAAGGTTTGTGAACAAGGTTTACAAACTAGGAATTTTACTTGGTGCAAACGTGCGACATAAAACATATAACACAGAATTAAGATAAAAAATAAGCTAAGAACGTTAAACTATAAGGCTATAAGGGCATGCATAAAATAAAAAATATTAAATAAATAAGATAAAATAAAGTGACATATGTTAAGACAACAACAATTTGACAATGAACAACAGCGGGATTGTATATACAGATGTTTTGGCATTTAAAGTGGTATTAAGTGTTTAAAGTGATAAAGTGATAGCAGCGGGTCTAAGTGTGGACACACCGCACACTGCAAGTGCAGATACATCCATGACTCTGTAACTGAGCTACAGAGACTTATATTACATATATTAGCAGGTCTCTAGGGTTTGTGACTGTGCTGTAGTGACAGTTCTCTGGGTGAAGTGGCCCATTAAACATGGAGGACAGCTATGGCCGAAGCCAAGTGAAGATAACCTACTTCTGCTTCTTTGGCACAACATGAAAACCCCCCATGATATCAGGAGACAGAGAATTTTTACTCTTACATGTAAGACGCCGCTGCAGCAAAGCCACCGTCCTCAGAAGTCGGGACTCGGGTCGGGGGAATTGTGTTTTCCTCCGCCGAGCTACTGCGCTCTAGTTGTCAAGTCGGAAAGTATGATAGTGTGAGAAACGAGCAAACAGTTTTTCAGGCACTGGTCAATTTAGAGCTTCAGCTAGTTTTCTGCCTTAATGTCGACTGCACTATATCAGTACAACATGGCCGCGCTCCGTGGCTCTCTGTAATAATAGGTTTAAGTTGCTTTTCATTTTCATTTAGTAACTATTTGGCACAGTTTGTTCATACAGTAAATTGTGCCCAAAAGCTTCAAATGAGAGCGTTTATTTAATATCCGACCCTCGCAAGAGAGGAAACTACATTACAGACTGGGACGGAGCCCAAACCATCGGGACAGAAGGCGACAAACACCGGCGCTGGATTAGGGAGGCATTTGAAATTCGGAAATGTAAACCGGGAAGAGGGGGGCTTTTAGGCGCAGTAGCATAGCAAGGCGTGGTGGCCGTTTTGTGTTCTGCGACCGGGGGAGGGGGGTACGATGATATTTCCATGCCAAGCAATGAAGGCAGCTAAAAGAAGGCGCTTCAGAGACAGACAACCACAGTAACTTATTACACGCCGGCCGTGCTCTCCTTCCTCTTCTTTCTCCTTATTTTCTTTAGTTTTTGCTGCCGGAGGCGTCACTCCTCTTCATTTTGTTTGGAGATGCATAGCTCTGAGAAGCAGGTGGGGGAGGGGCTGGGCTCATGGGGCCCTTTCAGGGACTATGTGACGGACAAGTGTTGTTGCACCTTGTCACTGCTGCTGCAGTGACTTTATTCTCTTGGTCGTTTCTGTCAAATCTGTTGGCCCTCTGGGGGCCCCTGCTGGCTTGGGGGCCCCAGGCAGCTGCCTGCCTTGCCTTAAGGCAAACTACGCCTCTGTTTTTGCTTTCACACACAGCACTGAAGAAGTCAGACTGCAGGTATGAAAAGAACCACACTGGTCTGATACAAAAGTATAACGCTTTGCGAGTTTAACACAAGAAGAACAAATGAACCTCTTTCGGATTAATATGACAACATGGTCCTAAAGATAAATGATGTTGGACACGTCCCCTTTAAGAGTGAAAAGTAGAACCTGGACTCACCCCGTACTCTCCTGTCTCCTGATTGGTCATCGACCACAGATCCACGTCAATGTCCCGGGCGTTTTTCTCATCTGTCGTTACAAGGCCGGTCACACCTGAAGAGGACACAGATCAGCTATAAAATTATTCTTCAATAAAGACAGAGTAGTGCGCCGGTATTCTGGGATTTTAAATAATAAAGTACTCAAAAAGGCCAGTGTAACGCCTCATTTGAAAGCTAAGACCTGCAAAACTGATCGGAACGTTTTTGTCTCTTTGTCCCGTGTTTATGTCAAATTTTTTGAGTTTTTGTCTCTTTTTTTGTCACTTTCTCTGTTGCGTTTTCACCCTTGTTTTTGTTGTATTTTGATGCTTTTTTATTCTGCGGGGTTTTGCGAAAGGTCAATTGTAAACCTATCAAATTACAAATTTTTTCCGATTCTGATTATTTTATTCAGACATTTAAACATTTAACAGATACTGACATAAATAAACATAAAGTCTGAAATGGAATAAGCAGAAGCTAAAGCTTATTGCGCCTCCCAGTGTATTTACAAAACAAACAGTAAAAGCTGCCAATGTCTTATGCATACAGTTATACATGTTTTTGTGTTTAGATCGTCACAAAGAAGAAAGAAAAAAATCTATCATCTTAATGTTGCATCATTGGTTTTGTAAGTGTTTCCCCAAACTTCTAGGCCATAGGTCATGTACGGGTGCACGTTTTCTGTAATTGAGGTGAGAGTGCTAACTACTCACCCCAGAATCGGCGGTTCTGTGTCTTCATGGTGATGTTGATGCCATCGTTCTGCGCCCCTCCTTCTGCTAACGTCTCCTGCAGGGCCATGGCGTACAGCAGGAAGCCGTCGTAGAAGCTGCCTGCGATGTAGTCCATCTGCAGACGGGCCAACAGAGCAGCGGTAAGGGGGACGATCCCAAATACTGTACTCGTAATATAAGTCATAAGTAGGACAGGGTGAGTGTTAAAAGGTACAAGGCTCTGGACTAACTGTTCTGCCCTATGTAAAGTATGATTCCTTAAATGTTAGAAATGGTTCATAATCATTTACTTATAAGTATGTCATAATTCATCTGTTACAATTCATGCTAAAAATGCTAATTTAGTTAAAAAGTATTTCTACATAGTCAGCACTGGTTTACGTGAACTTTATTTTGAAGGCATAGTCAGTAGTCGCAATGCATTATGGGTAGCAGAAGCAGTTAGCCAGATGGAGAAAAACGTGTTGCTGGAAAACCTGCCTCTCCATGTGAAAACTTGACCTCCTGTGTTCTACATCTTTATTCACACCTTCGAAAGCAATGGCTGTAAGTTTATATATATTATATTTTGTAGTCACCAGGAATTAGCCTTTTTCCAAGAGCCTTTTTAGCCTAGAGCTCCGTGTATTAGCATAGCAATGTTGCTAACGATCTATTTAGCATAATGAAAAGATAATTAGTTATTAGCAACAGCTAATGCTAACTTCATATCTAGTTCTGGCACTAGCCATTTTGTGGCGCATTTATTTCTCATGGCATTGCATTGGAGTTACATGACTGTAATAAAGGAGCAAGGTGCTCAGTTTCTTGGCTCATGAAAAGAGCTTGGCTCGCTGTTAACCTGCGATAAAGGAATAGACCACCATCCATACTGAGATATGTTCTTACCTGAGCTTAGACGAGTTGATGCGTACCTATCTGGTCTTTACACAGACAATTCTATAGGAGTTAAGATATTACTGCGAGGAAGTCGAAGTGCTCCGAAGGTGTTATTACACCTTACAATATAGTACCCCTTTTTATCCGCTTAGAAAAAAATGTGAAAAAACGGTGGCCTGTTCCTTTAACAAACACAGTGTATCCAACACGTGGTGTTTATATCTAACAGATAGATATAAACTGTTTGAACTATTGGTACCCCCCAAAAAATGAAAACAAAAAACGGACACAAAATAATAAATAATTAATAATTCTTTCCCATGTTTCGATGGCGGGTACGTGGGAGTGCAGATTTACTTTTCTTTGAATCAACGTGCTGCTGCTATTTTTTATTTTATTTTATTAATTTGTTTATTTGATCGGGACTCATGCATGTAAATACGCCAGGCCAGATTGGGCTGATTTCCATCCGGTGTCCAACACTCGCACACTCACAAACACACTCTCATTCATCCTGCCCTATTGTACATGTTTTTTAGTGATGGGGAAACCGGAGTACCTACACAGACATGGGGAGAACATGCAAACTCCACACAAGGATCGAACCCAGGACCTTCTAGCTGTGAAGCACGCTCGCTAACCACCGCACCACTGTGCCGCTAGCAGGACAAACTGCAACCTTTGTCCGTGTCCTGTATAAATGCGGGAATTCCTGTATGTAACTTTGCTTTCAGCCATTTATCCTACATCGCAAATCGATGTGCAAAGTCTTGTGATATATTAGTTTGTTTGTTTGCTAATGGTAAAACCTATACAATGTTTGCTAGGCCTATTGCACTAAACTAGGTCGGTGAGTTCATGCTGTACAGCACATTCAGATAAGAGTGTCTGGGATGAGCACGGCCCCAAATGTCAAGGTTATAAGACCATATTTGGTGTTGAACAAAACATCCTGGTCCACGAGTGTATCTTATCATCCATGGACAAAGAACTGTTTACGTGCATTGGGATGGGCTTAGCTAAAATGGTATGAAGTTATGGGGAGAGGACTTATTCTTTGGACTTTCACTCTGAACCTTGTTTGAACTGTTTCTGTGCACTTGCTGAAGCCGGAATAAATAACTCCTGTGAACTTCATCACTCTCTGCGCTTTTTTATACAAGATGGTCCTGGACATACGATTTCTTACATTTAAATACTGACAGTCTCCTAACTTTTTCTACAGGCTTAATTTAACTAAAATATGCTGTTTTCAATCAAAAATATATTTAATTCAATGTCAGAAATGTAAAAATATTGTCTCGAAATCATCTTGCGACCCCCAGTTTGGGAACCACTGCCCTAACACACCACTCACACAGGCAACTGGAAGGCCTTTTACCTCACGGTCTCCCATCCAGGTACTAACCAGGCCCGAACCTGCATAGCTTCCAAGATTAGACATGCACAGGGTGACCTTGTATGGTTGTGAATGCAAACGGCAGAAGCTAAGTGTGGCCTCACACATGACGACAAAGCTACTTCTCCAAACTCTTGACAGTTTCATCGCCAAACAGAACGTTTATCTCAACTTCCTGGTTTACAAACAAATGAGACCACAAACTGTTTCACACTAAATTATAAAACTAAATGTAACATTTTTTTTCCAGTTAAAATTAATATACTTACAGATTTGGTTGCAAGAGCACATAATACAATCAGATGTTTGTTTGGTTTGTTTCTTTAAAGCACTTGGGCGTTAAAATGAGTAAAATGCCTGTATAGTGAAGCAAACCTGAAACACTAACAACTCCACTGAGAGGCGCAGTACAGACCAGAGAAGGTTCCAGGTGGACGTTAAACTCCTGGTGGGCGCGGGCGTGGAGCTCCTTCTGAAAGGCCTGGTACTCAGGATTATCCGGCGGCCGGTACGTGATCACAAACACCGACTAGAGGGACACACAGAGAAGCGGAGAGTGAGAACACTGAGCAGCAAAACTTCATTCACTTTGAGCGGTCGGATTTTCAAAAGGACATAAGAACTATAATCATGGCTTATTATCGATACACTAACTTCACATATTCTCTGTGTGGAAAAGTCCCTTTATTACCATGGTATTGGTTTGCATCTCGTTCAGTGAATGAATGAATGATTGAATGCTTGTCCGGACAATGTAAAGCTTCCGCTGTCATTATTGTACATATTTCTAAGATATACATCAGTTATAGGGCCTTTAAGTACTTGTTGCTTGGTTACTTTCCACCACTAGCGAGACTGGAAGGTTCTGTCAGTGAGAACTCAAGGCCGATGATGCTTGATCTAAGGTTTAGTTGGAGACTTTACACACACATATTATCCGTAACTGCTGCGCTTTGATTGGACCTTTCCCTGGCAATGGCTCAGAAGCTGTTGTTACCCAGAGCTCCACAAACATGTAGCGGCAGCTCCGGCACCGACTAATCGCTCTCTAATGGCTGCATTCGGCCATTATGTAAAAAGTTACATAAAGCACCTTTTAAATCTAGTTCATTCAAAGAGTGAATACGATGACCAAAATCCCCTCTGAGTCCTTGTAACTGCTGAAACAGGAAAGAGTCGGCACAACTGACACTTCTCACTGACTTACATATGTTTCACCACAGGGACGTTTCGGGCGTATGCGTCTGGAGAAGGGTATACACCGAAACACACTTGTTTTTTTCGATCCAGCACACAGGTTGAGAATTTGTTGTTGATGATTAGTTCAAAACTAAATAAAAATGTAACCTGTCCGTAACCATTATTTAGATTTTGTCGCCTGCAGTGTCTCCTGTTGAAATGCACTTGCATTAAAAGTATCTCCTGGGCAACTGCGTCTAAATGAAGTACAGGAGCGTGAGGGGCACATTGGTGACAGCATGTGTCCCTAAATAGTCCACAGCATTTGGGACATGTCCACACCTGTCCACTGTGGACAGTGCATCACCACCAGGACATTCTGTGGAATTATATTTTAAACAAAATAAAAGTTGACAAAATACGTTTGCTCATTAGGGCTTCTGCAGCTCAGTATATCACATAAAAAGGAGAGTAGTAATGGATGAAAAAGAATCCTAAGGCTCGTTCAATTAAAATCAATCAAAAGTTTATTCCCTGAGCGATACAATTCTAACACAATTTATCTGATAACTACGCTGACCCTATCACACACACACACACGGCTTACATCGGGCAGTCCGAACGCGGGTCATCTCCCTATGCTCAGAGAATATATAGGACACACAATCAATGAATATGCATATAATGTTGAGCCAATCGAAGTCCCTGGCTCATCCTTCCTCGTCTGTAATCTGACTCCATGGTGCTGCTTCCAAGGTTAACCAGAGACCAGATCGGCTCCTTGGAATGTCCTCGCCATCACTCTCAACCTTCGGACCCTGCTCCCAGGACTCAAAACAGTGAAACAAAGGGCCATAAAACCCCCAAAAGAATGTTACACCTAGTTGTAAGAAGACACAGAGTTTGAAACCACCAGTATCAACTGAAACAGAACACATGATCGATACACCACACAGATATATAAAAATCACTAAAGTCTAACATAATAACATATAATAGAAATACTTTCAAATTATATAAAAATATTTCCACATATCCCCCGTTTGATCTTCTCTAAAAGATCACCATCAGGTTGGACATTTGTCATGGGAAATCACGGTGACAGATGAATAGCTTCAGCCGGTCCCCTCTGTCTTGCATAGGCGTTGTCTCCGTCCATGCTCTCTCGGCGTCTGGGCTGTAAAAGCATATACTCACCCCCAGGGGCGGATTTGGTTTGCTGTAATAACATCATACTGCCATTCGGGCCGAATGATTTTATGATGATCACCTCCAAGCATTTACGGAGACAAGGAACCAAACAAAGTCCTATCACACAGAGACACAGAAGAGCAGACACAAAAAATACAAAAACTCTTATCAAGGCCGCTCGCCATGCACCGGAGAACAACCAAGCCAACCAATCCTGGGAGGGATGGCTGTCCCCATCAAAGGCCTGTTTAACCTGCTTCATCTGTTGGAGTGCTGTATCAATCTCGTGGCCGTCTGCGAAATTATCAGGAATGTAAGTACAACAAGTTTCATTAATCATGGCACAAACACCTCCTTGAATGGCGGTCAACAGGTCTAGCACCATTCTATTTTGTAGGACCATAAGTCGGATGTCACTTACTTCATCCCTCAAGCCAGTCCAAGCATCAGTTGTTGCATTTACATATAGTGATAATCTGTAATCTAATGTCTCCAATCTGAACATGTTTTTTCCCACTCCGGTCCAAGGAAAAAGTGCCAACATAACCTTTTGACCCACCGTCCAATGTTTATACTCCGGTGGAACGTCAGTGCCGTATATGGGATCATGTGGTTTGACTTTGATGGTCTCCAAAGACCTTCTACGCCTTGTTACTTCATTTTGTTTCATAACTAGGAAAGTTCCATCGGTAACCCGAACTGGAGCACATATCCCATTCCAGCTAGGTGGCAATTGTAAATATAGAATGTGGTCACATAACCAATAAACTTTATCAATTACATGGGTACCATTTTTACCCGGTATTTCTTGTGGTGCACTCCCTCGCCAATTATATCCTTCTTTTAATTCAACATCTGTGGTGTAATTCGGTTTATATGAATGAACAGTTTCAGCGGTCACATAAGTTGGATAAAGAATTTCCTTGCAGGCCGAAGGAGGCAAAAACCCAACATCCCTTGTCCCATTACCGGCTACACTGTTTTCCGCGATGACGTTTGGCAAAAGCGGTCAGGGGTTGAGTAACATTAACCAGTCTTTTAAATTGAAATAACTGTGGACACGGATCTCGTATTTTAGTGTTATTTGTATCAACTACAGTTAGATTGCTATTATAGCCTTTGGCAGCCAATTCCGCAATACAATCTGACCAATCGTACGACTGTGGCACAGCCCTAAGAGTAGGTGATTGAGAATGATGTGGTATGTAGGAACAAACATAACAGTTTGAAACCTTCTGTGCCTTGGCTTGAAGTTCTACATATCTATACCATGAATTTAACTGATATGCATGTTTTAGTCCTGGTCTCACTTTTGGGTACATCTTATCGTCTGAAACCCATCGCTTATATCGGAGACGGCCACAAAATGTATCATTTCTATGTTTTTGTTTACCTTTAAGTGTATTTACCTCGATTCTTTCCCATGGCAAAATGCCCAACACAACTAATAAACCTAAACCCAAACCACAAATTGTAATTATCCCATAACACCCCCGTTTGGACTGAGGGAAACCCAGTCCAACTAGGAGAGCCATGTAAACGTGGGGAAACGTCCGTCAGTACAGGTGAGACCCTTATCCCTGCACAACGAGCACAGCAAACCAGCTCAGAGTACACTGGAGGTCGACACTTCAGGCACCTGTAAAAACTAACACAGTATATAGCAAAACACAAAAGAAAATAATGAACACAATAATAAATGTCAGGATTAGTCCAAAGAGGTAGAAGATGGCTGTACAGGGTCAGCCGGGCGAGTCTGAGAGGCGTGATACCACTTGTCTGGTTTTCCAGCGACCTTGACAGCATGGGAGGTCCTGGCTGTGACTTCAAAGGGACCAGACCAGCGCGGCTCCGTCCAATTTCGGCGCAGAACCTTCAGATAGACGTGGGAAGGGGCACTCTCATCAGCCTCAGGAGCGGGAACAGCAGTGACTTCAGCCTGAATAGAAAGACTAGAAGCTAATGAGTGAAGCTGGTCCCAATAGGGCTTATAGCGTACACTCTTAACAAGATCAGGGTCCCCTGGATCCCTCGGGATCAAAGAGGAGCCAGGTCCAGGCATCAATCGGCCAGTAAGAAGCTCATAAGGAGAGTATCCAGTCGATCTGTTCACGGACTGACGTACCGAGAGCAGAGCAAGAGGAAGGGCCGAAACCCAATTCATTTCAGTTTGAGACATAATTTTGGACAACTTAGTTTTTAGTGTGGAGTTCATTCTTTCCACTTTGCCCTGACTTTGAGGGTGCCAAACCGACCCAAAATGGTGTTTGAGGCCAAGCATAGATTCAACATTCTGCAAATGTTGATTTTTAAAATGTGTACCATTGTCAGATCTGATCAGAGTTGGAAACCCGTGATTTGGAATCCAATGGTTAACCAAAGCTTTAATGACCGAGGTTGCATCCTCTTTGGCGCACGGATAAGCCTCAGGCCACCTGGTGAACGAGTCAACAACCACGAGGAGGTACCTTTTACCTCCAACAGGTTTAATCATATCGGTGTAGTCAATTATAATTTCCGCACCAGGCCATAATGCAGGTTGATAAGAGCCTGGAAAAGGTTTGACAGTGGGTTTCGAATTGAATTTTTGGCACACTGAACAGTTGCGACAATGGTCACGTATGATGTCAATCATATAAGGATGCCACCATGAGCTAAGGCGTTGCCTCATGTGTGTTAGGGAAAGGTGAGATGGACCATGAGCTTCTTCCAAAGCAGCACGGGCCATGTCACCCATTGGGAGGACTGGGTGGCCATTTGGGCCAGTCCACAGCCCAGTTTGGGGATTTTTAGTGGCACCTTGAGTGATCCAAACAAATCTTTCCTCAGGTGAGGCGCGACTCTGCATGTGAATAACAAAGTCTGCCGATAATGCAGGTAGCAAATCAGATGGTTTTGGGACAGACAAAAAAATAGTAGCCTGGGGCAAGGAGGGAGCATAACCAGCAGCCAGTTTGGCAGCCTGGTCAGCGGCCTCGTTGCCGCGAGCCACAAGAGAATCAGCTTTAGAATGACCCGGACACTTAACAATCGCCAACATATTGGGCAATAACAATGCTTTTTCCAATCGCATGATAAGGTCCAGATGTTTAACGTCAGCTCCTTTAGTAGTTTTATAGCCATTCATTCTCCAGCATGCAAGATCAGTATTCACACAATTAACAACAAAAGCAGAATCCGAATAGATTGTAACGTCAAGACCCTCCGAATGCTCCAAAGCAACCACCAGGGCCATTAGTTCAGCTCTTTGAGCCGAAGGAAAGTCAGAAAGCTTATCAGCCGAGATTGTTTCAAAAGACATAGCGCTTGGTTTGACTACTGCATACGCAGCTGACAGAGACCCATTTGTCTGTCTAAAACAACAACCATCTGTAAACAGAGTTATCCCCGTCTCCAAAGGTGTCAAGGAGAGGTCGGGACGTGCCTTGGCCAAGGTCTTCATTTCATGTTCACAGTCATGGACATGTCCATCATGATTTATGTTGTCTGCCATGTTAATACCTTCAGCGGTGTAACAAATGTGTGGTTGTTCCAAAACATCCAAGAGCCTGGATTGTCTCAAAGCTGACAAAGTAAATGAAGAAGATTGTACCAACGCAACCACAGCATGGGAGGTCAGGACAGTCAAAGGGTGGTTCATGACGAGATGAGCACATTTCTTTATAAGGATGGCCACCCCTGCAGCCATCTGTACACAGAGTGGCTGCCTGGCCTCAATTGAATCCAACAAAGCACTCATATAAAGCAACACACGTCTATGACCAGCCTGCCTCTGCCACAAAGCACCACAAGCTATGGCATTTGTCACTTTACAATCTAAATAGAAAGTAGACTTGTAATCCGGTGTGGCCAATGCCTCAGCAGTTGCTAAACTTTGCTTTAAGTCAATAAAGTCAGTTTCAGCTTCGTCAGTCCATACCAGAGGAGCCGATGAATTTCTCATGCCTTGCGCCCTTACTAAAGCACGCAAGGAAGCCGTTTTAACAGCAAAATCTGAAATAAAGGCCCTACTGTAGCCACAGAGGCCCAAAAATGATAGTATTTGTCTCACATTTATTGGTTTTGGATGTTTCAAAATAGCAGATTTGTGCTGTGGCGACATAGCGCTGCCACCAGCGGAAATGTCTCGTCCTAAAAAAGTCACTTGGCGTCTAGCGCATTGAAGTTTCTTTTTGGAGGCTTTAAAGCCTGTTTCTGCAAGTTTTAGGAGTAAACCACAAGTAGCTGTCAGACAATCATGTGCGGTTGGTGACGCAATCATGACGTCATCGACGTATTGCAACAGAACAGTCCCTTCTGGCAAGGTGAGGTTAGCCAAGCTAAGTTTCAGAGCCTGGTTAAATAACCCAGGGCTTAATTTGAAGCCTTGTGGCAAACGACTGTATTGCAGTTTAAAGCCTCTATGAGTGAACGCAAAAACATGTCTGATTTCCTCTGCCAATGGCAGACAGAAGAAGGCATTAGATAAATCAATCACCGAGAACCATTGATGTTCTGGGGTCAAAGATTGCAACATTCTATATGGATCTGGAACAGCCGGACAAGCATCTACAACCACCTCATTTATGGCTCGCAAATCATGAGCTACACGATATTTGCCAGGTTCCTTCTTTGGGACAGGCAAAATAGGTGTATTCCAATTAGAGCTAGAGAGTTCTAACACTCCAGCTTCCCACAGCCCTGTCAACGTATCCTCAATGCCCTCTAAGGCCTCAGGTTTAATTTTGTATTGAGGTATTCTAACAAATGCATTTGGTTTTAACTTAAAGGTAATTGGTTGAATTTTAGTACACAAACCAGCATCATCAGGTCCTAAGGACCACACTTCGTCTGGTACATCTTTAAGATACTTGTCAGTCAACTCATGGTCACATGATTCCCTGCCGTGATGCCGCGGAATAAGTTGATGCTCCAAAACGGATATGACAGTAGCATTAATGTCTATAGAGTAGGCAGACATGGATGGAGAGTACAGAACATTAGGAATTTCAGATTGTTGCCAATCTTTTGTTTCAGTCAGCGCTTTGGTCATGGGGCCTAGTTCTTTAGCCTGGTATCCAGGAGAGAGAGCAAGTGAGATATGAGGCTTAGCAGTCTCAGACATTTCATACCATTGTTCTTGCACAGGTGTAAACAAGCAATTTGCAGTCACACCTTGTTTTCCTACGTACAATTTTGTTGTTTTAAGGGACCATTCATGTCCGCTAAGGCTAGTCTCAAAGGCTTCTCTGTACACCAAATCTTGGTTTCTGTCATAATACTAAAGAAAAACAGCCGTTTTCCTGTGTTGTCGCTGTACACAATAAAATAGTACCGCTACGACGGCGGTTACTTTTTCCCTATTTAACATTACCTTTAATTGACAACACCGCGTATTCAAACTGGAGGAGGAGTTGAGAGTCGTCAAAAACTACTCTACATAAACTAATAATTAAATACCAGGAATTGATGACACATCAAGGAGTTAAACAAGTTAAACGTTTATTTCTCTAACATGTCATCTCAATACAGAATTCTGTTTTTCCTATCCATCGTGAGTCTGCCTTCAGCCGTTCCCATGGTCAGACTGACTCTTCCTGGGGAAGCACAGCACTCCACATTCCATTGTCCACAAGATTTCCCATTGGCTCCCCAAAGCTGTCCATTCAGTTCCGTCGTAATTTGACCCCTTCTGTCCAAATGGCCAGTGGACCGGGTGGGGGTTGCTGTGTCTTGAAACAAAAGATTCTGAGGAACCCACACCTTTCTGCACTGAATGACAACTTTTGGTTAGTTTGCTAAATAGCCAAAAGGAACAAAACATCGTATAAAAATATTATCTCTTCAGACCCCCTTTTTGACCTCCCAAAGGAGGACAACAAAACCATAATATTTTCAAGTTCACAAAAGTACAGCCTGTATCAAAAATCACAGTACAATTTCACATTATAACACCAAAAAAACATGTTCACTGTATGTAGGGCATACTCAACCAGCCGCTGAGTGGTTTCAAAATCATCTCTCTCTTCCCATGTGTAACTTCCGCTTACTAATCTTTCCAGGCGGAACTCAGCTGGTTTTTATTCCGTGTCAATGGTACATTTCACCTTTTACGTCCCCCTGGGACCGTCTCTGTTTGACACAAAAATAAACATTCCTGCACACAAAACACAGCAAGCGCAACAACACCGAACAGTGTTGTTTAGATATTATCTCCACCACAATATTCTCCATCACAGCCTTGTCGGGGGTCGTTCCATTCATATCTCAAAGCCTGCCGTACTCTTTCCAAGTACAGGCTGGGACCACCCCCTTCTGGCGTTTCCCTTGTCCCGAGCTCCGTGTCCCCCTGGGACGCATCACCCATCGTATAGATGCCCCCAGTGGAACCCAGAGCCCTGGAGACCATGCTGCGAATGAGAGGCACAACACAACAAAACAAAATACAACAAAACAAGAGTATTACACCTATAAGAAAACCCACCTTTTGAAGGATATGGATCCAGGAACCGGAATTTAACCAATTTAGCCAGGTCCACTGAGGACCCTGGTCTTCTTGAGACGCGAGGAAGTCTTTGAGTTCCTTTACTTTATTTTTAATGGCTGTCCAATTGCCAGTTTCGTCGGGGAATATATGTACAGCAGTGGTCAAGGCCAACTGCTGCGCACATACCACCCTGTTCAGCGTACATGGCGTCTAACGCCACTCTACTTTGCATAACCACAACAGCCACTGCCTTAAGTTCTGGACTCCGTTCCATTTGGTCCAAGATGTCGCCTATTACCTCAGTTAGGTCCTCCAGGATCCACCATACCTCATTTAGACGCTGCATGGAGGACGCCACACCGATCATAGGGATCAGCGTGGCGATAAATCCTTTCCCATCTCCGAACAGGGGCTTACGGCCGCCGTCATCAGAGAAAGGTACGTATGATTGACCGAGGGTACGGTTTCCCACCTGCAGGGTTGAGTTGGTAATCATGGCCGTGTGCTTAGCTAATTTTACCCATTTATTCTCTCCTGGTGTATGACCCCCCATATTGAAAGACCGTCGCTTCCTAGATCCATCTCCCTCTGTGGAAACAGACATGTTAGATACATCATAAATCACAGGTTTCAAAACAGCATATTTTGTTCCTTCTTTGTTTTCCCATGTTTTTATCATTTTTTCTGTACAATGGGTAATCCAGTTTAGGGTGTGTTGGTCCGACACTGCTTCTCTCATTTTCACCAACATTGTACCTGCATTGTTGCAGTAGATGACCAGATTTTCTCCAGGTGTTTTACCTACTTCTTTGCATACCTTGTAAAGGGCCAATTTCAATTCTTTGATAGGGTGTCCTCTGACCCGTCCCTCACAACTATGTGGATCGTCTATTTTTATTACTGTTGGTATGATGAGCAAGCAAAGAGCAAGTGTCAGGCCCCACACCCCGTATGGACACCTTAAAAAGGTCCTGGTTTTAAAACCCAGGCCTTAAGTCCATATTTGTTAGTCTTTTTTATGTCTTTGTGACCGTGTGGGTCGGGGTTGGTGTCCCCCACCCCCTTCAGTGGGGCTGTTAGACCCACTACCATATTCGTCAGGATGTGTCAACCGTCCGGGATGCGTATGAGTCCAGTGTAAGCCGGTTTTCTCAGAACAGGGCTTCAAGTGTGACCAGTGGTACCAGTTGTCACGCCCCTCTACCTTAACTGCGGTGGCAGTCCTTTGAGTCACTTCAAAAGGTCCTAAGTATCTGGGAGCGTCCAACAGGTCCTGGTGTTTTTAATGTAGACCCTCGATGGTAAGTCCGCTCAGGCAAGGTCGCTGAGTTAGACTTAGGCGGGCACCCGGGCATGGCCATTTTTATGCTCTTCCGCTGATAACAAGTTCGCAGCCGCCACGTCCACCAGTCCATGAAGGGTTATTAACTGGGTGTAAAAAGTGGAGCCGGACGCCCCGCTCTGTACATATGGAGGAGGGGCCGATGGGGCCAAAGCGGGAGCTCCTCCGCTCGGGAGGGGCTCTCGAATTCCTCCCCGTATTGATTCTGTCAGGTCGTTGTCTCGGTTCATGCTCCCTCCGCGTCCGCTATATTTTCTACATCACTATGCTTTGGTCAACTTTGATTATTGTAAGGCGCTTTAGAAATAAAACTTGATTGATTAATTTGGGTCAAAAACTCACAATTACGACCACTCACAAGCACCCACCGAGACAAGGAACCAACAGAGATCTGTAACAGAAACACAAAAGAACAGACGAAAATTACAAAAACAAAAATTCTCATCAGGGCCGCTCACCGTTAGAACGACCATGCCAGCTAATCTTGCAAATTATGGCTGGACTCAAAAACCTATTTAACTTAATCTATCTGTTGGAATGCTAGGGTCAATTTTATCTGGAAAATTCAGAAATTCAGGTTTCATTAATCTACAGAGAAAAACTCTCTTTTAGCTTCTGTTTCCCACATTTACCACAGATTCTGTGTGCACTTCAGAATCACAGCAAACGTAAAAAACAGAGTATTATAAATTGATTTACCTATCTGAAACTGAAATCTTAGTTGGCCATAACATTTGTCAATTCGTCACTTTATGTTTTCGTTTGTCTTGTCATTTAGATATATGTGTATCAGTTCCTTCTCATGCCAAAATAAACCAAATTATAATAATTTCCCCACATAAGTAACACCCCCTCTTGGACTGAGGACACTCAGTCCAAAAAAGAGTCACGTAACATGCATAAACAAGTGAGACCTCAATCCTTGTACAGGAAACACAACAAACCAACTCAAATTGCACTGGAGGTAAATACCTCCGGCACCTACATAACACAAAGAAAACAATAGCAAAATAACAAATGTCAGGTGCAGGCCAGGGAGGTTGAAAGTGGGAAGAATTGGGTCGACAGGGCGAGTGAGAGGTGGACACCACTCGTCAGGTTCGCGACCCGGACAGCATGTGAGGTCCAGGGAGTGTCCCCAAAAGAGATCACACCAGCACTGGTGCAGTCCAATCGCGGCAGAGGACCGTCAGACAGGCTTGGGAAGGAGCTCTCAGCGGCTCCCAAAGTGAGAATAACAGTCACCTCCAACCTGAGTACACAAACTAATGAGTGTAGATGGTGTCAATAGGGATCATAACATACAATCTTAAGATCAGTGTCCACTGGATTCCCGTGGAATCAAAGAGGAGGCTGAACTCAGGCAACAGAATGGCCTGTTTCAAGTTCATAAGAGTTTCCTCTCGATCTGCTCACGGATTGACGCCAGGAGCAGAGCAAGAGAAAGGATCGAAACCCAATTCACTTCAGCTTTTTTTTTTTCTCAGTTCTATCACATGTCAATGCCCTCTAAGGCATCAAATTCAAATTTTGTATCAAAACATTCAGACAAATGCATTTAGTTGTAACTGAAAGATTATCGATTCAATTTAGTAAATAAACCAGCATCAGTAGGTCCTAAAGACCATCTTTATCTGGTGCATTAAGATATTTTCAGTCAGTTCATAAACACGTAATTCTCTATCATGGTGTCGTGGAATGATGTCCCAAAACGGACATAAGTCTAGCATTAATGTCTATAGAGTAGGCATACATGGATGGAGAGTACAGGACATTTTAGAAACTTCAATTTCTTACCAATCTTTTGTTTCACTCACGCTTTGGTCATGGAACAAATTCTTTAGCCTATTGTCCAGGAGAGAGAGCAAACGAGTTATAAACACATCATATTACTGTTCTATAGGGTGTAAACAGTTCGCAGTCACACCTCGTTTGCCTAATTAATTTTGTTTTTTAAAAGGACCATTCACGTCCACTAAGGTTAGCCTTAAAAGCTTTTCTATATCATTAAAGTACAGTGATCAATGGGTGGGTGGCTTTGGCAAAGTGAATGTTTGATCCAAGGTCAAACGTCAGTTGTACAGTCCTTCAGCTCTTCCCAGTAGATATATCTGCATTCAGCAACCACTGTCAGACAGCAAGGTGTTTGTCCAATCAGGGAAAAGTCACTGTTAGTCCATTCAGAGAGCACAAAACTGTTGCTCTCACTGTCATCAGCATATCACATCCGAGGAGAGAAACAGGAGTCTGAGTTGGTGTGTCAGATTCAGTCCTGTGAGCTGACTAGGCACTGGCTTGGTGAAAGGTTTTGGGTGGTCTTCCTGTATCCACCCAGTAGATGGTGTCCGTTAATGATCACAGTCTCATAGTTCACAGATGAGTGTTGTTCACCTTTATCCACCAGCACGTCAAGAGTCTGTCCGTTCACCTTCACAGGTAACAGAGTTCTGCCGTCCCATGCCACTGAACCCAGCAGCTGCCAATGATCAGAGTAGCATGGTTCCCATCAGCGTTGTTGTAAACGCCTCGATCTCCTCGAACGTTGTTGGTCATCTCGTCTGAAACAATCCTTGGCCACAATTACCAACACCACACCCACAGGTCACTGCACATTCAAGTAAACTCATTATTACTCTTTTTTCATTATTACTTTCATTACTCGCTCCTTTAAGCTGCACCTTTAAAAGTTGCACTCATTTCTTTCAGTTCAATTTTGCTCTCGCTTCTGGTCAAGGGCATTCTCAAAATGTATTCATTAATTTATTTGGTTGTCTTTAACAATAATTTGAATTTTGCATAATTGCTCCTTCATAACTTTTGGTAATGCGTCCAAAATGGCGCATAAAGATCAACTTAAACTCTAAATCAATAGTGGTTTGTACTTTCAATCAATGTATTAAAACTCACGACAGGTCTTCCCTGCTACAGTTTTCATACCACGGCGCCACCGTGTGGAGAGAGGTTCTATTTTTTTTAGCAACATCTCTCAGAGCCCTAAATGCTCCGTCAATCACAGGCTTAAAAAAAATAGCATTTTTCTCACACTGATTTTGGATACTCGTTCTTCAAATGTATGCTGTGGAGACATAACTCTACCACCAGCAGAAATGTTCCTCTTTAAAAACAAAACAAAATAATAACTTTTAAAACAATAACCTTTAAAACAAGAAATTAGGTCAAAAAATGTTCTTTTTTCTACTTTTTTGTTTTGCAATGAGGGGCGGAGCAATTTCTCCACTTACCCTCCTACACGGATGTCTGGGCACAAAGGAAAATGGCCACTTTCCCAATGCGCCCATCACTTCCCGTTTAATCAGTCCTTTGCTGCGTCTACACAAATGCAGACACAGCAAATGCACTTTTAGTTTCACTCCGGACACACTCAGTCACTCTACAATAAAGAGAACATTACACAAAGAGACAACAAGACACAATAATTTCCACAAACAAAACAACAGTTAACAAAAAACCAAACAGACTAACAAGAACAACCAAAACAATTTAGTATTCTCCCCCTCCGATCAACAAAATCAGATAAGTGTATAAAAATAAAAACACGCGTTAAATAGTATAATGTGCCTAAAGTCCGATGCCTTTCAATGAAAACCTAGAGGCCATACGGTTGCACTACAGCGATGGCGGCCAGAAACTCCGGTATTACAAAATAACAGCCAAATAACAGTACGACATGGAAAAAACTAAATGCTAAAGCTAATCCTTTGTTCTCAGAGCTAACTTAGCAACCTCGCACACCAACAGCAAACAGATCATATCGAAAACAAACCATGCACCACACTTCAATAAAATCCTACACTACTACACAGAACAGCCTTCAGTGTCCACACACCGAGCTGGGTTTAACACATGTGTGGGTTTAGTACACGTTTATCAACAATATGCTGTATGCTAACGCACTAAGCTAACCATGCTGTATGCTAGCGCACTAAGCTAACGAAGCTAACGAAAGCTAACAAAGGCTAATATAAAATATAGAATTTAAGAAACCCCGTTTCTCAGGCCTTCAACCTATTTATAGAATCACCGTTCTAAGGGCCTTCAACCCGTCTTTTAGACAGACCCCAAATCTGTCTACGATTATTTCAACGTTTTATTTCAGACCGTGCGTCCACGGCCTTGGGCGATTCTGCCTACGTGCATTTCAGCTTTTACAGGGGTAAAACCCAACGCGCAGCCCGTTAATTACTCGTAATTTCAGTTTATCCCACTTATTTTGTCTTCTGTGGTATCTAAGATATCAAATTATAACGTTTCTTTCCTTAATTCCACCATCAATTCACAGATTACACCACACAACAGACAACTCCGTTAAAAAGTAATCTAAAATTTGGAAAAATATGCCAACTAGACGTACTTTGAGACTCACACAATAGTAGAGGTCAAAAGCAGTCTTACCTTAAGCTAGAATGACGTCCATGAAATTGTTGTTGTATGATGTGGAAGAAAGAACCTGGTATTTCTAACGCAAAATGGGTTTTTTTTTTTTCGAAGACCGAACCTCGTCGCGTCTCCGTTTGACGGCTCTTCAGCACCCCCTGCAGTTCTCCCGGGGTCACCACATAAAGAAAAACAGCCGTTTTCCTGTGTTGTCGCTGTACACAATAAAATAGTACCGCTACGACGGCGGTTACTTTTTCCCTATTTAACATTACCTTTAATTGACAACACCGCGTATTCAAACTGGAGGAGGAGTTGAGAGTCGTCAAAAACTACTCTACATAAACTAATAATTAAATACCAGGAATTGATGACACATCAAGGAGTTAAACAAGTTAAACGTTTATTTCTCTAACATGTCATCTCAATACAGAATTCTGTTTTTCCTATCCATCGTGAGTCTGCCTTCAGCCGTTCCCATGGTCAGACTGACTCTTCCTGGGGAAGCACAGCACTCCACATTCCATTGTCCACAAGATTTCCCATTGGCTCCCCAAAGCTGTCCATTCAGTTCCGTCGTAATTTGACCCCTTCTGTCCAAATGGCCAGTGGACCGGGTGGGGGTTGCTGTGTCTTGAAACAAAAGATTCTGAGGAACCCACACCTTTCTGCACTGAATGACAACTTTTGGTTAGTTTGCTAAATAGCCAAAAGGAACAAAACATCGTATAAAAATATTATCTCTTCAATACAGTGTACAGTGTAGTGGATCAATGGGTGGGTGGTATGGCGCAAGTGATCTAAACCAAGGGGCCCATAGATCAAAAATTCGTGTCAGTTCATTCGTACAATCCTTTAACTTTGCCCAGTATATATCTGCATACTGAGGTTGATCCACTTTAGGCGTCATCAGCCACTGTCCCGTGGGTGATGATGCAAGACAGCGATGTATTTGTCCATCAGGAAAAGTCACTGTTAGTCCATCAGGGGAGCACAAAATCGATGCTCTCGCTTTAATCAACAAGTCACGTCCGAGGAGAGAAACAGGAATCTGAGGGGCCACGATGAATTGGTGTGTCAGATTAAGTCCTGCTAGATGAGTAGGCACTGGTTTGGTAAACGGCAGAACTTGTGGTTTTCCCGAAAAGCCCATTAAGGAAATAGTGTCCGCAGATAACAGTTCTCTGGATACTGGATAGTTCACAGATGAATGGGTTGCCCCTGTATCCACCAGCATGCCAAGAATCTGTCCGTCCACTTTCACAGGTAACATGGGTTCTGCAGTGCCATGCCTCTGGACTTCCGGGCACCCCTAGGCTTCATAGTAGCCAGTATCCTCCCCGTAATCAGAGTAGTACTGGCCACCGGCGTATGGGGCACCTTGAGTGTTGTTGTAACCACCTCGTTGTTGGGTCCAGGGTGCACCACCTCGACCTCCTCGTCCCCGAGCATTGTTGGGTTGATTCTGGTTCTGATTCTGGATACCGCCTTGATTGTTCTGTTGTTCAAATATGAATGGGCAATCTTTAGACCAGTGTCCAAATTGCTCACAGTTGAAACAGCTTCCAATGTTCGGATTTCTGAAACCACCTCGGCCTCGACCACGATTACCAAAACCACCACGCCCACGAGGCGCTCCACTACTCCACATTTGAGTAGACTCCTTATTTTTATTTTTTTTATCTTTTTCTTTATTAGTTTTGTCGCGTGCATCTTTGAGCTGGAACTTTAAAAGTTGCACCTCCATGTCTTTTAATTCAATAGCACCGTTTTTTACTTGCTCTCGCTTCTGGTTAATGGCGTGTACCACATGCACCCTAAATTTATTCTCATCTCCTAATAATAATTCAGGATTTTGGCATAATTGCTCTTTTATGGGTTTTGGTATTGCGTCTAAAATGGCGTGCATAAAAATCAACTGACCTTCATGTGTTTTAAATGGATGACGGCCTGTTCTCTCAGTCCATGTGTCCATGCTCCTGTGATACCAAGTCTCCCCTGCTTCCTTATCATCCCACGGCGCCACAGTAGGAAGAGAGGTTCTAATTTCTGGAAACATCTCTCTCAAGGCCCTGAATGTCTCGTTGGCCACAGGCCCAAATGGAAAATGATTTGATTGGTTCTTAAGTCCAGCTGCTTTTTCAATTTTGGCAGCAATATAAGACGATGAGCAATGATTTAAGACAGTTCTAAAATCACCTACAGCTACTTCTCTGCCACGCATAGCGGCTACAAACTGCATAGCCCATGCATTACCTCCTGCAGTCAGCGGGGGAAGTTTTTGGGAAATCCCCTCTATATCCTTAAAATCAAAAGGTTTATAAACCTGGGGGCCGCCCCCTGTTGCCAACAAGGGAAGCTGCATTTGAGTTTTCGCACAGTCCTTACCTGTGTGCATTGTCTTATAATCAACCTTTTTCTTTGGCCGCAGTGATTTTTCATATTTCACTGCTAACTCCAAAAGATTTCTATTAGCTGCATCCTCCGGTATGTCTGGTTCTGAGTCCGCGTCAATGTCAGTTGTAGATGATGAACCATCTATGTCTGTATCCTTTTTAGTCGCTTTTATACTTACCTGTGAGTGTGTTTTCTTACCTGTATGTCCTTTCTTTTTCTTAAGTTTTCCTTCTTTTTCTTGTATATCTTTTTTAAGTTTCACAATTGCATTTGCCATTTCATTGCTCTTAACCTCCGACTCTCTCCATAGCATTTCAATCTTCTGTTCCCTCGTATGCAACTCTTTATACTTTTCGGTTTCAGTCTCTTCATCCAAAAGTTTCATTTGGTTCTGTGTTTGTTCTATATCGAGCTTACATTCCATTATTAATTGTTCCTCGTCTCTCAGTTGCTGGATCACTTGTTCCAGGTGTCCCTTAAGTTCCTTCAATTCATTGCCTTCCTCTTCATCTTCTTCTATGTTAGCCATAGTTGTGTTCAGTATTGCAATCACTGACTTCGCCACTTCCTGTCCTAGCGAAGATGCATCCATCGTCGTCGTAGACACACGTGGTGTGCTTGTTGAAGGTCTAGGAAGGGATTGTTTGGATTTTGGTGGATGGTTCAGCATACTGATGGTTTGCACTTCTAGTGGAGTAAATGGATCCACTTCTTCCGTATCAGTGCGTACTTTTCCTGTAAACCTGATTACTGGCATCTGCGATCCACCAGATGGTGCTGTTCTCCTTTCTGATTTGTACGGAGGGGGCGGAGCCGTTACTTCAGCCCCTCCTTCTGTAGGCAGGGCTGGGTACAGGGAGGCAGAATGGCCACTCCCCCTCGATCTACTCCGCTGGCATCCCAGATTTTCGCCATTTCTAATTTTCTCCTCAGCCAAAGCAAAGGCCGAGGCCGCAAATACAACCTTCTTAGCTTTTATTCTCCTTCTCTCACTTCCAAGCACCCTCTTTTTCAACTTTCTCTTCGTCACACATCCCACATTGGATTCTATTTCATCATCCAGACTCATCACTTCATCACGCATGCGTGTTTCATCCTCAAGGAACCATCTGCGCACTTTCGAATAGTTTGGTGCGCGTAACTTTCCCAAACCTTCTTTCATACACTTTGACCAATACTTTCTAAATCTCTTTCTTTCTTTTTTTCTTCTCTTAACTTTCACACCACTCAAGATCTGCTCCTCCAACTTTGCACAAATATCATTCAATCTCGTTTGGTCTTCTGCCACACCAAACTCCTTCGTTTGCATAAGTTCACCATCCCCCTCATCAAAGACATCACATTCTCGCCCCTCCATTTCCACAATTTCACTTAGCACTCTCACACACAATTTTCTTCAACAACCAAAAATAAAAACAGCAATATTACACGTATACAAAACGCAACAATTTCACAAAACTCCGTTATTTGTCCAGTAGAATATCTTTTATTTTCACTTTATTCTATTCCCTTATTTGGCCAGTGCAAGAGCTCTTTGCAATCTGGCCAGTAGAATATCTCTTTATTCTATTCCCTTATTTTCTCCATTTTTTGGAGACCCGCAAATTTAGTCTCCTTTTCCGTTATTTACATTGGTTTTCTGGGGGCCACAAATTTCCCCAACGTATAACCAAGAACGTCGCGTGGTTATTGTACGTCTACAATATACCTCCTGCTAAGTTGTAGCGTTTTAGGGCTGTCCTCTGACCAAAACCCACGGACGGACGTGTCCACCAACAACAACAATTTCACCGAGATTGACAGCCAAACTTAATCTCATTTCCTAAACTAGCAGAACGACGTCTACTTACTAGGTGTGCCCACGTCTACCGTCTCTTTATTTGTTTTTCTAATGTTCTATTTTTATTATTATTATATCTTTTATATTAACAAACACTTTTCACACATATCACAGTTAAAACTAATTTCATGAGAACCTTAGTTCACCAGTAAAACCAATTATCTCTGTAATTTTCATGGGCACACTTCTTAAACCAACAATCAACAATCAACAAGACAATTCTCTCCCTACTATCTAGTCCCGTAAGCCACCAAGATCAGATATATTGTGTTTTAATCGCTTCACCAAAGTTAGTTAAGTTTCTAAGTTTAGGGAGTCACAGATATATCTCAAACACCAAAAAACAGACGTGCAATCGTTATTTTATCGTAGCCAATATGGACAAATTTGGTATTTAATACAACAGGCTGTCCTTACCTTTTCAAAAACCGCGCGGCAACTGCACATCTATTTTTGGGGCGGAGAGACAACACGTGGTTTCTTTGTCTCAGCAAAAATGTCCATCAAGGAGCCGTCCCAATTCAGTTCCATCCATCGCGTCGCCGGTCACCAAAACTGTCGTGTTCTTTAATGGATGAAAAAGAATCCTAAGGCTCGTTCAATTAAAATCAATCAAAAGTTTATTCCCTGAGCGATACAATTCTAACACAATTTATCTGATAACTACGCTGACCCTATCACACACACACACACGGCTTACATCGGGCAGTCCGAACGCGGGTCATCTCCCTATGCTCAGAGAATATATAGGACACACAATCAATGAATATGCATATAATGTTGAGCCAATCGAAGTCCCTGGCTCATCCTTCCTCGTCTGTAATCTGACTCCATGGTGCTGCTTCCAAGGTTAACCAGAGACCAGATCGGCTCCTTGGAATGTCCTCGCCATCACTCTCAACCTTCGGACCCTGCTCCCAGGACTCAAAACAGTGAAACAAAGGGCCATAAAACCCCCAAAAGAATGTTACACCTAGTTGTAAGAAGACACAGAGTTTGAAACCACCAGTATCAACTGAAACAGAACACATGATCGATACACCACACAGATATATAAAAATCACTAAAGTCTAACATAATAACATATAATAGAAATACTTTCAAATTATATAAAAATATTTCCACAGTAGACAGCACACACCCCTGCGGAGATCCGGTATTGGACACAAGAGCATCTGACAATTTTCCAACCACCAGGACTATGTCCGTTAAAAAGTTTAAAATCAGTGGCAAAAGCTGATCTGAGAAATGAAAATGTACAGAAAGTTTGTGGATTAACACATGTGGTTGCAGTTTATTCAAAGCAGATGAAAAGTGTCAAGAATGTAATTGTATTTGCTTGCTTGAATACTTAAAAAAAACACGTTCGAAGAACTTTGAACTTTGCCTCAGGATTTCTGCATGTCATTGTTATATACGTTGTTTTTGTAACTGTTATATAAACGTCCTAAATACACAGGTGAACTGGATGGATGGAACTTGTTATTGATCAAAAGTACAACATGAACCTGCTATGTGGAACTGATGCGTATTTGTTTAATCAAAGTCCATGTCATGTCTAAAATTAGAGGCACGACTAACAGTATAAACACAAGAACCGAATTGAGTCATCAGACTTCTAATAACCAGACCACTCGACATATATCTGTTTAAATGTAACTTGTATTGCTTTGCTACTAAATTGAATAAGGACTTCTTCGAACGAACTCATTTTTCCGCGTTTTTTCCTTCCGGACCAGAGCAAAAAGACTCACAAAAGCCAGGAAATAAGAGACGACCGAAGCTTTTGGGTTCCTCAAGGTACTGAAAAACTAGTTCTGCGTCCTGTGTCCCTTTGTGTGGCTGATAAGCAAATTGCAATGACTCAGTTTTGTCAGCTGTATTTGAAACAATGATTTATTTTAAAAGTTTCTCAAAAGACTTCATTATGTGAAGGGCAATTGTTCATTCAGCTCTGTTGGTCTAGACAATGTGGGGATAGGAATAATTGTGGACGTATTCCAAAGTTTAGGAATTTGACCCGAGTCCAGTGACATTTCAATCCCTTTTTTTGTTAAGCCAAATCATTCACTTGGCATACATGTTGACTGAGACCTTGTGTTTCAGAAAAATCTGTTAATTAGCCGGAAAAAAAATGTGTCTAAATTACATATAAATCGAGTCCAATCTAGAATAAAACACACAATATAAATCACAAAACCCTTAAGGAAATTATGTAATAAATACAAATACAGTTTTCCCCCTGATCTGAAATGCTTATATTAGTGGTCAGTTTTTTATATAAAGTCTCATAGAGTCCACTTCCCACTGTGAGGACTAGGTTTCGTCCATGAATGACTGAAGGAAGCGGCCCCGCCACTTAATTCCTCTATATAAATGTCAGCGGCGTCTGCTAATTCACAGTCAGGGAGGCTTTTAGAATCCAAACACAGGCTGTGATTATGTGGACTTCCTTCTTAATGGACTTGAGGAGCTACAGCGAGCGTGCAATTAGGAAACACTTGGTTTAAAGGTCCCATAAAATTATTCAATCATTAAAAACAAACCCGGAGTTGTATCTTTGTTCATTCAGGGTATTCGGTCCAAGAGAAGTATGCATTGCTACGTTCTAAAAGCTGTTTGTAGCCTTATTCATGCTGCTTCACAAATGAGGTGCGTTTTCAAAACTTTAGGACAAGGAGATCGAGGTTTGCTTCATCACTGACGTCGCATAACCTAGATTTAATTTGTACGTGAGAAATATATTGATTGAGAGAAACATAAATCCACTTCGTCCTCTGAACCTGTGGCACAGACAGTCCCACCTCGAGTCTCTCTGTCTAAAGCCGAAAAATCAGGTTAGAAATCTGGGAGTAATCATGGACTCAGACCTGAACTTAAACAGCCACATCAAAGCAAAAACATCATCAGCTTTTTACCATCTGAAAAACATTAAGATCAGAGGAATAGTGTCAAAACCAGACTTGGAGACACTCATCCATGCATTTGTCTCCAGCAGGTTAGACGACTGTAACGGCTGCTCACTGGCCTTTCTAAACGAGCTGTTAGAGCTGCAGAACATCCAGAACGCTGCTGCTCCAGTCCTGACAAGAACCAGGAAATATGACCATATTAGTCCAGTGCTCCGGTCTCTGCACTGGCTTCCTGTCACTCAGAGAATAGAATTTAAAACAGCCCTGCTTGTGTACAAGTCGTTTCATGGTTTAACACCAAAGTCCATCTCTGACATGTTAGAGCCGTATGAACCATCTCGGGCCCTGAGAGCTTCAGGGAGGGGTCTCCTGGTGGTTCCCAGAGTCAGGACTAAACACGGTGAGGCTGCGTTTCAGTTTCATGCAGCTAAAATCTGGAACAGTCTTCATGAGGATGTGAGACAGGCCTCAACTCTGACAATGTTCAAATCCAGGCTGAAAACAGCTCTTTTTACCCGAGCAGATGAAAACTGAAAGTATTTTATCTGCACTCTTGCCTTTTACTGTAATTGATTCATTTTTTATGTTGATGTTTTATGGATTGATTTGATCTGTTTTCCTATAATTTATGCAACTGTGAAGCACTTTGATTTGCCTTGTGTGCTCTACAAATAAACTTACCTTGCCGTATACCGGGGATGCCAAGGTTGCAGAGTTTTAATTCTCAGCGTATAAACTATATTTTCCACCAATACACTGTGTCATATCATTCTGTTGTAATTGGCAAAATCTGCTTGAGTGGCACCAAGTTATGACAAAAGTTAATTGACGTTGCCCTTGAATTTCCCCCCTGTGGGAGTAATAACGTCTAGTCTTAGCTCCAGTGGTGGTTACCTTGAAGACCTGGATTGGATCGGCCCAGTCCGGATCGGAGTTCTGCCAGGGTCTGCGCTCGCTCAGGCTTTCGGCGAATACATCCAGGTAGAAGATGGCATAGTTCTCCGGGTCGGTAATCTCGCTCTGGAAAAGCTTCATGATCTTTAGGAAGGTGTCCAGGGGCCCGCAGATGTACACAACTGTCAGGGGACACAAGGACATCGGTTAGAGACGACGAGGTCCATTTCATCAACAGCAACGCAAAACATTGTATTCGGTGATTTACGCTCTGTGGTAGTTTCCTTAATTGGAAGCAGACAACTGAATTGTGGGAAAAAGGAATTCACCCGACAAAAATCCAAGTGGTGAGGCTGGAGACACTCATTGGCTGTGGCGATCTGTATGACCGAGTAGGGCCTAACCACAGCCTTTTGTAACAGCGCTGACATTAGTTTCCTGCTGTTACAACTGTAACGTCTCCGTACCGGTTGAGTTCACTTTAGTGGGTTTCAGGCGCGGGAGACCGGGCGTGGACAGGCCAACACTGACACGGAGTCACCGACCTTGCATCGCATGAATCATCGCGTTTTGAGGGACTACTTTCTAGCAGATCGCTCCACCGCTGCGTAGCTTACAACCATGAAGCAGATGCTGCTCAAATATAAGTTCTTTTAAATGCAAAATGGTTATAATGATTCTATCGACACAGACATTTGTATCCTTAGTCTGGCGTTATAAGTGATTTGCCTCAGGTGCACCGTGGAGTCAGACTGTTTTCAATGCAGGCTAGCCGTTACCGTAGAAATGTGCTAGCCTTGCACTAGCCTAGCGCCACTAGACTCTTCAAATAAAAGAACTCCGTGAATTTAAAAAAATGTATCTCCAGAAATCACCAACACTCTGGATAACTAGGAGATGAGGCCCTGTGTCAAAAATCCTGAAATATCCCTTTAACATATTTGCTCAACTTTAACTTGACACCTAATCCTTCGTGTTGTGTCCTTGGGCAAGAAATCTGTCCTGTGGGCAAGATTTTACACACACAAAAAACAACAACAATCTCATTTCAAGTAAATTAAGATTTGTTTTTCACCTAATTTTGATCTCTTACAAACATTCTTGCATTTTCCCCAATCCGACTTTACCCAAATCTAAAAGCTTCTGGACAGGAGCTTATAGCCTATAGGCCAGAGGAACGCCTCATGTTGTTTATCAAGGGTTTTTCGTTGTGTTTTGGTCACTTTTCGCTTTCTTCGTCACTTTCTTACCTTTTTTGTGTGTGTTGTATTTTCGTCCTCATTTTCGTCGCTATTTTGATGCTTTTTTTTCCAAGAAGCTTTTAGATTTGGATAAAGCCAACCTGGATTAAATGTGGTGGGTTCAGGCGCGAGGTTAAGTGCAATAAGATCTTTTTTTGAAATTTCTTTCTTGAAATGAGTTACTTTGGGCCTAATGAAGGTAGAAAGTTCTATATACGTTGATACCATTTACCACAGAGTGTGGGGTGAATGAATAATGCTGGGACCTCATATCGGCCCAGGGGTTTAAGGATTTAGACCGGCCCACATGCACTCGGCTTGTATTCGTTTTATAAGTTAAAGATTGTAGGATCGGTTACTGCTCTTTTTATTTGCCCGCAACTGCATTTTTCCCTCTCCTTCTTTACGCAGACACTTCTCTGTTGCCGCTGGATTGGACTGCACCAATTTGAACTACGAGGTGTGTTCAACTTCAACACCCCTCTGAGTTAGTTCAAATGGTATCTTCCAGTGCGGTGTGAAAGAGAGAATAGATTTACCTGACATTACGCTTGTGTTACTTCATTTATATCTGGAACGGCCGCCCAGTTAAAGCCTTTGGGGCCTGCAGTAGCACAACTGTGGGAGTCTGTTATTCATTCATTATTTTTATTCTGACGGCCCAAAAGCACCACGGCCCACCGGGGAATGTCCCGACTCTCCTCAATACCCCGCAACCCATTGAGGACTACAGCGCTTTGAGAAGCACTAGCTTGTAAAGCACAATACGAGAGTGAGCCATTTCTATTATCTCTGTTGTATTTGCTCAAGTCTGTGGATGAGTGGTTCTTCTTAACCGGAGTCGCTTTGAGACCAATATCATGACGAGTCTCGAACCAAATAATGTTATAGTTAATGATACAGTATTTCCCTCACAGACTTCTCTTGATTTTAGCTTTTAATTTTCTTTCGACTTAACTTCTTTGTATATCTCAAAATGAACCTGGAGCTTTGACTTGCGCCATTTCCGTTCGGCTTTTCGGCACTCCCTTTTCTGTGCCCTGACCGAATCTTCACTTCTCCAAGGTGCCTTTTGTCTATTGTTAACCATTTTAACCTTGACAGGAGCAATAGTATCCAAAACATTTAAGACGCTTGATGTGTAAGAGTCCAACAGATTATCAGCATTAGAACATGGAGGATTTTCAAATCTGATAATTTCCATAAACTGTGTCCTTGTTGTATCATTTATGTGTCTTCTTTGAATAACTCCAGGCCCAACCACTGGTTTGGGTGTAACGGACAGGTCAAAGAAGACACAAAAATGATCAGATAAAGCAACATCAACAACATTCACATTTGATATATTAACACCTTTTGTAATGACTAGATCCAGAGTGTGACCTTTGTTGTGAGTCGCTTCACTCACGTGCTGAGTTAAACTAAACATTTCAAGGACAGCGCTAAGTTCTTTTGTTTGCCTGTCACTGGTCACATCCACATGCACATTAACATCACCTGAAATGACTCAATCAAAAAAACAATTAAAATCAGTGCATACAAATGAAAGTAATTCAAGAAAATCTTTGATAAAACAATTCTGTGGTGGTTTGTAAATAGTCATATAAAGTATGGAAGATTGTTTTATCTCCATTTTGAAAGACACATACTCAAATGATAGATAAACCCCAAATGACAATTTGTGGATGACTATATTGTCCCTGAATATTGCACTCAATCAAAACTGCGTTTCCAGTGTTTTTGTCAAGCCATGTTTCAGTTAAAAACATAAAATCTAGCCAGTGTCCAGACTCCGTGGGGAAGATTCTGGCTCTCACCCATCATCGCCATGTATTCCACATCGTCAAAGCAATCTTCCCCCGGGGTCTGAGCCCCCAATCACGATCCATGTTCAATAAACTCCCTCACACGTTCTGTCTCTGTGAGTCTCTTCAGGTTTAAAGAAAATCGCTCCCATTCTCGCCCATATTGTTGGAGTTCATGCCGATCAGCCACGTAGACGGGTTACAGAGATCCTACAAACCCATTATTCATTCAGTCGAAAATGACTAAAGAATCTCTTCAGAAATATAGATTATTAATGCATTTTCTTTGGAAATATTAGGATTGGGACATTATTACAAGTTTTGTTTCTCATCATCAGACTGTTACGCTCAAACACAGTACTCGCACTACTCAAGTAACGTTTTCTGCGAGTACTTTATCCCTCTTACTACGCACTTCAGACGCATCTCGACTCAATGTCCCGGACTTACAGGAACACTGAGGCGTCACCACAGGAGCAAACAGTGCTGCGTTGCAAAAGACTCACGGCAAACAAACGTGCACCTTGGGTTTACAACTTTCACCTGGAAACCACTACATACGATGAGATTCAATGTTTCTCCATCGATTCGAACGTCAACAGGATTGTTTTAAGGGTTTTTAAAGTAGGACCTACAAACATTTCCAGTCCTGCATTTACCAATATGTCTGTATCTTATTTGAATGAAGCAACAATGCAAAATCAGTCTTTTGTTTTGTCTAGATTTTTCCACAAAACATAGAAAGTGCAAATTAAAAACTAATCTTTGTATCCACTTTTCAACTAAATAAGCCCTTCAATTTAACTTTTTGGAGCATTTATTCTTCATAGCTGTGGGGAAGTGTCTCACCCCTTGATAAATTGACAGTAATAAATAATAAATTGACAAAGTGTGAAGGGAAGAGCTAAGGTATTGCCTGACTTGATTCAAATATTTACCACTTTTTTCATGACTTTTTAATTGTTTTATTGGGGAGAATGAGATGAAATTAGAGAAAGAATCGTCCATAAGATCAAGTGGCTAAATTAAATTGGAGTATTCTAGTGTTTTGTTCAAAATACACGTAACTTCCATGGCCTGCGGTACCAAGCTGCAGCGTTAGCCTTTTCTTGTGAAACATCCATTTCGTTTGAGTTTCATAATCGACCCTGAGCACATAAAAAACATCGGAAGGCCGCGAGTTCGTTATCCTGCCATTCGTGCGGAGCTCTCCAGCGCATCCTTGGAGCAGCCGCGTGCGTCACTGAGAGTTTTTCATTCCGCGCTTTGGTCTCTGACGACCTCCAGCCTTTGTGTCCAGCTGTGGATGTTTGCAGCGGACTTCACGACATAGTCTAGGGCCGTTGAGTCCGTCATAAACAAGAGCGCTGTCTGACCACAGTCCTTTTGTTGTAATTGTTCTGTGTCTGACTCCTTGAAACGTCACAGTGAACGTAATCACTGATGAGAGGCTGACAGCAGCTGCATGGAAGGTTTCTGCCATATTGAGCTAAATGCTGCTGATGCACTCACCCGTGTGCTGATGGGATATTAATGGAAACATCAGCCCTCCCCGCAGCCCCAGCCCCAGACTGGACAAAGTTTGGAAGAGTTTAGATACTCACTGCGGCCGTGCTCGCGCATGAAGGTGATGAGCTCGCGGTAGTCCTTGTGGTCGTCCTGATAGGGCAGCGTTAACACGGTCACGTTCATCTCGTGCTTGAGGTTCAGGTAGATTCCCTCGGACAGAAAGTAGTGAGGCCGATCATCCTGCCGCAGGTCGTGGAATATCACCATTGCGCGCGACGTCCAATTGAAGTGCGCGTGCAGTGCGTTGGCAAACTCGCCTAGTTTGGTGGTGGAGGGTCCCGAGCGCACGATAGTGCGGTATTCGTCGCGTTTGTCAAAGCCGTACGCGGGGCCGCCTGCGGTGACGAGCGGCAGGCGCCAGTGGGACGCGAAGCGGCCAACGGAGGCCAGAGGGTACACGCAGCCCGGGCCGAAGAAGACGTCTGGGCTCACCTCGACCTTGGCCTCCACAGCCACTACCTGGGCACGGCTCTCTGCGCACGATCCCGCGGCTGGGTCTTCGGTGCTGAAGTTGAGGAAGCGCACAGAGCGGCCAAGATGCAGTCCGCGCCGTGCCAGGTCATCGTGTGCCATGCGCAGCGCCGGCAGCACGCGCGGCAGGGCCCACGCGTACTTGTGATGGTTGTCCGGTAACATCACGGTCACCGTCAGGTTCCCATCGCATCTCCGTGCCACACACGAGCACAGCGCCACAAACAGCCAGCACCGCACTCCCACGCGCCACATTTCACGCGTGGATCCCATGGAGCGCAGGGCGCGAGCGGCACACAAGCTCCTGTCCAACCGTCCACTGCGGCGCGTGCCTCTCACTGCCGTGCGCTCTCGGTGAGTCCTCCGCGTGAGCAGCTCGAACACTCCTTCTCCACGTCACACACACGCGCGCGCGGACACGCGGCTCAAGTCACAACCCACTCCGAGACCCCACAGTCCGTTTAGGCGCTTTGTAAACCCGTGACGCCTTCCATGGAGCCTAAAACAAACTGCAGAAGCACGTGCTGTTTTATCTTTAAACGTAAACGTGGAACCACTGCAGGTACAGGCCTTATTTGGAGGAATGGAACGACCCTCTGTGCGTAAAAGGCGAGAGATGCTATCGGATCTTCTCTCTGCGTGTCCTCAGCACAAACCAAGACACAGCTTTCACAGATTCAGAGAGTAAGACACAGAACACGGTCACACACACAGAACAGACAAACTCGTGTGGAAAAGTTCGGGCTCTTAGAAGCGACACAGGCCGTTAAGTGGTCCTGGTGCGCCCCCTGCTGGCCGGCCCTTTGCGCTGAAAATGCAGACGCTGAGCGGAAATCGGGGGTTCAAAGATGACGAGTTGTACTTTTTAAGCCCCTCAAAGCTCATTTTGACTCGTTTGTGCAGAATGAATAGATCAATCAACACAGACTGACCTGGGTCTTTTTATGTGTGTGCTGCGGTCCAAATGAGCAGAATAAAAACACAGCGTCCTGTTTGTCATGACCAAAATGATGACCTAAAACTCAATCCACTGCAGTTGTGGCAGAATTATTTATTTTTTTGCTCTAAAGTTTCCTGCTGTGTTAAATTTGCTTTTGAATATCACTTTTTCCCCTCATTCCTCCGTTTGATGGAATGTTTGCCAATCTTAGAGAAGGTTTTTAACTCTAGACTTTACTTTATTTAGCTTTATTGAAAGAAATAACTTACTCTCTGATAATCAGTTTGGTTTTAGGAACAATCACTCAACCTCACATTCGCTCTTTGATATAAGTGAAGAAATAACTAATGCTGTATAACAAGAAATATGCAATAGGGTTATTTATTGGCCTGAGTAAATTATGACATATTAATTAATAAACTAGAACATTACGGGATTAGGGGGGGGGGGGGGGTAGCTCTACAGTGGGTTACCAGTTATTTAAAAAATAAAAAAAACAATGTGTAAAAATAGGTGATTATCAGTCGAGTTGTCAAGACATTGTGTGTGGTTTACCTCAAGGGTCCATTCTGGGCCCAAAATTGTTTAATATGCACAGAAACGACATTTGTAAAACTTCTCAAATACTTAGATTCATCTTGTTTGCAGATGATACACATATTTTTGCTTCAGGAGACGATTTACAACAACTGTGTCGGATTGTTAACTTGGAACTCAAGAGTGTCAATAAGTGGTTCAAACAAAACAAACTATCTTTAAATCTGAGAAAAAACAAAATGATGATATTTGGCAACTGTAGTTCCAATGCTCAGGAAGCGATTCAGATAGAGGGCGTTGTCATAGAGCGAGTGCATGAAATTAAATTCCTTGAAGTTCTGTAGCGCCGGGGAACCACACGGTGATGGAGGTGAGGATGGACTCGATGATGGCCGTGTAGAACTGCACCAGCATCTTGGTTTCTTCAGCTGCCGCAGGAAGAACATGGTCCCTCTCCGACACCATTAATAACCTCCCATGGCTCCATTAATTTTGTGGAGTTTGTTCCAATCAGTAGGTCAACTTCAGCTTGGATTTGTGGAATACACACATGGTTTAGATATGCCCATTTCTCCAATTCTGCTTGTGACATATTTCTTGTGGAAACTGGCATTTTCTTCAGCGTGTACATCATACAGAGAATAGAATGTTCCATCACTGTAGCCAGCAATCTCCAGATCTCTGAGGACACATGTGGAGACCTTCTGCTCAATGGAGGGGAATATTGGCCTTAGTGCCAGTTAACGTTAATCTTTTCATGAGACTTTCAGAGCAGAAAGTGGACGTGCTTCCTGGGTATGTGCTTATGACTGTCACCCTTTGAGGACTTTACTTGGACTGGTGTAATGGACAAAATGCCATCACTGCTTCCGGCTGCTGCATGGCCACACGTTGAAACAAGTGCAACAGTTGATGTGTGTTTTTGTCTATGTCTTGTGAAATTTTATCAAAATAACATTTTTATTGCATTTTTTGCAACTCATGCACCACTCACAATGTTTGCTTATGTGCCCAGAGCATAAGCAGCCAAAGCACACCCTTTTCCATCAGAAAGCTTCTTCTCCAGCAGACGGCACTCTACCACCTTGTGCTCATTAGAACAGTACACACACTTTGATTTAAAAACTTGATTATAGTTGTCTATCTCAGACCTGTGGTCAGCTGTGACTACACTGGTAGCAAAACTTTGAGAATTGCTTACATTTTTATTTTGCCATCCTGCTAATCTCCAAAAATAGGATCAGACACAATCCTTACTTGCTTCTCAAAAAGAACAATGTCCATAAAGCAGGCTCTACGGTTATTATACTCCAAGAGTTCACTGGCCTTGGTTCACCACCTCTCAATTTTAAAGGTTTTGGGACCACATTTCATTTTTTTTTTATCTGTCGTCTTATTTGGTCAGGACAGTGCAAGTTAATGAAGCCACACTGGATTGTAGCCTTGGGCTAATTTCCATCAGTCGTCCCCCATTGAGAGTGCACATGCACTCTCAAACACACCCTTTCATCCTGGCCTTTTTGACTGGCATATCCAGCTCCTCATATATATATATTCTAAATCTTCCATAGCCGTGCAACAACAAATAGGCCTGTAAACAGATTACATCCTCAGGCTTAGCTTTTGGCCCAACCAAGCAACTTGTCCACATATCTAGCCGATATTTTGAATTTACTTCCAAAATGCTTTTTTAACTCCATTTCCCTTACATATCCTCTGTCAGGGGCCATGTGCTGACAACTACGTACTAGTTCTTGTGGTTGCCCTCGTGTACTGGAGGTAATAATTGCCTGCATTTGCTTATACACCCAAATGGGTTATTGGTGTATATTTGGTAAACAGTGCATTTTAGTCATGCTACACCAACAGTACCATAAACATGGAGTTTGATAAAAACATTTAATAAAAAGTTTACATTTGCTGTACATGTCACATTAAAAAAACTTCTGCCCACGTAGTCATTTCACACAAAATCCTTGAGCAAAAAAATCTTTGATAAAAGTTCTGTACAGAGTCCGTATTGTGCCTCACTGGGAGACTTTGGCAGCATATTCTTTGACGACTGACCCCTTCAGTTGCGAGATTGTGGCGATCCGCATCTGTTTAGAGGTAGAGTATTTCCCTTTGACGGCCTGCGGGACAGAACAGTGTCATTCACAGAGCGGGTTCAGAGAAACGGTTTGACTCACCATGTGCTTCGTCTGCCCCTGGTTCACTTTGACCACATTCTTGGCGATGTGCGCCATCACCGGGACCAGGCCGTCTTCAGTGTAGTGCATGTAGTGTGCCAGGGTGGCATCCTGCAGAGAGCAAGGCTCGTGTTACTGTATAATGGTGCTAAATTACTTTGATTAACAACGCTTGTTCTGCACAAGACTACACCCGTGGCACAATTTAGAGGTCACCTTTTAAAACAGGAAGCCAGTATTCGCCTCCATTTCAGTTACGGTAATAAAAATCTTCAAAACTGGACACAAAATATTTTAAGCTACACTCGACAAATTCCAGCAAAACCTGCAACTTCTTTTGAAAATCTTTCCAATAACCTCCTGGAGGAAAAAGTGGCGCAATTTCAAAGGAATTGTATGCATGTAAAAATATAAGCACAATTTACTTTTAACGCTTAATGGGACTCAACTTGTTTAATAAGTAAAATTTTGTGCAAAGTTGGAACTGAATTAGAATACTTGCAATGCAGAATCTCAATTTCTTGGTCTTTGTGCAGGTAAAAAAAATAAAATAAAAAAAAATCTAATTAGTCCTTTACTTAATTTTTAGTAGTTTCTCACAATGTACTGAATAGTACTTTATGCTCAAATTACTCAAGTTTGCCTGATTACCCCAGACAGCTTTGTGCACATTAATCATTTTGAACTGTACAGCAGCCTGGGGACCATGGCTAAAATCACATGGATTTGGGGACCAACATCACAGCAGCAAACGCCATCTTTTGATTGTGTTCCAAATAGTTTAGCGCTAAAGTTTACAGTGGGCAAGTCATCTGATACGACCTATAGAGATGATTGCGTTTCAAAAGACATGACCAAAACTATCAAATTTGCGATTGAGCAAAGCAAATTGATTCCATTGCCCTGGGCCTCCTTTGAGAAACACCCACGGACGGTCAAGTACGTACCCATTCTCCGGCGTCCAGGATTTTTATGGTTAGAGCGAGCGCTGCACTGGCTACTATGGAGGGAGCGAAGTGCACCATGTCGTAGTCCACCATCGTCAGCTCCAGAAGATACTTTGCCAGAGTGTGCTGCTCTGCTGTCACCTGGGCACGAGATCACAGGTTTAGGCACACATAACAATGTGACATTTAGGTTCTTAAAATCATCAATAGGAATGATTATACATTTACATACTCATTAAATGACTAGTTGGTGCCAATGCTGTGGAATAATTAATACAAAGCCACTTTTGGCTTTGACACAATGGGTTCTTGCCAGATGCTTTGGCCTAAACCAGCTCTTACACTGAAATGTACTAAAGTCACAGCACTTCTCACAAATAGTCGTATTGAGGCTGCTGCAAGTCAGATTTAAATGTTTACGAAGGTTTTTTAACTGGTATTTTAAGTAATTCAAATGACAATTTCTGCCAAAAACAAAAGTTGCGCATATACAGCTTTATAGTGCTGGGCAATAGACCGTCTTACGATCTCCAGAGCTTACCGTCATTTGTGGGATCGTTTTATCACATTCTAAGCACTTCTGCACAGAAGTGCTTGACTCTTTTCACTGTAAGTGAAGTAAACCCAAGCCGCGCACTTACTGCTACGCAAAAAGACTTGTCCAACTTTGGTCAATTACTTTGTCAAGTAATAACTATCTGCTTCTGTAACTATAGCCTTTTACAAAAGACACAGCAAGTTATCGCTTTAGTAAGACTCTTAAGGCGAAAGGGTCAGAGCGCTGTATCACAGTAACTTGAGACGTCTCAGAAAAGATGCCAGACAGACAAGTCTTTCAAAACTTAGTGTTATTTTATTTATAGTCTGGAGTTTAGTGTTCATTATTGTATAGAGTTAGTTTACTGTAGTTCCAAGTCTAGTCTATTTTTGCTTTGTTAAATCAAAGTTGAATAAATTAGTGTATTAATTCAATCTTTCTTCAGTGTGCAATACAAGTCATTAGTTGCAACAAAAACTAATACCACCCAACCCTACTTTTAAGCCCTTCATTTTGGCAAAAATTGCAACAGAATTATGAATAAGTTTAAAGCGTTCAATCCATGGTTTGTTTTAAAGCACAAAAGCCTTTAAAGTGGCACTGAAGACCAAACTGCAGGGTTACGGTAAACTAAACCCTCGGCTTTCAACTTGACACCTGGAGTATAGTCCCTGTTTAATACCTCATGGATCTTTGACGCCCTCCGGAGGAACTGCAGGGGCAGTGGTCGGCCCAGCTTGAACTTCAGCACCTTGAGGATGTTCCTCTCCATCTCGCGGATCTGAGCGGACGTGTAGGCGTTGTCCGTCACAAAGGCAAAGTCCGAGATCTCTGGGGGATACATCTCCTCGTATTTGGCGGCCAGGAACATGGCAGTCACTCCGACCAGCTGCAGCTGCTTCTTGGGCACCGGGTTTTCCTGGAGGAGACAAAAGATGGGATCTAGGGAAAAGCCTTTTGGATTATGAGGAAATTGGCTCTTGGCTTAATACTGCAGGTTGCAACAAGCCCTTAAAGCAAACTATGAAATTAGTTTTTTCACAAGTGTAAAATTAAAGTTTGAGGGTGCTGGTATGATCTTTATGCATCATAGACCAATTTTTTGCTGTCGGATAATTCTAGACAGCCTTAGTTGCATACCTGGTCTTTAACAGATACATTTTTCCTTAAACTAGGACCTTTTCCATTGGTTCCTATTGTATAATGTAACTTACAAGTTAATTGTAAACAAGCTCCTACCTTTTTCTATACAATTTGAATTTTGTGCAACTATAACGTTCAAAGCTGAAACTAGATGAATGGCACCTTTGGAACAATGTACAATTTCAGCAAACACTGCAGTCAAACGCATTTGTGCCAAATTAAGCCCTTATCACTAAACATTGGTTCAAACTGGAAACTTAAATTACACAAAAGAAATTTGGGAAGTTAAACTAGCCATAAGGGAGCAAACTACTGGGAACTTTGATTGCCTATTCCTTGGACAAAACTTTAACACTGTTGCATTGTCAGAGCCACTGCCAAGCTAGAGTTTGAACAGCGATTGCGTGCGTTACCTGGAGGAAGCGGTCGATGATGGCCACAGTCATGTACATGGTCTCCTGCAGCAGTCTGAACTTGATGCTCACTTGAACCAGCCAGTCCATGAGGATGGCTCGCATGTTACCCGTCACCTCCTGTCCCTGCAGGAAGTCCGGCCTTACATTCTGCTCAACCTGGGGAATAGAAACAGGTTTATACTAGCAGATTTAATCCCCTATTGGATAAACTGCGTCCAAGATTTGAGCTTTCCATCAACAGGAATTAATGCGCAACATTAGGAAAAAAGCCAATAAACCCACTTTTCCATCTTACTTTGATACTTTTGATCGTTTGCCTTTTTTAGTGCAAGAAAAATAGATTCCAGATTTCAATTAAAGCCTTTATTTTTGCACAACATGGTTATCTTATGCAATGCCCTACTGGAACCGTTAAAAAGTTTAACATGGAACAGAATCTGTTTTTTCCATTGAAGACAAATGTTGGCCAGAGCTGCTTCTAAATCCCTGGTGTTCTCACTTTTGCCTTTTGTTACTCAATGGCACCGACGGCCATTATAAAATACATGGTCCAAAAGAGCCAGCACGCACTACAATAGGTAGCATTGACAGAGCCTAGGGTTAAATACTGGAGACAGGGGGGGGGGACTAGTGACTCACCTCAAGTAAGCGCAGATACTTGTAGATATCCTTTACATATTCGCTGCAGAGCATGGGGTTGTTGTAGTCGTCTGCATCCACGTCCCGTACAGCTGTGTGCAGCAAGACGCCGGAAAAAGCCTGGCACAAGTCGGCCGGCTCGCAGCCAGAGGTCTCCATCGGGGTGGGAGAAGCGAGCTCTGGGATGGGCTCTGGCATGGCCTGCAAGGGGAGTCAGGAAGATTCATTAATAATTCTCAATGGTTTATAGTACAATGCCCCCATTATAGAAAGTAGTTCAAATTCCCATCAACTTAAGCCTATTAAATGAATTAGGAATGCCTGAAATGTTTACATATCTTCACAATTGTAAACACTCCTGTTGTGAAATGCGTGACACTGTTCAGCCAGAGATTTGTTGAACAAACCCAAATTATATAGTTAGCAGATATTAAATGCACAATAGTTATGCAGATTACATGTGCAGCGCCAATATGAACCGAGCATCCATCCCCTCACCTTGACCTCAGGCTCCTTCTGGACAGCAGGAACACTGGCCGCTTTCACTGCCGCCCGGGTCACCACTTTCTTGGCAGTTTCCACTTTCGCCTGAACATTAAAACCACAATTGTAGAGTTAAATATATATAAAAAAAATAAATCATGCTTCAAAATGCAACCAGAGATGTATCACACACCTCAAGTCTGAAGATTCCAGTTCAATACATTTTTAAGAGGGGAGAACTATAACGAAACTGACCCAGGTCACCCTAGTTATGCATTTGCAGCTTATGGTTTTACAGTAAAGGATCTGTGGCCCAGCTCATCCAAGTTACTCCACCATTGAGGGTAAAGGCTTGGACATGGTTGGCATAACTCTAAAGGAAATCCCTATACAGACATTTTAGCCCCGGCAAAGCTCCAAGCACTGGTCCACACCAACATACACAACATTTTGGATAATTTCTGCAGCATTCACTGGCCAACTAATAAAAAAAAATGCACGCCCACATGCTCGGAATTACACAGGAAGGTACACCTGTAGACTTAAACGTTATGATATAGTAGCACGCTTACCTTTTGGACGCCATTCTCGGGAAGGTTCCCAATCTCCCCCAGAGCAGGTCTCGATTTGCCCGGTTTGAGTGCGGGCCCCGCGTTAAGACCGGCCTTCTCAGATCTGGTGGAGCCCAGGCGGTTCTGGAGGAACAACATTGGGAGAAATATACGACTTCAGGCACCGGAATAATATTATAGCAGGTTAGCTCGAGTCCAAGTGGGAATAAGGGAAATATATTGGGTGCGTAATAGCCATACCAAGTAGACGACGCAGAACATGCAGGCGAAAAAAAACAAATTATAAAAAAAATAAAATAAATGTAGCAGGATTTCAATATAAAACGTAGGGGAAATTTAACTCTGCATGAAAGTGACTTTAGCTGTAGAAGGCTAACGAAGCACGCGCATCCTGCACGAGCTCAGTCGCCCATTCTAACCTAAACCTATGACAAATACGCATTGAAGGCTTAACATGAGAGCCTTACGAAGTGCATGCAGTCAATTGAAGCATAAACAAATACAGTTACTTACACGGGTCACGCGGAGAGCAGCCATTGTACGAATCCAGTCGCTCCCAAACACAAAACTGGTTTAAAACTGAGCAGGACGTGTAGATTTTGTGCTGCACAAAGGAGGAAGAGCCGAAGTTTAAATCCTCGCTCCGCGCGGTCTGATTGGCTGTCTCGTACTGCAGGAGGCCGCTGATTGGCCGCGCGTGGCTGTTTCGAATGCCGTTGCCAGGACAATCAAGTCAGCTGTGCGCGTGACGTCACTTCCCGTTTCCGGTGTCCGGTTTTAATTTGTTATTTTTTTCTAATTATTATTTGTTCTGCATCGAAATTAGTTCTGTCTATGTAATAACTAAAGATGAGAGGTTTGATGTTTTGAAAATATAATTCACAAATGTAAAGAAAGCATTACAGCAGTGGTTCCCAACGAGAGGTACGGGCGGGGAACCCCCAAGCAATTTAGCGAGGGGGAACATTTCTCATTTAAAAAGAAGTTGAATCTGAATACTAATTGGATATAATTTTAAAATGAAATAGGTTTAAATTATATTTTTTCAATACAATCTATGGATTCTTTTTAGCCTTGTTTTGAACGGAGCACATTGTCTATTTACAAAAAATTGTAAACTTTGGTTGATCGTTTTCTAAATAATTGGCTGCACAAAAAAGGTGGGAACCACGGCATTACAGTCCATGCAGTTTTACTTAAAGGGCAAACAAAATAAAGAAAACATAATCATTTAATTAAAAGTATGGAGTTAAAAGTAAAGTATAGCCCAACTTCCGCAAGGGCGGTGATGTTTCTAGCCCAGCAGAGGGCAATGTTGCACAGCAGTCTGTTTTCACCCTAGAATTACTAGAGGAAGATTATTACTATGAAGATAACAACTGCCTGTCAGCAAAGCATTTAGTCTTTTACTCTTGCATTTAGTATATTTGAAGCTCTAAATAAACTAACGTGATTCGATTTTTATCTTTTATATAAAAACAGGCCCGGACTAGGCTTATATTTGACCGGGCATTTGACCGGCCCACCGGTGCGTTAGATTTTATTTTTTATTTTCTGCGCAGCCCGTGCCCCGTGCTTTCTGGAATGGAATCATCCAATGGCCCATCACAGGCGCATCATGTGCAAGATCAAATCCCAAAAATGGACTGGTATGCAATGCTTTAAATGGCTACAAAACAAAGTACAAGTAAAATAAAGTTAAACCAATGTTGAAGCCATAACTACTTTGGATGATAATCATCTTGTAATACGTATAGCCTTGTATGAATCAATGACTCTCACTTTCCTTTCCCATTACAATCCCCCATGCATATTCATCTGCATCGGTCAGAGGAGCTTTATGTGCAGATTAAATGTATCTTTATCCTGTTTGCAGGTAAACAACAGTCTCTGCAGGGAGAATGACCAAGTTGCTGTTTGAGGGTCGTTCTCATGAAGGTGCGCCAATGTTTGACTTCTATTGTGCTGTAAAAACACAACTTACACTTCATATTAACTATGAAAGTAAGAATCTTTTTCCATAGTGTTCTTGTCTTTTTTTTTCATGCAGTTTAAATGAAACTTTTGCTTAACCTTTAAAAATTATATATTTACATAAAGTGAAAAGACAAATAAATCTGATTGACGTTCGCTCGGACAGCGTTTACACAATACTCTGTAAACCTGTTCAAGTTGTGGCCTGCTGGTCCATTTAACGTTTTTACAGCTGTAGTACTTGCTGTGACGTTAGTGTGGACTCATTGGTGCAGTTAAACGTGCCAATCAATCAAGGAAAAAACATAAACAAACTAAATAAAATGTTTCACAATTGTAATAAAACATTGTCCAAACGACGGCCTTAAGGCTTTGAAATATAAGTAACGGCAATGAACATGTAAAAAGTGGTTCCGAATAAATTCACACATTTTTCCCATTTCCTTTTTTTCCCTTTTTGTCTGGCCCATAGGTCAGACTACACACTGAACTGCTGGACAGAAGATGTAGCATTGGCTCTGGTATCAAGTCCTTGATATTAATTTTTTTTTTTTTTAACGGGGTTGTGTTATTGTTCATATTCTCTGAAAAATAGTTTTTAAAAAAATCTAAAATTCTGCCATGTATACTTTTGAGCACAACTGTATATTAATCTGTTTTACTTTCTAAATAAACATTAAAAAGTAATTGCAATGTATTTATTTAAAATATATTGCATGTCTGAGACTTGTGCATGTACTGTATTTCCGGCTAAAGCTCGAATGAATAGAATACACCTTTGTGTCAATACCACCACATTGCTTTGGTGATAGTGTGATTTTGATACGTTGCAATGTAACAAATACTGGGATTGAATTATTACTTGAGCTAATTCAGACACTCCCAATTTCAATTCTACCTCCATATGACTAACCAGTCACTTTATTTATTTATTTTTGCCTCAGGTGGATTGCTGAACCTGGGTTGGGGCTTCGAGCTTCGGGCTGAGAACTCGGAGACCATTTTATTAACAATGCAATCAGACGCAGCGGCAAAGAAAGAGTTTATAGCTAGTGCTAATTCTCAACTCTGTCGCTGGTCGGGGCACCCTGAACCTGGACGACGTCGTTTTTTTTAAATGTCTAAACCCTAACATAAAGTTACATATCATAATGTTCTCCCGTAAAGAGCTTATGAAAGACCATCGGTGCTGAGAGCAGTAAGCAGCAGTTTTCAGAGCTGTTGGTCTCTGCATTTATCCAAAGTACAGGTCAATGAAACTACTTAGAACATTGGCAGCTATCGGCTCACAATGATCACAGTATGCCGGAAAAGTTAATATGAATATGGAATGTCCTTGTGATTGTAATGAAGAACTGCAGTGTTAAAGTTGACATCCTCTCAGGGGGTAAAGCCACCTCTGATACAACAGCATGTACACCTCTATCATTCTATTCTTCACAGGTACAGTTCAGAACATTGCCAGCTTTCTGTTCACAATTATAAGCGTGTGCTTTTAGATTAAAATGTGAACATGAAATGTACTTCAATAAGGAAGGAAACATTTACTTGGATCTTTATTTCATTTGTTCTAATTTGTTGGAGAGAGAACAGAGAACTTCCACGCCACTGGGCACAGTGCAGGACAGATCAGGAGCAAAATACCAGAGCACAATGTCTCTCTGTTTTAAATCATATTTAAAACAGAGAGACATTGTTTGCGTTGATAAACAAAACTGAAGTCCACATGGCTAATTTGTTTGCTAATAGTTCATTGCTGAACTATAATTTCGTTCACCTCTCCCTTCCCTGTATATCTGTTGCCGCTACATGAGATACAAGAGGTGGAAAGCAGAGCCGGTCATGTTGGTCAGTGTTTTCTTCTGCACAGTGAAGATCTGAGCACTGCAGTCGTGGAACGAAGAGAGGAATCAAGGAACAGTGACCCAACTGCTTTTGCTTAGTGGCTGCTCCCTATTGCACCAATAAAGTTCACCGGCCATAGAAAGGATTTCAATTATAGAGCGCGTGATAAGCACCGAGAGTGAGGCCAGGGTGAGACTGAGGCTGAGGAGAGACTGGGCCGGGGCAAGAGTGAGACCAGGTTGGGTGAGAGCGAGCAGGGGAGGTTTCAAGGGGAGGACGTTGCACCACGGGCGAGGGCCTTTATCGCCCTGAGCGGCTTTGATTATTATTATTATTGTTGTTATGATTATTATTAGCAGGAGCTAAGGCTTACAGCTTGTTTCCACCTACCGTACTATATACTACTCTACTGTGTTGGATCTGTTTCCATCAGCCCACTTTATTATTAAGTGATACTTTTTCAGTACCAGCTTGGCCCGAGTTCTAACCAGGCCAAGCTGGCACTGTTCCCATGAATACAGTCAAACAGTTAACATATAAAAGTAAAAAGAAATGTAATGTAAATTTTCATTACCGAACCATACAACATCATTTCCATGTGTCTGGACGCATTACGGTAATGAAATTCTGTCATTCAAATTTCAATAAAATATACGTTTTGAATATTTCCTTACCAAATGATAAACTGGCCCATTTATATCTTATACAGTTTCATCACATGATGTTGTGAGATGAGACCTTTTTTTAATGTTACCTCTGATATATTCAAAGACATTGCTTGGAATAGAGTCCCAGCCTGTGTTATGTGCAACTTCTAGGGACTATAGAGAGCATCCTGACCAGCTCCATCACTGTGTGGTTCTTCTACAGAGGGACTATAGAGAGCATCCTGACCAGCTCCATCACTGTGTGGTTCTTCTACAGAGGGACTATAGAGAGCATCCTGACCAGCTCCATCACTGTGTGGCTCTTCTACAGAGGGACTATAGAGAGCATCCTGACCAGCTCCATCACTGTGTGGCACTTCTACAGAGGGACTATAGAGAGCATCCTGACCAGCTCCATCACTGTGTGGTACTTCTACAGAGGTACTATAGAGAGCATCCTGACCAGCTCCATCACTGTGTGGCTCTTCTACAGAGGGACTATAGAGAGCATCCTGACCAGCTCCATCACTGTGTGGTACTTCTACAGAGGGACTATAGAGAGCATCCTGACCAGCTCCATCACTGTGTGGTTCCTCTACAGAGGGACTATAGAGAGCATCCTGACCAGCTCCATCACTGTGTGGTACTTCTACAGAGGGACTATAGAGAGCATCCTGACCAGCTCCATCACTGTGTGGTTCTTCTACAGAGGGACTATAGAGAGCATCCTGACCAGCTCCATCACTGTGTGGCTCTTCTACAGAGGGACTATAGAGAGCATCCTGACCAGCTCCATCACTGTGTGGCTCTTCTACAGAGGGACTATAGAGAGCATCCTGACCAGCTCCATCACTGTGTGGTTCTTCTACAGAGGGACTATAGAGAGCATCCTGACCAGCTCCATCACTGTGTGGCTCTTCTACAGAGGGACTATAGAGAGCATCCTGACCAGCTCCATCACTGTGTGGCTCTTCTACAGAGGGACTATAGAGAGCATCCTGACCAGCTCCATCACTGTGTGGTTCTTCTACAGAGGGACTATAGAGAGCATCCTGACCAGCTCCATCACTGTGTGGTACTTCTACAGAGGGACTATAGAGAGCATCCTGACCAGCTCCATCACTGTGTGGAACTTCTACAGAGGGACTATAGAGAGCATCCTGACCAGCTCCATCACTGTGTGGCTCTTCTACAGAGGGACTATAGAGAGCATCCTGACCAGCTCCATCACTGTGTGGCTCTTCTACAGAGGGACTATAGAGAGCATCCTGACCAGCTCCATCACTGTGTGGTTCTTCTACAGAGGGACTATAGAGAGCATCCTGACCAGCTCCATCACTGTGTGGCACGGCGCCAGCACTGCCTCCTGCCGAAGGAGCCTCCAGCGCATCGTGAGAGCAGCGGAGAAGATCTGTGGAGCTCCTCTCCCCACCATTAAGGACATGTACTCCACCCGTCTCACCCGCAAAGCCGTCAGAATCACCAGGGACCCTATGCACCCATCACAAAGTCTCTTCAGAGTAATGCCTTCTGGGAGGAGACTGCGGAATCTACGGGCCAGGTCGAGTCGACTGAAAAACAGTTTCGTACACACGGCCATCGGGAAGCTGAACTCCTTGACCTCCCTCCCACCCCTCTTCCCCCACCCCCCGCTCCACAATCAAGGATGAGAGAAATATAATTTTGAATCAGTCATGGTTTGACAAATAAAGCAATCTTGAATCTTGAATGCGAGAATAAGACTGGCCCCTGAAGGCTTGGAGCTGCGTTCTTCTGACAAGCGATTCATCCGCCCACTAAAGCACTGCTGGGCTCCACCACAGGAATAAAAAAGGAGGGTGTTCGAATCCTAACGTACGCGCTCCGTTAGCAAGTCGGCTAGTCCAGGAGACTTTCCAGTGTCGGTTAGCCTGCGCGTGATTTAGCTAACGCGTGTCATAACAATCAACGTTGGATTAACCATTTATTTTATGTTTAAAGCAAAATAAATGGTAGAATTGATACCAAATGTTAAAACATATTCCACACAATTTATTTAGACCCGCAAACGTCGATTCAAATCAGTAACCTACTCAGTTAACAAGATTGAAGCTGTGATTCCGACGAAAGGGAACATCCAACAGCTTTTAGGCCTGATTTACTGAGAACGTCCTTCAATTTCTCGTACACAATAAGTCATTCACAGGCTAAAGTCCAATAAACGCCAGGGCGCGTCGCATTGTGAGTAATATGGAAAATGCCAGGATGTTTGGAAAGCCTAATACTAAACATCGTCTCATAATATGTTCATGATGGAGAAACCACAGACATGTCAAACCTCGCCATACTGTAATATAGGTCCTGGCTTTACCCTTCATTTGTATGTGGATATGACGCTTAATTTAGGTTCAGATAGCTAATGACGTTTCTGTGATTTCTATTCGATCAACATCAAATCTGTAATTTAAATGAGTTATTATAGCTGAAATCAACGTAACTAGGTCTAAACCAGGGGCGACGGTGGCGCAGATGGTAGAGCGGGTCGTCTCATGATCGGAAGGTCGGGGGCTCGAATCCCGCCTCCTGAAGGCGCATGCTGTCGTTGTGTCCTTGGGCAAGACACTTCACCCTCCTTGCCTCCAGTGTCTGCGTACACTGGTGTATGAATGAGAGAGTGAATGGGCCCCCTATGAGAGACCAACAGGCCCGTTTGGAACCATGAGGCCGTCCTTCCGTGGACCCACCACCTGCAGGAGGAGCCATAGGGGCTGGTGCAATGTGATTTGGGCAACTCCAACAGCTGCCCCCACGACCCGGCAACGGACAAGTGGGAGAAAATGGATGGGTCTAAACCAGTAACTCCGAATTCCTCACAGTCTCTAATTTTGTATTATCAGCGCACATGTTGATTTGGGCTCGTGTTCCCGACATGTCCCTGGCATGTTCAGATAGCGGCACGTTAGACTACAGCGGAAATAAACATGGACTAACTTTAACCAGACATAAACATACAATCTGACTGAGGCTGGATTTGTGATTTAAAGGGGTCCATAAATAGATTTCTGTTATAAAATACATCGTGAGGAATCCAAAACCAGAGGTGCGAAGAGTAGCCAAGATATTTACTCAAGTAAGAGTAATGAGAACATTTCACTTGAGTACTGTGAGTACTGAGTAACTGTTTGATTCATGCTTCAGTAAACATAAACTATGAAATACAAGACATGAAAGCATGTTAAAAAAGAAGAAAACCCCATAAAGAATATATTATAAAGAATGAATTCACAACATAACAAATACATACTTTATCCGTGTCAAAATGAAGACTTGTAAAAAGTAAAAGTACAGATAATTCATTTTAAAATGACTCACGTACAGTAGAAGTAAAAAGTACTGCATTAAAAAAAAACTACTTGCAAAAGGACAACTACTTCAAAAGGTTACTTACTCAAGTACATGTACTACTCAAGTACATGTACTTGAGTAAATGTTACTTGAGTACTACCCACCACTGTCTAAAACGATGGGTAGTACTCACCCTTAGCTTGAGCACTGCACAACATTGAATGTGCTCAAAGACTGTCCACGTAATGAAAAAGCCTTTTATTGTGAGCGTGCAAGCTAGTTTGTGTTAGCCTAACTGAGGCTGTTATGCTAACAAAGTTACGACCCTGAAAGTTGTGCAATACTGTTTGTGTTTGACTCATTCCTGTGACAAATTAGGACGTTATTACAAATGCTTTAGGAATGTTGGGAATGAGTTTGGACACAAGTAAAAAGTTTACATTTAAATCCCCTTTTTAACTGTTGCCAAAAAAAGAAATAACAACAACAAACTAAGACTAAAGCGACAGGATCGAACTATAGCTTAAAATCAGGGTTAAACCAGGGCTAAACAATGGCTAAACTTGACCAATTTTACTCTGGCAAAAGCTGCAGGAATAAACCCAGACTCAATCATGGCCAAACCAGGACCAAAAGTGGCAAAACAAACTAGACCTAAAGGGAGGATCTTGGACTAAACCCCATAAACATCTAGAGCTTGCCTTGACACGAACTGCATGTGACTTGTCCATGTATAGGCCTGTGGTATTTTTAACACAGCAGCGTGTGGAGCACATACACATGTTTGTCATTTATTTTTGGTCACAGTCAGCGTTTCACCGCGTCAACCTCAACCTGTTCACACTGTGGCTGGAACAAGTCGACTGGACGTATAATTACCTGGATGCTTTATCCCTCTATTGTTTGAAGTAGGCCTATGTATTTGTCATAGTATTATCACACAGTACCAAACAAAACAACCAAGAGGAAACTTCTCCCTCTCTCTCTTGGCACAGTGGCATTTATTGTCTTTTTTTGCGAACTGCATTTGTAGTTTCTCTGTTCCACGTTGTTTTACGGAATACTTTTGTACATCTTTGCCGTGTTTCTGTGGAGGTTCAGTGGATGTTTCACTGCAGAGAGTCCGTACTGGTCATAAAGGAAACAGCTTTTTAAAAAGTGAACAAACTGCGAGCTTACATTAGAGACCTACACATTTCTTCTTCTGTAACACTGAAGAGGCGCCAGTGAAGGCATCACAAGAATCAGAATCAGAATTAGAATAGATTTTATTCGCCATTGTTTGAGAACAAGTTCACAAGCTAGGAATTTTTCTTGATGCGGACGTGCAACATAAAACACAATTTAGATAAAATTAAGCTATAAAACTTTAAACTATAAGGCTTTAGGGGGCATGCATAAGGAATATTAATATATAACATACAAAATAAAAAGTAAAAGGTAAAATATGGTGAGATGACAACAATAGACTTCGAACAACAGTGGGATTATATTTACAGATGAGTAGGAGTAAAAAGAAGAAGTGCTACACACAAACAAGGAAGGGACAAACGAGGAGGTATCCGGGCAAGCCATTGTTCTGGCTAATGTTTGTTCACTGGAGTATAAGGTGGATTCTATTCATCTGCTACGCTCTTTTCCAGAAGATGGTGAAAGACTGTTGTGGAGCGGAGGGAGCTGCGCTGGAGGAAGAGGAAGGAGGAGGTGGAGGAGCTGACCAGTGCAGGACGCCACGCTCTGAAACAGGGACAAACTCAGGAGGCGGTGCACTGTTTCAGAGGAGCACTGAAGGCAGTTCTCCGGTTTCTCCAATTTCGTTGTACAATGGCAAATAAAGCATTCACTTTACTTTTTACTTCGAGTATAGCTACTACATTGTTATAAATAAACAAATAATTTCACAAGTTGACAGCCAAAAAATGGTCAGGGGTTTCTCAACTGATTTAGACTAATGTTGGTGTTCTGAGTCCGAATATCACAACCTTTTAAGATACAGCCATAGTGTTACGGATTACGTACGACCACGTTATTATGAATTCTGCTCATCAAATTTGATGGAGTAAATAAAAACTGAATGACTTTGGATACGTTGACTTTTATTTCTTGAGGAAAACGGAAAAAACGTCAAGGGTTTCTCAGCTGATGAGCCGCAGAAATTTGTTTTTGACGCAAAACTCGATTTTTAAAGCATTTATGTGGCAAAAAATCCTGACCTGATTGAGCAAAACCAAGGCCATCTTCGGACTCAGAGCATCAAAATTAGTCTAATTCAGCTGGAAAACCCTGGACTATTTTCAAAAAATATTTTTTTGTTACCCAGTGTTTTCATTGAAGACATTAAACTATGAATGAATACATGGGTGAAATAACTCAAAATTGCCGCCCTTTATTCTTGGCATTTTCTCCGTGAGCTTCACTAGGTCGTCCCTGAAATGGTTTTAGTCCGTGAAGTCTATGACGACATCATGAAGCTCACTGAGAAAATGTCAAAAGTGCAAAGCAGTAATCAAAGCAAAACAGTTCTACGGGCTAGCATTACTCTTAGCTAGGCCTACACTACCCACCCATTTTAGTCTCTGAGAGTAACTTGAGACAAATAAAAACTCTCTTCAAAGTAACATTCCTCTGAAGCAAAAGTCGCGGTCTTGCGTGTTGAAAAATAATAATAATAATTATAATTAAAGCCGCAAGCGGCATTGGGAGGCCCTCGCGGGCCGCGGTGGCCGATTGACGCCGGTTCCCGCACGCCGCCGCAATAACCGGGAGGCGCTGCCGCGCCCTACCGGCTTATAATGTCGCTGCCACCCTCGGTGGAGTTTATAAAAGAGCATAGGCAAGAAATGGCGCCTTCGGCGCCGATTGTCCCAAAATGGCCGACCTCCTGTTGGTCACCTAGCAACCATGTAATGTACTTTTTTGTTCGGACAGTCATGACGCACGCGTGTACCAATTTTGGTTAGGCTACGACAAAGTTGACATTGGGTCGTTGCCATGGCAACACGGTGGGAAAAGGGGCGGGGCATCAATATATTTTTTGTTCGGGATCACGTGACGGATGTCTGTACCAAATTTCATGCATCTACGACAAAGTTTAATTTTTGGCTCCATTCATTTTTATTTTGTGCTCTGCAGGGGGCGCTATTGCGGCAATTTTCAAATTTCCTATATCAAAACATCCGGGGTCAACGACTCGACCAACGATTCAAGTTTCGCTCAAATCGGCCAAAGTATGTGCGAGTTATGACTGTTTGAACGCGGCGGCGAGCGGCAAAAACGGACGCTGAATTCATGGCGTTGCCACGGCAACACCGTTAAACCTATTAAAAAGTTTTTAACAACTTTTAATCTCCCACATGTGGAGATGATCTGGAGCGAACGGGAAGTCGCTGCGTTAAAAGCCCTAGGACGAGTTCGTTCAAATGCGTGGGCATGAAATGGCGCCTTCGGCGCCAATTCCCTCTTCGAGCCAATATGGCCGCCATACTGTTGGTTGCCTAGCAACCGCGTAATGTGTTTTTTTGTTTGGCTTCACGTGACCAATAACTGTGCCGAATTTTTTTCGTCTACGACGAAGTACGTTTTTCGGGTCTCGCCATACGTGCAATGTAATCTAGTTTTCCAGGGGGCGCTGACGCGCCATTTTTTTGAAATGTAAAATTTCGAAATTGCACGATTCGAGCGGTTAACATTTTAGAATTATGTGCCAAAATTCAGGACTTTTCATCACAAGATAAAGGAGTTAAGGTGGGGAGAGGAAAAATAATAATAATAATAATAATAATAAGAAAAACTCATACAAAAACAATATGGGGCCACCTCCGGCGGCTAACCTTATATATTCGGAAAGGTCTCACGTCCAGTAATCCAGCTATGGTGTTTATTATCCAATACGAGCGCGTTGCGCTCGTCTTTTACCTCTACTATTTCAATGTTTCTCTATGGAATTTTTTTTCCGTATTTTTGTGAGTACAAGAACAAATTTGCCGCTTTCGCGGCAAATACTTATATCACCGGATAGGGCTCGATGCCCCGAGTCACTGTATCAGTGTTTTGGGCTTTGGTGAGTGGCCATGGTCGATGACGAGCTTCGCTCGTCATCGACCACTTTCTTGTCCATGTTGCGCCTTCACTGTGGTTTTCACCTTTTTTTTTTTAAAAGCAGCAACAAATGTGCCGCTTTCGCGGCACACGCCTATATCATCGGACAGGTGTTGGTGCCGGGAGCCCACTGATTACTGTCTCATACATGGGTTTTGAGCGCTCCGCGCTCTTTTCCCGTGGGACGTGCGCTACGCGCACGTCTTTCTTCAGTGCGCTCCGCGCACTGCTTGTACAATTACAAGAGGCCCGAGACCTGCCAGGTCCGCTCGGGCCTAATAATATAAAAAAAAAAAACACTGAAAAAGTGAACGCAGCCTCCTCCTCCGCGCAGTACGACATGACGCCGCCAGGTGTCGCTGCGCCGCCTCCGCTCACCCACTCAGCCCGAAACGCACGGGGGACATCTGCGGTGGCGCGCGTGTACGTGTCCCGCCTCCTCCCCGAAATCGTGGAAAATTCGTAGGGGAAACAGCGGCGTTCCTCGACAGCACCGTCCGCGGCGGCAGCGCGCGCTCTCCCGGGGGTGGACCGAGGGAGAGGACGCGTTCCGGAGGCGCGGAGCCGCTGCACGAGAGTCATTGGCACCGGGGCTGAGGGGGAGCGTGTCGTCGAAGCGGCTCGTATTTTGGTGAGTGGCGGTCCGAAGCCAAAACTTCTTCGCCATGGCAAGTTGTTCGTGTTCAGGAAATTGGAAAACAGCGCGTGCTTTCTGTCCCGGAGGAAGTTTTTATGGAAAAAAAACAACAACAACAACAGTGGATCCCCCTCGTGAGCAGAAACAGGACCCTGCCTGATCTCGGGGCTTTTAAACATTAACTAAAGCGCGTTTTAACCTCTTACCCGCCACTTTAATCAAGCTCATTTTCTCCAGCACTTCGGCTTTACTCAAATCCTAAAGCTTCTCGATTGCACAGGCCGACGTAACGCCTCATTTGGAAGCCCAAGACCCGCAGAACTGAGTGTACCTTTTTTTTTTCACCGAGTTTTTTTTTTTTTTTTAAATCAAATTTTTGTCATGTCTTCGTCCGTTTCTCGTCGCATTTTTGTCACTTTGTTGTAATTTTTTTAATAGGTTTTTTTTGTGTGTGTGTGATATTGTTGTCCTGTCCTTGCCCGGCACGTTTTTGACGCTCTTTTGACGCCTTTATTTTTTTGTCACTTTGTTGTTGCATTTTCACCCTCGTTCTTGTCACCATTTCGCTTTTCTCACGAAGCTTTTGGAATTAGGTAAAGCCGAACTGGAGGAAACGTGCTGGGTTCAGGTGGGGGTTAAGAGGTTAAACAGAAGTGTGTGCTTTTATTTGTAGATGGCGTTGGCCCTCCAGCGCAGAATCTCTGGCCCCCACGAGGATTTTGAGAATTATTATGCAAATAAGAGATGAAATACCTGTTAAAGTACTCTAAAAATGCGATGAATATTGTCAGTGTCTTTTTAAACGTCCTGGCAGAACATCCCACTTGGTCATATATATAAATGCAAAACGGTGATTCTCAAAAGTGTGTCGTGAGCCTAATAGGGAACCCTTTTTTTCCCAATATTTTCCTTCTGAAACCGCATGGAACCACACCGGAGACTGTTAGGATTAATGTTATTCGGTTGTTTTGATCATAATATCAGTCTTCAAGGCAAATCTACGCCTTGTTCCATAAAAACAGACAATATTTTATACAATATATGAAAAATGACACCGCCACAACGCAAACTTGCAAACCCCTGAGTTCACGCTGTTGCGAATTAGGAGCAAGTTAGGGAACAACATGTTCCCTAACAACATGTTCCCTAACAACATGTTCCCTAACCGAGCACATTTTGGCGTTACTCAAATCTAAAAGCAAGAAGAAAATGTGGATGAAAAGGTGACAAAAATATGTCCAAAAGTGACCCAAACCAAAGAAAAGAACATAACACAACAAAAATGCAACAAAAGAGCAACAAAAAAGTGACAAAGTGATAAAACTGCTGCAAAAAAACAACAACTATTAAACTGCTGCAAAAAAGTGCCAAAAACACACCATCAACGTACGATTTTGAAAACAATCGTACGACCATGAGTCCATGGAAAATCCCTCCCATGGACTCAGATTTCATCTTCAATCTCTTTATTCAAATCTCCTTCAGGGGAAACCGACAGGGCACGCCCAGTGCAAGGGGACGGCACCTCAGCCAACAAAAGAACAATAGGCAGGTAAATAGCAGTGATCATCTATGAATAGGACATGACTGGTTGATACTGAGGCGAGCAGATCGTTAGACGCTCTACTTAGGGGCGGGCGATATGACAAAAATAGAATTTCACGATTTTTGAATTATAAACTCCCGATTTCGATTTTATCATGATTTTTTTTATAGGAACTAAAATAACTTAAATTACACACTGAAGAAGACAAAGATTACTATACTAATTTATTAAACTTTGTGATAATCAACTTAGAACTTAGACTAGACTTAGAACTACAGCAATCTAACTTTATACATTAAAAAACACAATAAAACTCCAGACAATAAAAGTAAAATAGTAACACTAAGTTTGGTAAAGGCTTGTTGTCGTGTCTGTTGCTGTTTGGCATCTTTTCTGAGACGTCTCTCTCATGACGTCGAGCTTTAGTGATACAGCGCTCTGTTGCTTTCTGACCGTTTCACAATAAGAGTCTCACTAAAGCGATAACATACTGTGTCTTTTATTGTGTAAAAGACAAACCGGAAGCAGAAAGTTACCATAAGTTATTACTTGACCAAGTGATTCACCAAAGTTGGACAAGTCTTATATTTTCAAAGACTTGGATAAACGGCGCATTTGTGAATAAAACAAATGAGAAGATGCGGCGCCTACAGAACTGTGAGGACGACGGACACGCTCGCTTCTTCACACGTGTGTCGCAGGTAAATAAATAAACACACGCTGAGCAGAGCAGCGGCGTTACGGGGGAAAGACACGGACATAAATACCTCTGAAATAGAGACAGAACTCTGGGTTTTAAAGCTCTGATTGAGGAGTCTGGTCTTGTATGTGACGGTAGAGGAGCGGCTCGCTGCCAAACGCTCGCATTAGCGTCGGACATTAGCGTCTGACATTAGCGTCGGACATTAGCGTAGAAGAACGTTAGCAGCTTGGGTTTACGTCACTGACGGTGAAAAGAGGCAACTGTGCAGAAGTGCTTATGCTGCGTTCCACTTATGTCGGAAGTCGGAAAATCCGACCAGGATAAAACGTTATCTCCGAGTTGCGTTCCAGGTGTCCGGGTCGGAAACATCCGTAAAAGTTACAACTTTGTTGCTCATGTTCGAGCATCATAATCAGTTTACAGAGAAACTTCATTGTAATATTTATTATAATTGTTGTAAATACAGTGATAATTTAGCACTAGTAGTTTCTTTTTTTTTTTTTTTTACCGCTAAGACGCTAGCAAGAGAGCAGTAAAGCTTATCCATTTTGCGTTGACATCCCCAAGTTTATTAGGGAAACATCTGCCAAATAACGTGGTTTAATGAAGGTTTACATGCGTTACATGTCACGTCGGGCGCAGCCATCTTTAAGTGCTCTTTCTCGGGTGAGCTGATTCTGTCCCGAGTTTCCGAGTCGGAATTACGGAGTTGATGCGCGTTCCAGTTGTAATTTCCAATTCGGAGCTCGGAAATTCCGACTTCCGAGATCAAGTGGAACGCACCATTAGAACCGAGATAAAACAATCCCACAAAAATGACAGATCGTCAGCTCTGGAGATCGTAAGACGGTCTAATATCGTCATATCGCCCAGCCCTAGCTCTACTTCAAAGGTTGTTTACCCACAGGTGAGAGTAGCTGTGATTAGAGAGGGGTAGCTGTGATTAGAAGGGGGGGAGCCAGGCCAACCCCAACTCCTCCCTGTTGGTCTTTATCTAAGCTGCGGGCTGAGCGGGACTTTTGTCGCTGATGAAGCCTTTTGGATGAGAGGCGAAACGATCGAAGACTTCAACTACTGTGTACAGAAGATGAATCAAGTACCTTCATTGAAGACTGATCATTGCAACTTATGTATTACAAATATGTCAGATCAGTTATTCTGTAACAGCATTTCATAAACTAAAATACAAACACTTGGCCCCTCCTGCAGTGGCCAAGTGTTTGTTCATTAGGCTACTTTAGGTGACCCAATCATAGTTTCTGTCCCAGCCTCGACTGGTTTTCCGCTAGCATTAGCAAGCTGCGGCGTTTTGAGTGGCGATCAAAAGTCTGTTTGCGGAAGTTATAACAAACTCGGCGCTTACATCCTCCAGGTTCTTAGCTGTGTTTTTAATGTGGTGCGAACTTAAACAGGTCAGTATCGGATATTTGGAGCCGATACCCAATATGGCATTTTTTGTCCAGTATCAGTTCAGATATCCGATACCAATATTGGATCGGTGCATCCCTAGTTAGCATAGCATCTTTATTTACCATCCCGGTGGGCTGTAGGACGCTCCAGGACCAATTGAATTTTAGGTTTTCACTGCCGTTTCTCTGCTGACGCTGGCCAAATGAAGAAAAAAAAGTGTAAAATGTCTTAATAGTATATTTAATTTCTAATTTATTTATATAATGTACAGTTGAGTCGCTTATATTGGTTTTGTTGAGGTGTAACTGTCATTTCCTACTCAAAAAGTGCCATGAACACCTCTCACCAGCTGCTCCTCCTCAGGGCCGTCAGAACAGATCCTGCAGGCCCTGTGTTGTCAGGCCGCACACATGATTGACAGCCAGCGTGACTGACAGAATTATCAGCCAATCAGAATTCGATATACATTGACAGTAACGCCCCCCAGGGCTTTCAGTAGCTCAGCAGCGCCCCCTACGGTTTGTTCGCCTGGGAAAACCGCTAATGTAGCCGCACATGGGCAAGACGTCCCACTCCGAAGAGAACCGGATAAACAGATATTCCTCTTGGAAACGTCCGAACGAGGTAAAAGTGGATTTACTGATCACGGATATTCTGCACTCCTTCATAATGAAGAGCTTCGAGAGCAAAGGGAACGACAGCGGGACGTAGACGCTCGGCTCCCCGGACAGGAGAAGGGTTTCCCCGCGTCAGCTGCGCTTGGACTCGAGACTACGAGCGCTATAAAAAGGATCTCAAATAGCACCAAACTTTAGTATCTATTTTATTTTACTCGCTCTGTCAACAAAACATCTCCTAAAAACCGCCGCCTGTCTCCACGTTATAACGTGCTCGTCTCCGCCTGTCATGTGTCGTGTGTTTCCGTATTCTAGCCCGAGTGTTCCCGAAGGTGTTTGTTTTTGGAGTCGGAGGCACCGCTGCTTTGGTTTGCGTTGTTGACAAATCCTTTAGCGAACAAATGCTACGCCTACTGTCGATAAGTTTATATGGGTTTGACTGCGTGAACCCAGGTTGCTATTGCAGGCCCGGACTGAAACCCCACGGCCCGCCACTGGTCCATTCTGAAAACCTCCCAGCAATCCTAAAAAACTTTAAATAAAATGTATCCTGAAGCGTCATAGAAGCCACCGAGCTAACCACCCATACAGCCGCTGGCTCAAATACGGATTAATATCAACTTTTTATTTTTTTTTACATAAAAGTTGCATAGTGCACCATTTCATGTATGGTTTTATTTTGTTGCCATATTCGATACAAATATTTCTTCAGAGGGGATTTTGTATTGCATGCTCAGTTTTCGAATGCGCTTGTTATGAGTTTAAAAATTCAGATTTAACGCTAATCAGTAGGGATGTAACGATTCACTCAAGCCCCGATTCGATTTCCGATTTGAAGTTCCAGATTTTGATTTTTCCCGATGTTTTTTTTTTAAACCTTTTATTTTTTTTTAGAAAAGAATGTTTCTTTTGTTTTAACATCTGTATTTTTGTCCTTTGTAACAAATTGCAACTGTCTCAGTAAGAGAACTTGAAGACATGAAAATGAACTATAATAATTTTGACAGAGTGCTTGTAAATTTACATATTTTCAGCATAAATAAACTATGTAGCAAAGCAAACATTTTGAGATTATATTTATTTTACCAAACCTTTTATTTTTTTTATTTTTTGCAGTTTGAACATAATACTATCATTTAGAACTAATTTTACAGTGCAGTTTTTTCCACCCTTGAAGCGTCACTGCCTCCGGTGCAGCCTTTGTAAACATAAGGAGGACAAAGACATGACAGCTCCTGTAGGTGTTGGATTATTTGACAAACGGACATTTGATGAGGATTTCAGCAGAATCAGAGCAGGTTGGTCAGATGTTTGTCAGTTTACGATCTTTGGTAAACTTCTGTCAAAATGCTAAACTCTGCGTTAGCCGCTAACGCTAATCTCGTAGCCGCTAACGTTAGCTGCGTCTGTTGCTTCGATGCCTGCACGTGTGTGTGTTTACATGGTGTGGCGTGTGTTGGGTCTGAGGCGGGGAAGGTGTGACGAGCTCGTCTTGAGAAAAAGTAAAGGTTTTTAGAAACAACGAGCTCGTATGTTCCGGTCTGTTTCGGTCGCGCAAAATGGAGTAGCTGAGGGTGGCTTTAAAATCGATTATTTTATTTTTTACATCGATTCACATTTTACGCATATTAAATCGATTTTCGATGAATCGTTACATCCCTACTAATCAGTAATGCTTCTTTAGGTTTTGCCTATGGAGGAAACCATGACACGTTCTGTTTACTTTAGCTCTGGATTGATAAGCTTCACTTTCTCTGTTGTCTGTCTCCCTCCCTCCCTCCCTCTCGCTCTCTCTCTGTCTCTCTCTATCTCTCTAGGAGTGGGTAGTGTGCGTTCAACTCACTCTGGAAACTGCACCTTTGACCGTCAGCGTTCTGCCTTCTACCAATCCACCCGCCATGGCTTTCCCCACACTCGCTGATCTCCTACATCTGTCCCTGTTTTTCACCATCGCGACGTCGGAGCCCATTTCACAAACAGGTACGTCCACTTCCTTCGACATGCTGTTCCTTAACGCGCCCGGGTCCGGACGTCCTGGCTGTGGGTTGAAATAATTGGAACGCATGAATATTTTTTAGTGTATTTTTTAGAGTTGTTTACGCAGCTTTGAGGCGGCTGCGCTTTCTAGGAAAAAATACTTGCACAATCCGCTGGGAACTGGCCCCGGCAATGTGTTCTCAATTGACAGGGTGGCTTTTTTTCTTTTCTTTTTTTTTTTTTTGCACTCGCGCTACAACACACATGGCTGCATTCTAGGCTATTCTAAGTGCACAACAGACATTTTTGAAGAATTGAAACTTGTTGACCTCCCCTTGTTGACCTCCGCTTGACCTCCACATGTCATGGAGACAGGATATTTGTTGTTTTTCGAGTTTTGAGTTCCCAGGAACCTTGAACTAATTTTGGGAATTTTCAAAAACAAACATTATTTTTTTTCTGTGCAAAGTGGATTCTCTGTATTCCACTTTGTGATGTTTACTTTCTGTTGTTCTGTTAAAACTAACCCTAAGGATGATACAACCAGCCTATTTTTCTGGCATATTTGTTGGCATTTCTAAGACGTGAACTAAGAGTGCCTGTAGCTTTCATAAATCGTCACCGTTAAGGAAGACAGCTACTTTGTACCAAAATATCTGCACAAATGCAAATGATACAACCAGCCCCAGTCTCCCCCAAAATGTGGACAGACAGGCACCAGGACATTATAAAGACAAAACCCTTTGGCAACATTTGACAAGGGATTGAAAAATGGTCCCAGTTGTAACAAAACCAATGTGATTTTTGGATTTAGCACATCCACATAGTCCTAAATCAGCTCACTTCAAATGTGTTGTAAACCAGTGTTATCAAACCAATGCTTGATTTGATTTCATACAAGATGGTTGAACTGTGAAGGTAACTACCTGCTCTGGAGAACTGAACTAAAGCGGAGACCAAGAAGAAAAAAGCTAATTCATTAACTTAAATGTATGAACTATTGCTGGACTAATTCTCTTCCTCCTGAGAGAGGAGGTTTGAAGCAGCTGTACCTCTTATCTCTCCTACGCCGTCAACACTTCCCTTCAAGGCCAAGCCACGGAGCTAAACCCTGATAAGGACTGAGCTCTCTGGGTCATATTTTGCATAACACTGACTTTCAGACTGTAAATAACCCCCGTCATCCTGCGTCTGCCTCAACACGTTTCTTCAGGCCCACCCCCCCTGGTCAATGGCCGGTCATCATGTATTCCCCATGTCTTGAAGTTTCTATATATGTGCTTTGCCTTAACTTAACCTGAATGTAATTTGCATTATCTTCTTTTGTAAGGCGCATCGAGTTGCCTTGTGTACGAAATGCGCGGTATAAATAAAGTTGCCTTGCCAATTTATGTTCTCGTTGTTGAGTAGACGTCTTCTGGCACCATGGATCTACGTAAATGCCACATTTGTGACAGAAAAACAGACCATGTGCGCTGTCGTGTGTCTAAATATAGCACACTTTTCTCCAGCGCAAATGACGCAAATTCAGAGGTTAAATTAGCACAGCATTAGCTTGGGCCTCCGCCCTGTTCACGTTTCAACTCTGTCCCGCTAAGAACTCCATTGTTCTCTGCATTTGACCCACCCTCAATGCAACCTGTAGGAGCAGTTGGCAGGCAGCGTAGGCTGGTGCTCTTGGACCCATCTCCAGATGTGGAGCCAGGCTAATGGTCTGAAACATCTGGCGGGAGGATTAACCTGTGGTGCATGTTTCTTTAGTGGTAGAAGAAACCGTAATACCCGGAGGAAACCCACGCAAACCCACGCAGAGTGCAATTAGGATGTGCGGGAGCTACGACTTTCACGGTTTGATAACGGAGTAACTGAGGGAGTGCAGCTTTAACTTGGCTCCAAATGTAAAACGCTGCCCTCTTCAAACCTCTGGACACTGTGCTGCTCTCAGCTTTGATTGGGAAAAGTATTTCAGCCATTAATTCAGGTTGTCACGCTGCATTATATGTCTCTCTGTAAAACAACCTACAATTGTGTAGGTCGCCCTTTTTATTCCCATTTATATATTTCAGTTAATACACATACATTCCCGTTAATGACCCACTTTTCTTACAAAGGCCTCACACTGAAAGGCCTCACACTGAAAGGCCTCACACTGAAAGGCTTCTCTGTGAAGCACAAAATCCATCTCAATATGTAAATATGATACTTAGTGTGCTAGTTTACTGTTGGTTTTCTGAAGTTACACAACATCCTGCTGTCCTGCTGTTGTCAGTAAAGTGGTGTCCGTGGAATTCAGCTAAGTGTCCTCTTCTGTGCGCCGAACAATGGCATCTGTATGTGGAAAGCCCTCAACCATCCCACACCACTCTGCAGGGAGGTGTGTTACTGCGTGTGTTGTGACAGCCTTTATCCGTGATGTTACAGTTCACTGTGGGCACATTTGCGGATCACGATTGTCTTCTTCAGGCGAGATGCAGTGGTCAATTTTAAGATGCTTGGCTGTAGTTTGAATTTCAATGTGAAATAATGGTCTAAACGCACCCTCAGTGGTTTTGTTGACTTGGGTTTTCAGATTTGATCAGGAAATCCATAAACCATAATGTAACCCCCGTTACACTGGTGTAACTGGACAAAACCTGACAATAAATAACCTTATAAATATTCATAAATAATCTAATTAAATATTTTCTAAAAACAGTTAAAAACTATGACAATAAATATATAAATAGTGACTGCATAAATAATTAGTGGGATTTACAATGTTATTCTAAAAAGATACATTGTAAACCCTTATCAATAAAACTGATTCAAGACGCTCTTAGCGTATGCCCCTCCCCCACCCGGCCGAGGCTCAGTCGCATGAAGGGTCAAAGTAACAAAAATTAATTAAAGTATGAATGTGGTAAAAATCAAAGCAGTAAAACTGGACTTGATAAAAATGTAAAGTGTGAAAAACAAAACACAAGATTGTAAAATCGAGTGTTTTCATGCCTCTGTGAAAAGGTTATTTTGTGAATTTGGATGTCATTAAAATCAAATCAAATCAAACTTTATTTATAAAGCGCTTTTCATACAAAATGTAACACAAAGTGCTTTACAGTGCTTAAAAATCATTAAAATCGCCCCCACCCCACCCACACACACAGACACATATACTTACAGACAGCCCAGCAGTTAAAAGAGAGTTGAGTACATAAGGCTGAGTACAGATAAAATGATAACATGGCTACTGTCTTAAAAATGATGTAATGTTACATAAAGTGTAACATTGCTTGTTTTCATTCACTTTTTGTTTTTGGCACCTCCACTTTCACCACTTCAGATTCATCATTAAGTGTGTCAGATTTAACGTTACCCGTTTTCATTCACCGCCTCGATTTTTACCGACTCCGCTTTTATCGCTTCAGTTGTAATTGTTGTTACTTTCGGTAGAGCGGAATACAGCAGCAGCGCGACAGCAGACATTTGTAGTCCAGAGCTCTTCGCGTATGTTTCATCTGACCACGGGCCGGAGTGGAGCCTTTTAACACAAATTATGGAAGAGATCGTTTTGATCTAAAAAGATATCGTTGCATACATAAATAGTCATACATAAATACAACAGTTTAAAAAAAAACTATAAAAAACATTAAATAAATAGGACAGTGCAGAGAATAGATATAAAAGTCCTGTAAAGCCATCGTTCCCATTTAGCGACTCCCACCCAAGGATTTGTTATACAGCCTGATCGCTCTGGACAAGAAAGATTTCCTGAGCCTGTCCTTTTGAGCAGGAGAGCGAGAAGAAGGAGCTCCTCTGCCTCATCACCAGCTCATGCAGGGGGTGGTCACTGTTGTCCATCACAGAGAGCGGCTTCTCTAGGGTTCTCCTCCGTGATCGACACTACGGAGTCCTGATTGGCCCCAATCACAGAGGAGGCCTTTCTAATTGGACCTTAGTTCATACGTGTAGAGAAGACGCTGAACATTGTGACCGTTTGTTTCATGTGGAATCTTCTAGTTACTATAGTTACTATCATGGAATTGTTAGCTTCTCAGCTAAACCCATTTGAGACCTACACATTTCTTATTCTGAGACACTGAGCCCCCCACACCTGCAGCACAGTGGAGGCGTCACAAGAGGAGCTACAGGAAACAAAAACGGGACAAACGAGGAGGTATCCAGGCAAGACTCCCAGCGAAGACACACATGCCTTCTGTCCCTACTATTGTTCTGGCTAATGGACGTTCACTGGAGAATAAAACAGATTATCTGCTAAGGTCGTCCCAGAAGATGGTGAAAGACTGTTGTGGAGCAAAGGGAGCGGAGAGAGCTGCGCAGGAGGAAGAGGAAGGTGGTGGAGTTGACCAGTACAGGACACCACGCTCTGAAACAGGGCTGCACCGTTTCAGAGGATCAGAGTAGACTGAAGGCAGCCAGCCGGGTTTCCTCCGGGTGTTACGGTTCGGCCCACAATGACAGCACGGCTCAGTCGCAGCGGCTCAGGACTAACACCTGAACACTATTTCGTTGTATGCCCGTACAATGACAAAGAAAGCACTTACTTACCTGCCGACCATTTGAACTACAGTTTAAAGGGTCTTTAGAGCAACCTATTCCACTGAATAGATGGGAGCAACATCCAGGCACTTTTGCCGAGTCCCTCCTCTGAGTGAAAACAAAGGCAGCTGGGGATTTTTCCAGTGCATTAAATTGGATAATGTAAACCAGAGAACACAGGCCTGGAGAGTGAAGGCATCAGTGGTGCCCGTGGGGCACTCGGGGCAGTGACCCCCAAACTGGAGGAGTGGCTACAGCAGATCCCAGGAAATCCTTGGTACAGAAAAGTGCAGTTCTAGGAACTGCAAAGACACGACGCAGAGTTTCCCTAGCTGGTGATCGTGCAGATTGTGAGAGGCAGACGCCGCTACAGTTGTGTTGTTGTCATGGCGATGTGAAAACAGGAGGAAACCTCCCTCTCTCCTGGTACAACTTAATTTTTCACTGCATTTGTGTTTTCTGTGTTCCACATTGTTTTTCTGGATACTTTTGTACGTCTTTGCCGTGTTTTTGTGGAGGTTTGGTGGATTTGTTTACTTTGAGAGTATAAAATGGTCCTGAAGAAAGCAGCTTTTTAAAGGTAAACAAAATGCTAGCTTATCAGCTAAACCCATATTGAGATCTACAAATTTCTTCTTCTGAGACATTGAAGATGCACCAAGAGCCCCCCCTGTAGCACAGAGGAGGCGTCACAAGAGGAGCTACAGGAAACAAGGAAGAGACAAACGAGGAGATGGTGAAAGACTGTTGTGAAGCGGAGGGAAGAAGAGGAAGGAGGAGGTGGAGCTGACCAGTGCAGGACACCATGCTCTGAAACAGGGACAAACCCAGGAGGCGGTGCACCGTTTCAGATGATCAGAGGGCATCCAGCCAGGTTTCTTCCAAGTGCTACAGTTCCCCCGACCTCCAAGGTCATGCGGATCAGGTTGACACACAGTGGCAGCTCAGGACTAACACCTGAACACTATTTCGTTGTACACTTGTACAACGACTACTTGCTACTTATTTTGCACATGAACAAACTGTAATATAGATGCAGACTATGGGTCATACAAGGGGGCGTGGCCTAGCCAAGGGGGGGAGAAAATTCATGGGAATCACAACTTTTCACTCATAGCTGTTTTCTGGCGGACTATAACTATATTATAACTTGAAGTCAAGCCAAAATCAGGTACATGTGGATGTTGCTAAAGTTAGCATATGTAGCATGAAGCTAACGTAGATTCCTGGTTACCATTGTCCATTTGTTAAGTATTTATGGGCTGTTCACCCACTTTGCTCCTCTCCATGTCTGTCTCTTTATTTTGTAGAATAATATATTTATAATTCAGCATTTGTTAAAGTAATGGTGGAGAAATGGGGGTTCAGTTTTTTTCACTTATTTGTTACGCCCTCTGGCTGCATCAAACATTACCATATATGGCCACTTTTAAGAAAGCCTCTCTTAATATTGGGTAATATCGGATATTGATATCGAGATACTCAAACCCACAGTATCTATCGTGAGCAAAAACGCTGGATTGGTGCGTCTCTAGTTGAAGGTTGAGCTGATCATCCGGAGCACGTTTTTCTCCGCCATGTTTTGGTTTGTGCTGCATGTTTAGAGTTGAGTTGTCCTTGTGATGTGGAGACATGTGACCAGTGTGGCAGGGGTTAAAAAGGCCACCGGTTTTCCATACTGAGATATGTTCTTACCTGAGCTCAGATTGAGTTGATACGCACCTGTCTGGTCTTTGTGCTCGTGGAAGAGCGTGGTCGCTTCCAACTTCACCCCCGTTTGGAGCTATAGGAATATGCTGGGAGAGGCCAAATGCTAACATCATCTTTGGTCTCTTTGCATGACTGAGCGCACGCACAAAGGCCAGACAGGTACGCATCAACTCGTCTAAACTCGGGTAAGAACATATCTCAGTGTGGAAAAAACGGTGGCCTGTTCCTTTTAAGGAAACTCATCACAACAGCTCCACTTTCCGACGCGCAGCAGGATACAGCTGTGTTTTCACTGTATAGGAGGTTACAGGGCGTTTAATGGACTGAACGAGGGGTAAAACGAGGGCCTGCTCCGAGAGACACGGAGAGGACTGCAGCCGGTGTGTTGCTTCCTGTGCCGGAGAAATGCTCCATCGACAACAACATCCAATCCACCATCTTTTTACTGGACATTTATCACAGGGACATAATATTAGGGTTAGGGTGTTGGGCGTTAGAAAACCTTCGGGGTACACCAGAGTGGATAATTTACGTTTGATGTAAATGTAAGACAGTAGGACTCAAGGGCCGGGGCTGGTCAGGAGATGCAGCAGCTCTATTTTTATTGACACAGCTGCTCAGCAAAGAGGTGCAAGAGGGAGGGTGGTGGGAGCATAGACTGTAAATTACCACATCCGGCCCGCAAGATGATTCAATCTGGCCCACGGCTTGTAGGGCATACATTTCTGAGTATGTCACAAAAAAAAAGTACGTCTCTAGCCCATTCCGGTGTGGAGTTATGATTGAAGAAATTACCAGAATGCTCATTCCAGCCACTAGGGGGCTGCTTAAATAAAAATTAACACATTTCACACGTGTCCAGCAGAGGGCACTGACATAATGAGAGATCAGGATATGAACAACACATTGGCTACAGTCCTGTCAGGCTCATTATTATTCATTTATTGAAAAAAATTCCCTCAACAGTATTTTCCCGATTAAAACCTAATTTTGTTTTGGAGCTTTTGTTTATGGACCCGGAAATACACTCCCCATTTATGTTTTGGCCCCCGCTACGGTGCATCGCTTCATTCATTCAAACAGAGGTGCTTTCAGTGCGATGGTAAAGGTTCACGAGGATAAGAAGTTGAATAGCTTAAATAACGATGCTCACACATGCTTGGCTTGATATGGATAAAAATAATAGTCCTATAATAACAGTAGGCATCAGCTGTGAAATACACGATTTAGTGTAATGTACAATCGGATAAAGTTGAGCAGGATAAGTTCGAGTTATTGTTGGTGCGGCCCTCCGACTCAATTCAGGCTTCTCATGTGGCCCCGTATGAAAATTAATTGCCCACCCGTGGACTAGATGCAAGTTGGTCATTTTTATGCTCACTACTGCCACCTCAGGTCGTACGCGTAACTGCAGATGCTATACTTAGCTCGTGCATGACGGCACTTCAGACCCGAATGAACACCTTTTTGAGTGCAGGATTCCAGAGGCAGCTGTGGTGAACAGGTCTGGGCTCATTCTACACATTAGGACATGGCTGGAACATGTAGGGGGAGGAAAATACTCCATTTAAACATTTTTAAACTCTGTATACTAGTCCCTTTAAGAATGGACTAATAGGCTATATGCACGCACGCGTCACGTGACTTCCGAGTGGATTAAAGTAGTTGTTTGCGTATCCTGTCTTTGTTATTTCCCTATGAGGTCTTGTCTAAAAAAAAAAATAGTTGAAGATCACATGGTAGACAGTGAGTTACTGGTGGAGTCACAGCATCAGGTTAAAAACATCGCATCAGGGGCAAAAAATTCACTAGAGGAAACTTCCGTGCTCATCACAGTAAGTGTTTTTGTCTCGAAGCTAACGGCTAACACGAACTAAAAATGAAAGTAGCTACACGATTTTAAACGAGCCTGCTCAAAATATAATCTACCTGTCTTTAGTATAAATACTTTTTAGACGTTTAATTTTTGTGGTGGTGTTTTTTTATGCTAGCCGTTAGCCCTGAGATAAAAAGTCCGACCTCAAAAAACACAGACGTTTCCTGCAGTCGAGAATTTGCATCCAACGTAATGTTTTTAACTCGTAGCGAGTCACTTCGGATCAGAATCTCACTGTCAGCGATGTTTCCTTGAACTATACATTGTTTTAGACAAGACCTCACAGGGAAATCACGGAGACAGGATACGGAAGCACCGACTTAGGATCCACTTGGAAGTCACGTGTCATTTGCATTGAGCCCATTGTGGCCTAATCGGGAATGGGGGGCAGACACTTCCTTGTTTACAAAGGAAGTGAGCGTGCCGTTCGCGTCATATGTTAACCGGCTTTTCTCTGATAGTTGGTCCAATTTTAATTTACAGTCTGGGTGGCTCAAAGTGAGATTGCTTGAAAATCAGGAGGTGAAACCGCTGGATATTTTTGTTTGAGCTGTTTTAGATCAATATATTGCATTTTCTAACCAACAAAGTGAAACAAAAATTCAAAATATGTGCAAAAAAATAATACTATTTGCAAGTTTGGCTGAGACGGTGACCGTGCAGGATTTTAGAGGTAAATGTTTGGCCAAAAGGTTTCCCGTTGCGTCCAAATATAAGTTGTCCATCGTTCCTCTATATATATATATACTGGAATGGATTCATAATGTACAATAGGCTTATAAAAAGAGACCCTGAACTCTTACTCTTGGGACTTTCCTGGTTAAATACAGGTCAAATGTATCAAATAAACCAGTCTGATGTTTCTTAAATTAGGATATAACATTTTAAAGCCCCAAAACGTTGATTTATCGTAATATAGGTCCTTCCAAGGTCCTTTTGATTTGCATGAAAAAATGTCCAAGTTTGCATGAAAAGCGTACCCTCCTTCCAGACTCGATTCATTTGCATCCTGACCCCCTGCAGTTTCCAGTGAGCACATTGTTTTTCCTCTTCGCGGTACTGTGTGCCCCGGTGCATCCTGGGTAATCATCAAGCCTGTCCTCAGAACACGTCCGCTGCAGTTTCCAGGATTCGGAGTCCAAGTGGAGCTCGTGTTTTCAGCCACGGACATAGAAATAAGTGTGTTTTTCTTGAATGACCTGGTGAAAAACAAAAAGAACAAAGAGTAAGGCCTTCTGCGGAGCATTACTGCGATCGTACAGTGCCAGCTTCGTCATGACACAATAGGATATAGTGTTGAGTCATAGTCGGCAGATGCTTTGACACAGTCTCCAGTAGGGGTGTTGAAAAATATCGATCCGCCGATATATCGCGATATTACGTCACGCGATTCTCGTACCGATCCAAAAAGCGCCCGTATCGATATTTAAACATCTATTTTTGTGTAAATATTAATTACAGCGTCTCTTTGGTCCTGCACTTTTACTCCCGTTTTACCATGGAAAAGAAAGCTACGAAATGCTCCGGGGCTCTTTTTAAAACTCTACATTTGGCCTCAGTTTGGCATTTACAGAGACCTGGATTATCACGAGAGCCTCCAGCTTTGTGAATATGTTGCTGGGTGTGTTAATTTCGTCGACTAAAATATTTAGTCTTAATTTTAGTCAAAGTGATATTTCTGACGACTAAAATTGGACTAAAACTAAATTTAAAGTTTTTCATGAGACTAAAACTACGACTAAAATGTCCAGATATTTTAGTCGACTAAAATAAGACTAAATAAAAATGGAAAGGAGAGACTAAAATCATCCAAACTTCCATTGACCGTCTGAAAGAGCCTCATATCATGTAAATTCACTGCCAAAGGAACAGCTCTGAGCTTTGTTCATGAGGGAGCAGCTCCATGAAGCAGGACCTCCATTAAATATGATTATAATGAATATTATAAATACAAAGTCGATTAAATTTGTCCTAAATTTACTAGACTAAATTGACTTGCAATTTTAGTCGACTAAAACTCGACTAAAATTTAATTACATTTTCGTCAAAAGACTAAGACTAAAACTAAATTAAAATATCTTGTCAAAATTAACACTGTGGGTGTGTTGCCGCTGCGTACGGAGAGGATTTATCTTCACATGACTAGCATGGATTTATCTTTGTAGCATTTTTTTTTTTACGGAATAAAACGAAGCCGAGGGAAAACTAAATACAGCAGGCTCAAGTTAAACTTGTGTCTCGCCACTGCAGTACTTAATACAGTACTGTAGTAGTTTCCCCTCGGCTTCGTGTGTGTGCTACTGCTAACACAAACATATTTAGAAGAGATGAGCGCTATCGTCACGGTGATGTCAGTGTTGTCATTATGTCCCTGATCTATGGGTGACACCTGTTGTGGAGTAAATACGTTTTTAAATGCCCCGTCTGAGTTATTAGTTATTACTGATCGCTAAGGAACCCCAACTATAGAAATACTAGAAAACGTGCATCCCCAGTTTAGTTGGTTTCATTACTAGGTTTCCAAGAAATCTGTTTTCCTTTCAAAGTTACATAATCACCATACAACACCACGGCCACTAGTGCACATTAGTGGAAAGCATTTATATCATAAGATAGGCTATATACAGGTGCTCGTCCATAATTAGATCAACATGAAAAAGTGTATTCAGTTCTGTTCGATTTAAACTGCAATATATATGATAGACTCATTACATGCAAAGTGAGATATGTATAGCTTTTGTTATCATTTTGATTATGGCTCCGCGTGTAAAAGCCCCAAATGAAAAATCTCATAAAATTAGAATATTCTGAAAATGGACTATAAGCCATAATCGTCAAACAAAATAACAAATAAAGGCTTGGCATGTCACTTTGCTTGTAATGTGTCTATCATAATTCACATTTTAAGTTGAATTACAGAATTAAATGAACTTTTTCATGATATTCTAATTATATGACGAGCACAGATAAATCTAATGAAGGCTAGTTTACGGAATAGTTGTTTCCAAAGTAGTAAAAAATAATCGCAATAATCGTATAATGCGTCAATATCGGGATATATCGTATCATATGTGTACCTGTGTATCGGGATTCGTATAGTATCTCCTGAGACTAGGCGATACACACCCCTAGTCTCCAGTGTTGTTTTTGGCAGCTTAGTCACGTCACAGCTCCGTACTACACCATATGAGGTTTCTAACATGTAAATCAAAGGGTTGTAAACGATTTGAAAGATTTTTACTTGAATGAGTTACCTTTTAGAAAGCCACAACATTCAAAAGTTGTTGCATGTTTGTTCCAGGCAGCCCCAGGAGCAACAAAGTGTGCGTGTCTGTGTGTCTGTGTGTGTGTATGTGCGCATTTCAAGGTGCATTTCTCGCTGGGTGTCAGGTGGATGTTTGCGCCTCTCCTCCTGTGATCTGGAGTAAACAGGTTATTTATATCTCAGAACCTCTTCTCCGAAACCTCTCGACCCCCTCGGGCAGACCCCGCCCACTCCCATGTGCCCACACACTACACACATGCATCCATATCAGTTTGCACAGCAATATAACAACGTCACCTTATCCTTTCGCCACGCGTATTGCCATTCACATGGCATCTGTTGGCACAATGGCAAGGCAAGGCAAGTTTATTTGTAGAGCACAATTCATACACAAGGCAATTCAAAGTGCTTCACAGTTGCATAAAATTACAAGAAAACAGATCAAATCAATCATTAAAACATCCAACATAAAAATGTATCAATGACAGTAAAAGGCAAGAGTGCAGATAAAATACTTTCAGTTTTCATATGCTCGGGTAAAAAGAGCCGTTTTCAGCCTAGATTTGAACATTGTCAGAGTTGAGGCCTGTCTCACATCCTCATGAAGACTGTTCCAGATTTTAGCTGCATGAAACTGAAACGCAGCCTCACCGTGTTTAGTCCTGACTCTGGGAACCACCAGGAGACCCCTCCCTGAAGCTCTCAGGGCCCGAGATGGTTCATACGGCTCTAACATGTCAGAGATGGACTTTGGTGTTAAACCATGAAACGACTTGTACACAAGCAGGGCTGTTTTAAATTCTATTCTCTGAGTGACAGGAAGCCAGTGCAGGGACCGGAGCACTGGACTAATATGGTCGTATTTCCTGGTTCTTGTCAGGACTCGAGCAGCAGCGTTCTGGATGTTCTGCAGCTCTAACAGCTCGTTTAGAAAGGCCAGTGAGCAGCCGTTACAGTCGTCTAACCTGCTGGAGACAAATGCATGGATGAGTGTCTCCAAGTCTGGATTTGACACTATTCCTCTGATCTTAATGTTTTTCAGATGGTAAAAAGCTGATGATGTTATTGCTTTGATGTGGCTGTTCAAGTTCAGGTCTCAGTCCATGATTACTCCCAGATTTCTAACCTGATATTTTGGTTTTAGAGAGAGAGACTCGAGGTGACTGATAACACTTTGTCATGGTGTTTTGTATGCGCAGCAAAAGGGCTTATACATTTAACCATGATTAATTATCTCCTCTGGCCGCTCTGGTTTTCCCCTGCCACCAAAATATATACAATAGGGTAAGATTCTGAATAAAAATAATAATAATAATAATTCTACACAATTATAACCTTAAAGACACAACATTTTATTGTGTGATAGAGCTGAGCTGACATGTTCTAAGCCTAAATAAGGTTCTGAGGCATGGTTTAAGCCTCTCTTAAATTCATCCTTTTGAGAATGTAACAGCACTGACCACCAGTATGTGGACCGCCACGCCGTGCACACTTCAATATGGAAGACAAAAAGCACAAGCACCTGATTCCTACATGGCAAGATGTTGACGTTTTGGAATCAATCAACAAAGCACTTGGTCCCAGATGCTCTGTCCGGTGAGCAACAGGTCACAGTTTCTTACGTTACACCTGTAATGTCCTTGTTCAACTACGATGTCCTTGCAGTTCAGTCGGATGATACAGACTTGACCAAAGACATCAAACGATCCATTCTGACAAACCTGAACCGCAAATTTTGCAGGAGACAATGTGGCGGAGCTGCGTCTACACTTGATCCTCGATTCAAACATCGCTACAATAAGGATGAGCAAATCCTGGCCATTGAGAGTGCAATCAAAGCTGAGCTTATGGCCCTGGGAGATGAGGAGGACAACCCGGCTGCAACAGAAGCAGCCGCTGCAGCATCTCATTCCACTACAGCAGTACCTGAGGATGAAGGCACCAGGGAGACACTGCCTGGACAAAGAAATCTTCTAAAAACACACAGCAAGCCAACAGGGTAGAGTCTCTCCAAAGTGCAGTTGAAAAAGAAAGGCAGAGCTACCTCATGATACCTGAGATAGACAGTGACACAGATCCATTAAGCTGGTGGAAAATTCAAGAGGTCAATTTCCCTAGAATTGGGAAATTAGCCAGGAAGTATCTGTGCATCCCTGTTTCAAGCAGCCCTTCAGAGCATAGGTGGGAACGTGGTTACATTTCAGAGAGCGTCTCTGAAGCCACAGACTGTGGACAGGCTGGTGTTTTTGTCCCACAATATGAAGAAAATGTAAGTCAAAGAAACAGTTGGCTGCTTTAGTTTTTTGTGTGAAAGTTTATAATACTTGAAGTTTAAAAGTAAAAGGTTAAGATTTATATTTATATTATAGACATCTGCATTTTGGTCTTTACGTTCATCATATTATGTTACAGACAATGCAGTATACTAAACTTATTACCAGTGTTGATCAAAGTACTACATAATTTAATACTTGAATAAAAGTACAACTTGCTGTAGAAAATACTTTAATGCTTTTTGCTTTGGAACCTTTGGAAAAATGTAGGATTAGAAAGTATTGTATTAATTTTTCAAATATAGAAGAATACAATGTACCGTTACTGACCACCTCTACTGCATGTTTACACTTACAGTTTACACGGGTTTTACCAAAGACGTTCTTTGTCATTTCAAAACCATGTTTGCTTTATTGCACATTTTACATCAAGAGCGCTGTCCGTGTTATTTTGTTCCTTTTGTCTTTTTTATCCTCCTCGTTTATATAATGTGCAAAAAAATTTATATTGTGTTGTGTTCTAATTTTTACAAGTTAAGTTAAACTATACGTTAATTTATTACGTACATATATTGTACTGAAAGCACTGTTCTTGTATTACAATATTTAGTGCAGTAACTTGGTTCATGTTTAAATCAATAATGTCTCATATCTTTATGTACTAGTAATTCTATACAATAATAGGTCAGATGCAAAAGACCAACTGGACCTTCTTTGCCAGTTTGCACACATTTCTTTGAAGGACACATACGAAGTCCGCAAGGGCGACATACGAAAGACATACGCAGACGTGCGGCGTTCTTGCAACCTGAAAAATAAAACGTAGAGTTTGTTTGACATGTCAAAGAACCTCTGTGTCTGCGGCTCCAAAATAAACACGTCACACACGAGCTCTCCGCAGTTTCTTGCGTTTTGTGCTCGTAGACGGGCTTCTACGGCCGGTGACCACAGCACGATATGGAAGTAACCTGTGATATGCAATACTGCTGTGCAATATCGCAATAACGATATTATTGCGATATTTCACTAAACCATTTCAACACGATATGTTCCATTCTAATTAAACACAAGTTGTAAGTAAGTTATTCAGCAAATTGTGTCAAAAAAAGATTTAAAAAACACCACAGCAAGACTAAAATGTAACTAAATTAGAAAATGTTTAATTCAAACAATGTTAGTGAACATTGTTTTTGCCTAATCATAGAACTATTATTGGAGTGACTGGGAGTGATACTGAGCTTTGTCTCGATGTACAGTTTACACCTTGATACCTAAAGATGGAGCAGTGTTTGTACATGCTTTGTATGTATTGGCTTTTCTTTATTTTCAACACCATTTACATTGTGTGACTCTCATTGAAGACAAACTATGAATGAACACATAGGTTTAGAGGAAACAAAAAAGGGTGAAATAACTAAAACATATTTATATTTTAAATTCTTCAAAATTTGCTGCCCTTTATTATTGGAATTTTCTCAATGAGCTCCATAAGGTCGTCTGGTTTTCAATGCAAGGCAAAAGAATTTTAAAGCATTTATTTCACCTTTTTGTCTTGAACTACAGCGTTTCGACTGTGAATACTTTGCACGATTTCTTAATTTGATCTTTTTTTATTTGACCTTTATTTAACCAGGAAAGTCCCACTGAGATTAAGAATCTCTTTTACAGGGGATTCCTTGCCCCAGAGGGGAACCTATTATACATGTTTTTTAGTCAATAGCACACGAGGCAATTCCATTCTTTGGTTAAAAGTTCAGAAGTCCCTGTATCAGAGCAGGGCCCCTTATGGAGGTCATATGTTTCCCTTTTCCTTCAGTGGGCTGTGTGTAAGTGGTGTGTGCTGCTGGAGTGCCTGCATAGAAGCCGAGGCACATGTGAACTCTGCCTTTGGCTGGAAGCGGCTGGTTAAACACTTCCAGGAAATAGGAGCAGAGGTAGGTAGGGAGATCCCTGCTCTGAGGGGAGTAGGGTTACGGCTTTGGCTGCAAAACGGTGGTCCTCACACAGCACTGATGAGAACAAACTACTGGAGATGCTGCAATGAGCAAACCGTCATTTAATTAGCCAACATCATTTACTCATAAGAAACTGTGCTGTATGTGGAAAGTAGGGCTGAACGATTAATTGCGTTTACAAGCTAACCTACAAAGCTAACGGAGAGCTATCATTACTGTGAGGCTAAAATTGACCAGGCAGGTGCCCGTGGCTCTGCGTTCGTGTTAAAGAAAACAAACCGTTTTCCTGTGTTGTCGTTGTACACCATAAAATAGTACCGCTACGACGGCGGTTACTTTTTCCCTATTTAACATTACCTTTAATTGACAACACCGCGTATTCAAACTGGAGGAGGAGTTGAGAGTCGTCAAAAACTACTCTACATAAACTAATAATTAAATACCAGGAATTGATGACACATCAAGGAGTTAAACAAGTTAAACGTTTATTTCTCTAACATGTCATCTTAATACAGAATTCTGTTTTTCCTATCCATCGTGAGTCTGCCTCCAATCGTTCCCATGATCAGACTGACTCTTCCTGGGGAAGCACAGCACTCCACATTCCATTGTCCACAAGATTTCCCATTGGCTCCCCAAAGCTGTCCATTCAGTTCCGTCGTAATTTGACCCCTTCTGTCCAAATGGCCAGTGGACCGGGTGGGGGTTGCTGTGTCTTTTAATCATTCCTTGAAACAAAAGATTCTGAGGAACCCACACCTTTCTGCACTGAATGACAACTTTTGGTTAGTTTGCTAAATAGCCAAAGGAACAAAACATCGTATAAAAATATTATATCTCTTCAGACCCCCTTTTTGACCTCCCAAAGGAGGACAACAAAACCATAATATTTTCAAGTTCACAAAAGTACAGCCTGTATCAAAAATCACAGTACAATTTCACATATTATAACACCAAAAAAACATGTTCACTTTATGTAGGGCATACTCAACCAGCCGCTGAGTGGTTTCAAAATCATCTCTCTCTTCCCATGTGTAACTTCCGCTTACTAATCTTTCCAGGCGGAACTTAGCTGGTTTTTATCCCGTGTCAACGGTACATGTCAACTTTTACGTCCCCCTGGGACCGTCTCTGATTGACACAAAAATAAACATTCCTGCACACAAAACACAGCAAGCGCAACAACACCGAACAGTGTTGTTTAGATATTATCTCCACCACAATATTCTCCATCACAGCCTTGTCGGGGGTCGTTCCATTCATTATCTCAAAGCCTGCCGTACTCTTTCCAAGTACAGGCTGGGACCACCCCCTTCTGGCGTTTCCCTTGTCCCGAGCTCCGTGTCCCCCTGGGACGCATCACCCATCGTATAGATGCCCCCAGTGGAACCCAGAGCCCTGGAGACCATGCTGCGAATGAGAGGCACAACACAACAAAACAAAACACAACAAAACAAGAGTATTACACCTATAAGAATACCCACCTTTTGAAGGATATGGATCCAGGAACCGGAATTTAACCAATTTAGCCAGGTCCACTGAGGACCCTGGTCTTCTTGAGACGCGAGGAAGTCTTTGAGTTCCTTTACTTTATTTTTAATGGCTGTCCAATCGCCAGTTTCGTCGGGGAATATATGTACAGCAGTGGTCAAGGCCAACTGCTGCGCACATACCACCCTGTTCAGCGTACATGGCGTCTAACGCCACTCTATTTTGCATAACCACAACAGCCACTGCCTTAAGTTCTGGACTCCGTTCCATTTGGTCCAAGATGTTGCCTATTACCTCAGTTAGGTCCTCCAGGATCCACCATACCTCATTTAGACGCTGCATGGAGGACGCCACACCGATCATAGGGATCAGCGTGGCGATAAATCCTTTCCCATCTCCGAACAGGGGCTTACGGCCGCCGTCATCAGAGAAAGGTACGTATGATTGACCGAGGGTACGGTTTCCCACCTGCAGGGTTGAGTTGGTAATCATGGCCGTGTGCTTAGCTAATTTTACCCATTTATTCTCTCCTGGTGTATGACCCCCCATATTGAAAGACCGTCGCTTCCTAGATCCATCTCCCTCTGTGGAAACAGACATGTTAGATACATCATAAATCACAGGTTTCAAAACAGCGTATTTTGTTCCTTCTTTGTTCTCCCATGTTTTTATCATTTTTTCTGTACAATGGGTGATCCAATCTAGGGTGTGTTGGTCCGACACTGCTTCTCCCATTTTCACCAACATTGTACCTGCATTGTTGCAGTAGATGACCAGATTTTCTCCAGGTGTTTTACCTACGTCTTTGTATACCTTGTAGAGGGCCAATTTCAATTCTTTGATAGGGTGTCCTCTGACCCGTCCCTCACAACTATGTGGATCGTCTATTTTTATTACTGTTGGTATGATGAGCAAGCAAAGAGCAAGTGTCAGGCCCCACACCCCGTATGGACACCTTAAAGGTCCTGGTTTTAAAACCCAGGCCTTAAGTCCATATTTGTTAGTCTTTTTTATGTCTTTGTGACCGTGTGGGTCGGGGTTGGTGTCCCCCACCCCCTTCAGTGGGGCTGTTAGACCCACTACCATATTCGTCAGGATGTGTCAACCGTCCGGGATGCGTATGAGTCCAGTGTAAGCCGGTTTTCTCAGAACAGGGCTTCAAGTGTGACCAGTGGTACCAGTTGTCACGCCCCTCGACCTCAACTACAGTGGCAGTCCTTAGAGTCACTTCAAAAGGTCCCAAGTATCTGGGAGCGTCCAACAGGTCCTGGTGTTATTAATGTAGACCCTCGATGGTAAGTCCGCTCAGGCAAGGTCGCTGAGTTAGACTTAGGCGGGCACCCGGGCATGGCCATTTTTATGCTCTTCCGCTGATAACAAGTTCGCAGCCGCCACGTCCACCAGTCCATGAAGGGTTATTAACTGGGGGTAAAAAGTGGAGCCGGACGCCCCGCTCTGTACATATGGAGGAGGGGCCGATGGGGCCAAAGCGGGAGCTCCTCCGCTCGGGAGGGGCTCTCGAATTCTTCCCCGTATTGATTCTGTCAGGTCGTTGTCTCGGTTCATGCTCCCTCCGCGTCCGCTATATTTTCTACATCACTATGCTTTGGTCAACTTTGATTATTGTAAGGCGCTTTAGAAATAAAACTTGATTGATTAATTTGGGTCAAAAACTCACAATTACGACCACTCACAAGCACCCACCGAGACAAGGAACCAACAGAGATCTGTAACAGAAACACAAAAGAACAGACGAAAATTACAAAAACAAAAATTCTCATCAGGACCGCTCACCGTTAGAACGACCATGCCAGCTAATCTTGCAAATTATGGCTGGACTCAAAAACCTATTTAACTTAATTTATCTGTTGGAATGCTAGGGTCAATTTTATCTGGAAAATTCAGAAATTCAGGTTTCATTAATCTACAGAGAAAAACTCTCTTTTAGCTTCTGTTTCCCACATTTACCGCAGATTCTGTGTGCACTTCAGAATCACAGCAAACGTAAAAAAACAGAGTATTATAAATTGATTTACCTATCTGAAACCGAAATCTTAGTTGACCATAACATTTGTCAATTCGTCACTATGTTTTCGTTTGTTTATCTTTTAGATATATTTGTCTCAGTTCTTTCCCATGCCAAAATAAACCAAATTGATAATAATTTCCCCACATAAGTAACACCCCCTCTTGGACTGAGGACACTCAGTCCAAAAAAGAGTCACAAAACATGCATAAACAAGCGATACCTCAATCCTTGTACAAGAAACACAACAAACCAACTCAAATTTCACTGGAGATTAATACCTCCGGCACCTACATAACACAAAGAAAACAATAGCAAAATAACAAATGTCAGGTGCAGGCCAGGGAGGTTGAAAGTGGGAAGAATTGGGTCGACAGGGCGAGTGAGAGGTGTGACACCACTCGTCAGGTTCGCGACCTGGACAGCATGTCAGGTCCTGGGAGTGGCCTCAAAAGGGATCAGGCCAGCACTGGTTCAGTCCAATCGCGGCAGAGGACCATCAGACAGGCTGGGAAAGAGCTCACAGCGGCTCCCAAAGTGAGAATAACAGTCACCTCCAACCTGAGTACACAAACTAATGAGTGTAGATGGTTTCAATAGGGATTATAACATACATTTTCAAGATCAGTGTCCACTGGATTCCCGTGGAATCAAAGAGGAGTCTGATCTCAGGCCCCAAAATGGCCTGTCAAGGTCATAAAAGTTTCCTCTCGATCTGCTCACGGATTGACGCCAGGAGCAGAGCAAGAGAAACGATCGAAACCCAATTCACTTCAGCTTTTTTTTTTTTTTTTTTTTCACAGTTCTATCACATGTCAATGCCCTCTAAGGCATCAAATTCAAATTTTGTATTAAAACATTCAGACAAATGCATTTAGTTGTAACTGAAAGATTATCGATTCAATTTAGTAAATTAACCAGCATCAGTAGGTCCTAAAGACCATCTTTATCTGGTGCATTAAGATATTTTCAGTCAGTTCATAAACACATAATTCTCTATCATGGTGTCGTGGAATGATGTTCCAAAACGGACATAAGTCTAGCATTAAAGTCTATAGAGTAGACAGACATGGATGGAGAGTACAGGACATTTTAGAAACTTCAATTTCTTACCAATCTTTTGTTTCACTCACGCTTTGGTCATGGAACAAATTCTTTAGCCTATTGTCCAGGAGAGAGAGCAAATAAGTTATAAACACATTATATTATTGTTCTATAGGGTGTAAACAATTCACAGTCACACCTCGTTTGCCTAATTAATTTTGTTATTTTAAAAGGACCATTCATGTCCACTAAGGTTAGCCTTAAAAGCTTTTCTATATCATTAAAGTACAGTGATCAATGGGTGGGTGGCCTTGGCAAAGTGAATGTTGGATCCAAGGTCAAACGTCAGTCGTACAGTCCTTCAGCTCTTCCCAGGAGACATCTGCATTCAGCAACCACTGTCAGACAGCAAGGTGTTTGTCCGATCAGGGAAAAGTCACTGTTAGTCCATCCAGAGAGCACAAAACTGTTGCTCTCTTTCATCAGCACATCACATCCGAGGAGAGAAACAGGAGTCTGAGTTGGTGTGTCAGATTCAGTCCTGTGAGCTGATTAGGCACTGGTTTGGTGAAAGATTTTGGGTGGTCTTCCTGTATCCACCCAGTAGATGGTGTCCGTTAATGATCACAGTCTCATAGTTCACAGATGAGTGTCGTTCACCTTTATCCACCAGCACGTCAAGAGTCTGTCCGTTCACCTTCACAGGTAACATGAATTCTGCCGTCCCATGCCACTGAACCCAGCAGCTGCCAGTGATCAGAGTAGCATGGTTCCCATCAGCGTTGTTGTAAACGCCTCGATCTCCTCGAACGTTGTTGGTCATCTCGTCTGAAACAATCCTTGGCCACAATTACCAACACCACACCCACAGGTCACTGCACATTCAAGTAAACTCATTATTACTCTTTTTTCATTATTACTTTCATTACTCGCTCCTTTAAGCTGCACCTTTAAAAGTTGCACTCATTTCTTTCAGTTCAATTTTGCTCTCGCTTCTGGTCAAGGGCATTCTCAAAATGTATTCATTAATTTATTTGGTTGTCTTTAACAATAATTTGAATTTTGCATAATTGCACCTTCATAACTTTTGGTAATGCGTCCAAAATGGCGCATAAAGATCAACTTAAACTCTAAATCAATAGTGGTTTGTACTTTCAATCAATGTATTCAAACTCACGACAGGTCTTCCCTGCTTCAGTTTTCATTCCACGGCGCCACCGTGTGGAGAGAGGTTCTAATTTTTTAGCAACATCTCTCAGAGCCCTAAATGCTCCGTTAATCACAGGCTTAAAAAAATAGCATTTTCCTCACACTGATTTTGGATACTCGTTCTTCAAATGTATGCTGTGGAGACATAACTCTACCACCAGCAGAAATGTACCTCTTTAAAAACAAAACAAAATAATAACTTTTAAAACAATAACCTTTAAAACAAGAAATTTGGTCAAAAAATGTTCTTTTTTCTACTTTTTGTTTTGCAATGAGGGGCGGAGCAATCTCTCCACTTACCCTCCTACACGGATGTCTGGGCACAAAGGAAAATGGCCACTTTCCCAATGCGCCCATCACTTCCCGTTTAATCAGTTTTTTGCTGCGTCTACACAAATGCAGACACAGCAAATGCACTTTTAGTTTCACTCCGGACACACTCAGTCACTCTACAATAAATAGAACATTACACAAAGAGACAACAAGACACAATAATTTCCACAAACAAAACAACAGTTAACAAAAAACCAAACAGACTAACAAGAACAACCAAAACAATGTAGTATTCTCCCCCTCCGATCAACAAAATCAGATAAGTGTATAAAAATAAAAACACGCGTTAAATAGTATAATGTGCCTAAAGTCCGATGCCTTTCAATGAAAACCTAGAGGCCATACGGTTGCACTACAGCGATGGCGGCCAGAAACTCCGGTATTACAAAATAACAGCCAAATAACAGTACGACATGGAAAAAACTAAATGCTAAAGCTAATCCTTTGTTCTCAGAGCTAACTTAGCAACCTCGCACACCAACAGCAAACAGATCATATTGAAAACAAACCATGCACCACACTTCAATAAAATCCTACACTACTACACAGAACAGCCTTCAGTGTCCACACACCGAGCTGGGTTTAACACATGTGTGGGTTTAGTACACGTTTATCAACAATACGCTGTATGCTAACGCACTAAGCTAACCATGCTGTATGCTAGCGCACTAAGCTAACGAAGCTAACGAAAGCTAACAAAGGCTAATATATAGAATTCAAGAAACCCCGTTTCTCAGGCCTTCAACCTGTTTATAGAATCACCGTTCTAAGGGCCTTCAACCCGTTTATAGAATCCCCGTCCTAAGGGCCTTCAACCCGTCTTTTAGACAGACCCCAAATCTGTCTACGATTATTTCAACGTTTTATTTCAGACCGTGCGTCCACGGCCTTGGGCGATTCTGCCTACGTGCATTTCAGCTTTTACAGGGGTAAAACCCAACGCGCAGCCCGTTAATTACTCGTAATTTCAGTTTATCCCACTTATTTTGTCTTCTGTGGTATCTAAGATATCAAATTATAACGTTTCTTTCCTTAATTCCACCATCAATTCACAGATTACACCACACAACAGACAACTCCGTTAAAAAGTAATCTAAAATTTGGAAAAATATGCCAACTAGACGTACTTTGAGACTCACACAATAGTAGAGGTCAAAAGCAGTCTTACCTTAAGCTAGAATGACGTCCATGAAATTGTTGTTGTATGATGTGGAAGAAAGAACCTGGTATTTCTAACGCAAAATGGGTTTTTTTCTCGAAGACCGAACCTCGTCGCGTCTCCGTTTGACGGCTCTTCAGCACCCCCTGCAGTTCTCCCGGGGTCACCACATAAAGAAAACAAACCGTTTTCCTGTGTTGTCGTTGTACACCATAAAATAGTACCGCTACGACGGCGGTTACTTTTTCCCTATTTAACATTACCTTTAATTGACAACACCGCGTATTCAAACTGGAGGAGGAGTTGAGAGTCGTCAAAAACTACTCTACATAAACTAATAATTAAATACCAGGAATTGATGACACATCAAGGAGTTAAACAAGTTAAACGTTTATTTCTCTAACATGTCATCTTAATACAGAATTCTGTTTTTCCTATCCATCGTGAGTCTGCCTCCAATCGTTCCCATGATCAGACTGACTCTTCCTGGGGAAGCACAGCACTCCACATTCCATTGTCCACAAGATTTCCCATTGGCTCCCCAAAGCTGTCCATTCAGTTCCGTCGTAATTTGACCCCTTCTGTCCAAATGGCCAGTGGACCGGGTGGGGGTTGCTGTGTCTTTTAATCATTCCTTGAAACAAAAGATTCTGAGGAACCCACACCTTTCTGCACTGAATGACAACTTTTGGTTAGTTTGCTAAATAGCCAAAGGAACAAAACATCGTATAAAAATATTATATCTCTTCAGTGTGACTGCGATTGAGGTCAGAGGGAGAGGGCTGACCTCTCCATGTGGGCCGTGTGGTCAGAGGGAGAGGGCTGACCTCTCCATGGGGACCGTGTGGTCAGAGGGAGAGGGCTGACCTCTCCATGTGGACCATGATTCTGTTATTTTACAAAAAATACAAAAGTGAAAAGTGTTGCGTGCATAAGTATTCATGAAGCATTTTCTGAGTGCTTTAAATTGCCTTTATAACATTCCTAATGACTGCAGAATGTTCACACCTTGCCCTAACCATTAAATACAGGCCACGTGTGTGTAATATACTCTCAGTATAATTCCAGCTGTTCTGTGAGGGCCTCAGAGCTATGGTCAGAGTGTATCGGTCACTAAACAACATCATGAAGGCCAAGGAGCTCACCAGAGAGGTCAGGGATAAAGCTGTGGAGAAGTTTAAAGCAGCGTTAAATTATACAAAGATTTCCCAAGATTTGAACATCTCACGGAGCACTGTTCAATCCATCATTCGGAAATGGAAAGAGTATAGCACCACTGCGAACTTACCAAGACACGGGCGTCCACCTAAACTAACAGACCGAACAAGGAGAGCACTGGTCAGAAATGCAACCAAGTGCCCCAAGATAACTCTGGAGGAGCTGCGACGTCCTGCCGCTGAGCTGGGGGAATCTGTACATGGGACAACTAGAGTCGTACTCTACACAAATCTGGCCTTCATGGACGAGTGGCAGAAGAAAGCCATTATTGAAAGGAGGCCATAAGAAATCCCGTTTGAAGTTTGCTAGAAGTCATATGGAGGACACAGCTACCATGTGGAAGAAGGTGCTTTGGTCAGAGGAGACAAACATTTAACTTTTTTGGCTCAAATGCAAAACTTTATGTATGGAGCAAACCTAACACTGCTCATCGTCCTGAGTGCACCATCCCCAGTGTCAAATATGGTGGGGGGGCATCATGCTATGGGGCTGCTTTTATTAAGTATTAATTCATGCTGTATGAATACTTATGCACGCCTGACCTTTCACTTTTCATCATGTATCATTTTGCTTTCACTTTACAGTTGTCTGTTACTTGAGTGTGAACTTTCAGTAAAAAATTCAGGCAAGGCAACTTTATTTATACCGCGCATTTCATACACAAGGCAACTCAATGCGCCTTCAAAATAAAATTCAAAATAAAATCTTTATTTTTAGGGTTGTAAACAAACAAAATGTGCAATAGTTCAATGTGTATTAGTACTTTCGCAAGGCACTGATCAACTGGAAGTCGAGTGAAACAGATCGGAAGATTTTTATAGAAGTGATGCCAATTTAAAATATGATTTTTTATGATTCTCCACAAAAATGCTGTTTCATGGTTTTCTGTTTATAAGGTTGTTTCAGTGCTGTTTAAAAGGGTCAAACCTTGGTAGTACAGTCTAATACTGTATGTGACCAGTAGGGATACCAAAATAGGCCATAAGGCCTATATTACAATATTACAATATTACAATATTACAAATATATTACAAGTATTTTTTTGCAATGAGGCATCATTGAAAATTGAAAATTTAATATAATTGTCCGGGATTGTGTCCGTAATGGAACGTTTATGGGACTGGCATAAGGGCGTTTTCACACAGGCTATAGTTAGGTCAACCTAAAGGGGCTTTGACAGGTCGATGCCCGTTGTCATGGGAATAAGTTCGTTGAACAGCTGATCGTTTCGAGGCTGATGGTTCGATGTTTGGCGATAGCGTGTGTGAACGTGGACTGAACTAACTTTGGAGTAAATGCAGCTGGAACTAGGGCGGTCTTGAGCCGACATGTGTGAAATCGGCCTCAGGCACAAACTGCATGTTTTGTTTTATCATTTCAAAATGGTGGAAGAGATGAGGACTGTGTAGTGCATTATCAAAAACAAGCAAACCATGAACACATTGGTTTTGTCCTGAAGACGTGAACCTCATCAGCTTTTTGTAAGGCTCCATACTTACATTTCTGAAAACGGCACATTCTAAACATCAAGGAAGCAATAATAAAATCAAGAGGTAAACACAAACACGTGTAGGCATCGAAGCAACAGACGCAGCTAACGTTAGCGGCTACGAGATTAGCGTTAGCGGCTAACGCAGAGTTTAGCATTTCGACAGAGGTTTACCAAAGATCGTAAACTGACAAACATCTGACCAACCTGCTCTGATTCTGCTGAAATCCTCATCAAATGTCCGTTCGTCAAATAATCCAACACCTACAGGAGCCGTCATGTCTTTGTCCTCCTTATGTTTACAAAGGCTGCACCGGAGGCAGTGAGGCTTCAAGGGTGGAAAAAACTGCACTGTAAAGTTAGTTCTAAATGGTAGTATTATGTTCAAACTGCAAAAATTAAAAAATAAAGGTCTGGTAAAATATAATCTCAAAATGTTTGCTTTGCTACACAGTTTACTTATGCTGAAAACAAAATCATTATTATAGTTCATTTTCATTTCATGTAATTTTTTGTAATGTAAAGTGCTCTTACTGAGACGGTTGCAATTTGTTACAAGGACAAAAATACAGATGTTAAACATTGGTATGAAGGAGTCCTTCTTTTCTAAAAAAAAAAAAAAAAAAAAAAAAAGGTTTAAAAAAAATCGGGAAAAATCGAAATCGGGAACTTCAAATCGGAAATTGAATGGAATCGGGGGCTTGAGTGAATCGTTACATCCCTATCCTTTAATAGTAATGCAGGCATGTATTTGTTGTTGTGAAACATGTATAGTGGTTGTAAAAGATGGACTGAATATAATGACCTTTACATGTTTTTAGTCCCTTCTTTTCATTAGACAGAATACATAATTACTATGACTACAGGAGTATTTTTTTTGGAACCCGTTTCCTGACGTCTGTCCCTCTCGTCCTCAGTCCGGCCGCACATCACCGACTGCTTCTCGGCCAACATGGAGACGTTCCGGTGCCGCTGGAGCAGTGGAACCTTGGCCAACCTGTCGGAGCCGGGGGCGCTGAGACTCTTCTACCTCAACAAGTGAGCGCACGCTACGGACGGGCGTTGTTGCAATAATTGACCTTTTTAGGTTTGTATCGGGCGACGTGTTATTGATGGATACCGAGTCTTGTCAGGTCTCTAATGCTCCATTTAATCACGCCCGGTGCAAGGTGGCACAAAACGCCTACGCCGCGCTCTGGAGTCTGTAGATAGAGTGATCAGCCGCTTCTGGGAAAGGTCATGATGCCCTCTAGAACTGCACCATTTATGTTTTTTTTTTCCTGAGAGATATTGCTATTTTAATATTTTATATACATTTATAGCCTATGATTGTTTTTTTCATGCAATTGAGCTTTGAGCTGCATATACACTCATTTATTACATTTTAGCTTCACAGGATGCAAATCTCCAAGAGTACAAAGGAAAACTTGCCCTCAATTTACAAACCGAGTGTACAATAGTGCTGTCTACATATCCTGGTCATATTTTTTTCAATTTAGAGCAAATCTCTACAGGCGAAATGTCTGTACTGCATTTGATTTTTGAATTTTGCACCACTATTGGCGTAGGCATAAATTCTGATGTGACCGGGGAAATCTGATGTCACTTGCCCTGCAGCACAAACACTCCAACGCTCCCCCACACGGCCCCGGCCCTGCCACCTGCAGTGAGGAGGGAGCGGGGGAGGGAGAGGGCTGTTTACCTGTAAGGTGACTCAGGTCTGTCAATCACAGACCTATAGCCCCCCCCACGACTCACGCTCCTTTGTCCTCCAGGAACGCCTTATTCGCCTGCTTTTTTTTCTTTATCTCAAGCTCTCAGGCTGAGGATCTGGAGGGGGGGGGGGGTACGTTTCAGCAGTGTTATTTTCATCAACTAAAATATTGAGTCATAATTTTAGTCAGTGATATTTTTGGTGACTAAAATGAGACTAAACTGTGGCTAAAATGTCCAGATATTTCCATCAACTAAAATATGACTATACAGTATATTCAAATGAAAAGAAGAGACTAAAAACATCCAAACTTCCAAAATAACAGTTTGAAAGAGCCTCATATTGGTGCAAGGGTTAGATTTAGGCTTAGGAGATAGTGTTATGATTAAGTAAGTAAGTGCTTTGTTTGTCATTGTACAACCATAAATTGAAATAGAGTTCAGGTGTTAGTCCTGAGCCGCGCGGCGGTAGAGGAAACCATACATGGAGAGAACCTGCCTTCAGGGTGTTTGTCCGGGTGTCTCTGCTCTTCCCCAAATCACTTGGAAAACATTTGCTTATAATTATCTGGTTATGTTTTAAGTTTATTAAACGCTATAACTGCAAAAACATCAAACTTATAGCATTTTAGTCATGAATTGATTCTTAGCTACAGCTATAAGCTGCTGCAGTGTGTTTAGATGTTGCATCTTAAAAATGCTGTCAAGTATTAGCATTCGATACATGATTATACTATTATTGTATTGCTGGATTGCAGGTTCTGGAATGTGATGATGTCACCGGGCCCAGAGGGGGGAAGGAGCCAGTTTTTCCTATTAACAACATCACACTTTCACAAGTCGTAGCTCAAAAGAAAAAGTATGAATTACAAAAATGATCATTAGTATCAGTCACTGGGTCCAAGATCTCTCTGTACAAGACCAAAAATGTCCTCCAAAACAAAATAATTTTTCCTCCGTATTGGCCTTTGGAATGCTGTGATGTCGCCTGCAACCCAGCAATTGCCAATGTTTACTTACCGGCGCCATGCCTGCATATTCTTCACGTTATCTCTGTAAAATGTGTGTTGTGCATCGTAAAGTATGCTGTACTTCTCCATCTCGACAATCAACGTTTCGTCGTCCATCACAAACACAAGGATGCTGCGCGTGTTGTGAACGCCGACAAATCAACATGAAGCTTATGTTGACAGGGTGTTGGGAGTTTACTTTGAAAGACCGTACCGTTTTCCCGTCTAAAATGTTGTTGTTTGCCGCGTATACGCGTCCAAATTAGAACTCAATACGCCCGTCAGACCTGCGTATGTATAACAACGCTAGTGTAAATAACATGATTGGTTAAAATGGAAAAAGTTACACGCGTACGCTGCGCTGTAATTCCTCTGGTGTAGGGCTGAACGATATGGACATTTAATATCTCCGTATTCATGCCAAATATATCGATACAATACGATATAACCATTTTCAGAAAAATAAAAACATAATACAAAAGAGTGCAGTTTTATTGATGAAAATCTATATCGTTTATATCTGGCTTTTTTTTATTTTAATATTTTGAATGTTCATATCTTGATATAAATACGATAACGATATATCTTTCAGCCCTACTCTGGTGTAAAGTTAGTTTGAATCATCCTCAAATAAACTTGGCGCTCTCACACCCTTTCTGCCTATTCAGCTGCATAAAGCCTTCTCTTTCTTTTATGAAAAGCCGCTTCATAATCGCGTCAAAATCCTGCTGTAAAGGTGTTGCAATGAAACGTGGGATAATACAATGATACGCGCGCACTACGAGCTCTGTGATGATTATTCCGTGACCCATTCCACACCTCTGCTACTGGCAGTGAGGATAGTTTTCACAGCGCGGGACCCACGTGGAGTTTGTTTATAGCGACTGCACCGAACGGCAAAGGTGGGAAGAAAAAAAAAACACATGTTGCACTTTAAGGAGACATATCAGTTGTATTCCTATCTTATTAGTAATAGTGCTGCTTTAGAATGAACCGTGAGGAGTTGTTTTGAGTCCAATACTACTCTAGGCACTGCGGTCCTATGAAGGAGTAGTAAAGGTTTGATTTGACTAGTGGTGATGGTGGTTAAAAGCAGTGTTAATTTCGTCGACTAAAATATTTAGTCTTAATTTTAGTCAAAGTGATTTTTCTGACGACTAAAATTGGACTAAAACTAAATTAAAAGTTTTTCATGCGACTAAAACTACGACTAAAATGTCCAGATATTTTAGTCGACTAAAATGAGACGAAATAAAAATGGAAAGGAGAGACTAAAATCATCCAAACTTCTATTGACCGTCTGAAAGAGCCTCATATCATGTAAATTCTCTGCCAAAGGAACAGCTCTGAGCTTTGTTCATGAGGAGCAGCTCCATGAAGCAGGACCTCCATTAAATATGATTATAATGAATGTTATTAATACAAAGTCGACTAAATGTGTCTTGAATTTAGTCGACTAAATTGACTTGCAATTTTAGTCGACTAAATCTCGACTAAAATTGAATTAAATTTTCGTCAAAAGACTAAGACTAAAACTAAATTAAAATATGTTGTCACAATTAACACTGGTTAAAAGTAGTTCCAGAATATGTGTAGACACTTCGACCTTGGATTTCTATAAAACGATCATCTCTCTCTTCTGTTCGAACACGGCTATGACGACTCCTCACTGGGGGGAAAAAAACGACCTCTAATCTAAAATTGCAGATGACCCCGAGCACCACGGTACATGACCCGGTGTTGTATGTGATCCCGTCCAGGCCGTCGGTGGTGGAGTGGCTGGAGTGCCCGCAGTACGGCCCGCTGAGTCCACACGAGTGCTTCTTCAGTAAGGAGCACACCACGATCTGGAACAGCTACAGGGTCCAGCTGCGATCCCGGGACCAGCGCACGGTGTTCGACGAGAGCGTGTTCACCATCTACGACAGGGGTACGGTGAGGGCGACCACGCAAAACACGGATCCTTCATCATTTTACTTTGGGGGACCATTTGTGTCTAAATGATGGGGGGAAAGAGCCAATGGAAGAAACCGATAACGATAATAGGGCTGGGAAGCTAGACGTTTTTTATAAGGAACTACTACTAATTCGAATGCACAAGTTATATTAAACAATTTAAAAGTATCCTCTTTTGTTTGAATCAATCAGCACCAAAACCCGTATCAACCAGATCAACTTTAGCCCAGATAGCAAAAGGACATTGTTTCAACATTGAAATAGTGTTATGGCCTGTGATTGAATAGAAAGCGCTCGATATGATAGATTTTTTTGATCTTTTCTGACATGGAATCAATGTCGTGCAGGTAACGTTGATTAGGAGCTGAATAGATGTCGAAATTCAAAGGTTTTTTAAACATGGATTCAACATTGATTAAACTATACCTATATTCAACCTTTTTTAAATGATATTTTGATTATTGGAGCCACATAAATCAGCCTCTAAACAGCATTCATCGTGTTGGGTCATTTCCACAGGCATAACCGGTCCAAACCATGAATCTGAGGCATACAATCCACTTCCTCCTGTTTGTGTACATTATGCATCCATATAGCACTCAGAATCACCACTTTATCGAAGTTTACCCCGATATTTACATTACATGCCCCATTTAAATAGTTATTTTGGTGCCTTCAGCCTGACAGTGCCTCCTACAGTCCTAGGACAGATATTACAGCCTAATACTGCATTTACTTGACAGTTTTCAGCCTTTGCTTCCATAAATATAGTATAACCCATAACCAGTGCCTCCGTGAAGAATGTGCAGTAAATTAAACAAACGTTAAAGCATTTGGAGCAGAAGAGCATGAGACATGGAGGAAAGGCAGGAGATAGTTACCAAATAACACCAGAAAAAGATTGTACACTCATTACTTTATATTTATTTTTGTATGAGGTGATATATTGGGGTAGATTCAAGTATAAAACAGTCTCCACAACATTGAGTAGAGAATGTTTAATTTTTGTGCAGTGAATTCCCTCAATTTGTAGCTGCTACCACTGAACAATGCTTTGTTTCATAAAAGTACAACTGAAGTCTATATCCAGGTAATTGTAGTGTGTATAAAGTGTTTGTAAATCAGTTGTTACAATCAATATTCAGTCATACATTCTAATTTAAAATAATAACTTTCTTCTTTTTGCAGCAAAATGTTATCTATAAAAAAATGTTTTAATAATAATAATTATAATCGATATCAATAATATTTGTATATATTTACAATTTACAATATCAGGTTTATCTCCAATGTCAAGAAATGTATGAAAAATTGGGAATAATTTGGGGGAAATTGGGAGAAATTGTGGCAAAAAGAGAAAATTAAGGGGAAATTTGAGAAAATAGGGAAAATATTTGTAAGAATAAATTGGCATAAATGAGGAAGAAAATTGGGGGGGGGGGGGATGAGGAAAAAATGTGTAAACAAAATGGGGGAAATGGGGCAAAAATCATTTACTTGAGCTGAAACAACCAAGTCAGGGTTATTGCTGTCCCTGGGCCAACATCAAAACTAAACTTTTTTAAATATCAGTAGTACCTGTACTAACGCGCTACTGTTTGGGAAAACTAATTAACTAGTGCTACTGTAGATTACTTGAACATGCAAAACTAAGGCTCCACAGGGACCAGACTCCAACTCGTCTAAGCTCCGGTAAGAACATATGGAAAAACAGTGGCCTGCTCCTTTAAAACTACAGTGAAGTTTGATTCGCAGCTCCGTCCCGTCTGAGAAAGCCAATCTCAAATCTTGTTGTCCATTATTCCGGTGACATTTTCCGACCTGACCCCGCAGTTCGCCCGGACCCCCCGTACAACCTGAGCTGGTCGTCCCTGAACGGCAGCGTGTCGGGCCAGTTCTATGACGTGCTGGTGAGCTGGAGCCCCCCGGAGTCTGCGGACGTCAGCTCTGGCTGGATGAAGCTGCAGTACCAGCTCCAACATCGCGACTCCAGCGCCGACGTGTGGGAGGAGGTGAGGGCTTCCACCTGGGAGGAGGAAACACAAACCGTTTTAGAGCAGCAACTGTAGTTTTCACCCAGAGGACGGTTAAAGTCGGCGTGTAGTTTTACTTGTGCTATAAATGCATTTCCTGGTTTCAATCAGTCATCTTGAAAAAAAGCATATCCTTTTCAAAACAAGCTTGGTGATGCTCCACAATCAAGTATGAGAGAAATCAAATTTAAAATCATTCACATGGTTTGACAAATAAAACATCTTTAATCTTGACTCTTTAAACGCGAGTATGACGTAAAAATCATCGGAAGAATCGTTGTTAGTTGTTTATATTATGCAAAATAGTCTTTTAAGGCTGTTAACCATGTTGTTTCATAAAACTGACTTTGTAAACCCTTCTGTCTTATTGATCGGCCATAATAAATGATTCCATATTTCACAAGTATATCTATCGACTATGCCATTTCGACATATCAAAACTATACTTTTTTGTAAACGTTATTAAATAAGCAATCAGAATCCATATACTCTGATATTTAAAAAAAATTGATAATAGCAATATTTATATGGGGAGTAAAAAACTTAGTCCATCCATCCATCTTCTTCCTCTTTTCCGTTGCCGGGTCGTGGGGGCAGCTGTTGGAGCTGCACCAGCCCCTATGGCGCCCCCTGAAGGTGGTGGGTCCACAGAAGGACGGCCTCATGGTTCTAACCGGGCCTGTTGGTCTCTCATAAGGGGCTTCTGAACCGCTCTTTGTCTGACCCGTCACCTAGGACCTGTTTGCCCTGGGAGACCCTACCAGAGGCATGAAGCCCCCGACAACAGAGCTCCAGGATCATTTGGGCTCAAACCTTCCACCACGTGAAGGTGGCGGTTCCAGGAGGGGCAAAAAAACTTAGTTTGGCAGAAAATTCCATTTGGTCGTTTCAATCAATAAAGTCAATGAAACCTTTGTCATATGGTGCGTTCATGTGGTCCTCGGGAACTTGGGCGAACAACTTCCCCAGTTGGGGAATGCACATGAATGCTCGCTCAACTGAGGAAAACGACTGGAGAACTCGGGTCAAAACGAGCTTCCTGACTTACACACCTGACTGCGGAAATCAGCTGATTTGTACTTTTTTTGTCTAATTTGAGGTTTTTAGTTGAACTCTGCTACTTTTTGTTTAGTGTTATCTGTCGTCATCCTGGTAGGAACAAAATTGCGAGTGAAATGCCCGCCATCAATGCTAGTAAAAAGTGAATTTAAAGGGTTACTAACCCCCCCTTCCAGAGCCTCAGCCTCAGAGCCTCAGATTTGAAAATATTAACAGACAAGGGGCGTTGCCTGGAGGACTAAGGGGCGCGCGGGAGGGGGGAGGGGTGGGCGGGGTCTGGGTCTGTGATTGACAGGACAGTGTCATCCGACTTTGACGCGGCACCTGCAGCGCTACTCGTAAACAAAGTCTGATGGAGTTCCAGCGAGCTAACGTGTTTAGCAACATTTTCCACAGGGACATCTCTACAGCTCTCTCTACACACGAGAAGCACCGTGCGAGGCCTTGTACCTGAGGCTGCTCTGAGGCGCTGGGTTATTTTATTAGTGTGATTCCTCTGTAATTTACAAAGCCAGCGGCTTAGCATTGAGCTCGATCGATGTTAGCATCGCAGCTAAGGGACCGAACAGTCCTTTCAGTATCAATCTATTTTAGATGTAGACTTTTTGCTGTAGTCTACGTAAGCATGGGAGATGTATCTCAGTGTCCTCATCAGATAAATGTGTGAGGTATAGAGACGTGACTGTATGTATTACAAAGCTTTATTTTATTTTTCTTACAGCAAAGTGTACAAAACATATCACATGAATAAAAAATATATCTTATTGTGCAGGAACACTGTCCTTTTGAAATGGTTTTCGGTTTGTCAAAGATAACACAGAATCATCTTGATCTAAAGGCTTGACTAAGGGTCTGTAACACTGTGGACCCAAAGACCCAGTTATCCCCCTAAGTAAATAGCCCAGTCATTTCTATTACTAAATTTTAAGTTTAAACAATGTAAAAAAAATGATGTTTGCAAACTCCAGCATGAGGAGGGAGTTCGCAGTTTTCCCCCAAGCCAATTGCGCGCAACCACTGGCGCCTAATTTCTAAGTCCTGCGGAAACCTGTGCAAACCTCCAGAACTATGGCGGCCCTCTACGCTACACTTTCTACCCATCCTAACACAGTAGTACAACACAGTACAATAAACAATATACACTAAAATACACACGATATTGAATACTAACTAAGCTAAATTCAGCTAACTAATCTAACAATAAAAGCAACTAATGACTAAAACTACAATATTCAACAACTAACACTGCTAACACTATACAATTATTATAATACAACAAGCTATGCTAATAAAATCTACCTAAATGCTATGTTAACAATTCGCAAACCTGACAATCGATGTAAATATTCTCTCGCTATTCCAACTCCAACTCGCTACGGGGGCGTGAGTGAGACTGATCCGCTTTTATAGCCCAGCGCGGCAGAGCAACTGACGTCAGGTCTAACCTCGCACGTCATCTCTAACCTCTGCGCAAATAGGGGCGCCGAATTAAAAAATCAAATGCAGTACCGACAGTTCGCAGCAGATGGCGCCTCACTGACGCTTTTAGGCAGAAAGTTGATCTTTCAACTAATTTGCACTAAATAGCCGAAATAATGACCAGGACATGTAGACAACACTATTGGACACTCATTTATACAGTTTATCAGGAAAAAAAAGTGGATTTGAGGGTGAGTTACTCTTTAAGTGATATTTTTTTAAACTAACAAACTGAAGTTTAGCTTTTGAGATGCTCACAACACATATAAATGATTAGCCTAGCTAAGCACAAATCAATGATAAAAGACCGTTTTTATTTGACATCAAAATCCCCACTTTCCTACATAAAAACCACATGAACACAAACCAACTGGGACAATGACGTCACATCTCTGGAAAACGAGCACCCCAGCCCACATGAACGCACCATTATGTTTCATGGAGTTACCATAGCAATGATCAGAGCTCCCCATTTACTCTAATGGAAAAATGGTATAATTACACAATTATACCAAATGAAAAGGACAAATGGAAACATTGTTTTTCTCATTGCTAATACCATAAGGTTTCCAAAAATATATAGTTTTCATACTCGCAAATCCCACAACAGTGGAAATCTAAACATAGTGAACCGGACTATTGGTTCTATTGGATTGTACTGATAACTTGATGGTGGAAATGTTTTTCTGTGGGGAGTACCCAAAACGCCCGACCTTAGACTGATGTGGAGTGATGATTATTCGAAAGTGAAGTTTCCCCTTTCCTCAGAGCGACGTCCTGGACAGGACCCACTGCTCTGTGTACGGCCTGCACTCAAACGTCCAGTACGAGGTGCGGGTTCGCTGCAAGATGTTCGGCATGAAGTTCGGGGACTTCAGCAAATCCATCCACATCTACCAACCCTCAGAAGGTAAGGCGTATTGGAGGCACTTTTACTTCACAGCTGAGGGTCTCAACCTCCAGAACAACTGAAAGATTGACTGGGCATTTTCTTCTTTTGGCATCGTCATGGAATCATGGTTCGTTTTTCTCCCCTCAGTGTTGAGATTCCCGGTGGCTGCTCTGCTCATCTTTGCAGCCTTGTGTCTGGTGGCCATCCTCATGTTGGTCATCATTTCTCAGCAGGAAAAGTAAGGAATTCATCTATGCATTCTACAAAATATGTAGAAAAACAGTATAGTACCTTACCTTATAGGCCTGAGTGCTGAGGCTGACAAAGGGCCTTTTATAATCATGCATCGTAGGTACACATGTTTATCACCGTCTCGCTCTTTGCTGACTTGGAAATGCAATATTGATCTAAAACAGGTGAAACAAAACATCCAGTAGTTCCACTTCCTGGCATTGGAATGAAATCCCCGTAAGGCCAGGGTCGTTCGTCCTGAAAGTAACAAGTTGGATCAGAGAGGCCACAGAGATCAGGAAGCTTGCAACAACATTGATCATTCCGGACGACGGACCCTACAGCTTATCTCACACCTGGGAAGCCATCCTGGACAAGGCGCCAAGCTTTCCCTAGGACGAAAAGTGCAAGCCATTAAAACATATATACTGTAACTGTATGTAATTTCCCATGGCAACATCTAAACATGATATGTTTCTACAGGCTGATGGTCCTGCTCCTACCTCCCATTCCAGGACCCAAAATCAGAGGCATTGACCCAGAGCTGCTGAAGGTGGTATTCAATATTTTGCCTATATAATAATAAAACAGAGGATCTGTTTGAATGTCTCAGAAATTGTGAAACCCACAGTTAAATACAATAGTCATGAGTATGAATACTTTATTGTCCACCAAGGAGGAAATTTGTCTTTGGTATCACCGTGAACACATCAACACCCAGCAATCAAAACGTGGTATAACTACATTTCATGCATTACTATTGCCAAAGTAATCTGCTTTGATTAAAAAGGCAAAGTAATGGAGGCTAATGCCTAATCAAGCCGCAAGAAAGAACAGCTTTTCTGACAGATTTAAAGTTGGTTAATTAGTTGCGATCATAGACATGCGTGTCAGTAGACTGTCATTCCTCACCCCTACTCATTTACATTAAAGCTGATTTTTCCTGTTCAAACAGAAATGTGTTGTTTTGGCCCATGCTCTCACAATCCCTCCTGCACATCCGAATTGTTCAAACTAATTGATTATAATGCTCATTTACCACCCGTGTACACCTTTGAGCAGTGGTAAAGTGACGGCAGACCCAACCCAGAAAATAAATGGCACTAATTTAGACTCTACATCTATCTTCCAACACTCATTAAAAAAAATGGTGAAGAAATTGCAACAAGGTGGTTATAACATACTTTAATTACACACACCCCAGTGCTATCACAGCAGGAATATCTATTAGAAACTTTCTTTGAAATCGGGCTTTTGACATGGGTAAAGTCCCCATTGGTTTTCACATTTTTTCTGAATTTGGGCCCAGCTACAAGGTGGTGATATTGCAGTGATGTCAGCCCCCTGCCATGACGGTCACAAATAAGAGCTAGTCTCGCCCATTGGTTGAAACAGGTTGAAAAAGTAGCGAGATGCAGGGCTACATAGGGCAATGAAAAATAACATTCAGTAGTCTGTAATCCGACTAGGCTAAAGATTCAACTTGAATGCCCTTTGGGAGCAGCAGAAGCTCTTAGCCAGCGGGGGGCAGAGAGTTGATGTCTATGTGCACTATATCCGACCTTAAGCTGCTGTATGTTGTTGTTAGCAAACAGTTAGCCGCGATTAGCCCAAGGTGCTTTCAGACCAAACTGCCGTTCTGGGTTTAACTGTGATGTCCTACGGATCTTTAACTATACACCCATGATCTACACCGGCGTCTGACCCAGTGTTTAAGCTCACATGCTAAAACTATTAAACAGATGCTGATTAGCACCCGTGGTTAACAATAATAATGATGCATCAAACTTGTATAGCGCTTTTTTTGGATACTTAAAGACGCTTGGAAACAATAGTAGAAACTGTTTTAAGAAAAAGCCAGTTTGAACAAGTGGGTTTTGAGTACTGATTTGAAGTTTCGTAGTGAGGCGGAGGGAGTTCCATTGGATGGGGGCAGCGATGGTGAAGACTCGGTCCCCCAAGGTTAGTGCGGGTGATGGGAGTGAAGCGGAGGTGGTGGGAGGGTCGGTGTTGTTGCAGGAGCTCGGTGAGATAGGGCGGGTCCAGGTTGTGGAGGGACTTGTAGGTTTAAGTGGATGTGGTATTGAACGCGGAGCCAGTGGAGCAGTGAATACAATGCTATGCTATGATGTGCTATGGCTCTCTGTTGATGAGAATTGCAAGAATCCCTTTAATTGCTCATCAAACTCTGCCTCAGAATAAACCAAGACCTTGACGAGGCAGTACATTTTCATTTCCAGCTTTGTAAGGGAAAAACAAAAAGAGTGCTTCTCTTAGATGGAAAACCTGTATTCAGCTTCTTATGTTTCGTATTCTGGCTTAGTGGGTATTGTGTTCTGCCACCCTAATCTACATTTAATATGTTCTACATGTCTCATGGCAGAAGGGGAAGCTGCGCGAGTTGACTTCCATCCTGGGCCCTTCAGAGCTGCGTTCGGAGCTGTACGACCCTGACCCCTGGGTGGAGTTTATCGAGCTGGACCTAGAGGAGCACCAGGCTGAACAGCCGGCCACCTGCCTGCTGCCAGACTCCATTCGCCCCCACAGCACCCATGAATCCACAGGTAGGCCTCAAAGGTCCTATTTTTGCTTTTTTTTTTTTATAACTACTTTGGGTTTGATGAAGGAGTCAAATTAGCGAAACTTCATGGATTACTCCGCGAGTGAGGAGATGGACAACATATGCAGGATAATTACTAAAACGTGCACTTTCTTATTAAAACTGGCACTTCACTATGATTTATACTTACCACAGGCATCAGTGTTGCTTTTGTCAACGAAGGCTACAACGAAGTCATTTCGTTGGTGCCTCTTTTTTTAACGGTGACGAGCTAAAAATAGCTATCTGGTGACTAACACGTGATGACGTTTATGAGTTTAAGTTGACGAGACGAAAATGGGAGAAAGAGGTTCGTCAGACTTTCGCAACCAGTGCTTGTGTGCAAAGCGGGAGAACACGCCCACTACACAGAGCGGCGCCGTCAGGTCACATGGCCTCAGACGTGGCTCACCAAGGGCCTATCTCACCAGCCTGGAGACTAATAGGTTGTGTTCATGTGACATCACGACATTCTAAAGATCCCATAGTTTGTCTAAAATGTCTTCGTTTTTGGTTAATATCTCTGTCATTACTGGGGGAATCTACATGAAACAAAAACAGTCTTAAAGTTCATTATCTGTCCTGTCAGGACATATAAACTAATGTCCAATTATTTTCTCTGAAAGGTGTCCAAAAGTGGAGACAATATTCAAAAACATGAGCGTGATGTTGTCCAGTAGATGGGACTTTCAGACATAAGAATAATGTGTCACGTTTGTGAAGCCAATCACTACCAAATACGGATGAGGGAAATCATTTGTCAATTTTCCTTTTGGAGATTTGTCCCATAGAGATGTATTAGTCCCTGCCCTCCATCTGACATTATGACATCATCACATTCTAGATCGTGAACGCCACCTATTGGAGACGTCAGTCGCCACTGGTCGTGGAGATAGTTAAGTTATACTTTATTAAGATGTCTCCGAGACGTCCACTGGAGACAAGACGAGTCTCCAGGTAGTCTCTGCATGGTCTCCGAGAGGTCTCTGCGTGGTCTCAACTCTCCAGCAGTTGTGGCAACATCACGATCACTGTTGTCCTGTCACTGTGAGATATTTCTGACATCCTTGCAATGTCTCCGAGACCTGTCAGATACCAAAGGAGATCTCAAAGGGATGTAAGGGTGACATTGCAGAGAAGTCACGGGGACATCGGCGCAAATCTTAGCTTCATATTGCATGAGAAATCTCTGTGACCAGCGGCAACTACAATTTTCCAACTAGTCTCCAGGCCGGTGAGATAGGCCCTTAATCAATTCTAATCCGGTGCAAATAGGTGCTTTTGATTTTTGCTATATCACAATCATTACACCATGGATGAAAACATGATTGAAAGTTAATTCTTTTCTCCCCACAGGCTTCCGGGACGACGACTCGGGCCATGCCAGCTGCTGCGAACCGGACTTCCACAGCGATACGGAGAGCGTGCCGTCCCACCCTCCCACTGTGGACGAAACAGCCAGTCCTAGTCCACATTCACCTCTGCGTAAGGAAGCCATGTACACGCAGGTCAGCGAAGTCAGGCCGTCCGGGAAGGTCGTCCTGTCCCCTGAGGATTTGGAAACATGCAGCACGCAGAAGCAAAGTACCGGGAAGACGAGTCAGGGGGGGGATGTGTCGCTACCTCCTGCGGCCGTCTACACTGTGGTGGAGGGGGTGGGTGGACAGAACAGCCTCCTTCTCACCCCCAGTGCCCCGCCACACCAGCTCAGCCCAAAGCTCACGCCCGAGGGATACCTTGCCCCAGACCTGTTCGCTACTGTCTCCTCATAGCGGGCCAGAGAAACGGAGGGGAAAAAAAACATCCCCACCACTGACTTAACGCTTTACAGAATATGTGAATGTGATTTTTTTTTGTTGCGTGCAAACCTCTCTGCGAGCAGTTTCCATGTTCGTCCCGCACCTTGTTGGGTTTCCTCGGGTTCTGCGGTGTGTCCCCTTGCCCTAGACCCTGCAACAATAGGACAAAAAAAAGCAACAACCAAGGACCAGGTCTAGAGATGGGTCCCTCTGCACCAAAAAAGGGTTGTTCCAGCAGCATTGAAGCGTGCCTCAAAAAGTGGAGGACAAATTGCCTTACAGGGACAATAAATTACACCTTAAGGCAACACACAGCAGGTGAAAAGAATGATTTTTTTTCATGCAGTGGTCAAGTTTAAGGTTTTTGGCTAGTTTTCTTTCTCAGCATCTTATTTTTAATAGTCAGATTTACAGCCATTTCTGTTTCTAATATGTTTGGAGTTTGATGAGACTTTGACGGAGCTGAGTTTTTATGTCATATTTTTTTGTTACTTTTTTAAAGAAAAACATTCACATTTCAAAACTATGTGCAATTCTGTCAACCTGTTATTCGTGTACCATATTTGAGCAATGGATTTTGGAAGTGGAATGTCCTGGTGCACAGAGGGTGAACTTAGTCCAAGTGTGCGCTTAGACTATGGGTCACGTTTTTAAAGCATGGAGCGCTGGCCTTTGATCGACGCGTCACAGCGGGACAGAGGCACGTTCTCTCTCCTCTCAGGACTGTTCTATTCACAGCGGGATAATCAATCAATCAATCAATCAAACTAACTTTATTTATAAAGCGCTTTTCATACCAAAGGGTATCACAAAGTGCTTTACAGATTACAACAAAACAATACGCCCTGCATCATATATATATAAATGGTATTCAGGTGACTCCGGAAGTGTTGCTGATATTTGCCTCAAAACCAGCCAAAAATAAGTGGAAGATAAAACTCAATTATATTTGATTTTTGATTTATGTTGTTTTTGCATATCATATTGTGAGTCCGCCATTTGTGAAAACTGACAGAGATAAGTTTACATTTTTGAAATTGTAATGTGAATAAAACATTTTGACAGTTGCAAGTATTCTCCGAGTACACATCCGAGCAGGGTGCATTGCAACCTCATTTTAAAATGTATCACCCTCAGTTTAACGGCCTCACAATGTATTTTAATGATGAGGGTGTGTATTTGCACCCATTTTGAAAGTCAAATACACCCTCAGTCAGTTTGTTCCACAGACTGTATATTTAGTTTGTTTGCTTTGAAGCCGGTGTGGCACTGCCTAGCTGTTGCCTGGAAAAATCCAGACTCACGTTTGTACCAGCAATTGAGTCTGTTAAGAGTTGGCATGAGCTACATTTCCAGAAGGAAGCATCATACGCAAGCAAACAGGAAGCAAAGTAAACCAATCAAGGGGACGTCTGTATCTGTTTGATTTTGGCCACAGCAGCAAAAGTGAGCACCTGCCCAGACTGATATCCCCATCCATCCATCTTCTTCCACTTGTCCGTTGCCCAGCCCCATGGCTCCTCCTGCAGGTGTTGGGTCCACAGAAGGCCGGCCTCATGGTTCTAACCGGGCCTGTTGGTCTCTCATAAGGAGCTTCTGAACCGCTCTTTGTCTGACCCGTCACCTAGGACCTGTTTGTCCTGGGAGACCCTACCAGGGGCACGAAGCCCCCGACAACAGAGCTCCAGGATCATTCGGGTGCTCAAATCCCTCCACCACGTTAAGGTGGCGGTTCCAGGAAGGGACTGATATCCCCATGTATAAAATATACAGAAGGGTATCATTCTGGATGCCAGGCTAGCCAAGCAGTTGCCTGACATTACAGGCCAAATGCAGTCATAGTTCATTATTGCACAGGCTTCAACAAAAATAAGTAATGCCAAACTTTATTCAACAATTTACATTTTACATGTTTTTGTAGGCCTACATGAAGACCTGGGCAGTATAAACACATAATGTTCACATCATACACACACGTGTTTTATGCATGCCTTTACAAATTTGTAAACTTTGAACAATGTAAAAGTGTTGTTTGTTACCAATAATTTGATTGTGTGTTGTTACAGTGTTTATTTTTCTCTTATTAATGTACAGATACTGAATATATATTTTCAAATAAACATCTTTTAATAATTATAATGTTTTTTTTTTATATAATTCTTTAGATATAGCAAGCCAGCCTGACTTACTCCATGCAAGGTCCCTTGAGCCTAAATCTTACCATAACGTGCAAAAAGATGACAAACATTTCACTGACAACTTTTAACCAAAAAAAATATATATATATCCTTTTTTTTTTCTTCTTCCCCTTAACTCATCTCCATTACTGACACTTCACTAACATAAAACTATGATTAATACTAAGCACAGATACATTAAGGATTAAACCATCATAAGCACTACTTTATCAAACTTGTTCACCAATTTCTACCTTCTTCACCATCGGCTCTGCGCTTTGTGCACTTGACCAGATCGTGGCCTATATTAATTGCAATATTATTCGGAAAAAACTCACTCTGACTTGTTTAAAGTAATAATAATTGTAGTTAGACATATTTTAACCGCCACAACAACAGCTTTGTCATGAACTATCTGAATCTGGACGTGTTTTTTGCGACTTTTTCTTCTTTGGAGAAGGCAAGTGATGCTAACGTCTAAGCTAGTTAGCTTAGTTAGCATTAGCTTTATTCACTTTCATGCGAGTTTATTCGACATGTTAAAATTATTATACCCGTTATTTTGCGGTGGAATATAATATTAATAAAGACACACGTGGAAATGTCATGTTTCAACAGTATATTTGATTTTTTATTTTAACTTTACTACTATTTTTTAAAGCTAATGTTTTATTTTCAGTGGTAGAGACTGGTAGTAGTACATTACCCCAAACATTTCCTGAAGTAAGGGTAAAGTAGGCCATGAAGACAATTACAAGTGTGTTCTTTTCTTTTATTCTTTTGTAAGTTTTACTCTCTGGGCCATAATAAAGCCTTGAATGAAAACGTAGAAAGTAAAGTTACCCCCACAGGTTGCTCGAGGATCTGATATGGCGTTCCTTTTGAATATTGGAATATGAATCACGGATTGTGTTTGTGTGAAACAGACAGTGTTCATGGTCCACGCGAAAAACAGCGAAATGGAGCTGATGTTGGAAGACTCGAGCCGTGTGTTACAACACGGTGAGACCAGGGAGAAGGCTCTGCTGGAGGGTAAGCCATTTACAAGCACCGCTATCACCTCTGTATGCCGCTGTAATTGTGCCATCTGCTGGTCACTCAGTCAGAAAACTGTCAGAATTTTACTTTTTTTTTTTTTGCCCAACTATAAGTAAAACAAGACCCATGTCGAGTTTTCTGACACACTCTTTCTTAGTCTTCTAGTCATGTTTTACCCGTCTCCAACAATTCATCCGGTTCTTTTGGATCAGAATCAGAATCAGAATTGGTTTATTGCCAAGGTTTGTGAACAAGGTTTACAAACTAGGAATTTGTCTTGGTGCAAACGTGCAACATCGAACATATAACACAGAATTAAGATCAAAAATAAGCTAAGAACGTTAAACTATATATAAGGCTATAAGGGCATAAAAAATATTAAATAAATAAGATAAAATAAAGTGACATATGGTAAGACAACAACAATTTGACAATGAACAACAACGGGATTGTATATACAGATGTGTTGGCATATAAAGTGATATTAAGTGTTATAAAGTGACAGCAGAGGGTCTAAGTGTGGACGTACAGAGCAAGTGCAGATACATCCATGAGTCTGTGACTGAGCTACAGAGACTTGTTTTTGTTCATGAGTCTGATGGCGGAGGGGAAAAAACTGTTCAAGTGGCGGGAGGTATGGGTCTGGATGGACCGTAGCCTCCTGCCTGAGGGGAGAGGGGTGAACAGTCCGTGTCCAGGGTGAGAAGGGTCAGCTGTGATCCGACCCACACGCCTCCGGGTCCTGGAGGTGAACAGGTCCTGGAGAGATGGAGCTCACAGCCAATCACCTTCTCTGCAGCAGCACAATGCGCTGCAGTCGGTCATACCGTTGATAAATAAAGACATTAAACAGATATAAGAATCATCAATTATTATTGAGAATTTGAGAATTGGTATCACACGTAAATACAAACAATAGTTACGCTTCACATTTAATGCACTACACATATAACTCAATTAAATAAATATATAATAATAATAATGATAATGATAATTAAACCCCAATTTAATTATACTGAGGATGATGGTAATGACAACTGGGAAGTATCAAGATCTCGGAGTATAATATCTATTAATGTACCTTTATAACATAAAAGTAACTCTCGGTAATCACGGTTAACAATCTGAAAGAAATATATTAAGGATCAAATTTTTTTACTTGCTTTGTTCTAGACATCGTACATGAAACGAGATCGTTGTTGTAGTTGTGCTTTGTTTCAATTAATTATATAAACAGTTCATATATTGTTTTGTAAGTTTGTAAGTTGGCTGACTGCACACCTAAGAGGACTAACATTTGCGAGAAGACGGAAGTATAAACTGCTAAATGTTTGTTGGGCTCTAAACGACAGGGTTTCCATGGCTAATAAATTCCTGTGAACAGTGTTTTGCAAAGGAAATCGCAGAGGTTGCAATTTTTTTAGGGAATATGAAATGTGTAGCCATGTTAGAGACAATGTTTGAAAGCAACATGGTTTGGCAATTAGTCAGAATCACAGAGAGCTTTTACTTTTTCCCTTTTGTTTTACTATTCTATTCTATTCTTGTGAGCGCCAGCCATGAGCACGTCACATCCTATTCATTTCCTGTGGAGATTAACTTCGATCCATTACGTGGTGGACAGCAAAAGTCCTGTTACATGATCATTGCATGTTGAGAACTTGATGTAGAATGTAAATATTTCAACGGATGAGATGCCAACATTATAAAGGTTGGCAAGTTTGACTTGAGGTGTGGTTAGTTGGGACGGTACAATTATTATTTCTTATTAAGTCTTCTGGGGTTTGACTCTACAAGGTTTGCACATGTAGAGACTGACATTTTAGCCCATTCCTCTTTACAAAACAACTCAAGCTCTGTCACATTAGAAGGAGAGCGTTTGTGAACAGCAGTTTTCAGGTCTTTCCACAGATTTTCAATAGGATTTGGGTCCGGACTTTGACTGGGCCATTCTAACACATTCATATGTTTGTTTTTAAATCATTCCATTGTAGATTTAGCTTTGTGTTTAGGGTCATTGTCCTGCTGGAAGGTGAATCTCCGCCCCAGCCTCAATTCTCTTGCTGACTCCAGAAGGTTTTCCTCCAAAATGTCTCTGTATTTGGCTCCATCCATCTTCCCAACTATTCTTACAATCTTCCCAGTCCCCGCTGAGGAAAAGCAGCCCCATAGCATGATGCTCCCCCCACCATATTTGACACTGGGGATGGTGCACTCAGGACGATGAGCAGTGTTAGGTTTGCTCCATACATAACGTTTTGCATTTGGGTCAAAAAGTTTAATTTTTGTCTCATCTGACCAAAGCACCTTCTTCCACATGGTAGCTGTGTCCTCCATATGACTTCTAGCAAACTTCAAACGTGATTTCTTATGGCCTCCTTTCAATAATGGCTTTCTTCTTGCCACTCGTCCATGAAGGTCAGATTTGTGTAGAGTACGACTTATAGTTGTCCCATGTAAAGATTCCCCCAGCTCAGCGGCAGGACGTCCCAGCTCCTCCAGAGTTATCTTGAGGCACTTGGTTGCATTTCTGACCAGTGCTCTCCTTGTTCGGTCTGTTAGTTTAGGTGGACGGCCGTGTCTTGGTAAGTTCGCAGTGGTGCTATACTCTTTCCATTTCCGAATGATGGATTGAACAGTGCTCCGTGAGATGTTCAAATCTTGGGAAATCTTTGTATAACTTAACGCTGCTTTAAACTTCTCCACAGCTTTATCCCTGACCTCTCTGGTGAGCTCCTTGGCCTTCATGATGCTGCTTAGTGACCAATACACTCTGACCATAGCTCTGAGGCCCTCACAGAACAGCTGGAATTATACTGAGAGTAGATTACACACAGGTGGCCTCTATTTAATGGTTAGGGCAAGGTGTGAACATTCAGTAACAAATTCAAAATAAAATCTTTACGTTTAGGGTTGTAAACATGACAAAATGTGCAAAAGTTCAAGGTGTATTAGTACTTTCAAAAGGTACTGTAGGCCCTTTTTTACAAACTGAGATATGTTCTTACCTGAGCTTAAATGAGTTGATGCGTACCTGTCTGGTCTTTGTGCGTGCGCTCAGTCACGCAAATGCTAACAACATTTGCAAAACCAGACAGGTGCACATCAACTCGTCTAAGCTCAGGTAAGTACATAATCTCAGTTTGTAAAAATGGTGGCCTATTCCTTTAAGTATGAATATTTTTCCTTCAAAATGACTGCAGTGCAAGTGACTCACAGAACTCCCTTTTCCTAAACAACTCCTCCCTCCTTCTCCTCTCAGAGCGGGACAGCCTCCTGGCGACTGTGAAGCAGCTGCAGCAGAGTCTGAAGGCCCAGTGCAACATCAGAGGTGACCACTTCACACTATTCCACACACATTTTTGCTGACTCTCTGGTATTGCTTCGTGGACATCCATCCCCTCCATTTACTTCCGCTTTATCCACTGTTGGGACGTTGAGGCAGCATTCTGGGCAGGGATTCCCAAACCACCCTTTTAACTCACACTTCTGATCAGGTTTCACGGGGACTCAGAGCAACTTCACTCTAGTTATTTTTTCTTCTGTAGCTGAAGCAGTGTGTTCGATTCCACAGCAAGTGAATAAAAACAATAACAAAGTTTGTAAAAAATATGCCCAAACCTATAGCACATGGCTCATTATGCAAATTCAACAAAGTCTGTGCACTGTGACTGCTGCTTCTACATAGGCAAACAAGATATAGCACAAATGTGATTATTAGGGGTTTTATTGTCTGCATTGCCCAAAAAACACAATTTGGTATCGGTTAGGTTTGGGTTTAGATACTCGCCCATACCGATACCAGGAAAATCTGTGGAAGGCAGCAGCAACAACCCTAAACATAGCGAGCTTACTTTTCCAGAGAAGAAACAAGCTAACTTCACGAGTTGCTTTTTAAGGTAATGTTACCCAACACTGTCAGTCATAATTGTGTAAAATATCACATCTGATGGGCCCGCAAATAGGTTTATATGACACAGTTATGCAAGATATGTCCACTTTAAAACACTGCCAAACTGTTCTGCCTTGTTTTTGTAGTTGAGAATGAGCGTCTGAATAATGAACTGGAGAAGATGAAGATTGAGAACACTCAAAAAGCTAAGGTATTAGTATGTCTACTCTGTTGTGAAAGGGCTGCACATGGGTAGCAGACAAATGGTCTCACAGTTCATTGTCCTCTCTGTCAGCGTGAAAACAAAGGTCCAATTATTGTCTCTTAAAGGTCCAAAACATGAGTGTGATGTTGGTCAGTAGACAGGACTTTCCGCTATAAAGAAAAATAATACAGCTGGTTTGTGAATCCACAAATACAGATAGAGAACAACATTTGCCAACTTTTTTGCGAAAAATAATTTCTCTCCCATGTTACTATTGGCCCCTATTGGCGAAATCTACTTTGAGCAGGGGCGCATCCGAGCATACCGGGTCTGGGGCATCATAGAGGAACCACTGACATGGATGGAAAGTTATCCCTTTGGGAAAATGTAATAAAAAATGTACCGTTGCTGTTGCGCTCCATTACGCACCCATAGACTTATACAGTTCATGTTTATACGGATTATGGACCATTAATAAATATTAAAAAGAAAACAGTGGGGCATTAAAAAGTATTAAAAGTCATTAAACCGTGTTCCAAAATAAAAGCCTTAAAGGGGGGGTATTGTGTTAAATCGACTTTTTCAAGCTTTATATCATGTTATTACGTCATTCCCTCATTAAACACATGCCTGGAGTGTTGCCTCTGGACCTTTCGTCACCAGCCAAGCCACCAACCACTGCTGCTCCGCTCAGCAGAGCCCCCTCCCCGCACAGTGTTGTTGTTTCAATGCCACAGTAGTGTGCTGAAGGGGGCGTGTCGGAAAGCTTCTTAAAGAGACAGAGGCCTATTTCAAGACGTCAGCCATTTTGAGAGAGCAATTTTTTTTCAAGGCAGTTATTTTAATTTACTGCATATACAGACCAACAGAAGGTTACGTCATCATTGTAGTATGCTATAGACTGGGGCTATGTGATTGAAAAAAGCATAATACCCCCTCTTTAAACCGTGTTCCAAAATAAAAGCCTTAAATGTCATTAAAAAGCATAATGTTTCAGTCCAACTGGCGTTAAATTTAAAAATCTTTGGTATTTCTCCATAAATCCATAAAAAATATTGTTCAAAACATTTAATTACAGTGTTATTCCTCTAACTAGGGGAATTACTCACTGCAAAAAACGTGATATTGACATTGGTGCTTGAAATTGTCGCTTATTAGGAGGCAGAAGATAAGGTCCAGAGGCACATGGCCGAGATGAGAGATGCAGCCGTGCACCACCAGGGGGAGCTCTATGCTTTGAGGTGCCAGAGCCGGAGCGACGTGGAGGAGGTGCTCCGTCAGGCTGAGCACAAGAGTAAGACACAAGAGGAAAGACTTTGCCTGAACGGTAGAGCATTTGGTGAATAAGCAAAGCAACTCCAGGGTCCCCTCTGTTTGTTATCTCACATGGAATGTAATTTTAATAATAGTTTAGCTATTATTCACTGAACTGAGATGTCTGAAAAAGGTATTCTGCCTTTACTTGAGTCTTGTGAGAACTGAGTAACTGAGCATGAGTCTGATTTATTTATCAGTAGTGACATATGGGAAACAAAACATGAAAAATTTGAAAATCCTAATATTTCCAAAGATAATACCATGAAATAAATGTGTAAAGAAATTACTATGAAGAATAGAGTGCGCAAAACACAAAAGGGGAAAAGTACTGTATGATAAAACTATAAATCAATGTAATGACACTAAAAAGCATCGGAATCTGGTCCACATTCAGTCTACATTTCTTGGAAAAAAATTGCTTTACTCTTCTTTTTTTTGGCGCAATTGTGTCCAATTTTCTTTTGCATATTTGAATTACCCATTATTTGAAGGATTGCCTATCCTAAGAAAAGACAGTATTCGGGCATTAGGATGGCATTAAAAAGCATTAAATCTGACTCGCTGTTACCTGTATAAACCCTAGGGCTGGGACGATATGCTTGTCACGATCCGATACGCATCACGATACTTGGGGGGCCGATCCGATACACACGATGCATGATACAAATGCCTAGTATTGAAAAGTGTTTCGATTTTTTTTTTGTCCCAGCCCTAATAAACCCTGAACCCCATCAAAACAATATGTATGCGTATGCTAAAGTATGCAGAGACACCTAGTCCGGGAAACCTTTCAGCGTTCATTTGCATGGCCAATGTATTTGTCCTGTAGCCATTGACATTTAGCCTCTAACCTCCCAAGTTATGAACAATCCAGATGCTTTCAGCTGTTGCGAACCCATCGATCGACCACATTGAGATCATATCAAAGCCTGGTTAGAAATCCTTAATGAATGTGCAGATCCTCTGAAATCTTACTTTAGATAAGAATTAGGGTATAAAAGTGTCCCATATCCCACATCCGGTTAAGTTCCTGCTTTTTGTGGCTTCGGAAGCACATCCCATGGCCACTAAGATGTTAATGGAGGCAGGTAGTACTCAGTTATATTTACCCTTTGGTTTCACCATTCATCTGTATGGGGAGAGAACGCTTTTTTCAAACAAAGGAGGTGCGTTCTATGCTGCACCCCGAATTCCAACACACTGAAAAGAGCCTGAATGCAGCACACGTCAAGAAGTGTCTCGTTATCGTTCCACCGTTCCATCCATCTTAACTTTAATTTTGAACTTGCGCAAAGCAGAGCAACGCTTGATGCTGTGTTTTCACGATGACAGTGGCGGCCCAGGCGTCCGAAGCCAAGCAGCAGCTGGAGGAGGTGTTGCAGGAGCTGGAGGAGATGAGGGAAAGGCAGCGGGAGCAAGAGAGAGAGCACCAGAGTCAGGTGCTCAAACTGCGAGTGGAGGTCAGTATTTTACCTTTTTATCTGTTATCATTATTACCCTCTTAATTATTATTAATTGTAAGGTGACCTGGGGTGTTAAGAAATGTGCCAACACCTCATTATGTAACACCAGTTCAAACAGATACTCTGGAACAGGTTTATACTGTCAATGTGCATATGACACATTAGACACAGAACATACAGGTGAAACTCGGAAAATTTGAATATCATGAAAAAGTTCATTTATTTTTGTAATACAACATAAAATGTGAAACTAATATATGATATAGACCCCCAAAACCCCAAAATCTACATTTCTGAAAATTTTATTATTACATGAAATCAATTTAAAAAATGTAAACAGAGAAATGTTGGTCCTCTGAAAACTATAATCATGTATGTACTTAGTAGTTTGGGCCTTTTGCTTGAATTACTGCCTTAATGTGGTTTGTCTGGCATGGATGCTCTCAGCCTGTGGCCCTGCTGAGATGTTATGGAAGACCAGGATGCTTCAATAGCTCCTTAAACTCCTCTGTATTGTTCAGTCTCATGTCTCTCTAAAACTGTCGTGGTTGGAGGTGGCGTGAGGAAAAATAAAACCCAAAATGCAGGACTGCAACGAAACTGGTGATGTTTAATAGACAAAAAACCAAAATAACAAAATCCAGAGACACAAACCGGGGCTGACGTAGACAATGACGCGACAGAGGACAAGGGAAACACAGGGGTATAAATACATGAGGAAACAGGACACAGGTGAAACACATCAGGGCGGGGCAGGCAATTAACACAAGGGAAGCAAAGCAAAATCACAAGGACAAAACACACATGTCAAAATAAGACACTGGACTAAACCAAAAAACATACAAAACCAGGGGAACAAAAGACGAATCATGACAGTACCCCCCCACCAAGGGACGGCTCCCAGACGTCCCATGATGTAACACAACCCCGGGACGGTGGAGGGGGTCCGGACAGGAGGGACATGAGGCAGTCCAGGAGAAACTGGGGGGTCAGGAGAATGATGACGCTGACGATAGAAAGCCCAGAGGGTCCACACAGAGCAGAGTCAGGCCCCAGAGGCAAAGAAGTCTGGTCTGAGGGACTTGCAGAGGCCAGGAAGAGTTGAGGTGCGGTGCAGGGATGAGAAGACCCCAGATGAGGCGCAGGCACTGAAGGCAGCTGAGAAAGCTCTGGGTGACGGGCAGGGATAGGGCCCACCCAGGACGAAGAACAATGTCCTGCAGTGGCCCTGGGACACGAACTGGACAAGCCCACCCCAGACGGAGGTCTCAGTCCGATGGTGGCCCCAGGACAAGAGGAGCCCACCCTGGACGGAGAACAGTGTCCAGCGGTGGCTCCGGAACAGAAGGGGCCCACCTCGAACAGAAGACAGGGTCTGGCAGTGGCTCAGGGCAGGAAGGAGGGGACAGCCACCCTGGACGGAGGTAAGTGTCCAGCGGTGGCTCTGGACAGGAGCAGGGTTCTCAGCTATAGGGCAGTCCGCTGGGTCTTGAGTTGGTCGCGTCATTCTGTCGTGGTTGGAGGTGGCGTGAGGAAAAATAAAACCCAAAATGCAGGACTGCAACGAAACTGGTGATGTTTAATAGACAAAAACCAAAATAACAAAATCCAGAGACACAAACCGGGGCTGACGTAGACAATGACGCGACAGAGGACAAGGGAAACACAGGGGTATAAATACATGAGGAAACAGGACACAGGTGAAACACATCAGGGCGGGGCAGGCAATTAACACAAGGGAAGCAAAGCAAAATCACAAGGACAAAACACACATGTCAAAATAAGACACTGGACTAAACCAAAAAACATACAAAACCAGGGGAACAAAAGACGAATCATGACAAAAACGACACAAAAACTGAAAAGAATTATTAAAACAGGTGCGTTGAGAAAAATAGTTGAAATGACCCGTGTCCTTGGCTTTTTCTTTGCATAGTTTGGTGCGACGTTGGCCCGAGCGCAGAGTCAACAGCAGCAGCAGCAGCAGCAGCAGCAATATAATCCCTACCTGTACCAGAACATCTACAAGAGGGTAGGGAACAATTCCTTTTATGGTTTGGCAACAGAAAACTCTTTATTAGTGCGTATTTCAGTGTTTAGTGACTCAACAGCTGCATGGCGCTGCAATACTTTCCATCTCAGAGGCCTCTGGGAAGCTCCAGGATCAACTGTTTTTAGATTTCTTGCTAGGTTTTCACTGCCGACGGACCGTCCCATGGTTACATTCCATCCAGAAAACCCGACACAACAATTGATTCTGTGCATAAAGTTAGAATCCAGCTAACGGGAGCTCCACAACCAACAACGGTCCAACGCGCAAAAATAAAAGCACGGCATGGACACAGGTCGCCTAATTCATTAGTTCAACTCTCGTTAAGCCTAACTATTAACAGACTGAACACATACTGAATCTCTCAACTAGAAGGACATGTATTTGGGTGATCTGCAGCCTGCGCGTTCTCTCTCCTCATTCTTCACTCACTCAAGAGTCAAAGCACAGCCCTGGGATAAAAGTCTTGGGATGTTCATGGACATTTTTGCTGCATGGATCGATGATGGGATCAAACCTTTCTAAGGTATGTTGTTTTTCTACAACAGATCCAATGCTGACTTTAGCTGTTGCTGCGTTAGCCCAGTGGTTCCGAAAGACGGGGTCTTGGGACACTGAAGTGGGGGTCGCAGGATGCTTTTGAGAAAAATATTTTGTACATTTCTGACATTTAATTTGATGTTTTTTTTTATTAAAACGGCCAAATATCAAAACATAGTATTCAAACTAACATCATTTATTTTTATTTATTATTTATTTATTTGAACAGGGACAGTGTACAATCTACATTAGCCTCAGAAAGGAGAGATGCATTGTACCAGGTTATAGCACTTGTGCTAATTTCCACCTGCAGTCCCTGGGCCTATTGTACATGTTTTTAGTGGTAGGGGAAACCGGAGTACCCGGAGGAAACCTACGCAGACACGGGGAGAACATGCAAACTCCACACAGAAAAGCCCCGTCCAGGTGGGAATCGAACCCGAACCTTCTAGCTGTGAAGCACGAGCGCTAACCGCTGTGCTAACGTGCCGCCGGTCATTAAACCTGATTTTATATGTTTTGCTGCACTTTAAATTATTATAAACGCTAATTACATTTTACAGAAGGGGGTCCCGAGGTGTTGGTTGAGTGATTTTGGGGGTCGCGGCCTGAAAACTTTGGTAATCCCTGCCTTAGCCTACTGGTTTATTTGTGCATCTTTCTAATCATTAAAGGGCTTATCAGGCAATTTATCCTTCAAACTCCACTCTGTTTAGGCAAGGCAACTTTATTTATACCGCGCATTTCGTACACAAGGCAACTCAATGCGTTTATCTGCTCACGCTGCCACAAGTGGAAACCACAAACAGAAAGCCCGTGCTGCTGGCTCTTAAAAGACTTGTTCTTATCATAAAAATACTGCAAGCTTTTCCCCACTTTTTATTGTTGTCACCAAAGAAAGTCAGAGCAAAAATGTGTCTCGTTAGCGTTACAGTGACACTAAAAATGTATTTAATCATATTCTTCATGTGCTGCTGTACTAATGAATGCTGTCCGTGCTTATATTCTTACGTACTGCTCCTGAACTCGGGACTAGCGTTAGCTCCATTCTCACGTTATGCATTGAGTCATCTGATCCTGGAGCGTTGTAGAGGCCACCGTGATCGAAAGTCAAGGCGCAATGCTAACTAACCACTTTGCAGCCCTTGGGTCACAAGCAATAAAAAAGTTCCATAACGTGTGTTTAAAACTTCAAGGCAACGTCCAACTTTCATTCGTGCCATAGATGTCAGTAAAAAAAAACATTAAATCGAAATTTCTTGGATTTTTTGTCGCCTTCCTCTCGTTCCTCTTCCGCCGCTAGGCTGTTAGTGATGGCGATGTGTTTGGATGGTGTGTGTCCTCAGAAGCTGCAGTTCTTTCAGGAGGAGAAGAACAAGGAAGTGGCTTCACTCAAACAGCGAATCAAAGAGCTGGAGGAGAATCAGCTGACCGGGCTCAAGCGCAGGAAAGTGTCGTTTAACATATGACCTGCTTTTCTGATTATCTCATATTGTTTATTGAGATTGAAAACGTATTTATGTGATGCGTGTAGTTCCCTGAATTGTAACGGTTTGGTTTTTATTTCTAGTTCAAATATAGAGTAGTCTTATTGATGCTGTTAGTGGCTAGAGAATTAAAAAAGAGCTTCTAATGAGTACAGTTTACACCTTCCTTGGTACTATTTTAAAGTGTGTTGCTTGATGCATATGTTGAGGTTGTTTATCATACACTTTAAAGCCCTACAACGTAACACCTCTCCAATATATAGATTCAACTCAAGCGGTTATTTTGAAAAACACCTCAGAAAACATGTGTCTTTTCTAAAGCTACACACTGATAGCTGGCGTAATATTCATATCACAAGAAGCCCCAATATATCGCAAAGTCACTTTTCAATCGTCCATCGCCATCTGTCTGACTGAGATTAACACATTTTTTGCAAAAGAAAAGTGCATGAAGTTAAAATGTTTCAGTCTAGAATACATTTTGGTTTATAAATAGACTCTATTGTTTATTTGGTCTGTATTTATTTCAAAGTAAGGCATTTCAGAAACTGTTGTAGTTTTGTAAGACAGCAAAGAGTTTGTGAAATAAAACTTAAAATAATAAACAACTGTTCAGGGGCAGGCAAGCATAACATTAGACTTGGTGCTGTGATCTCTGTTTGGTGAGAATGAGGTAATCTTCTGTGAATGGGATCAGCTCCGCCCCTCCCTCGCTCGGCTCTGTCTGATGGGATTAGACCCTAAGACTTTAACAGGACGCCTAATGTCCCGTCACCTGCGACAAAGCAGAGTGAAGTGTGAGCGAGGCCGCGCTGACACACGCCCCTCAACCTACGTGCACACACCCCTCAGCCCACAAGCACATGCTCAGGCTCAGCGCTCCCACATCCATCCATTTTCTCCCATTTGTCCGTTGCCGGGTCGTGGGGGCAGCTGTTGGAGCTGCCCAAGTCACATTGCACCAGCCCCCATGGAGGACGGCCTCATGGTTCTAACTGGGCCTGTTGGTCTCTCATAAGGGGCTTCACCCATTCATACTCTCATTCATACACCAGTGTACGCAGACACTGGAGGCAAGGAGGGTGAAGTGTCTTGCCCAAGGACACAACGACAATGTGCACCTTCAGGAGGCGGGATTCGAACCCCCGACCTTCCGATCATGAGACGACCCGCTCTACCATCTGCGCCATACAACACCACTGTCACATGCACATTAGTGAAAAGCATGTATATCATATATTATAGATGGAAATTTTGGAATATATCGTATCGCGACCTATGCATTGGGATACGTATCGTATCGCCAGAGACTAGGCAATACACACCCCTAAGATCAACCATTCATTCAATTCAACTTCCTCAATTACAAGAGTGGATGCACTGGAAATAAGAGGGGAACAAATACTTTCCACATTATATTGCAGACTTACAGTATCTAAAACGAGAGGAAACAGAGATGAATAAGCAGTAACAAGGTGGAATAAGGGGAAATAATCTAAATCTTAAGGAAGACGCTGTGGCCTGTAACTAAAAGAAACAAGAGAGAACAGAGAAGAAGAACGTAAGAAGTAACAAAGCGAAACACGTTGTACACCTTTATGAAAACTTGCACTATGTAATCACTTTCTTGTTACCTGAACCTATACATGGAAATTGTGGGCTGTTACCAAAAAGCATTACATTTGCTCGTACTCACTGCTATCTGTATAAACACTGAACATACGGTATAACTGGGAATGTTCCACTTTGCCTCGTGTCCAAGTCTTTTGAGACGTGTGTGAACTCTGCCGTCTAATCCCTGGTTGCGCGTGGCAGGACATGCCACTCGCAGCTAATCCCTATGGGAACATTGGCTAATAGCGTTGCATAACATTTCATCTTCGACCCGGGAGCACGGAGATCAGGCTTCGAGCCGCTTCATCAGCGCAGAAATTACGACAAAAAGGCGAAACGTTATGACAGAAGATGCCGCCGTGGTGGTCCGCTCTGTGGGAAGGTCTTTGAAGGTCAACAGGTCTCGTGGGGAAGGTGCTGTGGACGTTTGAATCGATTGTCGCGGACGTGTATTGGATTAGACTCAATTACACCATCTCGAAGAGGAGGTGTGGTCAAAGACGTCCTCGCTGCAGGAGCACAGTGAAGCAACGTGAAGGTTCTGCGCGTTCCTGTCATGGATCGTCATTTTTGGAGATGATCTTTTTGTGCAGGAAACTGAGTGAATGCGGAGATGTTCTTGACAGCTGCTGAGAGGGTACTAGGTAAGACATTGCACTGAATCATTTTGAACATTCCAGTGTTGCTAGAAGGGCTGCACAGTGGCCCTCATTTATCAACATTGCAAACAAAAATTGTGTATTTGTGAACCTGCACTTACCGCTCCGATCCTGCCGTACGCACGAGCAGCTGACGATAAATGCCACTTGAAATCCCATCGTCATGTGAATGAAACGCCCCCAAATATGAATGTATCAGGAGGCCTCACGCACGTGCACGGCATATAAAATATGATATTTTTGCGCTTTAGGAAGATTATAGAATCTGTCAGTAACCCACGTTACCCTTATAGCAATTAGGGATGCAACAATTGACTTTTGTCACGATTCGATTCATTTAATGCGCTGAAAAAGAAATGCAAGTCCTATTTTTTTTTAAATAAGATTATGCTGACAAGCAAAAAATCCTCAAAACCAAATTACACAATGTGCTGTATTGTGTTCTAAGTTCTAGTGCAAAATATTCAAATGCTAAGCTCTTTAGACCTTTAAAAACTGTATTTAAGTTTAGTTTTAGGTTTAGTTTGTTTGAGCTGCTGACATTGTTATTTTCTTTAAGATTTTACATCCTTACACAGTAATGGCAATTCAAAAGGAGTCAGCTAAAGCAAAGAAAGCCAATGTGCACTGACTCCATATTCCATAGGCTTATACTCGACTCGTGCGTTTAATAGTAACACATGCAGCTGCTGCTTTCACATAAGGAGCTCTCCTGATAACATGTCAGCATCTCACATACAATTGATATTACTTTGACATTTGATACAGCTTAATCCCTCCTGAGTTTACCAGATAAAGTGTTCAAAATTATATTTTTATGTGACACTGTTAAGTAGGGATGGGAATTGATAATATTTTATTGATATCAATACCATCAATAATTTTACCTATCGATTCGATTCTCTCAAATCCTGACTTGTCTGTGTGTTGGGGAAAAGCAAGGAATGAATGTGCTTTCGATAAACTATCAAAAAAGACACATTGTTAGTTTTCCCAAGAAAAAATATTTATTAAATAAAGCAAGTTTCCAAATATACTGTGGCTCCTGCTGTCACTCCTGAAATATAATGGTAACATTTGTACTTTTCAACAAATGTCTGTCACTTGTAACAGACTGATGCTGTTTTGTAACACCTAAACAACAGGACTCGTTCTCAGCCCAAACCTACAGATTTTCTATTTCTGCTTCATCCGGCGCTACATTCTCCTTCCCCCTGTCCCTGTGTTGCTGCTTCTTCCGCCGGGTCGCTGTGGCTGCAGCCCGTTAGCCAGAGCTGAGATCAGCCGATCCGCTCATAGCGCACTCATAGCGGAACGGGCAGTGGCCGAGGAGCGCTCAGACCAGGGACACACAGGCTCGGACCCGCGCTCAGAGCACAGCGGCTCGGGGAGACAGCGGGCGCAGCAGCGAGGCTCTGAACCCTGAGAGTCATGTCAATAGTGTCGTATCGAAAGTTTGGAAAGAAACTTCAAAGTCAGCCGATACAGCGCAAATAGACGCAGGGTTCGCAGCAGCAAAGCGAAACCGTATAACGGAATGGACTGTTTTAATTGACGACTCGTCTCTCGTGAACGCGTAAAACGGAGGGGGAGGGCTAAGGGGTAGAACTGAGATTGGGCCAATGTTTCCCTGCTTACTTCGAAGCAGCGTCAACAGACTCGGAGAACCACATCATTACGCACGTGCGTCTTGCCCCGTGGTGTCCTATGGTGTCCGGAGCATCGATAAGAGGGATCGATAATGAAGTGGACGTCCGGTTCCGATGCTTTGCTCAAACAGAACAGTTCTCGATTCCCATCCCTACTGTTAAGTCACAAAAGCCGTCGTTCGCAACCACAGACTTCAGCGCTTTGACAACAGCAGGAGAGATTGTTCTTATGTTTATCGGAGGCAAAGCTTTTTCTTTATTTTTTTTTACCTTTTCTGTCCTGCTCGCTGACAGCCTCACGAGAGGCATGACGCCGTAGATGGAGCTCATGTTGGTTGTTTCCAGACACCATTATCTTCCCCTGGTCATTATAATCCTTAGCAAAACCCTGCCACAGCTGATCTGTGCAAAGGTGGTGCGTTTTCTTGTTGTTTCTCGTCGTGTCCCGGTGCGCGAAACTAATAATGCTACAAACAACCAGGTGAGGCGGGCGTTTGCACTACAGCTACAGTGGTCTTTTGTGTGAAAAAAACAAAAAACACCATGAGCCCCCGCTGCCCAGGTTCTAATCCAATCCAACTTGATTTATAGAGCGTTTAAAAACAACATAGTCGACCAAAGTGCTTTACACAAAACATAATACAATTACATGAGCAAAAATAAGCCAGAGTAGAGTAAAAGTCAACTCTCCAGGGGGTCAAATGCCAAACGAAAGAAATATGTTTTCAGGAAAGATTTGAAAACAGGGAGAGAATCCGTCTGATATTCAAAGGCAGCTCATTCCAAATTTTAGGACCAGCCACCGAAAAAGCACGATCACCTCTCAGCTTTTTCTTAGTCTTAGGAACCACCAGTAGAGCCTGATCTGCTGACCTCAGTAAGTGAGAGGGGACATAGGGAACAAGGAGGTCACACGGGTACTGGGGGGCCAGGCCATGCAGACATTTAAAAACAAATAAAATAATTTTAAAATCAAAGCGGATCCGCACAATGAAGGGATCGGAGAATGGGAGTTATGTGATCAAATTTCCGTGATCCAGTTAAAAGGCGAGCGGCGTCATTCTGAACTAGTTGGTTACAGTCTTGCCAGTGAGGTTTTGCTGAGTCCTGAACAGAGAGCGTTGCAATAATCCAGACGGGTGGTGATAAAAGCATGGATTAAAATCTCAAAGATGTGACACGTTATAAAAAAAGCCTTTACTTTGGCGAGTTGCCTCAAATGATAAAAGCTGGTTCTAGTTCTAGTGTCTCTGGTCCGGGCTAATGGCCTCTGCGCTCAGGCCCATGGCTCTCGGGCTCGTGGCGTGGAGGAGCACGTTGATGCAGCGCGCAACATTGAATCAAAGTCTGTCCATAAATATTAACACTGTAGCCTAGTTTCATGTCTAAATCATCAATGAGTGTTATATGCAATGTGGCAACTGTTAAAAACGGTTTTCCAGTGCTGTGGAAATTAGTGTATTCGTCCCTATTTAAATATAAAACTAAATCAAATACAACTTTCAAACGTAAAGGTAGTAGTGCCCAGTAGGTATGTCAGTAGGTATGTATCGAAAGCTTGTCTGAAAAGATGTGTCTTCAACTGTGATTTAAAAACACTCAACTCAGTGATGCTTCGAAGCTGTTCCGGAAGAGCTTTGGGTCTTGGACGGCAAATGACCGGCCTCCAAACATTTAGTATTTGAACTTTAGCGTGACCAGGGAGGTGTGTTCAGAGGAGCGCAGAGTTCTGGCTGGTTGGTAGACAGTTACTAATTCGGCGAGGTAGGCCGGGAGCAGACCATTGATGGCCTTGAGCACAAACATCAGGACCTTAAACTCCACCCCGCCAGTGGAGAGCGCGGAGGACTGGCGTGATGTGTGAGCATCTGGAGGTGTTGGAGAGTAGACGGCCTGCCGCATTTTGTACCTTGCCATACTTTAATATAAGGACTGGGTATGCTATTCATTTGCATGGGGATTCAAAGCTCATTTCAAACAGGCCCGGGAAGCTGTTGGAGGAATAGGTGAAGACAGTGTTTCTATGATTTTGGAGACTCGAGGAATCACAAGTAGCCCTGCATTTTGAGAGCGAAGTGCTGGTTGGCTGATGTGGAACTTGGAGGCCTTAAATGTGAGGAGCAGGATTATACATTTGATTCTAGACAAGAAGCCAGTGGAGAGACTTTAGCACAGGGGTGATGTCTTCTCGTCTCTTAGTCCGCGTTAACAATCTTGCAGCTGCATTTTGAGCTAAATGAAAACTTTTATGACACACTGCTAGCAGGCAGTTACGATAGTCCAGCCTTGATAAAAACAATTGCATGAATACGTATTTCTGCATCACTCTAAGGTAAAATACTAAATGTATTAGATTAGATTAGTTTATTTTTTCAAAAGGGGACAGCGCAATTTCATAAAACACATGAATAAAACATGAGTAAAACAGCCAGAATTAGCCAAAGAGGCTATTTTTCATCTGTAGTCCCCCGGCCATGATGTCAAAATGGCAATAAAACGGACAAAAACAGACATTGTTAATAAAACACAACATCAAAATATAATACAATATTTACAGAAATGTATTGTAGCAATGTTATGCAAGTGGGGGGGGGGGGGGGGGGGGGAAATGGTTTAACAGGCCTGGTTTATATGCGATTTAAAAGAGAGGTCTTGGTCCAACAGAACTCCAAGGTTTTTTTTTACTGTAGAGCTCGACGATATGCTAACATTATCCAGGGAGATGATCTGCTGAGATAAAGACTCTCCCAGTTTTTGAGGGCCTAGTATAATGACCTCTGTTTAATCAGGGTTAAGAAGGAGGTAATTCACAGTCATCCAGGTCTTAATGGCTTTTACGCAGGAACTAAGCCTATCTAATTTATCCGTCTGACCTGGTTTCATTGATAAGTACAGCTGTGTGTCGTCTGCGTAACAGTGCAAATTTATATTGTGATTTCGGATTATGTTACCTAATGGAGGCATGTACAATATGAATAAAATTGGCCCGAGCACTGATCCCTGTGGCACCCCATAGCACACTTTGGAACACGGTGAAGACTCTTGGTTTACATTAACAAATTGGTGCCTATCAGATAAGAGTGGAAGAGTGGGTGGTTGGGTGGGCGGGAACTGCTTTTAATCTGTTAAGCACTTTGCGTTACAACTTTGTATGCAAAGCGCTTTATAAATAAAGTTTTGATTGATTGATAAGTAAGATTTAATCCAAGAGAGAGCTGTTCCCCTGATGCCTACGTCAGTTTCTAACCTCTGCAGGAGAATATTGTGGTCGATTGTGTGCTGAGGTCTAACAGAACCAGGATTGAAGCTAGTCCAGACAAGTTTATTATTTTCAAATCATCATGAAACGAGAACTGAGGAATTGTTTTTAATTATGAGTTTAAATTAGGTGAAAGGTGTTTCTCAAAGTCACACCAGGTGAGAACCACGAACTTAAACAACTGCATTTCCCAATTTGCCCCTTCTCGCCAGTACGGAGGTGAGATGCGTGTGAGCCAGTACAGGGTGACTAGCCCGCGGCCGTACCACAGCCGCTACAGCCTCTCGGACACTTCGGTGGAGGGACCAGAGGAGGAGGAGGAGGAGGAGGAGGAGCCTCAGCAGAAGGCCACACCCCTCCAGCAGCTCACCTCCGACATGTGCCGGGACGAGCGCACCATCAAGGAGCTGATCATCGGCCGCCGCATGGGCTTCTACAAGGTCCGCGGGGAGATCGGCTTCGGGACTTTCTCCAGGGTCAAGCTGGCCTTCCACGCGCTCACCAAAGGTAACTGGACCCGTCGCGTTGTCATGGGTTCGATCACCGTTAATGTCAAGACGCAGGCGGGATTATGTGGTAGAAATGAAGATGTCTTGACCAGGCTTACTTTTAATTCTATCTGAAGTTCCACATTTTCCCTCATGACTGATTGTCAACATGTGTCCAGTGCTGTTGGGATTATTCAATATAAGGGAAAGCATGTGCATTAAAGGCTGAGGAAGCCGCAGTGGTCCATCTCCATCTTAAAGCTCATGTGCTTCAGTTTCGTACGTAAATAGATCCGATGTGTTCCAAGCGTAGTTACTGTCACTGCACTTATGCTTCTACACGTTTGTAATGTCCAGCATGCGTTATCGAACGATAGGCACAGGAAAATTAATCTAAACCGGAGATGAAGAGCTGGGACCAAAACAATATGGTGCCAGCCGTGATCATTTTTACACCACACTTACTGAAGTACAGTCAAGAAAATTAGGTATCACTGTAGGGCTGGGGGCGATATGGCCAGAAAATAAAATCTCGAGGTTTCTACTCAGGTTGGACGATTACGATTTTAATTAATTTTATTGGAAATAAACTTAAAAAGGCCTCCTGATCTTTTATATGTAGAACACTGCACAGAGTCCTGCTCATTAATATTTAGATTCATAATATAGCCGACAATTAGGCCCATTCAAAATTGTTATTTCTGTTTTAAATATTCTTTGCCTGCTCTCAAAAGTAAAACTTCTTAATAAGCCTTTAGTTTCATCATCCTCGAGCCCAGCTGTGATTGACAACCGTCTCCCAAAAGAGTCGCTACGGCGCGTCTGAAACGCCGCTAAATGGCAGCACGGCGCTCGTCAGGCGGACACGATTTTACGATTTAGCCATTTTCCACATCATCTGTTTTTAAAAGCATGAATTAATTGAATTAATTCGATTTATAGCCCAGCCCTATATCACAGTGATGGTTTGACCGCAAATTGTTTAAATTCTTTTTTAGAAGTTTAGCCGCTTGTTTTGCTTCACCTGTTGAGCTGTGTGCAGTAGTGCCCCCAGTGGTTAGATCATGTACTATTACGTTGCTATGACGCTGGATAAACAAAGCGTCTGACGGAGCAGATCATGCAGGAAACGGACAGAAAGCTACATGTGTATCTGTATGCGTTTTGAACGGAAAGCATAAATGAGCCTTTAAGGCCTCTCACTGTCAACTTTGATGACAGTGACTTCAAAATTCTAGCTAAAGAAAAAACAGGAGGCCATTTTTGAGAAAAAATGTTGGGCTGAGGCGTAATCTGTCTCCCTTTAACAATGGACTTGTCAACTCACCGGAGCAGCCAGGCTCTATGCAAATGCATCCTAATGGCTCTTGAGTTATGCCTTAGCCTAGAACAAAGACTATCTGAATAAGAGAAACTGTTTCAGTGTAAACAAGGCATATCTGTGGTTAAGGCCGTCCTGACCCTTCCTCTCAGGAGTAGCCAGAGTTTGAATAGGCCTCTAGCTTGTGTGTTTAGTCAGTCTCATGCTGAGTTTGCACATAGGCACAAATATCATTTTCCCGTCATACGTGAGACTTGTGTAATGTGACTTAACGCTCTTAATAGGTTCTTAATATCGGTTTGTGACATCCCTGAGTACGTGGACCATGTATTTCACCATTGATCCTTGTTTTGTAACTGAGTGTGTCGTTTTGTGGTGATTGGTGATACGAAATTACGAAATGCAGTGTGACTGAATTTGCAGTGTACGAATCACTGTTTTCTCTGATGCACGCTCATCATTGATAAAAAAAAAAAAAACTCGCTTCCAAGGCTTGGGTTCGCATTGAGAAACGGGCGGTAGTTACCTTTACGAGAAGTGGAACGCTGTACCTGAGTGGCTCACGGCCTGACAACGGCACTAGAAGCTTTATTTTATTTAAGATTGACCTAAAATAGGACATACCTGGCGCTGGAGGACACAGCGGCCGCCTCAAATGATCTGGGGAGAGAGTGAGTGCCCCGAATCATCAAATTTGAGATCAATACAATAAAAAAATCTCTCCTACAGTCTCATCCTGTGCAAAAATACTCGACTTTAATCTTTATTTTTGGGGCCAATGTGCGTCAAGCCCGTAGAGTCACAGATGTCCAGCACCAGGTCCGAGCTAAATTGCTATTTTCCCGTCCGTACCTTAACAGCCTTGTCTCATCCCCGCACGCTCAGACAAAGTGGCCATAAAGGTCTTGGACAAAACGCGGCTGGACTCCACGGCCCAGCGCCTCCTGCACCGGGAGATCCGCAGCCTGGAGACGCTGCAGCACTCCAACGTGGTGCGGCTGTTCGAGGTGGTGGACACGCCCAGCCGCCTCCACCTGGTCATGGAGTACGCCGGCGGGGGGGACCTGTCCGACCGGATCCACGTGGAGGGGCGGCTGTGCGACCACTTCGCAAAGATCACCTTCGCGCAGATCCTGGCCGCCGTCAAGTACATGGTGAGAGAAAAAAAAAAGGCTTATATTACCTGAGTCCAAGCACCTGTTATGCCTTTTATCTCAGTTAGGATTTTCCTGTCCCTCCATGTCCCCCCACATCACACGACCTGTCCCACTTTTACTCCTATTTGTGGTTCCCAACTTTTAACCTCCTGACCCCCATTTGACCTGAGCACATGTTCTCCAGTCTGGCATTACCCAAATCCTAAAGCTTCATGGAAAAAGGGGAAAAAAATATCTGTTTAGGTCAATTTTGTGGGTCTTAGCTTTCAAATGAGGCATTACACTGGCCTCTGACCTTACACCAATCCAGAAGCTTTTAGATTTGGGTAAAGCCAAACTGGAGAAAATGCGCTCGGTTAAAACTAAACATTATCTATGTCTGTGTAAGCTCTAAGTCGTACAGGAGTTGTCCATCTATATATATTATCTACCAAAATTCAAATGAAACGTTATACAGGTGCCAAAAGCAGTTCACAAATGTGTGGATTATGTGTGGATTATTGTCTTTTGTCCTTTTATGTGCCGTTTCAAATGTGAACAGCAATAATATACTGAATATTCTTGAAGTAAAATTTTAGCTGTGTATCTTTTTTATTTTTACGAGATTTAGGGGATTTCAAAGAATCAGGTCTTAATAAGTTCTCAGTCGTACAGGAGTTGTCCATCTTCTGTACTCCGTAGTTGAGGTCTTCGAACGTTTCGCCTCTCATCCAAAAGGCTTCGTCAGCGACAAAGGTCCCACTATGGACGCAGCTGAATATATAGACCAACAGGGAGGAGTTAGGGTAGGCCCGGCTCCTCCCCTTTAATCACAGCTACTCTCACCTGTGGGTAAACACCTTTGAAGTAGAGCGTCTCTAACGATCTACTCACCTCAGTATCGGTCAGTCCTGTCCTATTCATGGCTGATCACTGCTAATTACCTGCCTATTGTTCTTTTGTTGGCTGCGGTGCCGTCTCCTTGGACTGGCCAAGCCCTGTCGGTTTCCCCTGAAGGAGATTAGAGTAAAGTGACGGGAGATGAAATCTGAGCCCAACATTCCGGTTCATGGAGGGATTTTCTTTCTTGACAAAAATAGCTTCTTTTACTCCTCTTTCTTGAAAGAAGCTATTTTTGAGACGGCACCTCAGCCAACAAAAGAACAATAGTCAGGTAATTAGCAGTGATCAGCCATGAATAGGACAGGACTGACCAATACAGATCGTTCTTCAAAGGTGTTTACCCACGGGTGAGAGTAGCTGTGATTAGAGGGGAGGAGCCGGGCCAACCCCAACTCCTCCCCGTTGGTCTATATATTCAGCTGCGTCCATAGTAGGACCTTTGTTGCTGACGAAGCCTTTTGGATGAGAGGCGAAACGTTCGAAGACTTCAACTACTGAGTACAGAAGATGAATCAAGTACCTTCATTGAAAATCAGGTCTTAAGTTTTATTAACTTTAGGTACTTTGGACCGTTTGACTGTTGTCAACGTCACTACTTGTTTCTAACCGAACATGTACTTCCTGGACGCTGCTTTATTAAATAAAACCTCGTCTCGCCTCGTGTTGCAGCACAGTCTGAACATCATCCACCGGGACCTGAAGGCGGAGAACGTGCTCTTCACTCTGTCCGGCTGCGTCAAAGTGGCCGACCTGGGCTTCAGCGTCCGAGTCTCCAACAGGAACCACCTCCTGGACACGCAGTGCGGCTCGCCCCCGTACGCCGCGCCGGAGCTCTTCCAGGTACGGACGCCATAGCAACAGTCATCAACTTTACCAGCCCCGATAAGAAAATAAAACGCATCAAACTTAAAGTACTTCATTTCTCAGATTAAATACCTCGATGGCCAAGGAAATGAAGCTCAAGTCTTCTTCAATAACTCCTCATGGTGCATCATCGACACAGGCTCATAACAGAACCAAACATATACGTTCCTGTACATACTCCATAAAAATATATCATTGTAAGAAAATAAGTCTATTGAAAAGTATGAATTATTTTAGTCACATATACAATCGTCAAAAAATACAATAAAATACATTGTCATCAAACAAAATTGACAGAAGTACAATACCAAATTTAGAAATGGATCCCATGAGGAAAGTTTCACTCACTCCGGAGCAGAGATTTCCGTCCACTTTCAGTGTTGGGGAGAATATTTTTAAATTGTATTTAGTTACTGAATACTGAATACTTGCTTGAAATGTATTTTGTAACATATTCCGTTACTTTGTCTAATCAGAGTTTGTTTGTTTGTGTAACTTTACCAGAATACAGTTAAAAATTAGTATTTTAAATACATGTATTTAGTTACTCCCCAACACTTCGCCACGGTTTGACTCTTCCTGTAGAGCGCCAAGTCCGTTCATTTACGGAGAACGAGGGAAAACCTTCACCGCTAAAATCTGATGTTTAATAGATTGATTTGTGTAAGTTTTTCCCCCATTTGTAACAATTTTTTTCCAAATTTCTTTTCCCAACATTTTTCCCAATTTTCCCTCTTTTTTTTATTTGTTTATTTTTCAATTTCCCTCCCTTTTTGAACCACATTTTACCCAGTTTTCTCAACATCTCAATACCTGAGATGTTTGTCAAAGGATTGATGGTTGAGTCCTTCGTCGTAACTTTGGACATTGGCGCTTTCAGGACGAGCCTTACCTGGGCCCCCCGGTGGATGTGTGGGCTATGGGGGTGCTGCTGTTCTTCATGATCACTGGGACGATGCCGTTCCGGGCCGAGACCATGGGGAAGCTGAGGCGTTGCATCCTGGACGGGTCGTACACCATCCCGCCCTTGGTGCCCGCGCCCTGCCAGCGGCTCATCAAGGGCATCCTCAAGCCCCGCCCTCTTGAAAGGTCAGCCTTCACACGGATCACCTGCCAGTCCACACACATACTCACAAGGTGAAGAGGGCCCGTTGTGAAGAGGGTTTGTGCACAGGTACGTGCTGGACCAGATGCTGGGCTGTGAGTGGCTGCTGCCCGTGGAGTTCCCCTGGACGTTTGGGACGGCGGACCGCGACGGCCCCGTCCTGGATGTGGACAACAACGTGGCAGACGAGGAGACGGAGATCAGGTAAAGATGTAATGCACACTTTGCGATTTTGAGTCCATGCTTTGGAAATGGCAACGACCACATTGTATTCCAAGATCTCTGGCAGGTTCAACGATTGTTAGTTTCTCCCAAGGGTTAGACATTGTGAACGGTGCAAAGGTTGTAGGAGTTTGTTCGTTTTTATTCAGTATTGTGTGTGCAACCAAAACCATTGTGTGCCCTGTGCAAGTCGTTTCTTCTCCTTAGAAGCTATTTGGCACCATGTGGTGGTGAAAGTGTAAAGTGCATGTTCTATGAGCGTCTTGATTGACTTCGAGAACCATCTCGACAAATATTAGATGCATGTTTTTTGCGTGTGGCTTTATTCAGTAAAATGTAGTTAAAAAGAAAATCATTTGATTTGCTATTATTTGAGGAAATTAAGTGTACACAACTTAAAGCTCTTTTTGTGATAAGAACACACATTCATTAGGAGAGGATCGAGACACAAAATCGACAATACACTAAGTTGGGTTCACAAGAACAATACGAGATTTTGATAAAATAAGGATGAAATATTTCATTTTTAGTCCGGTTCACTGCATTTATATTTCCACTGTTGTGGGATTTTTGTGGAGAGTATAAAAACTATATATTTTTGGAAACCTTATGGCAGGAGTGTCCAAACTTTGATCATATTGAAACGTACACGGGGTGAAGGGCCATAGATCGGTGGTTAGTGCAACAAAACCTTCAACTAGCAGAGGTTTAAATTGTGCCCCACACCTTTATTTATGCTACAAACCGTCATGCCAGCTCTGTCTCACAATAATGTTAGTTGTTAGGTTAAAATTGTGTAGAATTATTACATTTCAAATAAAAAGGACCATCCCGTAGGGATGGGACGATAACCGGTTTCAAGGTAAACCGTGATATTAAAATGCTACGGTGTCACTACCGTGAAGATTCCCCGTCTAACGTATTTAAAATGCTTGTTTTATGCTATTCTTGTCAAAAGTTGCGCGTGCAAATCCCTGCTCTCCCCTTGATGTAAACAAACCTACGCACTACTCCACTAAAGTCTCCCCAAACAATAATCTGATGCATCGCACAGGCCTGACCTGATGCACTTTGCACTCGGTCAATTATTAGACAAGCACTCACGTTTATTGACACTTTTTGTAGCGTAGACTGTCAGGATTCTTTTTTTTATATGAAGTTGAATGCAACGACTACTTTAGTAAGAAATCAAGCAGCAAATTATAATTTGCCTTTATGGTGTTTGTTTATTGTTTATATTTAATTTTTAAATATAAAACATGCCATATCACGGTATACTGTGATATGGCGGTATTTTTTGTCACGGTTATCGTACCGTGGAAATCTCATACCGTCCTCTAATGTAATTGCAAGAAGGCAATTAGGGCCATCAAACATTGGTCTGAGGGCCGCACTGGCACCCCTGCCTTATGGTCTAAGCAATGAGAAAAACAATGTTTCCATTTGCCCTTGTCATTTGGTAAAATGGTGCAATTATAACATTGTTCCATTGCTATGGACTTTTTTGATTGGAACGACCAAATGGAATTTCCTGCCAAATTGGATTGTTCACTATTACATAGTGAACAATCCAAGATGCCTGAAGGCCAGTGTGAAGTTTCCACAGTCTGGTGATTTGGGGAGCCATGTCTTCTGCTGGTGTTGGTCCACTGGGCTTTATCAAGTCCAGAGTCAACGCAACCGTCTACCAGGAGATTTTAGAGACTTCCTGCTTCCTTCAGCAGACGAGCTTCATGAAGACGCTGACTTCACTTCCCAGCAGGACTTATCACCGGCCCACACTGCAAAACGTACCAAAACCTGGTTCAATGACCATCAGATTACGGCGCTTGATTGGCCAACAAACTCACCTGACCTGAACCCCAGAGTGAGTCTATGGGGCATTGCCAAAAAAAGAGTCTATAGTTTGACATTTTAAGTTAAATTACAAAAATAAATGAACTTTTTCACGATATTCTAAGTGTCCGAGTTTCACCTGTGTACGCTTTTGCAGTGTGTGGCATGACGTAGCTTAAAGTTGCTCCTCAGTGGCCGACCACCATTCCATGAAACAAGTCAGTCAAAATAGGGAAAGTGTAAGTTTGCCGGCTCCTGGCTAGAAGTCGAAGAATTGAAACCTTTGTTGAACCTTTTTTTTTCGAAGATGCCATGAGGCCTTAAAGATTTTAAAGGAAGTTTTAAGAAAAGTGTTAAAAAGGTATTAAATTTGACTTTGGGATTCCTGCAGATACCCTGCAGGAGCATCATACACAGATATATACATATAGACAAGACATTTGGAAAAATTGGCAGAAAATATCGCCATCGGCCAATAAAAACCCCCCAAAATCATCACTGGCCTTAGACACACCCGTATGGGTCGACCTCTAGTCATTATTAACTCTCCTGACCGTTCTACAGCTGTAACCTCTCGCTCTGGTTCCCCGCAGAAGCGCCATGGACGCACTGGGCTTCACGGAGGAGCACCGGCGGAACAACTCGCTGTCGGACAGCCGCAGCCCAGTGGGGGCAGTGTACCGCATCCTGCTGCACCGCGCCGCGCTGTCCCGCGGAGCTGACGCCCTCCCTGTGGTCAGGGGCGTGGTGCGGGACCCCAAACGAGAGGGCCTGCGGGCCTATCGGGGGCTCAGGCACACCTCCAAACTCTGCTCCATCTCATGAACAATGACCAATACCACACACACTAAATCCAGGGAGGCCGCGGGATCTACTTCCTGTTCTGGACGCCATTTTGAGGAGTTCTGACCGTTTAAAAGACAGCATTTTTTCTTATTACTATCATTATTCTTTTTTACTTTGGCGCCGTTTCATCACTTGTGACTTTGGAGTTTATTTTTAGGTCTTATTTATTGTTTTTTGTTTTGTTTTTTCAAAAAAGCACTTTCCTTTGAATAAAATCATGTAAGCAGTTTGTTTTCTTTAATCAAATTAATCCGGACCAAACCACGTATTTGTATCAGTTAGGCCACACAGACTTTATTTGCAGTTTCTGTAGCGATTACTCGGCTCAGCACTGCCCCCTGCTGTGCAGAGCTTCAACTGCAACACCATGAAGGATCCAGAAAGGTGTTGATGATTTGGGAGAAATAATTTTTACTTATGCCAAATACAAAGGTTGGAGCTGCCTCTGGTTTGATGATCAGACGCCATGAATGGATCATCTGCTCCTCAAACGCAGATTTAATTATATCTTTACAGGAGCGTATAGTTTCTGGCCTGGATATATATATATATTTTTATATTAGTTACAGAGATTTTTTCAGAAAGTATTTTGCACCTTGTTCAGTTTTGGAATAACTAAGTTTCGGAGTTTGTGTGATGCTCCTCTGTTGGGCTGAGGGAGAGTGGCCGTCATCGCCCCCTGCTGTTTTAAAGTGAAGACTCCTGAAGTCAAGCTAAGGCAGTCTTCACGTATTTAGTTTGTAGCCTAGATGTTTTTTTTTTCTTAAAGTATAACAACTTTCCCCACTGTTTCTTCAAATGAGTTACTTAAATCTTCAAAGCCTATTTCTAGTTCGCTCTAATGTAATCCGAGCGGGTTCCAGAAGAGATGGGGCACCACCTGTCGACTGTGCGCCTTTATATGCCAACTCCGACTTCAGCTTTACAACAAATAAGTACCGTGTCAGGGCCCCCCTCCTCCCCCCGCTGCTCCGGCTGAACAGTGGCCCCCGGCTCTGTGCGCTTCTATTGTGATGCTGGGAGCAGGTGGCCCCCGAGTCTCGCCGCTCTTTTGTCTGGCCCTGTCAAAGTTCCACCAAGAGTCCGCCCCACAGCAGCTGCCGGGCTACCCAGACTCCCTGACCGGTGGGGCCCCTCCCTATCGGCGCGCGCACACACACACGCACGTAAACACGCACACACCCGGGACCCCGCGGCCCATCTGCAGATGGAGCAGATGGTCCAAACAATAGCGCCCTGTGTCATTGTCCCGGACTGATGATCTGTTACTCTGTAGGGACACACACGACATGGATGTATTTCAGAGTTTATTTAGTATTTCACTGAGATCCAGAACATTGTACATCAGTAAAAGTCTGCTCCACAGTATAGAACAGGTACATGTTTATCTGGCGTTTCTAAATTCAAATCTTTAGATTTCACAATAAATTAGCTTCATGTTGCAACAATATCACAGGTCAGGTGGGTTCATAGTTGAGTAACATTTCCAAAGTGAAACCTTTAGAAAGTTATAAATTCGCTTCTTAATAACAAATCTTGTTGTTTGAATAAGTATGTTTGTCTTTAATGCGAGTGGTCCCTGCAGTGAAACCTTCAGAGGACACACTCGGTAGGACATGTCTCAGACATTTCTAAAGTGAAACCTTTAGAGCATTAGGACACTTCTGGAAAGTGGGAACGGCTGAATGCGACGCTTGTCTGTCGCTCAGCTCGGAGGACGTCTCCAAAAAGTCCCTTTCGTGGACGCCTCCTCCTCAGCACCGCTTCTTCTCCTGCTGCGCGTGCTTCAGCCCGCTGCGCCCCGGGCCGGGCGCGCTCACGCTGACGTGCGCGCCCTGGCGGCGGGACGGGGCTTCTCCTTTCTCTCCAAACCTCATCCGCACAAAGAATGAGGGTCAGTGTGGCCCGCGGCGCCGCCCGGTTCACAGAAAGAACCGGGACGTGTGGCGCGCGCGTGCACGAGGCCACGTGCACGGGCCCGGGCCGGGCGCCGTGCGTCCTCCTCAGAGGAGTATGAGCAGACATCCTGACATCAGGAGCAAAGATACACAGACAGGTGCACGCGCGGGGCTCAACGCTCCAGGCTGATCTCGGGCAGCCAGTCGTTGAGCGCGCGGTTCTCCTCACAGAACACGCGCAGCTTGTCCAGAGACGGGTCGTCCCACTCGCCCTCACACGGAGCAGTGATCAGGAGGCAGTGGGCGTCGTCCTCGCGCCCCACCAGCTCGTGCAGCCGCTGGCGGTCACTCACGCGCACAATACTGATGTCGTTGTCGAAGCAGAAGGACTGAATGAGCGTGAAGTGGATCTGCAGAGCCACGTCCCACTCGAACTGTTCGTCCATGGCCAACACACAGAAGGACACGCTGTCGGGGTCTCTGCGGGACAGGGGACAGAGGGACGGGGTCAGACATCGCGCTCAGAGAAACAGCTCCTGGTTAAAAGTTTACTTCAGTAAATTAAAGACAGACTAAAGGAAAGTACTTACAGGTTCATCACTTTGGCGCACTCGTACACGCCCACGGTGAGGCTGCCGCTGTCCTTGGCCGTCTCCAGGACGTCCACCAGCGCCCGGCCGGCGCAGCAGGACTGCTGGATCTGCACCTCTTCCAGAGTCATGATGAAAACAGAGATATTCCGCAAAGGCAGAGAGAGAGAGACGAGCTGTCGGGGTAAATCCACAAGGAGCAGAGTGGCAGGAGACGGGCGCGTGGCTCTTTTATAGAAGCCCGCGGCCTCCGATTGGCTGCTGGCTCGTGCATTGGTATGCTAATGCTATTGTCACACAGTACACAGTGGCTCGTGGCAGATTGATGGGGGTCAGTCAGCCACGCCCCCCCCCCCCCCCCCCCCCCACCTCACGCGACAGCAGGCCAGGTTAAAAATAGTCCCTTTCACAAAGGCTACAGCTGGAGTCTTCGCCAGCTTTCTCTTTGGGCTACTTTCCAAACACTGCCGATGAATGGGCCAAAAGTTTGCTCTACTTTGCGCTCTTTGTCTCCCCTCAGAAGAGCCTCAGCAGAGCCTCGGCCTATCTGTTTGGACCGAATAACGTGCCAAGATGATCGACCATTGTGCACCAAGTGCGCAAAACACGCACCCAATTGCGCTGTTATTATTTAATGCAAATTTTATCCGTGACTTGTGCCAAAGGAAAAGCTCGACCGCTCGTGGCAGCCCCAATATCGTATCGACTGATTGACTCCACGTGGATCTCCAACAGGCATTAAGCAAAACAATAGCATGTGTGTTGTGTCGTTGCCTTGTTTACGATCAACTCCGAAGCCAACACGTGCGCGCATCTGCACATTTGCATTTCTAAGTTCGTGCGTAAAAAGTTTGTGGCCACGAGCGCACTTTGTTTTGGCGAAAGCGCCCCTCCTCCTTCACAAAAACTCGGTGACCCAATGAAGCCTGCCCCCGTCGCGGAGAGTAAGGGCAGGTGCGCCATCTGTGGACTGGACTGGCGGGGGCGGGGGGGGGGGGGGGTGGACAATTGTGCGCGCAGGCAGCAGGATCGCTCCTTCGTCTTTTACGCACAAAGCTTCCATACAAATGCAAATGCGCAGCGCGTGCCAGAGCGCACTGCAGGGTGGATGGATGGAGGGGAGGAGGGGGTGGGGCTGACCACGTGGACATCAGCTGCGGGTTATTTGTTTACTTCGCGAGGGTCAGCACGAGTTTGGAGTGCGTCTTTTTGTTTGGGCAGAGCCGTAAACCCGGCGCACTGGCAGGACCGACATGTTGGTTTTCACTAAGTGCGCGTTTAGAGGTGGTTCTAAAAACGTAAAGAATAGAAAAAAGAAGGCAGGGGATGGAGGAGAGGCCAACATGTTTATGCGAGTACATTTGCTTTAGTTTGAAGTGGCCCAAATAATGACTCAACTCGGAGTACACGTGTACTTGGGTCTGTGTGTTATTACATTATGTACCTCAAAACTACATTATTCCATTGTGTAGTAACACACGTTACTACACGTTGTTACATTGAACATTACATTGTACTATGTGTGGCAGGTACAATGTATCAAGGGTAGTGTAAAACTGTCATATAATATATATTTTTGTGGCATATATTATTTTACTCAAGCAGGAGTAAAACAAAATTGCACCGAATTGCGCCAAAATTAAAAAATAAAATAAAATAAAAAGTTCCTCAAGTAGCCTTCGTGTTTTTGTTTGGACATATTTCTCAAGGTTCATCAGTGATTTTACTAAAGTAAAAAAAGTTACTACTGCGCCCCCACTGGACGTTGCCAGTGAGTGGTTGGTGTGGTCGGAGGGGCCAGTGGCGCAGATTTCCAGCCTATCCCATCTATGGCCAACACACGTGCGAGTCATCGTCTATTATTATTGCGATACACGCGCTTGCTCTGAAGGGTATAGAGCTGGTCCCTCGTGGTGCCCTGTGGGGGGTGCTCCGGGAGTATGGGGTACGGGGCCCTCTACTAAGGGCTGTCCGTTCCCTGTATGACCGTAGCAGGAGCTTGGTTCGCATTGCCGGCAGTAAGTCAGACCTGTTCCCGGTGCGTGTTGGGCTCCGCCAGGGCTGCCCTTTGTCACCGGTTCTGTTCATTACTTTTATGGACAGAATTTCTAGGCGCAGCCAGGGGCCGGAGGGTGTCCGGTTTGGGAACCTCAGAATCTCATCTCTGCTGTTTGCAGATGATGTTGTTCTGTTGGCTTCCTCAAATCAGGACCTTCAGCACGCACTGGGGCGGTTTGCAGCCGAGTGTGAAGCGGCCGGGATGAGGATCAGCACCTCCAAATCTGAGGCCATGGTTCTCCACCGGAAAAAGGTGGCTTCCCCGCTTCAGGTCGGTGGGGTGTCCTTGCCTCAAGTGGAGGAGTTCAAGTATCTCGGGGTCCTGTTCACGAGTGAGGGACGGATGGAGCGTGAGATCGGTAGACGGATCGGTGCGGCGTCAGCAGTGATGCGGTCGCTGTATCGGACTGTTGTGGTGAAGAGAGAGCTGAGTCTGAGGCAAAGCTCTCGATTTACCGATCGATCTACGTTCCCACCCTCACCTATGGTCATGAGATTTGGGTAATGACCGAAAGGACAAGATCGCGAATACAAGCGGCCGAAATGAGTTTCCTTCGCAGGGTGGCTGGGCGCACCCTCCGAGATCGGGTGAGGAGCTCAGTTACCCGGGAGGAGCTCGGACTCGAGCCGCTACTCCTCCACGTCGAAAGGAGCCAGCTGAGGTGGCTAGGGCATCTGTATCGGATGCCTCCTGGTCGCCTCCCTCGGGAGGTGCTCCAGGCATGTCCTATTGGGAGGAGGCCTCGTGGAAGGCCCAGGACACGCTGGTGGGACTATGTCTCCGTGCTGGCCTGGTGTCGCCTCGGGGTCCCCCCAGAACAGCTGGAAGAGGTGTGCGTGGATCGGGAAGTCTGGGCATCTCTGCTGAGACTGCTGCCCCCGCGACCCGGCCCCGGATAAAGCGGAAGAAAATGGATGGATGGATGGACGCGCTTGCTCAGTCAGTGCGGCCCTGTCGTTGTGCGCATGCGTGCACCTGCCTGCCCCTCTGGTTTGGCGTAACATGTGTCTGACGCTGCTCTGAATGAGCCGTGACCTGCTGCCACTGGGGGGATTGATGCGAGTCACGCTTTTGTGTTGGTTACGCGGCAGATGGAGGACTGCGGCTAATATGTGCGGGTTTGTGAGGGGGTGTGTGCGCGCGCGCGAACCCCCGACCCCTCCACGAGGTCACGGGGCCCATTGTCCACGCGCCTCCGCACCCACAGCCTGATGTGTCTGAGCGGCGCTGGTTTGAATGTGAACGCATTTGGCTGTTGCAGCTTTACGCCAATGAGGAGGAACATATTTGAAGACAAGTTGGATTATTATGAGCAGGATGTGGGCTATACAACATCTCGCCATACATCCAAATGATAAACATGCTCCACATATTGGAGCTTCATCAACAGCTGGAAATTCTATTTTTACAATTGCATTCAGACTATTATATATATTTTTTTCTCATATAGTCTCAGTACTTGGTGGCACTCGGGCTCATCTGCTGTTTTGAGACTTTATTCATTGAGATCATTTAGGTCCATGTTTTGCTTCAAAGTCAGGTGGATGTTTGTCTGGTTTACACCTGGTTTGCCTCCTAACCTCTGATAAAAGCCATATTGCACGAATAATCTTTAGCGTAATTATTACTCCTTTGTTATTCAAGAATTGGTGGTTTGCATTTACGCCTGTCCGCGCGCGTGCAGACCTGTGCCATGTAAACAAACAGCGCGCCCATTGTGTTCTCCCAAAGCGCCGTCGCGCGCGTATCGCTCTCATCTGTTGCGTAACTACTGTATTTGGCACAACACGCGGCGTCTCTCTCGCTTTCACCGTGTAATGCGTGCGTAAAGTCTGTCTCCAAACGGGGCGTGGGGGCGTCCGTCTCGTCGTCCTGGCCACGGGGCGGGCGCGTGCGAGGCGAGGCCCATTGTGGCCCCGCGGGCGCATCTGTCGGATAGAGGGGGGAGGAAAGGAAAGGAAAGAGCGACAGGTGTTGGGCTGAGGTCTGCTCGATGACCCCAAGAGCCACGAGGACACTTCTGCCTGTGTTTGTACGTAACGTGCGTGCGCGTGGGCGTCTGACCCGAGGGCCGCAGGTTGTTGGACGGACACAGGCGGAGGCTTTAGGTTCGGTCAGAGGCAACAAAGAGATGGGGTTTCATCCAGATTGCACTGAGTGTGGCCGAAATATTTACTCTTAACCTCTTAACCCCCACCTGAACCGGCCACGTTCTCTGCAGTTTGGCTTTACATAAATCTAAAAAGACTTCACGAAAAAAGAGGCAACATTTTTCCTGTAAAAAAAAAAAAAAAGAAATGTTTAGTTTTGGCCCAAACTCATTTCTAGCTGTCACAATCCCACCTTGTTCAGGCATATTAAATCTGGGGTGCCTGACTTTTTGTGGCTGTAAAGTAACTTTGTTTTTTACCACTACATGTTTCCACTACACGGCCTATAGTTGCATTGTCTGCACCTCATTTTTATTGAGCGATAGAAGTATTGCATGTCTTGTTTGTCACAGTTACTCACAGTACTCGAGTAGAATCTTCTCTCCAAGTACTTTTTTTGCTTGCACTTGAGTAGAATCATTTCAAAGTATTCTTACTTGAGTAAACATATTGGCCACTCTACCCACCTCTGAGTAAAAGTATCATTACTCTGAAATAATTTAACTTCAATACAAGTAAAAAGTAGTGGCCCCAAATCAAAAAGTAAAAAAATAATAATAATAATGTACTTGGAGAAAATGTTACTTGAGTAGTGTGGTGTAACTGTCTGATTAATGTAGCTGTGTACGGAAGCCCGTTTCTGCCGTGTTTAAAAAATAAAATCCCAACGGGAAGTCGAAATTACGAGATTTAAAGTCATAATTCTTTGTTTAACACACAAAAGTACGAGTTTAAATCTCAAAATTACGACTTTTAAAACTCCGAATTACGAGTTTTTAAAGCCACACCGTGTAGAATTTTATCCAATAAATACACAATAAATTACACTGTAACGTTACCGTGGGGACATCTCCAGCTCGTCTCCATGGCGATGTTGACTAAAGCCAGAGATTTAAACAGGTCCTCGTCCAAATCCATGCTTTAATGACCCACCGCAGAAACAGCTTGTTCTGTGTTGAGCTGGTCACTAGGAGCATGTTGTGTGTTGATGGCAACAGAATGGTTCAAAATGTTACACAGTGTGCCTTTAAGATCCGTGATCATAGACCGGCATGGCCTTTACTTTGAAAATCCGGATGTCGTTGCCTCCTAATTTCGACTTCCTGCTGGGCTTTTATTTTTTAAACATGGCGGAAACCGGCTTCCATAGTTGTGACATAAATTATGAGGGTCATACTTTATTTGACACCACCTTGATACTTTAACCAAAAAATATTACAGTGGAAAGTACCTGTGTAATACATATACGCAATGGAATTCTGTGTATTTGTACTTTGGAGGTACTAAGGAACTTGGAACTACTTCACTGCAAAAAGTAATTAACTAGATTAGTATAAATGTTTCAATTTGAGCATAATAATCAAAATGTGAGTTGTTTTGACTCGGTAAGATGTATTTGGCCATTTGACCTGGATTATTTCACTTGTTTTGAGATGTTTCTGACTCGTTTCAATACATTTTGTCTTTATTTCAAGTAATTTTATTTGCCAATGGGGCAAGAAAATCGGTCTTATCTCATTGGCAATTTTACTTTCTTATTTAGAGCAAGATTTAACTTAGAACCAGTGTGAAATGTCCTCAAACTAGCAAAGTAAACTTGGTCAGACCAGGAACAAAGTCTAAATGAGTGAAAACCGCTCAAAACTAGATACATTTCCTCAATTCAAGACATTTAAGCCAAATGCTTGATATTTACTTTTTGCAGTGTTCAAATTTAAAAAGAAGGCGATACTGAATATTATTATTATTATGCTTTCTTAACAAACGGCCTCGAGGAACCAAGGAATCCAAGGAAAAAAAGCTGGGAACCGCTGCTTTAAAGGAGTCTAACCTTTCTCTCTTCTAGAATGAGTGAATTTGGTTTTGTGTGGCTGCCTATTTGTGATCTCCCGAAAAATGTAGTGAAAATGAAGGTCCCTGCAAAACTACAACTAAACCTTATGAGTTAAAGTCGTGTCCTTTCAGAGGCGCCTGCTGCCCCGGGACAGGGGACAGCAGCTGTGGAGGTGTGATTCGAAGGGGGTGGTGTGTGAGGTTAGCGCAGGTTCAGCCAAACAAACGGTAAAAACCACAGACCAGCCGCGAAGAGCAGCTTACAGAGCGAGCGGGGGGGGGGGGTCAGCAGAGGTCAGCGGGGGTCAGCGGGAGCATGCAAATTCATTCAGATTTAAAGCTCGCACAAGACACTTTCAAGTTGCTCTATAATACGACATAGCGAGCCAAAAAAAAAAAAAAAAAGGCATATTGGAATCATGTGAGGCTTTATTCTGCAAAAAACAAACTGAAACGTACTCAAAACCAGGGCCGTTTGAAGATATTTGGGGGCCCGAGGCAAAACAGCCAAGTGAGGCCCCAAGTCCGCCCTCTGGAAATTGTTTTAAATTCAGATGGGATTCCTTGTTTCTGGGATTCTGGTGCATTTTCAGAGTCATGGATTACTCTGTACAGCAAAGGACACAGTGTCTTCAATGAGGCATCGTTATTTTTGTCAACAAGGCAAACAAAAAGATAAAAAAGAATAATTATTCATATTATCATTCTTAAGAACTGTCTTCTCTTTTTTTTCTTCTTGAACTATACAATTTATGTTGAATTAAAAGAAAGGTATTAAAATGGTGTACAACACACACTATTTTAAGAACATTGTACAACAAGGATTTTTTTTGTTTTGTCAAGAAATAACCATCCAAAATTGAGAGGTTTAGCAACGCTTAGCTCGCACAAAAGCAGTGACCAAATCTTCCATGTTCTATAACCTCCTAATGTTTTGCTCTGTTGATACAAGGGCCAGTCCTGTCGGTCTTTCTTGGCTCATGGATGATCTGAGGTGAGACTTTATCAGTTTCAAAGCTAAAAAGCTTCTCTCTGCAGCATCGGGGGCCCCTTCAGCTGGGGGCCCTAGGCAGCTGCCTACCTTGCCTACCCCATTGCGACGGCTCTGCTCAAAACTGTTACCTAGGAAAGTCCAGCTGTAGCTTTGTCGGTATCACAAAGATCGGCCGAAACTTTTCCGCAATGTCCAGTAAGTGCTGTTTCTGATCTTCTTTCTTTGATAGACTACAGTTAAAGTCTTGAAAAAGCTTCACCTCCTTTCAGCAACATCACGGACAACTTTCCTGTAATGCACAGTTTCAGCAGCGTTGTGGTGACGAGTGAATCAAACACAACGAAGTGTTAGACAAATTAGATGGGACAGTGCATATTCATCAACACGATTCCTCAAAGTCCACATGTACATATGCCTGCGTTGGCCACAATGGCTCATTTTCATGTGTACAGTCAGGTCCATACATATTGGGACATCGACTCAACTCTTATGTTTTTGGCTCTATAAACCATCACAATTTCAAATCAAACAACAAAGATGTGCTTAAACTGCAGACTTTCAGCTTTAATTTGAGGCTAATTTCATCCAAATCAGATGAACGGTGTAGGAATTACAACCATTTGTATGTGAGCCTCCCACTGACCAAAAGTAATGGGACAAAGCAACAATTATGAATTAAACTTTTTCCTTTTTAATATTTGGTTAGAAATCCCTTGCAGTCAATTCCAGCCTGAAGTCTAGAAGGCACAGACGTCACTTTCCCTTCAGTTTGGTCTTCAGCAAGTGAAATGCAGCTCTATTGGATTCATGTCAGGCGACTGACTTGGCCATTGAATAACATTTCACTTCGTTGCCTTAAAAAGCTCTTTGGTGGCTTTGGCAGTAGCTTCGGGTCATTGTCCATCTGCACCGTGAAGCGGCGTCCAAGCATTTGTCTGAATATGAGCACATGAAACACTTCAGAATTCATCCTGCTGCTTTCGTCAACAGTCACATCATCAATAAATACAAAGGAACCAGTTCCATTGGCCCAGACAAGCCCATGCCATGATGCTGTAGCCTGGAAAAATCCAGACTCACCGCTGTACCAGCCGGTGAGTCTGGTCACCGTTGCGTCGAATCCATTTTCCACAGCGGTAGATACGCAGACAAACAGGAAGTGGAGTAAACCAATCAGCGAAGGGCGGGCGTCTGCCGTTGATGTGGTGTTATTAGCGGTTTTGCGTTAATATTTGCGCAGGATTATGAATAACGAAACTCACCGACTGTCCATGTGTTTTTTGGTCGTTTACCGCCGACTGGAGACACGCTTTCTCTCTTTCGTGCATCGTTCGTAGATTGTTATTGAGGGACTTCCGCGTCCCGTGAGTGACGTTGCTCGCTAACAACACGTCACGGCAAATAAACGATTCAGATTGGACGTGAACGGATTAATTTTGCGGAAGGCGCGAGCGTTGACTGGGTGACCAGACTGATCCCCCGCTGGATAAAAAAATACAGAGGGGAATCATTCTGGTCTCACCAGGCTAATGATGCTGCGCCACCGTGTTTCACTGATGAGGTGGGATGTTTTGAATCATGAGCAGGTCCTTTATTTAAACATACTTTTCTCTTCCCATCACTCTGGTACACGTTGATCTGTGTCTCATCTGTCCTAGGATGTTGTTTCAGAAATGTAAAGGCTTTTTTTAGATGTTTTTGGCAAACTCTAATCAGCCTCCTGTTTTTGAGGCTCACCAGTGGTTTACGCCTTGTGGTTAATCATCTGTATTTTCTCTGGTGACGTCTTCTCTTGATTGTTGACTTTGTTTTTGATCTGACCTATTGTTGTGAAGGTTTTTTCTTCACCAGGGAAAGAATCATCCAGCACATTTGTCCTCCGTGGTCTTCTGGGTCTTTTAGTGTTGTTGAGCTCACGGTGTGTTCGTTAATGTTCCAAACTGTTTACTTTTCAGCCTAATGATGGCTTGCTTCATTGATAGCGATCGCTCTTTGGATCTCATACAGAAAATAACAGCAACAATATCCAAAATGGCAAATATCACACTTGAAATGAACTCTGGACGTCTCATCTGTTCCTTAGAAATGGGATAATGAGGGAAGAGCAGACACCTGGCCATGGGACCCTTGAGCAGCCACTCGTCCCATTACCTTTGGTCCCTTAAAAAGTCGGATCGATTGTGGTGGTTCACAAAGCCAGAAACCATCAGAATTGAGTTGATGTCCCAATATTTCACATTCAGCTCTCAGAAACACTCAGGAAATGTGCAAACAGCTAAACAGGAAATAGAGGTATCGTATATACAATGACTACAAAAAAAATAAAATAAACAGATTATAAAAAATGTCAGTATTAGCAGTGCAGGTCTGCAGTCATAGTGCAGGTGTTCGATAAAGTTATTGCGCGTAGTTTTGTCGTTATTGCACATGTTACTTCACAGTAGTGTTGTACAGTCTGACAGCAGTGGGGATTAAAGAGCTCCTTCCTGCACTGTCAACTCAAAATCATGACTAAATAAAAAAATGCAAAGAAGAGACTCAAATCCTCCAGACTTCCAATGGCAGTTCCAAAGAGCCTCATTTCATTTAAATTCAATCCTGAGTCTCAAACTAAATCAAAATGTGTGTCTAAATGAACACACACCACACACACGCAGGGGGGGGGGGGGGGAACAAAGCAGCCACACGCACGCACCGGTCCAGCTGCCACACTGCCCCCCCCACACACACACACACACACACACACACACTGCCATGGCGTGTGTCAGGCCCGAGGCTCAATGTGACAAGCTAGCACTGACATGTTCTTGTTTTTTTTTTTTTTGCCGAGTTCATTGTGGCTTTTGTAATTAATTAATCGCAATTAATCGCCTTCGAGCGTCATTTATTTGGGGGTTGTATTTATTATATAGACGTATATTTTAGAGGCTTCTTTGTATTTTTCCTACATTTGAACCTGTTTTGAGTAAGGACTGTGTGGTCGTTTCAAAAACAGTTTGATTAATATGGGACAATGATCTTTTTGAATAAGTTAATGTCGGCTTAACCGTGTGAATAAACAAGTCTGACAGTAACATTGTCTCGCGGGAAAATGGAAAGTGAAAAAGTGCCTGTGCCGCTAAAGTAAAGTGTGAATATCAATTGATATTTTTAATCGCGTTAAACCTTATGTAACGAATGAATCGGAATTAATGAAGTCCACGTCCCCTATAAATAACATTTTGGGGAGCTATCGGGAGAGACGCGGGTGGTTTGTAGCTAACGCTAACGGTCGATCTCATTGGTGTTTAGCTCCTTTCTTCCTGAGCTCACGTTATTGACTCAGTTTTGTGTTTCTGAGTTGTTGTTAACATCACAGGACTTGTTGTAGCATGTTTAAGTTAAATGTCTCACGAAAAACATGTTGTTGTTTTTTTTCTCATGTCAAACCGCTTTGTTACAGCTAGCTAAACATCAGATGGATTAGTGAAGCGTTAGTCACTGCCGTTAGTCAGCGAAGTCTTCTGCTAAGAACATAAATATCGAAAAAATACTAAAAGGTGCTCTTGTCCAACTTAGGACACATTGCCATTAAACATTTAAACAGATCTTAAACTTTATAAAACTGATCAAAGATGATCCTGGTCCGTGAATGAGACCGGTCTACAGGTCCTCCAAATCGGGCCGTTTAGTTTAGGGTTCGATACTCCAAGTTTGTACAAACATTCATCGAGAGACCAGTTAAGTAACATTTCTGTTTCTATACCCAGGTTGTCATGGTGATCACATGACATTTCATCACAATTTGACAATTATTCACCTTAATGAATCCTCTCAAATCAAACGATAAGCACCCAACGCCAGCGATCAGCCAGTGGTTTGTGACGCAACACCGGAATTGTTAATCAGCCTGGTGTCCTTCCCACCACCACCACGCTTGTGCGGCTTAGCTGTGAGTCTTGCCCGATACCTCCTTGTTTGTCTCTTCAGTGTTTCAGAAGCGTGGCTTTTAAACGCATCCAAGAACATTTTCATTTGAGAGAAGACGGAAATATGAACGGCCAAACTGATACAAGAATCACCGGCATGAACTTGTGGAAAGGACTTCAGTTTTGTAAGTCCTCCAAAGCTCCATGTGTGGCCTTAGTTCTTCAGATCAAAGTCCTGCCCAGATCCATTCAAACATCTACTCTGTGACTGCCCCCCTTCTGTCCGCTGAAGGCACGCGTCCCTTGGGCTGAATGGGGCCAGAGCGGTGTCTGGATGAGGGGCCCTTTGTGTGGGGGCCAATGGGAGTGTGGCGTGTGCCGGAGGGAGCTATAAGAGGCGGCACACTTCTGTGAGCAGCACAAACTGCCCTCAGCCTCCTGATCTGAGCAACACTGGACTATCCTCTGTCTTTATCTGAAGCTTCAGCGATGAAGTGTCCTGGGACGGCCCTGAAGGAGGCTCTGCTGTGTGCCCAGAGCGAGGAGCGCCTCACTGTGGGAGTGCTCCAGTGCGCCCAAGTCATGAACGAGTGAGTACCCTCTGCTCCACTGGAGTTTTTACTAGAGTTAGCAGCATCTGATCTCTCTGACCCCGTCCCTCTGTCCCCTGTCCCGCAGAGACCCCGACAGCGTGTCCTTCTGTGTGTTGGCCATGGACGAACAGTTCGAGTGGGACGTGGCTCTGCAGATCCACTTCACGCTCATTCAGTCCTTCTGCTTCGACAACGACATCAGTATTGTGCGCGTGAGTGACCGCCAGCGGCTGCACGAGCTGGTGGGGCGTGAGGACGACGCCCACTGCCTCCTGATCACTGCTCCGTGTGAGGGCGAGTGGGACGACCCGTCTCTGGACAAGCTGCGCGTGTTCTGTGAGGAGAACCGCGCGCTCAACGACTGGCTGCCCGAGATCAGCCTGGAGCGTTGAGCCCCGCGCGTGCACCTGTCTGTTTATCTTTGCTCCTGATGTCAGGATGTCTGCTCATACTCCTCTGAGGAGGACGCACGGCGCCCGGCCCGGGCCCGTGCACGTGGCCTCGTGCACGCGCGCGCCACACGTCCCGGTTCTTTCTGTGAACCGGGCGGCGCCGCGGGCCACACTGACCCTCATTCTTTGTGCGGATGAGGTTTGGAGAGAAAGGAGAAGCCCCGTCCCGCCGCCAGGGCGCGCACGTCAGCGTGAGCGCGCCCGGCCCGGGGCGCAGCGGGCTGAAGCACGCGCAGCAGGAGAAGAAGCGGTGCTGAGGAGGAGGCGTCCACGAAAGGGACTTTTTGGAGACGTCCTCCGAGCTGAGCGACAGACAAGCGTCGCATTCAGCCGTTCCCACTTTCCAGAAGTGTCCTAATGCTCTAAAGGTTTCACTTTAGAAATGTCTGAGACATGTCCTACCGAGTGTGTCCTCTGAAGGTTTCACTGCAGGGACCACTCGCATTAAAGACAAACATACTTATTCAAACAACAAGATTTGTTATTAAGAAGCGAATTTATAACTTTCTAAAGGTTTCACTTTGGAAATGTTACTCAACTATGAAACCACCGGACCTGTGATATTGTTGCAACAAGCTAATTTATTGTGAAATCTAAATATTTGAATTTAGAAACGCCAGATAAACATGTATCTGTTCTTCGAGACCTTGCAAAGATACAATTACTTTATCTCTGGCTGACGGTTTGATGTCACTTAAAGAGTTTAAACATGAATAACATAAACAGATATCAGCGCTCCGTGTTTGGAGCCTGAGTCGATCTTTGGAACTGAAAGTGTCAACATCCTGAAATGTTTCAAATTCGACCATTTTCATAGAATAGGATTAATGAGGTTAAAGTAGTGGAAAACTGAACTGAAACAAGACGATACACATTGTTTGATCTGACGATACAGAAGTTTTAATAAAAGTAGAAACATATGAGCGCTCCTGTGTTTGTCTCTTCACTTTTACGACGATGTGCACTTCCTCACATCTATAAAAACACTTTTTATTTACTTTATTATTACTTTATTATTTATTATTGGTTTTGTGGTTCACTGTTTATTCTTCGGTCATTATGAACATTAAATCACATGTCACAATAACAATACATGTATTTTAAGTGTGTGGTGATGCCTGTGACCAAAGATAACACACAATACAACGTATTGAGAAATTCCAGTCTGGCTTTAGGGTAAACCACAGCACCGAGACAGCCCTTTTAAAGATCTTAAATGATTTTAGATTAAATTATGACTCCAAAAGGTTGACAGTGTTGGTTCTACTGGATCTGAGCGCTGCCTTTGATACAGTCGACCATACTGTTCTTTTAACATCGGCCTCTCTGGTGCTGTCCACAAATGGTTTACATCCTACCTCACAGACAGGACATTCATGGTAAGTGTGGATACCTGCTGCTCTAAGGTCCATAACATTACATGTGGTGTGCCCCAGGGTTCAATTTTAGGGCCTAGTGCTTTTTAACCTGTATATGCTCCCTCTTGGTGATGTCATCAGGAGACATGGAGTCAACTTTCATCGTTACGCTGATGATACACAGTTGTACATCTCCATGTCTCCTGAGGACACCAGGCCAATGGATGCACTTTTTAACTGCATTTTAGATCAAATCCTGGATGGCAGAAAACTTTCTCCAGCTTAACCAGGACAAAACTAAAGTTTTAGTCATCGGTCCTAAGGCCCAGAGAGAGAAACTTTTACCCAAACTACAGTCATTGTCTTTTAATCCTTCCTCACAGGTGAAGAACCTGGGGCTAATTTTTGACTCTGAGCTGACTTTAATTCCACACATTAAGAATATCACAAAGATAGGCTTTTACCATCTAAAGAACATAGCCAGAGTCCGCCCCATTCTCTCTCGGGCCAACACGGAGACGCTCATGCATGCTTTTATCACCAGTCGTATCGACTACTGTAATGCCCTGCTTTCTGGTCTTCCCAAAAAGAGTATCTCAGGTTTACAACTTTTACAAAATTCAGCAGCTCGTGTCCTGACGAAGACCAGGAGGCGGGACCACATTACACCGGTTTTAGAGTCACTGCATTGGCTCCCCGTGTGTTTCAGGATCCATTTTAAAGTTCTTTTAATGGTTTTTAAATGTCTTAATGGTCTTGGTCCTTCTTATCTTTCAGAACTGCTTTTACCATATGAGCCTTCGCGGTCCCTTCGCTCCTCTGGCAGGGGTCTCCTAGTTATTCCTAAAGTCAACAGAAAGACTCACGGCGAGGCGTCTTTCCAATATTATGGCCCTCGCCTCTGGAACGACCTGCCAGAGGAGCTCAGGACCGCAGAGAACGTTCATGTTTTTAAGAGCAGGCTCAAGACCCACCTTTTTAGCTTAGCTTTTAATTAATATTTACTTATATTAACCTTATTTACCGGTTTTAGTTCTATTATTTCTTTAGTTTCCCTCTTTTTATCCTGTGCTATTTCACACAGTTTTAGCTGTTTTTAATTTATCTCTTATTAAATATTTATTTATTTTTTATATATATATATATATATAATTTTTATTGTATTTATTTATTTATTTATTTTTTATGTTCTCCTAGTGGTTCCTCTGAGGGAGCCCTCTGCCCCAGGAGTGCTGGTTGGCTGTGGCCATGCGGGCGCTCTCCTGGGGGTGCCTGGATGGAGGTAGGACGTCTCTCCTGCACCTCCTCCGGGCACCCTGAGGTGGCGCTCTGTGGCTGTGGCTGATGGGCTGCTCCTGGTGCAGACGCTCCTTGGATGGTGTTTCCTCTTTCGGTCCATCTGTACCCAGCCTTACGTACTCAACTCTATGCCCATTTTTATTTAAGACTTTTAACTGCTGGGCTGTCTGTACGTCTGTGTGTCTGTGTGTCTGTGTGTGCGGGTGTGGGGGGGGGGTTGTAGTAATTATGTATATTTGCTGGTGGGGACGATTTTAATGATTTTTAAGCACTGTAAAGCACTTTGTGTTACATTTTTTATGAAAAGCGCTTTATAAATAAAGTTTGATTTGATTTGAATAGTTATTCTAATACCAACGAGGGAGACACGTGAACACAAACCATAGCAGATGCAGATGTGTTTTTGCGAACAAGAAAACAGTTTGAGAAAAGCATGTTTAACCTTTCTTCACTACGATGACAAACGTATGGTTTAGAATGGAAAATCAGACTTTGATTAATTGAGATTGTGCTGTGCATTACCCCAGCCCGGGCGCTCGGGTCACCCAGGGAGGGGGCACCATCTGCTGTGAGCCCATAAGGGGGAAGGAGGGAGGCGTCCCGGGACACAATGGACACTCGAGAGGCCGCATGTGTTTCACTTTGATCAATCCCGAAACAAGAGGAGTCCGATTGAAGCAGTGACTTACAAAACGTGTGCACACTCCGGGACCGGAGCCAAGCGTCCCATGTTCGGAGCAGGACCCCAGTTTGAAGACGGGGTTTGAGAAAACAGGAAATCGCTAAAACTGTTAAGATTCTTCTGCAATGAGCTCCATATTCAGTCAAATAAAATACATCTATTACATGAACCCGCCCGTCTCCATCGAGGTGTGGACATGTTCGACATGATACATGCAGTCAGTTTTGAGATTTGACTGTTTTTCTCCCTAGACATTTTAGATTTAATATATATATTAAAAAAAAATAAAAAATAGAACACCTTTTACATTGTTTTTGACATGTCGTGCTACGGCCTGGTAATCATATCACACTGGCCATATCCATTAACAGAATCTAACATCTCAACTTCCTCAACAACAACAACAACGCCACACTACGTCGATCAGAGGGATCGACTGATATATCGGCCAGGCGATATATTAGGCCGATATTTGGGTATTGTACCATATCGGCTATAGGCCAATTTAATGCCAAATAAAAGGCCGATATCTCCGTAATTGAAAGTGATAGAGACTTCCTCAACTTCCTAGGCCCCAGGGAAACTGAGAAACATCGCCATGATTCGTACACCTATTTTATACATTTTATGTTCCGACTTTTGTGTGTAACTGTAACCATGAGAAATAAAGACTAACCCTTTTTGGTTTTGGAATCTGCTGATTTTTGTCTTTCAAACAAGCTCCTTCTGAACATGAATGTCCTGAATAAAGCAGACCTATGCCACTAATAAAGCGCCCCCTGCTGTCACAGATGAACACTGACACATATAGTTTAGAAGCATCATACACAGGATTATAGACAAGACACTTGGAAAAATCCGCCAAAAATATGGGCCACACCACAGCAGCCAGGTGAATCGGCATCGGCCTGAGAAAAACCCATAGCCTGTGGTGGACGTTAACAACATTAACATTTGTCCAGATAAACAAATACAAATCTACCATGAAATACATTTCGTGTGGGGTACCACAGGGTTCAGTGCTGGGCCCAATTCTCTTTTTACTTCTCAATGACTTCTGTTTGTACTTGGAACAATTACTTTTCGAGATCCCAACAGAAATGGGAAAATTAAAGGAATGGTTTTACTGTAATAAATTGACATTGAACTTGAAGGGGGGAAAAAACACCTACATTTATGGTGTTTGGTAACAAGAGAAATGATACTGAACTGAAAATTACACTAAACAATGAAGCAATAGAATGTGTTGACAAATATGATTTCCTGGGTGTCATCCTTGACTGCGAAGGAGGACGACAAAAGTGTAGAAATAAATATCGTCAAAACTCGGGCTTGTGAGGATCGTCTGACTTTCCAAGTAGGAAATCCGCCATCGAGGGGCGTTCCCACTCGGAGGGTGGAAATCCCGACCTCCGAGTGCAAATGGAACGCATCTTTAATATCTTGAAGGTTTCCTCTGAGGGATTTTTCAGTATCTAATTCCTTGCTTGATTTATTGAACAGCAAAACGAAAACAAGACTAAAACCAAAACTAGCACATTCATAAACACATCCAGTAACGTGCGAAATGAGCTGGAATGTTTGGCTTTACATCTGTTGTCAGAGCGCGTCTTCCTTTGAATAACAGAGTTGGCTAATTTCCCTTGTTGTGACACGGCATATGGAGCTAAGGGTTGTCTGCTAACTATGCTAATGCCGTCGCGCGCATTAGCCACAGGTCAGCGCCGGCACACGCCTTTTGAAACGCGACACGAGACCCCAGTGCAAATGCAAATCACTACTTTGCATTTGACTCGCTGAGGACTGACAGTGGAAAACAGAAGTCGACTTTGACTAAATATTGACTTAAGCTACGGTCATAGTAATAAGGCTGAGAGGCGAGGCTCTGCAGATGAAAAGGGGGAAACGGTTGTGGCAAAAATAGAATGAAAAAGAATTGCAAGTTTTTCTTTCAATTCATGTTTTCAACAGAAATAAGGCATTCCCTGCATTGCTGTGGCCAAAATTGCCAATAAACTCAAGAAATGGTTCAAAGATGGTTTCATTGTGTTGTTGTTTTTTTTATATTATTTTTTATATTATATATTATTTGACAATATTTGACAGAATCTTGGGTAGTTTTTAAATAGGTTACTTAAAATAAAAGAAGAAAAAGTCACAGAACGAGGCCTTTCTGGGGAGTTTGCATGTTCTCTCCCGGCCTTATAGGCAGTGTTAATATTAACATATAACATATTTTAATTTGGTTTTTCAATTGTGTAATTCAATTTTAGTCGAGTTTTAGTTAAAAAAATTGCAAGTCAATTTAGTCGACTAAATTTAAGACACATTTAGTCGACTTTGTATAAATAATATTCATTATAATCATATTTAATGGAGGTCCTGCTTCATGGAGCTGCTCCTCATGAACAAAGCTCAGAGCTGTTCCTTTGGCAGTGAATACATGATATGAGGCTCAGACAGTCAATAGAAGTTTGGATGATTTTAGTCTCTCCTTTCCATTTTTATTTAGTCTTATTTTAGTCGACTAAAATATCTGGACATTTTAGTCATAGTTTTAGTCGCATGAAAAACTTTACATTTAGTTTTAGTCCAATTTCAGTCGTCAGAAATATCACTTTGACTAAAATTAAGACTAAATGTTTTAGTCGACAAAATTAACACTGCTTATAGGTTTCCTCTGGGTACTCGGATTTCCCCTAGCACATAAAAACATGTACAATAGGGCAGGATGAATGAGATCGTGTTGGCCTGTGTGAGTGGGCTGATGGCGCAGATCATTCTGGATGAGCCAATATTTTTTTACATTTATGACATTGAGTTTGATTTGAAATGACCAGACTTTAAATGTTTTGCACCTTAAATCATTATAAATGCTACTAACATTTGACAAAACTTTATATATATTCATCACCAGCTTTAAGGCTGTCGTCCCAGTGTGGGGAGAAAACATTTTGAGTTCCGTGGATGGCCCTTGAACTTACAAGTTCCCATATAAGCGTCTGGACAAATACAAAATATTACTATTTTTATAAACTTTGGGATGTTTTTCTATTTGTTTGCATCTTTAAAAATCATCTGGAATGTATGTTTTTTTAAGATGGTTCATTTTACCCGTAAATTGAACCACCAAATTTAAAGGTAAATTGACACAAAACATAATTAAATCTGAAAAAACAATCACAATATATATATTTCTTTTCATCAAATCATCTGCAGATTATGCAATTTTGCAATGTTATATTTTTAATGTAATATTTATTTATGCAACAACTATAGAATTATAGGTTTAAATTGTCTGTTCGAACACTCCTCGGTCAATGTACCTAATATTTCTTCTTTGAAAACACCAAGATAATTGTGTTTATTTGAGAAGAAATCTGCCAACATCAGGGAAAAAAATTACCTACATGCTAATGAAACAAAATTGTGTCGAAAATTCTGTCTCTCATTCTTCTGGCATTTGACAAATAGAAATAATTGTTAAAATTCTAATTGACCTAAATAAAAATAAAAGTTAATTCTGGTTTCATGTCAGACAGTGAGAAAAAAAAATAATGCAAATGTGTCTGTAAACATTTGGTTCCCGCTGTATTTGATTATTAGGCCCGAGCGGCCTGCCGTAGCAAGGGCCTATTGTAATCGCAACGCAGTGCGCGCAGCGCACTGAACCGAGGTGCGCGGAGCGCACGAAAACAGCGCGAAGCGCTGTCCCCATGTCAAACGTAAACTCACCGTGTAAAACAGTGACTGCCCACACCTCTGGTGTGGCCCCTTATACTTATAATTGCAGCAAAATGAATGGGGGTATATGGCCAACTGTCATACGGAGGTGGATGACGAGCGCGAAGCGCTCGTCATCCACCTCCGAGCCCCACGGGTGCGTGGGGGACTTCGAAAGCTTTCCAAAAATGTATAATATGTTGTAGTCGCGAAAGCGACTATATTGTTTTTGCAGGAAATATTATTAGGCCCGAGCGGCCTGCCGTAGCAAGGGCCTATTGTAATCGCAACGCAGTGCGCGCAGCGCACTGAACCGAGGTGCGCGGAGCGCACGAAAACAGCGCGAAGCGCTGTCCCCATGTCAACCGTAAACTCACCGTGTAAAACAGTGACTGCCCACACCTCTGGTGTGGGCCCTTATACTTATAATTGCAGCAAAATGAATGGGGGTATATGGCCAACTGTCATACGGAGGTGGATGACGAGCGCGAAGCGCTCGTCATCCACCTCCGAGCCCCACGGGTGCGTGGGGGACTTCGAAAGCTTTCCAAAAATGTATAATATGTTGTAGTCGCGAAAGCGACTATATTGTTTTTGCAAGAAATATTATTATTAGGCCCGAGCGGCCTGCCGTAGCAAGGGCCTATTGTAATCGCAACGCAGTGCGCGCAGCGCACTGAACCTAGGTGCGCGGAGCGCACGAAAACAGCGCGAAGCGCTGTCCCCATGTCAAACGTAAACTCACCGTGTAAAACAGTGACTGCCCACACCTCTGGTGTGGGCCCTTATACTTATAATTGCAGCAAAATGAATGGGGGTATATGGCCAACTGTCATACGGAGGTGGATGACGAGCGCGAAGCGCTCGTCATCCACCTCCGAGCCCCACGGGTGCGTGGGGGAAGTCGAAAGCTTTCCAAAAATGTATAATATGATGTTGTCGCGAAAGCGACTATATTGTTTTTGCAGGAAATATTATTATTCTTTCTTTCTTCTTCTGCTCTTTGAGCAGGAATTTGACCCCCTGAACATAGTCAAAAACTCACCAAACTTTGCCCAAAATTCAGGTCCGGTGAAAAATTAATTAAAATGTGTGTTTCGTTTTGGGGAAATAAAAAATGGCGCGACAGCGCCACCTACAAAAGTGAAAATACATTGCGCCTATGGGGAGGGGGCCAACATAAACTTTGTCGTAGAGCAACGAGATTCGGTACAGACATTCGTCACGTGACGACAACCAAAAAACATTATTGTGGCCACGCCCCCTGACAAACCGGAAGTCCGCCATTTTGACAGGAAGTCGGGAAAATGCTGAGTCAGCGTTTTCGCTGACATCGCATTTTAACGAACTCCTCCTAGGGCGTTTCACCAAATGAGCCCAAAATCGCTCCAGTTCATCTCGAGATGTGGGGCATCAAAAGTTATCCAAATTTTTTGGCTAAGTTTTATGGTTTGTTTGCGGCGAAGCCGCAATCTTTACGAAGAATTTTGCGACTTTCCGAAAACAACAAAATGCTCCCATTTGCACAAACGAACTCCGATTAAAAATCGGAAATATACATTTTATTGACCTTTCACCCCCGGACACAACAACTGTGAAAAAGTGAGATTTGGCGCGATAGCGCCCCCTCTAGGCCGAGAACAAAAAATGCATTATGGGAAAAAAATTAGTTTCTCGGAAATGAATAAAATTCGGCACAATAATAGCTGATGGCATCCCGATCCAAAAAGCCAATGAGACCCATACCGTATTTTGTACGGTGTTGCCATGGAGACGACCGAGGCCCACCATGTTATTCCAATGGGACTGACCCGCATATCACACATTATACACTATTACAGCGTGTTAGCGCCCTCTGTGAGGAGCTTGTGGACAGTAGTCATTGAAGTACGACCCGTCAGGGCCGTCCGATGCTGCTTGTGAAATAAAAAAGATTTGGGGCGCGCTAGCGCCCTCTGCAGGTTGGAGCCATCATTCACATGAAGACGCGAAAAATCTCGTTTTGATGTTTACTCACAAAGATTAATGGCACATCAGGGCAATAAAATGTAGTGTGGCCACGTTGGCGCCCTCGGTAGGGTTATGGCGCGGCAATGGAGGCACTAAGGGAGGCCTCCATTACATGGTTGCTAGGCGACCAACAGGTGGTCGGCCATTTTGGGAAAAATCGAGTAATCAGCGCCGAAGGCGCCATTTCTCGCCTTTGCTCTTTTATAATCTCGACCCAGGGTGGCAGCGACATTATAACCACGTAGGGCGCGGCAGCGCCTCCCGGTTATTGCGGCGGCGTGCGGCAACCGGCGTCAACCGGCCAACGAGACCCGCGAGGGCCTCTCGATGCCGCTTGCGGCTTTAATTTTTAGGCCCGAGCGGCCTGCCGTAGCAAGGGCCTATTGTAATCGCAACGCAGTGCGCGCAGCGCACTGAACCTAGGTGCGCGGAGCGCACGAAAACAGCGCGAAGCGCTGTCCCCATGTCCAACGTAAACTCACCGTGTAAAACAGTGACTGCCCACACCTCTGGTGTGGGCCCTTATACTTATAATTGCTGCAAAATGAATGGGGGTATATGGCCAACTGTCATACGGAGGTGGATGACGAGCGCGAAGCGCTCGTCATTCACCTCCGAGCCCCACCGGTGCGTGCGGGAAGTCGAAAGCTTTAAAAAAATGCATAATATGTTGTAGTCGCGAAAGCGACTATATTGTTTTTGCAAGAAATATTATTATTCTTCTTTATTTATTAGGCCCGAGCGGCCTGCCGTAGCAAGGGCCTATTGTAATCGCAACGCAGTGCGCGCAGCGCACTGTACTGAGGTGCGCGGAGCGCACGAAAACAGCGCGAAGCGCTGTCCCCATGTCAAACGTAAACTCACCGTGTAATACAGTGACTGCCCACACCTCTGGTGTGGGCCCTTATACTTATAATTGCAGCAAAATGAATGGGGGAATATGGCCAACTGTCATACGGAGGTGGATGACGAGCGCGAAGCGCTCGTCATCCACCTCCGAGCCCCACGGGTGTGTGGGGGAAGTCGAAAGCTTTAAAAAAATGCATAATATGTTGTAGTCGCGAAAGCGACTATATTGTTTTTGCAAGAAATATTATTATTCTTCTTTATTCTTCTTTCTTTCTTCTGCTCTTTGAGCAGGAATTTGACCCCCTGAACATAGTCAAAAACTCACCAAACTTTGCCCAAAATTCAGATCCGGTGAAAAATTAATTAAAATGTGTGTTTCGTTTTGGGGAAATAAAAAATGGCGCGACAGCGCCACCTACAAAAGTGAAAATACATTGCGCCTATGGGGAGGGGGCCAACATAAACTTTGTCGCAGAGCGACGGGATTCGGTACAGACATTCGTCCTGTGAGGACAAACAAAATATATTATTGTGGCCACGCCCCCAGACAAACCGGAAGTCCGCCATTTTGACAGGAAGTCGGGAAAATGCTGAGTCAGCGTTTTCGCTGACGTCGCATTTTAACGAACTCCTCCTAGGGCGTTTCACCAAATGAGCCCAAAATCGCTCCACTTCATCTCGAGATGTGGGGCATCAAAAGTTATCCAAATTTTTTGGCTAAGTTTTACGGTTTGTTTGCGGCGAAGCCGCAATCTTTACGAAGATTTTTGCGACTTTCCGAAAACAACAAAATGCTCCCATTTGCACAAACGAACTCCGATTAAAAATCGGAAATATACATTTTATTGACCTTTCACCCCCGGACACAACAAATGTGAAAAAGTGAGATTTGGCGCGATAGCGCCCCCTCTAGGCTGAGAAGAAAATATGCATTATGGGAAAAAAATTAGTTTCTCGGAAATGGATAAAATTCGGCACAATAATAGCTGATGGCATCCCGATCCAAAAAGCCAATGAGACCCATACCGTATTTTGTACGGTGTTGCCATGGAGACGACCGAGGCTCGCCATGTTATTCCAATGGGACTGACCCGCATATCACACATTATACACAATTACAGCTCGTTAGCGCCCTCTGTCAGGAGCTTGTGGACAGTAGTGATTGAAGTACGGGCCGTCAAGGCCGTCCGATGCCGCTTGTGAAATTAAAAAGATTCGGGGCGCGCTAGCGCCCTCTGCAGGTTGGAGCCATCATTCACATGGAGACGCTAAAAATCTCGTTTTGATGTTTATTCACAAAGATTAATGGCTCATCAGGGCAATAAAATGTAGTGTGGCCACGTTGGCGCCCTCGGTAGGGTTATGGCGCGGCAATGGAGGCACTAAGGGAGGCATCCATTACATGGTTGCTAGGCGACCAACAGGTGGTCGGCCATTTTGGGAAAAATCGAGTAATCAGCGCCGAAGGCGCCATTTCTCGCCTTTGCTCTTTTATAATCTCGACCTATGGTGACAGCGACATTATAACCACGTAGGGCGCGGCAGCGCCTCTCGGTTATTGCGGCGGCGTGCGGGAACCGGCGTCAACCGGCCCACGAGACCCGCGAGGGCCTCTCGATGCCGCTTGCGGCTTTAATTAGGCCCGAGCGGCCTGCCGTAGCAAGGGCCTATTGTAATCGCAACGCAGTGCGCGCAGCGCACTGTACTGAGGTGCGCGGAGCGCACGAAAACAGCGCGAAGCGCTGTCCCCATGTCAAACGTAAACTCACCGTGTAATACAGTGACTGCCCACACCTCTGGTGTGGGCCCTTATACTTATAATTGCAGCAAAATGAATGGGGGAATATGGCCAACTGTCATACGGAGGTGGATGACGAGCGCGAAGCGCTCGTCATCCACCTCCGAGCCCCACGGGTGTGTGGGGGAAGTCGAAAGCTTTAAAAAAATGCATAATATGTTGTAGTCGCGAAAGCGACTATATTGTTTTTGCAAGAAATATTATTATTAGGCCCGAGCGGCCTGCCGTAGCAAGGGCCTATTGTAATCGCAACGCAGTGCGCGCAGCGCACTGTACCTAGGTGCGCGGAGCGCACGAAAACAGCGCGAAGCGCTGTCCCCATGTCAAACGTAAACTCACCGTGTAAAACAGTGACTGCCCACACCTCTGGTGTGGGCCCTTATACTTATAATTGCAGCAAAATGAATGGGGGAATATGGCCAACTGTCATACGGAGGTGGATGACGAGCGCGAAGCGCTCGTCATCCACCTCCGAGCCCCACGGGTGTGTGGGGGAAGTCGAAAGCTTTAAAAAAATGCATAATATGTTGTAGTCGCGAAAGCGACTATATTGTTTTTGCAAGAAATATTATTATTCTTCTTTATTCTTCTTTCTTTCTTCTGCTCTTTGAGCAGGAATTTGACCCCCTGAACATAGTCAAAAACTCACCAAACTTTGCCCAAAATTCAGGTCCGGTGAAAAATTAATTAAAATGTGTGTTTCGTTTTGGGGAAATAAAAAATGGCGCGACAGCGCCACCTACAAAAGTGAAAATACATTGCGCCTATGGGGAGGGGGCCAACATAAACTTTGTCATAGAGCGACGGGATTCGGTACAGACATTCGTCATGTGACGACAACCAAAAAACATTATTGTGGCCACGCCCCCTGACAAACCGGAAGTCCGCCATTTTGACAGGAAGTCTGGAAAATGGTGAGTCAGCGTTTTCGCTGACGTCGCATTTTAACGAACTCCTCCTAGGGCGTTTCACCAAATGAGCCCAAAATCGCTCCAGCTCATCCCGAGATGTGGGGCATCAAAAGTTATCCAAATTTTTTGGCTACGTTTTACGGTTTGTTTGCGGCGAAGCCGCAATCTTTACGAAGAATTTTGTGACTTACCGAAAACAACAAAATGCTCCCATTTGCACAAATGAACTTCGATTAAAAATCGGAAATATACATTTTATTGACCTTTCACCCCCGGACACAACAAATGTGAAAAAGTGAGATTTGGCGCGATAGCGCCCCCTCTAGGCCGAGAACAAAAAATGCATTATGGGAAAAAAATTAGTTTCTCGGAAATTGATAAAATTCGGCACAATAATAGCTGATGGCATCCCGATCCAAAAAGCCAATAAGACCCATACCGTATTTTGTACGGTGTTGCCATGGAGACGATCAAGGCTCCCCATGTTAATCCAATAGGACTGACACACAAATATCACATTATACACAATTACAGCGCGCTAGCGCCCTCTGTCAGGAGCTTGTGGACAGTAGTAATTGAAGTACGGCCCGTCAAGGCCGTCCGATGCTGCTTGTGAAATAAAAAAGATTTGGGGCGCGCTAGCGCCCTCTGCAGGTTGGAGCCATCATTCACATGGAGACGCTAAAAATCTCATTTTGACGTTTACTCACAAAGATTAATGGCTCATCAGGGCAATAAAATGTAGTGTGGCCACGTTGGCGCACTCGGTGGGTTATGGCGCGGCAATGGAGGCACTAAGGGAGCCTCCATTACATGGTTGCTAGGCGACCAACAGGTGGTCGGCCATTTTGGGAAAAATCGAGTAATCAGCGCCGAAGGCGCCATTTCTCGCCTTTGCCTCTTTTATAATCTCGACCTAGGGTGGCAGCGACATTATAACCACGTAGGGCGCGGCAGCGCCTCCCGGTTATTGCGGCGGCGTGCGGCAACCGGCGTCAACCGGCCACCGCGTCCCGCGAGGGCCTCTCGATGCCGCTTGCGGCTTTAATTCTTTCTTCTTCTTCTTCTTCTTCTGCTCTTTGAGCAGGAATTTGACCCCCTGAACATATTTGAAAACTCACCAAACTTTGCCCAAAATTCAGATCCGGTGAAAAATTAATTAAAATGTGTGTTTCATTTTGGGGAAATAAAAAATGGCGCGACAGCGCCACCTACAAAAGTGAAAATACATTACGCCTATGGGGAGGGGGCCAACGTCAACTTTGTCATAGAGCGACGAGATTCGGTACAGACATTTGTCATGTGACGACAACCAAAACATATTATTGTGGCCACGCCCCCAGACAAACCGGAAGTCCGCCATTTTGACAGGAAGTCGGGAAAATGGTGAGTCAGCGTTTTCGCTGACATCGCATTTTAACGAACTCCTCCTAGGGCGTTTCACCAAATGAGCCCAAAATCGCTCCAGTTCATCTCGAGATGTGGGGCATCAAAAGTTATCCAAATTTTTTGGCTAAGTTTTATGGTTTGTTTGCGGCGAAGCCGCAATCTTTACGAAGAATTTTGCGACTTTCCGAAAACAACAAAATGCTCCCATTTGCACAAACGAACTCCGATTAAAAATCGGAAATATACATTTTATTGACCTTTCACCCCCGGACACAACAACTGTGAAAAAGTGAGATTTGGCGCGATAGCGCCCCCTCTAGGCCGAGAACAAAAAATGCATTATGGGAAAAAAATTAGTTTCTCGGAAATGAATAAAATTCGGCACAATAATAGCTGATGGCATCCCGATCCAAAAAGCCAATGAGACCCATACCGTATTTTGTACGGTGTTGCCATGGAGACGACCGAGGCCCACCATGTTATTCCAATGGGACTGACCCGCATATCACACATTATACACTATTACAGCGTGTTAGCGCCCTCTGTGAGGAGCTTGTGGACAGTAGTCATTGAAGTACGACCCGTCAGGGCCGTCCGATGCTGCTTGTGAAATAAAAAAGATTTGGGGCGCGCTAGCGCCCTCTGCAGGTTGGAGCCATCATTCACATGAAGACGCGAAAAATCTCGTTTTGATGTTTACTCACAAAGATTAATGGCACATCAGGGCAATAAAATGTAGTGTGGCCACGTTGGCGCCCTCGGTAGGGTTATGGCGCGGCAATGGAGGCACTAAGGGAGGCCTCCATTACATGGTTGCTAGGCGACCAACAGGTGGTCGGCCATTTTGGGAAAAATCGAGTAATCAGCGCCGAAGGCGCCATTTCTCGCCTTTGCTCTTTTATAATCTCGACCCAGGGTGGCAGCGACATTATAACCACGTAGGGCGCGGCAGCGCCTCCCGGTTATTGCGGCGGCGTGCGGCAACCGGCGTCAACCGGCCAACGAGACCCGCGAGGGCCTCTCGATGCCGCTTGCGGCTTTAATTTTTAGGCCCGAGCGGCCTGCCGTAGCAAGGGCCTATTGTAATCGCAACGCAGTGCGCGCAGCGCACTGAACCTAGGTGCGCGGAGCGCACGAAAACAGCGCGAAGCGCTGTCCCCATGTCCAACGTAAACTCACCGTGTAAAACAGTGACTGCCCACACCTCTGGTGTGGGCCCTTATACTTATAATTGCTGCAAAATGAATGGGGGTATATGGCCAACTGTCATACGGAGGTGGATGACGAGCGCGAAGCGCTCGTCATTCACCTCCGAGCCCCACCGGTGCGTGCGGGAAGTCGAAAGCTTTAAAAAAATGCATAATATGTTGTAGTCGCGAAAGCGACTATATTGTTTTTGCAAGAAATATTATTATTCTTCTTTATTTATTCTTTCTTCTTCTTCTTCTTCTTCTGCTCTTTGAGCAGGAATTTGACCCCCTGAACATATTTGAAAACTCACCAAACTTTGCCCAAAATTCAGATCCGGTGAAAAATTAATTAAAATGTGTGTTTCATTTTGGGGAAATAAAAAATGGCGCGACAGCGCCACCTACAAAAGTGAAAATACATTACGCCTATGGGGAGGGGGCCAACGTCAACTTTGTCATAGAGCGACGAGATTCGGTACAGACATTTGTCATGTGACGACAACCAAAACATATTATTGTGGCCACGCCCCCAGACAAACCGGAAGTCCGCCATTTTGACAGGAAGTCGGGAAAATGGTGAGTCAGCGTTTTCGATGACGTCGCATTTTAACGAACTCCTCCTAGGGCGTTTCACCAAATGAGCCCAAAATGGCTCCAGCTCATCTCGAGATGTGGGGCATCAAAAGTTATCCAAATTTTTTGGCTAAGTTTTACGGTTTGTTTGCGGCGAAGCCGCAATCTTTACGAAGAATTTTGCGACTTACCAAAAACAACAAAATGCTCCCATTTGCACAAACAAACTCCAATAAAAAATCGGAAATATACATTTTATTGACCTTTCACCCCCGGACACAACACATGTGAAAAAGTGAGATTTGGCGCGATAGCGCCCCCTCTAGGCCGAGAACAAAAAATGCATTATGGGAAAAAAATTAGTTTCTTGGAAATGGATAAAATTCGGCACAATAATAGCTGATGGCATCCCGATCCAAAAAGCCAATGAGACCCATGCCGTATTTTGTACGGTATTGCCATGGAGACGACCGAGGCTCGCCATGTTATTCCAATGGGACTGACCCGCATATCACACATTATACACAATTACAGCTCGTTAGCGCCCTCTGTGAGGAGCTTGTGGACAGTAGTCATTGAAGTACGGCCCGTCAGGGCCGTACGATGCTGCTTGTGAAATAAAAAAGATTATGGGTGTGCGCTAGCGCCCTCTAAAGGTTGGAGCCATCATTCACATGGAGACGCAAAAAATCTCGTTTTGATGTTTACTCACAAAGATTAATGGCACATCAGGGCAATAAAATGTAGTGTGGCCACGTTGGCGCCCTCGGTAGGGTTATGGCGCGGCAATGGAGGCACTGAGGGAGGCCTCCATTACATGGTTGCTAGGCGACCAACAGGAGGTCGGCCATTTTGGAAAAAAATCGAGTAATCAGCGCCTTAGGCGCTATTTCTTGCCTTTGCCTCTTTTATAAACTCGATCTAGGGTGGCAGCAACATCATAACCACGTAGGGCGCGGCAGCGCCTCCCGGTTATTGCGGCGGCGTGCGTCAACCGGCGTCAACCGGCCCACGAGACCCGCGAGGGCCTCTCGATGCCGCTTGCGGCTTTAATTTTTAGGCCCGAGCGGCCTGCCGTAGCAAGGGCCTATTGTAATCGCAACGCAGTGCGCGCAGCGCACTGAACCTAGGTGCGCGGAGCGCACGAAAACAGCGCGAAGCGCTGTCCCCATGTCAAACGTAAACTCACCGTGTAAAACAGTGACTGCCCACACCTCTGGTGTGGGCCCTTATACTTATAATTGCAGCAAAATGAATGGGGGTATATGGCCAACTGTCATACGGAGGTGGATGACGAGCGCGAAGCACTCGTCATTCACCTCCGAGCCCCACCGGTGCGTCGGGGAAGTCGAAAGCTTTAAAAAAATGCATAATATGTTGTAGTCGCGAAAGCGACTATATTGTTTTTGCAAGAAATATTATTATTCTTCTTTATTAGGCCCGAGCGGCCTGCCGTAGCAAGGGCCTATTGTAATCGCAACGCAGTGCGCGCAGCGCACTGAACCTAGGTGCGCGGAGCGCACGAAAACAGCGCGAAGCGCTGTCCCCATGTCAAACGTAAACTCACCGTGTAAAACAGTGACTGCCCACACCTCTGGTGTGGGCCCTTATACTTATAATTGCAGCAAAATGAATGGGGGTATATGGCCAACTGTCATACGGAGGTGGATGACGAGCGCGAAGCGCTCGTCATTCACCTCCGAGCCCCACCGGTGCGTCGGGGAAGTCGAAAGCTTTAAAAAAATGCATAATATGTTGTAGTCGCGAAAGCGACTATATTGTTTTTGCAAGAAATATTATTATTCTTCTTTATTCTTCTTCTTCTTCTTCTTTCTTCTTCTGCTCTTTGAGCAGGAATTTGACCCCCTGAACGTAGTCAAAAACTCACCAAACTTTGCCCAAAATTCAGATCCGGCGAAAAATGTATTAAAATGTGTGTTTCGTTTTGGGGAAATAAAAAATGGCGCGACAGCGCCACCTACAAAAGTGAAAATACATTGCGCCTATGGGGAGGGGGCCAACATAAACTTTGTCGCAGAGCGACGGGATTCGGTACAGACCTTCGTCCTGTGAGGACAAACAAAATATATTATTGTGGCCACGCCCCCAGACAAACCGGAAGTCCGCCATTTTGACAGGAAGTCGGGAAAATGGTGAGTCAGCGTTTTCGCTGACGTCGCATTTTAACGAACTCCTCCTAGGGCGTTTCACCAAATGAGCTCCAAATCGCTCCAGCTCATCTCGAGATATGGGGCATCAAAAGTTATCCAAATTTTTTGGCTAAGTTTTACGGTTTGTTTGCGGCGAAGCCGCAATCTTTACGAACAATTTTGCGACTTATCAAAAACAACAAAATGCTCCCATTCGCACAAACGAAGTCCGATAAAAAATCGGAAATATACATTTTATTGACCTTTCACCCCCGGACACAACAAATGTGAAAAAGTGAGATTTGGCGCGATAGCGCCCCCTCTAGGCCGAGAAGAAAAAATGCATTATGGGAAAAAAATTAGTTTATCGGAAATAGATAAAATTCGGCACAAAAATAGCTGATGGCATCCCGATCCAAAAAGCCAATGAGACCCATACCGTATTTTGTACGGTGTTGCCATGGTGACGCCCGAGGCCCACCATGTTAATCTAATGGGACTGACACACAAATCTCACATTATACACAATTACAGCGCGTTAGCGCCCCCTGTAAGGAGCTTGTGGACAGTAGTGATTGATGTACGGCCCGTCAAGGACGTCCGATGCTGCTTGTTAAATTTAAAAAGATTTGGGGCGCGCTAGCGCCCTCTGCAGGTTGGAGCCATCATTCACATGGAGACGCTAAAAATCTCGTTTTGATGTTTACTCACAAAGATTAATGGCACATCAGGGCAATAAAATGTAGTGTGGCCACGTTGGCGCCCTCGGTAGGGTTATGGCGCGGCAATGGAGGCACTAAGGGAGGCCTCCATTACATCGTTGCTAGGCGACCAACAGGTGGTCGGCCATTTTGGGAAAAATCGAGTAATCAGCGCCGAAGGCGCCATTTCTTGCCTTTGCCTCTTTTATAATCTCGACCTAGGGTGGCAGCGACATTATAACCACGTAGGGCGCGGCAGCGCCTCCCGGTTATTGCGGCGGCGTGCGGCAACCGGCCAACGAGACCCGCGAGGGCCTCTCAATTCTTTTTCTTCTTCTTCTGCTCTTTGAGCAGGAATTTGACCCCCTGAACGTAGTCAAAAACTCACCAAACATTGCCCAAAATTCAGATCCGGTGAAAAATTTATTAAAATATGTGTTTCGTTTTGGGGAAATAAAAAATGGCGCGACAGCGCCACCTACAAAAGTGAAAATACATTACGCCTATGGGGAAGGGGCCAACGTCAACTTTGTCATAGAGCGACGAGATTCGGTACAGACATTTGTCATGTGACGACAACCAAAAAATATTATTGTGGTCACGCCCCCAGACAAACCGGAAGTCCGCCATTTTGACAGGAAGTCGGGAAAATGGTGAGTCAGCGTTTTCGCTGACGTCGCATTTTAACGAACTCCTCCTAGGACGTTTCACCAAATGAGCCCAAAATCGCTCCAGCTCATCTCCAGATGTGGGGCATCAACAGTTATCCAAATTTTTTGGCTAAGTTTTACGGTTTGTTTGCGGCGAAGCCGCAATCTTTACGAAGAATTTTGCGACTTACCGAAAACAACAAAATGCTCCCATTCACACAAACGAACTCCGATTAAAAATCGGAAATATACATTTTATTGATCTTTCGCCCCCGGACACAACAAATGTGTAAAAGTGAAATTTGGCGCGATAGCGCCCCCTCTAGGCCGAGAACAAAAAATGCATTATGGGAAAAAAATTTGTTTCTCGGAAATGGATAAAATTCGGCACAAAAATAGCTGATAGCATCCCGGTCAAAAAAGCCAATGAGACCCATACCGTATTTTGTACGGTGTTGCCATGGAGACGACCAAGGCTCGCCATGTTATTCCAATGGGACTGACCCGCATATCACACATCATACACAATTACAGCGCGTTAGCGCCATCTGTCAGGAGCTTGTGGACAGTAGTCATTGAAGTACGGCCCGTCAGGGCCGTCCGATGCTGCTTGTGAAATAAAAAAGATTTGGGGCGCGCTAGCGCCCTCTGCAGGTTGGAGCCATTATTCACATGGAGACGCAAAAAATCTTGTTTTGACGTTTACTCACAAAGATTAATGGCTCATCAGGGCAATAAAATGTAGTGTGGCCACGTTGGCGCCCTCGGTGTGTTATGGCGCGGCAATGGAGGCACTAAGGGAGGCCTCCATTACATGGTTGCTAGGCGACCAACAGGAGGTCGGCCATTTTGGGAAAAATAGAGTAATCCGCGCCGAAGGCGCCATTTCTTGCCTTCTCCTCTTTCATAAACTCGACCTAGGGTGGCAGCGACATTATAACCACGTAGGGCACGGCAGCGCCTCCCGGTTATTGCGGCGGCGTGCGACAACCGGCGTCAACCGGCCAACGAACCCCCGCGAGGGCCTCTCGATGCCGCTTGCGGCTTTAATAATTCTTTCTTTCTTCTTCTTCTTCTTCTTCTTCTTCTTCTGCTCTTTGAGCAGGAATTTGACCCCCTGAACGTAGTTGAAAACTCACCAAACTTTGCCCAAAATTCAGATCCGGTGAAAAATTAATTAAAATGTGTGTTTCGTTTTGGGGAAATAAAAAATGGCGCGACAGCGCCACCTACAAAAGTGAAAATACATTGCGCCTATGGGGAGGGGGCCAACATAAACTTTGTCGCAGAGCGACGGGATTCGGTACAGACATTCGTCCTGTGAGGACAAACAAAATATATTATTGTGGCCACGCCCCCAGACAAACCGGAAGTCCGCCATTTTGACAGGAAGTCGGGAAAATGCTGAGTCAGCGTTTTCGCTGACGTCGCATTTTAACGAACTCCTCCTAGGGCGTTTCACCAAATGAGCCCAAAATCGCTCCACTTCATCTCGAGATGTGGGGCATCAAAAGTTATCCAAATTTTTTGGCTAAGTTTTACGGTTTGTTTGCGGCGAAGCCGCAATCTTTACGAAGATTTTTGCGACTTTCCGAAAACAACAAAATGCTCCCATTTGCACAAACGAACTCCGATTAAAAATCGGAAATATACATTTTATTGATCTTTCGCCCCCGGACACAACAAATGTGAAAAAGTGAGATTTGGCGCGATAGCGCCCCCTCTAGGCTGAGAAGAAAATATGCATTATGGGAAAAAAATTAGTTTCTCGGAAATTGATAAAATTCGGCACAATAATAGCTGATGGCATCCCGATCCAAAAAGCCAATGAGACCCATACCGTATTTTGTACGGTGTTGCCATGGAGACGACCGGGCCCCTCCATGTTATTCCAATGGGACTGACCCGCATATCACACATTATACACATTACAGCTCGTTAGCGCCCTCTGTCAGGAGCTTGTGGACAGTAGTCATTGAAGTACGGCCCGTCAGGGCCGTCCGATGCTGCATGTGAAATAAAAAAGATTTGGGGCGCGCTAGCGCCCTCTGCAGGTTGGAGCCATCATTCACATGGAGACACGAAAAATCTCGTTTTGATGTTTACTCAAAGATTAATGGCACATCAGGGCAATAAAATGTAGTGTGGCCACGTTGGAGTCCTCGGTGGGTTATGGCGCGGCAATGGAGGCACTAAGGGAGGCCTCCATTACATGGTTGCTAGGCGACCAACAAGTGGTCGGCCATTTTGGGAAAAATAGAGTAATCAGCGCCGAAGGCGCCATTTCTCGCCTTTGCTCTTTTATAATCTCGACCTAGGGTGGCAGCGACATTATAACCACGTAGGGCGCGGCAGCGCCTCCCGGTTATTGCGGCGGCGTGCGATAGCGTGCGGTAACCAGCCCATGAGACCCGCGAGGGCCTCTCGATGCCGCTTGCGGCTTTAATTAGGCCCGAGCGGCCTGCCGTAGCAAGGGCCTATTGTAATCGCAACGCAGTGCGCGCAGCGCACTGAACCTAGGTGCGCGGAGCGCACGAAAACAGCGCGAAGCGCTGTCCCCATGTCAAACGTAAACTCACCGTGTAAAACAGTGACTGCCCACACCTCTGGTGTGGGCCCTTATACTTATAATTGCAGCAAAATGAATGGGGGTATATGGCCAACTGTCATACGGAGGTGGATGACGAGCGCGAAGCGCTCGTCATTCACCTCCGAGCCCCACGGGTGCGTAGGGGAAGTCGAAAGCTTTCCAAAAATGTATAATATGATGTTGTCGCGAAAGCGACTATATTGTTTTTGCAGGAAATATTATTATTCTTCTTTATTCTTCTTCTTCTTCTTTCTTCTGCTCTTTGAGCAGGAATTTGACCCCCTGAACGTAGTCAAAAACTCACCAAACTTTGCCCAAAATTCAGGTCCGGCGAAAAATTAATTAAAATGTGTGTTTCGTTTTGGGGAAATAAAAAATGGCGCGACAGCGCCACCTACAAAAGTGAAAATACATTGCGCCTATGGGGAGGGGGCCAACATAAACTTTGTCGTAGAGCGACGAGATTTGGTACAGACATTCGTCACGTGACGACAACCAAAAAACATTATTGTGGCCACGCCCCCTGACAAACCGGAAGTCCGCCATTTTGACAGGAAGTCCGGAAAATGCTGAGTCAGCGTTTTCGCTGACAATGCATTTTAACGAACTCCTCCTAGGGCGTTTCACCAAATGAGCCCAAAATCGCTCCAGCTCATCTCGAGATGTGGGGCATCAAAAGTTATCCAAATTTTTTGGCTAAGTTTTACGGTTTGTTTGCGGCGAAGCCGCAATCTTTACGAAGAATTTTGCGACTTTCCGAAAACAACAAAATGCTCCCATTTGCACAAACGAACTCCGATTAAAAATCGGAAATATACATTTTATTGGCCTTTGACCCCCGGACACAACAAATGTGAAAAAGTGAGATTTGGCGCGATAGCGCCCCCTCTAGGCTGAAAAGAAAAAATGCATTATGGAAAAAAAATTAGTTTCTCGGAAATGGATAAAATTCGGCACAGTAATAGCTGATGGCATCCCGATCCAAAAAGCCAATGAGACCCATACCGTATTTTGTACGGTGTTGCCATGGAGACGACCGAGGCCCACCATGTTATTCCAATGGGACTGACCCGCATATCACACATTATACACTATTACAGCGCGTTAGCGCCCTCTGTCAGGAGCTTTTGGACAGTAGTCATTGAAGTACGGCCCGTCAGGGCCGTACGATGCTGCTTGTGAACTAAAAAAGATTTGGGGCGCGCTAGCGCCCTCTGCAGGTTGGAGCCATCATTTACATGGAGACACGAAAAATCTCGTTTTGATGTTTACTCACAAAGATTAATGGCTCATCAGGGCAATAAAATGTAGTGTGGCCACGTTGGCGCCCTCGGTAGGGTTATGGCGCGGCAATGGAGGCACTAAGGGAGGCATCCATTACATGGTTGCTAGGCGACCAACAGGTGGTCGGCCATTTTGGGAAAAATCGAGTAATCAGCGCCGAAGGCGCCATTTCTCGCCTTTGCTCTTTTATAATCTCGACCTAGGGTGACAGCGACATTATAACCACGTAGGGCGCGGCAGCGCCTCCCGGTTATTGCGGCGGCGTGCGGGAACCGGCGTCAACCGGCCCACGAGACCCGCGAGGGCCTCTCGATGCCGCTTGCGGCTTTAATTCTTCTTCTTCTTTCTTTCTTCTGCTCTTTGAGCAGGAATTTGACCCCCTGAACATAATCAAAAACTCACCAAACTTTGCCCAAAATTCAGATCCGGCGAAAAATTTATTAAAATGTGTGTTTCGTTTTGGGGAAATAAAAAATGGCGCCACAGCGCCACCTACAAAAGTGAAAATACATTGCGCCTATGGGGAGGGGGCCAACATAAACTTTGTCGTAGAGCGACGAGATTTGGTACAGACCTTCGTCCTGTGAGGACAAACAAAATATATTATTGTGGCCACGCCCCCAGACAAACCGGAAGTCCGCCATTTTGACAGGAAGTCGGGAAAATGCTGAGTCAGCGTTTTCGCTGACGTCGCATTTTAACGAACTCCTCCTAGGGCGTTTCACCAAATGAGCCCAAAATCGCTCCAGCTCATCCCGAGATGTGGGGCATCAAAAGTTATCCAAATTTTTTGGCTAAGTTTTATGGTTTGTTTGCGGCGAAGCCGCAATCTTTACGAATAATTTTGCGACTTACCGAAAACAACAAAATGCTCCCATTTGCACAAACGAACTCCGATTAAAAATCGGAAATATACATTTTATTGACCTTTCACCCCCGGACACAACAAATGTGAAAAAGTGAGATTTGGCGCGATAGCGCCCCCTCTAGGCCGAGAACAAAAAATGCATTATGGGGAAAAAATTAGTTTCTCGGAAATTGATAAAATTCGGCACAATAATAGCTGATGGCATCCCGATCCAAAAAGCCAATGAGACCCATACCGTATTTTGTACGGTGTTGCCATGGAGACGACCAAGGCTCCCCATGTTAATCCCATAGGACTGACACACAAATCACACATTATACACAATTACAGCTCGTTAGCGCCCTCTGTCAGGAGCTTGTGGACAGTAGTCATTAAAGTACGGCCCGTCAAGGCCGTCCGATGCTGCTTGTGAAATAAAAAAGATTTGGGGCGCGCTAGCGCCCTCTGCAGGTTGGAGCCATCATTCACATGGAGACGCTAAAAATCTCGTTTTGATGTTTACTCACAAAGATTAATGGCTTATCAGGGCAATAAAATTTAGTGTGGCCACGTTGGCGCCCTCGGTAGGGTTATGGCGCGGCAATGGAGGCACTAAGGGAGGCCTCCATTACATGGTTGCTAGGCGACCAACAGGTGGTCGGCCATTTTGGGAACAATCGAGTAATCAGCGCCGAAGGCGCCATTTCCCGCCTTTGCTCTTTTATAATCTCGACCTAGGGTGACAGCGACATTATAAGCAGGTAGGGCGCGGCAGCGCCTCCCGGTTATTGCGGCGGCGTGCGGGAACCGGCGTCAACCGGCCCACGAACCCCCGCGAGGGCCTCTCGATGCCGCTTGCGGCTTTAATTATTCTTTCTTTCTTTCTTCTTTCTTCTGCTCTTTGAGCAGGAATTTGACCTCCTGAACATAGTCAAAAACTCACCAAACTTTGCCCAAAATTCAGATCTGGTGAAAAATTAATTAAAATGTGTGTTTCGTTTTGGGGAGATAAAAAATGGCGCGACAGCGCCACCTACAAAAGTGAAAATACATTGCGCCTATGGGGAGGGGGCCAACATAAACTTTTTCGCAGAGCGACGGGATTCGGTACAGACATTCGTCCTGTGAGGACAAACAAAATATATTATTGTGGCCACGCCCCCAGACAAACCGGAAGTCCGCCATTTTGACAGGAAGTCGGGAAAATGGTGAGTCAGCGTTTTCGCTGACGTCGCATTTTAACGAACTCCTCCTAGGGCGTTTCACCAAATGAGCCCAAAATCGCCCCACTTCATCTCGAGATGTGGGGCATCAAAAGTTATCCAAATTTTTTGGCTAAGTTTTACGGTTTGTGTGCGGCGAAGCCGCAATCTTTACGAAGATTTTTGCGACTTTCCGAAAACAACAAAATGCTCCCATTTGCACAAACGAACTCCGATTAAAAATCGGAAATATACATTTTATTGACCTTTCACCTCCGGACACAACAAATGTGAAAAAGTGAGATTTGGCACGATAGCGCCCCCTCTAGGCTGAGAAGAAAATATGCATTATGGGAAAAAAATTAGTTTCTCGGAAATTGATAAAATTCGGCACAATAATAGCTGATGGCATCCCGATCCAAAAAGCCAATGAGACCCATACCGTATTTTGTACGGTGTTGCCATGGAGACGACCGAGGCTCGCCATGTTATTCCAATGGGACTGACCCGCATATCACACATTATACACATTACAGCTCGTTAGCGCCCCCTGTAAGGAGCTTGTGAACAGTGGTAAATTGAAGTACGGCCGTAAGGGCCATCCGATGCTGCTTGTGAAATAAAAAAGATTTGGGGCGCGATAGCGCCCTCTGCAGGTTGGGGCCATCATTCACATGGAGACGCTAAAAATCTCGTTTTGATGTTTACTCACAAAGATTAATGGCTCATCAGGGCAATAAAATGTAGTGTGGCCACGTTGGCGCCCTCGGTAGGGTTATGGCACGGCAATGGAGGCACTAAGGGAGGCCTCCATTACATGGTTGCTAGGCGACCAACAGGTGGTCGGCCATTTTGGGAAAAATCGAGTAATCAGCGCCGAAGGCGCCATTTCTCGCCTTTGCTCTTTTATAATCTCGACCTAGGGTGGCAGCGACATTATAAGCAGGTAGGGCGCGGCAGCGCCTCCCGGTTATTGCGGCGGCGTGCGGCAACCGGCGTCAACCGGCCAACGAACCCCCGCGAGGGCCTATCGATGCCGCTTGCGGCTTTAATTATTATTATTTTTTTAACAATCGTTTTCGTATCAGGCCACAAATTTACTTCGAACAGTGAAAAATGCTTCTTTTTTTCTTTTTTTTTTACAGACAATTTTTACTGGCAAGTTCAAATCATGTAAATATCTATAGTCTTACATACAAAAAAAAAAAAATCTAAATATAATGGGTGGTTCTATACGCACCCCACTCTCCCCTATATTGTGTTATTTACGTGCGACTTCGATATAAGAGTTCCAAAAATCAGATGAGGGGGGGCCGACACAGTTGCAAACAGGGTGACTTAAAACAACAACAACAACAACAGTATTTACCCAAAACAGTTCGTCCCGGGGCAGAGACAGGGATCCTGTAATGGAGTGTGCCCCGCTTCTATCTCACTCAATCTTGCGATAAATGACTAATGGAGCATTGTCCCACATGTGTATACTCCCACAATCTGACAGGGCATGTGTGTGGCAGCTGTTGACTAAACGTGGGCCCCGAGTCGTCAGGGCCACGCTATGCTTTTGGGCCGCGAGGAAAAAGGGGCTATGTGGAGTTTTTCAGATTTCTACTCGCAATTGCCCCCTCAGGCCAAACGCGTAACTGCAGGCTCAATGATAAGCACGTGCAAGTGGCGCTCAGGCTGTATGGCGGCTGGCTGCTCTGCTCTGTGACCACGACACTAGGGGTCGCCATTGCTGTAGTACCTCCATATAGCCGCTAGTCTCCCATTGGAATGCATTGCACTTTAGACACTTTAGGCTGGACTGGTTAGCATTGGAGCTGCGCGAGCTACACAGTGAAGATCCCGCCCTTATGCCCTTTTTAGGAACATGCTTCGTCAGAGCTGGGGAGGAGGAGTCTGTAAATCCGCCATGATTTCCCCCTCGGTGGTCATTGTGGTTAACGGGGAGGAGTGAGGAATGACGGTCTATTAATAATATGTCTATGGGCTGTACGAGCACCAGAAATAACGTTGTCTGTCAATGACCGGACTTCTACTGTCAGTTCAAAAACACAGACTGAATGGCGGCGAACTCTGCCGTGTTTTGTCACCCGTGGCTCCTCGATTGGAGCATTGAGGAGCGGAGTAAAACTCATTATAAGGTCAGTAGATAATGGATAACAGACACAACACTGGTGCTGTGATGAATCGTTTTAGTAAAAACAATGGAGATCTTTCAACTCTGGGCCCCAGTTTGGAAAATGTTCCTTTGCAGACCCCCAAAACGCCGGGCTCGTATGGACGACACGCTGGATTGATAAAATATCTTTGCGTTTGGTCCTCAGCTTAGATGAACTTTGTGTTTCCTCTGCTCCGTTAACTCGAGTTTCTTTTACTGTTTAGGAACTTGTTTTCATGGGTGTTGGGCAGATGTTTAACCGGTGAAAAGTACTGCAAATGTGTGAAGAACAAGATCGATTGAAAGTTAGATGAAGTTTGTCCCTGTATATGTTGCCGTAGTAAGAACGTCACACCAGTAGACATCACAGAAATGCCGTTAGCGCTGAGCCTGGTCCTACAAATGCGCACATTTTGTTTGCCCTGAAATCCCGGACCCGATGAGCGTTCTATCCCCATACAAAGGAACTGGGAAGTCAGGTGCAATAGTAAAGTATGGCGAGAGATGTTTTGTCCTTTTCATGGCATTTATATCATTTCTGTGGTTTCTTTATCGTTCACATATTATACGATGAAGTTTAGTGGCCGTTGGATGTGCGTCTGACCCACAAAAAGAAGTTTAGCATTTGGCTCAGAGAACGCTAATTTGTATCTAAAGTCAAATTCCCAAAGGTCTGTACATTCATGCATGATTTCTAACGAGGCTTTGACATCGCCTCCATGTGTTTGATGGGCTGACGACAGCTGGAAACATCTGGATTGTTCATAATTTGTGACGATTGATGGCTAATGCTAACGGCTATAGGAAAAAACACACTGATGCTAACAGATTCTGAAAAGTCCTGTCCGCACACGGTAGGATCGAACGCTGCTTCTCCTTTTTTATTTCTGCTGTCTGTACAGTATATCGCCACGGTGACTGCCATGCAAGTGACAATGAACCCTATGGAGGGTGTGCGGGTTATGTCACTGCATGGCAACAGAAGGAGGTACACCTCGACGCCTCCACCGCTGAACGTTGCATAACAAGTGTCTGTCCCCCGTCTGTCTTCTAGCGTCCCGACCCGCTGCCGTCCCCCCTGTCCTCGCACACACCTGCAGTAAAGGCCTGCAGACAAAGCCCCCCTTCCAGTCCACCCACTGTCCAATGGGGCCCCCCGAGCAGCAGGAGGAGGGAGTGGCCCCGGGGAACAATAGGAGCCCCCCCCCCCCACACACACCCTCCCTGTGTCCTTTGTGCGGAAGAATGGACGAGAGCCGGAGCAGCTGGCGTGGGGGACATTTGAGACACGGCTTTTCAGGGGGACGGCGGAAAAGAAGGGGGTGGCACGCTTTTACTGCGCCCGGCCACGAGCAGCAAGAACCAGACATTTGTAAACTTGCTTTTCTCCAACCTTTTTTATCAAATAACTTCGATACAGATAGCTTAGATCAAGTTTAGACTGACTTCAGTGCGCCGACGAAGCCTTTTGGATGAGAGGCGAAACGTTCAACGCTTCAACTACAGAGTACAGAGGATGACTCAAGAACCTTCATTGAAGATGGACAACTCCTGTACGACTGAGAGCCTACACACAGACCGCCTGGATTTAACTAAGATTCTCATAGAATGAGATCAACCGGACTACAGGGCCTGTCTCACCAGCCTGGGGTCTAGTTGGAGACTCAAATCACGCTGGTCACGGAGATGTCTCAGAGACGTCCCCTGGAGACAAGGCGAGTCTCCAGGTTGTCTTGGTGAAAACAAGACAACCTGGAGACTGCGTGGAGACTTGAAAAAGTTTCCATGAGGCCGCTTCTTGGATCCATGTCCTCAGTGCGTCAATGTACCCAGAGCTGAATGAAGATCTTTTTAGTTATTTATGTTTAGCAGCATTTTTTGCCTTCTTCGCCTGCATTTGTAAAGAATGTACTGTAGAGACTAGTGAGTCCTTACTGGCCATGAAGGAAACGACATTATTAAAGGTGCGCTATGCAAATGTTTATATTATATTGATATTAATACATATTTGACCCTGCAGTGACCCGGCGGATGCTTGGGTGGATAGCATAGCGCCTTTACTTACAAAACCCGATGGCCTGAGGGAGGACGCAGGAGCACTCAAAGCAAACCAAAAGTACACAAGGATTACAGACCCTTCGCTCTAACCTCAGTCATCATAAAGGCCTTGGAGAGAATCTTGCGAAAACACTTACAAAGTTCAATCCGTGCCAAACTGGATCCGTTTCAGTTTGCATATAAAACAGGTTGTGGCACCGAGGCTGCTGTTCTTTCCCTCATCCCCACTATCACTAAATATCTCGACTAGGGATTGACCGGTTTTACGATTAGCACGATTATAAAAGGACAAAATAGGTTAACCATAAGAATTTTAAAACCACCGACATTTTTCACTCTGACGTACTGGCCATGATAGTTGAGCAGGGCAGAAAGACACTGTCCTCCAGAGCTGCATCCGCCCAAAACATGACTGAAGTCAGCACTAAACAATAGGACCGGACATTTTGATTTGCAAACTCTCACGTCAGGGAATAAACCCATACCTGATTCGCTGGTGTGCATCTTTCCTCATCAACAGAGTCCAGCTGGTCAAAGTAAACGATACACTCTCCTCTGCCATCACAACCTCCCTCGGAATCCCCCAGGGCTGTGTCATTTCAGCTCTGCTATTCTCCATATACACTGACAACTGTCACATTATCAACACATTTTCAAATATTCCGATGATACGGTCCCGGTGACCCTCCCGTCACTGACAGTCCTGGGCTACACCAGCATGGTCTCATCAGTCCACCCTGAAACTAAATGAACTCACAAAATCAAAGTGTGTCACGGCGAGTGGACAATTGTTTTGCATATCTTTGTGAATTGTCTTATATTTGTGAGTCTTTGTATTTTGTCTTGAGCTGCTGAACTTTGCCAAACAAATTTCAGATCCTTGCATCTGACAATAAAGTATTTATCCATTCATTCATTCATTGTTTTTTAGATTTCCAACGCTGATTGAACCGTATCCGTATAAATTCCATTCTGCAAAACTAAAAGTAATCCTAAAAACCTGAAATAAAATTGATCCTGACGCATCATTAACTTTTTTTCTTTACATAGAAAGTGACATAGTGCACCTTTAAAAGTAAACAAACAGCTGATGATCTAAAGACCTTTGAGCGGCATTTGAGACCTGCAAGTCTACAGGGTTATTCTTCTGAAACAGGGAAGAGGCACCAAGAGTCCCCGACACTCGCAGCACAGTGGAGGCGTCACAAGAAGCGCTACAGGAAACAAAAAAAGGGACAAACGAGGAGGTATCCGGACAAGACTCGAAAAGTCCCACTTTTACTATCCTCCAGTTTTTGCGCGTACCGGATTTCCGTCACAGTTCCAAAAAAACATCTTACAAATTGGAGAAGGTTGGATGAAAGTTTTTTGGATTTAAAGAACAAATTTGTTTTTATTTATTACAGTAAAAAAAAGGACAACAACAACAAGAGAGACAACTTCACCTCCACCACCTCAGCTGCCAAACCCCCTCCTCAAGTCCATTCGTCAGCACAAAAGAGCACTCTGAGCTCTACCATATGGTGCACCCCCCCCCTCCCCACCCCCCTCTGCTTTCGCTCCAGATCTACCCGGCGACGGCGCTGCTCCTCGCTCCGATTGGCCGGCGGAGTGTGCCGTTACAGTGACAGGCCGTCAGCCCCCCCCCCCCCGGGAATTAGCCTCATCCAGAGGAAACAAAAGCGGCGTTAAGGAGCTCTCAGAGAGGACTTCCTTGTACAGGTTTTTTTTTGTTTGTGGTGAGGGATAATCCTGACGGGCCTTTAAATGGCCCAAACTGCCTGGTCACAACTTTCCAGCATTAACGCGAGCTTTTTAAACACTTTGGGCCAGTTTGCTCTCTCAGCATATAAACTTTCACTTGTTTCCTAATTTTCACAATAAGTTGCTTAAGTATTGCAATGACTCACAGTTTCTCCATAGATGTAGCTGTGAAACTGTAAGTTTAAGGAGCCATCGTCTCAAGCAATAAAAAAACTAATGACCAGCTATAGACACAACAGTGGATAATCTAATTGCAAGCCTATAATTCAAGGAGGTTTGATTAGACCGGTCACTATGATGGCAAGAAATAAGAGAAACAAAGCGCCGCAGCGATGAGATCTGAAATCCCCTCCGTCCCTTCCATTTGGGATCGCAAACTTAAAGAGGCTTTCAATACCGTTAGGCCAGGGCTGCAACATACCGATTATTTTGGTAATCGATTAATCTGCAGATGACTTTTTTCAATCGCATGGTTGTGAAAGCCGCATGAAACTTGTACAGTTTACCAGTTTAGTTTATTGGTTTATTTGAGCAGTTAACACTCTGGTCAAAAGGAGTGGGCTGAGGCAAGAAGCTTATGAGCGCCTTCCCCCGAAATCAATACAATAAAAAGTACAAGGAACAAAGTGCGAAGGGAACCAAACAACAGTAAAGAACAACAGCAAAAGAAATGCATTATATACACTTGCGGTGTCTGATCATGGTAGAAATGTCCAATGTGTTTATGGTGTAAATTTAAGGTGCAAATGGCAGGTTTGAATGCTTTTGAAAACATCTGTTGTGAGTAATCATTGTAATTTTGCTTCAGTGAAGCAAAACGGAGCAAAACGGAGGCAGGGGTGTCTCATTATAATAAAACACAGTCTCGAAAACTACACCAATAATATTTGTAAAATAAAATAAAAAAATCTATTTAAAAACATCTATAACGTATAATTACACAAAATTAAACAATGTGGATTTTCTAAGCAGGTAAAAAGGGGAACTATATTGTAAGGCGTAATAATACCAGGAGTAATTCTGCATCCGCGCAGTGATATCTTCACTTTACTGTGGGCGGCACGGTAGCACAGCGGTTAGCGGTTAGCGCTCGTGCTTCACAGCTAGAAGGTCCGGGTTCGATTCCCACCTGGACGGGGCCTTTCTGTGTGGAGTTTGCATGTTCTCCCCGTGTCTGCGTAGGTTTCCTCCGGGTACTCCGGTTTCCCCTACCACTAAAAACATGTACAATAGGCCCAGGGACTGCAGGTGGTGCTATAACCTGGTACAATGCATCTCTCCTTTCTGAGGCTAATGTATATTGTACACTGTCCCTGTTCAAATAAATAAATAATACTGTGCGGATGCCGAATTACTCCTGGTATTATTATATTATTACGCCTTACAATATAGTTCCCCTTTTTATCCGCTTAGAAAATCCACATTGTTTAATTTTGTGTAATTATTAGGGCCGGGACTCGATTAAAAAAAATTTATCTAATTAATTAGAGGCTTTGTAATTAATTAATCGAAATTAATCGCATATAAATATTTGACCTGAGAACAGTGAGAAGTAAGTTTTTTCATAAGGATTTTTAGTATACCATTGAATAATGAGCTTAAGCAACAAAATATTGTTTATTTTTGTTCAACCAAGTCCAACAGACCAGTGCAATATCGCCATTAATTGTGCGTCTGCAGGAAAAAAGGAAACTGAAGTGTGGAAAGCAAAGTGTGATTAATTTCGATTAATATTTTTAATCGCACTAAACCTCATGTAATTAATTAATCGCAATTAATCGAAAAAAGTCCCGGCCCTAGTAATTATACCTTTAATGTAACACTTCACGTAACCATATTTAAATAGGGAACACGTGGAAGAGTTTGGCGGCTTCTATCTTCACCTCGTTTGGAGCTATAGAGGAGAAGAGGCTAAATGCTAACAGCTAAATGCTAACACCGTCTGTGCTGTGTTTACATTACTGAAGGCCCACGTGGAGACCAGACAGGTACAGATGAACTCATCAAAGCTAAGAACACATCTCAGTATGTAAAAACGGTGGCCTATTCCTTTAAGTAAAATATTATTAATATATGATTAAAAGTAGTTGGTGCCCACTTGCCCCAGAACCTAAGTTTCTCTGAGCGGCCCGTACGGGACGTCTCCTCACACGGCACAGATTTGTGTTGTATCATCGGTCGCACTGGCACACATCCTCTTCTTTCTCATTGTTCCCGCTGGTACGACCCCTCTTCCCTGGGACACACTTCTGAAAAAGTCGGACTGCAGATGGCGCTGTTAGCCCGTTACTACAAGCAGGAAGGCAGAGCCAAAAACTGTATAAATCAGCTGACCAGACACGTCACAGCCACACCACGTGAAGGCCACAGTTTAGCCGAGACTGTAGCTACGAAATAACACACAATGTTATGAGGGGATGGGGACTGTCCTGGTCCGGCCAAGTTGTAGTGGTGTTCGATTGTCCCGAGAGGAAAAAGTAGTGCAACTCAACATTTCCCACAATGCATTCTGAAGAGTATAGTGAGCCGCGATGGTCAGAGTAGACCACAATGCATTGCGAGAGTCGAAGGAGAACACACAGCAACAGGTCTTTGAATTAAACACAACACGAATGAGTGAAAACAGCTTTATTCACTTTAATATAAATGTGTTATATGTAGAATATAAAGCTGTTAAAAAAGGCAATAATCCAAGCCGTTTTCTTCATTCATGTCAAATCCATGTGAAATAAAACGTATCTGACTAATATTTACCCATGAATATTCCACTGTCTGTTGAATTTGGTTGGTCTTTATCGCAGAAATACATTATTCCCGGAGGACTAGGGACTTCTAGTTGTTGTAGTCTCTCATTCTTGAGAATCAGAATCAGAATAGTTTTTATTGCCATTGTCATTGTTCACAACTAGGAATTGTTTTCGGTCGATCGTGCAACATGAAACATAAACCACTTGAGTTTGGGCCTATTAGTAAATGAGGGGTTAGGGACTAGGACTAGGTTCGATTGATAGTTTGCCTCTATCTGTGTCACTTCCTGTCTGTCATTGTCCTTAGACACAGACACATTGTATTTATGAAATTTACAATTGACAAAACACTCTACAGGCTCTAACCTTAAAAACAAAGATAAAAAATACGAACATTTCATGTTAATTTTGCTCTTTTTGAGTGTTTTAATGTGAACAATAACTCCAGTATTTTAACTTTTAAATCTCCATACAATTGCTGCTAATCCCATAATGCTTAGCGATATGACGTCACATTCCCGAACTCTACAGGACCTAAATGAGACATGTAGTTCACTCCTCATTTCACCATGACTTGAAAAGCTGAGTCAGCATTTCGCAATTTCCCAAATACAGATTTTTACTTTTGGATGTAAACTTGGATCAGTTGTCGGTCATTTAAGGAAATATAGTATTTATATGTGCGCAATTTTGAAAACAGACGCAATGTTTGTCAAGCCCCAGTCATGCACACGTTACATGTGGTTCTACTCCCTCTAGTGGCCAATTGTAGGTACTGATGTAGGTATTCATGATTATCAACCCTCAGTCAGTCCCATTGATTTCTATTGTTAAACTTTTTTATTTAAAAGCTTTCTCTTACATCGAAACACTAGTTTAGTTGCCAACAGTTTGTAACAAAGTTACTAGAGTTTAAACATTATTAACTTGAGCTTTTTAAACACTTTTGGGATGGATGGATGGATATATATATATATATATATGTATATATTAGGGCTGGGCGATATGGCCTAAAAGCCATATCATGATATGAAAAAATAAATATCACGATAACGATATATTTGACGATATAATTGACAATGGACGAATTACTTCAACATCCCAGCCTTACGCCTATTGGGAAGATTCATTCAGTGATATTTTATTCTTTTTTTTTTTTTAGAGCATAATTGTCTCGCAAATATGATCTACTCGAGCAGTTTACATCCTTCATTTCATTTTACTTTTTCAGCACGTGTCCCCGTGTTCTACAGTCACCGTTTATGCTGCTCTGATGGAGCGTAACATACATTATATTGTGTCCACAACGATATAAAACATTACAACGATATCAAAACATTATATCACGATAACGATATGCGATACGATATGGCCCAACCCTAATATATATATATATATTCTCCTGGAACCTCCACCTTAACGTGGTGGAGGGGTTTGAGCGCCTGAATGATCCTGGAGCTCTGTTGTCGGGGGCTTCGTGCCCCTGGTAGGGTCTCCCAGGACAAACAGGTCCTAGGTGACGGGTCAGACAAAGAGTGGTTCAGAAGCCCCTTATGAGAGACCAACAGGCCCGGTTAGAACCATGAGGCCGTCCTTCTGTGGACCCACCACCTGCAGGGGGACTTCTCAAATCTGTTGAAAACTTACTTCAAAAGACTCATGGAGTAAATGCCAAGAATAAAGGGCGGCAATTTTGAAGAATTTAGAATATATATATTATTTCACCTGTTTTTGTTTCCTTCATAAACGCTGCTCCGGGGCCAGTGCCGAGACGCGGGAGTCACTGGTTTGATCGCAGTTCACATGAGTACAGACTGTGTGTCCTTTGGGGACTTTAGAGGAAATATCCAAACAGTACTGCAGTGTGTGCTGAACTCTCCCTGACTCGTCCGGAAAAGCACAGATTACCCAATTCCAAAGGCCCCCCTCAGCAGAACAACATGTGCGTTTGCTGTGTTGCCGGTAAATGCAGCGCTGGTGTTGCACAATGGCCGTGGACAGCGGGTCCCTCTGTCCCTGACGCAGAGCGGGGCGCCGGCTGAGGAACGCTCCAAAAGTACAGGAGCGCTTGTGGAAGTCCCGTCAGAGCAGGTTTATAAGAGAGACCCGGCCGAGGGGAAAGCACATCCCACAGAGGCCCCTGAGATGAAGGTAAGAACACCGACGAGCTCATTTCCAATCGAGCTTCTGTATTGACTGCATTTGTTGAACCAGAAAGTCAAAGAAAGCCAGGCGAATCTTTTGCATGTTTATATTCTGAGGCGGTGAAGCATTTTATTCAATTTGATTTGAGGCTAGACATTGCAAATAACAGAACAAAGAGAGAGAGCTATCAATTTGAAACTTTCGCTGTAGTTTACTGATGGAAGAGAGAGACAAATGTAATGTTTATATCACAACCTTTTATGTATAGCTTTATGGAGTCAATGTAGGTTCGGGAGCAGGGCCACGCCTCAACCAACCACTCTTTGCACACCAACCACTCTTGCTTACACCTGTTAAATACTCCTAGGGCAGCTGTGCTTTGGCTGTGGGGTAGACATGTAGCTAATGGCGGTTCTGTGACTTCTATGCAAGGCCGCGGGAACCCAGGGTGCTGAGGATGCAGCAGCACCCCCTGGTGGATAGTTTGTGAACTGCAGGCAATATCAATAAAACGTTTTTGAGGTGGATTTTGTCCCTCAGCACCCCTAAACTAAAATACATTCCCACCGCTCTGCTTCTGTGTGTCGCTATATTGTTGCCATGAATCCTATTTACCCTCCTGGCTCTTTAGAATGCTGTGCTGTCACGTGAAAGAAACCCTATTCTTTGTCTTTCCAGTTGCGTGGCGTTGTTTCACCGCTGGACTCCGCGGCGGTGCTGTCCGTGTGGCTCCTCCTCCTCTCACCAGCTCGGTACGACAGAACTCCCCACGACATGTTCTGATCATGATACGATGAGGTGATCTTGTGTTGTGTTCCAGCGGGGGGGAGGTGCCGGTCAACTGCCGCTGGTCCGACTTTGGGCCGTGGTCCGAGTGCGACCCCTGCTCCGGCACCAAGGTCAGACAGGAGCACGTTACACTTTACTTCGATCTAGTCGAGACATTCCTGGAGGTCAAAACAAAGCGTCCCGGTGAAGCCAGATGTGGCCAGTAACTTAAAGGGGCATCATGAAACTTTTTATGGGGGGGGGGAAAAGTTTATATTTCTGCGTATTTGACCTCGTATAAGTGGTCAGGATCAATTGTCTTGTAGGTTTTCGGGTGAGAGGGTCCGTCACCATGACAACCTTCCAAACAATTGTTCCTGGAGCGTCCTAGAGACCACCGTGATGGAAAGTAAAGTCGCCGTGCTGACCACTCATACAGCTGCTGGGTCACTACATGGTCAAATACACGGTGTCATGGTTTGGACCTGGCTTAGATCGGCGTTCAGCCCAATTCTTCATTTAACCCGATCAACAGTTTTCAAAATCTTGAAATTCTCCAAAAGGAAAGTCTTCACTGAAATGTATTAACCGTCAACACGTTTCGACTCTTTGTCCGTTTTCATGTGAAGTGAATACTTTTAATTTACTTTAATACAACATGTGTGTATCCTGTATCTACTCATTTACAGTGTTTGAGTTCTAATCCTGTATATACTGTTACTTTAGTTAATAGTGATGGGATTCATGGCTCTTTACTGAAGGCCGAATCTTTGGGATCTGTTCATTTCAAAGAGCCGTTTAAAAGGCTGACTCTTTTTTAGACAGATACTGTAACTCATATCATCCAAGACCGGCTCTTTTCATTCAAATGATCCAAAAACTTTTGATCAGACTGAAATAATTAAACTCCCTTTCAAAACGCTTTCACCTGTGTTGCCTGCTCTGCAAAACTAGAAAACAAAGTCATCTAGAAATACGTAACATTTTCTCGCGATTTGTAAATTTGCACTTGATTTGAGAAGGTCAGACGGTCAAGAAAAAAACATGTACTTTTTTAAATTATTATTATTTTAAGTGCAAAAATACCAATGCAGAGTATTTAAAAAAAAAAAAAAGAAGCAAAACATAGCACTTTTAAAGTTTCTGTACCCAATTTACTTAAATCAAATTCGTTTTGTCCCCCTTAATGTGCATCCACCGCTAAAGCTTTTTTTTATTAACTGTGAATTTGCAGTTGTGAAATAAACGTATCCCTGTAAAGACTTGGACTGTTAGGAATACATCAGGAAGTTAGGGATACGATTGAACACTGCCAACAGTTTAGACTTTCCTCCCTCTTTCATCGTTTGTTTTGAACAAGTGGATCTCCAGCCGTCTTCGTCATTCTTCAAAAATACCTGTGGTGTTTTGTGCAGGTGCGCACTCGTCACATCGCGGTGTTTGCCCAGTTCGGAGGCGCTCTCTGCTCCGGTGGCTCCTCTGAGAGCCAGCCCTGCTCCTCTCACAAACACTGCCCCCTGCAGGACGGCTGTGGAGGGCGCTTCCGCTGCTCCTCTGGTAAAAAAAAAACACCACTGTCATACACACTGTATTCACACTGTGAGCTGAATACGCTTTTTTTTTCTCTCGATACTGAGCTTAATTTCAAATGATGTTAACAACATTTGACTGATGTTCAGGCCTGTGCATCAGCCGCTCCCTTGTGTGTAACGGAGACGAGGACTGCGAAGACGGGCTGGACGAGAGGGGCTGCAAGGACACCCATTACTCCTGTGACACCCAGAGGACACCCCCCAACTCCGCGCTCACCGGGCGAGGGTCAGTCCGCAACACTCGCAACACTAACCCGCATAGATGCAAACACCGGCACCAGCCCACTATCCTTAAGGGTAGTGGCTATAGGGCAGGGTCGGGGTTGAGCTACTTGATATACGTATGACATTTCACTCTCATGACTTGTGATTGGTTGAAGTACCAAGTCACACCCGGGGAACATACAGTGCCTTGCGAAAGTATTCGGCCCCATTGAACCTTTCGACCTTTTGCCACATTTCAGGCTTCAAACATATAGATATAAAACTGTAATTTTCTGTGAAGAACCAACAACAAGTGGGACACAATCATGAAGTGAAACGAAATTTATTGGATATTTCAAACATTTTTAACAAATAAACAACTGAAAAGTTGGGCGTGCAAAATTATTCAGCCCCTTTACTTTCAGTGCAGCAAACTCTCTCCAGAAGTTCAGTGAGGATCTCTGAATGATCCAATGTTGACCTAAATGACTAATGATGATAAATAGAATCCACCTGTGTGTAAACAAGTCTCCGTATAAATGCACCTGCTCTGTGATTGTCTCAGAGGTCAGTTTAAAGCGCAGAGAGCATCATGAAGAACAAGGAACACACCAGGCAGGTCCGAGATACTGTTGTGGAGAAGTTTAAAGCCGGATTTTGTCCCTCGACGGCCGAGCTCGAGCTGTTTTGCAAGGAGGAATGGGCAAATATTTCAGTCTCTCAATGTGCAAAACTGATAGAGACAAACCCCAAGGACTTACAGCAGTAATCGCAGCAAAAGGTGGCGCTACAAAGTATTAACTTAAGGGGGCTGAATAATTTTGCACGCCCACATTTTTCAGTTGTTTATTTGTTCAAAATGTTTGAAATATCCAATAAATTTCGTTTCACTTCATGATTGTGTCCCACTTGTTGTTGGTTCTTCACAAAAAATTACAGTTTTATATCTTTATGTCTGAAGCCTGAAATGTGGCAAAAGGTCGAAAAGTTCAAGGGGGCCGAATACTTTTGCAAGGCACTGTAGGTATGCACCCCTAATTTACCAATGGATACTGCCAATGTCGTCGTACTATTAGGGCCCCAAATCTGATGTATGACTAAGACAATGTGAAAATGACTCTGCAGCAGATCCACTTTTGCACGTATTACTCATTTTGCACTGGAGCAAACGCTTGGTAAACGCAGTGGCGGCCGTGGGGTTTCAGTCCGGGCCTGCAATAGCAACCTGGGTTCACGCAGTCAAACCCATATAAACTTATCGACAGTAGGCGTAGCATTTGTTCGCTAAAGGATTTGTCAACAACGCAAACCAAAGTAGCGGTGCCTCCGACTCCAAAAACAAACACCTTCGGGAACACTCGGGCTAGCATACGGAAACACACGACACATGACAGGCGGAGACGAGCGCGTTATAACGTGGAGACAGGCGGCGGTTTTTAGGAGATGTTTTGTTGACAGAGCAAGTAAAATAAAATAGATACTAAAGTTTGGTGCTATTTGAGATCCTTTTTTATAGCGCTCGTAGTCTCGTACCTGTTGCCTGCCCGAGTCCAAGCGCAGCTGACGCGGGGAAACCCTTCTCCTGTCCGGGGAGCCGAGCGTCTACGTCCCGCTGTCGTTCCCGCTGCTTTGCTCTCGAAGCTCTTCATAATGAAGCGGCGCAGAATATCCGTGATCAGTAAATCCACTTTTACCTCGATCGTTTCCAAGAGGAATATCTGTTTATCAGGTTCTCTTCAGAGTGGCTGGAACGTCTTGCCCATGCGCCGCTACATTAGCGGTTTTCCCAGGCGAACAAAACGTAGGGGGCGCTGCTGAGCTACTGAAGGCACTGGGGGGCGTTACTGTCAATGTATATCGAATTCTGATTGGCTGATAATTCTGTCAGTCATGCTGGCTGTCAATCATGCCTGACAACACCGGGCCAGCAGAATCTGTTCTGAAGGCCCTGAGGAGGAGCAGCTCCACAGAGGTGTTTAAGGCACTTTTTGAGTAGGAAATTACAGTTACACCTCAACAAAACCAATATAAGCGACTCAGCTGTGCATTATATAAATAAATTAGAAATTAAATATTTCTAAGACATTTCACACATTTAGTTCGTCAACTAAATCATTTTGGCATAATCAATGTTAACGAAAACAACCGCACAGCACCGGAGCCACCGGGACGGGTGGAGAACAAGCCGTCCAAAACGCTCACCCTGTCACATGTTGTTGTTTGTCAGGTACAACGCCCTGACCGGAGAACTGAAGGCCCCGGTCCTAAACGCGCAGAGCTTTGGAGGACAGTGCAGGAAGGTGTACAACGCGCAGAGCAACGGCTACTACAGACTTCCTAACAATGTCCTGAACTACGACCTGAAGGTGAGAGATGCACCAGCTCGTACGGTCATCTCTTTGTATGTCCTCCTGAATTCACTACTTCGAGCTTTTGGGCAGTATCCCGGCGTTTATGATAATGATGAATGATTAACTGGGGAAATGTTTATGATTTTTGTCTTTTGCTCGCGTCGTGTGTTGATGTGTGGATAAATGCTCTCGCGTTAGGTGACGGTGAACAACGACGAGAGTGACGAGTCTTTCGAGTCGTCCTGGTCCTACATGCAGCACGTTCAGGCCAACGCTCTGTTCACCAACTACAAGCGCACCTTCCACCAGGAGCTGTCGGAAAACAAGGTGCCAGTCAAAGGAAGTGGGTTAGGACTGTGTTTAGACCGGGGGAAGACAGACTTGTTTGGAGGCTAGCAGTAGAACTGGGTTAGCACGTTCAAGTTTGTCTTGAAGCGAAAGGCTCACGTTAATCTGTTGTATTATAAAACTGGAAATAATGCCACATATATGAGCTAATCTTTATATAAAATTTAAAAAAATAATTGTCTTGTTAATACTTTTACTTTTGTTTATCATTTATTTTATTATTTATTACATGTTAGCTTTTAGCTTCAAGACAAACTTGAAAACCCTTCCAAACATTGACCAAGTAATGGTAAAATATGATCATTCGAACGGGTCTAAACTAATCTCCATAGGAAATGCATAGAGCATGAAGTACCGGCACTAGGCCCGATGCTGATTTTCTTGGCCGATATAGCCGACCGATATTTTTGGCCGATTGTTCCAAATGTCTGGTCTATAATCCTGTAAAAACATAAAGCCAACTTGGCCACTCTAGCAGTGGCCGATTTAATTGTATTACTTTTGGTCATTCAATTATAGTTTCTGTCCCAGCTTTGATTAGTTGCCGTTAGCACTAGCATGCTGCCCTTAGCATTAGCAGACTGTTGCTAGCCGCGGCATTTAGCACAGTGATCCAAAATAATCCAATTGAATCCAATTGAGGATGTTAAGACTAACTGAGCAATTAAATTCTCCAGGGTCTGTGCTTCAAAATGACATGCAGCATGTCCATATTGACTGAGGTTTAGTGAAACTTGTATTTAACAAACTTTAGCTAACCAATTTTCATCACGATGTTTCTCTGTTCCCCTGAGGCCAAGGGAGTTGTGGGAGGACTTGTTTTAAAGAGCTGATTTCGCTCTTTCCAATGGAAAAAATTAAACTCTCATCACTTTCGGTCCCAGAGATATCTGCTTTTATCGGCGCTAGATTGGCCGATGGCCGATATTGTATAATTCCAAAATATCAGCCTGACTTATTGGCCGGCCGATATATCGGTCCACCTCTAACTGCCACTCACTACGAGCCACTCCTACCTTTCCCACCCGTCTGCTCTCTACTCCACTGAGAGGAGTGGCCTTTGGCACACAGAGTAGCTGGTTTCTCTCTTCTGATTGGACAAAGAGCTTAACCTGGTCCAGAGCAGGTTTAGCTTTCAAAGCATGTTACCATGAAGCCCCCCATGAGAGACCAACAGGCCCGTTTGGAACCATGAGGCCGTCCTTCTGTGGACCCACCACCTGCAGGAGGAGCCATAGGGGACAGGTGCAATGTGATTTGGGCAGCTCCAATGACTGCCCCCACGACCCGGCAACGGACAAGTGGAAGAAAATGGATGGATGGATGGAGCATGTTACCATTGAGATCTACCTGGTTAGAAAGTGACTCCGCTTCATAGTACCGGCAAACCTCTAATTTAATTTTTAGAGACTAAACCAACAAATCTCCTCTGAACCCAGACCTAACTTGTACATATCCAGGTCTAATTGTTCCGTTTTGTTCTCAGGCACACCGAGTCATCATCCTGAAGAACCGTGTGCTGCTGGGACAGTTTCAGACCTCGGCCCCCGCGTACCTCAGTCTGTCAGAGAGCTTTTGGCGCGCTCTGGTCGCCCTCCCTCTCACCTACGAGTACGCGTCCTACCGCCAGCTCCTGCACACCTACGGGACGCACTACCTGTCCGGAGGGGCTTTGGGCGGGGAGTACACCGCCTTCCTGCAGCTCACGAAACACGCCATGGAGTCCACAAGTAAGAGCCACGTGTTACTTCACGTTCTCACGGGTTGACTTTAAAATGTCCTCACGGCGCAGGTGAAACGCTACTGTGACAAATAAAGTTTCCCGGGGAATTGAGCCAAGTTATGTTTTGCAGGTACCACAGACATCGAGTACCAGAGGTGTTGGAGAAAAGTGAAACGCCGTCTGTTCAGGAAGAAGGTGACGGTGACGTGCGAAAGGCTAACGCAGGCGCTGTCATCGAAGGACAGTGAGTGGACACTTTGCCTCTCATGTCCGATCACGATTTCTTTTATACTTTTAAGTTTTAATTAAGATAACAAGAGACACACAGAGACCAGGATATAGGCCCATAGCTTCAGGCCAGTGCCCTGACCCGGTTACAGATAATAATGCTCTAAAAACTTCCTTTACAGTCAATTCCATTTATAATCAGAAACAATCAAAGAAGTAAATTGACTTAAATACTTTCTTAAGTAGAGTTTTGGAGGATCTGCACTATATTTTGGGAGGATTTTTGTTGAGAACCTTTACTCCACTACATTGGAAAGATAAACATAATGCCTTCTACCCCACTTTATTTCTAAAGTAAAAGGGTAAATTTGGCCATGTATTTGAAGACTGCATTTGAACGACAAGACTAATCCAACCATTCATTCACATTATTTGAGGTTCTTGAGCAGGTATGAAACCTCTTGTGGATGTGTGCAGGGTTCGAGCGCAGCAGCATGCCCATCAAGGTGAACATTGTTGGGGGAGACGTGTCTCTGATCGCCGCCTTGTCAGTTCTGGACCTGGAGAACCCCGAGCGGAACGGAGAACATTACGACAACTGGGCCGCGTCCGTGCAGGACTTCCCTGATATCATCGAGCCCAAGGTACAGCCCTCCACAAGTTCATTCTTATCGGGTGACCAGATGTCCTCATTGTCCCAGACAATTCTAATTCCAGGCAAACTCTATCTGTATAATTTCTACAACACTAACTCATTCATGAATGTTTTCTTAATTTCTTATGTTTTCGAACATTAGTCACGGACCCAGGGCGCGTGGCTTCTCCAGTGCGGCTCATGAAGCTGTCATGCTAGTGATTTGACAGGGTTTTGGAGCCAGCTCTATTATACTGACTATACAGAAATAAGAAAAGGAAAAAAATAGGACAATATTGCTCATGTTTAGACAAACACGGGGAGGTCAGAATGACAAGCCTGTGTTCAACAATGACTTGGAGACAAAGAAAAGGCAAAAACGTTTCAATGGAAAGTCCATGAAAGCAAGGAACTTCCGAAGCCTTACGGTTTCAGAAAGAATGAGGCTATATGTAGGCAAGGCAAGGCAAGTTTATTTGTATGGCACATTTCATGTACATGACAACTCAATGTGCCTCACAGCAACACCAAACACAAAAAAACATTTAAAAACACAATAAAAAGCATTAAAAACACAATCAAAAATCAACAAATTAATTGATAAAATTACATAAAATATATACATACACACATATACACACACACACATATACATATATATATATATATATACATACACATGCGTGCACTGCACATACACATGCACGTATACGTACATACTAAAATTTGTTAAAAAATCAATCTCCATAGGCAACAGTAAAAAGGTGTCCTTTCAGCCTGGACTTAAAAATATTCAGGGTTGAGGCCTGTCTCATGTCCTCGCTGAGGCTGTGCCAGACTTTTGCTGCATGAAATTGAAACGCAGCCTCACCGTGTTTAGTCCTGACTCTGGGAACCACCAGGAGACCCCTCCCTGAGGATCTCAGGGCCCGAGATGGTTCATACGGCTCTAACATGTCAGAGATGGACTTTGGTGCCCGACCGTGAAGAGACTTGTACACAAGCAGAGCTGTTTTAAATTCTATTCTCTGAGCAACAGGAAGCCAGTGCAGGGACCGGAGCACTGGACTAATGTGGTCGTATTTCCTGGATCTGGTCAGGACTCAAGCCGCAGCATTTTGGATATACTGCAGCTCTAACAGCTCGTTTAGAAAGGCCAGTGAGCAGGCCGTTACAATAGTCTAACCGACTGGAGACAAATGCATGAATCAGTCTTTCCAAGTCTGGTTTGGACACTATGTTTTTTATTTTAGTAATGTTTTTAGGTGATAATAGGCCGCTGATGTAATGGACCTAATATGACTGTGAAAATTCAGTTCTGAGTCCTTGATTACCCCTAGATTTCTAACTTGACTTTTGGGTCCCAGTGAAAGAGCTTTGAGATGACCAATGACAACCTCTCTGTGTTTTTGTGGGCCAAAAACGATGATCTCAGTTTTACCTGTATTTAACTGGAGGAAGTTGTTTTGCATCCACACACTTATCTGTCTGATACAATGACAGAGTGTATCTACAGGCCCATGTTCACCCGCTGTCAGTGAAACATAGATCTGAGTATCGTCTGCGTAATTGTGATAGGACACATTGTTACTTGATCCAATGTAATTAGTAATTCGATAATCGGTCCATGGATTCACAAAGCATTCTTAACTCATTGACTGCCAGCCATTTTCAGATCAGAGCGCCCCCCTGTGCCAGAGGTTTTTCAGGATTTTTACAGTTTTTTTCAAGACCCACAGAAAATTGAGTTCTAGGTCTATGTCAACACCAAACCTACCAAAACAAAGATTAGACTCTCTTCTTTCATCTAACAAGGTTTGTTTGTACCTCTTTCCATTATTTAGTAATCGTCCATAGAAAATAGGTGAAATCACCAAAAAGCAGCGAAAACTTACTTTGACGCGGATATTTTTTTTTCTTTAGTGACGCCTCAAACATCTGAACAGTGGTTTCCTTCTATAAAACTGGAAGCGAGAGAAGCAAAACAACTGCTTCTCTCTCGTGTGCGCTGTGATGAGAGGCGCCGCCGGGACGCTATGGCTCGGGGTTAGCATTTTTAGCATGCTAGTCAGCGGCTTTTTTAAGTCTAATACCCGTCTGCTTCCTTGATCCTCCTCCTCCACCATGATCCAACACTTACTACCAGAACCTGTTCAAGTGTAAGTTGCCTGTATTTTTCCTTACGTATATCAAAACAAGTAGCCGCGGTTACTACTTCTGCCCGTGACCGCACCCAAAGAGCACGGCTGCCACCTGCTGACTCAATAAAATAATGTCTACAAGATATTTACATGAAAGGTGCATTACGCCTAACTGCACCCGTCCCCACTGAGAAACCCAATTGGCAGTCAATGAGTGAAGAAGACAGATCTCATAAAAGAAAATGTTTTTTTTATTTTTTTTTATTTTTTCTATTTATATTTATTTTATAGACAGGACAGAAAGAAATGCAATACATGACACACATAAAAAAACAAATTATACAAAAACAAAAATAATACAAAAAAAAAGGGGAGGGAGTGGTACAGTTCATAAAAAATAATATTAAAATGTTTAAAGAAAAAGTATGGCAACTACAGAAGCCAGGTTATTTGACCTGAAATGAAATTATTATTACCAGCAACAATACTAAACAAAACATCAAGGAACATTTTCAAGATGTTAATGTTCATAGCTTCTTGCCCTATTTTTTTTTTAATATATATATATACATATACATCATGTTGACTATGCACAAGGACACGCCCTCTAATCTTCCATATATGGGCATATGGGTGAGAAGTACTACTTTTTATTGACTTTTTGAAGTAATTGCACTATTTGTATTTATATAATTTGATCACACAGTACTTTTTACTTCTACTTGAGTAGTATCATTTAGCCTTTTTTTTCCACCAATTATAAAGTTATTTTGTTTGTCCTCTTACATCATTATAAAAATAAACTGATCAGTGTTTTTCTCTCAAATAATTGTATTTAAATAATAGATTGACCATGAGAAAGGAATAATCATTTTTGGGTCCATTTTGACAGGGATAATATTCTAAAACTGCAGACTTTAACACTTTCAGCCTGTATGCAGATTTGTGCATAAGGACGTTTCCTAAATGAGGCCCTAGTACTGAATATGACCGTCCCAGGCCCTGACGCTTGGATTTCGGTAACGTCTTCTTTACCCCCTGCTGGGCAGCTGCGCCCTCTGTACGAGCTGGTGAAGGAGGTGCCGTGCTCCGGTCTGAAGAAGTGGTATCTGCGCCGGGCCCTGGGGCAGTTCCTCTCAGAGCAGGACCCCTGTCAATGCAGACCCTGTCACAACAACGGTGCCCCTGTGCTTTCAGGGGCCCAGTGCACCTGCGTGTGCCGACCCGGGACGTCCGGGGCTGCCTGCGAGAAAGGGGCTGTCATCGGAGAACAGCCTGGTGAGACCTCTGCGGGACAGGACACGGGGCGAAAGTAGGACTAAACCAAGACTAAAGTAGGACTAAAGTAGGACTAAAGCAGGATTAAAGCAGGACTAAAGTAGGACTAAAGCAGGATTAAAGCAGGACTAAAGTAGGACTAAAGCAGGATTAAAGCAGGACTAAAGTAGGACTAAAGCAGGACTAAAGTAGGATTAAACCAGGACTAAAGTAGGATTAAAGTAGGATTTAACCGGGATTAAGGTTAGCCTGGTGAGACCAGAATGATTCCCCTCTGTATTTTTTTATCCAGCGGGGGATCAGTCTGGTCACCCAGTCAACGCTCGCGCCTTCCGCAAAATTAATCCGTTCACGTCCAATCTGAATCGTTTATTTGCCGTGACGTGTTGTTAGCGAGCAACGTCACTCACGGGACGCGGAAGTCCCTCAATAACAATCTACGAACGATGCACGAAAGAGAGAAAGCGTGTCTCCAGTCGACGGTAAATGACCAAAAAACACATCGACAGTAGGTGAGTTTCGTTATTCATAATCCTGCGCAAATATTAACGCAAAACCGCTAATAACACCACATCAACGGCAGACGCCCGCCCTTCGCTGATTGGTTTACTCCACTTCCTGTTTGTCTGCGTATCTACCGCTGTGGGAAATGGATTCGACGCAACGGTGACCAGACTCACCGGCTGGTACAGCAGTGAGTCTGGATTTTTCCAGGCTAGATTAAGGTAGGACTAAACCAGGACTAAAGCAAGACTAAAATAGGACTAACGTAGGACTAAACCAAGATTAAACCAGGACTAAAGTAGGATTAAACAAGGATTAAAGCAGGACTAAAGCAGGATTAAACAAGGATTAAAGCAGGACTAAAGCAGGAATAAACCAGGATTAAAGTAGGACTAAATTAGGACTAAAGCAGGACTAAAGTAGCATTAAACAAGGATTAAAGTAGGATTAAACCAAGACTAAAGCAGGACTAAATTAGGATTAAACCAGGATTGAAGCGGGACTAAAGCAGGACTAAAGCAGGACTAAACCAGGACTAAAGCAGGACTAAAGCAGGACTTTTAAAGACTAGCAGACGCAGCGTTACAACCCTCACAGTGACAGACACATATTATTTTCTCCTATTGGCGTCTTCAGGCCTCACCAGTTCCAAACCGTACTAACATTTTCAGTACCTTCATGTCTTCCATCAGGGCGTGTGTCTTGGCTCATGTCTTCTGTCCTCTGTCACCAGGAGTGGTGCACGGAGGCTGGAGCTGCTGGTCGCCGTGGAGACCTTGTTCTGGGGGTCACAAGTCCCGCTCCCGTCGCTGCACTAACCCCGCTCCCAGCCGAGGGGGGGCCCAGTGTATCGGGCTCGGCGTGGAGCGGCAGCTGTGTGAGGGGCCAGACCTGCAGTACCTCAGGTCAGTCTAACCCCCTCTCGCTCAGCGGTCGTCCCATGATCGGAGGTTCGAATCCCGCCTCCTGAAGGTGCCCACTGTCGTTGCGTCCTCGGGCCAGACACTTCACTCCCCTTGCCTCCAGTGTCTGTGTACCTTGGTACAGAACCGTGGGAAGACATTTTAGTTAGGGGGTGCTGAGGAAATAATATTAAACCCCAAAAACTCTTTTTCTGTGCATATATTTCCTATTTCTTAATATTGCATGCAGTCCTCAAACTACCCACCAGGGGGTGCTGCAGCGCCCTCAGCACCCTGGGTTCCCACGGCCTTGCCTTGGTATATGAATGAGCGTGTGAATGGGTGAATGGGTTGAGACCCCCCGCAGAGAAGGCTTTGGAGAAGACTCAAAGACTACTCAAAGATGGGTTAAAACACATAGGGTATGTTTTTGAAAAGAGAACAACATTTGTACCATATTAAAAAACTGTCTTGAACACCCCCTTAAAGTAAAGTAAAACTGCTTAAATGTGTATTTTTTTACCTTCCACCACTGGTCGACAGTAAAACCATTGGCGATGTTTGTCTCCGATCATATCGTACCTTCCTGTGTGGCTCATGTTCGTTCTGTGTGGCAGGTTGATGGAGCCTCAGTGTTTGGGCCTGTCGGTGCCTCCTCCCAAAACATGCCCCTCTCCCCCCCCCCTGAGCAACGGCTTTGTGCGGGTCAGTATCACACACGGTCCCCACTGAGGTCATGTCAACTCTTCAAGGCCTCAGTGCCATTTCAACATTAGTGGGTGGATCTAATAATAAATGGATTATTACCCACTAATTTAACATTTGGATTTGTACTTTTGCTTAAGGCGAGACGCCGCAGGTGAATAGGGAGACTTTCTAAATGTAGAGATATCAATTTGAAACTTTTGCTGTAGATTGTCATAAATATGTGAAAAAATGTATCTGTCAGTTTCATTAAAAAATAAGGCCTTTTTCTGCACAAAAATAAGAAGATTTCCCATATTTTTGGCGGCAAAATCTGAATAATGGATTGAGCCAGGTTGATATTTATGGTATTATTTTGTTGACAATATTAGTTACGAAGCCGTTTTAAGAGGGGATTTTGGATATCTTTGGATAAGCTGTTTATTAGTGGAAAAATCAAAACATTTAATTTCGCTCCTTTTTTTTTTTTTATTCAAAGCAAGAAGAAAATAGCCCTTGAAATGTTTACTATATTATAAATTATTATTAGATTACTCGAAAGGGTAATATATGACTGATTTCTGATTACTCCATTGAAAAGTAACTTAGTTGCTTTACTGATTACTTGATTTTAAAAGTAATAAAGTTAGATTACAAGTTACATTATTAGTTAAATTCAGCTGATGACAAAACCTTTTTCCAACATTCAATTTATTGGAAGTGCATTTTAACAGTGACATCAACAAAGCTGACGCCGACTCAGAAAAGTGACGCATTTCCATCTCTCTCCCCGACCAGTGTGAGTGTTTTTAGGCTGAAAACGTGACTTATGTTACGTCATTATGTTTGGAAATAGTAACGCCTTACATTACTAGTTAATGAAAAGAGTTAACCGATTACAATTATCTGTTACTGAGTAATTAGTTACTGGCATCACTGATCACGAAATATTGAATAATTGCAATTTCTGTTCTCAGATGAAAGTTTTTATGTTTAGCGACCAATTTGGCCCAACACCTGACAAGTGTGCCTGTGGTGTCTCCCCTGAAAGGTCCCGGATGCCTGTGGACAGATAGTGACGCTTTTTTGACTTGTTTTTGTGTAATGTTCAGAACGCCAAAGACGTGTACCTGGTGGGGGACAGGGTGGAGTTCTCCTGCATACACGGATATCACCTACAGGGCGGCGCTCTGTCCACGTGCTCTGAGCAGCAGACATGGAGTCCAGGGAGCCGGCGCTGTGAAGGTCAGACTTTCAGCTCATTGTAGCCGATGTTCATGTTTCATTTGGTCTAAACTAACTTCAAGTTCATCATCTGCTCTGCCAGCAAATATGAACAAAGTTGAAACTATTTTTTCACTGTAGTATCAAAAAAGTGGTAGCAATTTTTTTTGATCACACATGCAATAGTGCGACTGTGGTCAGTTGAAAGGACACAATTATTATTTTATTATTTTGTATTATTTAATTGCCAACTTTTTATGATCAATGAGACAAATAAAGCCCATCTTAAAGACACACATCATACATTTTGTATTATTATTATTATTCCTAAAATCGGCATTAAATCACAAACCCGTGGAAAAACATTGCAAGATTCTGTCACAATGGTGTAACGCAGTCATTTATGTGATATTTACTGCTGTTTACTTGAAATTCCTATAGGCAATAACAGACTTTACTTTACCCCTCAATTTTAATGAAAAATGTGGAAGTTGTAAAAAAAAAAAAATAAAATAAAATAAAAACAGGTGCTAGGCTGTGATTGAGGGTTAATAAACTTTGGGAATGAGCACAAACAGCGATTAGCGATTAAACCAGAACTAAGTAACTCGTGCCCCTAGAGGCCATAAGCGCCACTGCAGGTGTCGTAGCAAGTTGTGTTTTTTTTTACTCATTAATTGTCCGTGAGAGTAAATACTACGCTGACAGAAAAGACAAAGGGACAGAGGGATATTGTACATCCAATTACACAATGGAGATCATTGTTTTCACTCAAACCTGGCTGCAAATACTGTTTAAGTGGCGCTAGCCCGCAGTTAGCTTTGCCCGTTAGCCTGTTAGCTTCTTCTTCGTGATTCCATTAGTGTGTATTGGTGACTCCGACCCGGTGGCAGCAAAGTTGTGGTTGGTGGTTTTCTGGCCAGAGACACCAGGGGGGAGATGAAAGACCCCCCAAACATCCCATTCACACTAGTATTACCCCCAGAGGGACCACGGAAAGGATGTATTAAGGTAAACAAGTTACTTTGTACTGCTTTAAAACAAGGCTAAACAATTTATATTCTTTTTTTTTTTACACTTGACCAGCAATGAAAAAGTCCACAGCATGGTCATTTTTCAACTTTTTTCGGCTCATGAAATATTTAAAGATGGAAAATGTGAAAACCCCAGACTAACTAATGCTATTTAATGACTTTCCTCATTAGGGTAACAAATGTCATAATCCAGTCACAAAGTAGGCCCTATGTGTTTGTGTGTATGCCGTCATCATCTGAATTCAGGCTCTGAATAGCAGGTTCTAAAAAAATAGTTTATTTCATCTGTATGTAAAATAATTGCACGGTGGGATCAATAACGTCTTCTTGTGAACCCATTCTGTCCCTCAGCGTCTCTGTGTGCGGCTCCTGTGCTCCGGGCCGACGTTAAAGCCACGCCTGTAAAAGCGGTCTACGAGATGGGAGACAGCGTGTCCCTGTCCTGCCCCCCGGGCCACGTGTTGGACGGGGGCGTGTCTCCGAGCGTGTGCAGCTCCAGCCTGCAGTGGTCCCCAGCCCCCGAGGAGACGCGCTGCAAACTGGGTACGGGCCTATTCAGTCAAACGAAAATGAAGAATGATGAACAAAAAATGAGCTAATAGCAAATACATGATCAAAATATCGCTAAAATACTCGAGTACAGGACTTTAATGATCCGACAAATCCATTAAAGTTGAAAGACCCGTGCCGTCTGATAGGGATGTAACGATTCACTCAAGCCCCGATTCGATTCGATTTCTGATTTGAAGTTCCCGATTTCGATTTTTCCCGATTTTTTTTAACCCTTTTTTTTTTTTTTTTTAAAGAATGACCTTGTAACAAATTGCAGCTGTCTCAGTAAGAGAACTTTACATTACAAACAATTACATGAAAATGAACTATAATCATTTTGACAGAGTGCTTGTAAATGTACATGTTTTCAGCATAAATAAGATGTGTAGCAAAGCAAACATTTTGAGATTATATTTATTTTACCAAACTTTTTTTTTTTTTTTTGCAGTTTGAACATAATACTATCATTTAGAGCTAATTTTACAGTTTTGTTCCCCCTTGAAGCCTCACTGCCTCCGGTGCAGCCTTTGTAAACATAAGGAGGAAAAAGACCTGACAGCTCCTGTAGGTATTGGATTATTTGACAAACGGACATTTGATGAGGATTTCAGCAGAATCAGAGCAGGTCAGATGTTTGTCAGTTTACGATCTTTGGTAAACTTCTGTCAAAATGCTCAACTCTGCGTTAGCCGCTAACGCTAATCTCGTAGCCGCTAACTTTAGCTGCGTCTGTTGCTTCCATGCCTGCACGTGTTTGTGTTTACATGGTGTGGGTGTGTTGGGTCTGAGGCGGGGGAGGTGTGGAGCTCGTCTTGAGAAAAAGTAAACGTTTTTAGAAACAACGAGCTAGTATGTTCCGGTCTGTTTCGGTCGCGCAAAATGGAGTAGCTGAGGGTGGCTTTAAAATCGATTCTTTTATTTTTTACATCGATTCACATTTTACGCATATTAAATCGATTTTCGATGAATCGTTACATCCCTACCGTCTGATGTTCCCTCAGCCCCCACAGGCCTCCCACCGCCCTCCGGACTGCCCTGTGCGCCGTGGGAGAGCGTCGGGCGCAGAGGCTGTGTGTGTAAGATGCCCGCTCAGTGCCAGTAAGTCGACGTATGATCTACAATGGTCCACAGTATGGTTTTAATATTGTCATTCTCCGTCCGCCTTAAGTTCCAGTGGGTTTTGTCCGTCTGAATCTTGTCTGTGCTCGTGTAGGCCGTCTCTGCGTCTGTGTGCCGACCTGGGCCTTTTCAAGCGCGCCCTGGGGGTCTGCCAGTTGGGGGCGCTGCGCTGCTTGGGCAGAGGCTTAACGCTGCTCTCGGACGAGCAGTGTGCGTGGGAGGAACCGTCCTGCGGGGACTGTGAGCCTGGGACCAAGTGTGACGGTTGGTACCATCTCTCTGTAGACAAGCCCCTCAGCGGGACTATAAATACTGCCTAATAACCAACACTTATTGTATCAAAAACAGCTTTTTTGTTCTTGTTTATATACGTACTTGCGCCATGAACCAAACCGAACTGGCTTGGTTCATTTATTTTTCTCCCTTTCCAGTGTTTACATCTCTGCTTCTGCGGGACAAAGTTAGCGCGCTGTTGTGAAAAGTGATGTGGAAAAAACAACAGCGTCTGGGCCCAATATGTCTCATATTTGATAGAAAGACTTTTTCAGAGGGGCTTTTGAATAACTTGTTTAGTCTTTATATTCCGTTAAGTTTAGTTGTAACGCGAGTCCAAAAAACCAATAAACTGCGCTGAGAAACAAAACGGAAAGCAAGTACATATATGCTTGGTTTTATTATGAAGAATATAGATAAATTCATCCATCCTGGGCCCTCCACGAGGCCTCCTCCCAATAGGACATGCCTGGAGCACCTCCCGAGGGAGGCGACCAGGAGGCATCCGGAACAGATGCCCTAGCCACCTCAGCTGCTCCTTTCGACGTGGAGGAGCAGCGACTCTACTCTGAGCTCCTCCCGGGTAACTGAGCTCCTCACCCGATCTCGGAGGGTGCGCCCAGCCACCCTGCGAAGGAAACTCATTTCGGCCGCTTGTATTCGCAATCTTGTCCTTTCGGCCATTACCCAGATCTCATGACCATAGGTGAGGGTGGGAACGTAGATCGATCTGTAAATCGATAAATACAGAACATATTCAAACCAATTTTCTTTCTTGGATCTGGTTAAACATTTATTATCAGAAAACCATGAAGCCGGTGTGATTAAACCTATTTGATACTTATATTTATTTACAGTAAGGTTTTCAATACATATGCAGATTGCATATAATGCAGTTTATTTTGATGACTAATATCATTTCATGGCATCAACAAATTTGAATATACAGGTCAAATATTAATCTCTTGGAGCTGGTGTTGAATCATTGCATCGGATCATTTCATATCAGTGGTTTTTGCAGCTGTATCATAAAATAATCTGATTTTGGGGGTATTAGGCCTCTGGAGTATCGGCAATATGCACCTAACAGCATTTTCATTCTTAACTAAACTTTTGTTTCGATTTGCAATGAACGATGAGTGTATTGCGTAGTTAGCTCACACACTGAAAGTCTACTTAATTGTAAAGCCTAACTTTTGCCTGACCTTTTCTCCGCAGAATCTTCAGATAAATGCATTTGCCAGAAAGTGTCTGACTGCCCCCCAGGCTCCGCCCTCTTATGTGCCAGATATGGTAACAGCAACGTGGCGATCAGCGAGTGTGAGGTCGGGGCCCGCAGGTGCGCTGGGGAATCGGTTAACGTGATTGCCATAGATGCCTGCCCTGATCAGTGAGGGAGGAGGGAAGATGTACATAGTCAAAACATTGATGTAAATATGTATATATGGACTGGAAATACTGGACAAATAAATATGTTATTGATAACCATCTGTGTCATGATTATTTATACAGCTAATGATTTATGAGGTGAGACTATCCATATTGTAACAGATAGAGCCACCATTGTCAGAAACAAGGCAGGTGAAGTGTCTTGCCCAAGGACACGACGACAGTGTGCTCCTGCAGGATTCAAACCGCCGATCCTTCAGTCACAAGATGAGCCGCTCTGTGCCACTGTCAGTAGACTGAAGCAGAGCTCGTGTTGGGCAGTGTCTCTGCTGGACAAGGCATGTGTGCCTGGAGAAAGATTAACCAATCACCTTACAGCATCCAGACCCACCCCATGATTTGCATACACTAAGAGGAATACAGAAATAAATTAATAAATACAAAAATAAATACAGAAAAACTAAAATAAAAAAATAAAAATGCATCAAGAAATAAATACCAACTAAAAAAAATACAGAAATAAATACAAAAAATACAGAAATAAAAATATAAATAAATACAGAAATAAATAAATAATCTTTATGTTATTTATTTGTGTTTATATAGAAATACAAAAATAAATACAGAAATAAATAATAATAAATAACTACATAATACAAAAATACAGAAATAAATATATACATAAATGTATAAATACATGCAGAAAAAATTCACTAATTACAATAATGCATGCATTTCTTTGTAAAGTTGATCTTTATTTTATATATATATATATATATATATATAAAATAAATACATAAATAAATAAACACAAAAATAAATAAATGCAGAAATAAATACAAATTGTTAATCAAATGTTTCATGTCATGACATGTGTTAGCTAAGTCATGCTTTAGCTAAATCTAATCTAAAGCATAATAAAGTAGACAGAACGTCACCTAAAAGCTTCTTTTGTGCTTAGTTGTACTGTAAAATATTTTGGATTGATGTTCAAAACTATCTCTCCCGGAAAATTTGACAATTAATTATTTTAAATGCCAAAGATGTATGTATCTATTTTGATCGAAAAATTGATAGAGATATGAAATTTGTTATTCAGCTTTATATTTTAATGGGAAAATATCACCTACATAAAATGAAATGGGCTGACAACAAAACAAACTTCTATACTTTTCTTGCAGACATGAACCTATATATTTACTATTAATTCAATACAAAATAAAAAAAAGCAGGTAAAACAATGTATATACTAGAAAAGTACAGTCTTACTCCTGGCTCCTCTTAATATTTTTGGTATTAGTGTATTATCTTCCTCTGGTAAAGTGTAATGTATCCCCTGGCACTATTTCCTCCTTGTTGTAACTACATGTATAAACGTTAATAAAAAATAAATGAAAAAAATAAAAAAAATGGTGCTTAGTTTACTAGTAATTAACATTCGTCTCTAGCTGTTGGATTAGGAGGAGCCCAGCTGTAACATCCAATCAACACTGTCCGTTTAATGACAGCCATTTAAGTTTTCCAATAACAAATCTTATCACTTTATTTAGAGGTTTCATTAATGAATTTAATCTGTACTGCAAATCTTTAAAAGTTATGAAATTAAAAAAAGCAATAGAGCTTCTAAGTCAAATACAGCATTTTAAATTAACTGACCCTTAATCCTGAAGATGTATATACATTTATTTATTTTATTATTATTTCTTTGAGTTAATGTTGCCAATTAATATGATTATTTATTTTTATTTTTTTTACACTTTGCTTAATATTGCACTGTTCTATGCAATTATTTTTTCTACTCAACCGAATGTGCCTTGAAAGGCTGTGAACTATGTGAACTGTTAAGTGCCTTAAAGTTTGTAAATGTTGAATAAAAAAATAAAAAAAATAAAAAAATCTTATCACTTTTCCGTGTTTGTATTGTCCAGCCAATCAGCGTCCTCCCCTGAGTCACAGCTGGAGAATGCGGAAGTGAGTGGAAAGAGCGCCGAGATTCAACTTCCAGACGTTTGAGAAGGTATGTGGCTAAAACTTCGTATCTGCTGCTTATAAATCTGCTTTACGGGGGTTATTTATTAAGAAACACAATGTTTATTAACCCACAATTGTAATTAAGTGAGACGCTGCCGCAAATAACCGTGTAGGGTTCGCAAAACCTTATAAACGATCCGTAAATGAATGTTGTTTTGCTGCTAACACAACGTTTCTACGGTGCGCTCGCGTATCGATGCGCAGGTGGAGAGCACTTTGAAGCCGCATTTTTATCGCAGATTCTTTAGTAGTTTGGGGTAAAAACGACCCCAGCCCAGTGAGTATAATTTTGCCCCCTCGAAATGACCAGGTAACTCAGATGTCTGTTTTTTGTAAGTTTATTTCGAGCTCAAACATTTGACAGGAGGTAACATAGGTCCCACATCCCACAGGTGTACAGCGGCTTAGGCCGCGGCTCGACTATTGCGCCACAGCTCCTCCTATGGGAGGCTATGGGCCCAGCTTTAACCATTTTGGCCAAGTCATGTGACAGTGCTTCCGGTTCAACCCATAAAACATACAATATAAACGGCAGTGTATTAAATTTGCAACGATTAATAAATATTGTTATTTACAGTGAAACCCTAACATGAATAATAAAAAGCGCTTAAGCACTTGTGCAAAAAAGCAACATGTAGGAAATGGGATGGCAACAATAACACTGTACTACACATTATGGCAATAACAACGGAAGTAGGGATCGCAAGACTATGACACTTTTTACTTTTCTGACATTGAATTTGATGTATTTCTGATTGCAACATATTTATTTTAATTAAGCCAAATATAGCCAATGCTGTGTCCAAACTAACATCAAACCATGTTTTAAATGTTTTGCACCTTGTGTATTAAATGCCGATTTACATTTTGTAGAAGGTGTCTTGAGCATGGATCTATTATAAGTAGTGCTGAGTACCTTTTAAATCTCGCCACATCCGGCCCGCGAGATGACTCAATCCGGCCCACGATTTGTAGGGCATATATTCCTGAGTATGTAAAAAAAAAAAAAAAAAGTAAGTCTCTAGCCTATTCCTTTGCGGAGGTATGATTTTTTTTTTTTAAAGAAATTACCAGAATGCTCACTCCAGCCACTAGGGGGGCTGCTTAAATAAAAAATAAAAGGAAATAATTCCATACGTGTCCAGCAGAGGGCACTGACATGATAAGAGATCAGGATATAAACAACACATTGGCTACAGTATTTACTTCAATGGCTACAGTCCAGTCAGGCTCATTATTAATTTATTGAAAAAAGTTTCCTATAGTAGTATTTTCCCAGTCAATACAGATTTTCATTTTGGAGCTTTGAATAACGATGCACACATATGCGCGTCCTTGGCTTGATATGGCTAAATATGATATAATAATAGTCCTACTAAATACCAGTATCAGATATTCTAAATACACAATTTAGTGTAATGTACACAATAGGATAATGTTGCAGAATAAGTTCGAGTTATTGTTGGTGCGGCCCTCCAACTCAATTCAGGCTTCTTATGTGGCCCCTTATGAGAATTAATTGATATCGAAACAAAGCTTTAGGTACTACTGGTATCGGGAAGAATTAAAGTATTGAAAGCCAATACCAAAAAAAAAAAGATACCCTTTTAGAGTTTTGATGCCTGTTGGTCCAGGGACGCAGTTGGAATTGTAAAGCAAGTATCATTAAAGCACCGGTATCGGGGAAAAATGTAACAGTACCCAGCCCTAGCCCCGAGTTGTTTGTTTCGCGGTTTTGAAGTTGGGTAGACCTGGCTGGTAACTTTTACTCCCACTGCCACTTTAGTCACTTGAGTCTTGAGTCTAATATGAGTTTTTTTCCCCTCGTGTTTTACAATGAATCTACCTCCGTCAATGGGCTTGTATGTCATTAAATATAAGCAGAAAATGTGACTGGTAAAAAATCAACTATCCCTGTGCCTAAATGTAACCATTTCCAAACTCTTGGCACTGACCCTGTAACCGGAGAAAATAACGTTGTTCTGCTTATTTTTATGTGTACTGACCTACGTGAAATGCCCCTTGTTTACTTATTTAAACTATTGCTTTCATTAAACATGGACGTGGCTCTTCAAAGACCGGTGTAAAATCTTGTATCAGATTAAAATTCTAACTGTATTTTTCATTTAGGTCCCGCTCTGTTGTGTGTGTTTTTTTATTCAAGATGAGCTTCAGCCCGACCTCGTGTAGCCCTCAGGCCAGCACCATCCAGGAGCAGAGAGAGCGCTGGGACCGAAAACGCACCAGGACCACCAAAGAACTGGTCCAGACAGAGCAACGGTACTGCCAGCAACTGCAGCTCATCACCACTGTGAGTAAACGACAGCAAACTGGCGAAAATGTATTGGAAAAATCACGACTCAACACATTTTTACCATCACAAATACCAAAATGAAGGTTTAAAACATCACATATGCATTTTTTTTGCTCAAAAGTTGCACGTTTTGTCCAATTCGCTTTCTTCGTTTGATGAAATGTTTACAAACCTTGAGAAATAAAATGTAGTTTGTGCTGATTTTTCCTCTGCGTTTGTGGCATTAAAATATTAGTATTTGGGCATTAAAATTGTATAAAAAAGCATTACATTTGACTGTATAAACCATGACTTAGCAGGGGTACTTGGAAATCTAAAAAGAAGGCAAAACAGAGCAGAACTATAAAAATAAAAAAAAGAATTTCCCGGTCCTCTGTTTGAGCGTGCTGGGCCGAGAGGAAGCTCAGAGGAGATTTCTGGATGAAGTGAAAGGACATGAAGGTAGAGCAGAATTGCACCTTTTGACTTTCTCTCATTCCTCAGTATTTTGTGGAGATCTTGAACGCCAAAGGAACCCTGAAACCCGTTGCCAGAGAAAGCATCTTCAGTTCAATAAAACACATCCACAACGTGAACCAGTGAGTATCCCCTGCTCCGTCTGACCCTCCCCTGAGGCTATACTGGAGATTCCCCTGTTTCTCTCTTGCCAGGGCGCTGCTGGTTCATCTGGAGAACGGGTACATGGGGCGAGGCTTCGAGCAGTTCTGTCCTCAGCTCCATCACTACAGCGCGTATGTGGACAACATCTACAACGCCCACAGGACGCTCGGGGTACGCTCGTCCGTTCACTTGAATGTCTGAAATTCTTTCTCTCCGCTTTGTTTCAGTGAGTGCGACGCATGGAATACAAGTAAAAAGTTTCACATTTTGGAGCATTAAAGTGATAGTCTGTGAGTTTGCAAAGTGAGGTGAGGAGAGAAACAATCAAACTCCTCCCCTCTTTACCCAGAAAGCCCTTCTTAGTTTGCAAAATGAGGACAGCAGGAACAGGATTTTTAAAAGTAAACGATCAAGCTCCTCCGCCTCCCTCCTGATTAGACCTGACAGGCTGGTTCACAGGAAAAGCTCGTCTCATTGGTCGGTGCGGGAGGATACGAGACTCCACTAGAGGGGGCAGTACTGCAGTTTTAAGCACTTGGACCAAACACTGTCACGCAAATAAATTACTTTTAATGATAGTTTTTATAATTATAAAGAATATTATTTTGGGGTTGATTTATTACTTTTTAAATAGGACTGTGGTTTATTTAAATGTAAATGAAGTCACCATCTATAGATCTATAGACTCATTTTCAGTGTGTAAGTCAGGGATAATTTATAAAAGTTGTACAAAGCACATGAAAAGGTGTGCGTGTGTGCGTTATCGTAAGCATGTATCGCGTATCGTATCGACTCGTGTGGTACCCAGAGGTTCCCACCCCTAGATAAGTTCATCGAAAATACAAAAATGATGGTTTAAATTCTAAAACATAATCAGTTGCAGCTGTGGCTGAAATGTTTTTTTTTTTGCTATAAGGTTGTGCATTTTTCCAATTCTCTTTCCACTGTTTGATGAAATGTTTTTTCTGTGTTTGTGGCCTTAAAATACAGTATTTTGGCATTAGAAATGTCATTAAAAAGCATTTGATTTGACTTGCTTCTGCCTGTATAGACCCTGTTATTGTTGAAAAAGCATGAAATAAGCCAAAAAGCTGAAATTATGATGGAAACGACAGTCATTTTAACAGATTTAAGTAGTGATTCTAGAGTTGAGTTTAGAATATAGAATAACCTCAGCAGAAGGCACAAAGCGCTGCAATCTGTGCCTGTCCCTGACGCCATCTTACCACACGGTGATGGAGGAGGGGCTGGAACTGCACCAACATCTTGGTTGGCAGCTTGAGTGGGTCTGGAACTATCCTGAAGTCCACGATCATTTCCACTGTGGTTTGAAATGGCAAAATAATTGTAACATTATTGTCCTAAGTCTTTGCAGTTATTTGCCTTTCATTGTTTATTTGTGAAGTCGTACCTACACTGAAACCTGTAGCTGAGGCCTCGTTCCCATTCCAGACGCAGCTGAAGAAGAGCAAAGCTTTCCGTTGCTTTAAGAAGCTTCAGGAGAGCAGGCTGGAGTTCAGAGGACAGAGCCTGGAGGAGCTGCTGGAGCTGCCTGTCACCAGAGTCCAACAGTAAGACGAGAATGACCTTCATATTCTCTGTAATACGGTTACAGGTCACGCGTAAGACGGTGAGGGATAAACATCACCTCAAACTGTAGTACAGGTGTGGACCACAGTGATGTTACTCACAGAGGTCCAAGGAATGTTTAGGGAGTTTGAGAATATTCAGAGCGTTATACTAAGAAAAAGGTCCTTCTGGTACCAAAACCAAACTGTCCCTGCGTTTCCCTCAGATATAAGCACTTCCTGGACGACCTGGCCGCCAACACCAGCCCTCACCACCCGGAGTTCCAGCAGCTCTCACGTAAGAAACTCTAAAGGTGCATTCAGACCCAACGCGGTGCGGGTGATTACTCTATATTGTCAATGTGAAATGTGTCTCATGAGGCTGGACAGACAGGTTCTGCACACTCCAGACCACATGTTGAAATAATATCCGGGAGAGGCGAGGTTTGTGTCAAGTGTCTGAGAAAACATTCTATTGTCACCAAAGGACAAGTAAAGACTCGGTAAACTATTTTCATGCACAACTTGGTTCTCAGTAAGTGCATGTGGGAAAAACCCAGGGTTTGATTGCAAGTGTTTACAGCGACCAAATAGAAGAGGTTTGACCGGTTAGGATAAATGAGTGTGTTTGAGAGTGCGTATGGGGGACGACGGATGGAAATTAAATTAGCCCATGGCTACAATCCGGTGTGGCTTGTTCATTAACATGCACTGTCCCGACCAAATAAACCCATTCAAACTAAAACTAACTAAACACACCTTTTAAAGCAGTACTGAGTAACTCTAGAGGCCATAAGCGCCACTGCAGGTGTCGCGTCATGTTGCATTTTTTTACTCATTAATTGTCCGTGAGAGTAAATACTACGCTGACAGAAAAGACAAGGGGAGAGAGGGATATTGTACATCCAATTACACAATGGAGATAATTTTTTTCCCTCAAACTAGGCTGGAAATTCATTTTAAAGTGGAGCTAGCCCGCAGTTAGCTTTGCCCGTTCGCCTGTTAGCTTCTTCGTTGTAATTCCATTAGTGTGTATTGGTGACTCCGACCCCCCCCAATCATCCCATTAACACTTGTATTACCCCCAGAGGGACTACGAAAAGGATTTAAGGTAAACAAGTTACTTAGTACTGTTTTAATACTCAATTGAGAAACATAGTGAATTTGCGAACGTGATTGGATTTATAATTTGCACTGATTTTTTTAAACAACTGAGAAGAATGTTATTATTATTTATTTGTCCTTTATTTCACAGAGAGAGCAAATACATTAAGAATAAATTCCAATTTACAACGTTGACCTGGAACTAAGTTCTTGACGCTACTAAAAAGGACATGAAAGGGGGTAGCAAACAGGAAACAGGCTACAGGAAACTGAAATCGTATCATGAGTAAAACATTGAATATGAACTGCAAAACTAATACAAGAATCAAATACCTTTCAGAACATGTTTGTAGAGCTCTAAACTCCAGTCATGCCTCACTGCTAAAAGGTCATAGGTTAGATTCCCTAGCCAGTGGGGCCATTAAACTAAAAACATGTTTAGTAGGGTTCTCGTCTAAGATCAGGACTCCCCTTAACAAGACATCCTGAGTCTTAACTTTCCTACTTAAATAAGGGTCAACTGGAACAAGTCCCTGGTTTAGTCCTGCTTTAAGCTGAGGACACACTACTGGAGTTTTATCCCAATTTTGAGCCCGACTTACCTCTCCAAGTTCGGGGAAGGGTGACCTGAGTAGCCCCCCTCACATATAATTCTCTGGTGGTGCCTCCTCATGGCTGTGGTGTTGCGCTGCGATTGTGTTACGACTATCGGGTTGCAGCCTCCAAAACCTCAAACATGTCTGAACATATATATGATTGTCCCGTGCAACTCGCTGCCACCTCCTCTCCCAAGATGTCACTATACCACGTGTGTCTCTCTTGCTGCTGATATGAGTGCATGAAAGACCAGTGTTGTCTAGGATCCTGTTTCTGGGTCCTGACTTCATGTTTGGGGTCTTATGTAGGGCTAGTGCGTTGTTGATCCAAGAAGAAAGGTCAAGGGAATCAATAGAGCATTTGAAAGATGGTGAACAACATGTGCTTGAAATACTGTATTTGACATTGTTGGTAATAATTTAAACATCCATTCAATGATTCACATGATGGCGGGTTGTGCAGGAGGGTTTGCGGGAGCTAGAAACGAGTTGGGGCAGCAGCTTATGCTCAATTGTCTCCACCTTCACAGCTCTAACGGTAAGAAATGAGTGGTGCAGCTTTAATGTAACTTTCTTATGTAGTTATGTTTCTGCTTTAGGAGCGTCTGAGGTGGTCTCTGAGCTGAGCGCCCGCATTGAGGAGAACGCCAGACGCCACGAAAACCAGCTCCAGCTCCAGAGAGTCCAGCGGCTCATGACCAACCGCAAAGTCCGAGTCAATACACCAGGTAACCACTACCGCCACTACAACTTGGGCGGCACGGTGGCGCAGCGGTTAGCACTCCCGGGTTCAACAATTTGCTGAAAGTCTCTCTTCACAACCGTTTGTGCTGAACCGTTGTACAGTATTACCGGAGAACAGTAGGATTATAGCAGGATATGTGTGACCTGCCTGGTTGTGTGTGTCTCAGGGCGCTGGTACATCCGCGAGGGCTGGCTAAAGGTGGTGCCTCCTAAAGGCTCGGAGGCCAAAGCGCAGATGTTCTTCCTCTTCTCAGACATGCTGCTGCAGACGCGACGCTCTAGCTCCCTGTCCAACACGGATAGGTTCGATGTGCGCCGTGTCTTTCCTCTGGACCAGTGCGCTGTGGAGAAAGTGTTTGGACACACGCGGAGCCAGGGAGGACTCCTCAGCGTAAGTAACATCTGTACCTGGGTTTAAAGCGTTGTACAGTAGTCCTAGTTCAAATGTAGGTTATTTCTCACAAATCAAACTATAAAAGCAGTCAATGACACCACTGTACTCGCCTCGTTGTTTTGTTGTTTTGTAAAAGTCATAAAAGTCGGTGGGTGGGAGAGTGTGAATGCGATGATGTGTTTGTATTTGTGGGAGGTGGGTGTGAGAGAATATTTTTAAATCTGTAAAGTAGGGCTGAACGATTAATTGCATTTGCAATTTTATCGCGATATTACACAACGCGATTTCGTAATCGCAGGGCACGCGATTTGGGAAGTAAATAGAGCAACGCGATATGGCAGCAAAGTCCGCTCCGTCGCGTGCTTTTGTTTACGTCTCAGTCTAGTTAAGGTGCGCGGTAGATTGTGGATGTACAGTGAAAATATCAGCTTTTATCATGCAGCCACCGCGAAGGAATATTGCTTTTCTCCGTTAGCATTGCGTTAGCCGCAGCGCTAATCACGCCATTCCGTCGCCGCTACGACACGCTCTGATGATCACAGAAACTCCCTCACCTCCGGATTCACACGCCTCTGCCTCCACAGACATATATAGGTGAGTATGTGCTGATTGTAAAAAGTAAAGAGTCGTTTGTGGCTCAGTTTAGGAGGCTTATGTTTGGGAATGTTGTGGATAAAGAACTTATCTCAAAAGCATAATGACGTTTCATGACCATTAAGTATCCGCGGAGGCCATGTGCCTTTATTTACCTTTGCGTCTACCGCATATCCGCTCCGTAGGTCGTACAGACGCTAGATATAAACACTAAACTGCAGTATGAAAAGGGTTGGTAACTAGGATCCGAGGCAGGAGTCCGTGTCATGTCTTATTTTGCTGAGGAAATGTGCTGTTTAAGCTGAAATGTCACTAAATGGCTGCGAGTCAAAGATACGTGTCTGTGTCTGGCACCTCATGTCCCGTCTCCTTGTGTCAGTGTTCTTTTCTTTCTTCATATTGTCCAAAGTTACATCCCAAAACCAAAATGCTGCTCCTAATTCCACTGTGATTTGGCGTGTGCTCCATCTGGCCTCTCCGTGTCCATCAATAACGCGCATCTGAAGCAACTCAGACAGGGATTTGATTGGCCGAAATAATAAAGTACTATTTAATAAATTAAATAGCTTATTTTGTATTAATTGGGAGTTTGATTTCCTAAAACTTTTCCAACTAGTTAAAGCAGACGTTTGTTCTTACTTCCCTGCACTTTAGTATGGGTGATGTTACTGACTGGATCAGTGAGTTATTTTTTTGAAATATCTATATAATTTAGCATTTATTTATAGACTGTACTGTTAAGTTCAGACAGTTTAAGAAGTGCAGTCCACACACATTTTGAATAGGTCAAGCAACAATTTTGTTGCAATTTTCACTTCAAATATTGTTTATTATGAAACAGGCTGATTTATTGCTTGTGTTAGGTGAAAAATACATGAGAAGAGGACCTTGCAACAATAATCGCATATTTAATCGCAATCGCAATATTGAAGAAAAAAAATCGCAATTAGATTATTTCTCAAAATCGTTCAGCCCTACTGTAAAGCACTTTGGGTTACTTGAAATGCATGAAAAGCGCTATATAAATATTTATTTGATTGATTGATACAATGGCCATGTCATCAGCGTATTGATAAGCAAAAACTATCCATGTTACTAGCGCAGTCATTGGTATACAATGTGAACAGCAGAGGTGCAAGTGTACTACCCTGTGGCACTCCTGTGTTTGTGGCGAGTAAAGAAGATGATTATCCCTCTGAGAAAGCGTCTACCTCAGTGGTGCCCAAAGTGCGGCCCGGGGGACAAATGCGGCCCTCAGACCAATTTGTGGTGGCCCTCAAGTTTTTCGTTTTAATCATTCTACACAATTTTTGCCTCAAACTATTATTGTCAAAACCTCTCTCAGACGCATCCATTTGAATGTTTCACCATGTTGACCACCGCTTTGAGGTCTTCAATGCTGTACAAACTTCAAAATGTGGCCCCGGTGAAAAAAGTTTGGACACCCCTGGTCTAGCTGATCATTTTGGATCAACCATTTCATTAAGGTGTTCTGTTGACCCAATTGATTTGGGGTTGAAATAGTAGCAGTGTTCCGAGGCGGTGCTATGTTCGGGCCCCGCGGAAAAACCCCTGACCTGCGTATCAAAGAGAACTGACAATGTTTTCAGCATTTTAACTGGTATTTTAATGTGTATGATAACATTTCTTGAAATCAAAACCAGAGGTTCAGTGCCGGAGGGCCGGATTTGGCCCTCAAGCCTGACATGACCTTCCCCTACCATAAATGAATAAGGTTTGCTAGAAGAAGATCCATTCTGTCAGTGCTGAAGGCAGAGGAGAAATCTGTATAGAGGATGCTAATGTATATAAAGGCAGCTGGATCAAGTTCTAGACTCTAGAGCAGGGGTCTCAAACTCATTTGGACTGGGGGCCAAAAATGCAAATCCAGTGTTGGTCGGGGACCGCAACAGACAAAGCCTTTTTTATTATGTCAATTATGATTTAGCAACTTTTTATTGTTTGCTGTAATATACTTTAAAATAGACTGTACATGACCTATGTGCACATTTTTAAGCTTCCAGAGGTTTCCAATCACCTAAACATTTGCTGAGCTTCTAAATTAGAAATTACAGACTTAGACAATTAGTGTTTTTGTAATTAATCTAATTTTGGTTCAGGTAAATTGGTTCAGGGCATCAGTGAATGATCTTTCAGGAGTCGGGTCCAGTTTCTGTCTGTTGGCATATTTAGAAAGAAATGCAAAATGTACAACAAATGTCATTTTAATTTAGTGTAGAAACTAAGTAACCCAAACGGGGACTGGAGCTGATAATGAGCATCAGCTACAAACTTGTTTTGTAATGTGTTAATGTTCAATTACCCTGTAACATAAATAAATACATCAATGAATGTGTAGACTTGGCAACTCTCCAAATGCCATTTTACAGACTCTGGTGAGTCTGAGATCAGCTCAGTGGGATTCACCTCATGTAAATAATGTGGAGTCATTAGCCTTTTTTGCTTTAGATTAAATTTGGAAAGGGTTTATTAAAATATAGCAATAATATCGTTATTGCAATCTCTGTTTCTCTGCAGCTGTCGTTCCCAAAGGCCAAGCTGCTGCTGATGTCCAGTGACCAGGACGACTTCAACAACTGGTTCAACTGCTTCACCTCTGCAGTCAGGTCAACCCCATCCCCCTACTGTCCTCTTTATCCTCTGCCCCCTCGGCCCCTCTCCATGTTCAGGCCCCTGTTAGGATCTTAAAGGCCTTTTTACAGTTGCTGGCGCTGTTTCGGACAGGGGAGAAACGGGGAGTTCAGCTTCCCGATGGCCTTGTGTATGAAGCTGTTCTTCAGTCGACTGGACCTGGCCCGTAGATTCCCCACTCTCCTCCCTGAAGGCATTACCTTGAAGAGACTGTGTGATGGGTGTGTAGGGTCCCCTTTGCGGGTGAGACGGGTGGAGTACATGTCCTTAATGGAGGGGAGAGGGGCTCTACAGTGATGGAGCTGGTCAGGATTCTCTCTATAGTCCCTCTGTAGAAGTGCCACACAGTGATGGAGCTGGTCAGGATGCTCTCTATAGTCCCTCTGTAGAAGAACCACACAGTGATGGAGCTGGTCAGGATGCTCTCTATAGTCCCTCTGTAGAGGTACCACACAGTGATGGAGCTGGTCAGGATGCTCTCTATAGTCCCTCTGTAGAAGAACCACACAGTGATGGAGCTGGTCAGGATGCTCTCTATAGTCCCTCTGTAGAAGAACCACACAGTGATGGAGCTGGTCAGGATGCTCTCTATAGTCCCTCTGTAGAAGAACCACACAGTGATGGAGCTGGTCAGGATGCTCTCTATAGTCCCTCTGTAGAGGTACCACACAGTGATGGAGCTGGTCAGGATGCTCTCTATAGTGCCTCTGTAGAAGAACCACACAGTGATGGAGCTGGTCAGGATGCTCTCTATAGTCCCTCTGTAGGAGTGCCACACAGTGATGGAGCTGGTCAGGATGCTCTCTATAGTCCCTCTGTAGAAGAACCACACAGTGATGGAGCTGGTCAGGATGCTCTCTATAGTCCCTCTGTAGAAGAACCACACAGTGATGGAGCTGGTCAGGATGCTCTCTATAGTCCCTCTGTAGAGGTACCACACAGTGATGGAGCTGGTCAGGATGCTCTCTATAGTGCCTCTGTAGAGGTACCACACAGTGATGGAGCTGGTCAGGATGCTCTCTATAGTGCCTCTGTAGAAGAACCACACAGTGATGGAGCTGGTCAGGATGCTCTCTATAGTCCCTCTGTAGAAGAGCCACACAGTGATGGAGCTGGTCAGGATGCTCTCTATAGTCCCTCTGTAGAAGAACCACACAGTGATGGAGCTGGTCAGGATGCTCTCTATAGTCCCTCTGTAGAAGAACCACACAGTGATGGAGCTGGTCAGGATGCTCTCTATAGTCCCTCTGTAGAGGAACCACACAGTGATGGAGCTGGTCAGGATGCTCTCTATAGTCCCTCTGTAGAGGAACCACACAGTGATGGAGCTGGTCAGGATGCTCTCTATAGTCCCTCTGTAGAAGAACCACACAGTGATGGAGCTGGTCAGGATGCTCTCTATAGTCCCTCTGTAGAAGAACCACACAGTGATGGAGCTGGTCAGGATGCTCTCTATAGTCCCTCTGTAGAAGAACCACACAGTGATGGAGCTGGTCAGGATGCTCTCTATAGTCCCTCTGTAGAGGTACCACACAGTGATGGAGCTGGTCAGGATGCTCTCTATAGTGCCTCTGTAGAAGAACCACACAGTGATGGAGCTGGTCAGGATGCTCTCTATAGTCCCTCTGTAGGAGTGCCACACAGTGATGGAGCTGGTCAGGATGCTCTCTATAGTCCCTCTGTAGAAGAACCACACAGTGATGGAGCTGGTCAGGATGCTCTCTATAGTCCCTCTGTAGAAGAACCACACAGTGATGGAGCTGGTCAGGATGCTCTCTATAGTCCCTCTGTAGAGGTACCACACAGTGATGGAGCTGGTCAGGATGCTCTCTATAGTGCCTCTGTAGAGGTACCACACAGTGATGGAGCTGGTCAGGATGCTCTCTATAGTGCCTCTGTAGAAGAACCACACAGTGATGGAGCTGGTCAGGATGCTCTCTATAGTCCCTCTGTAGAAGAGCCACACAGTGATGGAGCTGGTCAGGATGCTCTCTATAGTCCCTCTGTAGAAGAACCACACAGTGATGGAGCTGGTCAGGATGCTCTCTATAGTCCCTCTGTAGAAGAACCACACAGTGATGGAGCTGGTCAGGATGCTCTCTATAGTCCCTCTGTAGAGGAACCACACAGTGATGGAGCTGGTCAGGATGCTCTCTATAGTCCCTCTGTAGAGGAACCACACAGTGATGGAGCTGGTCAGGATGCTCTCTATAGTCCCTCTGTAGAGGAACCACACAGTGATGGAGCTGGTCAGGATGCTCTCTATAGTCCCTCTGTAGAAGAACCACACAGTGATGGAGCTGGTCAGGATGCTCTCTATAGTCCCTCTGTAGAAGAGCCACACAGTGATGGAGCTGGTCAGGATGCTCTCTATAGTCCCTCTGTAGAAGAACCACACAGTGATGGAGCTGGTCAGGATGCTCTCTATAGTCCCTCTGTAGAAGAACCACACAGTGATGGAGCTGGTCAGGATGCTCTCTATAGTCCCTCTGTAGAGGAACCACACAGTGATGGAGCTGGTCAGGATGCTCTCTATAGTCCCTCTGTAGAGGAACCACACAGTGATGGAGCTGGTCAGGATGCTCTCTATAGTCCCTCTGTAGAGGTACCACACAGTGATGGAGCTGGTCAGGATGCTCTCTATAGTGCCTCTGTAGAAGAACCACACAGTGATGGAGCTGGTCAGGATGCTCTCTATAGTCCCTCTGTAGAAGAGCCACACAGTGATGGAGCTGGTCAGGATGCTCTCTATAGTCCCTCTGTAGAAGAACCACACAGTGATGGAGCTGGTCGGGATGCTCTCTATAGTCCCTCTGTAGAAGAACCACACAGTGATGGAGCTGGTCGGGATGCTCTCTATAGTCCCTCTGTAGAAGAACCACACAGTGATGGAGCTGGTCAGGATGCTCTCTATAGTCCCTCTGTAGAGGAACCACACAGTGATGGAGCTGGTCAGGATGCTCTCTATAGTCCCTCTGTAGAGGAACCACACAGTGATGGAGCTGGTCAGGATGCTCTCTATAGTCCCTCTGTAGAAGAACCACACAGTGATGGAGCTGGTCAGGATGCTCTCTATAGTCCCTCTGTAGAAGAGCCACACAGTGATGGAGCTGGTCAGGATGCTCTCTATAGTCCCTCTGTAGAAGAACCACACAGTGATGGAGCTGGTCAGGATGCTCTCTATAGTCCCTCTGTAGAAGAACCACACAGTGATGGAGCTGGTCAGGATGCTCTCTATAGTCCCTCTGTAGAGGAACCACACAGTGATGGAGCTGGTCAGGATGCTCTCTATAGTCCCTCTGTAGAGGAACCACACAGTGATGGAGCTGGTCAGGATGCTCTCTATAGTCCCTCTGTAGAAGAACCACACAGTGATGGAGCTGGTCAGGATGCTCTCTATAGTCCCTCTGTAGAAGAACCACACAGTGATGGAGCTGGTCAGGATGCTCTCTATAGTCAGAGGAACTGTCCCAATGAACCGTTTGATGCGATAACGCCTGGAAAAGCCAAATCCGCCTTGCTTCATGAAATTTGAAATGATGTTCCTTGTTTTTCGTTGACAGGAAGCTGCAGTCGAAGTCCACGGTGATCCAGGAGCAGCCGTCAGAGAGCGCCCCCCGCAGGAAGAGGACAGCGGTGAGGATCCAGTTCACATGAAGAGCTGTGCAGTGTCGGGACACATGTCAAACCTGTAAAATGTTTCTGTTCCGAGCAGCTGAGCGAGCAGCGTCCTGACAACACGGGCAGCAGCGCCCCCAAGAGGAGCAGACAGGAACCGGCGGCCCAAAGGTAGGTTTTTATCAGGGACGTAGGAGGAAATAAAGTGAACATCTGGAATTAAATCTGTGCTAACGTCGATGTGCTCCCTTTAGTGCAGAGACCTCGTCGTCCAGCTGCGTCATTCTGTGACTGACCAAAAAGTGCCTCCTTTGCTACTTTTATCATTTTCATATTCCTTTGTCTCTTGTATATGCAACATTTTTATATCACTTTAACATATTTTATATCCTTTTCTTGTGTTTATTTTATGGATCTGCAACGATCAGTTACCCTCCAGCCAATGTGCAATATTAATACGGCTGGGCCTGACTCTATTCTTTTATTCTTCGAAAACTGAGCTTAAACTTAGGACCAAACCAGGAGATGATAAAGAATTGGACTAAAACTAAATTAAAAGTAGGCAATGACGCCAAAGCTATGACTAAAATCAGATATTTTTGTCGACTCAAACTAAATAAAATGAAAAAAGGGACTAAAAAAACATCCAATATTTAATGAGAATGACCCGCTGATCAGATCGCTACTTTGACACAAAAGAAAATCCAAACTGCAAACTCAAATTACTTTTTAGCCATGAGAGGGCAGTACACACACGGTTTTAGACGGTTTGGACTATACAAGTGCAAAATATACTCTTTACTCTAAATTGACAAAAAATTAAGACGGAACGGATCATAATACTCTAAAATCATCAGATTCACAGTTTACCCTCAGAAAAAAAGTTGGTTCGGTCTTTAGTTGAACTTTTTTAAGTTAGTATTTGTGTGTTTCTGTTTGGGGGAGACACAGATTATGACATTTTCAACATACAAAACACAACATACCCTAACTTTAAAAACAAAGTCGTTTTTAATCAAAAACACCAAATTTCCATGTCTTTCTTGCTCTATTTGAGTGTTGACCAGAAAACGATTAATCGATTTGTTAAGCGGTGAATTTAAATGATATCATGTTCAGATGTTTTTAGTCCCTTTTCATTTTTATATTGTCATTCATTTATTCATTAACTGCTTTTAAATGTAGTTTCAGTGTAACTTAAGTCAGCAAAACTACTACTTTGACTAGACTTATGAGACTTAAACCAGGGCCCAACTGGGACAAAACCACGACTGAATCGGGTCTACAGCTGTACCAAAGCTGGACTGAAGCAGGACTTGCACACTCGTCACTTCCATCAAACAGAACTTGGGACAATCTTTCGTGTTTATATCTGCTGCCTCCTCCCAATTCAACGAGGCTGTTGAATTGGGAGAGATCCGCTGCTAAAGGCCAAAGCTACTAACACTGTATTTATCTTTTTATGTCACATTTTAATTAAAAACGGGGACATTTCTGAATGTGTTTAAAAAAAAAAAAGAAGTCTCCTGCCTGTCAGTTGGGGATTGTGGGTTTGATTCTTTCTGTTTTTGACTTGTACTTTTACTACGACTCCAACTGCTGCTACTGCTAGTACTAATACTATGTTTTCCACTGGAATGTAATTTGGTTGAAAACAAACTTTAACATTTTTTGTTGTTGAGAATTTTAGATTCATACGCTAAAAAAAACGGGTGTCCAATATGCCAGGGGAAGGCAAATTGTGGCCCAATTGTTTTGATAATTTAATATAAATGCGCTTTATTTTTCGGTGGTAGCGCTTTCAATAATAATAAAAATGCATCGGTTTTAAATGGCGCTTTTCTGGATACTCAGAAGCTTTACATTGCACTATTCATTCCCTCCATTCTTGCTGGTGGTAAGCTACTATTGTAGCCACAGCTGCCCTGGGGTAGACTGACGGAAGCGAGGCAACCAGTCTGCGCCATCGGCCCCTCGACCACCACCAACCACTCACTCACTACGTTCACACGGGCTTCCTGGTGTTACCAAACAGTCTCCCATCCAAGTACTGACCAGGCTCGTCCTGCTTAGCTTCCAAGGTCTGTCGGGATCGGGCCGGGCAAAGGTGGTCTGGCTTTTATTAAAGCACAGTCACTGTGGCATTGTTTAATTTGCAGTGTCCAAAGATCAAGCGTTGCATTAATTGTTCACCAAGATCTTGTACTATTGATGATTCCAAAGATTCTCAAAGGGGTTCAGATCTGGTCTCTCGTGCTCACTGAAAGGTGCACATTTGGCCCAGCAGCTGCATGAGTGGTTAGCTTGACATCTTTACTTTGTATCCCAGAGCCTCTATGACGCTCCAGGATAAAAAAGATTCTCAAGCTTTGTAGGGTTCTGGTAGATTTTCGGGGATGGAATGTCAGCGTTACCACGGAGACCGTTCCATCAGCAGGGAAAACCTTCTAGGAACCCTAAAAACAGTTGATCCAGGAGCGTCCGAGAGCCCACCTGGGTGGAAAGTAAAGGGCAAGGCACCATGTCAACTAGCCGTACAGCCGCAGGGTCACTAAAAGGTCAAAAGTGCATTAATTTTAATTTATTTTTTTTGCATCAAAAGTTCCAAGATGCACCTTTAACAGCCGGCTTGTCCAACCTGGCGTGGTGGTGGGTTCGAACTCCAAACCAGTCAAGAGTTTGACATCACTATATGGTGTAATGATTATTTTTCTAAATTTTGGGGGTCAGATTTGCACCCTGGTCCAGACGTCGTCTTCCCCTGCCATATAAACGAGGGATGTGATCAGAACGGGGTAAAGCTCGACTGACCAAAAAATTGGAAACGTGTGATTGAAAGTATGAACTGTCCATTTAAATTCGATGTGTTCTTATATCTTTTTATGTTGTGCTTTGAATCATGACTGAACTCAGATGCATCTATATCAACTGTGTCTGTAAGAACTGATTTGAACCAAATCATGCAATAAAATGCTACAGATGACGTGTGATCGTTTTTACTTTATGAAAATGGCAGCTCATAGTTTTATGATAGTGTATCATAGTGTGGCCTTTCACCTTTTCAACTCCTGAGTGATTCATACAAATGCACTGCCTTTACCCTCCACCGTCGTGCAGTTTTGGCTACAACAGTTCTTCCCATGTGCATGCGTCTTTCTAAACAAGAAGTATCGCGGTTTGTACGCGGGGGCACTGCATTTGATTTAAAAATAATAATTTTAAGGGAGCTGTCATTGCCATTGTGTTGTGACCGGTTTGTTTCACATTACCCAGAAGCTCCTTCACTTTATATTAAGAGACATTTCAAGAGTAAACGATCACGTTCCCTCCTGATTGGACCTGGCAGGCCAGTTGGCAGGAAAAGCTCGTCTCATTGGTCAAAGTTATGACACCGGGGATTCTGATTAGCGGCTGAGATCTTTCAAAATGGCTTCAAATGCAACACAAAGAAAAGGAAACTAATTTTTTTGCTGGTGGATGCGAAATAAATGCTTTTGAAACGGAAGGACACAGACCTGTGGTGAAACAGTGGATTAAACTAATACATATTAGGACATTGACTCAATTCTCATGTTTGTGGCTCTATAAAGCACCACAATGAATTTGAAAGGTGCTTAAACTGCAGACGTTCAGCTTTAATTTGAGGCTATTTACATCCAAACCGTATGAACGGTGTAGGAATTACAAGCGTTTTTATCTGAGCCTCCCACGTTTCAAGGGACCATAAGAAATGGGGCAACAAATTATAAATCAAACTTTTTTAATATTTGGTTGCAAATGCTTTGCAGTCAATTCCAGCCTGAAGTCGAGAGGGCATAGACGTCACCAGACGCTGGGTTTCATCCCTGGCGATGCTCTCCCAGGCCTCTGCTGCAAATTTCTTCAGTTCCTGCTTGTTCCTGGGACATTTTCCCTTCAAATGCATTGATGGGGGACGACGGATGGAAATTAGCCCACGGCTACAATCCGGTGGCGTGTTTACATGCATGAGACCCATGTACGTTAATTAACATGCACTGTCCCAACCGCCAAGTCAATGTCAGGCGGTTGACTTGGTAATTGAACATCACTTCTTGTCTTCTTGTCTAAAACAAACATCATTTTACCATCTCATGGAAGTCTAAACACATTAATGTTTCAGTTTTGTAAAAATATGTCAATTCGTTGCTGCGGAAAGTCCCTCGTGTCACTTCCTCGTGCATAACCCACACAGCCCGTAAGTGACCCACTTCACTCAAACTCCACATGTGAGAAGTTCTCTGGGCTTTGGAGACGTTTAGTCCTAGTGTTGCCACCTGTCCCGGTTCTACCCGACTGTCCTCCTTTTTAATGGTCTGTCCCGGGGAGAAAAACAAATATAGAGATTTGTGTCACGTAGTCACACCTGAGCGCGTGCGTTACGGTAAACTGGTGCGTCACGTGTTTCTCTTCCTGCTCCTGTAAACTTCCTGGTGGCTCTGCTCTACACTCGTTTCGGCTCGGGGCCAGACCTGGACCAGCGGCTGGACCATGGCTCGGTTCGGAGCGGCCTCTCTCGCTCCTCTCATGCCGTGCTTGGCGCTGCTTTTCGTGGTGACGGGAGCGAGAGGCGCCTACGTGATCCCCGGAGCTGAGAAACACGACTGCTCTCAACAGGTGAGTTTCATATTCCAGCCCTAGTGTTTGTTTCAATAACGCTTTGAATAAAGAGAGTCAGGATTCGGATTTCTTACAGTAGCGTAGGCTGGTCGAGGTTTGGTGACAACTGCACAATAAATAAATAAAAGACAAAAGGTGAAGGCACATTTTTCTGGATAACTCGGTCACTAAATCCCTAGTCAAAATAAATAAATGAGTAGAATAAAACAAAAATCCTTGGCTGTAGCTTTATGAGTGAGAACCCCCTTTATTATCTGTGAAGCTACTCTATAGCAGTGGTTCTCAAACGGTGGCGCGTGTCCCACTGGTGGTACTCATTTTAATTCGATAATTCATCGTAATGTCTTTTGGTTTTTTCAGTTTATTTAGGTTTTTTGAGCAGCATATGAACCAGACTTATGGAAACATGACGCTGCAGTTTGTGACATACCTTTTCACTTGACACACACACAAAAAAAAAACATTGCATTACTCTCGTATGTATCGAACGTAAGGGTGGGAACCTCTGGGTAGCTCACGATTCGATACGATACGCGATACACGGCTCACGACAACGATGATCTCACGATACGCCGATACTGCGATAATCGATATATTGCAGAAAAATAATCTACGATACATCACGAGAAAAAAAAAAAGCTACTTTTAACCTACTTTATTTTAACATATTATTCATCATTTACCTTTCTTTGCATGTGCTTTGTACTACATTTATAAATAATATTATCCCTGACTTACACACTGAAAATGGGTCTATAGATCTGTCAGTGACTTCATTTACAATTAAATAAAAAAGAAACCACAGTCCTATTGAAAAAGTAATAAATCAACCCCAAATTTATCTTCTTTATAATTATAAAAACTATAATTAAAAGTAATTTATTTGTGTTTGGTCCAAGTGCTTCAAACTGTAGTGCTGCCCCCTGCTGTCCTGACTGAATTCTTGATCATTATTGGCCTCTATTGACTGTGAAAACAGTGGCGCACTGCTGCCTCATTAGTATGCATGACGTTGCTCATTAGTATGCATGACGTCATCAAAAGTCTCGATATCGGAATAAAAAGTATCGATATCGTCCCGCAAAATATCACGATATTTCGGGAAATCGATATATTGTGTCACTCCTAATCGAACGTCCAGCACATACCTTGTTTTATAACTTGATGGGCATGCCTAGCATTTACTGGTACTTGTTTATGGTTGTAGAAATGATAAAGAAGATGAAAGAAATACAAAACATTTTACAGAGTATTTTCTTAGACCTTTGAGGGGGTCAATAATGCCACCTTTTATCGTTTATGATTGTAGTTATTAAAAAAAAAATCTGATTATTCATATTAGACCTGTTTCAATTTGATTTGATCTTGGACTGGTGGTACTTGGCAGGTCAAATATATTTTTTGACGTGGTACGTGGTGTGTAGTTTTAGGATAAAATCCCATAGAACTCAAGAACCATAATGTACCATGCTGAATTTGATCATAATGAAGGAATTCCATCCATTTTCTTCCACTTGTACGTTGTATAGGCAGGAGGCCTATAGCGCCCCCTGCAGGTGGTGGGTCCACAGAAGGACGGCCTCATGGTTCTAACCGGGCCTGGTGGTCTCTCATAAGGGGCTTCTGAACCGCTCTCTGTCTGACCCGTCACCTAGGACCTGTTTGCCCTGGGAGACCCTACCAGGGGCACGAAGCCCCCGACAACAGAGCCCCAGGATCATTCAGGCTCAAACCCTCCACCACGTTAAGGTGGAGGTTCCAGGAGGGGCATAATGAAAGAATTAACTCTCGCTCTCTTCCCCCCCCAGGGCATGAACTGCTCCTTCAGCTCCAGTGAGTATTAAGATTTTTTATTTTAAGATTTGGTGTTAAGCTTTCAGAAAGGCCTGTGGTTACAGCCCTTCTTCCCTCCTCCTGTATGTTCGAGAGTGGGCTGTTTGACGCCCCGGACTCGAAATACAAAAGGATTATTGATCGATTGAGTATTATTTATTCATCATATTCACTACGCATGCATGTAGTTTTATATTTGGTTGACCAAAATAAAGCCTATTTTGCACTTTTTACATTGCGCAGTGAAATCTACATTCTGACTTTCTATCATTTAAAGCAGTGGTTCCCAAAGTGGGGTCCGAGCCACCCTAGGGAGGAGCCAGTTTATACTATTACCAGCATTACACTTTCATAGCTCAAAAGAAAATGTATGACTTACAAAAATGATCATTAGTATCAGTCACTGGGTCCAAGATCTCTCCGTACAAGACCAAACATTTCGTCAAAAACAAAATAATTTTTCCTCCATATATTGGCCTTTGGAACGCTGTGATGTCTGCAGCTTTACAATAGTTTAAAGTTTAAAGAGGCTAGAGGAAATGACTCCCTCTTACCCGCCACATCACAAGCTGCTACTATGTTGAATGAATGGGTGTTGGGTGGAAATTGTTATAGTGCATATCAAAACCGTTTTGTTTAATTTCTGCCGATATGTTATACATTTATCATGGATGTTTAGGATAATGATGTGACGTTTGATTCATTTGACTGACTCGAGTAAAAACGAGCGGCCAATAACAGAGTGGAATACAAACAGAAGATACCGAAGCTACATCCCTTTTCTCTATTACGACAGCGGCACTAACAACAAAGTAATGGCGACAGTAAAACCCCACGCAGATCACACCAAACCGCACAAAACTATGTCACCAGAAGTTCACATCAACCACGTTTTCCAGCCACATTTCAACCCAACAGTTTAGCAGGACAGTTCAGCTACTTCTCTCTGTCGTCACGGGACAAATGTTTGTCCAGCTTCTCCTTTTCTTATTAAATCCACTTGAAATACGTCCCACTAGGGCTGGACAAAAAAAACGATTTGAATTAAATCGCCCAGCTGCATGTCCCGCTTCTTCGGTGTGCCTACTTTCGACTTCTATTTAAGAAAACCATAATCAAGCTCAGGGAAACTCAGACCTGCATTATTGAACTGTGTTCAAACAATCACGAACAGGGGCATGTCTTTACTGATCTGAGGTCAGTTGTTTACTCCAGAGAGACAAATGAAGCAGGAGGGCAGGACAGTAGGCCTGAGGGCGGGACGGTAGGCCCGAGGGCGGGACGGTAGGCCCGAGGGCGGGACGGTAGGCCCGAGGGCGGGACAGTAGGCCTGTACGCAGCAGCTTCAGCTGTTTCACAGACTCGTGTAGTGTGGCCTCATGATTCTCACTCCTTACGTGTGAACTCGGGATGTCCCGATCCACTTTTTTGAGCTCCCGATCCGATTTGATATTTTAACACTTCATCCTGGCCGATACCGATTTTATACCGATCCAATACAATGTTTTTGTATTTTTAAAATATTATATAATATATATCATTATACATAAGGGGCGACAGTGGCGCAGATGGTAGAGCGGGTCGTCTCATGATCGGAAGGTCGGGGGTTCGAATCCCGCCTCCTGAAGGTGCGCATTGTCGTTGTGTCCTTGGGCAAGACACTTCACCCTCCTTGCCCCCAGTGTCTGCGTACACTGGTGTATGAATGAGAGTGTGAATGGGCCCCCTATGAGAGACCAACAGGCCCGTTTGGAACTATGAGGCCGTCCTTCTGTGGACCCACCACCTGCAGGAGGAGCCATAGGGGACTGGTGCTATGTGACTTGGGCAGCTCCAACAGCTGCCCCCACGACCCGGCAACGGACAAGTGGGAGAAAATGGATGGATGGATCATTATACATTTTATAAATTATACATTTTATGCTATATTCAGTATATTAGTCTGGTACAGGCCTTTCTATAAATATGCAAGAAGTTTTGGATTTAGCTTTGACTGTTGTATTAGAAGGTAGTGTTGGATAACATACAGGCTAAAAAGGGCATTTTACATTAAAACAAAAATAGTTTTATAAAAGTAGTATTTTAAACCCCTTTCACAAGACAACAGCTCTAGCTGCTTCCAAAGGCCATTCAGGTCTATTGATGTTCAGGGTCTGTAAAAGACGAACACGAGTCGGACCACTTGGCTAATCATTAGCATTTACAAAAGTGCGCACCTATGAGAACGCTGTTGGACTAAAACCTTATGGCAGCGCTGCAGGTAAAGGTAACTAGGAACCTTTCTCTGATTGTCCTCAGTGAGTGTTGGCCGTCTTTTGGGGCGTCGGATTCACCCGATCCAGTCATGAAATCATACAATTTGATACTCTCTAAATGCCTGGATCGGCTACCGATACTGATACTGAATATCGGGACATCCCTATTGTGAACCCCCCAGTCTCTCTATTATTGTGCTAAATTCTGCCATGTAATGCAAACCCCCTATTTTGAAAGACTGGAAAAATCATGTCTGTCCTCAGTTTTAATGTTGTTACTTTCACATAGGACTGTTTTATTTCATGTTGACAAAGTTCATTTTTAAAGTAAATAAGTAAGGCCTTAGTTCTGGCTCAGTCCTGGTTCAGTTCTGGTTTCTCACAGGTAACTGTCTGGACCCCGCCTGGGTAGTCTCTCACAAGTACACACCTTCTGGTCCGGCACAACTGGACGTGAAAATCTCAACCAGACGAGACCCCAACGGGAACCTGCTCCCGGTGATCAACGCCTCATGGACTCTGAAAGACGAGGGTGAGGACTAGGGCTGGCAATATGACCAACTAAATGTGTATATAAAATAAAAATAAAATGCGATAAATGACAGCAGAAGTCAAAAACACAGCCTTTAGTTGATTCATTTAAAGCAGTACTAAGTAACTCTTGCCCCTAGCGCCACTGCAGGTGTCGTAGCAAGTTGCAGTTCTTTTACTTATTAATTGTCCGTGAGAGTAAATACTACGCCGACCAGAAAAGACAAAGGGAGAGATGGATGTTGTTCATCCAATTACACAAAGGAAATATTTGTTTTCACTCAAACTTGGCTGTAAATACTGTTTAAAGTGGAGCTAGTCCGCGGTTAGCTTTGCCCGTTAGCCTGTTAGCTTCTTCTTCGTGATTCCATTAGTGTGTACTGGTTGCTCCGGTCCGGTGGCAGTCAAGTTGCAATTGTGGTTTTCTGGACAGAGACGCCAGGGGGAGATGAAAGACCCCCCAATCGTCCCATCAACACTTGTATTACCCCCGGGGCACTAAGACACACCCTTGAGGGGTGTGTCTTAACCATTAATATGGTTTAATGGGCAGTTGAAAAGGCCTCACAAGAGTTTGAAGGAGCTAAAACACATAATGTAAATATGACAAATCTGTATCTGATTACTTTGTAAAGTCCTAAGGGGTAATAATTTTTCAGTTTAAAGTATCATCAGTCGAACTTGTGATTCTTGAAACATTATTGGGCGGTGTCGTCACGATAAAAAGCGCGTGTCTGTTCTGCGGGACAGCTCCAAGTCTCTACTGAAGGACCCACTGAAGATGCCTTCACAGAGGAATTAGTGGGAGTGGATAGGAGAAATAAGGAGGAATTGGTTTTGGAAAGGGACCTTTCGGACAGGAGGCTCCTGATACTGTACATAGATGCACGGCGACACCTACATGTATACGGCTATTAAGTGGAACAAAATATGCTGCTAATTTGTACTTTTACTTTGTTAGATTTGATAGATATTTAGTGGAGTAGAATATTATTTATTTTTCATGTACGTAACTATTTTTTTGTGCATGCAAATTATATTGTGACTATTACGTTATTACAAATTCACACCAGTTGGCAAAAAGTATTACTACTGCTATTGTTATTAGTACTTTTACTACTACTGCTACCTCCTGATGTGAACTATTTGTTGTTGATTTTCAGGAAGCATCATGTTCCTAAAGGCCTCAGAACTCCAAGTGGTGAGGGTCTCAACCAACCAGAACATCTGTTTGCGCTACTCCTTCAACAACATGCTGGAAATGAGGAGCCCCGCAGAAGTCCAGGTACCAGGACCCAGGGTAGGAAACAAATGCAAGAAAAAGCAATAAAAAATGAACACTGTGTCGGTCAGATGTTTGTCAGTTCACGATCTTTTTGTAAACTTCTGTCATAATGCTAAACTGTTAGCCGCTAACTGTTGCGGCTTCTGGTGTTTCAAACATTTGCGATCTTTGCACGTGTTTGTGTTTATCTGGTAAGGGAGGTGCGGTGCCGGTCTCCTTCTGGGGTACAAAGTTGCCTCACTGTTTGCGACAGTGGTGCATCTAGCGATTCACTGTGGGAATGCAACCATGCCGGTCCAGCAAAATGGGATTGCTTAGAGTAGCTTTAAGAAATGAAATATGCAAAGATTTTTCTTCTTCTTTGTTTGTGACATTAAAATATAGTATTTTTGCAAAAATGACATTACATTTGACTTCTGTCTGTATAAACCCTGATGAATAACACTGGGTAACAAAAAAATATTTTTTGAAAATAGTCCAGGGTTTTCCAGCTGAATTAGACTAATTTTGATGCTCTGAGTCCGAAAATGACCTTGGTTTTGCTCAATCAGGTCAGAATGTTTTGCTACAGAAATGCTTTAAAAATCGATTTTGCGTCAAAAACAAATTTCTGCGGATCATCAGCTGAGAAACCCTTGACGTTTTTTCCGTTTTCCTCAAGAAATAAAAGTCAACGTATCCAAAGTCATTCAGTTTTTATTTACTCCATCAAATTTGATAAGCAGAATTCATAATAACGTGGTCGTACGTAATCCGTAACACTATGGCTGTATCTCAAAAGGTTGACCTGATAGAGCAAAATGCATGTGATATTCGGACTCAGAACACCAACATTAGTCTAAATCAGTTGAGAAACCCCTGACCATTTTTTGGCTGTCAACTTGTGTAATGATTACAGTGTAGCACTTTTGAGAAACTTGGTAAAGTGCAATACAAGTGTAATAATTATTATTATTACATTGTAAAATGTCACAAAGCTCTAGAAAAGAAAAGAAAAAAGCGGATTTTGCATAATACTTTGAAATAAGGCAGTTCATAAGTCTCCTGTGCATTAGATTTGTTTGAAATACTTTGCACAGTTCAGTTCCTTGTACAGTCCTCAGCCCTGGTTTCTCTCCTCAGTGGACGCTGAGGTCAGACGTTTTGGTGGTGGATCCTGCTGAGATGTACAGAGTGTCGGTGGAGAGCATTCCCAAACATGAGCTGGACCACAGCGCCTCCAGCATCAGCCGCGATGTCTCTGTCCCAGGTAAACGCCGCGTGGTTGCCCATGGGTAAAGGTCCTGAAAATGTCTGGTCTGAAGGTGAACAACTTCCTACATCCATCCATCCATTTTCTTCCGCTTTATCCGGGGCCGGGTCGCGGGGGCAGCAGTCTCAGCAGAGATGCCCAGACTTCCCGATCCACGCACACCTCCTCCAGCTGTTCTGGGGGGACCCCGAGGCGACACCAGGCCAGCTCGGAGACATAGTCCCACCAGCGTGTCCTGGGCCTTCCACGAGGCCACCTCCCAATAGGACATGCCTGGAACACCTCACGAGGGAGGCGACCAGGAGGCATCCGGAACAGATGCCCTAGCCACCTCAGCTGGCTCCTTTCGACGTGGAGGAGTAGCGGCTCGAGTCCGAGCTCCTCCCGGGTAACTGAGCTCCTCACCCGATCTCGGAGGGTGCGCCCAGCCACCCTGCGAAGGAAACTCATTTCGGCCGCTTGTATTCGCGATCTTGTCCTTTCGGTCATTACCCAGATCTCATGACCATAGGTGAGGGTGGGAACGTAGATCGATCGGTAAATCCAGAGCTTTGCCGCTTGGCTCAGCTCCCTCTTCACCACAACAGTCCGATACAGTGACCGCATCACTGCTGACGCCGCACCGATCCGTCTACCGATCTCACGCTCCATCCGTCCCTCACTCGTGAACAGGACCCCGAGATACTTGAACTCCTCCACTTGAGGCAAGGACACCCCACCGACCTGAAGCGGGGAAGCCACCTTTTTCCGGTCGAGAACCATGGCCTCAGATTTGGAGGTGCTGATCCTCATCCCGGCCGCTTCACACTCAGCTGCAAACCGCCCCAGTGCGTGCTGAAGGTCCTGATTTGATGAAGCCAACAGAACAACATCATCTGCAAAAAGCAGAGATGAGATTCTGAGGTTCCCAAACCGGACACCCTCCGGCCCCTGGCTGCGCCTAGAAATTCTGTCCATAAAAGTAATGAACAGAACCGGTGACAAAGGGCAGCCCTGGCGGAGCCCAACACGCACCGGGAACAGGTCTGACTTACTGCCGGCAATGCGAACCAAGCTCCTGCTACGGTCATACAGGGAACGGACAGCCCTTAGTAGAGGGCCCCGGACCCCATACTCCCGGAGCACCCCCCACAGGGCACCACGAGGGACACGGTCGAACGCTTTCTCCAGGTCCACAAAGCACATGTGGACTGGTTGGGCGAACTCCCACAAACCCTCGAGCACCCGATGAAGGGTATAGAGCTGGTCCAGTGTTCCACGACCAGGACGAAAACCGCATTGTTCCTCCTGAATCCGAGGTTCGACTATTGGCCGGATCCTCCTCTCCAGCACCCTGGAATAGACCTTACCAGGGAGGCTGAGAAGTGTGATCCCTCTGTAATTGGAGCACACTCTCCGATCCCCCTTCTTGAAGAGGGGGACCACCACCCCGGTCTGCCAATCCAGAGGCACTGTCCCCAACCGCCACGCAATGTTGCAGAGACGTGTCAGCCAAGACAGCCCTACAACATCCAGAGACTTAAGGTACTCGGGACGAATCTCATCCACCCCCGGGGCCTTGCCACCGAGGAGCTTTCTAACCACCTCGGTGACTTCAGCCTGGGTGATGGATGAGCCCCCCTCCGGGTCCCCAGCCTCTGCCTCCTCATCGGAAGACGTGACAGTGGGATTGAGGAGATCCTCGAAGTACTCCTTCCACCGCCCGACCACATCCCCAGTCTGCCCACGGCCGAGCCCCCGTGGGCAGAGGCCCGACCACCAGACGCTCGCATTCGAGCCCCAACCCCAGGCCTGGCTCCAGGGTGGGGCCCCGGCTGCGCCATACCGGGCGACGTCACGGTCCTTGTTGTAATATTGTCCATAGAAGTCTTTGAACTGCTCTTCGTCTGACCCGTCACCTAAGACCTGTTTGCCATGGGAGACCCTACCAGGGGCATGAAGCCCCAGACAACAGAGCTCCAGGATCATTCGGGCACTCAAACAACCCCACCACGTTAAGGTAGCAGTTCACGGGGTTGCAACTTCCTACAGTTCAGCTAAATCTGACTGTGAAATGGGTCCAAATGATGAAAGTCCCGGGCCACAATGAGGTCCCAGCTGATGACATATCTTTGTGTTTGTTTTAATCCTGTTTGAGACATTTATTTTTTATTTTTTATTTTAAAACAATATTTTTTTGTCTTTTCCAGGTTGTTCAGACCCTGAGATGAAGCGCACCCAGCCCTGCATCGAGTCTGGTAGCACAACTTCACAGTTTTCAGTTTATATTCAAGTAGTTCAGTCCTGATCGTCCTTGCTTAGTCCTGAAACACGATTCACACTATCCATGAAAGTTGGGCACTCTTGACTAGTTCATCAGTTGTTTGATGCCCAGTGCACATTTCACAATCTTTCTTCTCTCAGAACACACACATTGCATTTGCATTGCATTCTCCACTAGGATTGTGGCAATATATCGATTTCCCGATATATCGTGATATTTTGCGGGACGATACCGATACTTTTTATTCCGATATTGATACTTTTGATGACGTCGTGCATATTAATGAGGCAGCAGGGCTCCATTGTTTTCACAGTCAATAGAGGCCAATAATGATGAAGAATTCAGTCACACCAGCAGGGGGCAGCACTACAGTTTTAAGCTCTTGGACCAAACACTGTCACACAAATAAATTTGTTTTTATAATTATAAAAAAGATTAATTTGGGGTTTATTTATTACTTTTTAAATAGGACAGTGGTTTCTTGTTTCTGACAGATCTATAGACCCTGTGTGTAAGTCAGGGATCATTTATAAAAGTGGTACAAAGCACATGAGAAGAAATGTAAATGATGAATAATGGAGAATGTTAAAGGTTAAAAGTAGCATTTTATTTTTTTTAATCGTGATGTATCGTAGATTTTTTGTGTGCAATATATCGATTATCGCAGTATCGGCGTATCGTGAGATAATCGTCATCGTGAGCCATGTATCGCGTATCGTATCGAATCGTGAGCTACCCAGAGGTTCCCACCCCTATTCTCCACTGTGTGCCATGGTTCAAAGTGAGAATTGTAGAGAGGATTTTCTTCTTGTTGCCGTCTATCGAATTCTTAAAATCCGAACAGTTGCTAATGACTCCTTGTATGCTTCAGTTTTTGAGGCAAAAACAATGTAGATCGTTCACCTTTGTCTCCGCCCTTCTGGCCAATAACATTAACTTCCTTGTGTGGGGATAACGAAGAATGGACATAGAAAGAAACTATTTAAAATAGGCCACCCCTCAAAATTCGTTATATTTCATAATTGGTGTGAGTTTTATCATATTCATCATTGTTTATTTCTTTGTTTTATTTCTATTTATTTTAAAAGTACATTAATACTGAGCCAGCTCTTTAGATCTACAGTAAGTGTAATTCATACATTCGACCACAAGGGGGAGGCAACTTCACGTGAACTGCGGGCGTCTGCGTAGAATAAACAGAAGCTCTGCTACTGTCAAACGGCAGACAACATCGCACAACATTTACAATGTTGAAATGTTGTGTTCACAGGTAATGTGTCAAGTACATAAATGTATGGAATGACTATAGTTGTGAGATACTGGTGGGACAGGTTGGCCGTTTTAGCCCACTACGTAGATTTTGAACTGGATTAGTACGTTGGCCAGAACTCGAGCTAAGCTAATGTTAGCATGCTAGCGCGGCTAGGTAGCGCTGTAACTTGACCTAGTAAATCTAAAACGTTAATACTAAAATAGTAAGGGTACAGATTGTGTACATTATTTTATATTTTCTTTTTATTGTAAATTTGTACCTAAGTGGTAAATTGTTAAAAGGTTCAGTAGAATAAACAGAAGCTCTGCTACTGTAAAACGGCAGACAACATCGCACAACATTTACCGTTTTGAAATGTTGTGTTCACGGATAATAAACCCATCCAAAGTCACACCCTGAGTTCATTCGTCATCAAGTGTGCAACACTTGTTTACAAAATATGCCGTTTGCGTCATAGTTGCTGATTGGTTAATACGCCTGTCAATCACGTCTATTGGGAACATAAAGAAATCCCCCCTGATCCCAGATACACGTGTTCGTAAAGAATAGGAAAAGAGCGCAGGCTTCTACTGAAGTGAATGTCCCGGATTGTTAATAATAATTTAATTTTGGGGATGGAAAATGTTTGGGAACTCTGGCTTAGGGGTTTATGGGCGAGGACTCTCCCGGGAGCAAGGCTTGTATATGATCTGTAACATATTTTCAATTTCATAATCAGTGGAATAAGATTTATTTGATTTAGTTGTATTCAAACGACTCAAAAAAAAAAAAAAGCATCCTATGAGTGATCGGCGTGATATTGGTCAATTGGTAGAAAGGACTTCCAGATTGATATTGCAGGTTTGGACCTAATCCCTGCCAAAACATTGTCTGACATTATTATGAAATCTAGCAGTGAAAGCAACCTCTGAGTAAATCAATCACCCAAACCACATCAATGTCAGTCTCTCTCATCTCATTCCTTTGTCGGGTTGAGGCGGCCTCTAGTGGACAGAATGTGGAACTACACAGCTTTTAACACACAGATTCGGTCTTGGTTTATTCTCGTTCCAGGAAGTGCTTGGATGCCCAACGTAAGCCTGTCTCATCCTGGAGGGACAGTCCTCGCGGTGGAGTTCAGTCCGGACCCTCTGAGCGAGCGGTACATGGTTTTGAGTCGCTGTGATCTCGAACGCTCCAGCTTCATGCAGACTCTGTCCGCGGTGAGCTGCACGCACTGGCAGAAGGATTTGGGGGAGGAAATAAAATGAAAAGGCAGTTGGCAGGTCACGTCTTAACCAGGTTCAGGAGCATTAACATCTGAGCACGGACAGAAATGTGATAAATATGCTAAACTAATAGAGTCTCAAGCATTGTAGAACATGCTTTTAGAGCAGCCATGGAGACGCGGGGACTTTGTTACCTGCAGAGGAAGTGACATTACTTTAATAATTGCGGCGTTTATAAAGGGGAAAAATAAAGCGACTTTGATTGTCAGTTCACAGAGAAATTGAAATATTTCCCTTAAATCCTGGGTGCAAGTTTACATTCAGTCACCATTATACTATATGTAACGTTTCAAATATAAGCCAAATAAGTACATCGAGTAGCAGGCGGCAGTATTATTATCTCACACTGCTTCATCAGCCCTTCACTGACTCTTCCATCGCCACTGACGTAAACTGGTCTTTAATGCTGATGCTTGTGTGTCTTCAGAACGGCTCCAGACTGAGCGCCTCGTTCCCCCTCGACCGGTGGGCGAGAGCCTGCTGCCGCTTCCGAGTCGAGGTACTCCAGCTCTCTCCTCCTCAGACATGGTTTACACCTGGTTCAGTCATGGTTTAGTGCATATTAGTTGGATGTCCATAAGAGCAGAGCGTTATGCGGGTGTTCTGACTGCCAACACTGACTATAACTATAATTGTTCTAGTCTGTTTACTTAAAGGGGGGGTTTCCAGCTTTATATCATGTTATTATGTCGTTCCCTCATTAAACACGTGCCTGGAGTGTTGCCTCGGCTCATTCACATATTTTTGAGTAATCAGTGAAAACTTAGACGGCGGCCATTTTAGGTGTAGCTACGCCTCAGTCCTCCTAGGAACGCCCCCACCTCCTGGAGACGTCTCTGGACCTTTCGTCACCAGCCAAGCCCCCAACCACTGCTCCTCAGCTCAGCAGAGCCCCCTCCCCGCACAGTGTTGTTGTTTCAATGCCACAGTAGTGTGCTGAAGGGGGCGTGTCGGAAAGCTTCTTAAAGAGACAGAGGCCTATTTCAAGACGTTCAGTACGGCCATTTTGAGAGAGCAATTTTATTCAAGGCAGTTATTTTAATTTACTGCATACAGACCAACAGAAGGTTACGTCATCATTGTAGTGCTATAGACTGGTGCTATGTGATTGAAAAAAGCATAATACCCCCTCTTTAATTATTTACTGTTTATACTTTTTGTCGCCACAAAGTCCTTGGTAATCATTGTACATAAGATGCCACTATTTACAATGTATTTTTTTCTTCTTCTCACATTTCCTGCCTATTTGCACACCCTGAGTGAGAAACATTTAGATATTAGCTAACATTAGTTAGATCCATGGCGTTACCTTATGAGTATGCTGCGTTCATGTGGGCCGGGGCGCTCGTTCTCCAGAGATGTGACATCATTGTCCCCATTTGGTTTGGGTTCATGTGGTTTTTATGTGGGAAAGTGGGGATTTCGATGTGGAGTGGAGCTGTAGGACGTTTACCTCTGCGCTGAATGTCGCTGTGTGTTGTGTCCGCAGATAAAACCATTCTTCTCTCGCTGCGGGGACGACTGTCCACGCCACTGCAGCGTTCTGGACATCTGCCACGATCAGCCCCCCGGTACCACACGTTCATCATTGCAGGGCCGTGGCTCAGTTCTAGGGTCTGGACTCGAAGCGGCCCCACTGGTTCCTACATGTTTTAAAACGGCTGAATGTGTATATTCTGCTACAATACCAAATACAGCTATGTTTACTGATGCTTACAGCGCGGGATTCAAAAGCATTTAAAGTTTTTAAGTAAATTGGGCAAAAATGAAAGGCCTTAAATATCAAAAGGCGTAATATTGAACGCCATGGTGTTGGTATATGGGCTTTGGTGCGGGAAATATCTGTGATTTAAGACCGCGGATCAGTGAATATAATTATAAAACCATCTTGCGTGAGTAGGGTTGGGCCATAACGTATCGCATATCGTTATCGTGATATGTTTTGATATTGTTGTAATTTTTTATATCGTTGTGGACACAATATATTTCATGTTACGCTCCATCAGAGCAGCATAAACGGTGACTGTAGAACACGGGGACACATGCTGAAAAAGTAAAATGAAATGAAGGATGTAAACTGCTCGAGTAGATCATATTTGGAAGACAATTATGCCGTAAAAAAAAAATAATAATAAAATATCACTGGATTAATCTTCCACACAGACGTAAGGCTGGGATTTTGAAGTAATTCGTCCATTGTCAATTATATCGTCAAATATATCGTTATGGTGATATTTATTTTTTCATATCATGATCGCCCAGCCCTATGTGTGAGGTTACGAAGCTAGTTCCGCTCGTATAACGAGTGCTCCTCGGTGCGCACTCATTTGCATAAAGCCACAATGCGGAGTTTTTGAACCACAGATTAGCTTCTAAAACAATCCTATTCACATGATTAATTTACCAAATTAACTCAAATGCAACTGAATATTTTTAGCTTCATTTTCCACTATAAATTTACCAATTAAGTAACTTAAAAATTAATAAAATTAAAAATATATGATTAGCAGATATAATACTGCAGAACTAAACTGCCCACACACAAAGTGAATAGATTCTGATTGGATGTTTATATAAAACAATGAAGTCAATTGTATTTTAAAGGGTGGATATTGTTTTGGGTTTAGAGAGTAGGCAGCTAGACATTTTTGAAGTGAGCTTAAAAGACAAATTAGGAAGCTCTAACATAAAATATATAGGCCTGTATTTTTGTACAAGAGGGCTATATATTTTATTTTACAACACTTTGTGTTCTCAAATGATTAAAATAACATACTATAATTTCCCACGCTTTGAACCCTGCGGCCGACATGACGGTGCGGCCGATATAGAGCCAACAACCAGCACTAGAGGCGTCTCGAGCAGTAAACGCAAAAGTGAACAGGACTTCTAATCAACGCTGCTCTTGGCTGAGGAACGGTAGAGGAGTAACTTTTAAATGATGAAGGCTCACTTTAGCCTGAATGTGGAAGGGCTTTGCTCCAACGCCCCGAAACGCACACAGAGGCTGCAGTGACACGAGGCGACGCGTCTGGATCCTGCAGAACCGAGGCGCGGCGTCCAGCGGAGGAAAACACAGGCTTTTAACCGTCCTGCAGAGGCACAGAGGCGGGTCTGGCCATGACCGACAGGGGGCGCCGTGAACTTTGTTTGTTTGGACGAGAGAAGTCGCGGAGACGGAGAAACCATCGTCAGGGCTCAGGCATCAGGGGAAACACGTGTGTAAAGTCCTGCACCTTTCTCCGGGATGAGGCGTCTCTTCCTCCTGTGAACAAGGCCGCACATTTAGCGGCTTTTAGTAAAGTGCACTTAATTGTCCGAAATTTACGGTAGCTAAAATTAGTAAAAGTAAAAAGCATTACATTTGACTAACTGCATCCTGCTTAAAGCCGAGATAAATCAAAACCTTTATTCTCTGTTTATCTCTCTGTTACAGCGGCCCCTGCTGACCCCTGGAGCCCTCTCCCCGTGGCTCTGGGTGTGTCTTCAGTTCTGCTCCTGTCTGTGGCTACAGGAGTCTGCATCACCATCATGTGCAGGAGAAGAGGTACAGACCCTCCATCCAACTCCACATCCCCTTTCTCTCCATCCATAATCTCCTCGTTGGTCTTCCACCAGGCCTCCTGTTTTCTACACTGTCCCTCATATTCACCGTGTTCTCCCCCTGGTGCTAGGTTTAGTTATTGTCACGTTACCTCGCTTTCATAACGATTATTTCTTTCTTAAATGAACGTTAGGTCCAATGCAGGTTTAGAAATCTACTGATATTTGGGTATTTTACAATATCTGCTATAGGCCGTTCTAACGCCAATAAAAGGCTGATGTGTCTGGAGCCGCAAGTTATAGAGACTTCCCATTTTTTGCGTTAGAAAGAGCTCAGATAGAGCTTTAAAACTCGACTTCCTAGGACTCGGAGAACTGAGAAACATTGCGGTGAAAATCGATCACAAGTTTGTAAATTATGGCCGTGTGACAGGGCCGGATCTACAGGGGGGCGAGAGGTGCATTCCAACCTCCATCCATTTTCCATCCATTTTCTCCCACTTGTCCGTTGCCGGGTCGTGGGGGCAGCTGTTGGAGCTGCCCAAGTCATTTTTTCCAACCTCATTTTTGAAACTCGAATGCACCTCAGTCCCTTTGTTCTGGAGAGCCGATCTGCGCCACAGCGGGACCGGCTGTAGCGACGTCTCTTTCTCTCGGGACACAAACATTGTTTCGCTCACGATGGGGTTGATAACGTTTTTAGCTTGACCTGTGAGAGCCTATAATGCTTAGGACGGACACAAGGCAGTGCCGTGTAAACGAGGAAATGAATGTGAGGCTGCCATCAGAGCTGCTCGTAATAAACCACGTGACTCCACGCTATTTACATGAGGTGAATCCCACTGAGCTGATCTCAGACTCAGAGTCTGTAAAATGGCATTTGGAGAGTTGCCAAGTCTACTCATTCATTGATGTATTTATTTATGTTACAGGGTAATTAAACATTCACACATTACAAAACAAGTTTGTAGCTGATGCTCATTATCAGCTCCAGTCCCTGGTTGGGCCTTTTTACACTAAACTAAAATGACATTTGTTGTACATTTTACATTTCTTTCTAAATATGCCAACAGACAGAAACTGGACCCGACTCCTGAAAGATCATTCACTGATGCCCTGAACCAATTTACCTGAACCAAAATTAGATTAATTACAAAAACACTAATTGTCTAAGTCTGTAATTTCAAATATGGAACCTCGGCAAATGTTTATGTGATTGGAAACGTCTGGAAGCTTAAACATGTGCAGATAGTTAATGTACAGTCTATTTTAAGGTTTATTATAGCAAACAATAAAAAGTTGTTTAATCATATTTATTAAAAAAGGCTTTGTCTGTTGCGGCCCCCGACCAACACTGGGTTTGCATTTTTGGCCCCCAGTCCTAATGAGTTTGAGACCCCTGTGGTAAAAGAACTTTCAAGCACGTTCTTAATCTTTACATTTTCAATTAGCAAATATAATTATAAAAGTTAATGCAATCTCTGGCTCTTCATAAACCATCCTTTCACTCCTTTAGTGAAAGTCAGAGGTTGGACCAAGTCACTAAATGCAAGTCTCGAGTCAAGTCCAAGTCAATTGGTCGAGTCATAGCTTTTGTCAAGTCTTTCTTTAGCCGGCAAGTCGCAAACCTCAGCATTAAACCTAATTCATCTTTTGAAAATGTGTTTAATCTACTTGAAAATATAAAGTGCTTTCTCAAGATATAGCGATTTTGAAAATTTAGGCTAAAATCAAACTTTTTCAAATCGAATGGATTTGGATTGAAGTCTAATTATTCATATTTAAATCGCTATAACATGTAAAATATATATATATTTTTTAAATGCTCCAGTCTGTTTAAAATTACTGGGACAGCATTTTAAGGAAGGGGGCCCGGGGAGCCTATATTTTTATTTTTGTTAGTTTCTGGCCGTTTTTCTGTCAGGGGTTCCCCTGTAATGCCCCAGCCCCTGCATACCCGGATTCGCCCCTGCTCAAAGTAGATTCCGCACTCCAGCCTCAGTCCACTCCTTGTGAAGGTCCCCCACACTTTTGAATGGCCTTTTCCTGACAGTCCTCTCCAGACTGCGCTCATCCTGCGGCTTGTGCACCTGTTTTCTTCCACACTTTTCCCTTCCACTTAAATATTAATGTGCTTTGATCCAGCACTTTGAGAACATCCAACTTTTGCTCTGACCTTTTGAAGCTTTTGTCAATGATGGTTTTCGGCACAACTGTCAGGTCAGGTCTTCCCCATGATGGTGAATTCTACTGAACCACTGAGAGACCATTTAAAGTCTCAGGGAGAGCAGGCGTTTTGGATTCATTCGCTGATGCAAGGGTGACATTTTGAGCTACAATATTGTCCCTTTTCTCAATATTGAAATTTTCTGAGATTTTGAATTAGCGGGGTTTTTTTTTACAAGCTGTGAGCCAAAACCATCAACATTAACACAAACAAAGGCTTGACATGTGTCAGTTTGCATGTCATAAGTCTATATCATATATTAGTTTTCACATTTTAAGTTGAAGTACAGAAACCTGCCTCTACTTTCAGTACCGTATATTCACCGTCCCTCCACTGAACATCATCTACACCTCTTTGTTTCCCCCCCGTCTGCCTCTCCTCCTCTCAGTTGACGGAGTGGCGCCAGTGTGGAGGCCTCTGCCTCAAGGACAGCAGCCGGAGGAACACCCCACCCTGCTCCTGATCTACTCCAGGGACCACCCGCTGTTCCTTGACGTGGTGCTGAAACTGGCCGCCTTCCTGCAGGCGCACTGTGGCATCCTGGTCAGTCAATGTGTCCTTTGCATGTGACGCATCCTGCAATGTGTAACATCAATGGGCTGAGTGAACCGAGCAAGATGGTGTATTTGCAATTTATACGGTTATTTTCAACTAAAAGCACGATATTATTAAAGGGCGGTATTATCCAAAATCAACGGAGGTTTTTACCTTGTTACAACATTGTTCTCTCGTGTAAAACAAACTAACTAAAAAACATAGCTGTGTTTTGACTCCTATCTTTTTTTTTTATATATATATATTTATTTCATAGACAGGACAGAAAGAAATACAATACATGACGCACATAAAAAATAAATGAAAATAAAAGAATAAAGGGTGGGGTGGTACAGTTCATAAAAAATAATATTAAGTTAAAGGGACATTTCAGGATTTTTGACATTGGGCCTCATTTCCTAGTTATCCAGAGTGTTGTTGACGTCTGGAGATATTTTATTGTTAAATTCATGCAGTTCTTACATTTGAAGAGTCTAGTGGCGCTAGGCTAATGCTAGGCTAAAGCATTGCTATGGTATCAGTTAGCCTGCATTAAAACCAGTCTGGCAAATCACTAACGATATAAATGTCTGTGTTGATAGAATAATTTTAACCATTTTGCATTTAAAAGAACTTATATTCGTGGCTGTAATCTGACGCAGTGGCGGAGTGATCTGCGAGAAAATAGTCCCTGAAATATATAGTATATTTCAAAAGATTATTCTATTAACACAGACATTTATATGGGTAGTCTGGGGTTATAAGCGGGTCAGACTGTTTCTAATGCAGGATAACTGATACCATAGAAATGCGTTAGCCTAGCATTAGCCTAGCGCCACTAGACTCTTCAAATATAAGAACTGCATAATTTTAGGAAATAAATATCTCCAGATGTCAACAACACTCTGGATAACTAGGAAATGAGGCCCAATGTCAAAAATCCTGAAATGTCCCTTTAAGCATGCTGCTGTACGATTTAGTAATTTTCCACATCGTCTGTTTTCAAAAGCATGAATTCATTGACATAATTTTATTTATCGCCCAGCACTATGCCAAATTCTTTTGCATTTGTGGTATTAAAAATATAGTGTTTAACTACCTGTAGAAACCAATGGTCGCTGGTTGCTCTGCTTTAAGACTGACATTGTCCGCCATTGCTGCAGTACCTCCATATATAGGCGGCAAAACGGGCTAGTTTTGTATTAGTCAACTTTCCACACGTTTTAAGCAACTGTAAAGCCTGGTTTCTAACTTTCTACGGCTAGATATTCCTCCTGTGATGACACTGGGTTAGTTACAATTAAAGAAACCAGGCTGTTTTCGTAAGAAACATTTTAGAAATCCCGTACTGATGAGGGTCTGGCTTTGATTGACAGGCCGTTAGTATTAGAGCTAATGGAGTCTACAGTGAAGATCCAGTATCGTTCAGGTATCGCAAACCAAGTATCGTTTAAGTACCAATACCGAAATAAATGTAACAGCACCCAGCCCTAATTTTAATATCTAAAGAAACAATTTAATACTTTATTAAATGGACAGAAGATTGTTCACACATTAATCACATAGGTTGCGTTCACGTTCTTAATGATGTCATAATCTCAGATGGAGGGCAGGAGTCAATACAACGCTATGGAAGAGAAACAATGTTTGAAAGAAATTTGATAAATGTTGATATTGATCATTATTTGGAAGTGATTGGATTCAAAAACTTGTTAGGATGAAAGTCCTTTCTAGTGACAAACATCATGCAAAAGTTTTTTAATGTTGCCCCCACTTTTATGAGAAAATAATTAATGACAGAGATATTACATATAAACCAAGACGACATTATCTGCATTTTATCATCAATATAATTATTTCATTGTTACACATTTTTCTCTCCGTACTGGTCTTATGAGTAATTCCTTTGTGCGGGCCAAGTGTTTATTTCAAGTCGATTCCTCAGGTGCTGTTGGACCTGCTGGACTCCTCCGCAGTCTCCCAGGTCGGGTTGATGCGGTGGCTCGAGCTTCAGAAAAACAAACTTCGACCCAACGACAAGATCCTGGTGCTGTGCTCACGTGGCGTCCAGTCGAAATGGAGAGCCATGTGCGGCCAGGGTCACGTGAAGCACCAGCCGGACGATCTGATCGGGCCCTTCCTAAGCCTCTTCCTGTCCGACATGCATCAGCCGGGCTCCATGGGCAGGTACGGCCACAATCTCAATCTGCAAAACTCAAAAGCTGCAATTCCTCTTTTATGAAATACATGCTAGGTCACATTTGAGGCGAGCTGCGCAAACACCAGAGACACCGCAGGTTGAGATGAACGTCAGTCAGACATCAGAGAAAATGAGCCAGAAATTATTGCGGGACAAGGGGAATCACAGTCCAAAAGCGTCATAATTCATCATATTGGGTCATGCTGTAAGGCCAAACTATCTCTGTAGTAGTATAAGTCATAACCTTGATTTCATAACAAATAAAAAGGCTCGCAAAAATGCTAACATGGCTTGTGCTAACGTCCACAGCAAGCTTATAAATAATCTCACTGAGGAGGTCTGCGCCTGCTCAAATTATTTTTTCTTCTTCAATGGAAACTGAGTAGCGGGCCGGTGTACAGTGGAAACACACAACTTGAGTTGCACAGAATTGTGTTTCTGTGCATGCACAAACCTGTTTATAGTCAAAATACCTTAAGGTTAGGATTATTCTTAAATCCTGTAAAATAATAATAATAAAATAATAATCACAGTCCAGGGTTTTCCAGCTGAATTAGACTAATTTTGATGCTCTGAGTCCGAAAATGACCTTGGTTTTGCTCAATCGGGTCAGGAATTTTTTGCTACAGAAATGCTTTAAAAATCGATTTTGCGTCAAAAACAAATTTCTGCGGATCATCAGCTGAGAAAACCCTTGACGTTTTTTCCGTTTTCCTCAAGAAATAAAAGTCAACGTATCCAAAGTCATTCAGTTTTTATTTACACCATCAAATTTGATGAGCAGAATTCATAATAACGTAGTCGTACGTAATCCGTAACACTATGGCTGTATCTCAAAAGGTTGACCTGATAGAGCAAAGTGCACGTGATATTCGGACTCAGAACACCAACATTAGTCTAAATCAGTTGAGAAACCCCTGACCATTTTTTAGCTGTCAACTTAATCATTTCAAGATCATCAAGGGCAAACACCAGCACCTCAGTCTGAGTTTAGTTGCAGGGAATTTGCACCGAGCCATTGTTTGCGCAAGACATTTCAGCAGAGAGCTTAACTTCTGGATCGCTAAGGTCTTAAAAGAGCAGTAAAGCTGAATATCATCAGCAAACAAATGGTAGAAAACATCATCGAAGCTCTGAATCATTTTTCCTACTGGAAGGACATAGAGTAAAAACAAAATCGGGCCCAAAACAGAGCCCTGGGGAACCCCACACAGCAAATCAGCAGAGTCAGACAGGATCTGATTTGCAGAGAGACTAAAACTCCTCCCCGATAAGTAGGAGGAGAACCACTCCAAGACTGGTCCTGACATTCCGACCAGGTCATTTAATTTAAGTATATATTCCAGGGGTAGCATGGTTAAAAAGATCAGAAAAGATATGTCCCTTTTTAAGATTGGATGCGTCACATTTATCCTCAGCAAATATCTCTGAAGCTGCTATTGACGTTAACATTTTCACGCACATGTAAGGAAATCAAACCATAAAGGTAGAGATATTTGGTGCGTAAAACTACTACACCTTTCTGCACAGGTCACCTCTTGCAGTACTCATTTCTGATTATTGTCATGGAAACGATCACAATAGAGGTTTTCATTAATGCCCCTCTCTTCTTGCCATAGGTACATCGCGGCGCACTTTGAGGAGATCAGCTCGGCGCATGAGGTCCCTTCGTTTTTCGACATCGCCGTCAAATACAAACTCATGAAACATTTCGAGGAGCTGTACTTTCGGGTTCTGGACATGGAGAAGTACGAGCCGCGAAAGGTCAATCACATCGAGGGCATCGGGCCTGACGAGTACTTCAGATGCCCATCCGGTCGCCTGCTCCGAAACGCTATCGAGAAGTTCCACGCGTTCCAGATCGACAATCCGGATTGGTTCGAAAAGGGCGAAACGGAAGACGTCGACAGTTTGCTCATCGGACATACGCAACAACTCCCGCAGATTGCAGAGCGCATTCCTATCGTGAACGAAGGCGCCACAATTTTCACCAATGAGGTTTTGGCGAATGAAAATATGTCACGTTTTTACACCATCGCCCCGGAGTTGAGCGAGAACTTTTTGCTATCAGAAAACGAGCCCATTCTAGCTACAACGTCTCAAAATCAGTCCGTTTTGGAATTACAGCCAGATTTGTGTCCGAGTTTGGCAATCTTTCAATCCGATGTCATTCCGGTGACTCCTACAGAGGATCAGCAGGTGGCCGAGGCAAGTGCGAGGCAGAATGGCGAGAGTATGGCGTCTCTTTCGTGTTGGAAGCCACAGCCGGTGGAGATGGCTGAGGAAGAAGCGAGGGGTTCCGAAGCAGAGACCAGTGGATCAGACCAGGCGGCTGTGGCTGGGGCGAGTGTGGGGCAGAATGAGGCGGGAGCAGCGGGTTTTCCATGGTCGAAGGCGGACACCAGCGGGTCAGACCAAGGCTACAGCTCCAAAGCCTGGACTGAACCGGACTCTGACGACCTGAGGGCTCTAATGCTTCTGCAGCAGGAGCTGATGAACAACACCTGCCACCACGACGCATAGTGATGCTGAAGGCTTTACATCGACAGTTTCATGGACTTTATGTGGACAAAATGTGTAAAGACAGTTTTGAAAAATGTATGGTTACATTTGGTTTCTAGACTAAGAAATTGAAACATTGAAGTGATTAAAAAAAGTTGGATTTGGGTGGCAATTTGCCAAATCTTCCCATGCTGAACTGTAAAAGCTGTTGTCAGTATCCTGGACCAGCCAGCTTTGAGATAAGGCTGATGGACAATTAACTTCAGAGCAAACTCATTAGTCAGGTCAGACAATTGGACAGCTGTGGCCTACTAGATCTACTAGAAAAGGAGAGCCCATATCCTCCCTCTACATGAGAAGGCCATGGTTGGATGCCTGACAGCCATGCATGCCAGAGCCCTCGTGTTGGAGAAAACTTGTTTCAAGGGAGACACGGCACGACCAGAGAGAGCCTGTGATCTCGCTTCAGGTTTGGTTGCTCTGTAGCTCGCCTTTTCCGCAAAGTACGTACTCTTCGCTCAGAGGTGATGAAACAAACAGCTACTGCTGCTGTCGGAGTTAGACCCGCCCTCCCCCTCAGCCAAAGCTGAAAATGTAAAATATAAAAATGCACAGTGCACTGGGGACAGAAATTCTATCAGAAAATTGGAAACTTTTTGTATCGGTTTGTTGTCAGTGGATGATTAAAAATATAATGTTTGTTAGTTACAAGAGGAACTATGCTAAAAAATCCTGATGGACATTGGTCCTGAACAACTACTGGCCCATATCAAACCTACCTTCTTGGGAAAAGTCTTAGAGAAAGTAATATATCAACAGCTCCCCATGAGCTCACCAACTCCTCATGCACATTTACGTTTAGTTATCTTTTGTTAGCCTTAATCTTGGTTTGTTACGTTACTTTATGTCTTCTGTAAATAAACCCTTCCTTTGTGCACTTTTACCCGGTCTCTTCTCCCCTGTTTTGTTGCAGCCTCGAGGTCTCAGTTTTAGTTCTGCTAGACCTGAGCGCTGCCTTCGACACAGTGGACCACGGGATCTTACTTCACAGGTTAGAAAACTGGGTGGGAATCTCTGGTACTGCGCTAGCCTGGTTTTACCATACCCTCGTACTTGTTTCGTACAGAGGGTCTGGACTTTCTCAATTGAGCTCCGTTTACAAGTGGGAGGGGTGAACTCTGTTTAAAGTTTGAAACGATTGGGTCTGATTTTACCCAATCGCTAGCGTTTGGTTGTGAAGTAATGCGCCCGGCCGAGTCAAGCTATGCTTGACGTCACCTACAACACCCGCCTCCCCCGCTCGCTGAATGGTAGGATGAAATTCAACCGATTGAATCGCAGCCATTGAGATCAAACCCAGACGTACATGCAGGGAAAAATATTTGACCGGAGTTTACGGATGGCAAAGGCCAGGCTAGTACTGCGCTAAACTGGTTCAAGTCCTATCTCGAGGATAGGACGTACTTTGTCGAAATTGGCAACTGTGTCTCAGACAGACTTGGAGACACTCATCCATGCGTTTGTCTCCAGCAGGTTAGACGACTGTAACGGCTGCTCACTGGCCTTTCTAAACGAGCTGTTAGAGCTGCAGAACATCCAGAACGCTGCTGCTCGAGTCCTGACAAGAACCAGGAAATACGACCATATTAGTCCAGTTTATCAATGTGTCTGCTGTGGAAATATTACTATACATATTTTTGTCATATTAGGTTTTAGTGATTATATATAAAACTGTGTTGATGTGATCTGTGCTTTAAGGTTCATTTGAATTGGGCGGACATTTTATGACTCCGTTGTTGTATTTACTGTCGAATCCACTGGGGGGCAGTGTGTTAAAAGGAAGAGTCAGATTGTGCAGAAGAAGTGACGATAAGAATATTCCAAGAGCACTGATTGGTTCGAGAAGGACACGCCTACTCCTTTGTGTTCTAATGTGTGGTTGAGGGAAGAGTCTTGCTCTCTCTTCTCTCCTCGCTGGTCAACCAACATGCGGCGGGACAGCGCTCACCATGACTTGTGCTTTAGTTTGTAATTCAAGGAATGAAATAATAATTTTGATTTTTAATAGACCGAGTCTCTGTCCTGTGTCCATATAGTAAAGAATACGCCGACACCGCTAAGCTAACTAGCTAAATCTAGCCAAACTAGCGAGGCGCATTGAGATGCCTTGAATTAAACGAATTTATGCCGAACTGACACTTTCAAAATGATCTAATATCACATTTTCTTTGACTTAACACGTGAATGAGGTATAGTCACTGTCGGTGCTGTAGATACAGGTTTCGCCATGACACGTGCCTGTTGTGTTCCTCCCAGCCGGCTGGTGGAGCCATGACACGTGCCTGTTGTGTTCCTCCCAGCCGGCTGGTGGAGCCATGACTATAAAAGGAGAGTTGTTTAGTTCCTCGTCCCCTCCCCTCAAGCACTTCCTGGTTGTGTGCTGACCGCTTCTCCGTACTCGGGTGTAGCATTTGCCCATAGGTGCCAATTTATGATCTTCCCAGTGGGTGCCCAGCCCAAAGAGAAAGTTGTGATCGGGATCGATATTCCAGTCTCGTGGTTGAGAGCCCGGCGCTCTACCTGTGGAGCTAAACGAGTGGAGCGACATTAATCCGACATGCAGATTAATGTTATGAACCGCTCATATATTTGCAGAAACCAGTGTAGCGGCTTTACAGGTTGGGTGATATTTATTGAATCGTTTTGTAATTAGGGCAAATTCGCCTGAGTGCCCAAAGATGTGAGTGGGTGCTCCAGCCCCGCAGCACCCACGGGATCGGCGCCTATGCATTTACCTCCGCTTTATTAATATGATTTAGGCATTCGATCTAATTCATTTCTTATTAGTGACCCAGACCACGATCAAGACCAGACCAGGTTGCCATAGTTATTGGAACCAAATTATTTCAGCGGTGTGGGGAATAAAAAAAAGGGGGATTTTTACAGTAAAGCACAATAATACAAGTAAATGGATTTTTTTTTAATTTAAGCCGTATAATACAACTAACTAGAGATGTTCGCAATAAATGCAGTATAATACAGCTAAATGGGGATTTTCACAATACAAGCACTACATTACAACTAAATGGGGATTTTCACAATAAAAGCAGTATAATACTGAATCAGTTCATGCAAATTAACGAGTTTATGGAAGTTTAAAAGTTTATGCAACGTAAACATTTAATGCAAATGTACCAGTTTATAGAAATTAACCAGTTTATGCAATTTAAACCGTCTATGAAAAACAACAGTTTATGCCATTTAAGATTTATGCAGTTTAAACAGTTTCAGCAATTTCTGAAGCAAAATTCCGCAGTCAATGGCAAAGGTTTTTAGTTCTGATTGTTTTCACGCAATCTGCAACTACAGGACATGAAGTGGATAAAGTTTTTGCAGCTCTGGGTGCAAGAACAACGTTTTTGTGTCTCGTAGAGTATAGGCCTTTATTTGTCACATGGGGCATAAATGGTGTTTTTCTTTTCCCCTCTTTTGGGTCTAATATGTTTTAATGATCACTTTATTTTAACATTAGCTTTTATAGAGGCCGTATGTTTGGGTTATTTAGTGAATTTGTAAATTTTATACCTCATTATAGAGATATAAACTCGCAGCTAACCAATTTTCCTCGCGATGTTCCTCGGTTCCCCTGAGGCCTAGGCAGTTGTATCGACGATATCCGATATTGTAAAATGTATAGGGAATTGAAACGCCTTCATTCTGAAATATACCGAAGTAAAGTACATGGAGTGTGTGCAGTGCTTCACCGTTGTACTTTCCGTCGCCTCACGGCGAGAGAAGACAGGGACGTCCCCCTTTTGTTCATGAGGTTTATTCGAACACTCAAGCCACAGACACAGACAGTTGCACATCACAGCAAGTCTCCAGAGTCTCCAGGTCCATTCGTGGCATAGCGCCTCGCCATTTAACATTCACATCGAGTCGAAGATTAAGTGCTTATTATTGAGAAACATCACACTTTAATACACAGTCGAAACCCTTTTCAACGATAAAGAGTTCTTTTCATGGTCGTAATAGTTCCTCATTTGACCTAAATTAAAAAGTATATGCTGTATGTGATTTCAGATTTATATTAAAAACATTATCGATATTTTTCCTTTTTTCATATCTTGCTGCTCAAAGTCAGTGGTTCTCAGCTGGTGGGTCGCGAGCCTTCTCCATTCAATATTTCGCCAGGACTTTACACACTACCCTTGATACGTTGCACCTGCCAAATTTAGTGCAATGTAATGTGCCATGAACTCAGGAGCAAAGAATTCACCGGAGGGAACTGTTTTTGGCCTTGAAGCTAACGGCTAACGCTAAATAAAAATTCAAATAGCACCATGATTTTGAATGAGCTGTCTCTGTCTTTAGTCTAAATACTTTTTAGTTATTTAATTTTTGGGGGGGGTTTTATTTTCCGCTCTTAAAAACTGCTCCTCAATGCAGTCACGTGTTTTTTATTGGTTTTATTTGGTCGGGACAGTGCACGTTAATGAACACACACCACACCAAATTAGCCTTGGGATAATTTGCATCTGTTGTCCCACAGAACTCAAACACGCTCTCATTCATCCTGGTCTATTGTACATGTTTTTAGTGGCAGGGGAAACCAGAGAACCCGGAGGAAGCCTACGCGGACACGGGGGAGAACATGCAAACTCCACACAGTGAGGCCCCGTCCAGGTGGGAATCGAACCCGACACTTTTACATCCAACATGTTATTAACTTGTAGCCAGTGACTTCCCATCAGTATCTCACTGTCCGAGATGTTTTCTTGAAGTATTTGTTCAAGAGAATAGCGAGAGAGGAAGGACGGCGGCGTCCAGAGATCGCACTCGGAGTCTATTTGTAGTTTGGAGGAACATAATGTACCGTGGGCGGCACGGTAGCACAGCGGTTAGCGCTCGTGCTTCACAGCTAGAAGGTCCGGGGTTTGATTCCCACCTGGACGGGGCCTTTCTGTGTGGAGTTTGCATGTTCTCCCCATGTCAGCGTAGGCTTCCTCCGGGTACTCCGGTTTCCCCTACCACTAAAAAACATGTACAATAGGCCCAGGGACTGCAGGTGGAAATTAGCACAAGTGCTATAACCTGGTACAATTTCTGAGGCTAATGTCTATTGTACACTGTCCCTGTTCAAAAATAAATTAAAAAATATATATAAATATAAGACCCTAACGCTAACCTTAAGCCCTAACCCATTATGTACCTCCAAAGTACTAATACTCCACTGTGTGTGTATCACATAGGTTATTGCTCCAAAGCACATTACATTTAACTAAGTGTTGTTGTTGGGTACAATGTATCACCTGATTATTATTACAGAGCCAGTAACATTTGCACCGACATCAATCTGGGACGGCGTCAGCTTGAATCGCAAATCCATTCAGTGTTTAGTTTTGAAAAAGTCATGTGTGTTTGTGTTTGTGTTGCAGCACCTCATGTTTTTATTCTGGTCATTGCCACGTTGTGAAATAGTGTCTTTTTTGCCAGATCCAATTTTGGTTCCGTCCGAGCGGTGAAGGCGGACGCGGTTCAAGATGGATTCTCGTGCGTTTGTAAACTCACACAGACCGTGAGAGTTCAGCTTGCTCTCGGGGGAAAATCTATGACAGTAGTGTAGAAAAAAGTGTGGTTGAGAGGTAATGGAGGGTCCCAACGCCGTCCCAGTGGAGAACCGCTGCCCCAGGTGATCCCAATGAAACTGTCCAGCGTCATGTTAACATCGAATTCTTTGATAGAAGCAGAAGATGGCTCTGAGAGGAAAAAGCAGAAGTGTGACCTCACATGAAAAGGGCCCACTGTCAAAGTCTTCAATTATTTAGCAGAGCAGATACAGTAATATAGAAGTTGATCAAATTGTTTACTTTGTGATACAAACACCGTACATTTTTGAGTTTCAAATTTAAAATGGCGTGTTTTATGTCCATGGTCTTTTGCCGGGTTCCAGAAGTAAAAATCCCATTCATGTTTCGCATTGAAAAACTAAAATATGAAGAAGTTTAAAAATGTGACGCAGGCTAATCAGCTCTGCGCTAACTATAGACCATCGCAGGGATATTTTACAAGAAAGGAAATACTAAATACTTGAAAATACGTTGAAATGGTTTTATAACTTTTCGGTTGATAAAGTTTTAGATAAATCTTCGATTGCCCACGAGTTCGCGCATAGCTGATTAGCCGCTATCGTCCAATGCTAAACATGAATGAGATTTTTAAGGATGGGGAAGTGGGCGGGGCTGGTGAGCTCTATCAGCCAGTCAGAGCCTGATCAAGATATTGATGTTTCCTGTTTTTCTCTTTTTTAGTCAGTGTTGACCTCAATCCATAATCATAATCATTTTGTCCCCATTTGGTCCCAAACATCTATGTTCTCAGATCTGTGACCAGATGATCAGAGTCTCTCCATGATGAGGATCATAATCAAAGTTTATAGCTCTTTAATCTCATAACAGAGCTCCAGTTCGGCTTCACCCAAATCTAAAAGCTCCTCGACCGGAGGTTACAGCCTATAGGCCAGAGTAACGCCTCATTTGAAAGCTAAGACCTACAAAACTGATTGCGACTCTTTTGTTGCGTTGTCACCACGTTTCTGTCACGTTTTTTGTCCTGTTTTCGTTTCTCTTTCCGTCTTTTGTCGCTTTTTTGACACTTTTTTTTTTCCAAGAAGCTTTTAGATTTGGATAACGCCAACCTGGAGAAAAAGAGCTCTGTTCAGGAGGGTGATGTGTGACGTTTGTATTATTATTATTTTTTTTATTATTTTGCACAAATTGGCGGCTACCGGAATTTCCTGAAGGAGCGGAACCCGGGAACGCGGCGCTTGTGTCACAAAGTAAAAGAAACACAAAAATAACAAAGCAGTTCATCTGGATTAAACCCAGCCTATTCAGAACGGGTGGTCGCAATGTTACGGCCGATTTGACAACACAAGCCAATACCCGTGTTTAGAGAACCCATCGCAATAAAAGTCCAGAACATGTCGATTATAATACCGTTTCATTCCAGCAAACGTTCCGCCGTGTGCCCACATTAAAAAAATACCCTCTTCGTTCAAACGCAGCCTGTGCTAAAGTTCAAAATGTGCAAAGCCTAAAGACGGATTGTTCCTACGGCGCTGGTTTACGGCTACCCACGGCACGGGGAGAAAGTCACGGCTTACAAAAAGATCTGTACAAAAATAACTGTTCACGCTTTTTTGGCAGAAGAAAGAGAAAAGCAACATAAAGCAGCAGAGAAGAAGACACGAGAGAGGAGTCGCCGCCGCCGGCAACCGCCAGCGTGGCAGGCAGGGGGGCGGGCTAACCACTCTGCCGCCACCGGGGGCCTACGCGGACCGGGACACTGCAGGCAGAACTCTTTTTTTTATTTTTTATTATTATTTCACTCCCTCCACCTTATTGATTAAGCTTCGCGAGGCGTTCGAGGTGTGTGGGATACAAGGCTGCAGTGTTATAGATACTCTGGAAGTCATGTCTGAAGCCGTCAGAAGGGGAAATAACAAGAACTTTCCCACAAAACTGCTTTAACACATGTTGAAAGTTAGAAAAGCTCTATTTAAGGTGAGTCCATTTACCATAAAGACCTCAATTTGGACCTTGCCCCCCTGTGTCAGAACCACTAACCACTAAGCCACTGTCAGGCTGGGCTTCAGGGTGACACCAGTCTATTTTCAGCCACTTTTTAAAAATGGTAAATGGGCACATTCTCTCACCCCGGGTCCCTTTTTAAACCCTGTCGATATAAAAAGACAGTGGTTTATAGCCCCCGACGATTTGTGTGATGTTGTGACAGATGGTTCTAATGGCTTCAGACTCAATGGAGCCGGGAAGGTTAAAAAAGGCCACTGTGAATCAGGGCATCCTGTTTAGACCGTCTAAGGAAGAGCTATTATCCGTTTTAACGCATGGTTAACCAGATGTTCACACCTAAGCTATCGAATTTCCTTTGTGTGTCGAAATGCATGATGGGAGGATGGGTTTAAGCTGAGAATATAATGAGTATGCTAGGGAGAATCCAGTAGACTTCTGGGGACACCTCTGAGATGCTTAACCTGTAAACTTCATTTGGACCATCTGTAATAAACAGACCTTTCTGATCGTTCCTCATGTTTTCCTTCAACGAGTGGATACGGGAGCCAGATCGCCGCCTTTAAGTGGTGTTTACATTTTCTGGGGCTAGTATCACAATATCCAAGCGTTTTAAACTGAAATGCATTAAAGCTAGACAAACTCATTACCCCTTGGAACACGTCGGCCATTTTCACACTTAACACGGGCTAGAAAATATGAAATGGAACTTTCAACATGCCTTTTATCTCCGTAACCCGCGGCGAAAGCGATCCTCTCCAAATTTAAAATTTCCCGTTCGCCTGCAGTGTCTCGCCCCGAAGAGAGAAACCAATCGCCGCAACGTAAGTGTGCAAAGAGAAGTGCAGCAGCATGAAGCATAAACGTCGACTGAAGTCTTTGTACATTTGTGGAACGATCCGTCACGGGGTCGTTCCAGCGGCACGGCCCAAGAGAGCGGAGGCCATTTGAGCGCTGAAATGACCCGGCGATCGGGACTCACGGGAACACAGAGGAGCACCACCTCACGACAGCAGACGGACAGACAGGCGACAGGTTAAATATATGCAGGATGGATTTTTTTCTTTTTTTTAACTCTATCTATGCATCTTAAATGTTAAGGCTTAGAAAGACACTGAACCCGTCTTGGTGGACGTTGGCGTTCTGAAACCTCAACTCTCCTTTCCATCCTGTCCCTCCAAGGCACCCGTTCTCGACCTCTGCAGCAGCAAAGCACTCTGGGATGCGGCACCTCAGCGTTAGCGCCGGTGACTCGAGGCTAGCTCAGAGAAATGATAGGCACGGACACGTTTACAGACAATTATTCCCTCCGTCACCACCAGGGGTCTCCAACCAGACGCTCGGGAGCTGCCAACCTTTTTGAAACAAACGGCTCGCGTTCCAACAGCTTTCAAGAAGGTCCGAGTTTGTGGCGATTATAAAGCCCTCGCTTGAGGGACCCTGTGCCTCAAGCAGAATCGATACAGCGCCATCTTGGATAGCCAGGGCTCGCTCCCAACAAACAAAAAAGAACAAGGCTAAACGATCCACGGAAAGAAAAAAAAAACACCTGTGCTCGTGTAGGGCGACTTCCTCACACTCCTTAACATTTGTCATAACAATTATTATTTGAAATGAGTCTTACTCCACGGATTTGTCCAGCAGAAAGTTGTTTTTTCATTTCGGCCAATAGATGGAGCAACGTCTACGGCACAAAAGGTTATCGCCCCTTTCGGGGGGAAACAGAAGCTCCGTACATTGGAATGAATGAGGAAAGATCGTCTGAAAACTATGAATTTACACATGAAAAAACTTTTTCTTTGTTTTATTTAATTATCGAACGTGAAAAGGAAGCCTTGGACCTGTTGCTTCAGATAATTCACAGAGAAGACGGTTATAGTTTTAAACGGAGCTGCTAAGCCCACTGTGATTATGACTTGTCAGTGACATTTGCTTGTGTAACTTTTTCACTGGTTGCTTTATAATGTATTTGCAGCGTCAGCTTTTAGTCTGTTGCTTTTATATTGTCATTAAATTAAAATCATACAGCCTACGATAGTTTTGTAGCTTATGAGCCCAAATGGTATGGTTCATTCAGCAGCTAACCTACTAGCTGCTAATGCTAACGTTAATGTGCGTTTTAAAACCGAGATAATCATTAATTAGGCCTAACGCTGAACATGTTTGACGAGTTTGAATATTTACCGATTAAAGACGTTACACAAAGTGCGTCATACACGGCCACAATGTGGCGCTGTTTCCTCAGTAATGAGCTCTGACATGGCCTTGGCAGATGCTAGTGATGATAAACTCGCTCATATAAGTTTCCACCTCTGCCGGCTACGTTACGTTGCGTGTAAATATTTGACCGGAGAAACGATTGTATTCATTAAAGTGTTTTTCATCTCAACGCTAACGGATAAAAACAAACATATTTAAACAACTAAAAAGTATTTGTCCTAAAGACCGGCCGATCCCGAGGCCAGTGTGATTGAGTAACGGCGCCACGGCTTTGTTTAAGTGATAGTCTTATTTTATAAAAAGGTGCAAAATCAACCTCCCGCATTGACCAATGAGATGAGCTTCTCCTGTGAACCGGCCTGTCAGGTCCAATCAGGAGAAAGGGGAGGGGCCTGATCGTTTACTTCAGGAAATCCTGTTTCTGCTGTCCTCATTTTGCTCTTTGTGGTTAAATAGGGGAGGAATGTATTGTTTTTGTGCCTTTGTTTTTATCGGCGTTGGTTGAGCACACGTTGCTGCATGTTTAAGCTCGTTACAGAATATTTTGACGGTTAATAACTATTTAATGCGATGAGATATAACGAGGAGAGCAACACCTCCTTCGAGCCGAGGGTTTAAGCGTTCATGTAAGTGTGGCTCTTGTGGAATGTCGTGTTGATCTCCATCGTCATAGAGACGGCACCTAAGACCTGAGGTGGCAGTAGTGAGTAAAAATTAAAATAAAAGAGTTGAATGACGGGTCCAGCAGAACTGTGTAGGCAATTTAGGCAACAGCAAAGACACCGCCTTTCAACCCTTTTTTTTTTAGGAAGCCGGGTCATGGATTCTCTCTCAACTCACGAATGTAAATGGTGACAAATAGAGTCTATCTTTAGTCTGTCACTGGGAATAAGATCTTTCCAAGTCTCTTCCAAAGTGTTCTACATTTCTTTCATGTATTGACCTTTATTTAACCAGGATATAGTCCCACTGAGATTAAGAATCTCGTTTTCAGGGGAATCCTGGCCCCATGGGGGAACCTATTGTACATGTTGTGTGTTATTAAGCAGCTCTCTTACGTTTCTATGATAAAGCTCAGTGGGGAAAAGGTTGGAGACCCCTGCATTAAAAGATGCAAAAAGGAACATTAACAGGGAATTCACATCAGATCCTTCCCGTCAGAGCCACGTGACCGGCGGCTGTTTGAAGTGGGTTTCATTATTAAAATGTTGTAATACTGTAGAATTTGTTTTCTGAAATCCAGCGGAATGAGGCTGAATAAACGGTCATTTACCAATGACACATGAGCTGGTTCACGTTGTGAATGGTCAGAACTTCTCGTCTCCAGATTAATTTTCTGAAACCATTTAGGTTACGCTCGTGTGGAAATTTGTTCAGCTCGTATCAATTGTAAAAGTCCAAATACAAGTTAAAGCAAAGCACCGTTATAATGCGCGTCATCGGGACACACATGATGTAAACCGGACCCGGGGAAGTGTCTGACTGAGAAAGGTAAAAGACTGGAGCCTCCACATCCACACGAGGCCTTCATGTCTTCTCCTTCAGGCTCCGAGTCTGAGGACAGGTGTGGACCACTTTGGACTTCAGTGAGACCGAGAGACTCGGGGATGTTTACAGGGACGATCCGGGGGGAGTTTGGTCCATTTCTTTGCAGCAGGAGAATCCAGACACGGAGCCCGGTCAGGGCCAGGCTCTGAGGAGGTGTCACATTTGTCCTTGACCCAGTTCCAAACGCACGAGCCTCTGGAGGGGCGCGTGCATCAGGACTGATTGACCGCGAGCGTGTTGACGTAGCCATGCGGACACATGTCGTTCTCGGAGACTCCGTGGGAAAAGTGCGCGGGGTTTGAAGCGGCGAGTTTACGCACGCCACGCGCTATAACGCACTGCTCCATGACCTCGAGCGCACGGCACGTGAGCATAAACACGTTCTTAAATAAAAACACGGACACAGGCTCACCGTGCGCGTACACCTGGAAGCAGCGCACCGTGAGCACTGGCGCGTTCACAAGAAGTCCCGTGCAGAAGCGCGCGCACAGGGAGCGGCACGAGAGCTCAAACGCGGTCAGTTCATGCAGCCAAATCACTGGTGCGAACAGTGCGAGGAAGAAGGCGCACAGCACCGTATACCGCAGCGGCGGCACCGGCAGCTCGTTCCGCAACAGGAGCTCCACGAGCATGAAACTGTCCAGCAGGTCCAGGCACGTGCTCAGGAAGCTGGCGTGCGCGCGGTGCCGCGTGGCTCCAGTGCTGTCCTCGGTAACAGCACCGATGAGGCAGAAGAGCAGCGGCGCGGACAGCAGCACCGCGCCTTTGAAGCCCGTCACGCCGCACGGCACCTTCAGCGTCAGCAGCTCCAGGATGGACGTCTCCACCACCAGCACCACCTTCGGTGTGCACGCGATCACGTAGATGAGCCAGGCCAAGTACGCATAGGTGAACTCCCCCAGACCCGAGCCCAGCGCGGAGCTCTTCTGGTGGAATCCGCAGGCGCGCTCCCGCTTATTGCGCGCGTTCTTGATGAAGAAGATGGCCCATCCCGACAGCACCACGAGGTCCGTGGCGATCCACGAGCACCACGACAGGTCCGTGAAGGCGATGAGGTAGTAGTCCAGCACCGCGCCTTGCAGCGCGAGCAGCACGAAGCACAGCACCTTGTAGAGAGCGCGGCTGCGTGATGCGAGCGGCACCGCACCGCTGTGCGTCAGCTCCGCAGAGGTCATGAGGCTGTCTGACGCGGGCAGCTCGCTGTCTTCACTGGAGGCCGTAAGCAGGAGCCCAGAACCGGGGCACGATCCAGGAGCGGAGCCGCTGTACGAGGCGCGGTGTGCGCGGTGCTGTTGTGAGATCATTCCGCTCCTGACGCTGCCGCCTCTGACGCTGCCGCCTCTGACGCCGAAGAGGGCGCGGCACTGAACGGACTCGCATGAGTCTGAGGCCGCGCAGGCGCCACAGAGGACAGAGGGGCACGAGACAGACTTATAAAAACAAGTGGTCAAACAAACACTAAAGGAGACCGGGCCCAGAGTCACACATTCGCCTAAGTAAAGGCGGCGCGGTGGTTAAGGCCCCAGGTTTGATTCCAGGCCTTTCAAGGTTCCAGGGTCAACTTTATTATTGTCCCAAAGGAAATGTCAACACATGGGCTAATCCAAAAATGTGTATTGTGTAATGTATGTAAACAAAGATCATCCTAATACTGTATCATAAAACATGAAATCATAAAAGGAGCTAAGGCGCTCCAACTTCACTGCTGAGACATGAGAGCATTTATCTTAGTAACAGCCTCCGGAATAAAAGGAGCCCCTAAAAGGGTTCCTGCCCGGGGTCTTCTCAGCCTGCTGGACACCAATGAGTTCCCCTACTTTAACCAACTTTATCAGACGAGTTTTGTTGGTCACAGAAAGAGCAAAATGTTAAAACTGACTAAAAAACTAAATGAGTTAATTTTTCTCAAAAAGAGTCTCATTCATTGTCACATAATCACAGAACGTTGGCAAAAGGAAGAGTCCCAAAAGAACTTTGCATTTTTTTTATGTCATAGTAAAAACTAATTTGAAAGTGTGCATAGAAATCAGTTGATGGGCTCATTTGGGTTTTGAACTAGAACCCTTAAAAATATAAACATGTACGTTGTTTCTTTGTTGTGAACATTTAGACAGTTCTGTAAAGGTTTTGAGAAATCAATCTGTATTTTCTCAATAAATGTGAATATTAATATTTTTCCTTAGAATAATTATGACTCAAAAACGTAGAATCGTGACGTCACTATACTATCGCCAAAAAAAAACATGCTCCTTATGACCAGCTTGTTTTTGCAATGGGTAGTCAAAATATGGACAATTTCCTGATAGTATGAAAGTAGCAAAAGTGATTCCTCTGTTCAGGGCAGGAGATAAACATCTCTTTAAAAACTACAGGCCCTTTCCCCTTTTACCGCAATTATATAGCATTATTCATTCACTCCATACTTCATGGTGGTAAGCTACTATTGTAGCCACAGCTGCCCTGGGGTAGACTGACGGAAGCGAGGCTACCAGTTCACGCCACCGGCCCCTCCGACCACCACCAACCACTCACTCACTTCATTCGCTCAGGCTTCCTGGTGTTACTAAACGGTCTCCCATCCAAGTACCGACCAGGCCAAGGTCTGACGGGATCGGGCAGAGCAAAGGCGGTCTGGTCACAGAACTTTGGCACATTTTGTCATGTTTACAACCATAAACATAAAGATTTTATTTTGAATGTTTTACTGAAAGTTCACACACAAGTAACAGAGAACTGTGAAGTGAAAGCAAAATGATAAAGGATTCTGTTATTTTTCAAAAAATAGAAAAGGGAACAGTGGGGCTTGCAGAAGTATTCATACAGCAGGACTTAATACTTTGTGGAACCCCCTTTTGCTGCAATAACAGCAGCAAGTCTTCTGGGGTTTGACTCTACAAGGTTTGCACTCAGGACGATGAGCAGTGTTAGGTTTGCTCCATACATAACGTTTTGCATTTGGGCCAAAAAGTAAATTTTTGTCTCATCTGACCAAAGCACCTTCTTCCACATGGTAGCTGTGTCCTCCATGTGACTTCTAGCAAACTTCAAACGGGATTTCTTATGGCCTCCTTTCAATAATGGCTTTCTTCTTGCCACTCGTCCATGAAGGCCAGATTTGTGTAGAGTACGACTTATAGTTGTCCCATGTACAGATTCCCCCAGCTCAGCGGCAGGACGTCCCAGCTCCTCCAGAGTTATCTTGGGGCACTTGGTTGCATTTCTGACCAGTGCTCTCCTTGTTCGGTCTGTTAGTTTAGGTGGACGGCCGTGTCTTGGTAAGTTCGCAGTGGTGCTATACTCTTTCCATTTCCGAATGATGGATTGAACAGTGCTCCGTGAGATGTTCAAATGTTGGGAAATCTTTGTATAACTTAACGCTGCTTTAAACTTCTCCACAGCTTTATCCCTGACCTCTCTAGTGAGCTCCTTGGCCTTCATGATGTTGCTTAGTGACCAATACACTCTGACCATAGCTCTGAGGCCCTCACAGAACAGCTGGGATTATACTGAGAGTAGATTACACACAGGTAAGGTTGTGGTATACAGGCTGTCTAAATGTTGTAACTAATGGTGGGGAACTTGTAGACACATAAGCATGTATAATTGTTATTTAAGATGTGTTAGGTTCATAATTATGTTAAGGTAAAAAGGTAAAATTCAGTGCATAAGTGTTCAAAGGCGCTCCTTCTGAATTAACCATGGGATACGTATCGCTCCGACAAAGGATTATGCTTTAACAACTTAAGGGGGCTATGTAGAATCCACTAGTTGATACGGGATGGATATATTTTTGACAGAATAAGGATTATGTTTTTGACCAAATAAAGGACTATGCATTGGGTCTTCTTCCACTGGACTTTTTGCGATTCTTCTGATTTCGCGCGTTATCCATTGGGAAGTGGGAGGTTATTTGTTATCAGCAACAGTGGACTCTATTTAATGGTTAGGTGTGAACTTTCTGCGGTCATTAGGAATGTTATAAAGGCAATTTAATGCACTTAGAAAAATGCTGTATGAATACTTATGCACGCCCCACTTCTCACTTTTCTATTTTTTGTAAAATAACAGAATCATGTATCATTTTACTTTCTCTTCACAGTTGTCTGTTACTTGTGTGTGAACTTTCAGTAAAAAATGAAAAATAAAATCTTTATGTTTATGGTTGTAAACATGACAAAATGTGCAAAGGTGTATTAGTACTTTTGCAAGGCACTGTATCTTTAAATCTGAGAAAAAGAAAAACTGTAATTGCAATGTACTGGTCGTTATGAATTACGTGATGAATTAAACTTTAGGATTCAGAAACATAGCACAACTTTGAAAAGTTTTAGTCCAACAGTTAATGGTGAACAATTGTGGAATAAAATGGAGATGGAGTTGAAACGATGTCCAAACATCAACCTGTTCAAATATAAATACAAACAAAAGACTTTTGAAAAGTACAGAGAAGAAGAAATGCGTTGCCACTAGGGGGAGCAGTAGGATCAATTTGCATTCTATTAACTAAGACAGAGTGTTGTTGCTCTGAACGGTTGTCATTCTATTGCTCAAAATAGCGAGTTCTAGATCTGTTGAGAGGGACCCTCCTAACGGGCTCATAAACCTCGTCTTTTAACGCACCACACAGCATAGGAACATCATCTACAAATTCAGGTCGTTAGGGCAGCTGGGTGGGGATTAGTTGACTTCAACTGGCCTGCTATACACTCTGGCTTTTTAACGCACTACAGCATGAAGGGCTTCCACCGGAAATGACGTCATTCACATTAAAATCTTGAATCTTAAAGCCGAGATACCCGCCTTTCTGTAAATGTACTTTTTGTCACCTCACAGTACACAGAAGTGAAACGTGCATATCATTAATTTTATTGAACAATTCCGATGAGCAGGAGGGATTGCGAGAGCCAGAAATGACTTGAAATGAGCCAGAAAAAAATACAAAACCTCAGCTTTAATTGAAATGCTGCGGGAAAAAGTGGCGGTGATGTCATTTCCTGTGGAGCTCCACTGCCCACATGACCATTGGCTGCGTTCAGAGGCCCTGAATTAGACATGTAAATATTTGTTAATGAAAAAGCAGCAATGAGACCCTATACACACTTTTTGTATACAGTTTGAAGAAGCTAAAATATAGTGCTCTCCTGAAGGACCTTCTGTTGGTGCTTTCACAGAGGAATTAGAGGAAGTGGGTAAACAAAAGGGAGGAGGAAGCGGCCAGACCCTCTTGGAAAGAATTGCAACCAGCAGAAGCCGGATGTTACTTTGACGTCCAGTCCAGCACCAACACACGGTCACAGCGCCCCCTGGTGTGGCCACATTCCCACTCGCAATAAAGAAAAAAACTCCGAGCCCGAGGTGTAAAGTGATTATGGGAACTTTATTCAACAGCACATTACAATTGCCACGAGCAGCTTTTAATCTTTATCAAAGAGAAGACCCGGCCTGTGTTCAAACCAGCTCCGCCACCACGAGCGCCTGTATGTACAACTCTGCCCCGGGGCGCGACGCCAGGCAGCAGACCCCCCCCTTCCCCCCCCTGGAGTCGATATAAATGTGTTTCAAAACATCACACGAGACGGTCACAAGGACAGATGTTTAAGAAAGTGTTCCACTCAGAGGACGACCCGCGAGATACAAACACCCATTCTGAACAGGAGTCTGCGTTTGAGAGTCTGGGGGGGGGACGAGAGAGATTCGCCGCCACTGGACAGAAAATACTCACGATTTATTTCAAGTCCCGCCAACGAGGTCCCAGAGATTCCAATAAAAGTGGTCTGAACTCGGTTGATAGAATTCTAGGGATGGGATTCCAAAAAAGGTCCTACATCATTGCTTTATCCCGGCGTTTACGACTATTTTATTCCACTTGGCCTTGAACTAACCAAGGAGTATGCTTGGTTTTATTGAGATGATTAAAAGCACTTCTACTTTGACATGGGCGACGCCGAAACCCGAGCGATACTTTTCTCAATACCGACACTAAAATATTTGTCATCCAGAACCAGAACAATACCGATTGGAAAATGTGCAAATGTACAATATCGTCTTCATATCCAGAAATGGGATCCGTCAAAGCTAATGGTAACCCAGCCCTAGTCCAAACGTTGGGCCGCACATCGAAGAGGTAGAGGGGCCAGAGATCGGTGGTCAGTGCGGTGAATATTCCCGATCCAGCGGCGCCTCGAATCCTCGACCGCTCAAACGCAGCTCTCCGTTCAGACTCGAGGTGATTTTGGCTCTTGGGGATATGAGCTTTTTTTTTTTTTAATGTTTTTTGTTGCCGCGTGGTCACGATACGAGGGCGACTACAGAGACACAGTCCACTCTAGTGTAGGGTACCTATACAACGGGACGGGGGCGGGGCAGGGCTCGGGTAAAAAAGAAAAAGAAAAAAAGTGGCACTTCGGAGCAGCAGGCGGGAGCGGGGCGAGAAAGTGCACTGAGAAACTGATTCACTGGTGGTTTAAGCAAGAGCGGGGCTTTTAGTAGCAGTAGTAGCAGTAGTAGAAGTAGCAGTAGTGACAGTGCAAAGCTAAACGGTAACATTGTTCATGTAACTACGCAAGAAGCTTGTAGTAGCACTGGCAGGAGTAACTCAAAGGGCTGTTGAATTTGTTTGTGTTTTTTGCAGTTATTCCCGGACACTGGTAACTGGGACTTTTCCCACTTGAAAATGACTAAATCTGACCTCGGAGCATTCCTGAATAAACTCGTAAGTAAAGCTAATGCTAGTACACTTTGCTAATAAGAGACAGCGTTGTTGAGTAATAACACTATTTGAATGTTTCTTCAAAACATGCTAAATAACATTATATTTGAGGCTGTGACCAAAAGTAACGTTCCTATCACTGATGCAGTGGTTTTGTTAGTTTTGCCATTAGCTGCACTTCTCCACTGGGGGGCGCCATCGCCGTCTTCATCTCGTATCTGAACTCGGACCACTCTGATCATCTCCGAGTTCGCATGTTATAAATACCATTTCGAGCTCCTAGTTGGAGTTTGGAATTTTCCAGTTACCAGATGCTGGGAACGCATTCATCATTCGAATATTTAATGGACATGCAGTATTTGGAGCTAAAACTATGCCGGCATAGCACCTTCTGATGTGAAGGTTTTTTATATCCATGTAAATAATTAATGTTCTTCGTTGGTAATGAAACGTCTTCTCTCAGCATCATGATTTATCATATTATGCAACATTTTATGCAAAAAAAAAAAAAAAAGTTTAGCTCGGGTGCTCCAGGCTCCTGTTTTTACGGTTTCTGGTAGGTGTTCACTGCTGATGGATCCATCTCCATGGTTACGTCCCATCTAGAAAATCTACCAGAAAGCGTAAAAGAGAATTGGGCCATTTAACCACTGGATCAAATATGCACTAAACCAATTTTTTTTTTTCAGCATTAAAAGTTGCATATTGCACCTTTCAGTACAAATAATCCATCAGTCAATTCAGCCCAAGTATTCCAAGTGGTGGTTGCAGTAGTACTGTAATACTGAAGCAGTAGTAGTGGCAGTTTCAGGGCTTGGGAAAGTACAAATTACAAAGCTTTAAACATCGTGTACAAAAACATTAAAGGCATATTAGCCAAAGAAAGCGACCCAGTTTTTAGACCCCTTCTAAACCTCAGCCCCGGTTTTGACCCCGCTTCAGCCCTGGCGGGAAATTCATCATTCGAAGCGGTGAATTTCACGTCTGCTCCGTTCTGCCCCCACCACCCCCACCCCACAAACTGAGAAGGTGGGGTCGTGGCCCCCTAATGTGGTCGTCATAATTGGCACAAACTACCAGTCTCATATATTGATATTTAACATCAAAATTGTAACGTTATTATGACGTATGGATATATTTACAAGTTCATGACACGGCGTGAGAATGAGTCTTCGTGAATCATAATAATGATAATAATAAAAAAGTCTCAGTAGTGCACACTTATGTTAAAATGATTTCTTTTTCTAGGAATAAAGTAGAAAAATATATTTATTTCAACAGTTCAAAAGTCAATTCATCAATAAAGGACTTTTTTTTTTAGTACATTTTGTGCGTTTGAACTGTTGAAATAAATGACCCGGGATGATTTGAGATTTTTGGATCGATAAGCAGCAGGTCCACACAGCAAAAGCTCCTCTACACGAGCTAAAACGCTTGTTCCTGCTTTTATGGAGGGAGACATTCGGACGGGCTTTGATGGAGTCGGTTTGTAGGCCTAGGTTAATCTCATGGACATAAGCGAGTATTGGGAATTTGAAATGTGTGGCGGCGATTCTCAAACTGCAAATTTGAATTTTCCCATTTGATCATTTCTCCGGCTGTTATGCGTTTAAGGCGTGGCACTACAGGTGAAGAGGGAATAAAATCAAAAAAGGAACGGGCCACGGTTTTCTGTACTGAGAAATGTTTGTAAATATCAAAATATTAATTTGAAACTTTTTTTTTTAACACTACTAATATCAATATGAGGGAAAACCTGTATGTTTTCCTATTAAAATAAGGCATTTTATACATAAAAAATGTAGAATAATCTAAATAATGGATAGAGCCAGGTTTAAATGTATGGTTTTACTTTGTTGAGAAAGATTATTTTCAGAGGGGATTTTGGATCTTCTTTAATTTATAGGTGGAACTAAATGTAAGGATTTTGCTTGGTTTTTTGGAGTCAGGCAGGAATTAGCTATTAAATAAAATCCCTCTAAAAATTTAACTTTCCGGTCTTGGACTTAATATTGTGAAGTCTGTAGGAGCGACTAAAGTGGAGGTGTTGAAAGAGTGGAATGAATTTAGTAACCTCTGCACATGGGACGCCACAGCTTTCTAAAGAGCCTATAGTTTGACATCCATTAGATTCAGCCACGTAAAAAAATAAAACACAAAAAAAAAGGCAGACTTTACGACGTGGTTTACGGCTAATATCCCGGTCATTACTGAGCCCGTCCACATGGAACAAAAACGGGCTCAAAGTTCAACAGCTTCTGCGTCGGCACAAGTCAGACCGAGGCTACGCATTTATTTGAATGCGGCCGAGTTGGACCTAATCCCTCACAAATAACGATCGCCGTTTGGAGTTTCTTTCAAAAACTGTCCCTCCCACCACATTCATCGTTTGGCGTTAAATCCTTTATCCTGAACAACGGCGTTCATGTTTGTGAATGTTGGACGTTTTCATTAAAGCTGAGTTTATATTTTCTGACAGAGAAGATGTTGAACAGTTTTAGTGGCTTGTGTTTAGGGCCAGTAATGACAGAGATATTTGACCAAGTGGAAAAATCTGCATTTTCTCAGTTACCGTCGTTTTGGATTTTTTTGCCAAATGAGAAAACCTGAAAGTTAAAGTTAAATGTTTCCAGTGCTTTTAGCTCATGTAGACGTTGACCTTTAGCTGTGGAAGACCTTAGTGACCTGTGAAACCCCGCCATCAGCCACGTCCCCCCCCCCCCCAAAAAAAACAGTTGTTTTTTTCATTTGTTTTTTTGCGAATGGAGATGCAGCCCTAGTCTTTTGCACGAGCCCTGCCCCGCCGCGGGGGGGAGCCAGCGGGGGGCGCTATAGGTAAATCTCGTAGAAGTCGTCGAGCTCTTCTTCGTGGAAAAGGTCCCACTCGTCCTCCGAGTCGGTGGCGTCGTCGTCCGTCCCCGCCGCGAGCAGCATCAGGAGCATTTCGCTGAGTTCAAACGTCACCAGCTCCTCCTCTTCCTCCAGCGAGTCCGTGCTGTCGCGCTCGTCCAGGAAGTCCCAGAGCGGGGTGCGCCGAGAGGCCTGGAGGGGAACGGCAGGGGACAGAAGCCTGGTTAGACACTGGGCCTCACTGGAGGAGGTAGTTCCAAGTCTCAGCGGGAGGCCGTGCTCAGCCGCTCGGCCTCATGTGAACAGTCAAATCACAGCCCTATCGGATTGGCTCACACTTTTATATAATTTGAAATGACTTGCTTTTACTTTAGAAAGCTACAGAGTTGCCTGAAAAAGCCATATTGAAGTAGAAACAGATCTTCCTCCGTGCAACACAGCGCCATTTGCTGGACAAAGGCATGTACTGCACTTTCAGTGGATTTTATTTTTAGTAGTGGTATGAAATTGGTTTTGTCTTTCAGAATACTGTAATAAACACTTGTGAAGAAAATACTGGGCATATAAATTATAATAATCATCATTTGGATGAGAAATGATCAATTGATTCATAGTATTCTACTTTATTGATTGTGCAGAGCCTACAACAAATGCAGGACATTTCTACCACGTCATTAAACTGACATGGTGTCATTGACAGGTATACGGTGAAGCCTCACCCTGCTGCGGGGCCCTCCCCCGGGCCTGGGTCTCTGCGGCTGGGCCTCCTCCAGGCGGCCGTCAGGAAAAGCGTGTTTGTAAAAACAGTTTGAACCGAAGGGACACGTGCCACGGCCTTCGTCAAAGTATCGACAAGCTTTGCTCCTGAAAACAAAAAGACCAGGTTCACAGAAGCGGTCACACATATATCTAAATACTTCAACAAATTACAGGAAATAAGTATGTGGGAATCAAATGCCATGCTTTTCAAAACAATCAAGGCTGTAATTTTGCTTTTTAACCATGTGGAAACCCCGTCACCAGAGGGGGGCAGCAGTGAGCCAGATTTAATGCAACTTCTTCCGATGTCAATATAAACCTGTTCTGTTCAAGCAGTTGGGGATATTTCCTTTACATTAGGGGGTTGTCTACAACTTGAAATATTAAATGATTCATAATCTTCAAATACATTCCTTCCGATTTCGTCCTCGTGTTGGCGATATCGTGTGCAGGATCAGACCTACCCCATTCCGTCCTTGTACTTCTGAATAAGTTTCTGTTTGTCGTCCTTGTCTTCGACCCAGTACTCGCTCGGGATCACGAAGTTTGACGTGATTCGACACTCGGGACACGACCTAAAAACCAGAAGAATCCCATTAATGCCCATTTGTGTTGGGGCGGCGCTTAAGTTTTTGTCAGTCGATGAAAAATGTCTGGAGAGTTTAGTCATAGCTTTAGACGTTATGAACCACTTTTAAATTTAGTTTTAGGACAATTTTGCAATCGAAAAGTTTTAATCTGCATACAAAGTTGAGGTGTTTTTTTTTTTTTTTTTTGCAAATGGCCGCTTTTTTGGAAAATGGAAAGGGACCCAATAAAAACCTCACGTGACCTTGTGCCTGCAGTGGACAGAAGTGATGAAGTAAACAGTAATGCAATCAGTCCCAGGCAGTCTCTTTCAAAAGACATATTTTCCCAGATGTGCAGGACGGCTCAGTGCTTAAACTGGGTGCAAACAGTGGTTTAAAATAGGGATTTCTCTCAGGGGTCCTAAAAAAATCTGTCATGAGCTATTTTCAGTCAGTCATCCATTTTCTTCCTCTTTATCCGGGGCCGGGTCGCGGGGGCAGCAGTCTCAGCAGAGATGCCCAGACTTCCCGATCCACGCACACCTCCTCCAGCTGTTCTGGGGGGACCCCGAGACGACACCAGGCCAGCTCAGAGACATAGTCCCACCAGCGTGTCCTGGGCCTTCCACGAGGCCTCCTCCCAATAGGACATGACCGGAACACCTCCCGAGGGAGGCGACCAGGAGGCATCCGGAACAGATGCCCTAGCCACCTCAGCTGGCTACTTTCGACGTGGAGGAGCAGCGACTCGACTCCGAGCTCCTCCCGGGTAACTGAGCTCCTGACCCGATCTCGGAGGGTGCGCCCAGCCACCCTGCGAAGGAAACTCATTTCGGCCGCTTGTATTCGCGATCTTGTCCTTTCGGTCATTACCCAGATCTCATGACCATAGGTGAGGGTGGGAACGTAGATCGATCGGTAAATCGAGAGCTTTGCCTCAGACTCAGCTCCCTCTTCACCACAACAGTCCGATACAGCGACCGCATCACTGCTGACGCCAAAACGGGCTCTAAAATATTTCTCCCGCCTTTAGCCACTGCTGTCTCGCAAAAAGGAAATGAGTATATTTGGATTACAGCGTCCTCTATATGAGTATTTGTGAATGAACATGTGTGTGAAAAGGGCTAGCGCTGTTGTAGTTAGTTCCTGGATACCTCCAGCTTGCTAGCAACAAAACGTCATAAAAAAAAAAGCATAATTACAGCTAGGTTTAGTCTTTTTCACACTCCGACATTAATACCAAGATGTTAATGGAGAAACCTAGCTCAAAATCTCGACACGGTCGGCCATGTCTCGACGTGTCGTTTAGTAAAAGTCCAGTTCGTCCATATAAATAAAGTGCTTAGATGAGGTCTTGCCCAGAACACGGCTGTACGGCTAAAGCTTTGTTCCGGTTGGTCGGCCCTGACTCACTTGATGATCTTGCTCTCGAACTGCTTGGCCCTCCTCCACTTGCGGATGCACTTGAGGCAGTAGCAGTGGCAGCAGTTGGACAGGATCCCGAAGCGCCGCTCGCTGGGGTTGGCCTTTTCGAACACCACCTCCATGCACACGCCGCACATCATGTCTTTACTGCGCTGCACCGCGAACGACAGCTCCATGTCCTTCTCATGCGCCTCGATGCACGCCTGGGGACGGGACAGAGACATTTAGACGGACCGGGTATCGTTTCATTTATTTTGATTCTTGTTTTTTCATACTGGTAGCAGGACGATACTTTGACAATACCTACACTAAAACATTTGTCATCTAGAAGCAGAACAATAATGTTTGGAAATTTCGGGTTCATTTCCAATGTGTAAAAAAAGGGGGGAATAATTTGGTGGGAAATGGGAGAAATTGTAGCAAAAATAAGTAACGGTTGTGAAAAAAAAAAATGGAAAAAAAGGAAAAAAGGTAAATGAGCGAAGATGAGGGGGAAACAATAATGGTGAAAAACAAGAAAGTTTTGGGCAAAAATAAGTGCTACAATTTGGAACAATTAAAAAAATAAATAAGATATAACACACAAATTGGGGTGGGTGGGTGGGGGGGAGACAATGGATCAAAAAGATGCAAGATTTTTTTTTCAGTACCGTAGAACCTAAAAAAATGTCTAATACCAAACTTGAATTGTTTATCGGCACTAGTTATGAACTGCACGAGCAGTAGTCGAGTATTACAGTTACAGATATCGGCAGAGATTAGAGAGCTCATGAAGAAAAAAAAATATAATAAAAAAATAAATTAAAAACAAAAAGAGTTGGGTGTTCTGTAGCTGTAGATGCCTTAGCTCAGTGGTCCCCAAGGCTTTTGCTTGACTTGTGTGGGAGTTGGGTTTTATAAAAGATCTCATAAAATACAAAAAAGGGAAAACTTCACCTTTGATTTCTGATGAAAAAATTAACGGCAACGGTAAATGTAAAAGTATTAAACCGGTTCCACTCACGTACCGTTTCAATACAAGTTTGGGCCATTTATTTAGCAGCACAAGTTTAAGGCGAGACGCTGCAGATTAATATTCCCCGAATACGAGAACATAAATGTATTCCAAGTTGTCTGTAATTTTATATTTTAGCATAAAAATTGCCAAAATTGCCTACATTTTCAGTGACAAAATCTAAATAATGGACGTGTGGTTTTATTTTGTGTATAGATTAGTTACAAAGATTTTGGATCTTTAAGTGTTTGAATAAGCCAATTATAAGGGAAAAAATATGGCTTATTTTTTTGGGTTCAAAGCTCAGCCCCCTATTGTTCAAATTGTCTGAAATGTTTTTTTATATACAAGCTTTTATCCAAGCCCTCGCATCTCGATGAGGACCCGTTTCTCCTGCCTCCAGTGGTGATTTAGCAGCTTCCTACTTTGTTAGCTGATATTTTTTGCTACAGTTCGGGAACCACTGCCTCAGCTCACAGCGTAGAGCTTAGTCTGGTGCGCCGGTGCAGCATAAACACCCGTGCCCTCCGCCCCCTTAACGCGCAGTACCTTGGTGTGCTCGGAGCGCTGGGCGTGGTCCGTGGGGTGCAGCACCTGCAGGCCGCACATGTCGCAGACGTCTCCGTGGAGGTAGGCGCAGTTCAGCCCGTAGCGGCACTCCCCCACCGCGGCGTACGGACACAGCTGTTTACTCAGAGCCTTAACGTCCTCCGGGGCCAGCTCCTCGATCAGCGGGGCGCTCTGCTCCGCCTTCACCGGCTCGGCTAGGGACACACAGACGGGATGGGGGGGCAGTTAGGGCACGTTCACACTCAGACCATTATCAGCGTCCGTCCTTGGCCTAGTTTGAGCTCTGGCACGCGACCTTCACTCGCCAAATCCACTGGTAAACAAAACAAATATTTCTGCTGCCATATTATTGTCACAGGTACTATTCTTTATTAAATCTTGGTCAGTGACTTCATTTTTAGACGGCTTCTCATTAATTCTCATTCTTTTGTTTCTATTCTCATAATCCTGAGCTGGTTAAACGGCTCAGTCCTGACGAGTCGGTTCACATGTCTGAACGAGAATCAATGAGCTCAGTCAGTGTCGAGTTCGCTTTTTTCAGGCTCACTGCCTTAATGCTTTTTCACCACCAGATGGCGACTATAAGCCACCAACACTGCGCGATACCATTTGTAAAAGTGTGCGACACACACTTTGAGGTATCAGCTACCCATCACTAGCAGGGAGCATAAAAATGACAACTTCGAGTTCCTTAAAATGAAAAGACCCTCAATGTTTAGAAGTAACAGATAATTACACTAAAACCTAGGCAGATCCTTTTTGGTCCTGGCTCCGGGTCTGTATCCCTTGGACAGTAGTCGTATGTAGTTTGACGTTCCTGCCATGAGCACGTCGCCTGTAGCCTTCGCAGTGTTTCATGTGAAGAAAACACGTCTCCATCTCCTCGTCTGCTGCTCTTGATGAGCCCATTGCTGCACTGTGTATCATGTTTCCACATCCTTCGTAAAAAGATCTGTGCCTTCAGAGCGTAGTTACCGTCACCGCCATATTAAAAGTGCGGAAATAAAAATCAACACAAGTACAATCTGATCCCTGATGACAGGAAAGGAAGCGGAGTGAGAAGTCTCTTGATCACCGTTTTTCCTGTAGAAGGTTTTGATATTGATTTAAAAAAAAAAGGTGCGAACGCAAATGGCAACTGATAAAACATTTGGCAGTTTTTCCCCCCACATAATGAAGCCTCCCCCGACCACATGCCACTGCTTCTTTCACACCCACCTCGCCCGCAGTAGGGCTGACCGGGGACAAACTCGGCGGCGTTGACCCAGTCCGGAGCCGGGCCTGGTCTGGATTCTGGCCTGGACTCCGATTTGGCCTCTGGTTTGGACAGTGGGTCTGATGGCGGTTGGGCAGACAGCAGCGGCAGAGTCTGAGCGGGCGGCTCCTCCTTCAGTTTACTGTGCTCAAACCTGCACACAGGAATACGAGACGGAAGAAGAAACATTATGAAGGTAAAAAGCAGGCCCCTTTCTGTGAAGAAGTCGGAAAAGTCCAAATAAAACACAAGGTGAGCAATTATCAGTGGGACTTTCAGTACGTAGGTGTTAATGCACCCGTAATAGTTTTTCCTCCATTAATCCATTTTTGTAATCGCATGGTGTAATAACATGCGATTACTGTATAACTGTCCAACATGAATGGCACATGGACACAAACCCTCTGGGGGGCCTTAATGTTGCGTCTCGGGGAAGTCGACATGAACGCAACAATAGTCTTGTTTTGACACAATTTGCTGAAAAAAAAACACATTTTAACAGTTTTCTTTCAAATCAATGGATGCACCAGTGTTGAAATTGTTTAGTAAAAGATCAAAATGTAAAAACAAATTATTGGTCTTAACATTTGTCATGAATAAAAGCACAATAGAAATAATGTCTGACTGGTCGACTACTAGTCATTAGTTGTAGCCCATGAAACAGCCCCGCAGAGTTCCCTCTCCCAGTCATCATCATTACGCCTGTGAGTCTTCCCACAGAGGTGCGACTGAGCGAGGGGGTGTAATGTATTCGTATGAACCTGAAAACCCCAGCGTCGCCCTGCGGAGGGGGGGGGGGGCCCTGAACGCCGCTCGCCAACATCACTGAGGAGGGGAAGGGAGCCGCACGCCAACTCTGTCTGGTGCCGAGCCCGGGCAGACAAAAGGCTGGACCAAACAATGGCACAGCGCCCCCTGGGGATGAGCCCCTCCACGCGCCTTCTGCAAGGGGGGGGGTGTGTGTGTGAATAGAGGGTGAGGGGCAGCAATGTGGACTGCATTTAGCCTCACTTTAGCCGATAACATTTGATGAGTACAACTATGACTAAAATATGGCGACTGAACAAATAGAAATAAAAAGGGATTAAAACGTGTGAACTCCCACTGACAGTTTGAAGGAACGCCGTGTGGGACATTAGCGATGTCAGGAGTTCACTCATGTTTATCAACTCTTCCAGACAGATCCAAACTCTGAACAATGACATCCTTTTAGTTATTGACGTTGCTCATGCTAAGAAGGACCGCCACCTTCACGTGGTGGAGGGGTTTGAGCGCCTGAATGATCCTGGAGCTCTGTTGTCGGGGGCTTCGTGCCCCTGGTAGGGTCTCCCAGGGCAAACAGGTCCTATAGGTGACGGGTCAGACAAAGAGCGGTTCAGAAGCCCCTTATGAGAGACCAACAGGCCCGGTTAGAACCATGAGGCCGTCCTTCTGTGGACCCACCACCTGCAGGAGGAGCCATAGGGGCTGGTGCAACGGACAAGTGGAAGAAGATGGATGGATGTTGCTCATGCTAAGGAGGAGCAGGAGGTGACCAGTGATGGACACTGAAACACGGACAAACCCGGGAGGTGGTTCACCCTTTCAGAGGATCAGAGGAGCACTGAAGGCAGCCAGCCAGGTTTCCTTCAGGTGCTACGGTTTCCCCGACCTCCAAAAACAGGCTGGTCAGGTTGACCCACAATGGCGGCGCGGCTCAGGACCAACACTTAAACACAATTTCGTTGTTCGCTTGTACAATGACAAATAAAGAACTTACTTACTTCTTCAGGATAGGTTTGTTCGTGTGCTCTGCCGTGGCGACAAACGCAGTTTCTTACCGCACACTGCAACAAACATCCGCGTTTAAGAGCAACTGAAGGTCAGACTAACTTTTTCTGCTGATGAACTGTATATCTGATCTTTTTAGAGTATTATCTGCTGTTCCTAGTTAATATGTCATTTTAGTGTAAACAAGTATATGGTCAAACTGTTTAAAAGAGTGTGTGGAATTTTGATCTCGTGAACCTCCACGTAGATGTGGGGATGTTGACTGGCCGTTGCCGAGATATATATTTTTTAATGTCTCATCTATAATCCTGTGTATGAAGCTTCTAAACAGTAAAATGTGTCAGCGTAGAACTGTGACAGCAGGAGGTGCTTTATTAGGGGCATTCATGCTTAGGTACTTAGGCATTCAGAGGGAGCTCGACCAATAGCCGATATATAGGCCGTTATTTTATGCAATTAAATTTTTCTTTTTTTTATCTCTCAAATAGCCTATAGTTAAACATTTAAAAAGGTTTCAATCATAGAAATATATCTAATAGAGGTTGACGATGTTTTTTCTAAAGCCGATGCCGATATTTTTGGCCAATCTTTTATTTTTTTAGAAGAATTATTTATGCAGCGCCTTTTACAGACATTTCGCTTTACATGAGAGCATTTTACATTCACTCCATACTCGGTGTGGTAAGCTACGTTAGAAGCTTCAGTTTCCCTTGGGGGAGACTGACAGAAGCGCCGTCAGCGACTGCACCATCTGACCACCATCATGCATTCACACACACACAGCATATTGTACATGTTTTTAGTGGAGTACCTGGGGGAAACCTACGCAGACACGGGGAGAACATGCAAACTCCACACAAGAAGGCCCCATCCAGGTGGGAATCGAACCCGGACCTTCTTGCTGTGAAGAGAGAGCGCTAACCGCTGCGCTACCGTGCCGCTAATATCTCATTTTAAAGCTCTGACTGAGCTCTTTCCATCCATCCATCCATTTTCTTCCACTTGTCCGTTGCCGGGTCGTGGGGGCAGCTGTTGGAGCTGCCCAAATCACATTGCACTAGCCCTTATGGCTCCTCCTGCAGGTGGTGGGCCTCACGGTTCCAACTGGGCCTGTGGGTCTCTCATAAGGGGCTTCTGGAGCTCTTTCCAACCCAAAAAAAAGGAAGTCGCCATCACTTTCGGATCCAAAAATATGGGCCTCTTTATCGGGCGATAGCCGATATTATCGGGCCCCAAACGGTCAGGATTCTAAAATTATAAGCAATAGTCTGCAACAAAAAATATAAAAATTGCGATCTACGGTGTACAAACTTGTGACCGAGTTGAACCACAGTATTTCTGAGCTCCCATGAGGCCTGAGGAAGTTCTGGGAGGCTCATTTTAAAGCAGAGCTGTTTCCAATGTAAAAAAAAACTAAACCAAACAGGAAGTCGCCATTACTTTTGGCTCCGCAGATATCGGCATGATATCGAACAATAGCCGATATTGTAAAATACCCATACGTCGACCTCCACTTCCTTCCGTACACATCTGCATTAGTTTGTTTTCTCTTTTAAACTTTTTAAAATTAATTTTAAAAAAAACATTGGAACGGAGTAATGGTTTGATGGCATAATATTATTGAAATAAACAATAAATAAACATATGGCAAGGACATTCAACTGATTTTGCCCTCATTCACTTTTTTTTTTTACAAAACAGTCATTTTCTACTACTCTATCAATCATGAACACCCCAAGTCCAACGCGAGCGCCCGTTCACTCCTCCTCCGCAGGCTCGTCTGTCTGCTGAGGGGGTTGTATGGTAATGCATGTCCCACACGTGAAGGAATGTCTGCACCCTCAACAGCCCCCACAGCGACAGACCGAGGGCTCCAGGGTCACACCGGGACGCACCACGGCTCCATAAATCCCCATTAGAGCTTCATCTGAACGGACTTGAATAGTCTGGAGGAGAGGAGAACATTACCGTCTGAGGTGTGGGAATTTGGGATTAGGGGAAACCTTTGAAAGCATTTAAGAATTGGGCTGCGCGAATCACCATGAAATAAAATAGCTAGACTGCAATCATCATCTAGGCGGTGCCATATCCTTTGCAGATGACAAACATGTTCAGTTTATACAAATACTGCGGTTATAAAAGCTCACGGTAGGTAAATGGTAGGAATGTTGGGGCCCACGGTAAAACGCGGTCACGGTCCGACATGTCAATAATCCAATGTGCAGATCCATATTTGCATGAAAACTGCATAACGTTGCAAAAGGAAGAGTCCCAAAAGAACCTGGTTTTGTCACGGTCAAAATTTTGTAATTATTACTGAATTCATGAGACACAAGTTATTAAAAAAATCGTGATATTCTATTTTTGCCATATCGCCCACCCCAATCACAATGGTTCACTGTAAATATCTTCAACTGCCAATTAAGACATCGCTAGAGCTGAAAGATATATTGTTATCGTATCGATAGATATATCAAGATATCATTATCGCCAAAGTTTATATATTGAGATATGAACATTCAAAATATTAAAATCGAAAAAAAGATAAACGATATAGATTTTCATCAATAAAACTGCACTCTTTTGTATTATGATTTTATTTTTCTGAAAAATCATATACATTTCTTCTTCTACGATGCAGGAGCGCTTTGGGATATCCAACTGCGTCATTGTTAAAACTGTTTTAAACCAATAATCCAACATTGTATCGGTTCAGAGCTGTTCTTCTCAAAGTGTTTATCACATGTGCACTCGCTGTGAAATAAATCTTGATTTTACATCAGAAATCGAAAAATGTGTCTTAAAAAAAAAAAAAAAAAAAAAAATCACAAGATGCAAATGTACGTTTTTACACGGACACTTGCAGGCCTTAAGCAGCTCCGTGTGAAACTTCTCCGATGTCACTGAAGCAACTCTTGAGCGCGGCGACAAAAATAAACTCTCCAGAGAAACAAACCTAACAAACAGCTGCTGAAGGAGGGCCCGACTCTCCGGCAGACGCACAAACACACACAGTGTTGTCAGGAGTCGCCACACAAACACTATTTTACGGACAATGGTCTGTGAACCCAAGTGACACGTTATCTGTATACGATAAACATCTGTAAATAGTTGCATTGGTCAACAAATTTACCAAAGATTTTTAGATTCAATATTTGATTAATTCTGGCGGCTGAGACCCGGCAACTGGCGCTGTGCCATCGAACGCGAAGGGCGCATCCACATTAGGCCTCTTTCTAGAGCTCCAGCGTCTGAGTAAAAAAACACACAATTTTACAGCGCGTCTGTCCCATGGACTTCAGCGCTGTGTCGTAAAATATAGACAACATGGCGCACAGTCACACACCCATCATCATACGCCTCTGCCACGGGAGGGAACTAGGGCTGAACGATTAATTGCATTTGCTATCGCGATATTACACAACGCGATTTCGTAATCGCAGGGCACGCGATTTTTTGGCTAACGAAGACCCAGACTAGCCGGCTTGCTAACCGTCTGCATACGTTAGGATCACACGCCGCTTCTCCTTTTTATTTCCGTGGTGCAGCTCTAGTTTTGTTGGACATAGCGGCTTAAACGGGTCCGTCTTCGATTTCAAATACAACCGTGTCGTGTTTGCCGTTGGGTCATTTCCGGCTCACCTGCAGCGGTCTCCGTAGGCGCAGGTGCCTTTCTGGTAGAACTTGCAGATCATGTTGGCTGGTTTGCTGCTCGTCAGGTCGTGGGAGTAGCGGCAGTTCTCGCCCTCTTTACACAGGCCATGCATGAAGTATCTGCAGAGCGCACAGAATCAGAATTCAAACATCTAAAATCATCGACTCCACAACTGTGTGAGATGCAGGGCCAGGCGTGATTAAAAGATGTGGACAGGTCAGTGCGGTCTTAAATAGAGCAGAGCACAAGACGTCATAGACAAGGACATTAGCACAGATGACTGGTTATCTAGAAGGAATACGTGATAATGCTAGCTGTATATGGGTCACTGTATGTAATGGTCAAATGTCCATGAGAGGAATAGACATCTGACGGTCCAAGTTCTATAACAGAGCTAGAAACAAGCTAGGCTAACAGTAGGGCTGTGTTCCGTAAAAAGTGTTTCCAATCCCAGTACCTTAACGATACAGATACCTGAATGATATTTTTTCCTAAAATATTTGTCATCTAGAACCAGAAATGTGTGTGAAAGATGGGGAACAATTTGGAGAACCCGTGGCGAAAATAGGGGAAAAATTTTGTTAAAAAAATTGGGCGTGGGAAAAAAAATGGGGAATAAATTGGGGGAAATATTTATCATAAGAAAATGAGCAAAGTGAGGAGAAAAAAAATTGGTGCAAAAATATGAAAGAGATTTTTGAAAAATGCCAAACATTGGCCAACCAAAAAAAAAAAAAAAAAAAAAGAACTGTCGAGCTGATGGCATAATTATGTCAGCTGAAATTATACCCAAAAGAAAAGACCATTGTCAACGTGAATTTGTCAGGTGTTCAAACACAAATGTATGTCATATAGAGTATATCATGTATGTTTAGCAACACTTGAAAATCGCTGCATCCGGAGTGCGTTTTGGAGATGGGACTTTTGACTTGTTCAAGGATTATAAAAAAAAAAAAAAAAAGTTGTTCAACTATAAAAAGGGGGAGCAGTAGGATCAATTATGTGTATGGTTTCCTCTATAATCAAGGAAGAGTGTTGCTGCTTGGAACGGTTGTCATTCTATTGCTCAAATTCACAAATGGAGAATTATGGTTGGCAGGTTATGGATCTGTTGAGAGGAATCCTCCCAACGGGCTCAAAACCTTGTCTGTTAATGCACCACTCAGCATAGGAACATCATCTACCAAATCAGCTGTTAGGGCAGCTGGATGGGAGTTTGTTGATGGGGAGTTACTGCCCTCTTCAACTGGCCCGCTCTACACTCTGGCTTTTTAATGCACCACACTATGCAGGGATACATCATACTTTACATTACAACTCAATTAAATAAATATATAATAATAATAATAATAATAATACCCAAATTAAAATGATACTGAGGATGGCAATGACAACTGGGATGTAGCAAGATCTCGGAGTAAAATATCTATTAATGTACCTTTATAACATAAAGTCCCGGTAATCACGGGCAACAATCTGAAAGAAATATATTAAGGATCACATTTTTTTTTTACTTGCTTTGTGCTAGACATCGTACATTAACAATTAATTATATAAACAGTTCAAATATTATTTTGTAAGTTGGTCTGTAATGTAGCTGCTGAAATGTATCAAATAAACTAAACTAAACCAGTTGGGCTTTACCAGAATCTAACAACTTATTTGGAAAAAAAAGTTGTAAAAAACAAAAAATAAAACAGAAAAGTGACACAAATCGTGTGACGAAAAAAACAAAAACTCCTCAAAAGAGCAACAGAAAAGTGACAATAATGCAACAAAAAAAAGCCACAAAATGTCAACAATAAAAAAAACTATTCAAAAAAAAAAAAAAAAGGTTGCGGCAAGAAAAAAAAGTCACAACGCAGGGAAAAAGATCCTTTTTAGTTACATTTTGTAGGTCTTAGCTTTCAAATGAGGCGTTACATTGATCCATAGGCTGTAACCTTTTAGATTTGGGTAAAGCTGAAGGGGAGAAAACGCACTTGGTGAAGACGGGGGTTAAAAGCATGCAACATGGAGCTCATTCTTCAGAACTATTTCTTTTTAAACACCAGGATTCACTCACGGTTTACTTTAATTTTTTTTTATGATGTCACTACTGAAAAAAAAAAAAAAATCCAGACCTTGACGCCCAATCAGTCACTCATTATTATTATTATTATTATTTTTTTTTTTTTTTTTTTTTCACCCCAGTAATAATTATTTGGGTGGCAAGCACATGTTACTCGACCCATCTCTACGAATGTCATTTTCAATCGTTAAATGGGCATTCATCCGCCACAGGACTCGGGAGAACACCACGGTGCGATACGTCAACGTTATAAAAGCACACGAATGACAAACGTGGACATATAAACCAGGAGGACCACGGCCTACATGGCAGCGCAGCCCGACCGAAAGAAGGGGGCAGGTGGTCGCGATCTGGAGCGGTGATAGCCGTCTGCGGAACAACAACAGTGTTTAGCCTGGAGTTAGCCTTTAGCCGCTAACAGCTGAGCGGACAAGAGACGCCGCTGTCATCCGCTTTCCCCTCACTCCCCCGCGGGCGTCTTGCCTCGGACGCCTCGCCGCGGGCCCGGTGTTCGACGTGGGGCCGTGTCTCACCTGCAGGTTACGTGTTTGGTCCAGCCGCCCGACACCGCTGCAGGAGCCGTGGACGCTGCTGCTGCCTCCGCCATCGCTGTGTTTATGTTCAGCCCCGCCGGATATTCAGCACTCGGCCTTTTCCGTCGGCGCTGGCAGCGGGACTCGGCCTTTTCCGTCGGCGCTGGGAGCGGGACTCGGCCCTTTCCGTCGGCGCTGGCAGCGGGACTCGGCCCTTTCCGTCGGGGCCGTGTTTATTTATTTACGATTTGAGTTCCTACTTATGCAAAAGACACGTGCACGGTTAACTGTTGTCGAACAAACTATTCAGGTTGACTGGAAAATAATAATAAAATAAAAAAATATATATAAAACTGAGGCGCAATCACCTTATCCGAGTGCATTTTCTCCCATTGGCAAAACCCAAATCCAAAAGCTTACTAGTGCAGCAGATAAGTAAAAAAAATAAAAAATACTTACAGTTGCTGCATGAAGATATTCATATCTAATATATATATATATATATATATATATATATATATATATATATATATATATATATATATATATATATATATATATATATATATATACAATTATACATGTAATAAACCAGCACCTGAATGGTACTTTTCCTATAACAAAAAAGAAAGAAAGAAGTGACTTGGTTGTTTCACCTGAAATAAATGATTTCTGTCCCATTTATTTCCCCATATTTCCCATTTTTTCTGACTGTTTTTCCCGTTTTATCCCAATTTTTCTTACTTTTTGCCAATTTTCTATTACTAATATTTTCTCTATTTTCCTCCCCATTTCCCACACCCACCCCTTTCCCCCCTACTTTTTTCTATTTATTTATTGCCACAATTTCTCCCAATTTCCCCTATTTCTTTTCCAAAATGATTTCCAATTTTTCACATATTTCTTGACATTATGAAGCCGATATTGTAAATTTGCATATCAGTATTGTTTGTTTTCTAGTTCTAGATGACAAACATTTTAGTATAGGGGTCGAAAAAAGGGTTGTTCAGGTATTGGTATCGTAAACACAGCATTGTTAAAGTGCCAGTATCGGGGACGAAAGGTTTGTAAAAGCAGCTCTGTGCTGGAGGCTCCTGCGGCAGGAAGCCGTCCCGGGACCACACAGTGATGCAGCTGGTCAGGATACTCTCTATGTCCCCCTATATTTGCCTTACTTGTATTATTATTTGATATTACAATAGATCTCGCAGCAGAAAATTTCACTTTGATTTGTAAGGAAGTAAGTGCTTTATTGTCATTGTACAAGTGCACGACGAAATAGTGTTCAGGTGTTAGTCCTGAGCTGCCACTGTGTCAACCTGACCCGCATGACCTTGGAGGTCGGGGAAACTGTAGCACTCGGAAGAAACCTGGATAGCTGCCCTCTGTCTCCTTTGATCCTCTGAAATGGTGCAGCGCCCCCTGGGTTTGTCCCTGTTTCAGAGCGTGGTGTCCTGCACTGGTCAGCTACACCTCCTCCTCCCTCCGCTTCACAACAGTCTTTCACCATCTCTCGTTTGTCCCTTACTAGTTTTCTGTAGCTCCTCTTGTGACGCCTCCTCTGTGCTTCAGCTGTGGGGGCTCTCGGTGCCTCTTCAGGGTCTCAGAAGAAGAAATGTGTAGGTCTCAAATGGGTTTAGCTGAAAAGCTAGCGTTTTGTTTACCTTTAAAAAGCTGCTTTCTTCAGGACCATTTTAGACTCTCAAAGTAAACAAATCCACCAAACCTCCACAAAAACACGGCAAAGACGTACAAAAGTATCCAGAAAAACAATGTGGAACAGAAACCACAAATGCAGGTCGCAGAAAAAGGCAAAAACTCTGCTGCACAAGGAGAGAGCGAGGTCACTCCTGTTTTCACGTCGCCATGACAACAAGGGATCTCCTTTTTGTTTTCTCTCATTAAATGCAAGTGGTTACAGGAATACAGTTTCCTGCCTGGTACACCACCGCATTCATACTCCGAAAGCACGTGATTATCTTGCATTGTGTCTCCCACTGCTCTACGAACTGAAAGCATAATGTGATGAAACCTGTGTAATGCCCGCGGCCTCTCTCAAAACCACTTCCTCCAGACTTAACCATCTGTCTCCTCACACAGAGAAAAGTGAAACGCTGGACTTAACTCCCATCTGCTTTTACTCTATGATATTAGACTTATGGCATTGTCAAATATATCCAGAAAGTATTCCACTCCTACACTTTTCTCACATTTTGTCATGTTACAGCTTCATTCCAAAATTGATTTCATTTGTTTGTTTGTTTTATCTCATCTACACACAATACCCCATAATGACCACATTTAAAACATGTTTTAGAATGTTTTTTTTATTAAAATTAAAACTTTAAACTAAAACGCTGATCGTCCTTGAGATGTTTCTACAACTTAAATTAAATGAATTTGACTTGATTTGGAAAGACACACACCTCTCTATAAGGTCCCACCGCAGGGCCCCAGGGTTCGATTTTAGGCCCAGTGCTTTTTTACCTGTATATGCTCCCTCTTGGTGATGTCATCAGGAGACATGGAGTCAACTTTCATCGTTACGCTGATGATACACAGTTGTACATCTCCATGTCTCCTGATGACACCAGGCCAATGGATGCACTTTTTAACTGCATTTTAGATCAAATCCTGGATGGCAGAACATTTTCTCCAGCTTAACCAGGACAAAACTGAAGTTTTAGTCATCGGTCCTATAGGCCCAGAGAGAGAAACTTTTACCCAAACTACAGTCACTGTCTTTTAATCCTTCCTCACAGGTGAAGAACCTGGGTGTGATTTTTGACTCTGAGCTGACTTTAATTCCACACATTAAGAATATCACAAAGATAGGTTTTTACCATCTAAAGAACATAACCAGAAATCCGCCCCATTCTCTCTCGGGCCAACACGGAGACGCTAATGCATGCTTTTATCACCAGTCGTATTGACTACTGTAATGCCCTGCTTTCTGGTCTTCCCAAAAAGAGTATCTCTTCTACAAAACTCAGCAGCTCGTGTCCTGACGAAGACCAGGAGGTGGGACCACATTACACGGGTTTTAGAGTCGCTGCATTGGCTCCCCGTGTGTTTCAGGATCGATTTTAAAGTTCTTTTAATGTTTTTTAAATGTCTTAATGGTCTTGGTCCTTCTTATCTTTCAGAACTGCTTTTACCTTATGAACCTTCGCGGTCCCTTCGCTCCTCTGGCAGGGGTCTCCTAGTTATTCCTAAAGTCAACAGAAAGACTCACGGCGAGGCGTCTTTCCAATATTATGGCCCTCGCCTCTGGAACGACCTGAGGAGGAGTTTATGAGGTAAAAGCAGTTCTGAAGGACATTTAAACACGGCGAGCCAGTTCCTTTGAAACTTTTACACGTGGGTTTTGACACATTTCTGTTGTAAAATCCGTGTTCCATGATTCTGTTCAGATCAGGTTTAGTGTAGCTCCATTTATCCTGGTGCCAAAACAGAAACTATAGGAAAGAAGCCGATTAAAGACATGCTAATGCTTATGCTAACACCAGCTAGCTAAAGTTGTGCTAACAGTGGCAACATCACCTTTTTCAACAGCGTATGATTTTGTTAAATATTGTATGAATCGTATGAACAGCCTGTTTAAAGCCAGGGTGGTGCTCGCTCTCGTTTGCCAGCACAGGCCAGCAGTCTGTTCACGTCACGTTATCAGTTCAGCGCGTTTTGGCCACAGCCAGAGGTCGGGTCCAAAGACTTGGCCATGCAGTGGAAACACCCCAATAGAGAAGTGTGTGCCTTTCCAAATCAAGTTCAATCCATTTAATTTAGCACAGGTGGACTCCAGTGACGTTGTAGAAACATCACAAGGACGATCAGTGGAAAAGGACAGTAGGTCTAAAACCCCCCCCACATTTTTTCACCTTTTGTCATTACGGGGCATTTTGTGTAGATTGATGAGAATTTTGTTTAACTCCACTTTGGAATGAGGATGTAACATAACATCAGGGTTTTCCAGATGCACTGTAAATAACATTGAGGTGAAATAATAAAGAAATTATATTACACCACTTGCCAATATATTACAAAAAATAATGATCACAAATACATAGAAAGTTGCAACTTTAGTCCGAACTCCTAAATCTGAAGAAACTGATCTCTAATGTTTGTCAAGTCAGTCCAGACCATTGGCAGTGGATTAGACCCATGCGGAGCTCGTGAAGGACGATCCAAAGCAGTACTAAACCAGGACTTAACCGGGGCCAAACTGGGAATAAACCCTGAACCGGGAAACGTGTCTGCTTCCTATTCTCCCGTGCCAGATGTGCTCCCATGCAAATTTGAAGCGCTGGGTATTATAAAAGTTCTGCTTAAGTGACATGCATAATGATATATAGTGTGTAATACATTTTAAGGAACTAATGTTGTATTGTCGCAATGTCCTGTCAAAATAAGCTGACGTGGGCAGTGGATTTGTGAGGGTTAAAAGAGGAAATGGGGATTATTTAACACTGAACAGAAACCGGAGAACAGAGCAGACCAGTCTTCGGCGTGCTGCACATCGCAAACTTCTGCACTGGTAAACACGATTTTATCATTTATAATGATCTATCTATTTGTTAAAATGGATGAACATAGACACTGATAACTGTGTTGGGGCATAAAAATGAATAACTAAATAGATTGACTAGGAATTTGTAAAATCCATAAACTTTGGTCTTAAACCAGTTTCACACATGTGCCCTCATAGGGTTTCCTGAGGAGGGTGTGTGTGTGAAATTTGCTTTAAAAACATATAACAAGGAGACAAAGGTTGTTTTGGTTGGCACCGTTACACATATTCAATAAAGTTATCAAAAAGTAAAAAACGAACGCCTATATATATTATATATTTTGTGACATGTATGTGACAAGTGAATGTATCTTTTCTAATTGAGGTATTCATAACATTAAGTTCAATTTTAAGGTAACTTTCAGAAGTGGTTGAGTCACAAGTTGTTTTTGACGTTGTGAGTTTTATATCCATAACCGACCCGATTAGACCCATTCAATCTCTAAAACGATCAGGAACATTGGAGATTTGAAGAAAATGTACCTTGACACATTAAAAATCTAACCTGAGACCATATTGTAGTGAGGTGAGGCCAAACCTTTAGCCAACTGTGCCATGTTGTGTCTGTTGCAATAACATTTGTACCTGTTTTGAATAAAACATAGATTAATGTGTTTGCGTGGGCTCTATGTGTCCATGTTGCCTAAAATAGGGTTTAAAAGTAATCAGCTGGAATGGATTATTAAATTAGTTTAGTAACAACAATACATAGGTATAAAAATGTATAGCATGAAAGCCAACAAGCTTTCTTGTTTTTCCTCACACTACAAAAACTACATATAACGCAAGGTTAATTAAATGACTTGAATTGTGAATATTAATTGTTTTAAAGCAGTACTAAGTAACGTGTTTACCTTAATAAATCCTTTCCGTAGTCCCTCTGGGGGTAATACAAGTGTTGATGGGATGATTGGGGGGTCTTTCATCTCCCCCTGGTGTCTGGCAAGAAAACCACAATTGCAACTTGACTGCCACCGGGTCGAAGTCACCAATACACACTAATGGAATCACGAAGAAGCTAACAGGCTAACGGGCAAAGCTAACTGTGGGCTAGCCCTACTTTAGCAGTATTTACAGCCAAGTTTGTCCCGGGAGGAGAACTACCGGCCCTGGAGAACACGGCTCACCCCTGTGACTCCCAACCACGGTTAGGGGAGTTAACAAGGGCATGACTTACTTAGTTCAGCTTTAAAGTGGTTTCCCCTCATTCACTGTAGACTATTTTCTTGATTGGACCAAATATTTGCTTGTTTGATGACATTTCAGACCGGTTCTCAGATAATTTAGCTTGAAATGAGAAAGTAAAACATCCAAGTGCAATTTTCTTGTTTTTTTATTCAATTATGTATTCATTAATTTCAGGCAATATAAAAACAAAAAACAGAAACAACAATCATTTCAACATAAAAAAAACAAAAAAACAAGCTCCGACTTTGTCTGAAAGGGGGTGGGAAGAAGAAAACTTAAAAAAATCAACCGGAAATACATTGAATCGAGTCAGAAACACCTCAGAACAAGTGATCGTAACTAGTCAAAACAACTCTAATTTAAATTATTAATTTGAGACATTTCAACTAACCTAGACATACATTTTTGGAGTGCATAATTACTTGGATGATGCCTGCAATGAGTATTATTCAGTTTTACATTTTATAATTTAAATTTTTTATGTTTCAAACATTAGTGACTTAGCCTGTGCAGCTATTGATATACATTTACAAAAAACAAACAAAAAACGCATAACCAAAGTATACTTTCTGTATTTCCTGTTTCAGATATCCGATGGCCGCCTCTGTGAGCATTGTCCTTCTGTCCCTCCTCATTCTGGACATAACGGCTGGAGACGACTTGGATGAAAATGGACTTAAGCTCTGTGTCACCTCAAAATCCAAAATACAAGACCTGTCCCGCAAAAACCTCAAGCTGGTCCCCTCAAATCTGCCCGGCGACACGCAGTACCTGGACTTGTCCTACAATGCATTGCGAACGCTCACAGAAGACGCATTTTCTGACCTGCGCAGTCTCTGTTTCCTCAAAATGGCCGACTGTGGTCTCACGGAAATCCCTCCGCACACTTTTGAGAAGACGCCTTTGCTCAAAGTCCTCAATGTGTCTCAAAATAGATTCGCAATCATTCCAGATCTGTCCCTACACAACATTCAAATTCTGGACTTCTCGTTCAATTTTTACAAAAGTTACAAACTTCCATATTCATACCAAAGCTTAAAAAATCTGAACATTCTTGCTTTGGGGAGCACTAACGCAGATGCTGTGCTCTACAATGACTTTGACGCTCTCCAAAATGTCACCCTGCCCCATCTGATCCTCGGCTCTGGGACAAAATGGCGGTCGTACGAATCCGGCGCTTTTGCTAAACTTCGATTGCTGGGAAAGATCTCACTCAGGACGACGTTCTGCGGAAACTTGGACTTGTTAGAAGCGATTTTAGCGGATCTGAATCAAACCCGGGCGACGGCGATGCAATTCGTGCACGGTTTCCCCGACATTTGTAACGTCAGCGGTAACCCCTTTGCAAGTATTCAACGCATGCCACGGATCCAGAACCTGACCATTGAGAACACGTGGACCAACAGCTCGTTTATGGAAGAGTTTATGAAAGACATCTGGCTGTCCACGATTCGAGAGGTTTCTTTTGTAAACATCACGTACAACGAAGACACGCCAAGCGGGTTCCAGTTACCGAACCAAAACCACACCGCGGCGATCCAGTCCATGACTTTTTACGGAGTCAACCATTACCAATATAAATACCCAACGTTCAACATGAGCTTTGAACTAATCTCCAACCTGACATATGTGAAATTTTCCAGAACGGGAATGAACATTCTGCCGTGTAACCTGATGTCCGAGATTCCTAACCTCGAGACTTTGGATATTTCTGATAATCTTTTGGAGGACACTGGATTCTGGTGGCCGACGTGTTCGTACACGTCGGTATTTCCGAAGCTCAGGCAGCTTTCCCTGAGTAAAAATCGCTTCAGAAGCCTGTCCTCTATCGCCAAACACACGCATCAAATGAAACTGTTAGCGTCGCTGGATCTTAGCTTTAACTCCATTAGTTTAGATGGTGCGACGCGCTGGCCGTTTTGGCTCAAAGAGCTGAACCTGGGCAGCAACAATCTGGGTGATACAGTTTTTAACTTTCTCTCTCCACATTTTGAGAGAATCGATTTGTCCAAGACGGGTTTGACAGTTGTAAGGCAGAAAGACATCTCCAAGTTCCCCAAACTCACCCACCTGTTTCTCAGCGGCAACAGCATTCTGTTCATCACGCCACATCTCCGAGCGCCATTGATGAAAAGCCTCTACGTCGACCAAAACGAGATAACGTCAATCTCGCGGGAGGATCTGGCAGGGTTTAGCAATTTGCAGACGCTAAAGGCGGGGGGCAATCCGTTCGTTTGCTCGTGCGATTCCTTTTGGTTCGTCACCTCCCTGAACAAGTCGCTGCTTCCCGATTGGCCGCTGCAATACTCGTGCAGCAGGCCCTCAGCTTATGCCGGGCAGTCGCTCACCGCCATCGAGGGGTTGAACACGCTCAGCTGTGAAACCTGGCTTCAGGCGGCGCTTGGTTTAGCCATTCTCGTTGCCATTGTAGCCATTGGCGGATTTATCTTCATGAAGTGTGACGGCGTGTGGTACTGCAAGATGCTGTGGGTGTGGATACAGATGAAGCGGCGCGGGCAGAAGCGCACAGCGATGCTTCAGGGCGCGGCGTTTCAATACCACGCGTTTATTTCGTACAGCCACCATGACGCGGATTGGGTCGATGCGCAGCTGGTGGCGTGCCTGGAAGGCGCCGGGCTCGCCCTCTGCGTCCACGAGCGCGACTTCGTCCCCGGCGAGTGGATTCTGGACAACATCGTCAAGTGCGTCGAGTCGAGCTACAAGACGCTCTTCGTCCTCTCCAGGCACTTCGTCCAGAGCGAATGGTGCAACTACGAGCTGTTTTTCGCCCAGCACCGGTCGATCACCGCGCAACAGGATTCAATGGTGTTCATTTTGCTGGAGCCCATCCCGGCCGACTCGCTGCCCAAGCGTTACCTCCAGCTCCGGAGCGTCCTGAAGCAGCAGACCTACCTGGAGTGGCCACGGGAGGAACGCAAGCGGAGGGTGTTCTGGGCGAGCTTGAAGGCGATGCTAAGCGGGGCCGATAAGTTCATGGTTCTTAAAGACGTGGCTTTGGGGATCGCCGAGACGACGGCACTGATTGACCAGGACGGGACTGATGCTTTTTGAGAAAATATGCTAAATGATAAGGAACAATTTGAGCATTTCATTTTCTCTGTTCGTAAACTGTCTATAAAGTGTAGTTGGTGCAGCTGAGAATTAAACTGTGGTAATTATGTTAACAAAATGCTGAATTTCCGTCTTGAAGACCCACCCACATCCATCCATCCATTTTCTCCCACTTGTCCGTTGCCGGGTCATGGGGGCAGCCGTTGGAGTTGCCCAAATCACATTGCACCAGGCCCCTATGGCGCCTCCTGCAGGTGGTGGGTCCACAGAAGGGACCCATCCACATGAAACAAAAAAACTGTCACAAAGTTTGGGGTCTTCTCTCTCAGCACATATGAACTGAGGTCATATGACTGTCTCAGAAAGGCGTCTAAAAGTGGAGACATTATTCAAAATGATCTACTTGATGTTAGTCAGATGAAAGAGTTTGTGAATCCAATCTCTTACAAATAATGATTGGGGAAAACATTTGGCGATTTTCTGTTAGCAGATTTCTTTCCAAAACTGTATTGTATTGTATTGTATTGTACCCTGCTCCAACAGAAATGATGACGTGACAAAACTTCCTCAATGCCTGGGGTAAATGAAACTCATTCTTCCTCTCCCCCAGGGGTCAGTTTTGGGGCCACAACTGTTTAATGTGTATATAAATTATATTTTTAACATGTCCAAAGATCTGAAACTCATACTATTTGCAGACGACACTAATATATTCTACTTCAGTGATGAATATAATGACTTTGTAAATATGGTAAACAGGGAACTAAATATAATACAAAAGTGGATGGACACAAATAAATTATCCTTGAATATAAACAAAACTAAGATAATGATGTTTGGTCATCGCAATACTATGTCTGAACAGAAAATAAGTATTGATGGTACCCAGGTTGAAATGAGGCTAAATTTTTGGGCGTAATAATTGATAGTAAATTGTCATGGAAACCCCATGTCAGACACATCAGAAAAAAAAGCCTTTCAATTTTAAATAAAGCAAAATTATACTTTGATGAAAATGCACTCCGTACTCGATACTGCACCTTGGTACTCCCATACCTTATGTATTGTGTTGAAGTGTGGGGGAATACTTACAAGAACACAATTAATCCTCTGATCATATTACAGAAAAGAGCAATGCGGATCATTCACATGGTTGGTTTCCTAGACCAAACTCATAATCTGTTTACGCAGTCAAAGTTGTTTAAATTTGATGATCTTGTAAAATATAATACATCAATAGTCTTACACAAATCATTCAACAAATTATTACCGCCTAACCTACAATGTTTTTTTATAACTCCAGTGCGAGCTTATGACTTGAGAGGTTTTGGATATTTTTCATTGCCGAGAGCTCAAACCACTCGTAAACGTTTCTGTGTGTCTGTATGCGGAGTGAAACTCTGGAACGAACCGGACTTACAACACAAGCAATGCCAAACTGTCCATCGATTCAAATATCGATGGACAAATATACCCAATTCAAACATTGGGTATATAAACCCAATGTTTATATAAACATTGGGTCTGGTCAAAATATAGAGATGAGGGTCTTTAATTTAAATTTCTGTTGTCTCATAGTGTTAACAAGTGCTCAATGTTCCTCACCATCGTTGGTATAATTTGTCTTTTACTGTTATTGGTATATTGTCCATTACCATTGTTGGTATTGTTCATTTACCTTGCATTGTACATTTTGTTACAAAGTAATAATTATTGTTGCCTGCGGTAACGCCACCATGATATAACATTTGTACAATAATCCTTGAACAAAGTAACAGTGAAGCTGAATGTATTAAGCGCTGAATGAGGAACTGGGGGTGGGATTAAATAAATTATCTTCTTCCCACTCCCTTTCAGGTAGAAATGGATCATCTTGTTTACACACTGTATATTCTTTCTTTGTTGCCCATTGCCTGAAATAAATGAATAAATAAAAAAATAATCTTTTCATTTCAAGTTTTCATGATTTTTCTAAATATTTATAATATTTAGTTTGATTACTGTGGTCAGTAATAAACATACTCTTTTAAATGCAGTGGAAATTGTATATAGATATACTGTAGAGTATTTATTTATTCATTTATTTATTGTCAAGAGACAAGGCAAGTGGATCTGCGTAGAACACTTTGAAATAGAGACACAATAATGAATACTTGCCTTAAAATATTTTATTTTACATATTCTGTTACTTTCTCTATTCAGAGTATTGTATTCTGAATACTTAGAATACTTTCACGTTGATTTGCATAATATTAATGCATAAACGCAGTGTATGATTTAAGAAGATGTTTTTTACTGTAATTCAGTGGTTCCCAAACTTTTTGGAGCCGCGTACCCTCTGAAGCTTTGGGTGACGAGTCGCGTACCCCCTAGTTTGATGTGATTGAAAACACTTGTAATATTATGTTTATTTCCTCCATTATTACAGCGAACTCCAGCAGGTTTTCCACATTCAGTATTGTTTTGCTCGTCTGGGTGATTAAGGCCATTAAGAATGTGTAAAAAAATAAATAACATTTTTACAAAACATAAAAATAAAATTATAAAATTAAAATGCCACTTTTTTATATTTTTGGAAAACGAGGCTGTTCGTGTGAACGTGTAAAGCTGAGTGTTTTGCTTTGGCCCAGTGACCAGCTCATTCTGAACATCAGACTCTGGTTTGGACTCTGCGCTCTGGCCCCGCCCCCTCCGTCGTACTGTCAAACCACCGGTGCAGACTCAAATGCGCTTTTGTTAAAGCGAAGATAATGTTTACGCAGGACATTACAATTTTGCCACCGCACATCACCTCGTAAATTTAAATGTGTCAGATACAAAGCCACAGGTTTAGCGGCAGAGGAGACGCTTCTCTTTGCGTTCCCCGCGTACCCCTGGGAACCCCTGCTGTAATTGATTATTTTTTATGTTGATGTTTTAATGATTGATTTGATCTGTTTTCCTTTAATTTTATGCAACTGTGAAGCACTTTGAATTGCCTTGTGTATGAATTGTGCTCTACAAATAAACTTGCCTTGCCTTGCTTAGGCCACACCTATTTACCCCTAATTTGGAATGCAAAAAAGCCCTGAGAGAAGCCCTGAATTCTCTCTGCCTGGAAGGACAGAGCTCAACTTTTCCCCGGCTGTTTTGATCTTTTCTTTCTTGTACCTGAAAACGCTTTACACAAATAATTACATTTTAATTAATGTGACGAGTGCAGATAAAGTACCTCCACTGTCATATGCCGCTAAATAGAACTGTTTTTAGTGTGGATGATGAACCTGGTCAGAGTTGAGGCCTAGAAGACTGAAGACTTTCATCACTGCAATTTTATTAATAACATATTTTGATGTATCAATACTTTTACTTGAGTAAAAACCTTCGCTAAAAGCTTCATCTTGACATTAAAAAAAGTTTGGAAACTATTTTTTGATGGTGTACTTATTGTAAAAGAGGTCCCGGGTTGGATCCCCATGACGGGGCCTTATTCAGCTTTACAGTATTTAAATGAACAAAGGCAAAGGAATGGCAGGGTCAAGCTGCATGTTTTTGTTCTTACGGTCTTCTTCTTCTTCATGTTTTTGGCTTTGTTCTCAGCTGAAAGAAAGAAAACCCTTTCGGCTACTCCCTGTTTGATCTAGTGCATTAAAGAAATATTTTTTTATGTTATTCAATGTTATTCATTTTCTTTCCTGAACCTTAACGCGGTGGAGGGATTTGAACACCCGAATGGTCCTGGGAGCTCTGTTGTCGGGGGCTTCATGGGTCTCCCATGGCAAACATCTCCTAGGTGACGGGTCAGACAAATTTCCGAAGCCCCTTATGAGAGACCAATCATTAGACTTGTCTGTTACAAGTGGAAGAAAAGGGATTGATGGAGAGTTAATAACCAAATTGCATAGAATGATAGATATCAACATCATGTGATAGAGAAAATTATAATGTTTATTTTATGTGTCTATTTGGTCAGGACAGTGCATTAAAAACAGCTCTGCTTGTCTTTTTATGGTTTAGCACAAAGTCCATCTCTGACATGTTAGAGCCGTATGAACCATCTCGGGCCCTGAGAACTTCAGGGAGGGGTCTCCTGGTGGTTCCCAGAGTCGGGACTAAACACGCTGAGGCTAAAGCTAAAATCTGGAACAGTCTTCATGAGGATGTGAGACAGGCCTCAACTCTGACAATGTTCAAATCCAGGCTGAAAACAGCTCTTTTTACCCGAGCAGATGGAAACTGAAAGTATTTTATCTGCACTCTGGCCTTTTACTGTAATTAATTGATTTTATGTTGATGTTTTATTGATTGATTTGATCTGTTTTCTTGTAATTTTATGTAACTTGTGTATGAATTGGGCTCTACAATCAAACTTGCCACATGGGACTCATGCTTGTAAACACGCCCCGCCAGATTGTAGCCGTGGGATAATTTCCATCCATTGTCCCACACTTGGCCTATTGTACATGTTTTTAGTGGTAGGGGAGTACTTGGAGTCCTCCGTGTAGTCCTCGTTTATGAAGATTTTTGAATCGTATAGCGCGCTGCCAGATTTCTTCGCGATCCTTCCACCGCAGTAGTCTGGCGATGATGGGTCTCGGCCAGTCTCTCCACCTCCACCGCGTGCTGTTTGAAAGGCTCTTTAACAACTAAAATGCCCCACTGTGGTACCACCCTTCCAAACACAGTTACATCTAGTTCAACATAGTCAATAAAAGGTCCTATTCCAGTGACTATACAATGAGAAATATTAACATCACAATATTCTACAGATCCCAAGGAAAGAAAACTCTAAAAAAACTCCCTCTCTCCTGGTACAACTTAATTTTTCACCTTTTTCTGCGACCCGCATTTGTGGATTGTGTGTTCCACATTGTTTTCCTGGATACCTTTGTACGTCTTTGCCGAGTTTTTGTGGAGGTTTGGTGGATTTGTTTACTTTGAGAGTCCAAAATGGTCCTGAAGAAAGCAGCTTTTTAAAGGTAAACAAAATGCTAGCTCATCAGCTAAACCCATTTGAGACCTACACATTTCTTCTTTTAAGACACTGAAGAGGCACCAAGAGCCCCCACCGCTGCAGCACAGAGGAGGCGTCACAAGTGGAGCTACAGGAAACAAGGAAGGACAAACGAGAGATGGTGAAAGACTGTTGTGGAGCGGAGGGAGCTGCAGGAGGAGCTGACCAGTGCAGGACACCATGCTCTGAAACAGGGAAAAACCCAGGAGGGGGCGGGGCACCGTATCAGAGGAGCCTGAGGGCAGCCAGCCAGGTTTCTTCCGTGTGCTACAGTTTCCCCGACCTCCAAGGTCATGGGTCAGGTTGACACAGCAGCTCAGGACTAACACCTGAACACTATTTCATTATACACTTGTACAATGACAATAAAGCACTTACTTACTAACCTTTTCTTCAATAATTACAAATACCCATCACTGCCAAAACAACTAGTCACCAATCTTTTAATTTGATAATTTGTTCCTCGTTTTTATGAATTAAATGCTTTTAATGGACACAATATTATGGATAATGTTATTAACGACCATATTATATGATTTATTATAATATTATAAACATATTTTTAACTATTATATTATCATTATTGATTCCTTATTTTATTATACAATTATAATATTATTTAATTATGATTATTGTTATACATTTAGCGGGTTGGCGGGTGTTAATGTCTAGCTCTAATGGCTAATGTTATGTTATCGTTGAGCTCTGTGAACAGATCAAATGTAATTGTGAGTTCTGTCATGTTTGCTCTGTGCCTCTCCACATGAGGAAGTGGACGTCCAGGGAGGGGGGCGCCCCAAGGAAACACATCAAGATAATCTCAGCGTTCGAAGCGCATAAAGAGACAATATAATCCAGTTTTATACGGGGTTTATACAAGGGTAATGAGGAAACAGTTATTGAAGCTTTTTTTTTTTTTATGGTCTCTGGTGGTTTATAGATCACTACACTTTATTTCAGCTCAGGGACCGGACAGAAGCATTGCTGCTCCGAGGAAAAGGTACGTTATTCTTTATGAAAATGATGATGTGGACCTAGCGTATAATCATTTCCTCAATACTATCAAACAAAATTTTGAAGTTCATTGTCTATTGATCCAAAACAAATGCATGACAATTCTAAAGATCTATTTCTTTTGAATTTTTCGTACAATAGGTTTTATGTTTTTCAAGATCTTTTGTTGTTGTTGCACTTTTCAGCTAAAAATGAAACACCGTATAAGAGAAACAAAACCTCACTGTAATAAGAACTAGCAAGGAAGATTATATTATACAAATCTGTAATCCCTATTTCTTGGCGAAGTTAGCGAGAGTGAAATTATTACTGTCTCTTAATTAAAAAGTAAATATTCGTACGATAGTGACGGCTTAGATACTGTGTGTATATTGTCAAAGAAACTATACGTTGCATTATTAGACCACCGCCTTTTTAAATCTGGTGATGGGCATAGTCTCACAAATGATAGGCCTATATCTTTGCTCTCTCAATTTTCACAAACTCCGGAGAACCTTTTTGTTAAAACATTTGATTATTTTCTTGAAAAACATTTTCATTCGCATTTTTTATTGATTTACAATTGAGGCGTGTGGGTCGGATCACAGCTGACCCCTCTCACCCTGGACACGGACTATTCACCCCTCTCCCCTCAGGCAGGAGGCTACGGTCTATCCAGACCCATACCTCCCGCCACTTGAACAGTTTTTCCCCTCCGCCATCAGACTCATGAACAATAACAAGTCTCTGTAGCCTAGTTACAGACTCATGGATGTTTCTGCTCTTGCTCTGTGCGGTGTGTCCACACTTAGACCCGCTGCTCTCACTTAATCACTTAATATCACTTTATATTAGGGTTGGGCCATATCGTATCGCATATCGTTATCGTGATATAATGTTTTGATATCGTTGTAATTTTTTATATCGTTGTGGACACGATATAACTTATGTTACGCTCCATCAGAGCAGCATAAACGGTGACTGTAGAACACGGGGACACGTGCTGAAAAAGTCAAATGAAATGAAGGATGTAAACTGCTTGAGTAGATCATATTTGGAAGACAATTATGCCGTAAAAAAAAAATAATAATAAAATATCACTGAATGAATCTTCCCAATAGGCGTGAGGCTGGGATTTTGAAGTAATTCGTCCATTGTCAATTATATCGTCATATATATCGTTATCGTGATATTTATTTTTTCATACCATGATATAGATTTTAGGCCATATCGCCCAGCCCTACTTTATATGCCTACACATCTGCAAATACAATCCCGCTGTTGTTCAATGTCAAATTGTTGTTGTCTTACCATATGTCACTTTTATTTTATCCTATTTATTTAATATTTTTTATGCATGCACCTATAGCCTTATAGTTAAACGTTGTATAGCTTATTTTTTATCTTAACTAGGGTTAGGGTCTGCAGTTTATGCACATCTTTGGTGTTTCATTTGAGATCGATTGTAGTGCTTTATAGCTGACTGTATACACAAAAGGTTGATATGGATTTGTTTGTCTCCACAGGACAATGATTCTGCATTTGGCTTGTCCTTCAGTGTCTCTGGCCTGAGCCCCTTTGTCAAGCCGTGGATTCATATTTTAATTTGAATACTGAATAAATCATCAAACTCAATGAAGACGGAAGCCAGTTGAAACGTTTTAATTCATTCTGTGCTGCCATTTTGGGCCCAGAGACTCAACTTCTCCAGCAAAAAACCCAAATGTCCAACAAGGAACAGGAACTTGCGGGTCTCCTCCAGCGCGTGAGAGAACGCGTTTCCCACGTGGAAGAGAAAATCGAGGAGTCACAAAAGTTCCGAGAAGATTTACTGAAACTTCGAAAGGAAATGAAACGCAGTAAGAAATGGACGGTTCGAGTGGAGGAGAGCTTCACGGAGAGACAGGACGTTGAGGGACTGTGGGGCACCGGCGCCCTCTGCTGTCTAAAATGCGAGCACACGTGCAGGGAGGCTGTCCCCTGGCCCTGGGACCCGTCTGACGCCCAGGTGGTGAATCACGGGAGATGCAGCTCGTGTCCGGGGAAATGTCCGGCCGAGGAGCACGTGCGAGCCACGTGGAGATACGTGATGAAGACCAGGGCCACGTCGAAGCAGATCGAACAGACGAAGCAAACGTATCGACAGAATAAAAAGGAGATAAAGGCTCTGACGGAGCAGGTAAAGCAGAGGCTGGAGAAACTTCAACTCACTAAAAAACTTTATGAAGATGAAGCTTTCCACATTGCGCAGCAGCTGGACACAAGACCTCCTCTGTCCGTGCTAAAGTAGGAGGAGTAAAGATTCTATATGTTTGTTTTTGATTGAAATCCCTGCAGCCAATAGTAACATGTTTTTAAAGATCAGGATAAAACTATTAATAACATGGATGAAGTAGTCAACACTTTTAAGAAATTCTTCGTAGAAAATGTGCAAATGTTGAGAAATATAATTGTGAGCTCATAGACATAAATCCGAAGACTTTGTTGCTCAATCCTGTTGAGGAAAAGGAGATTCTGGATATTGTTGGCTGTAAAAATAAAACCTCTACAGACTATTTCAACATGGATGTGAAGACCTTAAAAAGTGTAATTGAAAGTATCTCTAAGCCGTTACCTTACATCTGTAACTTATCGTGATCCCTCTCTTCAAGGCAGGAGATAAACGTCTATTTACAAACTACAGGCCGGTTTCCCTTTTACCGCAATTCTCAAAAATATTAGAGAAGCTTTTCAATTCTAGACTTGACAGCTTTATTGAAAGATATAATTTGCTCTCTGAAAACAAATCTCTTTGGTTTCAGGAACAATCACTCAACTTCGCACGCGCTCTTAGATAGTATTAAAGAAATAACTAATGCTGTAGATAATAAGAAATATGCAATAGGATTATTTATTGACCTGAGCAAAGCTTTCCACCCAGTAAATTATGACATATTCATTAATAAATTAGAACATTATGGGATTAGGGGGGTAGCATTTAAAACATAGAAAACAATGCGTAAAAATCGGTGATTACCAGTCTAGTTGTCAGGAAATTGTGTGTGGTTTACCTCAAGGTTCCATTTGGGGTCCAAACTTGTTTAATGTGTATATAAATGACATTTGTAAAACTTCTCAAATACTTAGATTCATCTTGTTTGCAGACGATACAACTATTTTTGCATCAGGAGACGACTTACAACAACTGTGTCGGATTGTTAACTTGGAACTCAAGAGTGTCAATAAGTGGTTCAAACAAAACAAACTATCTTTAAATCAAAGTAAAAGCAAAACGATGATATTTGGGAACTGTAATTCCAATCCCCAGGAAGCAATTCAGATAGAGGGCGTTGTCATAGAGCGAGTGCATGAAATCAAATTCCTTGGAGTTATTATAGAGGATAGAATTACTTGGAAATCTGACATTAAATATGTATCTACTAAAATATCAAGAAGCATTTCAGTAATTGTGAAAGTAAAGTATATTTTAAACATCAAAGCTCTACATACCTTGTACTGTTCTCTGATTTTGCCCAATTTACATCATTGCACTGTGGTTTGGGGTAGTTCTTATAAAAACACATGAAAACAGGCGACGGTGGCGCAGATGGTAGAGCGGGTCGTCTCATGATCGGGGTTCGAATCCTGCCTCCTTAAGGTGCACGCTGTCGTTGTGTCCTTGGGCAAGACACTTCACCCAGCTTGCCTCCAGTGTCTGCGTACACTGGTGTGTGAATGGGTGAGAGGTTCCTTGCTGTAAAGAGCTTTGAGTGCCTAATGTAGGTGGAAAAGCGCTATATAAGTTGAGACCTTTTACCAACACCAATAGCAAAGCCTAATATATGCAGTGGTTCAACTTGCAACCACCAATCATCATTCTAAAAGTAAAAAGCTACTTCATTAGTTCAATGCTCAGGTGAATTAGAACTGAACTAATAATATAAGAGTTCATTTTCTGAAAAGAAGATGTTATACGAGAGGGAACAGCGACCTCTAGTGGATGAGAACTTCCACCGATTTTCCTGAATCGAGCAGCAACATCTGTGTAAAAACTATTACAGTTAATAAGTATGGATTCTTCTGAAGTATTGATACTTGGTCTTGCGACAAAGGCGTATTTCGATATATTGTCCCAGCCCTAGTAGTTGTAACGAATGTTCCGCAGTGTAGCTTTAAAAAAGAGCAGCATGACAAAAGACGACACGGGTCAAAGCGTTTTTTTTAATTAAAGACATGTTCTGTTTATTGTGGCGTTTTAGCGCGACACGTCACTGATGACACATGACACACCCAGCAGAGGGCGCTCTCCTCCACATCAGGGTTTTCTCTCAAGGAGCTGACCACACGTGTCCTGCTCAAGGGCTGTGGGGCAGTGCTTGCCAACCGGGGGGCCCGCGGGCTCTGGACTTTTACAGGGAACGGCAGACATAGTGCTCGCAAATGATGGAAACAGAAAGTATTCAGGGGTGGAAAGTGACAAAGTGTTTTCAAAGGATACTTTTTCATTTTGTAGTCTACTTTTTTTAGCTAAATTGAGGGTCAAAGTATTTCTGAAATTTGGTTAAACTCTTGTGTAGCATGGAAATAATCCTCCCTTCGGTCCATACCGTTTTCATGAAGACTTTTGTTTTGTTTATTCCACTCCAGCTCTGGTCAGACTATCAAAGGTGAGTGAGAGCTGAAAGTGATCTGACCTTTTACTACCGCTATGAAAGCAATGTATAAACAACGTATAGATTGTTCAGTTTTTATGTAAAGCCAAGTTTTGTATTCTTCCTCCTCAATGTATCATTATCCAAAATGACTTACAACCACACTGCCATATAACCACACTGAAACTATAAAAACATTTGTTCTTAATAGGGATGTCCCAATTCCTTTTTTTTTTGTATAAAAAAAAAAAAAATCTGAATCAGAATCATTTTATTGCCATGGTTTGAGAACAGGTTCACAGACTAGGATTTTTTTTCTCGGTGCAACATAAAATATAACGGAATCTAGATAAAAAAATAAGCTATAAAACTTGCATAAGACGATATGACCCGACACTAATTCGATGTAGTCTTTTCATATTATATTTTCATATAATATACTAATATGTATTATATCCTTGTCATGATGAGGATACATTGTAGACCTGCATATAACAGTAGTTACACCAACTTTTGTCACAATCTTTTGTAAACTTCTGTCATAATGCTAAACTCTCTCTGACTGTGTTAGCCGCTAACTGTTGCTGCGTCTGCTGCTTCCAACATGTGCGATCCCTGCTCGTGTTTGTGTTTACGTGGTGTTTACGTGGTGCTCGATGTTTCAAAGCAAAGGTGGCGCATCTGGTGACGCAACGTGGGAATGCAACCATTCCGGCCTGCAAAATGGAGTAGCTAAACAACAAAACAACAACAAAGCAGCAGATGTCTGAGCTCTGTCTGCTTCTAAAGGAATGTTGAGGTCTATTGCATTATGTTTAGAGCCTGTAAGAGACATAAGCACCATGGCTAATTATTCTGCATAAAGTGTGTGTATACCTACGAGAGCGGTCCTCTCTGTGTTTCTAGCACTGCAAAAACAATTATGTTTTCAGCAGCTGCAGAGAGTCCTCGGTGAGCAGAGGCAAGGCAGGCAGCCGCCTGGGGCCCCCAAGCCAGCAGGGGGCCCCAGAGGGCCAACAGAGAGACGGCGAAAACCCACGTGTAGGTGTAAACAGAGCAGCTATGCATCTTCTCCAACAAAATGAAGAGAAGTGATGCCTCTGGCAGCAACAACGAAAGAAAAGAAGGAGAAAGAAGAGGAGGAAGAGCAAGAGTGTAATAAGTTACGGTATGTCTCTGAAGTGCCTTCTTTTAGCAGCTGTCATTGCTTGGCATGTAAATATCATCATAGCCCCCCCCATTGCAGAACATAGAAACGGCCGCCAGAGGGCCCCCTACTGACAATCCTGCTTGGGGCCCCCTGGTACCCTTGCCACGCCACTGTCGGTGAGAATTCAGAATGCTGTCGTTAGCCGTAGTAGCCTAGCTTATCGATAGCATTAGCAGCACTGCGGTAAACCAGGCTGACCACTTTTTACGGAATCAGGCCCGATCCAGTCAATGAACCCAATCCTAATACTCTCAAAATGTCAGTATCGGCAACCAATATCGATTCTGAATATCTGATTGGAACATCCCCAGTTCTTAATCACTTTAAGTTTCTCTTGTTCAAAAGAGGGAACATTTTTGTTTGTTTTTATTTTACAAAATTCATTTAATTGTCTAAAATATGGAAAAGGTTTTGGCCAAATTACGTGTAAAAGAAAATGACCAAAAGTGCAGCCCTAACGGAGCACAAGGGGAAAAGGTCTTTTCAGTCCTGGTTCAGCCCTTAATCCTGGTCCAGTTGCTGTTTGCTGCAGAGCCGTGACTCAGGACTTTACAGTCGTTTGCATGTCATTTGTAAAAGTGGCCTCTGCTGATTTGTTAGTGAAATTTCTGTCCTGGGCCTCCAACACAAAGAACCGGGAAAAATAAGAATTTGTTCAAATTAATGGGAGGAGCATACCAGGCATTGTTTGGAGAGTATCTTCAAACTCATTTTGGAATTTTATCCCACGAAACAGAAAAAGCCGCACTTTTTTGTTTTCCTCCACATGTTTAAAGCCCATAATCCAAGTGTGTTCTTCATACCGGGCTGAAGCTTTAAACCATGCCACAAAATCCAAAACTGGAACTTAGTTTTTTAATAAGTCGTTCCTGCAGCTGCCAACAGGAGGAGCCGCGAGCAAAGTCTTCACCATTCACCTTCATTGTTACTCTTTAAATACATCATAAAATGTAACATATCAAAGCCGAGGCACCAAAGTAATGTTTTCACGTCTGTGTTTAAGCCCCTTATGCAGGCTCTTTAAAGAGGATGTGTCAACCAGCCCCGGTCTCACCTCTGCTTTGAACCTGGAGCATAAATGAGCCTTGGCAAACCACCCTTCGAGAAATTAACTCGTCCTGTCCCGGCGCTGTGGCTCGGACCTGGATCCTGATGGAGATGTTTTTTTTTTTTTTTTTTTATGAAGTCGATTTTTTCCAAGTGAGGCTTGTTCCGCTCTCACAGAGTATTTTATTTCTACAGACACGCACGGCTCGCACTCACAGTTTCTACATCTACATGAACAACGTAAAGCAGAATGTCCGCCGGGCTGCGTCCACGCGAGGGCTGTCCACCACAGCTGCACACACGGGGAAAAGTGACCTCCAAGCAGTAGCTGCCCAAAAGACTTGTACATTTCTGCATACATTTGGTCACTCACATTGTCTTAATATTCCACCCACCAACATAAGAGGCGAATATAGAAAGGTATAGTAGGAAGTGCCATTTCTGTACATAGTTGCTCGCAGTGTAAATAAAAGGTTGGAGTCCTGAGTCGACAAGAAAGGCTCTGTGCACAGAACGTTGCTTAGAAAGTTTCAGTGGAGGGTAAAGAGTCTTTGTTTTATTCCTATAGAGCAGTGGTTCCCGACCGTTTTTGACTTGCGTACACCTGGAGTCGTTCATTTGTACCCCCGACCTCGAGGATCGTGCCAATATTATTACAGAGTGACCAACTAAACATAGATAAAGTTGCCTTGCCTTCCTGTACTTTCCTTGAATTTCTTTTTTAATCTGAAATAATTCCAAGTACCTGCTCAGGGCTCAAGCACCCCCAGGGGTCACCGTAGCCCTGGTTGGTAAACATTGCTCACTGAAATGACCTTAAACTTAAACTTTACTCAGGATGTAAATACTTCACAGGAGGAGACTTGTGTATTTACAACTGCAACTGTTTTCGCCGTAAAAGTCTAACAATAATTATCGCTAACAAATGTTACAATAGCGCCGCCATCTGAACAAATCTTTATGAAACACACACAGAGAGAAGTTTACTGGATTTTTCTTCTTTCTGTTTTTAAATCTTACTCTATTTTAAATTTTGCATTAAAATGTGGAACAGAAGTAGTCTTTACCTTACACCAGGAGTCCCCAACCTTAGGGCCGTGGCCCAGACCGGGCCGTGGGCTATCCGGGACCGGGCCTCCGACCCACACGAACCCATTCACATTATGTCCAAACTGCGGGGGGGGGGGGGGGGGGGGGGGGGAATCTGGTCTGGTACTGGTCCCTAACAGGAAGTTAGCCATAAACATACCGTGCACAGAGCCTTTTGTCCCCATAGGGCAGTGATCATCAGTGGGCCAGTGGTTCTCAAAGTGGGTGATTACTGAGCTGGGGGTCCCATGGTGAAAAAAAGAAAACATGTATAGGGTATATAATATAAATCTTATATTGAACAACAAAGTAGACAATGTAAATACATATTACTAAACCAGATTTGATATGTTTTCGCTTTATTATATTAATTCATTTTTACAGTTGGGGTCCCGGAGCTAATTTTGGGGGGCCCAGGCTGAAAAGTTTGGAAACCCCTGCAATAGACGGCCCTGGCGATAAACCAGGCGCCCCAGAGCTTCCATCTGACCCTTACAGAGTGTCCCCAGCAGGCCTCTGTAGTTCCATCTTTACTTTTATGAAAAGCACTTAGTGCCTTTGGCCATAATTGGTGATCTTTTCTCCACCGTATGTTCAAAAACAGTTATAGTCATCAAATAAAAGTGGTCGTCTTGGAGTTGTGTCTGGGGTCATTATCTGTGGTTTGTGGTCATGAAGTCTTTTGAGGTCCTGCCCCACCTCAAGGACATCACCGCCCCCCTCCTGGACCCGCTGCAGTTCGCCTACAGAGCCAACAGGTCTGTGGACGACGCAGTCAATCTGGCCCTCCACTTCATCCTGGAGCATCTGGACTCCCCAGGAACCTACGCCAGGATCCTGTTTGTGGACTTCAGCTCTGCCTTCAACACCATCCTCCCTGGACTGCTACGAGACAAGCTCTACCAGCTCAGCCCGACTCCCTCTGCAGGTGGATCACCGACTTCCTGACGGACCGGAGACAGCACGTGCGGCTGGGGAAGATCGACTCGGACACTCGGACTACAAACACTGGAACTCCTCAGGGCTGTGTACTTTCCCCCTGGCTCTTCTCCCTGTACACAAACTGCTGCACCTCCAGTCACCAGTCCGTTCAACTGATCAAGTTTGCGGACGACACCACCCTCATCGGGCTCATCTCGGACGGTGTTGAGTCAGAGCGCTACAGAACGGGACAGGCACCGACTGCAGCGCATCACATGTTGGTGATGATGATGATTCTCAACAAGGGAACCATCAATGCCAAGGGGTAAGGGGTCAGACTGTCAGATCGGTCTGCATGGCTGACCCAGAAGGAAGCCAGCTGGGAAAGACCCCAAAAGGTTTTTTGAAGACAAGCTGGATTACTAGAACCATAACCTGTGTCTGATGAGTCCAAGATGAGCTTTTGAGTCCAGATGAAGTCAAGCATGTGTGAGACATGAGGTGAGGTGAACAAACTGCGTCATGTCTACAGTGAAGCACATTGGTGGGAGTGTCATGGTGTGGGCCTGAATGCACAGGAGAGCTACAGATCACTGAGGGAATCCTCAATACCAACGTGTACTGATCCGATTCCTTCAGAAGCTGGGCCACGTGAAAATGACCCCAGACGCACCTCCAAGACGAGCACTGCCCTGTAGCTGAAGCAGGTCCCTTGATCTAAAACCCTACTGAGTATCTGTGGGGCATCTTGGACGAGGAGTCTAGTGATGACCTGTGAACTCTGCGGCCAAGAGGTTAAGACAGAGAATTACCGGTAGAAACACAAAATATTGACACTTTGGGCCCAATTTGGACATTTTCACTGAGGGGCGTACACACTTTTGGTACCACCAGTCGTGTGCACAGACTACTTTATATTGTAGCAAAGTGTGATTACTTCAGTGTTGTCCCATACTCAAAAAATTCATAAAAGGAACCCCCTTGTTTAGAAAATATGGTCAAAGAAAAATACCATTTGTACAAAGAAAGGATTGAGTTTGGGACGACTTGGGGAAGATTGGCCGCCGTCTTGTGACTATAGAAAGAAAATCAATGACAGCTCTGCAGCGGGTCTTGTCTTGGGCAGTTTTTATAAGTTCACCCTCGGACATTGTCATTCGCCTCCTGTCCATTTCACGCTCTCGTCTCCAGGTATGTATGGCCGTCCTTTTAATGGTCAAATTTAGGAGAGCTGCTGGCCCACGGGCAAATGTAATCAACCGGGAGCTGTTCGCGACCGGGATTTTCCTTTTTTTTTTTTTTTTAATAAACGGAAACAAAACTTTTAAAAAATGTGATACGCTCAGCCTTAGTGTGGACGCAGCCTTCTCCACCACAGTTTATGAACCTCTAAAACGTAAAAACAGCTGACTTCATGAAGGAATGTTGAAAGTCTTTCGAGTCCTGGAAAGACGACGATGAAGAGTTTTCGTAGAGTTTTTTTGATTCTGTACATGTTTTTTTTTTTTGTACATCTGTCCAGTCCGCAGCTCCAAGACTCCGGGCGTCCGTTTTGTCCTGTGCTTTTTCCCCCAACCAAACATTCGCTCAAAAAATGTTTCCAATCCCAGAAAGTTCGTGATAAAGTCTCTCTCTTATCCAAAATAGTCCATTTATTTATTTCTCTTCATGTCCAGGCTTTGGCTCAACGACGACAAAACAACACGATTTCTGGTAATATTCTTTGATATATATTTTTTGTGTGTGTTCATCTTCTTAGGGACACGCACGAATGAATGAGATATGTCGACAGGAACTACATGGCTGTGCTACAAGAAGTGGAAGTGGGTTCTCTCAGTCTTCTCTTTTCGAACGAGATGCACAACATAATGGCGGATCAGGGGTCCTCTTCAGAAAAGGTTGGTGGAAATAGAAACTCCAGACAAGTCTTTTCGCTCTTCTCAGGCTGCCAGCTCTTCGTCAGGGCATCCGAGCGTATGTTTTCTGACGAATTCACTTCCTGGTGTCTGTTGTAAGAATAGGAGCCTTTTCCCTGTGAAACTGCATTACTACTAATACAGCTGCACAATGCCATTCAGTTGGCCTGGCCAGCCAGAATACAAACTTTTCCTATTCTTTACAAACAGAATTTTTACTCGACTTAATTACGGCCCGATTAATCACAATTAATCGCGTTTAAGCATAGTTTATTGAGGGGTTGTATTTATGGTATAGGTATATTTTAGATGCTTCTTTGTATTTTCCTCCATTTGAATTTATTTTCCTGGAGGCGTGAGGCCTGTGCGATCCTTTCAAACACTTCAAAGACAATAACTGTTTATGTCGGCGCGGTGTTTGTCCCTAAGCAACGTTTTGCAGGAAAAAGAAAACTGAAAACGTTTCCGCGCCGCTAAAGTAAAGTGTGAGTCATTTTGATTCATATGTGTAATTCAATTATCGGAATTAATCGGAAAAAAGTCCCAGCAAGTCCCAGCAATAGTATAAACTACTCAGAAAAGGGTGTTTTGAGTGTTTTGGTACCGTATTTTCCGGACTATAAGTCGCTCCGGAGTATAAGACGCACTAGTCAAACATTGCCTAATGGAAAAAAACAACCGGCTGAATAGGCGTACGCGCTATGCTAACGTAACACATGGTTAGCTACATGAAGCATAAACAGCTAATTTAATAGATGCCTGGTATGTTGACGTCACATAAACAGATCAGATAGCTATAGCATAAAGGAACATACCAAACTCTCCATCTCGCTCCAAATCACTAAATCCACTGAAATCTTCATCCTCGGTGTCACTTCTGAACCATCGCCTTGGCACGGAGGACACCTATAGGCACGGAGGCGTAACTGCACCGTGGACGAGCCTCTCCCAACAGCACGTTGTTTAAGCTCCCATTTGTAAACTCGCTCCTCTAGCTGTGGCCATCGAGCTTTTAGCCCGTGACTAGCTTTTTACGGTAATCAAGGAAGTTAGAGTGGAGACGAATGTGAACCGTCTATGTTTTTTGCCACAAATATTGAAGGATCAAAGGAGTCATGTTCATATTTTAAACGTAGGAGAATGGAACGGGACGGCAATAAGAAGAACATCCTCTTAGAGAAGATGAAACGTCTACGCAGGTACACCCTTGTTAAGTACATTTAAGAACATATTCGACTTGTGGTTAATTTGGTCTCCCTGTCCGCTTGGATCGGTAAAACCGCTCGAGATTTGAAGTTCCAGTTCCTGCTTTTGAACAGATACCGAAAGCAGGGGTGGACGGCTGGCCAGGCAACCGTTCAGTCACATGGCGACGTCAGGGTGGTTCCGTTGGAGGCACTTGAGGACCTTATCGGAAATCGCCGCAATATTAGGTGACGCAATATCCATATTGTAAGAGGGCACAATGCCTATCACACGAACCCAGTCCAGTCCTGATTTTCCTAGTTTACTTCATGTATACTCTCTGTTTTGGTCCCCGTTTTGACCATTTCTGTTTAAATATAATGCCCTGTGTTAACATGGTATTGTAAATGTCACTGTAATGCTGTGATATTCACCGCACTTATGGGCCTAACTATGTTCACTGTCCCCCGCTCTCTGGGCCCTACCATGCACTGACGTCCACTGTCAACCGCCTCCAAACCATCTCCACTTCCTGTAGCGCACCAGTGTTCTTTTTTGTCTCGGATGGGACGATGCCGTGTGAGTTTCCTCTCAGTTTTATCGTGTATTTTATTTTTTTTGTCGTTGTCGTTGCGGCAGTCCGCCCCGGCTCGCGGCTTTAGCAGACCGTGCCGTTCTCCTGCCGGGACTTGGGGCAGGTGGAGCGGGGGATGGGCTGCACGGAGGGGGCTAAGGTGCAGAAGAACCCCGAGATGAGCGTGAGCCCCAGACCCCCCCAGGCGGAGAACATGGACCAGCCGTAGCCGTGGCCGATGTCGTCCGGGAGGCTGTAGAGGTACCGCGGGAAACGGGACAGCTCGAAGTTGATCCCCGCCACGCAGGTGCACAGCGAGATGATGCAGAAGGTCCCTGGGCAGAAGGGGAAGACGTCGTTCAGTTGGTAAAAAAAAAAATGACATAAAGGAATAGTTTTCTCCAACAGTGGGGCAGATGAAGCCAATCTATGGCCAAACCGTAAAGTGTATATGTGTTGATTATTTTTATTTATTGTCATTTTAGGGTAAACAGCAATATTTTGCACGTATATAGGCGAAAACCGTGTGTGTACTGCCCCCTCATGGCAACAAAAGTATATGGCACTTCTTTCTCGTAAAACTCGACTTAAAAGTAGAACTCCACGTCACGAGCTCACGGCGATCTGATCAGTGGATAATTCTACGATCACACCCAGCGAAGGAGGAAGTGTAGGTTTGCAGTATTACATCCAAAAGCAAATGTGGGTGGAGTTTGGTTTTTAGTTCAATATATATATTTTTTTAATCGCATTGAACCTCATAATTAATTAATCAGAATTATTTTTATTTTTTTTTGTCCCGGCCCTAATTACAACACACCGCATGCGTAATCCCATCAAACCGAGGGAAATTATATGACTTTTGTAATTTTTTTATTTATCAATTTAATGAAGAAAAGCTGTGAAAAAAAAGTTATATTTAATGACAGCTAGACAGAAGGAAAGTTCCTGTCTCACTCATTTGTCATTGATGTAACATGGTAGTACGGCAAAGTCTTTTGAGCGCTTGGTCCTACCCCACCTCAAGGACATCACCGCCCCCCCTCCTGGACCCGCTGCAGTTCGCCTACGGAGCCAACAGGTCTGTGGACGACGCAGTCAATCTGGCCCTCCACTTCACCCTGGCTCTTCTCAGAGAAGGTGATTGGCTGTGAGCTCCCATCTCTCCAGGACCTGTTCACCTCCAGGACCCGGAGGCGTGTGGGTCGGATCACAGCTGCCCCTTCTCACCCTGGACACGGACTATTCACCCCTCTCCCCTCAGGCAGGAGGCTACGGTCTATCCAGACCCATAAATCCCATTTGAACAGTTTTTTCCCCTCCGCCATCAGACTCATGAACAATAACAAGTCTCTGTAGCTCAGTCACAGACTCATGGATGTTTCTGCTCTGTTGCTGTTGGTGTGTCCACACTTAGACCCGCTGCTATCACTTTATAACACTTAATACCACTTTATATGCCTACACATCTGTAAATACAATCCCGCTGTTGTTCATTGTCAAATTGTTGTCGTCTTACCACACGTCACTTTTATTTTATCTAATTTATTTAATATTTTTTATGCATGCATCATCCTATTCTGGTTCTAATTCTGATTCTGATAAAGGTGTTGTGCTTTGTTTGGCTAAATCAGCCCATTGAGTGCGTACTGTTAGGGATCAGTTTTTTTGTTGTTGTTCTGCTCCCCCCCTCTTTTTCTGTTTTTGTGCAGGGCGTGTGTGACAGGGGGCGTTTGCAGTCTTCAAAAGCCCTGGTTCTCACTCCACACCTCTGCCAGGTTATCCCATCCACTTGGTAGGGTTTAGTCAGAAGTTTTGTTGGAAACTATTTTTTGAATACTAATATTTTCTTTTGTGCTCAGGTCTTTTGTATTTCTCCTGGAGTGACTTTGCCAGCCAGCCTGCCAGCCAGCCCCCCCCCCAGCCCCCCCACCCCACCCCACCCCACGGCCCGTCCTGCCTGCCTGTAAAGGAAATACATTTTTGAACGTTGTTTGGTCAGTCTCTGGCTCTGCTATGGGGTTCCTATTTACAAACCTTAACACGTACCGTCTATTCATCCGCCATACGTGAGTGAGCGGATTGACAAAAAATAAAAGCCTCCCCCCCCCCGCTTGATCTTGTGTCTTGTGGGTGTTTCCATCTGCTCTGGGGGCCGCGTGATCATGTTTTTTTGTATTTTGTATTTTATTTTTTACAGAGAAATACATACCCCCCATGAGGAACAGGAGTCCAGCCACGTACTGCATCAGGCCCCGGTCCCAGCAGCAGCCGAGGGCCCCCACCACCCACCCGAAGAGGATGATCGCCACCGCCATCCCCATGAAGCCGGCCGTCATCCTGCGCAGGTCTGAAATGACACGGAGCACTCGTCAGGGATGGGGCTGGGTACCGTTAAATGCGCAACACTTTTGTTTCTGCTCCCATTTTCCATGAGATCCAAAATTCATTCCAGATACACAATATTACCATTTCTCTCAAACATTGCCGACAAATCAGTCCAAATGTGTGATAGTGAGCAATAAAGCAAAAAAACTGCACATTTCAGGGTGGCCTTTTATTGTGGGCAGTATAAGGTACACCTGTGAGGTGGGATGGATTGTCTCAGCAAAGCAGAAGTGCTCACTAGCACACATTTGGACTGATTTGTGGGCAATGTTTGAGGGAAATGGTAATATTGTGTATCTGGAAAGAATTTTAGATCTTTAAGTCCATCTCATGAAAAATGGAGCAGAAACAAAAGTGTTGCGTTTATATTTTTGTTGAGTGTACATTAAGTCTATACACATAATGGTTTATACATTACAAACAGTATACACAAATATATACGGGAACAAACAGCGGCCCGTACTGATTCAAAATGGCCGCAAGGTTTCGCAGTTATATGTGGGTCAATTCCTCAGACCCGGTTCCTGGTTTATTCCTAGTTTAGACCTGAAGGGAACGCTTTCATGAAACCACACTCAGCCCAGTACGACGCAGGACTACGGAAAGGAAACGCTTTCCTCCACCCGAAGGCCTTTTAAGACACGAGGGGCCCATAACGGAGGAGCGGCCAGACTATCAGGGAACTGCACCGCCTTCATCTGCATTTGAGACGCGAGGAGAGAAACACAATGTACATTCATCATCCACTCTTAGATGTAATCCGATTAGGCACCAGCGCACTATCCTTCGGGTTCAGGGTTTAAGCTGGTTGGTTGATATACTTGTAGGAGCCAGAAAAGGACTTACAAGTGAATTATAAAATATGTTTTGAGTTGAAGAAAACTTGTCTCCATCTAGTGGACGTGTTGAAGATGGTGCTGTGGAGATGGGACTATAAAGGGCAAAGAATGTTTGCAGGAGGTGTGGCTGAAGCAGGAAGGCACAGTCTTCGACCTCCACTATTGCCCTGCTGCCTTAGTTAATCTTTGTTTTATCAAGCTGATCCCAATTGCTACATAAGTGCTTACATTTGTATATGCACCTCTTTAATTTCTGTAATAAATTCTGTTACCATTTTTGAAATCCTTTTTTGGTCAACCTGCTTTATTATTTTATGTGAAGCGTCAGACCATTTTTGCCAGTCACCATAGACCAAGGATAACAAGGTTGAAAAGCTGACACTACACAAAGTCGAAGACTTCTTCCTTAAGGAATATGAAAGCCAAACGGACTCCATCTTGATGCCAGCATGTTGCAAAATGATGAGTTGGACCCTCCATTGTCAAGGAAAAGTACAGGAAAGGATCGTGTGGAGAGGCCTAAGTGTGCAACGGGGTATGTACAACCCATGATGAAACTTCACTTGCCTTAATGAAAACGTAAAAGTCACAAACTTGTGAGGATGAAAGCAGTAAAGGAGGACGGTCTGCTATAGGAGTGGATTACATTTAAACTGTTTTACCCAACGGAGGCCTACTACAGGAGTAGATTGTTGGACTCAAGCAAGCAAAATGGCTCATAGGAACAAAGGTGAAAAGGATAAAAACAAAAGTGAAGATGGTGATGTCAACCCAAGTCTTGCCACAGAAGTGGACAAAAAGAAAGGTGACGATGGGGATGTCAACCCAAATCTTGACACAGATGTGGAAAGAGAAAGAACTGAATGTGCGGTAAAGCTAAAAGGATTAAGAAGAGGAAAGCTATCACATTTAACAAGAAGGAGAAACATTTTGGTGGAGTTAATGGACGATGTGTCATGTTATGAGGAAGTTAAAGACAGTTTATCAAAGTTTACTCAGTTGCTGGACGAGTTTAAACACACACATCGTGCTTATCAGGAAATGTTAACAGAAGAAGAGGCTCAAAAAGATGAAGAGGAATGGTTTGGGCCCAAAATGTATGAACTTAATGAATTGGTATCTTCTGTGTCGGAGTGGCTGACGGGAGCGTCCAGGGGACAGGAAAAGCTGGCAGAGACAGAGACAGCCTCGGAGTCGGCAACAGACAGCGCCTCCCAGGTCTCCAAGGCTTCCAAGGCTTCCAAGGCCTCCTCCGTGGCATCTGCAAGACAATGTGCACAGGCTGAAAGGGCGGCGCTGGAAGTGGAAATGGCCGCCTTGACAGAAAAGCACGTTCTACAGGAAAGAGAAGAGAAGAGGAGCTACAAAGAGCTTTAAAGGCCGTCAAGCAGCAGCGTGAGGTACTGGAGCTAAGAACTAAAATTGATGCTTCTTCTTCCAAACTTGCAGTTCTCGCTGCAGCCCAGGAGGACACTGTGGTGGTGCCAGCTGAAGGTAAAGATGCTATGAATGAGTATTATGCTGAAACTACAACAAAGACTGAGACTGATGTTGTAGACTTTCTCTCACTAGAAAGAGTACATCATGCTGTGGCTATGTTACAAACCCCAGGTGCCCGGCCCAAGGAAGGGGTCCACTTTCAACCTCAACATATAGGTGTACCTGGTAGGGAAAATCTAACTGTGCAGACGTCTAGTTCAGTAAAGCGGCCACGGCCAAAGGATAAAGTTCCAGTTGCTGGCTCCACAAGGGACTCAACAAAGCTAAGTCGTGACATAAATCAGAGTAGTCAGACCCAAGATAATTTAATGAATGTCCTGAAAGGTCAAAATGAAATAGCAGCACTTCTTGTACAACAGCAGCAGCTATATTCATTACCACACAAAGAACTGCCTATTTTCAACGGTGATGTGTTGTCCTATCAAGCATTTATCAGGGCGTTTGAGCATGTGGTTGAGCTCAAAACAAAGAACTGTGCAGATAGGCTGTATTTTCTAGAACAATATACTAGTGGCCTTCCTAATGAGCTTGTTAGAAGCTGCCTCCATATGAACCTGGAAAGTGGTTATCGAAAGGCAAAAAGCTTGCTTCAGGAACATTATGGGGACGAGTTTAAAATCTCAGCAGCATATATGAAAAAAGCATTAGAGTGGCCTACAGTTAAAGGCGAGGACCCTAAAGCATTGCAAACCTTCACACTGTTTTTGAGGAGTTGTTGTAATGTTTTGGAGGAAATGAGCTACTCCCAAGAAATAAACTTGTCCTCAAATATGAAAAGGCTAATTATGAAACTGCCATACAAGTTCAGAGAACGTTGGCGTACACTTGTGTGCGAGTTTCAGGAAAGACAGGGCACCAGGCCCCAGTTCAAGGATCTGGTTGGTTTTCTGGAGAAGCAGGTAAAAACACTGTCAGATCCAGTTTATGGGGACATTCAGGACAAGCTCACAAAACCTAAGGAAAAGCCCATAAGATCTAGACCCAAATCCAATGGCAGCAGCTTCGCCACAACAGTATCCACTGCTGCCACACACCCTGAAGAGTCCAAGGGGTATTTGCAAAGCCTGTGTATCTTGTGTAAAAAACGTCACACATTGGAAGAGTGCAACTTGTTCAAAAACAAAAAACACATGGACAAAATAGCCCTACTCAAAGAAAAGGGAATGTGTTTTGGTTGTTTGCAACAAGGGCACACAAGCAAATTTTGTAAACAAAAACAAACCTGCTCGGTCTGTAATAGGCTACATCCTACTGTTCTCCATATGGCCCAAATTGAAAAGATAGAACAAGAAGTTAAACCCAAAGCCTCAGAGGATTTGAATGTCATTACACAGCCAGTTATGATGCATCCTAAAGCATGTGGGCATATTGGGGCCGGGAGTGAAACAAGCAGTGTTCTTTCCGTTGTGCCAGTAAAAGTCAAAGCCAGCAAAGGCAGTAGAGTGATGGAGGTTTACGCCTTTATTGATCCTGGCAGTACGGACACTTTTTGTACTGAACGTCTGATGACGCAGTTAAAATTAAAAGGAAGAAGGGCTCAAATATTGCTAAAGACCATGGGTCATGAACAGCTAGTACCAACAAACATTGTATCGGGTCTAGAAGTGTCAGGGATGGATGGTGATACTTTTTTGCAACTCCCAGATTCATATACGCAAAAAGAAATGCCTGTGACAAAAGGCAATGTGCCCAAAAGGCAAGACCTCAAAAGATGGCCTTACCTGCAAAACATTGTTATTCCAGAAATAGACAGTAACATTGAGCTGCTTATAGGAACTAATGCCTCCAAAGTGATTGAGCCTTGGGAAATTATAAACAGCCAAGGGGAGGGGCCCTATGCAGTTCGGACTTTGGTAGGATGGGTGGTTAATGGTCCTTTAAGGGCTGGCAAAAGCAACACTTCCATTGATTATCCATCTGTCAATGTGAACCGTGTCACTGTTGAAAGTACTGAAAACCTGGAAAAGATGTTGATTAGTCAGTATAACTTGGACTTCAGTGAAAAGGCCTCTGAGGAAAAACGTGAACTGTCGGTTGAGGACAGAAGGTTTCTAGAGATAATGGACAGTTCAGCTGTTTTGCAAGATGGACATTACAATCTTGACCTACCTTTTAGGCAAAATGCAGAAATGCCCAACAACAGACAGGTAGCTCTACAGCGCCTTCAAAGTCTCAAAAGAAAATTTAAGAGAAGTGAAACTTTTTATAAAGAGTATAGAGACTTTGTAAATAATGTCTTAATTGAAGGATATGCTGAAGCTGTTCCACAGGAGGAAAGAGACGGGCTCAAAGGGAGAACGTGGTACATACCACATCATGGGGTGTACCACCCAAGGAAGAAAACCCTTAGAGTGGTATTTGACTGTGGGGCAGAGTACCAGGGCGTGTCACTCAACTCAGAGCTGCTCCAAGGGCCAGACCTCACAAATTCTTTAGTTGGAGTATTGCTCAGGTTCAGGCAGGAGCCAATAGCTCTCATGGCAGACATCAAGTCTATGTTTTATCAAGTGAGGGTGTCCAAGGCTGACATAGACTATTTGCGTTTTTTGTGGTGGCCAAACGCAAACTATGAACAAGAGCCAATTGAGTACAGAATGCTGGTGCACATATTTGGTGCGGTCTCCTCTCCCAGCTGTGCCAGCTATGCCCTACGGAAAACTGCACAAAGCAATCCAGACTTCAGCCCGCAGGTAATCAATACTGTCCTGAAACATTTCTATGTTGATGATTGTTTGACATCTGCACCCACAGAACAGGAAGCTGTGCAGCTGGTTTTGGATCTTATGCAACTCTGCAGTAAGGGGGGCTTCCACCTGACAAAGTGGGTGAGCAACAGTAGAGTGGTGCTGGCATCTGTGAAAGACGACGCAAGAGCAAAAGAGATTAAATCCTTGGATCTTGCAAAAGACCAACTCCCCACTGATCGTGCATTGGGTCTGCAGTGGAGAGTGGAGGACGACACATTCAGGTTTGACATAAAAGTCTCAGAAAAGCCATTGACCAGGAGGGGAATCCTCTCTATGGTAAGTTCAGTGTATGATCCACTTGGCATGCTTGCACCAGTCACCCTACCAGCCAAACAGCTTTTGCAGCAGCTCTGTAAATCAGGCTATGGGTGGGATGAGGTCTTACCTGCAGATGTAACAAAGCAGTGGATGAAGTGGGTGCAAGACATACCCAAGTTGTCTCAGTTCGGTGTTTCACGCTGCATGAAGCCCAGTAACTTTGGTAAGCCTGTCTCTTGTCAGTTACACCACTTTTCTGATGCCTCAGAGTCAGGCTATGGAACTGTAAGTTACCTTTGTATGGTAAACAAAGATGGAAAAAGACACGTTGCTTTTATGATTGGAAAGGCCAGAGTTGCCCCCTTAAAGCAAATAACAATACCTCGGCTCGAGCTATCTGCAGCTGTACTTGGTGTTAAAATTGACAAAATGTTACGGTCAGAGCTGATGGTACCACTGGAGATGTCAGTATTTTGGACAGATAGTCAGGCTGTTCTAAAGTACATTGCTAATGAAACGACACGATTTCGAACATTTGTTGCCAACAGGATTTCCATGATCAGAGACCATACTAATGTTGACCAATGGCATTATATTGATGGAAAACAAAATCCTGCTGATGAGGCCTCTAGGGGACAAAGCGTGTCCAAATTCAGTAAAAATGGGAGGTGGCATCAGGGGCCAACATTTTTATGGGAGCCAAAACATAAGTGGCCGAGTCAAACAGTAAATCAGTGTCTGACACAGGATGATCCAGAGATCAAAGTGTGCACTTCTGTGTACACTGTCAATGTACAGGAAATTGTGGAATCTCCAACTCATAAACTTCTTCATTTTTTCTCAGATTGGACCAAGTTGTTAAAGGCTGTTGCTTGGTATCATAGGTTTGGAGACTACCTGCTGGCACTGGGCAAAACAAGGAAGCAAACTACTGGACGTGTCACCACCCGAGCAAGCCAGCGTAAGCTATCCTCTCAACTACAAGCAACCAAGAGCCAATGCTTGTCCACACAGGATCTGGGCAAAGCGGAAAAGGCTATCGTATCCTTTTGTCAAAGACAAGCCTTTCCAACCGAAATTGAAAGGTTAAGTATTGCCCCATTTATTGTTCACAAAAGGAGCAAAGTTTTAAAGCTGGATCCTATTCTGAGAAATGGACTTTTAAGAGTCGGAGGGAGGTTGTCAAAGGCTAAGCTTCCAGAAGACATAAAGCATCCTCTCATTCTCCCTAAACAATGTCATATCTCCAATTTGCTACTTAGACACATACATGAAAAGTATGGCCACTGTGGCAGAAATTACATCCTTTCTCAGCTGCGAAAAAAGTATTGGATAATAAATGCCACTACTGCAGTACGAAGCATTACTTCTAAATGTGTCACTTGCAAGCGCCTAAGAGGCAAAACAGGAGAGCAAAAAATGGCAGATTTGCCCCAAGAAAGAACTCTTCCAGACCTACCACCGTTCACAAGTGTTGGCATGGATTACTTTGGGCCAATAGAAACCAAACGAGGTAGAAGTCTGGTCAAACGATATGGTGTACTATTCACATGTCTCTCATGTCGAGCTGTTCACATTGAAATGGCCTGTTCCCTTGACACAGACTCTTGTATCCATGCCATCCGAAGATTCATGTGTAGACGAGGGCAGGTTAAACAAATGGCACTAATTTAGTTGGTGCGGAAAAGGAGTTAAAAAGAGCATTACTGAACTTGAATAGCTCCAAAGTACACACTACAATGTTGGAAAAAGGATTGGACTGGAATTTTAACCCACCAGGAGCCTCTCACCACGGCGGAGTATGGGAGAGGTTAATTAGGTCAGTTAAGTGGGTTTTAAAATGTCTTCTGCAGCAGCAGACTGTTGATGATGAAGGCCTTCAAACGTTATTCTGTGAAGTAGAATCCATACTTAACAACCGTCCAATTACCACTGCTTCCTCTGATCCATTTGACCGAGAGCCACTAACCCCAAACCACCTACTGTTGCTAAACTCTCAGCCTGTTATTCCTCCAGGAGAATTCACCAGTGCTGACTCGTACACCAGGCGCCGGTGGAAACAAGTTCAGTATTTGGCTGATGTATTCTGGAAAAGGTGGACCCATGAGTACCTAACAACCATGCAGCAGAGGCAAAAGTGGTTCAAAGTAAGGAGGACAAGGCCTGACTCAAAAGGACTGGTGAGGTCAGTTAGGGTAAAAACCATGACCGGGATCCTGGAGCGGCCAGTAACTAAGATATGCCTTCTATTGGAAGAGGACTAAAACTTCATATTATGAATTATAGTTTTGTTATTGGCTCCTTCCCTACTACAAAAAAGATAAATGTTGATTTTGAAGAACATCAACATTTAGGGGCCGGATATGTAGGAGCCAGAAAAGGACTTACAAGTGAATTATAAAATATGTTTTGAGTTGAAAAAAACTTGTCTCCATCTAGTGGACGTGTTGAAGATGGTGCTGTGGAGATGGGACTATAAAGGGCAAAGAATGTTTGCAGGAGGTGTGGCTGAAGCAGGATGGCACAGTCTTCGACCTCCACTATTGCCCTGCTGCCTTAGTTAATCTTTGTTTTATCAAGCTGATCCCAATTGCTACATAAGTGCTTAAATTTGTATATGCACCTCTTTAATTTCTGTAATAAATTCTGTTACCATTTTTGAAATCCTTTTTTGGTCAACCTGCTTTATTATTTTATGTGGAGCGTCAGACCATTTTTGCCAGTCACCATAGACCAAGGATAACAAGGTTGAAAAGCTGACACTACAATACTGTATATATGACCAGTCACCAGTCACTCTCATGACGACAAATGCCACGTCCTGCTTAACTTCTGAGATCTGACGGGATCCGGCGTCGCTCACAAGCCTACCCACATTTCCAGAGTAACAGAGGCAGACTCGGAGTGAGCCCGGTTTTATAAAACAGCCCCCGGGTGTAGTCCAAGTTTACAAATGGTTTAGTCCAGGTTTGGGCCTGGTTCAACGCTATTCACAACGCCCCTCCTGGAGCCGCCACCTTCACGTGGTGGAGGGGTTTGAGCACACGAATGATCCTGGGAGCTCTGTTGTCGGGGGCTTCGTGCCCCTGGTAGGGTCTCCCAGGGCAAACAGGTCCTAGGTGACGGGTCTGTCATGGATGTGTGGGAATGATGACCCAAATGCAAACATGTCCCAACAAAACTTAACTTTAATGGTCCAGGCAAAACAACACAGGAACAAACTACAGACACGAGCAGAACTCCATGGAACGGAACGGAACAGAACTGACTGACTGACTGACTGACTGAGAATGACGTGAACGACAAACGACAATGATCCAACAAAGACAAGGGAAAACACAGGGGTATAAATACACAGGGAAACAGGGCACAGGTGAAACACATCAGGGCGGGGCAGGCAATCAACAGGAGGAAGGGAAAGCAGGACGACACAGACACAGACCAAGACTATCAAAATAAACACAAGACAGAGACACAGACCAGGACAGGGGAGAACCAAACCAAAACCAGGAGTAAACTAAGAACCAAAAACCCACATCATAACAGGGTCAGACAAAGAGCGGTTCAGAAGCCCCTTATGAGAGACCAACAGACCCGGTTAGAACCATGAGGCCGTCCTCCTGTGGACCCACCACCTGCAGGAGGAGCCATAGGGGCTGGTGCAATGTGATTTGGGCAACTCCAACAGCTTCCCCCACGACCTGACAAAGGACAAGTGGAAGAAGATGGATGGATGGCTATTCACAACGTATAATTCCCAATGAAGGCATGAATGAACACATTGGATTATGCAGCAAACAAAAGAGGGTGAAATAAATCAAAAATTTGCTTATTCTTGGCATTTTCTCAATGAGCCTCATGAGGTCGTCCCCTGAAATGGTTTAACACTCTGTGAGGTGAAACCACTTCTGTGGCGACACCGTGAGGCATGTTGAGAAAATGTCGAAAGTGCAAAGCGGTAATCCAAGCGACATTTTGAAGAATCCATTTCAACTTTTTTGTTTAAAACATAATTCCTTCATGAGAATCTACAGTGTAAGTCGTCTTTCATATAAAAAGGAAAACCAATACATTAAAAAAAAAGTGCGTCGAAACTTTTGACTGTAGATAATACCGTATTTCAAGATAAAACCCGAAGCATCAGGAAATGGCTGACTTTGACAAACACAGACTGGGGGTCAAAATGTCCACTCCCCGAGCTGTCCATCACCAAAGTAACGGCCGAGGGGGGACAGTGGGGATATGGTATAATGTCCACATCTGCGTGATGTCACCGCCTGGTTAGAAATCATCTCTGAATGAACTACAAAAGCTTGGGAGGTTTTTACTTTAGATTATAATTAGCGTAAGTGGCGGCGGAGCTCAACGCTGAGCCATATTATTGTTTTTGTTTTGTTTTTTCTACATAGGGCGGTACGGCGTAAACTAAGAATCGGAAGCCTTTCGGGGGGTGTTTTCTTTCCACCACGACTCAGCAGTTTGCTTTTGTGGCGATTTCCCTAAGCTCCGCGGAGAACGGCGAAGGTTTAAAGAAAAGACGAGAGAGAGAGAGAGGGGGGGGGGGGGGGGGAGTCAGCGTCAGGCAAAGAACACCCCTCCTTTCAATACCAATACAAACAAGGTGGGATAGAGAAAATATTAGTATTAAAAAAAATTGGTTGGTACATGTGAAATACAAACCTGGGGAAAATTGGGGCAAAAAAGAAAAAAGAAAGCTGCGAAAAATAGGACAAAAATCTGGAAAAAAATGGGGGGAATTTTGGAGGGGAAAAATTTGAGAAAATAGGAAATTATTAGTAGTGAAAAATTGGCAAATTTAAGAAAAAATGTGACAAAAAAAAAAAGACAAAAGGGGGCAAAAATAGAGAAAACAGGGGGAGCGGGGAAATGGGGCAAACAACTAGAAAACAATGGGAAGAAAAATAATGTATTTGGAGAAGCAACCAAGTCCCTGGACCAACAGCATCAAAACTGTATTTTATTCATTTGACCCTTTTATTTTGTTGATAGCAGTTGTGCATAAACCTTTTTGTTTTTTTATCTATCACTACTGAGATCAAAAAGTGAAAGTACATTAAAGATCTTGGTCTTATGACGAGTCACTAAGCCCTGACTTCCACAGTTATCTTATTTTGGTTATTTGCTGCAACCGCCACTTGGACTACACACTAATACTTTGATATTATGTATGTAGACTAACTGCACGCACACACACGCACGCACGCGCACACACACACACACACACACACACACACACACACACACACACACACACACACACACACACACACACAGAGGAGAAAGGAGGTTCAGAAAAACGGCTTTATCCAGCTATGAGGCACTGCTCGCTCTTTCTCTAACTCTAATCCTAAAGCCTCATAATCTGAACGACTGCAGAGAGGCGGAGAGAGTGAGGGGGGGGGGGGGGACAGGAGCACCTCGAGCTGACTAAAGCGTAAAGAAAAATCCTATGCAGTGTCTTTTTTTTTTTTGGGGGGGGGGGGGGGGGGGTTCTGTGGCTGATGCTGTAGTGAGAAGAGCGGCTGCTTCTATGGGACTTAACCAAACGGCCATTGCCCAACGCCATCACGTGCGGATCGATACGGGGTCGTAAACGCTTTCAATACGCCGTGGCTACTTTGAAAACAAATATTTTTTTAGAATGAATCCCAAACTGAAAGAAGGGACACAAAAGCAAGACAGGAAAGGGCTTTTACTTTGACATCAGTGTCGCCGATCAAAAGGGACTCGGTGGTAATGCTGTGTCCGGCCCGATCGTTTCTCCTCTGATGTTAAAATCTATAAACAATGGCGGATATGATGAGTAGCCTTTAAACGTATATGTAAAATATGTAACTTTGACATTAGTGCATATGTGTGGCCTTATAGCGGCGTAGTCGCTGTGTGGGTGGTGGTTAGCGTTGGAGCGTCATAGAGGCCACCGTGATGGAAAATAAAGGCGCCATGCTAACCACCCGTGCGTCCACTGGGTCACTGAAAGGTCAAACACCATAATACACCTTAAAAAAAATAAAAATAAATAAAAAGTACAGAGAAAAAACACCACACATAACAACACCAAGTAACTTCAAGCCATGCCAAGTCACATACAGTCACAATACCAAGTACAAAGTATCGAATATGTAGTCATACATTTCATTTCCCTTTGTCAGTGCAAATACGCAGACATTCATGTGTTTTGACGAGCTCATTTGGAGAGATCAGCAAATGGCAATCCAGTGTGTTTTGTTTTCCATCCATCCATCCATGTTCTTCCGCTTTATCCGGGGCCGGGTCGCGGGGGCAGCAGTCTCAGCAGAGATGCCCAGACTTCCCGATCCACGCACACCTCCTCCAGCTGTTCTGGGGGGACCCCGAGGCGACACCAGGCCAGCTCGGAGACATAGTCCCACCAGCGTGTCCTGGGTCTTCCACGAGGCCTCCTCCCAGTGGGACATGCCTGGAGGCGACCAGGAGGCATCCGGAAAAGATGCCCTAGCCACCTCAGCTTTTTGTTTTGTTTTGTTTTTTATATTTAATTGCAGCTCCGTGCTCAAACACAGATAGCCCCACTCACTCCTCCTAAAGGTCAGTCTCTTCACGCTCTGGGTAAGTGACACACTGATTTAAAGGTGCATTATGCCACTCAATGCATATCTGAGTGACGCAGTGACTGTATGGGTGGTTAAATGGCGCCTTTACTTTCCATCCTGGTGGCATCTATGACGCTACAGGGTCAGTAATATTTCAGATGTTTTTTTAGGGTTTCTGGATGGAATGTGTACAGTTCCATCAGCAATAACTGAAACCCTAAAAAACAATTGGTCCCAGAGCGCCCCAGAGGCCGCCGTGATGGAAAGTAAAGGGGCCATGCTAACCACCCATATGGTCGCTGGGTCACTGAAAGGCCAACTACGCACTAATACTAACTCATCCAATCACGGCTTTAGTTACATCTTAAAGGAACAGGCCACCGTTTTTCCACATGTTCTTACCTGAGCTTAGACGGGTTGACGCGTACCTGTCTCGTCTTTGTGCTTGCCCTTAGTCACGCAAAACGACCAAAGATGTTGTTAGCATTTGGCTTCTCCCAATGTATTCCTATGACTCCAAACAGGGTGAAGTTGGAAGCGACCGCGCTCTTCCACGGGCACAAAGACCAGACAGGTACGTATCAACTCGTCTAAGCTCAGGTAAGAACATGTCTCAGTTTATTTTGTTATTCATTGTGATGAATTGTCAGGGTCTGATTTATTTATTATTTATTTATCGCCCAACCCTAATTGGTTTGGTTTAAACGTTTTTTATTTTTTTAAACAGTAACATTTATGGAAGGCATATCACTCAGAGCGCTTGTCCACAGGCAGGACAGCAAACGACTTGGCCCTTCAGAAAACGCCCTCGCTTTGAAAATACCACAAACAATACAAACCATGGGACAAGAGTGGTGTAGTTACGCCTCTTCACCTCCAGCAAATCTGGTGCTACTTGACCAACCTTCCAAAACAGTTATGGTTTCAGGTCTTTCTCCTATGCAGGACACGAGGGCCAGTTTCTTTGGAATACCAATCAAAATTGTGGCTCTATCACATTATCATTCAGTTGTTGATTTGAGGAGTACGGTCTTCAGTGCTCCTCTGAAACTTTGCACCGTCTCCTAGGTTTTTCCCTGTTTCGGAGCGTGGTGTCCTGCACTAGTCAGTTCCTCCATCTTCCTCCTCTTTTACGCAGCTCCATCCACTTCACAACAGTCTTTCACCATCTTCTGGGAGGAGCGTAGCAGATGAATAGAAGAATCCTTAGTGAATGTACATTAGAACAATAGTAGTGATAGAACGCTTGTGTGGCCTAGCTGTGAGTCTTGCCCGTATACCTCCTCCTTTGCCCCTTTTTTGTTTCCTGTAGCACCTCTTGTGACGCTTTCACTGAGCTCCTGGTGTAGGGGGCTCTTGGTGCCTCTTCAGTGTTTCGGAAGAAGAAATGTGTAGGTCTCAAATGTCTTTAGCTCATAAGCTAGCTGTTTGTTTACTTAAAAAAAAAAAAAACTGGGTCCTTCATGGCTGATAAGGACGCTCTGCAGTAACAAAATCCACCAAACCTCACAAAAACACAGCAAAAAAAAATGTACAAAAGTATGTAATCCAGTAAAACAATGTGGAACACAGAAACTACAAATGCAGGGCAGAAAAAGACAAAAAAACAACAATAAAAAAAACACAACTGTACCAAGAGAGAGGGAGGTGGCGGGTTGAGAACAAGAGTGGTTCTTATATTGGGGTTGTTTCTAAAAAGGTTTGAGGACCACTGCTCTAGAGAACCTCAAACCTCTGTTCTGAGAAGGACTTATGCACAGAGGTGCAACAGGAACATACCATTCAATATAAGGGAGAGTGCAGTACAGGAGAAACTAAATAGCCACTGCACAAGAGAATCTATCAGCACCGCAGAGAGAGAGAAGGGAAGCCGTGGTTCACTCAGCTTTGCTTTTCCATCGGAAAACCACAAACCATACTTTTGATGACAGAGGGTTTGTGAAAGGTGTAAAGAGGACGTGTTTAGTCCTAAAGATCCACACCGAACCATGGGGGCAGCTTCTGACACGATTTTTCCCTTTTATATAATTACCTCCTCTGATCAAAGGGGGGGGGGGGGAGCTTTTTGTTGAAATAAGAACGTTAATAATGCTAACAAGCCTGTCGAATTTCTTAGAATTTACTTTATACATATATTTGTTGGTACGTGAGTCTGTCTCCCCTCACTGCTGCGCTTACAGTCTATGGAAGGAACACACTCCTCTCCTCCCACACTTGACTTCTCAATAAAACTAAGTAATGGAAAGAGCATTAGACCTCTTTTCGGATCGTTTTGAGTAAAACTATCACATTTTTGATCAAATCAAACTACAGACATCGCGTGTTTTCACGTTATGCGCCGAACGTAAGCTCATAAGCTCCATAAACCTGCTGTAGGGCAGTTGCAACCCGAAAATTTGAATATCTCCGTAATTATTTCACCAATTAACACAAAACAAAGGGCTCATTTACAGCAGCTCAAAGACGCTCTGAACTCTGCCCAGCCGCTCAAGCTACAGTCCACAAATGTAAATGCTCAGAAGGGAAAAGCTGTGAAATATTGGTGGGGACATGTCCACACCAGACCTTAAGAAAGTTACTCTAATGGACCGAAGTAACAGCTTTTTGAGTGACAGTGCGGGATTTTAGAGGCAGCTGTGGTGAACAGGTCTGGGCTCAATCTACACATTAGGACATGGCTGGAGCACGTGAGGCGTAGAACATACATCATTTTAACATGTTTAAACTCGTCTAATCCCTCCCCTAGAGGTAGAAGAAGATGCTGAAGATCGAAGCTGTGGTACCATGCCACCCAGACTATACACACACACAGAGGGGGCACTTACGGAGGGCGTGCCACTCGTCCTGCCGGATGGTCTTGGTGATGTTGTAGGACAGGTTCTTGGGGATGGAGGCGGAGGAGTAGTGGTACTTGATGTAGGAGCAGCGCGTGATCACCCCTGAAGAGACAGAGAAAGACAAGAGCCGATGAAACCCGACAGAAAGACATAGACCGGAAGTTTGTAGGAGAGAGAGACAGAAGGTGAAGGTCTTCTCCATCATCCCTTTAAATGTGTCGCTGGGTGAAACCTGTTGTAATGTCAAAACAAGCACAGGTTTTTGAATATGTTCACCACTTATGACATATTACTGATAGGGATGCACCGATCTGATACTGGCATTGGATATCGGAGCCGATACTGAAAAAAAATAAATAAATCAGCAAGGCTATTGGCTCCAATTGTCTGATCATGAACTGATAGCTATTTTGGCGCTCACCGTTTTATAAACACAACTTTCACCAACTAAATCCAAGTGAATACGGACATGCTGTATTTGAAACCTGAAGCTGAGAATCTAATATCGCTTAGTCAGTTTAGATCGCTGTGCAAAATGCCGCAGCTTGTTAACATTAGCTACATGCTAATGCTAACATCAACTAATCCAAGCAGGGACAGAAACTATTAAATCCAACTGATAGCAAAGAAATATTACTCTGGAGTTTCTTAAGTAATGCTTTTCTAGCATTAATTATCAAATTATTTTTTCCATACACAACGAATCCATGTTTTAAATATACAACATATCTTCATTTTGCCTGGAGAAATGGTGAGCTATTTTATCCTAATTAAGTGTAAAACAGTTATTGGCCTTTTATCTGTTGTCATTTCAGCAGAAGATTCAGATAAAGCGTATTTGCTGTGTTTGTCTATGGAACTATTGGTTTCAACAGTTTGGACCCGGAAGTAGCTTATTATTGTGTCTAACGTCCACTTAACAGACGTATTGATACTGAAAAAAAACAGGACCCTTCACTTTTTCCACTTTTAAAAGAAGGTTCATCGGTTAATATCGGATATCGGCAGATACTCAAACCCCGGTATCGGAAGCAAAAAAAAATCTCGAATTACTGGACCTTCATATGTCCCTCTGACGCTTTGTGACCGTTCAATTACACGTGGATGGGCACAGTAATAAAGAGATATTAGCCATGAACTGAGACGAACCATTTGCAGTTTGACAGTTACCATAGTTACCACCACAGAATCTGCGGCGCTTTAGAATGTTCAGATGTCAGGATAATCGCTTCAATGACCTTGGGGGCACGACTCACGAATGCGCTCACAGTCATCTCAGGCTAAATGTAAGTATGGCTAAGGGAAGCAGGAAGCTGAGCAAACGGACTCATTTAAGTATTTAAGAACAGTCAGTGACCGTATTATATCATCGGATTATCAGTCCGTATTTCACACTGCGCTAACATAATAATATATGTCTTTCTCAGAAACAAAGCAAAGTTCAGCAGAGCGGTGAAATAAAAGAGCAGTAACTCCGGTGTCTCAGCGCCACAGTAAAGCTGTTATAAGATCAAAGATGACGATAGCCACCCACCGTCCCGCCACTTTGAGCTCCTCGCGTCGGGGCAGAGATATCGACTTCCCTGTGCTGAGAAGAAACACGCACAGGGAGAGGTCGCGGCATCCGAGATCGTCATGTCATCATTTCAGTTAAAGCAGGGTGTGAAACAATAGCCTGGTGAGACCAGAATGATTCCCCTCTGTATTTTTTTATCCAGCGGGGGATCAGTCTGGTCACCCAGTCAACGCTCGCGCCTTCCGCAAAATTAATCCGTTCACGTCCAATCTGAATCGTTTATTTGCCGTGACGTGTTGTTAGCGAGCAACGTCACTCACGGGACGCGGAAGTCCCTCAATAACAATCTACGAACGATGCACGAAAGAGAGAAAGCGTGTCTCCAGTCGGCGGTAAATGACCAAAAAACACATCGACAGTAGGTGAGTTTCGTTATTCATAATCCTGTGCAAATATTAAGGCAAAACCGCTAATAACACCACATCAACGGCAGACGCCCGCCCTTCGCTGATTGGTTTACTCCGCTTCCTGTTTGCCTGCGTATCTACCGCTGTGGGAAATGGATTCGACGCAACGGTGACCAGACTCACCGGCTGGTACAGCGGTGAGTCTGGATTTTTCCAGGCTAGTGAAACAACTCAACGGTAGTAATATCTGGCAGTCAGGGGCAACTCCAAAAGACACTCTCATTCATCCTGGCCTATTGTACATGTTTTTAGTGGTAGGGGAAACCGGAGTACCCGGAGAAAACCTACGCAGACACGGGGAGAACATGCAAACTCCACACAGTGAGGCCCCGTCCAGGTGGGAATCGAACCCGGGACCTTCTAGCTGTGAAGCACGAGCGCTAACCGCTGTACCGTGCCGCCCAAAATACATCATTTGACTAGACCTGAATAAGGATTAAACCAGGACTAAACCAGACCTGAACCAGGACTAAACCAGACCTGAACCAGGATATAAGCAGAGCTGAACCAGACAATAAACCAGACACGTTTATTGTCGTATGCAACTATGCGTTAAGTACAAAGTAATAAAAGCATCAATATAAACACAGCTTTCGAACACGAGCAGCATGAACTCAGATCTCCTTTAGGCTAATGTTCCTGTCCCTGAAGCGAGAGGTCAAAGAAGAGGGAATGTTTGGGATGACTCGAGTCCAGCCAATAATCTTTTCTTTTTTTTTACTGTCCTCATCAGGAGAGTGTAGTCATGTAACGTTACCAAACCACACAAGGCAAACTTCCTGTCAGAACACTTTCCGCACAGCTGACGTGAAGAGACCAAGAGACAAATATCATCCCGACATCTGTGTTTGGACGATCCAGGTGTTGGAACGCAGAGTGAAGGGTCAATGAGATGGCATGATCCACAGCTCTGTTGGGTTCATAACTGTAGTGGATCAACTCAGGCACATGTGTTTACAGTGGGAAGTAAAAGTAAATACACCGTTTGAACTTTCTCACATTTCTGCCTAAACTGTCATAAAATGTGGTCTGATCTTCATCAAAATCATAAGAATGAGTGAACAGTGTCTGCTGAAACTAATACCACCCAAACATTTACATTTGATCATATTTGTATTTGCCACAACATGTAAACAGTCACAGGACAGTGTGGAATAAGTAAGTACACCCCTGAATCTCACTGAAATGCAGCAGTTTTGTAAAGAGGAACGGTCCAGGATTCATCCTAATGTGTCTAATCTGCGACTACAGAAAAGCAGTTATTGCTGCAAAAGAAGGATCAGCCAGATATTTAATACAAGGTCATGTGTGGAGGACACATGGATCAGCACCAACATCAAAACCCTCTCCTCACTGTGAAGTCTGGAGCAGGAGCATCACGGTGTGGGGCTGTTTTGTTTCCTCAGGGCCTGGACAACGTGATGTCATCAATAGAAAAAATTATTCACAAGTTTATGAAGATATTTTGCAGAAAAACCTGAGACATTCACAACATGCATGGAATAAGTAAGTGAACCCCTGTATTAAATATCTGGCTGATCCTCTTTTGCAGCAATAACTGCTTTCCTGTAGCTGCAGATTAGACGCTCAAACGATCAGGATGAATCTTAGATCATTCCTCTTAACAAAACTGCTGCAGTTCAGTGAGATTCCTGGGTTCACATTTAGTTGTCTGGGTGGTATTAGTTTAAGCAGACGCTGTTTAATCATTCCTGTGATTTGGATGAAGATCAGACACATTTAGTGACTAATTTAGGCAGAAATGTGAGAAATTTCAGACGGTGTACTGGCTTTGTCTCTGCACTGTATGTACCTATTCACGAGCTCAGAACACCTCTTTAAACCAGGCCTTAACTAGGGCTAAACCAGGGCTAAACCAGGGCTAAACACGGACTAAACCAGGACTAAACCAGGACTAAACACGGACTAAACCAGGGCTAAATCAGGCCTTAACTTGGGCTAAACCAGGGCTAAACCAGGACTAAACCAGGACTAAACACGGACTAAACCAGGGCTAACCCAGGCCTTAACCAGAGCTAAACACGGACTAATCCAGGGCTAAATCAGGCCTTAACCAGGTCTAAAGCAGAACTAAACCTGGATTAAACCAGGTCTAAAACAGGACTAAACCAGGCCTTAACTAGGGCTAAACCAGGACTAAACCAGGTCTAAAGCAGGGCTAAACCAGGACTAAAACAGGACTAAATCAGGCCTGAACTAAAGCTAAAACAGGACTAAACCAGGTCTAAAGCAGGACTAAACCAGGTCTAAAGCAGGGCTAAACCAGGACTAAAACAGGACTAAATCAGGCCTGAACTAAAGCTAAAACAGGACTAAACCAGGTCTAAAGCAGGACTAAACCAGGACTAAACCAGGTCTAAACCAGGCCTTAACTAGGGCTAAACCAGGTCTAAAACAGGACAAACCAGGTCTAAAGCAGGACTAAACCAGGTCTAAAACAGGACTAAACCAGGCCTTAACTAGAGCTAAAGCAGGACTAAAACAGGACTAAACCAGGCCTTAACCAGAGCTAAACCAGGCCAAACCTTGGACTGAATCATGCTGAACCAGGCTCATGTGCATCTGGAGGCTGTGCAGCAGATGGGATTCTTCTGTGTGACCTGCTTTAGACTGACCCACTTCTGCTCCCATCCATAAGATCATACAGCTCCACGGGGTCTGAACCTGGCCTAAACCTGGCCTAAACCTGGCCTAAACCTGACTTTAACCTAAACCTGACTTAAACCTAAACCTGGCCTAAACCTGACTTTAACCTAAACCTGACTTAAACCTAAACCTGGCCTGAACCTGAAGTAAACCAAGACTAAACTGGGACTAACAGCGGGTCTATGGCACCATCCTCGCCTATGTAATGTCAGGAAGCCTCGGCGGGCGACGAGAGGGCGTTGACCGGGAGACCCACATCGGTGACATCTGTCCGCCGCGGTTGTCATGGCGACAGCAGCTGGATTACACGGCGTTTCGGAGATTAGGACCGGAATTAAACAGGGCGGATCAGCGCGTTACAGGAACCGAGGAGTGGGGGCCTTTTCCGGGGCAGGCAGGGATTGGACCGGGACTGCGTAGTATTCCAAGGTATTAAGAAGATTTTGGTCAAATTTCTATGATAAATTGTGCTTTTTCTATAGTAGTCCAGCCACAGCTACTTTAGTGCCATATTAACACCCATATATTATATTTTTAATGCCACAAATGCCAAATAGGTAACACATCATTTCAGGAAAAGATGTACAATTTAGCCAAATCTGCAGCTGAATTAGTTTTTAGCTTTTTATTTTTGAAAACAAACTTATGCAGTAAAATAATGAAGTGTAGACATTTTTTCCCAATACATTTAGATTTAATACCAGCTGGAATCCTGTTTAACCGTTTCTCCAGTTTGGCATTACCCAAATCTAAAAGCTTCTTCACTGGAGCTTAGAGCCTAATATATATATATATATATATAGTCACTGCCTCTCGAAAGTACTAATGCACCTTTAACTTTTGCACATTTTGTCATGTTTACAACAATAACTTACTGAAAGTTCACACACAAGTAACAGACAACTGTGAAGTGAAAGCAAAATGATACATGATTCTGTTATAAAAAAAAAAAAAAAAGGAAAACCAAAAAGTGGGGCGTGCATAAGTATTCATACAGCATGAAATAATACGTTGTGGAACCCCCTTTTGCTGCAATAACAGCAGCAAGTCTTCTGGGGTTTGACTCTACAAGGTTTGCACATGTAGAGACTGACATTTTAGCCCATTCCTCTTTACAAAACAACTCAAGCTCTGTCACATTAGAAGGAGAGCGTTTGTGAACAGCAGTTTTCAGGTCTTTCCACAGATGTTCAATAGGATTTAGGTCAGGACTTTGACTGGGCCATTCTAACACATTCATATGTTTGTTTTTAAACCATTCCATTGTAGATGTTTGTGTTTAGGGTCATTGTCCTGCTGGAAGGTGAATCTCCGCCCCAGCCTCAATTCTCTTGCTGACTCCAGCAGGTTTTCCTCCAAAATGTCTCTGTATTTGGCTCCATCCATCTTCCCAACTATTCTTACAATCTTCCCAGTCCCCGCTGAGGAAAAGCAGCCCCATAGCATGATGCCCCCCCACCATATGTGACACTGGGGATAGTCTGTTAAGTTTAGGTGGACGCCCGTGTCTTGGTAAGTTCTCAGTGGTGCTATACTCTTTCCATTTCCGAATGATGGATTGAACAGTGCTCCGTGAGATGTTCAAATCTTGGGAAATCTTTGTATAACTTAACGCTGCTTTAAACGTCCCCACAGCTTTATCCCTGACCTCTCTGGTGAGCTCCTTGGCCTTCATGATGTTGCTTAGTGACCAATACACTCTGACCATAGCTCTGAGGCCCTTCACAGAACAGCTGGAATTATACTGAGAGTAGATTACACACAGGTGGCCTCTATTTAATGGTTAGGTGTGAACTTTCTGCAGTCATTAGGAATGTTATAAAGGAAATTTAATGCACTCAGAAGAATGCTGTATGAATACTTATGCACGCCCCACTATATACCATATATATATAACGCCTTATTTAGAAGCTAAGACCCACAAAACTGGATCTCTTTCCTTACGTTGTTGCTGTCACTTTATTTATTTTTTTTACATACTTTTTCATCTAATTCATTGACCCTCTTTTGTTGCTTTTTTGTGAGGTTTTTCATTGCGTTCTAGTGATATTTTTGCCTCTTTTTTGTTGAGTTGAGTTCAGCATTCATTCTGGCGTAATCTAGAACCCGAAAACAGACCAATAATGTAAGGGAGATCTGCAATTTTATAATATCAGGTTCATCTTCAGTGTCAAGAAATGTGTCGGGGAAATGGGGAAAACTTTTGGAGAAAATTGTGGCAAGAAATAAGTAAAAAATAAAGGAAAATTGGGGATTGGAGGGAGAATTGGGAGAAAATATTAGTAAAAAAAAATTTACAAATCTGAGGAAAGAAATTGGGGAAAAAATAAGGAAAAAATGTTTAAAGAAATAAAAAGGGGGAACGTTATTTATTTGAGCTGAAACCAAGTCGATTCCTTTAATACTGTCCCTTGACCAACTGCATCGACACAGTTTATTTTTATTTTTTTTGGGTGTGATAAGTCCATTGACTTCTCACGGTATTTTGAAGCATCCGGCAGCATTCGCTGGGGCGTCCCGGTTGGCAGGTGGAGTCGCTGTGTCTGAGTTTATTGGGAGCGCCGCGCTTTGAATAATTTAGACTTTTCCGCCACACGATGCGCTCTGTCTCCACAACAAAAGAGCGAGGCCCCGTAACCCGATCCTGATGAGTACAAGGAGCACAAGGAGTAGTGGAGGTGGCAGATGTAGTTGCAGTAGTAGTAGTTGCAGTAGTAGCAGTAGTAGCAATAGTAGCAGTAGTAGCAGTAGTAGCAGTAGTAGCAGTAGTTGCAGTAGTAGCAGTAGTAGCAGTAGTAGCAGTAGTTGCAGTAGTTGCAGTAGTAGTAGTAGTAGCAGTAGTAGCAATAGTAGCAATAGTAGCAGTAGTAGCAGTAGTTGCAGTAGTAGCAGTAGTAGCAGTAGTAGCAGTAGTTGCAGTAGTTGCAGTAGTAGCAGTAGTAGCAGTAGTAGCAATAGTAGCAGTAGTAGCAGTAGTAGCAATAGTAGCAGTAGTAGCAGTAGTAGCAGTAGTTGCAGTAGTAGCAGTAGTTGCAGTAGTAGCAGTAGTAGCAGTAGTAGCAGTAGCAGTAGTTGCAGTAGTAGCAGTAGTAGCAGTAGTAGCAATAGTAGCAGTAGTAGCAGTAGTAGTAGTAGTTGCAGTAGTAGTAGTAGTTGCAGTAGTAGTAGTAGTTGCAGTAGTAGTAGTTGCAGTAGTAGTAGTAGCAGTAGTAGTAGTAGTTGCAGTAGTAGTTGCAGTAGTAGCAGTAGTAGCAGTAGTAGCAATAGTAGCAGTAGTAGCAGTAGTAGTAGTAGTTGCAGTAGTAGTAGTAGTTGCAGTAGTAGTAGTAGTTGCAGTAGTAGTAGTTGCAGTAGTAGTAGTAGCAGTAGTAGTAGTAGTTGCAGTAGTAGTAGTAGTAGTTGCAGTAGTAGTAGTAGTAGTAGTTGCAGTAGTAGTAGTAGTAGTAGTAGCAGTAGTTGCAGTAGTAGCAGTAGTAGTAGTAGTTGCAGTAGTAGTAGTAGTTGCAGTAGTAGTAGTAGTTGCAGTAGTAGTAGTAGTTGCAGTAGTAGCAGTAGTTGCAATAGTAGCAGTAGTAGCAGTAGTAGCAGTAGTAGCAGTAGCAGTAGTTGCAGTAGTAGCAGTAGTAGCAGTAGTAGCAGTAGTTGCAGTAGTAGCAGTAGTAGCAGTAGCAGTAGTTGCAGTAGTAGCAGTAGTAGCAGTAGTAGCAGTAGTTGCAGTAGTAGCAGTAGTTGCAGTAGTAGCAGTAGTAGCAGTAGTAGCAGTAGCAGTAGTTGCAGTAGTAGCAGTAGTAGCAGTAGTAGCAATAGTAGCAGTAGTAGCAGTAGTTGCAGTAGTAGTAGTAGTTGCAGTAGTAGTAGTAGTTGCAGTAGTAGTAGTAGTTGCAGTAGTAGCAGTAGTTGCAATAGTAGCAGTAGTAGCAGTAGTAGCAGTAGTTGCAGTAGTAGCAGTAGTAGCAATAGTAGCAGTAGTAGCAGTAGTAGCAGTAGTAGTAGTAGTTGCAGTAGTAGTAGTAGTTGCAGTAGTAGCAGTAGTTGCAATAGTAGCAGTAGTAGCAGTAGTAGCAATAGTAGCAGTAGTAGCAGTAGTAGTAGTAGTTGCAGTAGTAGTAGTAGTTGCAGTAGTAGCAGTAGTAGCAGTAGTAGCAGTAGTAGCAGTAGTAGCAATAGTAGTAGTAGTTGCAGTAGTAGTAGTAGTTGCAGTAGTAGTAGTTGCAGTAGTAGTAGTAGCAGTAGTAGTAGTAGTTGCAGTAGTAGTAGTAGTAGTTGCAGTAGTAGTAGTAGTAGTAGTTGCAGTAGTAGTAGTAGTAGTAGTAGCAGTAGTTGCAGTAGTAGCAGTAGTAGTAGTAGTTGCAGTAGTAGTAGTAGTTGCAGTAGTAGTAGTAGTTGCAGTAGTAGTAGTAGTTGCAGTAGTAGCAGTAGTTGCAATAGTAGCAGTAGTAGCAGTAGTAGCAGTAGTTGCAGTAGTAGCAGTAGTAGCAGTAGCAGTAGTTGCAGTAGTAGCAGTAGTAGCAATAGTTGCAGTAGTAGCAGTAGTTGCAGTAGTAGCAGTAGTAGCAGTAGTAGCAGTAGCAGTAGTTGCAGTAGTAGCAGTAGTAGCAGTAGTAGCAGTAGTAGCAGTAGCAGTAGTTGCAGTAGTAGCAGTAGTAGCAGTAGTAGCAGTAGTTGCAGTAGTAGTAGTAGTAGTAGTAGTTGCAGTAGTAGTAGTAGTTGCAGTAGTAGTAGTAGCAGTAGTAGCAGTAGTAGCAGTAGCAGTAGTTGCAGTAGTAGCAGTAGTAGCAGTAGTAGCAATAGTAGCAGTAGTAGCAGTAGTAGTAGTAGTTGCAGTAGTAGTAGTAGTTGCAGTAGTAGTAGTAGTTGCAGTAGTAGTAGTAGTTGCAGTAGTAGCAGTAGTTGCAATAGTAGCAGTAGTAGCAGTAGTAGCAGTAGTTGCAGTAGTAGCAGTAGTAGCAGTAGCAGTAGTTGCAGTAGTAGCAGTAGTAGCAGTAGTAGCAGTAGTTGCAGTAGTTGCAGTAGTAGCAGTAGTAGCAGTAGTAGCAGTAGCAGTAGTTGCAGTAGTAGCAGTAGTAGCAGTAGTAGCAATAGTAGCAGTAGTAGCAGTAGTAGTAGTAGTTGCAGTAGTAGCAGTAGTAGCAGTAGTAGCAGTAGTAGCAGTAGTAGCAGTAGTAGCAGTAGTAGCAATAGTAGTAGTAGTTGCAGTAGTAGTAGTAGTTGCAGTAGTAGTAGTTGCAGTAGTAGTAGTTGCAGTAGTAGTAGTAGTTGCAGTAGTAGCAGTAGTTGCAATAGTAGCAGTAGTAGCAGTAGTAGCAGTAGTTGCAGTAGTAGCAGTAGTAGCAATAGTAGCAGTAGTAGCAGTAGTAGCAGTAGTAGTAGTAGTTGCAGTAGTAGTAGTAGTTGCAGTAGTAGCAGTAGTTGCAATAGTAGCAGTAGTAGCAGTAGTAGCAATAGTAGCAGTAGTAGCAGTAGTAGTAGTAGTTGCAGTAGTAGTAGTAGTTGCAGTAGTAGCAGTAGTAGCAGTAGTAGCAGTAGTAGCAGTAGTAGCAATAGTAGTAGTAGTTGCAGTAGTAGTAGTAGTTGCAGTAGTAGTAGTAGTAGTAGTTGCAGTAGTAGTAGTAGTAGTAGTAGCAGTAGTTGCAGTAGTAGCAATAGTAGCAGTAGTAGCAGTAGTAGCAGTAGTAGTTGCAGTAGTAGTAGTAGTAGTAGTAGCAGTAGTTGCAGTAGTAGCAATAGTAGCAGTAGTAGCAGTAGTAGCAGTAGTAGTAGTAGTAGTTGCAGTAGTAGCAGTAGTAAATTCCAGAAGAATGAGAGAGAGAATTTTCTACACGGTTTTCTATGACTTTTTACAAAACCAAACGTTCACATACATTTCATACATCTTTTGCAGCATTGCCTTTAAACTGTATATTTTGGGTCGAACTTGGATTTCCTTCCACAAGCTTCTCACAATAGTTGGATGAGTTTTGGTTCATTCCTCCAAACAGAACTGGTGTAACTGAGACACATTTGTAGGCCGCCTTGCGTGCCTATGCCTTTTCAGCTCTGCCCATACATTTTCAACTGGATTGAGGTCAGGACTTAGTGACGGTCACTTCAAAACATTGACTTTGTTTTCCTTAAGACACTTTGTGACCAGTGTGACCATTTGTTTTGGGTCATTGTCCATCTGGAAGCTCCATCTGCACCCAAGCTCCAACTTCCTGCTGATGTCTTGGGATGTTGCTCCAATATTTCCTCATCGTGTTCTTCTTTCATGATGTATTAGTGAAGTGCACCAGTCCCTCCCACAGCAAAACTACCCCACAGCATGATGCTGCCACCCCCGCATTTCACAGCTGGGATGGTGTTCTCAGTCTTATTCCTCCAAACGTGACGAAGGTCATTATGGCCAAACATTTAAAAAACGATTTCCTCAGACCACAGGATATGTCTCCAAAAATTAAAGTCTTTATCCTTTTTTAACTCCAATCTTTTTGATGTTTCTTTTGGAGCAAGGGCTTCTTCCTGGCAGAGTTCCCTCTCAGCCCATGTCGGGACAGGACTTGTTTCACTCTGGATAATGACAAACTCTTACCAGGCTCAGCATCTTCTCCAGGTCTTTTGCATTTGTTCTTGGGTTGATCTTCACATTTCAGACGCAGCACGTTCATCTCTGGGACACAGAACCCGCCTTCTTTCTGATCTGTTTGATGATTGGACATTTCCATCTTTGTTTTAACCAATGAACCTGAACCTTCAAGTGTCTTGAAATTTCACCCAAGGATGATGTTCTTGCCTTGCCCATGTTCCCTTGTTTGTGATGTGTTATATGTATATGTTATTGTTTTATTCTGGGATGGGCGCTTATAAGCCTTTGGCTTCGGCCCACTCCCTTTGAGCAGACAAACTGCTCAAATAAATAAATAAATAAATAAACCAGACTTGATCTTCCAAGGTCATGGCATCGTCATCTGGGCTTTATCTGTTTAAAGGTGTAGTAATCTTAGTGAATGTAAACTTCTGACTGTGTAAAAAGTAACAAACAAACACAATAATCTATCTCTTATTCTTCTGGCATTTAGAAAATCAAAATAATTAAGTCTAATTGACCTAATAAAGAAAAAGTTAATTCTGGTTTCATTACAGACACTGAGAAAAAAAATTGCGTTTGTCTTTTTATATAGTGTAAACATCTGGTGTGTCTGTACTTTTACTCGAGTAAAAACAAAGGTAACTCGTGCCACTGTGAGTAAATCGTAAAGTCTCAATTTGGACGCGTAAAATAGACATATTTTGTGTTTTTTTTTTTTCTCAATCGTTTCTTTGAATATGTTTTTAGTTATTAATTGTGGCCTCTGTGACGAATTAATTGCAATTTATCGCACTGAAGCATAATTTATTAGCGGGTTGATTTTTCGCAGGTATAATTTAGATACTTCTGTATATTTTCGTTAACTCGAGACGTGAGGCGCACTTCAAAGACAATAACAGTTGGATTTATTTGGGAGAATGATCTTTTTGAATAAGTGTAAGTGGCTTAAAGTAAAGTGGGATTAATTTTGATATTTTTTTTTTTATCGCATTAAACCTTATGTAATTAATTAATCTGGATTAATCGAAAGGAAGAAAAATAAAGGCCCGGCCCTACTTTTTATGGTATTATCTTCATTGTTCTATGCAAAACCACATCACCTGCACTAGGACTGCCACGGTTGACTTTTTGATATTTTCCTTTTTTTTAATTGTATTTTTTGAAGCTTTTATATATAGCTATAAGATACCTAGTTACTAATACTTGATTGCACATGTCCCTGTCTATTTGCAGCCCTCCAGTGTTTCTCAAGAGTGTTTATATCGCGTCTTGACTCTCTCGATCCAGTGCCATTTTTATTTTTTTGTTTTTTTTCGAACCTCTCTTTCTCTGCGTGTGAAAAGGTCCATTTGGAGCCTTTCCCAAATCGCCACAAAAAGCGCCTGGAAGTCCCGGGACAGCGCGGGCTTTGAGGCGGTGCAGCTGGTCCCGGGTGAAAGAGCACAGCTGCGACAAGGCCAACAACAACAGACCAGTCAGGAGGCTCATTTACACGCGCCCCACGCGGGCCGGACCAAACCGGGACTAAACCAACGGGGTTAAACTGAAAGCATGTGGTCGTTTTTAATCAAGTAGTGCGGCGCCTGGTTTTGAGCGCCTTAAGCTTCGATTAGTTTGAATCTTGACCCAAACTAAATGGCAGAGTTAACACTGGAGGGCGGGTCAAATGCAGAGGACACATTTCTCTATACAGGGACGACTCCAGGACAAATGTGACAAACGACAACAACAAAAGAATCTGCGTCCAGAACAACTGACGGGCAACGCATTTCTGATATTCATAGGCTGCAGTTTGAACGAGGGGTGTCCTGGACCCCGTTTAGTTTCATTTAGTTCAGGCTGGGTTAGGTCTAGATCTAGTCCCAGTACAGGCTATATTTCAGACTTAATCCAGGTGTTGTCCTTTTTCAGTCCGACTTTAGTCCAGGTTTATTTCTGGTTTCGTTTGCCCCACTGACCACATGCCCGAGACCTTGATCAGCACCACGGACAGCTCCAAACGCAGACTCGCAGACGCAACAAACGTTCAACCTCGAACACGGGCCGAACCGAGCCAGGACCGACTCGGACTGAGGCCCGTCTCCGCTCAGGGCCTCGGTGACATGATCCTTTTCGGTTCTCCCCCAGTCACGGCCCGCGTTTGTCCCGTTTATCCCACATGGTCCCGGTCCCCGCACTCACCTTTCTGGATGTGATCCTCCAGCTCCTGGTCGAAGCCCTGGCGGAGGCAGTGTCTCCACAGGCCGGTGTTGGTGGAGTTGTAGCGGCGGCTGCACTCGTCCGCCGCGCTCATGGCGAACAGCTGCCTGCGGCTGCGCGTCAGCGGCAGGCGCGCGTCTCCGCGCGCGGCACGGAGCGGCAGGCTGTTGTTGGGGATATAGATGAAGCCCGGGTCTTTGCGGCGGCTCGTGAAGCTGCGGCACCGCTCACGGTATCGCCTCGCGTCAGTCTCGTACCAATGATCGGAGCACAGCGCCACCGCGAGCATCGCCAGCGCGCACAGCGACAGCGACAAGCCAGCGTACAACAGGAACCTCCCGCCCGCCATGGCTCTACAGCGGCATCAGCTCCAGGCACCAGCGGCTCACATCATCCTCAGCCCAGAGACATGCACACGGCCGGTCACGCGTCCTGGAACAGCACGGCCTGGTACAACGCGGTCTGGTCCACACGGTCTGAGCACGGCCGAGGAGAGCGTCAGCCCCGAGCGGCAGCCATATGGACACACACATGAGCGGCAGGGCGCACAGAGAGATGACCCCGCTGTAGACGCTCCTCCACGGGGTTCACTCCGGGACGCCTCCCGCTGACAGCCGCGGTCTGTGGTCACTGGGGGCCCGGGAGGGAGCTGCTGTCTTCGGGGGTAATCCTCCTCAGACCCTCCGCGGCGGTGGAACGAGCTGAAGAGGAAGCGCAGTGCACGAGCCCGCCGCGCGTGCACGTGCGAAAAGATGACGGCAGCTGTTTCACGGGCCTCAGATCCGACCAATCCGAGCGCGTCGGAGTCCGTGCACGCGCATCCTCCGTGGGGGCGCGCGCTCCTGCAGCTGCTCCTTTCACTTCAGCGGCGCTCACTGTGGACACAACCGGCCTGTCCCCTGTGTCCGTATGTCCTCTGTCCTGTGTGTCCTCTGTGGGACCGTGTCTCTGCGGAAGGCTGAGGGCAGGGGGGTACACTTCACCATACACTGCACAAGACCATTTACATGGTTCAGATGGTGGGTTGTGAGATTCCCCTGGCTGTGTATTGTCCAAAGGGACAGTGGTAGCACCATAGAGAGGTATGTTTGCGGCAGGTGGGGCTGGCGCAATTCTCACAAAGAAGTGCTGAATTAAACATGGAATAGGCCCAACAAAGCTTTATAATTGTGACAGAGACAGTTCTCATATTGTTCAGCAGATAAAGACTTCGTGATTCCACAACATGGTACGGCCAATTTTCCTAATCGCCAGAACGCCAAGGCCGGAATCTCCCAATTGTAGCCCAAAGTGAAGCACCACCTCTTCAAATGCAAAATGTATTTCATATTAAGACCTGTTAAGGCTGTTTGGTGAGGAAGTTTGAACAGAATTGATTTCCCCCCCACATTTTTAAGAGTATAGTTTGCCGGGTATTTGATCTCTGATGTGCAGTAATATTTCTCAAAGTCATGAGGGCCAGAGGCTTTATGCTGCAGGGCCAGATTTTGCCCTCGGGCCTGACATTGCATACCCCCACGCTACACAATTGGCCTCGATGGTGCCCCTCGGAGCACTTGATAATATTATCCCATTTTGCACCTATATTTTTTTTCAGAATTTGTGTCTGATTTTTCCCATTTTCTTTAACACAATCTTTCATGATTTCTCGCCACAATTTCTCCCCATTTTCCACATATTTCTTGACATTGGAGCTGAGCCCGATACGGAAATGTGCAGATCTTCCACACATTAGTGTTCCGTTTTCTGGTTCTAGATGACAAATATTTTGGTATAGGTATTGAAAAAAAGTATTGTTCAGGTATCAGTATCGTAAACCAAGAATCGTTAAAGTACCGGTATCGAAAAAAGAATACATAATGGTACCCAGCCCTATAGTTGGAGGCGTGTAGCCAGCAGTGGCACTGGTCATAATCGATAAGGAAAAGATCACGGATATGAGCAGTTGAAATTGCATGGCATGGGCGCCCTTAGAGAGGGACAAGAGGATTATTTTGGTTATCAATCTGCAAAGATTTTTTTTTTATGATTAATTGCTTGACTGTGAGAGGAGATTGAGCGTTTTCCCTTTTAATACTTCTCCCCTATGAAGTGAGAGTGAAAGTATGAGGACCCGTCAAAGGGGTAAAGCTAAAGTGAATGTTCCTGTATTGCTTTAAAAAAAAAGCCACTAGAGCTGAACTGGGTTTGCTCAAAGTTTGTGTGAATAGTCTATTCCTCTGGGACCACCATCTACACGTCGGCCTTCCAACACCCTGTACAAGAAGGCCGTTGAGTGTTGGTCTTCTGAGGAGACTGAGGTCCTTCGGAGTGAGCAGGCCTAGAGTGGCATAGGCATAACAATAGACCGTCATTCCTCACTCCTCCCTGTTTAATCACGGTGGATTTACAGACTCCTCCTCCCCAGCTCTGACGAATCATGTTCCTAAAAGGGGCATAAGGGCGGGATCTTCACTGTAGACTCGGTCATAGCCGTGCAGCTCCAATGCTAACAGTCCGGCCCTCATTAGTTTCTAAAATGTTTCTTACGAAAACCAGCCTGGTCCCTTTAATTGTAACTAACCCAGCGTTATCACAGGAGCAATATCTATCTGTAGAAAGTTTAAAAAAATATTAGGTACCAGGCTTAAAGTTGTTTTTAACGTGTCTAAAGTGCAATGCATTCCAATGGGAGACCAGCAGCTACATATATGGCGGAGCAGCCAGCGACCATTGCTCTGTGGAAGCCTCCGCTCTCCACTACGCTGCCGTGTGCCGGGCCCCGGGCAGCACAGAGCGGGACAAGAACAGACTGAACAAGCTGGTCAGGAGGGCCAGCTCCGTCCTGGGCTGCCCCCTGGGGGACAGGAGGGTATTAGCCAAGCTCACCTCCATCATGGACAACACCTCCCACCCACTGCACAGGACTGTAGGGGAGCTGAGCAGCTCTTTCAGTGGCAGACTGAGGCACCCTCAGAGCAAGAAGGAGCAGGTCCTTCATCCCCACTGCTGTCAGACTAAGTAAGGAAGTGCTTTATTTGTCATTGTACACGCGTACATTGAAATTGTGTTCAGGTGTTAGTCCTGAGCCGCTGTGACTGAGCCACACTGCCATTGTGGGCCGACCTGACCCGGAGGTCGGGGAAACCGTGACTATACAACACTACTGTAAAGTAATCCAAATCAGAATCCGAATAGTTTTTATTGCCATGGTTTGAGAATAGGTTCCCAAACTAATTAGTGATTTTTTTTTCTCGGTACAATCGTGCAACATAAAACATAAAACACAGATTAAAAAAAGAAGCTTTAATATTTAAATAAAAAAAATAAAAAAGTCAATTATGATAAGACAACAACTATTTGACATAGAACAACAGCTTGATTGTATTCACAGATGTGCAGGTGCATAAAGTGATGGCAGGAGATCTAAGTGTGGACACATCGCACAGAGCAACAGAGCAGATACATCCATGAGTCTGTGACTGAGCTACAGAGACTTGTTATTGTTCATGAGTCTGATGGCGGAGGGACCGTAGTCTCCTGCCTGAGGGGAGAGGGGTGAATAGTCCGTGTCCAGGGTGAGAAGAGTCAGCTGTGATCCGACCCGCACGCCTCCGGGTCCTGGAGGTGAACAGGTCCTGGAGAGATGGAGCTCACAGCCAATCACCTTCTCTGCAGCAGCACAATGCGCTGCAGTCGGTGCTTGTCCCGTTCTGTAGCGCCGGGGAACCACACGGTGATGGAGGAGGTGAGGATGGACCACATGGTGATGGAGGAGGTGAGGATGGACCACACGGTGATGGAGGAGGTGAGGATGGACTCGATGATGGCCGTGTAGAACTGCACCAGCATCTTGGTTGGCAGCTTAAGTTTCCTCAGCTGCCGCAGGAAGAACATCCTCTGCTGGGCCTTCTTGATGAGGGAGCTGATGGTTGGCTCCCATTTGAGGTCCTGGGTGATGGTGGTGCCCAGGAAACGGAAGGAGTCCACGATGTAGATGGGGGTGGGAGAGTCTGTCAGGGCGAGAGGGGACGGTTTTGTTTGTTTGTATACTTTATTGTCCCCGTGGGGAAATGTGTCCTCTGCATTTGACTGAGTCTTTCCTGAGGTCCACGATCATCTCCACTGACTTCTCATCTCCATGCTCAATAACCTCTATGCAAAACTACGCGCAATAATCTCTGTATCAGCGCCACTTTATCAACCACCTGCACTATGGCGGTACACTTTGCACTGCCAATGCTGACATTTTTAAATTCTACATTTCACAGTCTGTTCTAATTTTATTTATGTATTTATGTAAGATGTCTCTATTTACTATTTAACTGTGTGCACATTTCCTGTCTATCCTGCACCCCCTGAGTGTTTCTGAGAGCTGATGTAACAAGTGAATTTCTCCGTCATGAGATCAATAAAGGCTAACCTTATCTTAGATCACTGAGCTGTAACAACTGGAGGCTGCACGGGCGCTGACTGGAACTTTATCGGGGACAGGAGCTGGGACTGAGGACGTTCATTTCCAAACTGGTTTAAACTAGGACCTGGCAACAATAAGAGAGGAGCTCATTCTGCTTTCTGAAACCTTCTACAGACCACCTTAAAAACAGTAAGTGGGAAACTTTTCCCTGGAGTGTTTGCTCTTTTTGAGTCTGTGTAAATGGGAATGAGTAATCAATTACTAAAATCGTTGTCAACTATTTCAGTAATCAGTTAGTTTTATTGGTTTCTTTGTTCCAGCATCTTAATAATTAGTTCTTCAATTATTTTGAAGATGCTTTCTTGGAAAATAACATTCTTATTTCTTTTGTGCCTCGTCCTATAATAGTGGTATTTTTCACCAATGCTACTTTACCCATATTCAAAAGTGTATTATGGATTTTTTTTTCTTTATGAGAAAAATAAACCACCTCTCTATTCTCGCGTATTCGACCTTTTGGTGACCCAGCGACTGTATGAGTGGTTAGGATGGAGCTTTTAAGTTCACTCAAAATACTATGTCTTGGATGATCCTGAACGGAAAGAGCAGTTCCTAATTCGGATTCCTTTGGTTTCCTCGGCTAGACCATTGGGCTAGACAAAGAAGAAATTCAAGTTATGTGGCCTTTGAGGGAAAAAGGTTTAGCCAGCTGATGGTGTGCTGCCCTCTTCTGGTATTAATGCAAAACATCACCCTTTATTTAAAGGAGAACTCGTTTAATTCCAATCCCGTCCTCACCACAGACACAAGTCACACATTACTTGGATTATCTTAAGTAATGTTATTCTATGGTCAGAGTGAAACACTGAGTTAAAAAAAATAAACACACAAATCCATTATTCTTTAAATCAAAAATTTAAGATGGCTCAAATCATGTTTAAAGCCTCACAGAAGTCGCTTTCTGAAAGTATACAAAATATGTTCTGCAAACGAGAAGTCAAATATAACTTGAGAGATAGGATGAGTTTTGATAAACTGTAGAAGCCAAATCCACCTCCCACCACTGTGTGGCGTGGTAGGCTTTTATGTGTAGGTACCTCCCCCTACTTTTTTTTTTTTTTTTTTTTTGTGTTTTTTTTTGTTTTTTGTTTTTTTTAATTTTATTTTCCAAACAATATGGCATTACAAATCGTTATTATAACCTTTTACACAGACTGAGCAAGAGTACATTACAAAAGTGTACAATAGACGTACGACATGAGGTAGAGAAAAAAATAATAATAATAATAAATAAAAATAAAAGAAAAACAATCACAAGAGGTCTGTTATCATACTTGAGATTGTATGAAATTAATGAAAATAGTAGCTGCTTTAGATTTTACATGACATAAGGCTTTCCTAAATTGCAAAAATTCATTCAAATAAATTTGGAAGAGTGGTTTAACCTTCAAAAAATTACATTTGTGAATATATTGTTTAAGTAAGAGTATACAAGTATTGTAAAAAAGATCTTTCTTGCTATCTTGCAAAAATACTCAAAATTTTACATCTTTGTACAGTATATTGGGTGAATCACTAACATATTCTGATATCCAATGTTGAAATGAATTCCATAAAGTTCTGGTATAACGACAATCAAAAAATAAATGCTCCACAGATTCAATATCACATTCACAAAATGAACACAAATTTAAATCAATATTGAAACGTTGTCTCAGAAATTCATTACTGGGATAAATATCATTTAAAATTTTGAAATGGGTTTCTTTAGCTTTAGGATAAATTGGGAGGGAGAGATATTTGGTTCTGATTTTTATTTGTATATCTTTTGGAAAATCTTTGAGGGTGTAAAGTCTTTTTAGTGAAATTGGGTGAAGTTTATTTGTTATTACACTTCTTATTATTTTGTTTGAACATTTTCCGTTTTTAAGTTCTATGTCATCTATTATAAGCAAAGGAAATCTAGGTATTACGACTTCATACATCAATAACCCTTTCACTAAATTTAACATTTCTAAAGGGATAGCCTTAATTATAGTATTATACTGTTTTTTGGTACATTTAAGATTGTATTTCTCTGTAAGAGCAGAGTAATTAAGGACATTCCCATCCGAATCCATAAGATGTAAAATAGACCAAATACCTTTTTTCACCCAGTCATCATAATAAATAGATTTTCTTTTGAACAATATGCATCGATTATTCCAAATAGGCATGTTGTGTGGAGTAAAGTTATGAGTATAGGACATTTTCCAACTTAAGAGAACCTGTTGATGAAATTTAGATAACTTGAGGGGTAATTTAGAAAGAGCAAAGTCACAGGCTAATAGGAATTCAATGCTGCCACATTCTAAGAATATTTTTGCTGGAATACGAAACCAAAAATTATTAGGATTGTTTATAAAATTTTGCAACCATTTTAATTTTAGCGTTCCATTCATAGCTTCAAAATCAATTATGTTTAGACCACCTTCAGCAATGGGTTTAACTGCATCATTTTTCCTAATGTAGTGATGTTTATTTTTCCATATAAAATTAAAAATGTTTTTGTTTATGATCAGGGACAGCTAGAGAAAATGCGGGGTAAATAAATCTTGATAAAGCTTCACTTTTGGAAATTAAAATTCTACCAAAGATTGATAAATCTCTTTGTAACCAAGAATTTAAGATCGGTTGTGTTTTGGTTATATTGTTTTCAATGTTTAGGAGTTCTCTTCTTTTCCAATCTTTCGACAATATAATTCCCAAGTATTTTACTTCAGTTTTCACAGGGATTCCATGTAAATCTGAATTGTGGTGCTCATGAAGGGCCATCAGCTCACATTTTTTAAGATTTAATTGTAACCCAGAAGCTCTGGAAAACATCTCCACTTTCGTGATTACTAGAGGAATTTGATCTGCATTTTTTATAAAAATTGTCGTGTCATCGGCTAACTGAGTGATAATTAGAGGCCTGCCCAGGACATTTAATGGTTTCAAATCTGTACTGTTTTTGATATAAATCGATAATATTTCTACAACTAAAATAAAAATCAGAGGTGAGCACGGGCATCCTTGTTTTACCCCTCTATTTATCTTGAATCTTTTGGTTGTACCCGCAGGTAAAGACACTGAACTGTTTATATCTGTATACAACATGTTAATCATGTCAATGAACTTATCACCAAAGCCGAAAAATTCAAGAGTTTTCAAAATAAATGGATGCTCAACCAGATCAAAGGCTTTATAGAAATCAAGGAATAAAATGTAACCTTGATCTTCAATTAAATAGTTGTAATCTAATAAATCCAAAACTAATCTAATGTTATTGTGTATTGATCTATCTTTAATAAAGCCCGACTGAGTTTCACTAACAACATCGCCTATCCCAGCCTTCAATCTATTGGCTAAAATTTGAGTGAATAGTTTATAATCTACATTTAATAAGGATATGGGTCTTAGATTTTCAATATACCTTTTATCTTTTCCTGGCTTTGGTAAGAGAGTAATGACCCCTTGCTTCATCGTTGTTGTGAGATTATTATTCTCAATACATTCATTGAAAACTGAAAATAACATTTGTTTTATATCTTTCCAGAAAAATTTATAGAAATTGGATGTTAAACCATCTTGACCAGGGGCTTTTCCCAAAGCCATACGCTCAATAGCAACATCAAGTTCTTTTAGTTGTATTTCAGCATCACATAACAATTTAAAACCCTGTTCAACTTGAGGAATATTGTGTCTTATATTCTCGAGAAAATTTTCAGAACTTTCAGGAATGTAATTGGATGAGTATAAATTTGAATAAAATGTGTACGTCTCTTCAGCTATTATATTTGCTTGGTGACATTCTTTGTCATTAATCATTAATACATCCAACTTATTCTTTTCCTGTCTTCTTTTTTCTAAATGATAGAAGTAAGATGAGTTTTTTTCTCCTTGTTCTATCCACTTGGCCCTGGACCTTACATAAGCACCCTGTGCCCTTTGAGTGAATAAATCATCAAGATTGGATTGTAAATTTGAAAAAGTAGCTTTTTCTTCTTCTGTAAGATCATGTTTCTTACACAATATGTTAATTTCTTGTGCTAGGGTATATTCTTTTTCCCTTAGGCGTTGGCTTCTGATTTTACCCTGTTTAATAGAAATACTTCTCACTTTAAATTTAAAATATTCCCATTTTTTACAATAAGTGTTTAGTTCTATATCATTTTCAATTTCCATTAATGTATTTCTTACTTCATTGACAAACTCTTCCACCAATAATAAATCTGAATTAAATTTCCAATAGCTCTTATAGTGGTTGATATTAACATTTGGTTTGAGAGTTATACCAACTAAACAATGGTCAGTTAAAGGTGCTGCAGCTATTTCAACCTTAGTGACAAATTCCAGTATTTCAGGGGATAATAACCAATAATCTATTCTTGATTTTGCACCACCATTAGGTTTTATCCATGTATACTGGCACTCATTGGGATTTTTTTGTCGCCAGATATCAGTGAGAGAGTGAGTATCTGTAAAAACCTTAAGAACTGTGTTATACTGGTGGTCCTTATAAAATGACGGGGATCTGTCTAACCATTCATCCGGTGCAATGTTAAAATCCCCTCCAAACATTGTAAAACTAATATTATAAGAAAGTTTGAAATCTGTGATTATGTCTGATATATCATCAAACAGCCTTTTGTTCTGGTTTAAATTGTTATACCCGTATATATTCGCAACAAGACACAATGATCCCTCCAAGTTAGCAATAATTATAACCCAATGTCCATCTTTGTCAGCTTTGTAAGTTATTACTTCTCCAGGAAATCGTTGAAAACATATAGCCACACCCCCAGATCGATTTGTCCCATGTGAAAAATAAATCTTCTCTCCCCACTGGTTCTTCCAAAAAGTCTCATCCTCTTCACAGGAGTGTGTCTCTTGTAAGAAAACAGCATGAGCTTTAAAACCTTTGCAGAAAAGAAAAATAGCCTTGCGTTTTACATTTTCTTTCAGACCTCTTGCATTTAAAGAAATAATAGATAGTTCGGATCTTAAATTGAACATAAAAAGGTTTAAATAAAAATAAACTTACCCCAACCGAGGTAAGAGACCAGTTCAGTTTATAGAAATAATACAGATAATCTGAGTACCTTTAAACTGTGAACATCAAAACAGTTCCTCTATTTTCAAATTCACTTTCCTTTATATGTTGAGCATATTTAAATTTTGGTGATTAGATTTGTTTACCGTTTATGTATCCGTAAGGGCCACGAAAGAATGCCCTTTTTCCTGCTTTTCTTGCCTCGTCGATCTTCGGCCACAGCATCTCCCTTGCCTGTTTAACAGCCTCCGACAAATCTTCAGTGAAGAAAACCCTGGCTTCCTTGCAGACAGCTGAGTCCTTCGTAAGAACCCAGATGTCATCCCTGTCCTTTCTTTTCACAAACCGGATGATGACTGATCGCGTCCGCTTCTCTTCTTTCTTCCCGACACGGTGAACCACATCCACGATGTCATCCATTCTCCCCGCCATGCGCGGTGCCACTTTTTTCAGTAGGTCAATAACATCATCACGTATGTTTTCGTTCATCTTTTCTTTCATTCCCTTGATTCTTAAATTCCAACGACGACTGTGGGCCTCCTGATGAGTGACTTTCTTCTTCAAATCACGGTTTTCTTTTTCCAGCGACACAACTTTTTCTTCCAAAACTGCCATATTTGTCTTGCATTCTTTTATCTCGGCAGCATTAAACTCGAGTGTTTTAGCTAGGCTGCAGATCATGGTGCTATTCTCTCTGATTTTGGACTTCACGTCTTCCAAACCACTTTCTTGTTTATCAAAACGGGAGTTCAGACGAGTTATAGCCGTCATAATAGATTCAAATGAAGCCTCTTGATTGGGTTTTGCCCTCTTTTCCATCGGAGCTCTTTCCTCCGGAGTGTTCAGCGGAGAGTCTTCAAGCTGCCGCTTGTCCGCACCTGCACAAGTGGTTTCCATGGCGGCGTAGTCATGGAACAGAGGCCCGCCTTTTGCTTTCACCAACCTCCCGTCCTTGGTAGATTCATCGTTTGAGGTCATTTTCGTTCTATTTTCCTTCAAAACAGCTACTTAACGTTTTGAAAACGTAAACAGTTCCAACCGACTTGTTTGTTTGGAAAGTTTTGTCTTTGTTCGTTGTTCTGAGGAACTTTACGGAGAAGACGAAAAAGTTTCCCCGCTCAGTCGGCCATCTTGCCTCCAACACTCACCTCCCCCTACTTAAGTGGGCCAATTATGAGCATAGTGTATGTGTATACCGTGTAAATGAAGGACATTTATGGCAAATAAAGGACATTTGTCAAACTATTGAAGTGTTTTGGAGTTCTATGGGAGGAGGCACGCGTCAGAAACCCATTTACACTTTGTAATCAAGTGGCTTTGTGGCACAGGGCTACCTGGCTGCTACAAGAAACAGTATGTGTCCCACGAGACGCGGTGTGGAAGTGTGGAGAAATCTGGACGAAAGCGTCAACATGTGTAAAAACATGGCACACTTTAAAAAGGTCTGACAAAGAATTCATATTTCTCAAATACGAACAAAACGACAATGTTAAACGCTAGAAATGATGTTCCTTTGCTGTTGTTTATGTGTTAGTATTTTTTTGTATTACTACTCTTTATTATTTGTTGCTACTTTTCCATATCCTATGTTCCCTTGTTTATGATTTGTGTATGATTTGTTACTTTGCACTGCGTTCCTTGCTTTGATTGTTAAACGTAAATATTATTGTTGTTTTATTTTGGGGGTGGGCGCTCATAAGCCTTTTGCTTCGGCCCACTCCTTAATAAACAAATAAACTAACTAAACACTGAAACCCGGAACCTTTTGTGTCCATCCACAATTCCCCACGGATCTAAAACACAGACGCACCTTTCTTTAACATGCCATAGCTCTGTCTGACAGTAGCGGCGAAGTTCTGCCTTTCTTCGTAGGAAATAAATCATGTTTAGTATGATTTAGTTTGAGAAGAAAAACGGAATACGTCTGGAATAAAGATTACGAAGCGCAACACGCCCTGAACCCGACATAGGAACGAGTGTCGGCGAGTTTTGGTGAAGGTTAGCGTTAGCATTAGAGGCTAACATCGGCTACATCCGCAGCAGGACCACAGTCTGAGCGCTGAAGGACTCAGGTGGGTTTGTTTACATGAGAGAAACGATTTGGAGGTTCCAGAAGAAAAGCACATGTATGCAGTGGATTGAATACTGATTTCATATGGGGTAGAGGAGCGCGCGCGGGGAGGTTTAGGCAACATAAGACATTTCTGAACTTTACAGCCAAGGCGTTCAACATTTTGGCACGATACTAAAGGCTCATTCTTCATGAGATGCAAGAACTTTGGAGGCGTCCATGGAGACGTCTTGTGACTGAAGACATGATAATAATGTAGCGCTTTTTTTGGACACTGAAATACGCCATACATTGCACTATTCTTTCACTCCATACTTGGTGGTGGTAAGCTACTATTGTAGTCACAGCTGCACTGGGGCAGACTGACGGAAGCGAGGCAACCAGTCTGCGCCATCAACCCCTTGGACCACCACTACATTCGCTAGGCTTCCTGGTGTTACCAAACGGTCTCCCATCCAAGTACCGACCAGGCCCTTCCCAATCTGACGGGATTGGGCAGAGCAAAGGCGGTATGGCCATGGTTACAAGCCAAAACAACATAGTGCCTGCGTCTCATGAAGTATGAATGAGCCTCAAGTCTACACACTCTCCAGAACCATGTGCCGAGAGACCTCTAAATCATGAGACTTTAACCTCTTAACACAGCCTTAATCGAGCACATTTTCTCCAGTTCAGCTTTACCCAAATGTAAAAGCTTATCGACTGGAGCAAATTGCCAATAGGCCAGAGTAACGCCTCATTTGAAAGTTATGACCTTTTGGACGCTTTTTGTTGATTATTCTTCACTGTTTTGTCACCTGTTTTGCTGCATGTTTTTTGTTGTTGCTATTTCCATAGGGCTGGGCAGTTGAATAAAAATGTTCTTCTTGGCCCATGAGACAGAATAATACAGTGTTTGGATAAGCCTGAGTGTAGATTATTAAAGAATCAGAACACTTCCATTTGCTGTTTCTAACACAGTAATACTTATCGCTATACGCCCTGAACCCATTGTATTTGTAATTGTACTCACACTTTTGTGAGCTTTACACATATAAAAATGCCCCAAAAGAAAATGCAAAAATATAAAAGGACCAGTTGAAAACATTATACATCATTTTCCAGAATGCCCAAAATCTAACCTAAATCTTTCAAGATCTCCCCTGATTGGTTTAGGGGGGAAACACAAACTTAGTCTCTGAAGCACAAGTCATTAGTAGAACTACAGTTCTTTAATGAAAGCTGAATTTCAAGTTTAGAGAGTAAGTAGTGATTGTAAACCTCCAAATCAATTAATGAATCAATAATATTTGCGCTACATAAGTGGATTGTTTGAGTTCATTAATCATAAAATGTACATGTGTTTTGTAAAATAAATATCTGTAAGCCGCTCCAGCCACGGTCCCGGGAACTGTCACCTTTTTCACCATGTATATGTTTGCATGTCTGATATATTGAAACATGAAACAGGCCTTTCACATAGAAAACTGTATTCTTCCTCAACTATCCAAGATTCTGAACAAACCTTTTGCTTTCCGCTTGGACAGCTTTGTGAATAAACATAACTTACTCAGTGACTGTCAGTATGGGTTCAGAAACAATAGGTCAACTGCACAAGCATTAATCAATCTAAGGGAAGAAGTCACCAACAATATTGACAATAAGCTGTATTCATAGACCTCCAGAAAGCCTTTGACACTATAGATCATGAAATACTAAATAATAACGGGATCAGAACGATTGCTAACATTTGGTTGAAGTCATACTTGACTGAAAGAAAGCAGTACGTACAAATTAACTTGTATCAGTATGCGGAGTCCCCCAGGGGTCAATATTGGGACCTAAATTGTTTTTGTTGTACATAAATGATCTGTGTGAAGTCTCAACAAAGTTAAAATATATATTATTTGCGGACGACACAACAATTCTGGGTTCCGGCAAAGATCTACAACTGCTTGTCTCAGAGGTTACAACAGAATTATATAAATTCAGTTTAATAGAAATAAATTATCGCTGAACATATTGAAAACAAAAATTATTTGATTTGGTAAACGTAATAGTGACGTTCAGATTCAAATCAATATTGACAATACTCGAATAGAACAAGTAAAGGAATATACATTTCTGGGTGTGATCTTCAGTCATAAGGTCAGCTGGAGACCACAAATAGATAACATTCGTGGGAAAATGTGGCCGTATTGGGCAAGTGTAGACTTTTTTCTGAACCACAAGGCTCTCTTCACCCTGTACTGTTCCTATACACGTGCGTTTCAGTTATGTATATTCAGTATTATGATGGGCCTTTTCTTTTGAAAGGACTTACAATTATGTTTTGTATTTCTAGAATTAATCTGAAATGCATGTAAGTACTTGCTTTGAATGGGGGTAGGCACTTATAAGCTTTCTTGCTTCGGCCTACTCCTTTTGAGTTGTATTTTATTGCAATGATGTAATCATGCAATTTATGTTTTATAAAGTGCTCAAATAAACAAACTAAACTGAACAAAAAAAAGAAAACGTAAACCAAAGTGTTGGTCATTACTGAACTTGACTTACTGACGCTGATAACTACTAAGAGCTATAGGAAACATAGCAGATGGGTCAGACCTGTCAGTACCACCTCCAGATAAAGGGGAACAGCAGGAGAACAACAGTCTCTGGGTTCAGAAGTTCTAAAAAAGTCTTCAAACGAAACAGAAGATCCACCTCTTCTTCAGTCACTCCTCACAGTTTAGAACTTAACCAATGCATGAGTACCTGGTAGAGCTCGACCAATATGGCATTTGCTAAAGCCGATGCTGATTTTTATTGGCTGATGTCGATATGCACGGCCGATATAAAAAAAAAAATGTCATCAAATCTGAGCGGGTCACCTGGGAGGCTGTGGGTGAAACCACACGGAGTTGTGAGTTGGGCTATAGCTGTCGTCACGTCCGCCAATTGCTAATTGGTTTATGTCACCGACAATCTTTGCACGTTAGGCCGCCCGTTCAAACTGCTCATGTGACCTATTCAGGATGTGTTCAGCCAGTTTGATAGTATAAGGCTGAGTTATGGCACTCACTATACATCATATTGTTTTCCCTCCCTTGGTAGGATGTCCGGTCTCTCCTCGTACGCGGTGCGGATGGCTCGGCTGAGTGCACAGATCTTTGGGGAGGTGGTGCGGCCCACAGACCAGGGCTCTCTGAAGGTGGTGCGGCTCTTCCAGGAACAGCCTCTGGCCAAAAGGAAAGAAGTGTACGACTGGTACCCACAGCACAAGATCTACTACGCCATGACCCAGAAGCTACGCTTCTTGGGCCTCTTCAGGTTAGTCTGATCCGGGACTGATTCTAGACTAAACTTGGGACAAAGGCGGGACTGAGCCACAGAGTGTGCTAATTTGAGCGGTACACAGGGACATTTAGTTCTTCGCAGAGGACACACCTCTGACCTGCAGCATCTATGAATTTGTCAATTATGGTTCATAGGGGTGTTGAAAAATATTGATCCGCCGATATATCGCCATATTACGTCGCACGATTCTTGTATTGATACAAAAAGCACCCGTCTCGATATTTAAACCTCTATTTTTGGGGAAATATTCATTGCAGCATCTCTTTGGTCCTGCACTTTTACTCCCGCCCGCTGGATGGCAGCGCAGCCCGCTTGAGTAACACTAGAATCTAGTGAGAGCTAGAGAAACACAGGAAGAGCTATGAGACGCTCCGGGGCTCTTTTAAAACTCAACATTTGGCCTCACTTTGGCTTTTACAGCAAAGACGGAGACCTGGATTATTACCAGAGCCACAGCTGTGTGCAGATGTTGCTGAGTGTGTCGCCGCTGCGTTCGGAGAGGATTTATCTTCATAGCATTTTATTATGGAATTAAATGAAGCCGAGGGGAAACTAAATACAGCATGCCCATGTTAAACCTGTGTCTCGCCACTGCAGTACTACGACACAGGTTTAAAAAGAGCCTGGTGTATTTAGTTTCCCCTCTGCTTCCTTTGTGCACTACTGCTAACACAAAAAGATTTCGAAGAGATGAGCGCTATCGTCACGGTGATGCCCGTGTTGTCATTCCCTGATCTACGAGTGACACCCGTTGTGGAGTAGATAAGATTTTAAATGCCCCGTCTGAGTTATTGTATATTTTAATGGATGAAACCCATAGTAGTTATTACTGATCGCCATAATCACCACAGTCACAAGCACATTAGTGATCTATCTATCTATCTATCTATCTATCTATCTCGATCGATCGATAGATAGATCAAATGTATTTGATACAAATCTAATGGAGGTGGACTAGTTTACTGAATAGTTGTTTCCAAAGTAGTAACAAAATAATTGCAATAATCGTCTAATACTTCAATATCGGGATATATCGTATCGTATTGTATCGCGACCCTTGTATCGGATACGTATCGTATCACTTGAGACTAGGCAATACACACCCCTAATGGTTCACCTTTCAGTCACTGGTGTCAAATGAAAAAGTAACTGTGCCACCATTTTGGTAACGAATAATGGTGGCATGTTTTCTCTTTTAATTTTGTGGGGGTCTTTAGGCTTTAATAAACAGGACAGTTCAGTGTCGAGAGCAAGATTTTCAGTAAATTATCAGCACTTCTTTTGTGCATTTTTGTTTAGTGACGATCTCTAAAGTAACTTTTTTACCTGGGAGAATGTTTCTAAGCAATGGAAACAAAATATTCACAGGTAATAGTTTATTTACCTGCAAATGTTTATTTTTATTTTTTATGTTTAAATGTCAATGCATAGAGAGATGAAAACAGACTCATTTAAGTCCAAATACAGAGTAACTAGAAAAATCCTTTAGGCATAAAGTACCTTAAGTGTAGACTGCAGGTGGACACCAGAACTACTGCAAAGTGTAAGCTACACTCTTCTCTACTAGTTGTGAAAACTATGATGGCCTACAGAAGAAATTCACAGTGTGCTCAGCCGCTGATCAGAATGTGCATCACACCTTCAGACTCATCTTCACACTTGTTTAGCACATGCAGATTTTATACTTTTAATTATTTCTTTGACAAATAATACAATCTCTTCTTTTTGTGCATCTCTCTTTAGTTGAAGCTGTATGCATTAACTTCCATGTCTCAGTTCTGCCCAAAGCAGCTGCTTGATGCGCAGTAGGGCTTCGGAACTTTTGGCTTTAGTTGTTTCTAAAAAGCAATATACAGATACTACGTGAATTGAGACAAAATCAAAATTGTGGTCAAGCCCAAATAAAATTGTGGTATGAATGTTTTTCCCTATTGCCCACCCCTAATGAGTCGGCCAATTTGTCTGACCCAGCTCAACCCAGCCCCATAAATATCGAAGCTGATCCCATGCAGCCAGCGGTCGAGTGCAGGCTACTGCCATTGTCTGCACTCCGACAATTTGCAGTCAGAATGTCCTGATCTGATATCCAAGCATTTTGAGAGTATCAGATTGGATCGTTTTTTATGACTGAATCAAAAGACCGTTGTGAATCTGCTGCGGCTCCGGCCTGCAGGTTTCTATTGCTAAGCTACTACCGCTAATGGCAACAGCCTCAACACAAAACTTGTGCCAGGAGGGCTCTGTTCATGATCATGCTCCTGATGGTACCCAACATTCTGAGTCATACCGTATTTGTACATATTAAATCTTAATTCTGTGCAGAAAACATGTAAATATAATTTTAATACATTACAGATACCTTGTTAGTTTCAGAAATAAGCTGGTAATATCACTTGAACTTTTATTAATGGCAAGTGAAGTACCAATGTATTACTGCTAAAACTTTTGAATGCCGTAGTTCAGAAATAGCATTAAATGCACTGCATTAACGTTATTTGAGAAAGTCGAGCGTCAGCCGCGATCTCGCAGGTAGAGGTACAGCTCCCACCGCATTGATTTAACGGGCTGACCTCGGGCAGGGCGATTGTACCAGATTTTTTTTTTCTCAATGCACTTAAAGCTGCCCTAAGTGATTTCTTTTTGATCTTTTTTCATCAGTAGGTGGTAGGGCTTTGTTATTATGAAAAAAATAACAAAACGCAATCACGATTATTTCCACCATATTGATCGATCTTGATTTTCAATTCGATTTTTTTATTTAAAAGAAAAAAAACAATAAATTTGTTTTTTCTTGGACGAGCATGTTAACGGATGCTGAGGCCAAACTGAAAACTCCAGCTAACTCAGCAGCAAAAACGAGCTCTACACTTCTAGCGTCACAGTACAACATCCCCTCACAACAGCACACTAGCATCTGCAAAGCAAAACATTTTAATGTTAAGCAGACAACGAGGGCATGTGTGTTTGACCGTGGGGCCTTAAAAGGCCACGACTTCACGGAGTGAAGCGCTAACTTAATATGTAGGCTACATAAAGAAATACGAGTAAACGGCGCATTTATTAGTAAAAAAGACGATCAAACTTACAATTCACTGTTGGAGGTCCAGCTAATCCACCGCTGCAGCCTCAAAACAAATCCACATGGTCCAAATAGCGATGATAGTTTTCCTCCTAAACTCTTCATCCCAGTGGGCGCGTCCTGGTCCTCTGTCAGCTCCCCGCATGTTTCCGTTTTGCCCTTTAGACGAGTTAGCGCAACTTTGTAGCTGATTTTACACGTAAAATCACCAGGTCCTCTCCTCTGTGTGCCGCATGTGCCATCCTGTGCTTCCTGTTCGTTTGGGCCGAGTATTCCTGGGATTGACCTGACAGGCGCTGCAGCATTGCACCGTCAGGACTGGCCTTCTCCTCGATTAAAACGCACCACGCGATTATCGGGATCGACCTTTATTAAAATCACGATTTAGATTAAAATTCGATTAATTGCCCAGCCCTAGTAGGTGGAGTAGTGAACCCTGCTCTGCTCCCCCTCTCCTCTGGCTTTCCCCCGTCACCCACGCCCCTCACTCCCCTCCACACGCTGCTCTGATTGCGTTCAATGAGATATATCAACATAAATAAGACATGTCGCAAAGTAAACATTTTGAGACTTTTATTTGCGGAAGGGGGAGGGGCGCGTTTGGCTCATGGGGCCCTCTCAGGGAGTATGCAACGGCCAATTGTCGTTGCACCTTGTCACTGCTGCTGCAGCTGTATTCTCTTGGTCGTTTCTGTCAAATCTGTTGGCCCTCTGGAGGCCCCTGCTGGCTTGGGGGCCCCAGGCAGCTGCCTGCCTTGCCCAATGGCAAGCTACGCCTCTGTGCTCGTGTCCACGTGTGTCTTACACGCTGTTGTTTTCTCTATTCTGGACATGTCGGGACAATCGGGACCCGACGTGTTTTGGTCTGACCGCCTGCTCCCGCGAGATTTGTCTCGGGTCCTGCAAGTCCCGCGGGAATTCCCGTCCTGTGCAGGTCTCTAGTTTAGACTAAGGGTCAGACTCAAAATCTATCCCTTCAAAGCGAGGACACCTATACGTGCCTGTGTTTATGCAGAATATTTAGCCATGTGCTACTAGTGCTTATGCCACTACAATAAACCTGAAAGACTTCGTGTGAAGTGGCTTAAAATGCTGCAATTATAAAACATTTTTTGTGTTGATGTGAAATGTCTATTTTAGCCTTAATTATACCAACAGTATCTTCTAATTTAATGAATTTTACATGAATATTATTTGGAAAATTTAATATTTTTTTGAAATATTGAAATGTCTCAAATACAACCTAATGCTTTTTTCATCTTCCCCATGGTTCATTATTCACATGAATGTAACTTTGATCTGGGGTGCCTAAACTTTTGCCCTGCATGAAGTGTTAAAATATTGGATCAGGAGCTCAAAAAACGGGATCCACCCGGCTGATCCACCCTAACCCTAAAATATTGATCTTACGTGGCTGACCCAACACATGGACTGTGATTCTGGTCTAAAATCTGTTTTTATTTTTATTTCAGAGATGAACACGAGGACTTTAAGGAGGAGATGCGGCGTCTGAGGAAACTCAAAGGCAAAGGGAAACCAAAGAAAGGAGAAGGAAAACGGGCCACCAAGAATAAATGACTGGCTTCTGTTCGGACTTTAGATCCAGTCACATTACCGTCGCTAAATTTGCACAGCAGCTTTTTGTGATGTGACGTTAATAAATTGTTTCATGGTCATTTTGCATTATTTTGCTTTCTCTGCATTCTGCAATTGTATTTATTTTACCTTATCTAAATCAATGGTTTTGTATAGCTCAATATCACAACAAGACTTGCCTTGTTTAGTTTAAGGCAATAAAACAAAACCGTAAATAAGACAACGTAAAGTTCAGGTAAACATAAAGTCCTAATAAGTGGTCCCGTCCTTAGTCTCCAGCACGGTGAAGAAAAACTCAAAAATCCAGGGGGAGAAAAGGGAAACCTCGGGGAGAACCACAGAAGGAGAGATCCACTCCCATGGACGGACAGGCTATAGAGACCCACAATGGGAGTCCCTCTGCAGACGGGCCAAGATTGCAAAACATCCAGTCCTAGTTGGAGCTTAAATTCTTCTTGTCCAATCCATGTTGGCGGGTTCCTCCGTTCGATCTGAAACGAGCACCATCTAATGATCTGATCTCAAAAGAATAGATTTTTGTAAAATTTCTATGGAACTATCAGAACTTTCACATCGTTTTAAGTCTCTTGGATTGTTTTAGTCTCCGCTAAAACATAAATTATTCTAATTGAATACCGTATTACTATTGAGCGCACCTGAATATAAGCCGTAGAAAAATATTTTTACTGTAGGACTTGTCTGGAAATGGAAGACTTCTCTCTTTGTGCGCCATCAAATATTCCAATAGAACGGCAGCCTACAGTTACTTTTACATGAGCTGAGCATTGATTCCCTGATAAGTATAAAAGTGTATTAAAAAGTTTATAAATCTGATTAGATTTAAACCCGTGTGTGTTCAAACTGTAGCGTTACCTGCAAGCCTGGGTCTGTTCGAGGCTGACTTTTGATGAATTTTGCCCGCACTTATTACCTGCATTAACTGATAAAAAAATATATATCAGTCTCCTTCATACAAGAGGTATATCTTTCAGTGGTTAACGCAACAGTTTGGAAACGTATTTGGAACCTGTCCTGTCCTCTGAGTGTACAGCTTGCTTTAATGTAGATACATTTATTCTTTAAATGATCATGACCAACACTGCCAAGTCCTCCCTCTCAAATTGAATGGAATTCTAGAAATGAAAGGGACAGGTTTCAAGAACAAGTTATTGAGTCTGTTCAAACACACAGACACAAACTGAGAGATAAAGAACTCGGAAGAGCTCAGACTAAGATACTGTCCTGCATCCACTCCTGGAACCGCCACCTTAAAGTGGTGGAGGGGTTTCAGCGCCCAAATGATCCTGGAGCTCTGTCGGGGGCTTCGTGCCCCTGGTAGGGTCTCCCATGGCAAACAGGTCCTAGGTGACGGATCAGACAAAGAGCGGTTCAGAAGCCCCTTATGAGAGACCAACAGGCCTGGTTAGAACCATGAGGCCGGCCTTCTGTGGACCCACCACCTGCAGGGGGCGCCATAGGGGACTGGTGCTATGTGATTTGGGCAACTCCAACAGCTCCAAGACCCAGCAATGGAAAAGTGGAAGAAAATGGATGGATGGATGGACTGTCCTGCACATGACCACAACTAGTAATAGTTAGGAACGTGAAGCTGTGATACATACGTGCAGCCTGGCCTTATATTTTACCAGGCATTTGACCGGAGGGCCGGTTCCAAAATGGGCCGGTGCGTTAGATTTCATTATTTTTAATTTCTGCGCAGCCCGTGCTTTCTGGAATGGAATCATCCAATGGCCCATCACAGGCGCATCAGTGGTACATGTGCATGATCAGCCCCCTCCCCTCTGCCCCTTCCATTACTCCCCCAAAATGGGCCGGCCCAGCCTATTTATTTTTTAATTTTCTGCGCAGCCCGTGCCTTGGATTGATCATCCGTCGGCCCATCACAGACTGCTGTCCGGGGGTGAGTAATGGAATGGTATTTTCAGTAACTCGGGGTGGGGGGTCGGGAGTTGCGTGTGTTGTTGCAGAAATTACTAATATACGGAAATCAAACAGTTGTCTTTTGGTGATTTATTATAAGCAGTAGAACATGATAATTTGTGAATAGCAAATGAATAAATGATAAAACATAATACACATATGAGTGAGACTGACAGAAAATGTGTGATGACACCAAAATCCTAAGTCAAGTCTGAGGTTTCTAACCCCTTCACTCCCAGTTATAGTCAAACCAGCAGATAGACACACAGTAAGATTAGCAACATTCCTAAGGAAACAATAAAACACAAGAAGGACACATTTACGGTTGTCAGAGAGGTAAACCAGACTGGACAGGTCATGATCCCTTCACCAGTGTTTATCCAAGGGTTTCAGATGGGAGAAATTGGGGGTCCAGGTCAAAACACAGGTCAGTTCACTCAAAGATGATTATATTCAAAACACAATGATGATTATTCAATAAGATTACGCAAATAATACATTTTCAATCACACGTGCTATGGGGGGCTGGTCCAAACCAAAAAATGCCCAGACTGAATTATTGTCCCAGTCCCCCCCTGCATACGTGAGTATGAAACTTAATCAGTAAAAGTAAAGATGGTATCACAATAACATAAATCATTAATTTTCCGAGCTGCTGTTCATGTTGGAGACTGGCCAATATTTTAGTCTGAGAACAGCAGTGAAACAGGCTTCATGAACCGCCTGTGATGCTTCCTGTGATACCTCCTGTAGCATAAGAAGCTTGGGATGTTCCTTTTCAGCCCATAAGGAACTAAGAATAATCCCACAAGCCCAGAGCTGTCGCAATGGGGTAGGCAAGGTAGGCAACTGCCTGGGGCCCGCAGCTGGAGGGGGCCCCGATGTCTGTGGCATTATGGGACGTGACGTTCTTTCTTTGATAAAGTCTTACCTCAGATCATCCATGAGCTCAGAAAGACTGACACAACTGGCCCTTATATCAATAGAGCGAAACATTAGGAGGTCATAGAACATGGAAGAGTTGGTCACTGCTTTTGTTCGAGCTAAAGTCCGCAAGCGTGGCTAAATCTCTTAATTTTGGATGGTTATTCCTTGACAACAAAAATCCTTGTTGTACAATGTTCTTAAAATAGTTTGTGTTGTACACCATTTTAATACCTTTTTTAATTCTACATAAATTGTATAGTTAAAGAAAAAAACACTACTCTGCATATAAGAGAAGACAGTTCTTAAGAATGATAATAATATGAATAATTATACTTCTTTACCTTATTTCTGCCTTGTTGACAACAATAACGATGCCATTGAAGACACTGTGTCCTTTACTGTAGTGGCCACTTTGTGTAGCGTACTACAAGAGTAATTCATGACTCTTAAAATGCACCAGAATACAAGGAATCCCGTCTGAATTTAAAACAATTTCCCGAGGGAGGGCTTGGGGCCTCACTTCGCTGTTTTGCCTCGGGCCCCCAAATATCTTGAAACGGCCCTGCACAAGCCACTGCGCTGCCTCCTGAAGGTTTCTGAACGTGGCCGATCTCTGCACGAGTGTGAAATGATTGACAGTTTTGCTGCGTGACATTTAATTAAATGAAAATACGAGCTATGCCCTAAAGGTTCAAAGCAGGTCATGCGGCGTTAGGGTGCGTACAGACCAAACGTGCGTCCATGCCCCATCCGCCTCTAGTTGGACGCCAAACATTGCCGCTTCACACTCGCGAGAAACGCCTGCTTGCTGGCGCGTGGAGCAAGCGTCATGATTAAGACCGCGATGATCAACTTGTCCTCCATGCTGCAGGCATAGGCGCCGATTTATGTTTTCCCCCGTGGGTGCTCAGTCAGCCGGTACTGTCATGTGACGCACACCGCCTCACATTTACCTAAACAGAAATGCAAGCTACTTGGCAATGTCTACTATCATCTTATAGACTGAGGCTATTTTTTGAGAAAGCAATAAACATGCATTGGTGCGCTGCGCGCAACTCACCATTGTTGGCACTAGAAGTAGTTGTAGAGGCCGTCTCATAATGAATGGAGACAGTCTCCTCGCTGGTGGAATCTTCTGATAAATGCAATTTCTTTCTAATTACAAATCTGTCCATTGTTATCTTAGTGCGTTTTATTAGCTTCTTGGTCATTAGCCCATTGGCGGCAAACGAGCTTTGTTTTTGGCCGAAGTTACGTACACGGCGTCGGAGCATCATGTTGATAATGAGATTAAGGATTTGATTGACAGTGAGGATTTTTACCTAGCAACACACTGCCCGCGTGCCCAAATTATATTTTCCCTAGACGTATGAATTGGAATTATAGAAAAACAATATGCCCGATTGAATTCTATTTCTATAAAGTATTAGCAATATAATTTGTAAGAAAGTAAAATTGTCACAGGCGTATCTCGATCCAGGGACCTTTGGCATGAAAGTCAGGCGAGGTTACCGTTCGACCACGCTACAGATACTTAGTGCTTAGTGTCACATTCACATTTGTATATGATGGTAGGACCCGCGCCTGACTGTTGCGAGAGAGAAGTACAGTTTTAATTATTCGCTTGTTTTATTCAATTGGACATTTTGTGAATTCAAGGTAAATTCGCCTGGGTGCTCAAAGATTTGGCTGGGTGCTCGAGCACCGGAGCACCCACGGGATCGGCGCCTATGGCTGCAGGTAACAGGTGACGCTTGTCCCTGATTTGTTAACAAGGCGTAAATGAACGCACGTGTATGAAGCAGTGGGCGGGGCATCCCTGCTCGTGTACCGCGCTGTTCTCCCTGGCGTTGACGCGCGTGTTTCCTCATCCGCTCGCATCTGCGCTTCATACGCGCGGACGGCTTCGCTTACATGTCGAAGCGCGTCGACGCACGTCTACATAGGGTTAACATGGAAGTTGGAGGTGTGGTGGCGTTTGGTCTGTACGCACCTTTAGAGACAGCAGCATCTGAAGGTTTTAGGAAATATATGAACTTATAGCAACGTAATGCACTAAACTTAAAGGTGTGAGAGAGGATTCTGCGTTGGAAGATATGTCCAACGGCTGTTTGTGTATTTTTGAATAGAGCGCATGCGTCAGAGCCCCCTCCTTTGCAATAGCTCCCTACGTAGGATACGCCTCCGCCGGTGATTTTGGATTTCACCTATAGAGGCAGCAATGCACCAGGAGGCACCTAGTCTGCCGGAATTAATCAAAAGAAGAAGCCTCTGCCGGTGTTTGCATTCACAGACCTTTACGACGGAGAATCTACACACATTGGAAATTGTATTTACTACTTTTCCCCCGAGTACTCGCTGCTGCAGCCACAACATCATTCGGCCTTTCAAATGGCGGACTCCTCCATGGTGAATATGTATATTTATTTTCTACAAACTTTTTTTTGTGGTAGTAAAACTATTTGAAAACTATCGTATAATGTAGCTGATATGCTTGGATGCTTCTGCAGCATCGCCTTGCAGCTATAGCGTTCATGTTATCAATCTAGCTTTACAAATGCAAGATTGATCAAAATCATCCTTCTGTCTGTTATAGTGGTTTGTTTGGTCTGTAAATAAACTTGGATACATACATTGATATGGCATATTGATAAGCAGAGGTTTATTTGAAGCAAATGAATTAAAAATATTGTGAACCTGAGCTTCGATAGTCAAAGGTGTCCGAGGCAATCTTTTGTCAAATTCCTTTGTTCCAACATGGTGGCATAAAGGACTTTTAATTTTAAAACAACAGAGTGCCTGAGACACCATTTTTGTTTTCAAGTCAACCTCTGCTTATCAATCAAGTTGGTATACTCCACCTGTTTACTAAGTTTTATACAGACTCTCTGAAGCACTCCTTTATTCTGTACTGTGTTGTACTGATATTGTATTTTTGTTTTTGTTGTTAGAGCGGTGAAGGTGATATCTTGGAGGGTTCGGACACTGAGTATGAGCCACCTACAGCACTTTTGCAGGCTCGAATCGAGGAATTGAACCATGATGAATGCCGAAGACTACGAGAGTGTTACTTGGACCGTGAGCCAAGTATGATTTTTGACCTCATGGACACTGCTCATGGAGCTCCGCGATGGGGTGTATTAGGCCCTGGTAATACAGTTGTTATACCCTCTTGCTGTGTATGGAGGAATCGCGACACCTACGCAGACCCATGTCAGTTATGTGGGATTTATTCCTTCCAGACTGCATGTTGATTTTTAGCTTTGTGAGAAGTTATATTTTGGTTTGTGAAATAAAAATGTCTTCGTATATTTTGTGTCCTTACTCAGTAAATTGTAAACTCCCTTGTAATGACTGAATATACAAAGTGTCAGAATATGAAAATATTTAGTAATGGTTAACGTTTAATCGGAATCATGAAAAAAAGTTAGATGGTAGAAATGTATTTTGCTCCAACATTTAACATGAAGCTAGAAAGTAAAAGACCAAATTTATAATGAGAAATAAGGTGTGATGTACATTGTAAAGACCCAGAAATGTATTTTAGTACTTTATATTTGTAAATATGTAAGCATACATTATGAATACAAACTGGAAATGCAACAGTTTACTGAATTTCTCAAATCAAAATTAAACCATTTCAAACTGTACAGCAACAATTTACATCTTTAGGAGTTGGGTGGTAGCCACTGATTTTCATGTGTATTCTGTCATTTTCCCTGTTTGAAAGAAGAAGAAAAGTTTAGAAACACATAGGATTATGTCTATAATACAAATAGCCTAGTGCGCTACAAGCAGTGTTGGGGAGAATACTTTTAAATTGTATTTAGTCACAGAATTCAGAATACTTTTCCTGAAAGGTATTTGGTAACGTATTCCTTTACTTTGTCCAGTCATATTACTGGATTCTGAAAAATAAGAATATTTCCACCTGCTTTGCATTATGTAGAACTGCGGGGTATGATTTGGATCGCAAAAAGCACACTACAAATTATACATGGAGTAGGACTACCAAGCAATTCCCATGACGCATGGTGCACAAGGACTGTGACATAAGGAGTTTTCAAAATATGTATTCTCATTTTGGATAGATCATGGAAAGTGATTCATTACAAAGCTAAAAATTTCCCTGATAGTTTTTGATCTATTCTACATTATAAATGTTTATTTCACATAACTTGTTTCTGGGAAAATAACTACATTATGTATACAAGTATTCAGTAACTACCCAACACTGTCTATAAAGAGCATTGTCTGTTATAAACATGTAGACAAGGCTTGTTGTGTTATTACATGGGAGTTCTATGGAAAAGATTAAAATAAACATACTGCACTGATCCGTCCTTCTTCCTCTTGAGTGGCCTGTTGAGGTGATGGTTGTAGTCCAAAGTGGCCAAATGGACTATTGCCTTGTAAACTTTGTCAGTGAAATGGAATCTCTTTGCAGCATACATCAGAATTTGATTATGAAACGATTCCAAATCTGATGTGGACCTGAATTGAACATATTTGAAATACGTAATGTCAGTGCCATTTCACAGAGAATATGTACAAGTTATGTAACACATACCTAAAGCACAGGTACTTTGTAACCGTCTTGAGCCAGCGTGCATCCAGCACTAAATCCTGCAGTCGCTTGTGTGCCACCAAACCCTTGGGAATCAATGACTTTTCTTTGTCATTCAAGGGGCCATGGTGACATGAACCAAGGAACCACTCATGCTCACCGGTGACGTGGTGTAACACTCCTTGCCATAGGTCCTGAAATAATAGGCAATCATTACATTATGGTAATCACGTCATGCAAGTAATAACGTCAATTGCCTTCATTTTTAGTTACCATGAACTCTCCGTACGTTTCAGCAGTTCGGCAGCAATACTAGAAATGATTTGTAATTTCTTGGGTCCAGTTCAGTAGCATCTTGCACTGCTTTTCACGCCCAGCCTTATTAGACAGATAAATACATAATTATAACACATACTACAAATACATTAAAAACACAAAGAAAAACTTAATTACAAAAAAGTACATACTGCAGCAATCCTTTTACGAAGGTTTTTAGCCCCATGCCAGATGTCAAGGGAGTGCTTTATGCCCATGTCTTTGTATTCACCCGTTTCTGTGAAAACAAATTTGATGATGGGCCAAATAGTGTACATAAACAAACATGTTCTCTGAAAAACACTTACGAAACAGTGCTGATGTCTGTGAGTGTGCGTCCGTGCAAACCTCAATGTTCAACTCTTGACTTATTGCATCTATACACTTGATAAAACAAGCCTTCTCCATGATTACCGAGTTTCTCTGGGTATACCGTTTATCTGTTGAGTATGTACAAACATTTACACCAAGACACACATATTTGAACAAAAATGTATGCAGTTTAACCCTCGTGTGATCCTTTAATTTGGCACCCTTTAAAGACCCTAATGTCAAAAAATTTACACTTCAAAAAAGAGCCTGAAAATTACCACACATTCATAATTTGTTCTGCTTTTTGTTTTGTTTTTACAAAAACCCTTCAGTGGCTTTTGGGCCATTTGGATGGGCTGCGGCTCCAGTGGCTTTCGGGTCAAAATGACCCAAGGACCACACGAGGGTAAAGTGTATTACCCAGCATCCTCTTGCTGCTGAGAATGTAGCCCTTCATTACTGCTGCTACTCATCACCTTTGACAGAGAAATCAGTATTTCTGCAACCACAAAATACTGATTACTACAAATTCCATTACCATTATATATTACAACAATTTGTGGAAGCTACAACAGTACAGTTGTGGTTCTGAATAAAAATTTTTACAAGGTGTTCAAAATAACTAATAGTAACACGGACCAACAAGTCACGGAAAGGTCCTGAACAAACATGGTGTGTTTACATTTTGGAATATTACTGTTTCTATTCCATAACCCCCTAAAGAAATCATACACAATACAAAACACCAACCTGTCTGTGAGTGACTCCTGCATTATAGTGGATACAGGAGGCTGGGGTCTCACCCATAGACCATGAGTTAATGGTGTTGACGTAATATTGTCACAGCTGTAAACACAATTACATTCAATTTAAACATAAATGCATGAAAATATCATATAGCATACTCCATTGAGTATGTTTTTGGAAAGATGAACAAATAATTTGCTATCAAATTAGCCTACACCAGCCTGGCACATAAGCATTGTCATGGTCAGAGTGACGTTACATTAAAAAAGCCGACTATACTCCTTTTTTTCTTGCTATACACACACAATAAGCCGTGGCACATCTGTATCTTACCAGTAAGCAGGGAAAGACAGGAGCGAGGTAAGACCATTTTGGTAAAGTAGCTTAGCGGCTACAAGAAGGCTAACCAGAGAAATTAGTTCTTCCGCAACAGCGACGGCAATTTAAATGCAGATAATTTCACCAAACATCCACGATCTAGCGTGCAGTTGAACCAAAATGCGAAAAGTGAATGAGAAAGATTAAGAACTTACAACTCGAGGTTTTACGAGGAGCTCACTGTTTACACAATGGAGGGACATGATCGCCCGCCATCAACAGCTGTGCCACGGTCATTGCAACAAAACTATAGGTCTTAGCTACACTCAGGACTAGAGGCTAGAAGTATTATGTCCACAGATTAAAAAAACAAAGTGCTGAAGCTTGTGCGTCTCTTGTACAACTAGCCGCATATAGCTAGAAGACATCGGAATACAGCTAGGCTAAACGTACAACTTTAAATGTTTTGGACTTTACATGTTTCCTAAATAACAAAGTACAGTACTTACTCCACAATTAAACATGACATACCTGTTTCGCGACCAAATCATCCGTCGATTCTTTAGCACTTTTAGCGCACGCCATCGCTCAAAAGAATCTCCTACACAGATAGTTGTTCGGCTCCGCTCTCTCTGACTTTCTCTCCTCCGTTGAAACACCTCAAAAACAGGCTTTCTTTTCCGGTTCGGTTTTTCAGGGTTATTTTCTGCCATTTCTTCAAAAGTTCCAAAGACCACAACAACAGAACTCGCTCGTAGCTTCCTTCGTCTTCGTCTTGCGGGGTAATGGCGGACTGTTTACGCTTGGAGACTACGTAAATAACGTACTGGGGGCGCTTACGCAAAATGTTTGATTGACAGACTAGTAGCCAATCGACTTAGGAGCGGCGCTCAAGTCAATTGGCTAAGGTTTTGCAGGCCCCACCACGGCCACAGTTTATGGATATTAATTTTTTTGGGGGGGGGGACCATAATTACAAGAGTGCCACTGATCAATTAAGTAATTTTAGTTGAATCTGGTAACTTAATTTCTAGCGAAAATCCTCTCTAATGCCTTTAAGCCACATGGGTCATTTGCACACCATCCATAACCTACGCCTAGCAGCTATCCAATGACAGGCTTTGGTAGAATATTTGACCCGAGCATGTTATTTCTGTGACAGAGCTGTAGCAGAAGAGTTGAGGATGAACCAGTTAATTCGTGAGTGTGTGTCACAGGTAGCCTAGATTTGAGAGGTGGTTGTAACCAAATAAAAAAAAAAGGAAAAAAGGAACTATAATATAAAAAGGTGGGATTTATTAAAACACAGGAAACAATGGGCCCATAAAAGATTAAAAAGGTAAAACTTGTTAAAAGGAAACGGTGCGTCCGTCCACGCCCTCGGCCACACACGTCTCCTCCCCCGGCTGAGGCACGTTCCCCTCCTCCAGCTGGATTGCGGGGCGTCTCCGGCTCCTTCCACGTGGGGCGTCTCTCCGTTTGCTGGGTTGCGGGGCCTCTCACCGCTGCCTCCATCGCGGGGTGTCTCGCCGCAAGCTCCAGTGGGGTCGTCTCACCACGGGTCGGTAGCCGGGCACCGCACCAGTACCAGCCGGTCGCAGGGGTGGTTCTCAGCACGGGGGTGGTGCTGCTCCGCCGTCACATAGCCTGCTGCCCCAGGCACACGACCCTTCCCCTTGCCGCAGCCATGCAGCCAGAACCGGGGTGTCGTCCCCACCTCGAGCCTCGTGCCTCCGTCCTCTGTGTCTTTTTTTTTCCTCCGCCTTGACGTCTTCCTGCTCCCTCCTTTTATGCACCTGGGTCCATTTAAGTGCAGGTGTGCTAATTTTGCACAGGTGCACTGATTGGGGCAGCAGTCTGTTTAGTGGGAGGTTCCAATTAAAAGGACATACACAATGGCAAACTGAATAATGAAATTACAAAACGCACACAACAATAAAAAGCAAACCATCCCACTGCGGTCCATGACATGTGTGTAGTTTCGTATCGCAGTGGTTCATCTTTGAAGCTTTCAGTGATAATTGAACAGTGCAGTTTATAAAGAGTTTGTGGTGTACATGTTGGAGAGGTGTCTCTCACCCAGCAGGTTTTGGGGTTTGGAGGCGTGTCTGGGCCCTTACTGTTGTGTTCCTCCTGCATGTCGGCCATTCTGTTTTTGGCCAGAAAGAATAAAGTTGACTCACGTGCAGCTTGCTTGTGTCCTCTTCTTTCTCGCCACAAGTTGTTTGAGGAGTGCAGGAGGATATGGAGCGTATATTGTACAGTGTAACTTCCTGGTTCTTCCCTCCTGGAAGGTTCAGATTGTCCTGACGGCCAGATGGAGCAGCTGAAGCTCATGTTCCTCACTGCAGAAGGCTCCTCAAGGTCGACTTCATGACGTCGGCCTCAAAGGTTAAGGAGAAAGGAGCTATCTTGTCAATTTTTAGACGCAGCCATTGCGGGCAGAGCTGGAGGAAGACAGTGATAGAGATTGTCTTATTACATTTGAAAGGAACTACATGAGCTCTCCATCATCTCCATTCGCACAACTTTATGTTTGGATTCGGAGCTGTTATCATTTCTCTCATATCGAAGTTATGATAAAAACAATTCATAGCTTATTGTGGCTTTAAATAATGAAAAATGCAATGATTTGCCATGAAAGAAAAAGTGGAATAAAAAAAGGCTGACAGTTAGAACATAAAGGTTTTTACTTAATGCCAGTGCAGCCCCCAGGAGTTAAAGCTCAGTGACCGAATTCGGGAGGTTCGAATAAGATAATCACATTTGGAGGGGATGCCAATGATGTCATAGCATCCCAACAGCATGACAACAGGAGCCAAATGAGTCAAGTCAGAATTGTTTTGTGTTAATTTTGACACTTTGAATATTGAGGGTTCTGTTCTTGGGTCTGCACATACAGCTTAAAGAGCAGATAAGTTTAGATTTTGTCCTTTGATGGATAATGTCTGATTTAATCATAGCGGTACACAAGTGAAGTGGACCTATGGTGCCCAAAATGTGACCATCAGACCAATTTTTGCTGTTGACCAACATTTTAGTGCAAGACAGAACTGCATTAAGGTTCCGAGGTTAAAATAATGGTGTGGTGCACAATTCAATTCAAGCCCATACTGATGCTTGACGGCATTGACCCTCGCTAGACTCCCCGTTATAGAAGTACAATATGGTGCATGACAACAGTAATGGAAATTATACATCTTCGTTTGTCACCTCACAAAAAACGGTGACCAAGGAAACTTTTCTTTTCCTTTTTTTTCTCACAAAAAAAAATACATTATCACCTTTATTCTTGTAGAAATGTCATCAAGGCAACCAAATAAGTTCATTTCTGCAATTTTTTTTAAGCTTAAAGGTGCACTATACAACATTTTATGTTTAAAAGTTATATCAAGTTGATATTAATATGAAAATATTAATATTTTCCATGAAGAGCTGCATATAGAGTACACCTTTAAAGGTGCACTATATGGTAGAAGATTGCAAAATGAGGAGTGAAAGATCTGATTGAACCAGACAGGCCGGTTCACAGGAAAACTCGTCTCATTGGTCAAATGTATATGATTTATTCTGATTAGTGACGGAGATTAGAAAGGGAGAGACTTTACAAACAAATATAATTATTTAATATTACTTATGTTGCATCAAATTGAAGGCCCAGGCGGTCAATAATAGTTTAGTTTACATAAAAATGACTGAGAGGCGAGTGCTGCAAATGGCTCTTGAATGATCAAAAAACTGTAGGTAAATACAGGTGCTCTCACGGAATAGGCCACGACATATGCTTGAGCAGAAAAAAGGTTTGCTGCACTGTCACTCAAAAGGTTGTTAATTCGGGTCTAAAGTACCGTCATGATACCTCCAAGTGTGTCACACACTTTCAAAATAGTGTCACACTGTATCACACTGTGTTGGTAAACCTGTAGTCGCCATCTAGTGGTGAAAAAGCATTGCAGCAGTGAGACGGAAAATAGTGAACTCAACACTGACTGAGCTCATTTATTATTTCCTGTTCAGTAACGTGAACCAAATCGTCAGGAGCTGTTTTACCTGCTGAGAGTGATCATTTAGAAAAAGGAAAACTGCTCCGGATAATGAGAATAGAAACAAATGAATGGGAATTAATGAGAGAAGTATCAGTGATAGCCATCTAAAATTGAAGTCACTGACCAAGATTTAATAAAGGATAGTGCTTGTGACAAAAGGGCACCAAACATACTTTTGCCTTTGATTACCAGAGGATGTCAAGTTAAAAGACTAACTCATCATAGTCCATCTGATTCAAACTCACGACCACCGGCTTGTTAACCGGACACTCTCCTCACAGAGCTACATGAATGGTTGAAAATGTTACGAATGTACTGGCCTATATGTTTTTCGTTGCAGTACAACATGAAAAGGGAAAACAGACGACTGTTGAGCTTTACACGTAATCTATTGAATCATTTTGTTGTCAGAGCAGATTCGCCTCGTGCCCGAGGCAGGCACTCGAGCTCAGTAGCACCCATAGGATCGGCACCCAGTGCATAAATCCCAAATGACCAAACGAGTGAAAATGACACAGTGGAAGTGTTGGTCACGTGACTTTTCGCTCGTGATACACCTCGGCCGAGGTGTTGCTTCCTGTGCTTGATACGTGTGTCGATACCTCGGCTCATTTAGCCCATCACTACCGTCATACACGAGCTGAACATAGAAACTGCAGTTACGTGTAAGACCTGGGGTGGCAGCAGTGAGTAGAAAAAAAAGTAAACTTCCATCTAGTCCCTTTAATGTTATGTTAAAAGCTGTGACCAAAAGTTACGTCACTGATGCAGTGGTTTTGGTTATAGTTTTAACTTTAGCTGCGCTCCACCACTGGGGGCCGCCATTACCGTCTTCACCTCGTATACAAACTCAGAGCAGTCTGGAGGTCTCAGAGTTTACAAATTGTAATTACCAGTTTGAGCGGTGTTCCAAGGCATTTTTACCTCCGGCCTGGAACGCACCATTAGTCCCACCCCCTTTCTTTTTCAATAGTTTTACAGGTGCAAGAGGTGCTGAAAACTTTTTCTATAATGGAAAAAGGGAAAATAAACAACCTGCACAACTGAGCTCCCCATATTTACATCAACAATTTTTACGTAGCCTAATGTCAATATTTTTACTTAACATATTCAATGCATTATTAGTCCAGTCACAATAAAGCTATTCGCCACTGTTTTAATTCAAAATTAAGAATCTTAACTGGTAATTTATGGTCCCTGTGTAGCTTGTGAAGACCATGCTTTCATACATATACTTAAATCTATGTATAAAGATATTATGGGTATTATATGAAATCTATTAAATTTGTACAATATTTAAACCTATAGGGATGTGCCAGTTTAATCACTGAGAGCACATCCTTCACACATAGGCAAGGCAAGTTTATTTGTATGGCACATTTCATGTACATGACAACTCAATGTGCCTCACAGCAACACCAAACACACAAAAAAAAACCATTTAAAAACACAATAAAAAGCATTAAAAGCACAATCAAAAATCAACAAATTAATTGATAAAATTACATAGAATATATACATACACACATATGTATATATTCTACCTTTAAGCCTACCTTTAAGTCAGGAAAGTGATGATGGTGTTATTTTTATTATTATTTTTCTTCCTTTAAAATGCTTAAAATTGTTTTCCAAACAAACAAACTTTAGTGATGGTCGTTCTATTTCAGAGACAAAAAAAACGTCTTAGTATATGCGCCATAAAATCTTATTTTCTGAACATTCATTAGGTCTATGTTTCGAGGGATTTGGTCTGTGAGCTTGTTGAGATCTTTATTATTAGGCCCGAGCGGACCTGGCAGGTCTCGGGCCTCTTGTAATTGTACAAGCAGTGCGCGGAGCGCACTAAAAAAAGACGTGCGCGTAGCGCACGTCCCACGGGAAAAGAGCGCGGAGCGCTCAAGACCCATGTAAGAGACAGTAATCAGGGGGCTCCCGGCACCAACACCTGTCCGATGATATAGGTATGTGCCGCGAAAGCGGCACATTTGTTGCTGCTTTAAAAAAAAAAAAGGTGAAAACCACAGTGAAGGCGCAACATGGACAAGAAAGTGGTCGATGACGAGCGAAGCTCGTCATCGACCATGGCCCCTCACCAAAGCCAAAAACACTGATACAGTGACTCAGGGCATCGAGCCCTATCCGGTGATATAAGTATTTGCCGCGAAAGCGGCAAATTTGTTCTTGTACTCACAAAAATACGAAAAAAAAAACGGGTAGAGAAACATTGAGAAAGAGGAGGTAAAAGACGAGCGCAACGCGCTCGTATTGGATAATAAACCCCATAGGTGGATTACTGGACGTGAGACCTTTCCGAATATATAAGGTTTGCCGCCGGAGGCGGCCCCATATTGTTATTGTATGAGTTTTTCTTATTAGGCCCGAGCGGACCTGGCAGGTCTCGGGCCTCTTGTAATTGTACAAGCAGTGCGCGGAGCGCACTAAAAAAAGACGTGCGCGTAGCGCACGTCCCACGGGAAAAGAGCGCGGAGCGCTCAAGACCCATGTAAGAGACAGTAATCAGGGGGCTCCCGGCACCAACATCTGTCCGATGATATAGGCGTGTGCCGCGAAAGCGGCACATTTGTTGCTGCTTTTAAAAAAAAAAAGGTGAAAACCACAGTGAAGGCGCAACATGGACAAGAAAGTGGTCGATGACGAGCGAAGCTCGTCATCGACCATGGCCACTCACCAAAGCCCAAAACACTGATACAGTGAATCAGGGCATCGAGCCCCATCCGGTGATATAAGTATTTGCCGCGAAAGCGGCAAATTTGTTCTTGTACTCACAAAAATACGGAAAAAAAAAACGGATAGAGAAACATTGAGAAAGAAGAGGTAAAAGACGAGCGCAACGCGCTCGTATTGGACTATAAACCTTACGGGTGGATTACTGGACGTGAGACCTTTCCGAAAATATAAGGTTGGCCGCCGAAGGCGGCGCTATATTGTTATTGTATGGGTTTTTCTTATTCTTATTAGGCCCGAGCGGACCTGGCAGGTCTCGGGCCTGTTGTTATTGTACAAGCAGTGCGCGGAGCGCACTGAAGAAAGACGTGCGCGTAGCGCACGTCCCACGGGAAAAGAGAAAGAAACAAAAACAGACTCAAGAAACAGAGCGCGGAGCGCTCCCCATGTAAGAGACAGTTATCAGGGGGCTCCCGGCACCAACACCTGTCCGATGATATAGGCGTGTGCCGCGAAAGCGGCACATTTGTTGCTGCTCGTCAAAAAAAAAAGGTGAAAACCACAGTGAAGGCGCAACATGGAAAAGAAAGTGGTCGATGACGAGCGAAGCTCGTCATCGACCATGGCCACTCACCAAAGCCCAAAACACTGATACAGTGACTCAGGGCATTGAGCCCTATCCGGTGATATAAGTATTTGCCGCGAAAGCGGCAAATTTGTTCTTGTACTCACAAAAATACGAAAAAAAAATTCCATAGAGAAACATTGAAATAGTAGAGGTAAAAGACGAGCGCAACGCGCTCGTATTGGATAATAAACCCCATAGGTGGATTACTGGACGTGAGACCTTTCCGAATATATAAGGTTTGCCGCCGGAGGCGGCCCCATATTGTTATTGTATGAGTTTTTCTTTTTATTAGGCCCGAGCGGACCTGGCAGGTCTCGGGCCTCTTGTAATTGTACAAGCAGTGCGCGGAGCGCACTAAAGAAAGACGTGCGCGTAGCGCACGTCCCACGGGAAAAGAGCGCGGAGCGCTCAAAACCCTATATGAGACAGTAATCAGGGGACTCCCGGCACCAACACCTGTCCGATGATATAGGCGTGTGCCGCGAAAGCGGCACATTTGTTGCTGCTTTTTAAAAAAAAAAAGGTGAAAACCACAGTGAAGGCGCAACATGGACAAGAAAGTGGTCGATGACGAGCGAAGCTCGTCATCGACCAAGGCCACTCACCAAAGCCCAAAACACTGATACAGTGACTCGGGGCATCGAGCCCTATCTGGTGATATAAGTATTTGCCGCGAAAGCGGCAAATTTGTTCTTGTACTCACAAAAATACGCAAAAAAAATCCCATAGAGAAACATTGACAAAGAAGAGGTAAAATACGAGCGCAACGCGCTCGTATTTGATAATAAACCTTACGGGTGGATTACTGGACGTGAGACCTTTCCGAATATATAAGGTTGGCCGCCGGAGGCGGCGCTATATTGTTATTGTACTGGTTTTTCTTATTATTATTAGGCCCGAGCGGACCTGGCAGGTCTCGGGCCTCTTGTAATTGTACAAGCAGTGCGCGGAGCGCACTAAAGAAAGACGTGCGCGTAGCGCACGTCCCACGGGAAAAGAGCGCGGAGCGCTCAAGACCCATGTAAGAGACAGTAATCAGGGGACTCCCGGCACCAACACCTGTCCGATGATATAGGCGTGTGCCGCGAAAGCGGCACATTTGTTGCTGCTTTTAAAAAAAAAGAGGTGAAAACCACAGTGAAGGCGCAACATGGACAAGAAAGTGGTCGATGACGAGCGAAGCTCGTCATCGACCATGGCCACTCACCAAAGCCCTAAACACTGATACAGTGAATCAGGGCATGGAGCCCTATCCGGTGATATAAGTATTTGCCGCGAAAGCGGCAAATTTGTTCTTGTACTCACAAAAATACGAAAAAAAAAACGGATAGAGAAACATTGAGAAAGAGGAGGTAAAAGACGAGCGCAACGCGCTCGTATTGGATAATAAACCTTACGGTTGGATTACTGGACGTGAGACCTTTCCGAATATATAAGGTTTGCCGCCGGAGGCGGCCCCATATTGTTATTGTATGAGTTTTTCTTATTATTATTATTATTATTATTATTTTTCCTCTCCCCACCTTAACTCCTTTATCTTGTGATGAAAAGTCCTGAATTTTGGCACATAATTCTAAAATGTTAACCGCTCGAATCGTGCAATTTCGAAATTTTACATTTCAAAAAAATGGCGCGTCAGCGCCCCCTGGAAAACTAGATTACATTGCACGTATGGCGAGACCCGAAAAACGTACTTCGTCGTAGACGAAAAAAATTCGGCACAGTGATTGGTCACGTGAAGCCCAACAAAAAAACACATTACGCGGTTGCTAGGCAACCAACAGTATGGCGGCCATATTGGCCCGAAGAGGGAATTGGCGCCGAAGGCGCCATTTCATGCCCACGCATTTGAACGAACTCGTCCTAGGCCGTTGAACGCAGCGACTCCCCGTTCGCTCCAGATCATCTCCACATGTGGGAGATTAAAAGTTATTAAAAACTTTTTAATAGGTTTAACGGTGTTGCCGTGGCAACGCCATGAATTTGGCGTCCGTTTTCGCTGCTCGCCGCCGTGTTCAAACAGCCGTAACTCACACATACTTTGGCCGATTTGAAAAAAAATTGAATCGTTGGTCGAGTCGTCGACCCCGGATGTTTTGATATAGGAATTTTGAAAATTGCCGCAATAGCGCCCCCTGCAGAGCACAAAATAAAAATGAATGGAGCCAAAAATTAAACTTTGTCGTAGATGCATGAAATTTGGTACAGACATCCGTCACGTGATCCCGAACAAAAAATATATTGATGCCCCGCCCCTTTTTCCACCGTGTTGCCATGGCAACGACCCAATGTCAACTTTGTCCTAGCCAAACCAAAATTGGTACACACGTGCGTCATGACTGTCCGAACAAAAAAGTACATTACATGGTTGCTAGGCGACCAACAGGAGGTCGGCCATTTTGGGAAATATCCAGTGATCTGGTGCCGAAAGCGCCATTTCATGCCCACGCATTTGAACGAACTCGTCCTAGGCCGTTGAACGCAGCGACTCCCCGTTCGCTCCAGATCATCTCCACATGTGGGAGATTAAAAGTTATTAAAAACTTTTTAATAGGTTTAACGGTGTTGCCGTGGCAACGCCATGAATTTGGCGTCCGTTTTCGCCGCTCGCCGCCGTGTTCAAACAGCCGTAACTCACACATACTTTGGCCGATTTGAACAAAACTTGAATCGTTGGTCGAGTGGTTGACCCTGGATGTTTTGATATAGGAATTTTGAAAATTGCCGCAATTGCGCCCCCTGCAGAGCACAAAATAAAAATGAATGGAGCCAAAAATTAAACTTTGTCGTAGATGCATGAAATTTGGTACAGACATCCGTCACGTGATCCCGAACAAAAAATATATTGATGCCCCGCCCCTTTTCCCACCGTGTTGCCATGGCAACGACCCAATGTCAACTTTGCCGCAGCCAAACCAAAATTGGTACACGCGTGCGTCATGACTGTCCGAACAAAAAAGTACATTACATGGTTGCTAGGTGACCAACAGGAGGTCGGCCATTTTGGGAAAAATCAGCGCCGAAGGCGCCATTTCTTTTGCCAGCTCTTTTATAAACTCCACCGAGGGTGGCAGCGACATTATAAGCAGGTAGGGCGCGGCAGCGCCTCCCGGTTATTGCGGCGGCGTGCGGGAACCGGCGTCAATCGGCCACCGCAGCCCGCGAGGGCCTCCCAATGCCGCTTGCGGCTTTAATTATTATTATTATTATTTTTCTTCTCCCCCCCTAAATCCACTTTCCCACCGACGAAAAGTCCTGAATTTTTGCACAAAATTCAAGCACGTAAATCTAAGATCTTTCACATTTAGAAAATGTTAAAATTCAAAAAAATGGCGCGTCAGCGCCCCCTGGAAAAACCACGTTAACATTGCGCCCCATGTTAAACACCCCCAAAATGCCGCAAAACCCGAAAAACTTACTTCGTCGTAGACGAAAAAAATTCGGCACAGTGATTGGTCACGTGAAGCCGAACAAAAAAACACATTACGCGGTTGCTAGGCAACCAACAGTATGGCGGCCATATTGGCCCGAAGAGGGACTTGGCGCCGAAGGCGCCATTTCATGCCCACGCATTTGAACGAACTCGTCCTAGGCCGTTGAACGCAGCGACTCCCCGTTCGCTCCAGATCATCTCCACATGTGGGAGATTAAAAGTTGTTAAAAACTTTTTAATAGGATTTTTGGTTTTGCCGTGGCAACGCCATGAATTTGGCGTCCGTTTTCGCCGCTCGCCGCCGTGTTCAAACAGTCATAACTCACACATACTTTGGCCGATTTGAACAAAATTTTAACCGTTGGTCGAGTCGTCGACCCCGGATGTTTTGATATAGGAATTTTGAAAATTGCCGCAATAGCGCCCCCTGCAGAGCACAAAATAAAAATGAATGGAGCCAAAAATTAAACTTTGTCGTAGATGCATGAAATTTGGTACAGACATCCGTCACGTGATCCCGAACAAAAAATATATTGATGCCCCGCCCCTTTTCCCACCGTGTTGCCATGGCAACGACCCAATGTCAACTTTGCCGCAGACACACCAAAATCGGTACAGGCGTGCGTCATGACTGTCCGAACAAAAAAGTACATTACATGGTTGCTAGGTGACCAACAGGAGGTCGGCCATTTTGGGAAAATCAGCGCCGAAGGCACCATTTCTTTTGCCAGCTCTTTTATAAACTTCACCGAGGGTGGCAGCGACATTATGAGCTGGTAGGGCGCGGCAGCGCCCCCCGGTTATTGTAAATTACATGGTTGCTAGGTTACCAACAGGAGGTCGGCCATTTTGGGACAATCGGCGCCGAAGGCGCCATTTCTTGCCTGTGCTCTTTTATAAACTCCACCAAGGGTGGCAGCGACATTATAAGCAGGTAGGGCGCGGCAGCGCCTCCCGGTTATTGCGGCGGCGTGCGGGAACCGGCGTCAATCGGCCACCGCGGCCCGCGAGGGCCTCCCAATGCCGCTTGCGGCTTTAATTATTATTATTTTTCTTCTCCGAAAAAAGTCCACTTTCCCACTGACGAAAAGTCCTGAATTTTTGCACAAAATTCAAGCACATGAAAAAAACATTTTTCACATTTAGAAAAAAAAAAAAATCTCAAAGATGGCGCGTCAGCGCCCCCTGGAAAATCAAGTTTACATTGCGCCCTATGACAAGACCCGAAAACCCCGAAAATTTTAGTTTGTCGTAGACGAAAAAAATTCGGCACAGTTATTGGTCACGTGAAGCCAAACAAAAAAACACATTACGCGGTTGCTAGGCAACCAACAGTATGGCGGCCATATTGGCCAGAAGAGGGAATTGGCGCCGAAGGCGCCATTTCATGCCCTCGCATTTGAACGAACTCGTCCTAGGCCGTTAAACGCAGCGACTCCCCGTTCGCTCCAGATCATCTCCACATGTGGGACATCAAAAGTTATTAAAAACTTTTTAATAGGATTTTTGGTTTTGCCGTGGCAACGCCATGAATTTGGCGTCCGTTTTCGCCGCTCGCCGCCGCGTTCAAACAGTCATAACTCGCACATACTTTGGCCGATTTGAGCGAAACTTGAATCGTTGGTCGAGTCGTTGACCCCGGATGTTTTGATATAGGAATTTTGAAAATTGCCGCAATAGCGCCCCCTGCAGAGCACAAAATATAAATGAATGGAGCCAAAAATTAAACTTTGCCGTAGATGCATGAAATTTGGTACAGACATCCGTCACGTGATCCCGAACAAAAAATATATTGATGCCCCGCCCCTTTTCCCACCGTGTTGCCATGGCAACGACCCAATGTCAACTTTGCTGCAGCCAAACCAAAATTGGTACACGCGTGCGTCATGACTGTCCGAACAAAAAAGTACATTACGTGGTTGCTAGGTGACCACCAGGAGGTCGGCCATTTTGGGAAAATCAGCGCCGAAGGCGCCATTTCTTTTGCCAGCTCTTTTATAAACTCCACCGAGGGTGGCAGCGACATTATAAGCAGGTAGGGCGCGGCAGCGCCCCCCGGTTATTGTACATTACATGGTTGCTAGGCAACCAACAGTATGGCGGCCATATTGGCCCGAAGAGAGACTTGGCGCCAAAGGCGCCATTTTATGCCCACACATTTGAACGAACTCGTCCTAGGCCATTGAACGCAGCGACTCCCCGTTCGCTCCAGATCATCTCCACATGTGGGAGATTAAAAGTTATTAAAAACTTTTTAATAGGATTAACGGTGTTGCCGTGGCAACGCCATGAATTCCGCGTCCGTTTTTGGCGCTCGCCGCCGCGTTCAAACAGCCGTAACTCGCACATACTTTGGCCGATTTGAGCGAAACTTGAATAGTTGGTCGAGTCGTCGACCCCGGATGTTTTGATATAGGAAATTAGAAAATTGCCGCAATAGCGCCCCCTGCAGAGCACAAAATAAAAATGAATGAGGACAAAAATTAAACTTTGTCGTAGATTCATGAAATTTGGTACAGACATCCGTCACGTGATCCCGAACAAAATATATATTGATGCCCCGCCCCTTTTCCCACCGTGTTGCCATGGCAACGACCCAATGTCAACTTTGTCGTAGCCAAACCAAAATTGGTACACGCGTGCGTCATGACTGTCCGAACAAAAAAGTACATTACATGGTTGCTAGGTGACCAACAGGAGGTCGGCCATTTTGGGAAAAATAAGCGCCGAAGGCGCCATTTCTTTTGCCAGCTCTTTTATAAACTCCACCGAAGGTGGCAGCGACATTATAAGCAGGTAGGGCGCGGCAGCGCCCCCCGGTTATTGTACATTACATGGTTGCTAGGTGACCAACAGGAGGTCGGCCATTTTGGAACAATCGGCGCCGAAGGCGCCATTTCTTGCCTATGCTCTTTTATACACTCCACCGAGGGTGGCAGCGACATTATAAGCAGGTATGGCGTGGCAGCGCCTCCCGGTTATTGCGGCGGCGTGCGGGAACCGGCGTCAATCGGCCACCGCGGCCCGCGAGGGCCTCCCAATGCCGCTTGCGGCTTTAATTATTATTATTATTATTTTTCTTCTCCGAAAAAAGTCCACTTTCCCACTGACGAAAAGTCCTGAATTTTTGCACAAAATTCAAGCACGTGAAAAAAACATTCTTCACATTTAGAAAATATAAAAAATCTCAAATATGGCGCGTCAGCGCCCCCTGGAAAATCAAGTTTACATTGCGCCCTATGACAAGACCCGAAAACCCCTAAAATTTTAGTTCGTCGTAGACGAAAAAAATTCGGCACAGTGATTGGTCACGTGAAGCCAAACAAAAAAACACATTACGCGGTTGCTAGGCAACCAACAGTATGGCGTCAATATTGGCCAGAAGAGGGACTTGGCGCCGAAGGCGCCATTTCATGCCCACGCATTTGAACGAACTCGTCCTAGGCCGTTGAACGCAGCGACTCCCCGTTCGCTCCAGATCATCTCCACATGTGGGACATCAAAAGTTATTAAAAACTTTTTAATAGGATTTTTGGTTTTGCCGTGGCAACGCCATGAATTTGGCGTCCGTTTTCGCCGCTCGCCGCCGCGTTCAAACAGTCATAACTCGCACATACTTTGGCCGATTTGAGCGAAACTTGAATCGTTGGTCGAGTCGTTGACCCCGGATGTTTTGATATAGGAATTTTGAAAATTGCCGCAATAGCGCCCCCTGCAGAGCACAAAATATAAATGAATGGAGCCAAAAATTAAACTTTGCCGTAGATGCATGAAATTTGGTACAGACATCCGTCACGTGATCCCGAACAAAAAATATATTGATGCCCCGCCCCTTTTTCCATCGTGTTGCCATGGCAACGGCCCAATGTCAACTTTGCCGCAGCCAAACCAAAATTGGTACACGCGTGCGTCATGACTGTCCGAACAAAAAAGTACATTATGTGGTTGCTAGGCGACCAACAGGAGGTCGGCCATTTTGGGAAAATCAGCGCCGAAGGCGCCATTTCTTTTGCCAGCTCTTTTATAAACTCCACCGAGGGTGGCAGCGACATTATAAGCAGGTAGGGCGCGGCAGCGCCTCCCGGTTATTGCGGCGGCGTGCGCGAACCGGTGTCAATCAGCCACCGCGGCCCGCGAGGGCCTCCCAATGCCGCTTGCGGCTTTAATTATTATTATTATTATTATTTTTCATCTATCCGTGTTTTTTTTGAATAAATCGCCTAAACTTCGACGAAAACTCCCCAATTTTTGCCCAAAATTTAAAAACCCGGCGACACACAGTGTCAAAAAGTTTCGTGAAGAAAATCACAAAAACGGCGCGTCAGCGCCCCCTGGAAAATCAAGATTACATTGCGCCTATGGAGAGACACCGGAAAATCTGAAAATTTTAGTTCGTCGTAGACGAAAAAAATTCGGCACAGTGATTGGTCACGTGAAGCCCAACAAAAAAACACATTACGCGGTTGCTAGGCAACCAACAGTATGGCGGCCATATTGGCCCGAAGAGGGACTTGGCGCCGAAGGCGCCATTTCATGCCCTCGCATTTGAACGAACTCGTCCTAGGCCGTTGAACGCAGCGACTCCCCGTTCGCTCCAGATCATCTCCACATGTGGGAGATTAAAAGTTATTAAAAACTTTTTAATAGGTTTAACGGTGTTGCCGTGGCAACGCCATGAATTCCGCGTCCGTTTTCGCCGCTCGCCGCCGCGTTCAAACAGTCATAACTCGCACATACTTTGGCCGATTTGAACAAAAATTTAATCGTTGGTCGAGTCGTTGACCCCGGATGTTTTGATATAGGAAATTTGAATATTGCCGCAATAGCGCCCCCTGCAGAGCACAAAATAAAAATGAATGAGGACAAAAATTAAACTTTGTCGTAGATTCATGAAATTTGGTACAGACATCTGTCACGTGATCCCAAACAAAAAATATATTGATGCCCCGCCCCTTTTCCCACCGTGTTGCCATGGCAACGACCCAATGTCAACTTTGTCGTAGCCAAACCAAAATTGGTACACTCGTGCGTCATGACTGTCCCAACAAAAAAGTACATTACACGGTTGCTAGGCAACCAACAGGAGGTCGGCCATTTTGGGAAAAAAGGCGCCGAAGGCGCCATTTCTTTTGCCAGCTCTTTTATAAACTCCACCGAGGGTGGCGGCGACATTATAAATAGGTAGGGCGCGGCAGCGCCCCCCGGCTATTGTACATTACATGGTTGCTAGGTGACCAACAGGAGGTCGGCCATTTTGGGACTATCGGCGCCGAAGGCGCCAATCCTTGCCTTTGCTCTTTTATAAACTCCACCGAGGGTGGCAGCGACATTATAAGCAGGTAGGGCGCGGCAGCGCCTCCCGGTTATTGCGGCGGCGTGCGCGAACCGGCGTCAATCGGCCACCGCGGCCCGCGAGGGCCTCCCAATGCCGCTTGCGGCTTTAATTATTATTATTATTATTTTTCTTCTCCCCCCCCCGGAGCCAGTTTCGGCACTTTCCCACCGACGAAAAGTCCTGAATTTTTGCCCAAAATTCAATTAGGTGAAAAAAAAAAACTTCACATCTCCAAATTGTAAAAATTCAAAAAAATGGCGCGTCAGCGCCCCCTGGAAAAACGACGTTAACATTGCGCCCTATGGCAGGACCCCCCAAAAATAGGATATTACAGAAAAACGTACTTCGTCGTAGACGAAAAAAATTCGGCACAGTGATTGGTCACGTGAAGCCAAACAAAAAAACACATTACGCGGTTGCTAGGCAACCAACAGTATGGCGGCCATATTGGCCAGAAGAGGGACTTGGCGCCGAAGGCGCCATTTCATGCCCACGCATTTGAACGAACTCGTCCTAGGCCGTTGAACGCAGCGACTCCCCGTTCGCTCCAGATCATCTCCACATGTGGGAGATTAAAAGTTGTTAAAAACTTTTTAATAGCATTTTTGGTTTTGCCGTGGCAACGCCATGAATTCCGCGTCCGTTTTCGCCGCTCGCCGCCGTGTTCAAACAGTCATAACTCACACATACTTTGGCCGATTTGAACAAAATTTTAACCGTTGGTCGAGTCGTCGACCCCGGATGTTTTGATATAGGAAATTTGAAAATTGCCGCAATAGCGCCCCCTGCAGAGCACAAAATAAAAATGAATGGAGCCAAAAATTAAACTTTGTCGTACATGCATGAAATTTGGTACAGACATCCGTCACGTGATCCCGAACAAAAAATATATTGATGCCCCGCCCCTTTTCCCACCGTGTTGCCATGGCAACGACCCAATGTCAACTTTGTCGTAGCCAAACCAAAATTGGTACACTCGTGCGTCATGACTGTCCCAACAAAAAAGTACATTACACGGTTGCTAGGCAACCAACAGGAGGTCGGCCATTTTGGGAAAAAAGGCGCCGAAGGCGCCATTTCTTTTGCCAGCTCTTTTATAAACTCCACCGAGGGTGGCGGCGACATTATAAATAGGTAGGGCGCGGCAGCGCCCCCCGGCTATTGTACATTACATGGTTGCTAGGTGACCAACAGGAGGTCGGCCATTTTGGGACTATCGGCGCCGAAGGCGCCAATCCTTGCCTTTGCTCTTTTATAAACTCCACCGAGGGTGGCAGCGACATTATAAGCAGGTAGGGCGCGGCAGCGCCTCCCGGTTATTGCGGCGGCGTGCGGGAACCGGCGTCAATCGGCCACCGCGGCCCGCGAGGGCCTCCCAATGCCGCTTGCGGCTTTAATTATTATTATTATTTTTCTTCTATCCGTGTTTTTTGGGAATAAATCGCCCAATCTTCGACGAAAACTCCCAATTTTTTGCCCAAAATTAGAAATCACGGCGATACACAGTGTCAAAAAGTTTCGTTACAAAAATCACAAAAATGGCGCGTCAGCGCCCCCTGGAAAATCAAGATTACATTGCGCCTATGGAGAGACACCGAAAAATCTGAAAATTTTAGTTCGTCATAGACGAAAAAAATTCGGCACAGTGATTGGTCACGTGAAGCCAAACAAAAAAACACATTACGCGGTTGCTAGGCAACCAACAGTATGGCGGCCATATTGGCCAGAAGAGGGACTTGGCGCCGAAGGCGCCATTTCATGCCCACGCATTTGAACGAACTCGTCCTAGGCCGTTGAACGCAGCGACTCCCCGTTCGCTCCAGATCATCTCCACATGTGGGAGATCAAAAGTTATTAAAAACTTTTTAATAGCATTTTTGGTTTTGCCGTGGCAACGCCATGAATTTGGCGTCCGTTTTCGCCGCTCGCCGCCGTGTTCAAACAGTCATAACTCACACATACTTTGGCCGATTTGAACAAAATTTTAACCGTTGGTCGAGTCGTCGACCCCGGATGTTTTGATATAGGAAATTTGAAAATTGCCGCAATAGCGCCCCCTGCAGAGCACAAAATAAAAATTAATGGAGCCAAAAATTTAACTTTGTCGTAGATGCATGAAATTTGGTACAGACATCCGTCACGTGATCCCGAACAAAAAATATATTGATGCCCCGCCCCTTTTCCCACCGTGTTGCCATGGCAACGACCCAATGTCAACTTTGTCGTAGCCAAACCAAAATTGGTACACTCGTGCGTGATGACTGTCCCAACAAAAAAGTACATTACACGGTTGCTAGGCAACCAACAGGAGGTCAGCCATTTTGGGAAAAAAGGCGCCGAAGGCGCCATTTCTTTTGCCAGCTCTTTTATAAACTCCACCGAGGGTGGCGGCGACATTATAAATAGGTAGGGCGCGGCAGCGCCCCCCGGCTATTGTAAATTACATGGTTGCTAGGTGACCAACAGGAGGTCGGACATTTTGGGACTATCGGCGCCGAAGGCGCCAATCCTTGCCTTTGCTCTTTTATAAACTCCACCGAGGGTGGCAGCGACATTATAAGCAGGTATGGCGTGGCAGCGCCTCCCGGTTATTGCGGCGGCGTGCGGGAACCGGCGTCAATCGGCCACCGCGGCCCGCGAGGGCCTCCCAATGCCGCTTGCGGCTTTAATTATTATTCTTATTATTTTTCCTCTCCCCCAAAACGCCAGTTTCGGCACTTTCCCACCGACGAAAAGTCCTGAATTTTTGCCCAAAATTCAATTAGGTGAAAAAAAAAGACTTCACATCTCCAAATTGTAAAAATTCAAAAAAATGGCGCGTCAGCGCCCCCTGGAAAAACGACGTTAACATTGCGCCCTATGGCAGGACGCCCCAAAATAAGGATATTAGCGAAAAACATACTTCGTCGTAGACGAAAAAAATTCGGCACAGTGATTGGTCACGTGAAGCCCAACAAAAAAACACATTACGCGGTTGCTAGGCAACCAACAGTATGGCGGCCATATTGGCCCGAAGAGGGACTTGGCGCCGAAGGCGCCATTTCATGCCCACGCATTTGAACGAACTCGTCCTAGGGCTTTTAACGCAGCGACTCCCCGTTCGCTCCAGATCATCTCCACATGTGGGACATCAAAAGTTATTAAAAACTTTTTAATAGGTTTAACGGTGTTGCCGTGGCAACGCCATGAATTTGGCGTTCGTTTTTGGCGCTCGCTGCCGCGTTCAAACAGTCATAACTCGCACATACTTTGGCCGATTTGAGCGAAACTTGAATCGTTGGTCGAGTCGTCGACCCCGGATGTTTTGATATAGGAATTTTGAAAATTGCTGCAATAGCGCCCCCTGCAGAGCACAAAATAAAAATGAATGGAGCCAAAAATTAAACTTTGTCGTAGATGCATGAAATTTGGTACAGACATCCGTCACGTGATCCCGAACAAAAAATATATTGATGCCCCGCCCCTTTTCCCACCGTGTTGCCATGGCAACGACCCAATGTCAACTTTGCCGCAGCCAAACCAAAATTGGTACACGCGTGCGTCTTGACTGTCCGAACAAAAAAGTACATTACATGGTTGCTAGGTGACCAACAGGAGGTCGGCCATTTTGGGAAAAATAAGCGCCGAAGGCGCCATTTCCTTTGCCAGCTCTTTTATAAACTCCACCGAGGGTGGCAGCGACATTATAAGCAGGTAGGGCGCGGCAGCGCCTCCCGGTTATTGCGGCGGCGTGCGGGAACCGGCGTCAATCGGCCACCGCGGCCCGCGAGGGCCTCCCAATGCCGCTTGCGGCTTTAATTATTATTATTTTTCTTCTCCCCCCCTAAATCCACTTTCCCACCGACGAAAAGTCCTGAATTTTTGCACAAAATTCAAGCACGTAAATCTAAGATCTTTCACATTTAGAAAATGTAAAAATTCAAAAAAATGGCGCGTCAGCGCCCCCTGGAAAAACCACGTTAACATTGCGCCCCATGTTAAACACCCCCAAAATGCCGCAAAACCCGAAAAACTTACTTCGTCGTAGACGAAAAAAATTCGGCACAGTGATTGGTCACGTGAAGCCGAACAAAAAAACACATTACGCGGTTGCTAGGCAACCAACAGTATGGCGGCCATATTGGCCCGAAGAGGGACTTGGCGCCGAAGGCGCCATTTCATGCCCACGCATTTGAACGAACTCGTCCTAGGCCGTTGAACGCAGCGACTCCCCGTTCGCTCCAGATCATCTCCACATGTGGGAGATTAAAAGTTGTTAAAAACTTTTTAATAGGATTTTTGGTTTTGCCGTGGCAACGCCATGAATTTGGCGTCCGTTTTCGCCGCTCGCCGCCGTGTTCAAACAGTCATAACTCACACATACTTTGGCCGATTTGAACAAAATTTTAACCGTTGGTCGAGTCGTCGACCCCGGATGTTTTGATATAGGAATTTTGAAAATTGCCGCAATAGCGCCCCCTGCAGAGCACAAAATAAAAATGAATGGAGCCAAAAATTAAACTTTGTCGTAGATGCATGAAATTTGGTACAGACATCCGTCACGTGATCCCGAACAAAAAATATATTGATGCCCCGCCCCTTTTCCCACCGTGTTGCCATGGCAACGACCCAATGTCAACTTTGCCGCAGACACACCAAAATCGGTACAGGCGTGCGTCATGACTGTCCGAACAAAAAAGTACATTACATGGTTGCTAGGTGACCAACAGGAGGTCGGCCATTTTGGGAAAATCAGCGCCGAAGGCACCATTTCTTTTGCCAGCTCTTTTATAAACTTCACCGAGGGTGGCAGCGACATTATGAGCTGGTAGGGCGCGGCAGCGCCCCCCGGTTATTGTAAATTACATGGTTGCTAGGTTACCAACAGGAGGTCGGCCATTTTGGGACAATCGGCGCCGAAGGCGCCATTTCTTGCCTGTGCTCTTTTATAAACTCCACCAAGGGTGGCAGCGACATTATAAGCAGGTAGGGCGCGGCAGCGCCTCCCGGTTATTGCGGCGGCGTGCGGGAACCGGCGTCAATCGGCCACCGCGGCCCGCGAGGGCCTCCCAATGCCGCTTGCGGCTTTAATTTTTCTTATTATTATTATTATTATTTTTCTTCTCCCCCCCTAAATCCACTTTCCCACCGACGAAAAGTCCTGAATTTTTGCACAAAATTCAAGCACGTAAATCTAAGATCTTTCACATTTAGAAAATGTTAAAATTCAAAAAAATGGCGCGTCAGCGCCCCCTGGAAAAACCACGTTAACATTGCGCCCCATGTTAAACACCCCCAAAATGCCGCAAAACCCGAAAAACTTACTTCGTCGTAGACGAAAAAAATTCGGCACAGTGATTGGTCACGTGAAGCCGAACAAAAAAACACATTACGCGGTTGCTAGGCAACCAACAGTATGGCGGCCATATTGGCCCGAAGAGGGACTTGGCGCCGAAGGCGCCATTTCATGCCCACGCATTTGAACGAACTCGTCCTAGGCCGTTGAACGCAGCGACTCCCCGTTCGCTCCAGATCATCTCCACATGTGGGAGATTAAAAGTTGTTAAAAACTTTTTAATAGGATTTTTGGTTTTGCCGTGGCAACGCCATGAATTTGGCGTCCGTTTTCGCCGCTCGCCGCCGTGTTCAAACAGTCATAACTCACACATACTTTGGCCGATTTGAACAAAATTTTAACCGTTGGTCGAGTCGTCGACCCCGGATGTTTTGATATAGGAATTTTGAAAATTGCCGCAATAGCGCCCCCTGCAGAGCACAAAATAAAAATGAATGGAGCCAAAAATTAAACTTTGTCGTAGATGCATGAAATTTGGTACAGACATCCGTCACGTGATCCCGAACAAAAAATATATTGATGCCCCGCCCCTTTTCCCACCGTGTTGCCATGGCAACGACCCAATGTCAACTTTGCCGCAGACACACCAAAATCGGTACAGGCGTGCGTCATGACTGTCCGAACAAAAAAGTACATTACATGGTTGCTAGGTGACCAACAGGAGGTCGGCCATTTTGGGAAAATCAGCGCCGAAGGCACCATTTCTTTTGCCAGCTCTTTTATAAACTTCACCGAGGGTGGCAGCGACATTATGAGCTGGTAGGGCGCGGCAGCGCCCCCCGGTTATTGTAAATTACATGGTTGCTAGGTTACCAACAGGAGGTCGGCCATTTTGGGACAATCGGCGCCGAAGGCGCCATTTCTTGCCTGTGCTCTTTTATAAACTCCACCAAGGGTGGCAGCGACATTATAAGCAGGTAGGGCGCGGCAGCGCCTCCCGGTTATTGCGGCGGCGTGCGGGAACCGGCGTCAATCGGCCACCGCGGCCCGCGAGGGCCTCCCAATGCCGCTTGCGGCTTTAATTATTATTATTATTTTTCTTCTCCCCCCCTAAATCCACTTTCCCACCGACGAAAAGTCCTGAATTTTTGCACAAAATTCAAACACGTAAATCTAAGATCTTTCACATTTAGAAAATGTAAAAATTCAAAAAAATGGCGCGTCAGCGCCCCCTGGAAAAACCACGTTAACATTGCGCCCCATGTTAAACACCCCCAAAATGCCGCAAAACCCGAAAAACTTACTTCGTCGTAGACGAAAAAAATTCGGCACAGTGATTGGTCACGTGAAGCCGAACAAAAAAACACATTACGCGGTTGCTAGGCAACCAACAGTATGGCGGCCATATTGGCCCGAAGAGGGACTTGGCGCCGAAGGCGCCATTTCATGCCCACGCATTTGAACGAACTCGTCCTAGGCCGTTGAACGCAGCGACTCCCCGTTCGCTCCAGATCATCTCCACATGTGGGAGATTAAAAGTTGTTAAAAACTTTTTAATAGGATTTTTGGTTTTGCCGTGGCAACGCCATGAATTTGGCGTCCGTTTTCGCCGCTCGCCGCCGTGTTCAAACAGTCATAACTCACACATACTTTGGCCGATTTGAACAAAATTTTAACCGTTGGTCGAGTCGTCGACCCCGGATGTTTTGATATAGGAATTTTGAAAATTGCCGCAATAGCGCCCCCTGCAGAGCACAAAATAAAAATGAATGGAGCCAAAAATTAAACTTTGTCGTAGATGCATGAAATTTGGTACAGACATCCGTCACGTGATCCCGAACAAAAAATATATTGATGCCCCGCCCCTTTTCCCACCGTGTTGCCATGGCAACGACCCAATGTCAACTTTGCCGCAGACACACCAAAATCGGTACAGGCGTGCGTCATGACTGTCCGAACAAAAAAGTACATTACATGGTTGCTAGGTGACCAACAGGAGGTCGGCCATTTTGGGAAAATCAGCGCCGAAGGCACCATTTCTTTTGCCAGCTCTTTTATAAACTTCACCGAGGGTGGCAGCGACATTATGAGCTGGTAGGGCGCGGCAGCGCCCCCCGGTTATTGTAAATTACATGGTTGCTAGGTTACCAACAGGAGGTCGGCCATTTTGGGACAATCGGCGCCGAAGGCGCCATTTCTTGCCTGTGCTCTTTTATAAACTCCACCAAGGGTGGCAGCGACATTATAAGCAGGTAGGGCGCGGCAGCGCCTCCCGGTTATTGCGGCGGCGTGCGGGAACCGGCGTCAATCGGCCACCGCGGCCCGCGAGGGCCTCCCAATGCCGCTTGCGGCTTTAATTATTATTTTTCTTCTCCGAAAAAAATCCACTTTCCCACTGACGAAAAGTCCTGAATTTTTGCACAAAATTCAAGCACATGAAAAAAACATTTTTCACATTTAGAAAAAAAAAAAAATCTCAAAAATGGCGCGTCAGCGCCCCCTGGAAAATCAAGTTTACATTGCGCCCTATGACAAGACCCGAAAACCCCAAAAATTTGAGTTCGTCGTAGACGAAAAAAATTCGGCACAGTGATTGGTCACGTGAAGCCAAACAAAAAAACACATTACGCGGTTGCTAGGCAACCAACAGTATGGCGGCCATATTGGCCCGAAGAGGGAATTGGCGCCGAAGGCGCCATTTCATGCCCACGCATTTGAACGAACTCGTCCTAGGGCTTTTAACGCAGCGACTCCCCGTTCGCTCCAGATCATCTCCACATGTGGGACATCAAAAGTTATTAAAAACTTTTTAATAGGTTTAACGGTGTTGCCGTGGCAACGCCATGAATTTGGCGTCCGTTTTTGCGGCTCGCCGCCGTGTTCAAACAGTCATAACTCGCACATACTTTGGCCGATTTGAGCGAAACTTGAATCGTTGGTCGAGTCGTCGACCCCGGATGTTCTGATATAGGAAATTTGAAAATTTCCGCAATAGCGCCCCCTGCAGAGCACAAAATAAAAATGAATGAGGACAAAAATTAAACTTTGTCGTAGATTCATGAAATTTGGTACAGACATCCGTCACGTGATCCCGAACAAAAAATATATTGATGCCCCGCCCCTTTTCCCACCGTGTTGCCATGGCAACGACCCAATGTCAACTTTGCCGCAGCAAAACCAAAATCGGTACACACGTGCGTCATGACTGTCCGAACAAAAAAGTACATTACACGGTTGCTAGGTGACCAACAGGAGGTCGGCCATTTTGGGAAAATCGGCGCCGAAGGCGCCATTTCTTTTGCAAGCTCTTTTATAAACTCCACCGAGGGTGGCAGTGAAATTATAAGCAGGTAGGGCGCGGCAGCGCCTCCCGGTTATTGTACATTACATGGTTGCTAGGTGACCAACAGGAGGTCGGCCATTTTGGGACAATCGGCGCCGAAGGCGCCATTACTTGCCTGTGCTCTTTTATAAACTCCACCGAGGGTGGCAGCGACATTATAAGCAGGTAGGGCGCGGCAGCGCCTCCCGGTTATTGCGGCGGCGTGCGGGAACCGGCGTCAATCGGCCACCGCGGCCCGCGAGGGCCTCCCAATGCCGCTTGCGGCTTTAATTATTATTATTATTATTTTTCTTCTCCCCCCCTAAATCCACTTTCCCACCGACGAAAAGTCCTGAATTTTTGCACAAAATTCAAGCACGTAAATCTAAGATCTTTCACATTTAGAAAATGTAAAAATTCAAAAAAATGGCGCGGCAGCGCCCCCTGGAAAAACCACGTTAACATTGCGCCCCATGTTAAACACCCCCAAAATGCCGCAAAACCCGAAAAACTTACTTCGTCGTAGACGAAAAAAATTCGGCACAGTGATTGGTCACGTGAAGCCGAACAAAAAAACACATTACGCGGTTGCTAGGCAACCAACAGTATGGCGGCCATATTGGCCCGAAGAGGGACTTGGCGCCGAAGGCGCCATTTCATGCCCACGCATTTGAACGAACTCGTCCTAGGCCGTTGAACGCAGCGACTCCCCGTTCGCTCCAGATCATCTCCACATGTGGGAGATTAAAAGTTGTTAAAAACTTTTTAATAGGATTTTTGGTTTTGCCGTGGCAACGCCATGAATTTGGCGTCCGTTTTCGCCGCTCGCCGCCGTGTTCAAACAGTCATAACTCACACATACTTTGGCCGATTTGAACAAAATTTTAACCGTTGGTCGAGTCGTCGACCCCGGATGTTTTGATATAGGAATTTTGAAAATTGCCGCAATAGCGCCCCCTGCAGAGCACAAAATAAAAATGAATGGAGCCAAAAATTAAACTTTGTCGTAGATGCATGAAATTTGGTACAGACATCCGTCACGTGATCCCGAACAAAAAATATATTGATGCCCCGCCCCTTTTCCCACCGTGTTGCCATGGCAACGACCCAATGTCAACTTTGCCGCAGACACACCAAAATCGGTACAGGCGTGCGTCATGACTGTCCGAACAAAAAAGTACATTACATGGTTGCTAGGTGACCAACAGGAGGTCGGCCATTTTGGGAAAATCAGCGCCGAAGGCACCATTTCTTTTGCCAGCTCTTTTATAAACTTCACCGAGGGTGGCAGCGACATTATGAGCTGGTAGGGCGCGGCAGCGCCCCCCGGTTATTGTAAATTACATGGTTGCTAGGTTACCAACAGGAGGTCGGCCATTTTGGGACAATCGGCGCCGAAGGCGCCATTTCTTGCCTGTGCTCTTTTATAAACTCCACCAAGGGTGGCAGCGACATTATAAGCAGGTAGGGCGCGGCAGCGCCTCCCGGTTATTGCGGCGGCGTGCGGGAACCGGCGTCAATCGGCCACCGCGGCCCGCGAGGGCCTCCCAATGCCGCTTGCGGCTTTAATTATTATTATTTTTCTTCTCCCCCCCTAAATCCACTTTCCCACCGACGAAAAGTCCTGAATTTTTGCACAAAATTCAAGCACGTAAATCTAAGATCTTTCACATTTAGAAAATGTAAAAATTCAAAAAAATGGCGCGGCAGCGCCCCCTGGAAAAACCACGTTAACATTGCGCCCCATGTTAAACACCCCCAAAATGCCGCAAAACCCGAAAAACTTACTTCGTCGTAGACGAAAAAAATTCGGCACAGTGATTGGTCACGTGAAGCCGAACAAAAAAACACATTACGCGGTTGCTAGGCAACCAACAGTATGGCGGCCATATTGGCCCGAAGAGGGACTTGGCGCCGAAGGCGCCATTTCATGCCCACGCATTTGAACGAACTCGTCCTAGGCCGTTGAACGCAGCGACTCCCCGTTCGCTCCAGATCATCTCCACATGTGGGAGATTAAAAGTTGTTAAAAACTTTTTAATAGGATTTTTTGTTTTGCCGTGGCAACGCCATGAATTTGGCGTCCGTTTTCGCCGCTCGCCGCCGTGTTCAAACAGTCATAACTCACACATACTTTGGCCGATTTGAACAAAATTTTAACCGTTGGTCGAGTCGTCGACCCCGGATGTTTTGATATAGGAATTTTGAAAATTGCCGCAATAGCGCCCCCTGCAGAGCACAAAATACAAATGAATGGAGCCAAAAATTAAACTTTGTCGTAGATGCATGAAATTTGGTACAGACATCCGTCACGTGATCCCGAACAAAAAATATATTGATGCCCCGCCCCTTTTCCCACCGTGTTGCCATGGCAACGACCCAATGTCAACTTTGCCGCAGACACACCAAAATCGGTACAGGCGTGCGTCATGACTGTCCGAACAAAAAAGTACATTACATGGTTGCTAGGTGACCAACAGGAGGTCGGCCATTTTGGGAAAATCAGCGCCGAAGGCACCATTTCTTTTGCCAGCTCTTTTATAAACTTCACCGAGGGTGGCAGCGACATTATGAGCTGGTAGGGCGCGGCAGCGCCCCCCGGTTATTGTAAATTACATGGTTGCTAGGTTACCAACAGGAGGTCGGCCATTTTGGGACAATCGGCGCCGAAGGCGCCATTTCTTGCCTGTGCTCTTTTATAAACTCCACCAAGGGTGGCAGCGACATTATAAGCAGGTAGGGCGCGGCAGCGCCTCCCGGTTATTGCGGCGGCGTGCGGGAACCGGCGTCAATCGGCCACCGCGGCCCGCGAGGGCCTCCCAATGCCGCTTGCGGCTTTAATTATTATTATTATTTTTCTTCTCCGAAAAAAGTCCACTTTCCCACTGACGAAAAGTCCTGAATTTTTGCACAAAATTCAAGCACATGAAAAAAACATTTTTCACATTTAGAAAAAAAAAAAAATCTCAAAGATGGCGCGTCAGCGCCCCCTGGAAAATCAAGTTTACATTGCGCCCTATGACAAGACCCGAAAACCCCGAAAATTTTAGTTTGACGTAGACGAAAAAAATTCGGCACAGTTATTGGTCACGTGAAGCCAAACAAAAAAACACATTACGCGGTTGCTAGGCAACCAACAGTATGGCGGCCATATTGGCCAGAAGAGGGAATTGGCGCCGAAGGCGCCATTTCATGCCCTCGCATTTGAACGAACTCGTCCTAGGCCGTTGAACGCAGCGACTCCCCGTTCGCTCCAGATCATCTCCACATGTGGGACATCAAAAGTTATTAAAAACTTTTTAATAGGATTTTTGGTTTTGCCGTGGCAACGCCATGAATTTGGCGTCCGTTTTCGCCGCTCGCCGCCGCGTTCAAACAGTCATAACTCGCACATACTTTGGCCGATTTGAGCGAAACTTGAATCGTTGGTCGAGTCGTTGACCCCGGATGTTTTGATATAGGAATTTTGAAAATTGCCGCAATAGCGCCCCCTGCAGAGCACAAAATAAAAATGAATGGAGCCAAAAATTAAACTTTGCCGTAGATGCATGAAATTTGGTACAGACATCCGTCACGTGATCCCGAACAAAAAATATATTGATGCCCCGCCCCTTTTTCCATCGTGTTGCCATGGCAACGGCCCAATGTCAACTTTGCCGCAGCCAAACCAAAATTGGTACACGCGTGCGTCATGACTGTCCGAACAAAAAAGTACATTACATGGTTGCTAGGTGACCAACAGGAGGTCGGCCATTTTGGGAAAAATCAGCGCCGAAGGCGCCATTTCTTTTGCCAGCTCTTTTATAAACTCCACGGAGGGTGGCAGCGACATTATAAGCAGGTAGGGCGCGGCAGCGCCTCCCGGTTATTGCGGCGGCGTGCGGGAACCGGCGTCAATCGGCCACCGCGGCCCGCGAGGGCCTCCCAATGCCGCTTGCGGCTTTAATTAGGCCCGAGCGGACCTGGCAGGTCTCGGGCCTCTTGTAATTGTACAAGCAGTGCGCGGAGCGCACTAAAGAAAGACGTGCGCGTAGCGCACGTCCCACGGGAAAAGAGCGCGGAGCGCTCAAAACCCATGTATGAGACAGTAATCAGGGGACTCCCGGCACCAACACCTGTCCGATGATATAGGCGTGTGCCGCGAAAGCGGCACATTTGTTGCTGCTCGTAAAAAAAAAAGGTGAAAACCACAGTGAAGGCGCAACATGGACAAGAAAGTGGTCGATGACGAGCGAAGCTCGTCATCGACCATGGCCACTCACCAAAGCCCAAAACACTGATACAGTGACTCAGGGCATCGAGCCCTATCCGGTGATATAAGTGTTTGCCGCGAAAGCGGCACATTTGTTCTTGTACTCACAAAAATACGGAAAAAAAAACGGGTAGAGAAACATTGAGAAAGAAGAGGTAAAAGACGAGCGCAACGCGCTCGTATTGGATAATAAACCTTACGGGTGGATTACTGGACGTGAGACCTTTCCGAAAATATAAGGTTGGCCGCCGGAGGCGGCGCTATATTGTTATTGTATGGGTTTTTCTTATTCTTATTATTATTTTTCTTCTATCCGTGTTTTTTTGGAATAAATCGCCCAAACTTTGACGAAAACTCCCCATTTTTTGCCCAAAATTAGAAATCACGGCGATACACAGTGTCAAAAAGTTTCGTTAAAAAAATCACAAAAATGGCGCGTCAGCGCCCCCTGGAAAATCAAGATTACATTGCGCCTATGGAGAGACACCGAAAAATCTGAAAATTTTAGTTCGTCGTAGACGAAAAAAATTCGGCACAGTGATTGGTCACGTGAAGCCCAACAAAAAAACACATTACGCGGTTGCTAGGCAACCAACAGTATGGCGGCCATATTGGCCCGAAGAGGGACTTGGCGCCGAAGGCGCCATTTCATGCCCACGCATTTGAACGAACTCGTCCTAGGGCTTTTAACGCAGCGACTCCCCGTTCGCTCCAGATCATCTCCACATGTGGGAGATTAAAAGTTATTAAAAACTTTTTAATAGGATTTTTGGTTTTGCCGTGGCAACGCCATGAATTTGGCGTCCGTTTTCGCCGCTCGCCGCCGTGTTCAAACAGCCGTAACTCACACATACTTTGGCCGATTTGAACAAAAATTGAATCGTTGGTTGAGTCGTCGACCCCGGATGTTCTGATATAGGAATTTTGAAAATTGCCGCAATAGCGCCCCCTGCAGAGCACAAAATAAAAATGAATGGAGCCAAAAATTAAACTTTGTCGTAGATGCATGAAATTTGGTACAGACATTCGTCACGTGATCCCGAACAAAAAATATATTGATGCCCCGCCCCTTTTCCCACCGTGTTGCCATGGCAACGACCCAATGTCAACTTTGCCGCAGCCTAACCAAAATCGGTACACGCGTGCGTCATGACTGTCCGAACAAAAAAGTACATTACACGGTTGCTAGGTGACCAACAGGAGGTCGGCCATTTTGGGAAAATCAGCGCCGAAGGCGCCATTTCTTGCCTGTGCTCTTTTATAAACTCCACCGAGGGTGGCAGCGACATTATACGCAGGTAGGGCGCGGCAGCGCCTCCCGGTTATTGCGGCGGCGTGCGGGAACCGGCGTCAATCGGCCACCGCGGCCCGCGAGGGCCTCCCAATGCCGCTTGCGGCTTTAATTATTATTATTAGGCCCGAGCGGACCTGGCAGGTCTCGGGCCTCTTGTAATTGTACAAGCAGTGCGCGGAGCGCACTAAAGAAAGACGTGCGCGTAGCGCACGTCCCACGGGAAAAGAGCGCGGAGCGCTCAAAACCCATGTATGAGACAGTAATCAGGGGACTCCCGGCACCAACACCTGTCCGATGATATAGGCGTGTGCCGCGAAAGCGGCACATTTGTTGCTGCTCGTAAAAAAAAAAGGTGAAAACCACAGTGAAGGCGCAACATGGACAAGAAAGTGGTCGATGACGAGCGAAGCTCGTCATCGACCATGGCCACTCACCAAAGCCCAAAACACTGATACAGTGACTCAGGGCATCGAGCCCTATCCGGTGATATAAGTGTTTGCCGCGAAAGCGGCACATTTGTTCTTGTACTCACAAAAATACGGAAAAAAAAACGGGTAGAGAAACATTGAGAAAGAAGAGGTAAAAGACGAGCGCAACGCGCTCGTATTGGATAATAAACCTTACGGGTGGATTACTGGACGTGAGACCTTTCCGAAAATATAAGGTTGGCCGCCGGAGGCGGCGCTATATTGTTATTGTATGGGTTTTTCTTATTCTTATTATTATTTTTCTTCTATCCGTGTTTTTTTGGAATAAATCGCCCAAACTTTGACGAAAACTCCCCATTTTTTGCCCAAAATTAGAAATCACGGCGATACACAGTGTCAAAAAGTTTCGTTAAAAAAATCACAAAAATGGCGCGTCAGCGCCCCCTGGAAAATCAAGATTACATTGCGCCTATGGAGAGACACCGAAAAATCTGAAAATTTTAGTTCGTCGTAGACGAAAAAAATTCGGCACAGTGATTGGTCACGTGAAGCCCAACAAAAAAACACATTACGCGGTTGCTAGGCAACCAACAGTATGGCGGCCATATTGGCCCGAAGAGGGACTTGGCGCCGAAGGCGCCATTTCATGCCCACGCATTTGAACGAACTCGTCCTAGGGCTTTTAACGCAGCGACTCCCCGTTCGCTCCAGATCATCTCCACATGTGGGAGATTAAAAGTTATTAAAAACTTTTTAATAGGATTTTTGGTTTTGCCGTGGCAACGCCATGAATTTGGCGTCCGTTTTCGCCGCTCGCCGCCGTGTTCAAACAGCCGTAACTCACACATACTTTGGCCGATTTGAACAAAAATTGAATCGTTGGTTGAGTCGTCGACCCCGGATGTTCTGATATAGGAATTTTGAAAATTGCCGCAATAGCGCCCCCTGCAGAGCACAAAATAAAAATGAATGGAGCCAAAAATTAAACTTTGTCGTAGATGCATGAAATTTGGTACAGACATTCGTCACGTGATCCCGAACAAAAAATATATTGATGCCCCGCCCCTTTTCCCACCGTGTTGCCATGGCAACGACCCAATGTCAACTTTGCCGCAGCCTAACCAAAATCGGTACACGCGTGCGTCATGACTGTCCGAACTAAAAAGTACATTACACGGTTGCTAGGTGACCAACAGGAGGTCGGCCATTTTGGGAAAATCAGCGCCGAAGGCGCCATTTCTTGCCTGTGCTCTTTTATAAACTCCACCGAGGGTGGCAGCGACATTATACGCAGGTAGGGCGCGGCAGCGCCTCCCGGTTATTGCGGCGGCGTGCGGGAACCGGCGTCAATCGGCCACCGCGGCCCGCGAGGGCCTCCCAATGCCGCTTGCGGCTTTAATTATTATTATTATTTTTATTCTCCGAAAAAAGTCCACTTTCCCACCGACGAAAAGTCCTGAATTTTTGCACAAAATTCAAGCACGTGAAAAAAACATTCTTCACATTTAGAAAATATAAAAAATCTCAAATATGGCGCGTCAGCGCCCCCTGGAAAATCACGTTTACATTGCGCCCTATGACAAGACCCGAAAAACCCGCAAATTTTAGTTCGTCGTAGACGAAAAAAATTCGGCACAGTGATTGGTCACGTGAAGCCCAACAAAAAAACACATTACGCGGTTGCTAGGCAACCAACAGTATGGCGGCCATATTGGCCCGAAGAGGGAATTGGCGCCGAAGGCGCCATTTCATGCCCACGCATTTGAACGAACTCGTCCTAGGCCGTTGAACGCAGCGACTCCCCGTTCGCTCCAGATCATCTCCACATGTGGGAGATTAAAAGTTATTAAAAACTTTTTAATAGGTTTAACGGTGTTGCCGTGGCAACGCCATGAATTTGGCGTCCGTTTTCGCCGCTCGCCGCCGTGTTCAAACAGCCGTAACTCACACATACTTTGGCCGATTTGAACAAAACTTGAATCGTTGGTCGAGTCGTCGACCCCGGATGTTTTGATATAGGAATTTTGAAAATTGCCGCAATAGCGCCCCCTGCAGAGCACAAAATAAAAATGAATGGAGCCAAAAATTAAACTTTGTCGTAGATGCATGAAATTTGGTACAGACATCCGTCACGTGATCCCAAATAAAAAATATATTGATGCCCCGCCCCTTTTCCCACCGTGTTGCCATGGCAACGACCCAATGTCAACTTTGCCGCAGCCAAACCAAAATTGGTACACGCGTGCGTCATGACTGTCCGAACAAAAAAGTACATTACATGGTTGCTAGGTGACCAACAGGAGGTCGGCCATTTTGGGAAAATCTGCGCCGAAGGCGCCATTTCTTGCCTATGCTCTTTTATAAACTCCATCGAGGGTGGCAGCGACATTATAAGCAGGTAGGGCGCGGCAGCGCCTCCCGGTTATTGCGGCGGCGTGCGGGAACCGGCGTCAATCGGCCACCGCGGCCCGCGAGGGCCTCCCAATGCCGCTTGCGGCTTTAATTAGGCCCGAGCGGACCTGGCAGGTCTCGGGCCTCTTGTAATTGTACAAGCAGTGCGCGGAGCGCACTGAAGAAAGACGTGCGCGTAGCGCACGTCCCACGGGAAAAGAGCGCGGAGCGCTCAAAACCCATGTATGAGACAGTAATCAGGGGACTCCCGGCACCAACACCTGTCCGATGATATAGGCGTGTGCCGCGAAAGCGGCACATTTGTTGCTGCTTTTTAAAAAAAAAAAGGTGAAAACCACAGTGAAGGCGCAACATGGACAAGAAAGTGGTCGATGACGAGCGAAGCTCGTCATCGACCAAGGCCACTCACCAAAGCCCAAAACACTGATACAGTGACTCGGGGCATCGAGCCCTATCTGGTGATATAAGTATTTGCCGCGAAAGCGGCAAATTTGTTCTTGTACTCACAAAAATACGCAAAAAAAATCCCATAGAGAAACATTGACAAAGAAGAGGTAAAATACGAGCGCAACGCGCTCGTATTTGATAATAAACCTTACGGGTGGATTACTGGACGTGAGACCTTTCCGAATATATAAGGTTGGCCGCCGGAGGCGGCGCTATATTGTTATTGTACTGGTTTTTCTTATTATTATTATTATTATTTTTCTTCTCCCCCCCTAAATCCACTTTCCCACCGACGAAAAGTCCTGAATTTTTGCACAAAATTCAAGCACGTAAATCTAAGATCTTTCACATTTAGAAAATGTTAAAATTCAAAAAAATGGCGCGTCAGCGCCCCCTGGAAAAACCACGTTAACATTGCGCCCCATGTTAAACACCCCCAAAATGCCGCAAAACCCGAAAAACTTACTTCGTCGTAGACGAAAAAAATTCGGCACAGTGATTGGTCACGTGAAGCCGAACAAAAAAACACATTACGCGGTTGCTAGGCAACCAACAGTATGGCGGCCATATTGGCCCGAAGAGGGACTTGGCGCCGAAGGCGCCATTTCATGCCCACGCATTTGAACGAACTCGTCCTAGGCCGTTGAACGCAGCGACTCCCCGTTCGCTCCAGATCATCTCCACATGTGGGAGATTAAAAGTTGTTAAAAACTTTTTAATAGGATTTTTGGTTTTGCCGTGGCAACGCCATGAATTTGGCGTCCGTTTTCGCCGCTCGCCGCCGTGTTCAAACAGTCATAACTCACACATACTTTGGCCGATTTGAACAAAATTTTAACCGTTGGTCGAGTCGTCGACCCCGGATGTTTTGATATAGGAATTTTGAAAATTGCCGCAATAGCGCCCCCTGCAGAGCACAAAATAAAAATGAATGGAGCCAAAAATTAAACTTTGTCGTAGATGCATGAAATTTGGTACAGACATCCGTCACGTGATCCCGAACAAAAAATATATTGATGCCCCGCCCCTTTTCCCACCGTGTTGCCATGGCAACGACCCAATGTCAACTTTGCCGCAGACACACCAAAATCGGTACAGGCGTGCGTCATGACTGTCCGAACAAAAAAGTACATTACATGGTTGCTAGGTGACCAACAGGAGGTCGGCCATTTTGGGAAAATCAGCGCCGAAGGCACCATTTCTTTTGCCAGCTCTTTTATAAACTTCACCGAGGGTGGCAGCGACATTATGAGCTGGTAGGGCGCGGCAGCGCCCCCCGGTTATTGTAAATTACATGGTTGCTAGGTTACCAACAGGAGGTCGGCCATTTTGGGACAATCGGCGCCGAAGGCGCCATTTCTTGCCTGTGCTCTTTTATAAACTCCACCAAGGGTGGCAGCGACATTATAAGCAGGTAGGGCGCGGCAGCGCCTCCCGGTTATTGCGGCGGCGTGCGGGAACCGGCGTCAATCGGCCACCGCGGCCCGCGAGGGCCTCCCAATGCCGCTTGCGGCTTTAATTATTATTATTATTTTTCTTCTCCGAAAAAAGTCCACTTTCCCACTGACGAAAAGTCCTGAATTTTTGCACAAAATTCAAGCACATGAAAAAAACATTTTTCACATTTAGAAAAAAAAAAAAATCTCAAAGATGGCGCGTCAGCGCCCCCTGGAAAATCAAGTTTACATTGCGCCCTATGACAAGACCCGAAAACCCCGAAAATTTTAGTTTGACGTAGACGAAAAAAAATCGGCACAGTTATTGGTCACGTGAAGCCAAACAAAAAAACACATTACGCGGTTGCTAGGCAACCAACAGTATGGCGGCCATATTGGCCAGAAGAGGGAATTGGCGCCGAAGGCGCCATTTCATGCCCTCGCATTTGAACGAACTCGTCCTAGGCCGTTGAACGCAGCGACTCCCCGTTCGCTCCAGATCATCTCCACATGTGGGACATCAAAAGTTATTAAAAACTTTTTAATAGGATTTTTGGTTTTGCCGTGGCAACGCCATGAATTTGGCGTCCGTTTTCGCCGCTCGCCGCCGCGTTCAAACAGTCATAACTCGCACATACTTTGGCCGATTTGAGCGAAACTTGAATCGTTGGTCGAGTCGTTGACCCCGGATGTTTTGATATAGGAATTTTGAAAATTGCCGCAATAGCGCCCCCTGCAGAGCACAAAATAAAAATGAATGGAGCCAAAAATTAAACTTTGCCGTAGATGCATGAAATTTGGTACAGACATCCGTCACGTGATCCCGAACAAAAAATATATTGATGCCCCGCCCCTTTTCCCACCGTGTTGCCATGGCAATGACCCAATGTCAACTTTGTCGTAGCCAAACCAAAATTGGTACACTCGTGCGTCATGACTGTCCCAACAAAAAAGTACATTACACGGTTGCTAGGCAACCAACAGGAGGTCGGCCATTTTGGGAAAAAAGGCGCCGAAGGCGCCATTTCTTTTGCCAGCTCTTTTATAAACTCCACCGAGGGTGGCGGCGACATTATAAGCAGGTAGGGCGCGGCAGCGCCTCCCGGTTATTGCGGCGGCGTGCGGGAACCGGCGTCAATCGGCCACCGCGGCCCGCGAGGGCCTCCCAATGCCGCTTGCGGCTTTAATTGATTGACTGCGGAACTTTCCGCAGTCAATAATTGGTTTTCATGTTCTTTATTGATTGACTGCGGAACTTTCCGCAGTCAATAATTGGTTTTCATGTTCTTTATCTTTTATTATTATTAAACTATTTTTTTCCAGTTTTTCAACAGCTTTCAACTCTTTCACAGTTTCAGATATTTCCACAAGTTATACATCAAAACGTTCCACATGTTTGAGAGAATTCTGCTATTACTTTTGGGAATTCTACAATTCACGGTTTTTCCACAATCGGCCAAAAATCGGTCGATTTTTCCCATTGACTTATAATGGGGCTTCCACAAATTCATAGTTTTCAGCATTTTTTTCCACATTTTCTGCAATTTCTGCAGTTTGTACATGTTCAGCTTCCACAACTTGTCAGTTTTCAGAAAAAATTCGAGTTCTGCAGTTTTCCATTTTTTTTCTACGGGCTTGGGAATTCTGCCATTCATTTGCATTGAGAATTCTGCCATTCATTTTAATAGGCCCATGCATTTTAATAGGACTTCAGGTCTTTCAGACATTTCAACAGTTTGAAGGATTCAACAGTTTCAAGGATTCAGCAGTTTCAAGGATTCATCAGTTTCAAGGATTCAACAGTTTCAAGGACTTCAGCAGTTTCAAGGATTCAACAGTTTCAAGGATTCAGCAGTTTCAAGGATTCATCAGTTTCAAGGATTCAACAGTTTCAAGGACTTCAGCAGTTTCAAGGATTCAACAGTTTCAAGGACTTCAACAGTTTCAAGGATTCAACAGTTTCAAGGACTTCAACAGTTTCAAGGATTCAACAGTTTCAAGGACTTCAACAGTTTCAAGGATTCAACAGTTTCAAGGACTTCAACAGTTTCAAGGACTTCAACAGTTTCAAGGATTCAACGGTTTCAAGGACTTCAGCAGTTTCAAGGATTCAGCAGTTTCAAGGATTCAGCAGTTTCAAGGATTCAACAGTTTCAAGGACTTCAGCAGTTTGAAGGATTCAACAGTTTCAAGGATTCAACAGTTTCAAGGACTTCAGCAGTTTCAAGGATTCAGCAGTTTCAAGGATTCAGCAGTTTCAAGGATTCAACAGTTTCAAGGACTTCAGCAGTTTCAAGGACTTCAGCAGTTTCAAGGACTTCAGCAGTTTCAAGGACAGTCAATCTCCATGGCGTCAGCCATGGAGATTGACATTCAGCAGTTTCAAGGTTTCAACAGTTTCAAGTTTTCCAGGAGTTTCAAGGTTTCCAGGAGTTTCAAGGACTTCAGTGCAATAATGCAACTTAATAGGGTTTTTTACATGTAAACCAGTATAAACCAGTATAATGGAACCTAATAGGGTTTTTTACATGTAAACCAGTATAAACCAGTATAATGGAACCTAATAGGGTTTTTTACACGTAAACCAGTATAAACCAGTATAATGCAACTTAATAGGGATTTTTCCATGTAAACCAGTATAATGCAACTTAATGGGGGTTTTTACATGTAAACCAGTATAATGCAACTTAATAGGGATGTTTACATGTAAACCAGTATAAACCAGTATAATGGAACCTAATAGGGATGTTTACATGTAAACCAGTATAAACCAGTATAATACAACCTAATAGGGATTTTTACATGTAAACCAGTATAATGGAACCTAATAGGGTTTTTTACATGTAAACCAGTATAATGCAACTTCATAGGGATTTTTACATGTAAACCAGTATAATGCAACTTAATAGGGATTTTTCCATGTAAACCAGTATAATGCAACTTAATAGGGATTTTTCCATGTAAACCAGTATAATGCAACTTAATAGGGATTTTTCCATGTAAACCAGTATAATGCAACTTAATAGGGGTTTTTACATGTAAACCAGTATAATGCAACTTAATAGGGGTTTTTACATGTAAACCAGTATAATGCAACCTAATAGGTTTTTTTTACATGTTAACCAGTATAATGCAACTTCATAGGGATTTTTACATGTAAACCAGTATAAACCAGTATAATGGAACCTAATAGGGTTTTTTACATGTAAACCAGTATAATGACACTTAATAGGGATGTTTACATGTAAACCAGTATAATGCAACCTAATAGGGTTTTTTACATGTAAACCAGTATAATGCAACTTAATAGGGATTTTTACATGTAAACCAGTATAAACCAGTATAATGCAACCTAATAGTTTTTTTTTACATGTTAACCAGTATAATGCAACTTAATAGGGATGTTTACATGTAAACCAGTATAAACCAGTATAATGCAACCTAATAGGGATTTTTATATGTAAACCAGTATAAACCAGTATAATGCAACTTCATAGGGATTTTTGTGGAGCTTGATAAACATGCAAACTTAAAAAAAAAAAAAAAAAAAAAAAAAAAAAAGGTGCAACTAAATGTCCAACTATAAACTAGGCGTACTACTACTGCCGCCTTTAATGCCACTTCTACTATTGATCAGTGTAGTAGTAGTAGAAGTGTGTTAGTAGAAATAAATTACAGCCAGAGATGTGTTTTATATTTGTCAGGTATTTAAAATGTCCCACGTTCCCCAAACGCAGCTTAGCCCACACCAGCTTCTGCGCGTGCTTAGTCTGTCTTTCCGGTTCTAGCTGGTTCAAGGTGAGGACGGTGCTTTTTTCTCCTAATTGTTCACATTTTGTTTTCGACTTAAACGTGTCGAATATTTGGTCAATATGTTGGGAATGTACTCTTCTTTGGAGTGTGTGTGTGTTGGCTGATAAAACGTAAGCATTTTGCTTTTTACTTTTTATCAATTGCTTTCTCAAGTGAATTACCGAACGTTAGCTTAGCGTTAGCACTTTGCGCTCCACATATCAGTAAGGTAAGCTTCTAGAAAATGTCGTTTCCGCTGTTGACATCCAGCATTGTGTATGTTGGTTAAAATATAGTGCAAATATGAATAAACATGTCGTTGTGTGTTTGGCTGTTTTTAGTGGCACATTGAAGGCAAAAGCCTGAATGGTTAAAATTGTTACCAGGCGCCATCTTCGGAGCTGTTGGCATACATTTCCATTGACTAACATTAGCTAAAAACAGTATAAAAAGTGTGGAACAACTCCTTTAGCTGCTGAGTTACTGCTGGTAAATACATATTACACACTGTGGTGTCCAAGTGTTTTAATGTGAACAATAACTCCAGTAATTTAATTTTTAAAATCTCCTTTAGTTTACAATTGCTGCTAATCCCATAATGCTTAGCGATATGCTAGCTGACTACCTTTTGAAAAAGTGACCATCAAAATAGGCTTGTCTTGAAATGCAGTTTACATTTGTTAACCATTTTATGTTTTTAATGTACAATTTTACATTTTAATGTACATTTGTATTTAAATTGACATGCTTACCTCTTTGCAATGTACTCAATGTTCCCAACCCCACCCTCAATCGCTGCTTTTGTTAATTACTTAATTGGAAATGCGTACTTTACAAATCTTTTTTTTTTTTTTTTTATGTGACACTGGGCAGGGCCAATGTGATGTATTTTACCATATCTGCTGTGGGCTGATAATGGCTGATCGAAATGCAGATATCTTCCAAATCTAAAGTAATAAAAATGTCTCTTTCCACAGTTCTCAGTGAAGCAGAGAAACATCCTGGTGAACATCGGTCACAAGTTTGCAGCCTCCACTCAGAGGAAACCTGAATAGGGTCAATCGCAACACAGTGACCCCGCCCCGGAACAAGTTCGACAGACCGTCCCTAGTGGTGAGGCGTGCAGAGGGAATCTACCAGAATTTCATGCTGTGAGTGGCTAAACATTTGCTTTCTCATAATGTCAAAAATATTTTTTTTTTGAACCATTAGTCATTTGCTTCATCATCTGATCCAGCGCTGTAACCCAGTCTGTGATTTGTGTTTGCTGCAGCTGCCCGGACACAAAGCGGTGGTGGTTTCTCTGAACGACAACAGTGACCAGGACTCGGGCCGCACTCAGAGCACCTTCGAGGACTGGAGTTTGTGATCAAAGAGGCCAGACGCAGTGTGGAGGTGAGGCTCCAGCCTATAGGCCAGTGTAACGCTTCATTTGAAAGCTAAGAGCTACAAAACTGATTTAAGATGATCAGAGTTAACTGAGAATAAACACGAGTTGGACTGCTTGATATATACCCAACGTATTTTTTCTTTAGCCAAATCCTTTGTGTTTCTATAGGAGAGGACGCACTGTGGAGGTGAGGCTGTTTGCGTTTCCAGGTTTCAACAGTTTCAAGGATTTTAGGAGTTTCAAGGATTTCAGGAGTTTCCAGGATTTAGGAGTTTCAAGGATTTCAGGCGTTTCCAGGTTTCAACAGTTTCAAGGATTTTAGGAGTTTCAAGGATTTCAGGAGTTTCAAGGATTTAGGAGTTTCAAGGATTTCAGGAGTTTCAAGGATTTAGGAGTTTCAAGGATTTTAGGAGTTTCAAGGTTTCAACAGTTTCAAGGATATCAGGAGCTTCAAATACTTCAGGAGTTTATAAGATGTTTCAAGTATTTTAACAGTTTCAAGGATTTCAAGGATTTTTCAGGTAAATTCCACATTAGATCTGTTCCGCAGTCAATCGCAATGGCTTCAGCCATTGCAAGTTTCTAGTTATTATTATAGTATTTTTTTCCTGATTTTCTGCAGTTTTCACAGCTTTCACAGTTTCAGCGATTTCCACAAGTTATACATCAAACGTTCCGCATGTTTGCAGGAATCCTGCTATTACTTTTGGGAATTCAGCGATTTCCGGTTTTTCCGCAATCAGCCGATATTCAACCGATTTTTCCCATTGACTTATAATGGGGCTTCCGCAAATTCATAGTTTTCAGCGATTTTTTCAACTTTTTCTGCAATTTCTGCAGTTTGTACATGTTCAGCTTCCACAACTTGTGAGTTTTCAGAAAAAATTTGAGTTCTGCGGTTTTCCAGTTTTTTTCTACGGGCTTGGGAATTCTGCCATTAATTTGCATTGAGAATTCTTCCATGTATTTTAATAGGACTTCAGGTCTTTCAGACATTTCAGCAGTTTCAAGGACTTCAACAGTTTCAAGGACTTCAACAGTTTCAAGGACTTCAACAGTTTCAAGGATTCAACAGTTTCAAGGACTTCAACAGTTTCAAGGACTTCAACAGTTTCAAGGATTCAACAGTTTCAAGGATTCAACAGTTTCAAGGACTTCAACAGTTTCAAGGTTTCAACAGTTTCAAGGACTTCAGCGGTTTCAAGGACTTCAGCAGTTTCAAGGACTTCAACAGTTTCAAGGATTCAACAGTTTCAAGGACTTCAACAGTTTCAAGGATTTCAACAGTTTCAAGGACTTCAACAGTTTCAAGGATTCAACAGTTTCAAGGATTCAACAGTTTCAAGGTTTCAACAGTTTCAAGGTTTCAACAGTTTCAAGGATTCAACAGTTTCAAGGACTTCAACAGTTTCAAGGACTTCAACAGTTTCAAGGACTTCAACAGTTTCAAGGATTCAACAGTTTCAAGGATTCAACAGTTTCAAGGATTCAACAGTTTCAAGGATTCAACAGTTTCAAGGATTCAACAGTTTCAAGGATTCAACAGTTTCAAGGATTCAACAGTTTCAAGGATTCAACAGTTTCAAGGTTTCAACAGTTTCAAGGACTTCAACAGTTTCAAGGATTCAACAGTTTCAAGGATTCAACAGTTTCAAGGTTTTCAGGAGTTTCATGGACTTCAGCAGTTTTAAGGACAGTCAATCTCCATGGCGTGAGCCATGGAGATTGACCTTCAGCAGTTTCAAGGACTTATACAGTTTCAAGGTTTCAACAGTTTCAAGTTTTCCAGGAGTTTCAAGGTTTCCAGGAGTTTCAAGGACTTCAGTGCAATAATGCAACCTAATAGGGTTTTTTCCATGTAAACCAGTATAAACCAGTATAATGGAACCTAATAGGGTTTTTTCCATGTAAACCAGTATAAACCAGTATAATGCAACCTAATAGGGTTTTTTACATGTAAACCAGTATGATGGAACCTAATAGGGTTTTTTACATGTAAACCAGTATAAACCAGTATAATGGAACCTAATAGGGTTTTTTCCATGTAAACCAGTATAAACCAGTATAATGGAACCTAATAGGGTTTTTTCCATGTAAACCAGTATAAACCAGTATAATGGAACCTAATAGGGTTTTTTCCATGTAAACCAGTATAAACCAGTATAATGGAACCTAATAGGTTTTTTTTCCATGTAAACCAGTATAAACCAGTATAATGCAACCTAATAGGGTTTTTTCCATGTAAACCAGTATAATGGAACCTAATAGGGTTTTTTCCATGTAAACCAGTATAAACCAGTATAATGCAACCTAATAGGGGTTTTTACATGTAAACCAGTATAAACCAGTATAATGGAACCTAATAGGGGTTTTTCCATGTAAACCAGTATAAACCAGTATAATGCAACCTAATAGGGTTTTTTACATGTAAACCAGTATAATGGAACCTAATAGGGTTTTTTACATGTAAACCAGTATAAACCAGTATAATGGAACCTAATAGGGTTTTTTCCATGTAAACCAGTATAAACCAGTATAATGGAACCTAGTAGGGTTTTTTCCATGTAAACCAGTATAAACCAGTATAATGGAACCTAATAGGGTTTTTTTCCATGTAAACCAGTATAAACCAGTATAATGCAACCTAATAGGGTTTTTTACATGTAAACCAGTATAATGGAACCTAATAGGGTTTTTTCCATGTAAACCAGTATAAACCAGTATAATGGAACCTAATAGGGTTTTTTCCATGTAAACCAGTATAAACCAGTATAATGCAACCTAATAGGGTTTTTTACATGTAAACCAGTATAAACCAGTATAATGGAACCTAATAGGGTTTTTTCCATGTAAACCAGTATAAACCAGTATAATGCAACCTAATAGGGTTTTTTACATGTAAACCAGTATGATGGAACCTAATAGGGTTTTTTACATGTAAACCAGTATAAACCAGTATAATGGAACCTAATAGGGTTTTTTCCATGTAAACCAGTATAAACCAGTATAATGGAACCTAATAGGGTTTTTTCCATGTAAACCAGTATAAACCAGTATAATGGAACCTAATAGGGTTTTTTCCATGTAAACCAGTATAAACCAGTATAATGGAACCTAATAGGGTTTTTTTCCATGTAAACCAGTATAAACCAGTATAATGCAACCTAATAGGGTTTTTTCCATGTAAACCAGTATAAACCAGTATAATGGAACCTAATAGGGTTTTTTCCATGTAAACCAGTATAAACCAGTATAATGCAACCTAATAGGGTTTTTTACATGTAAACCAGTATAAACCAGTATAATGGAACCTAATAGGGGTTTTTCCATGTAAACCAGTATAAACCAGTATAATGCAACCTAATAGGGTTTTTTACATGTAAACCAGTATAATGGAACCTAATAGGGTTTTTTCCATGTAAACCAGTATAAACCAGTATAATGGAACCTAATAGGGTTTTTTCCATGTAAACCAGTATAAACCAGTATAATGGAACCTAATAGGGTTTTTTCCATGTAAACCAGTATAATGGAACCTAATAGGTTTTTTTTTCCATGTAAACCAGTATAAACCAGTATAATGCAACCTAATAGGATTTTTTACATGTAAACCAGTATAATGGAACCTAATAGGGGTTTTTCCATGTAAACCAGTATAAACCAGTATAATGGAACCTAATAGGGTTTTTTCCATGTAAACCAGTATAAACCAGTATAATGCAACCTAATAGGGTGTTTTACATGTAAACCAGTATAATGGAACCTAATAGGGTTTTTTCCATGTAAACCAGTATAAACCAGTATAATGGAACCTAATAGGGTTTTTTCCATGTAAACCAGTATAAACCAGTATAATGGAACCTAATAGGGTTTTTTACATGTAAACCAGTATAAACCAGTATAATGCAACCTAATAGGGGTTTTTACATGTAAACCAGTATAATGCAACTTAATAGGGATTTTTACATGTAAACCAGTATAAACCAGTATAATGCAACTTAATAGGGATGTTTACATGTAAACCAGTATAAACCAGTATAATGCAACTTAATAGGGATTTTTACATGTAAACCAGTATAATGCAACTTCATAGAGATTTTTACATGTAAACCAGTATAAACCAGTATAATGGAACCTAATAGGGTTTTTTACATGTAAACCAGTATAAACCAGTATAATGGAACCTAATAGGGGTTTTTACATGTAAACCAGTATAATGGAACCTAATAGGGTTTTTTCCATGTAAACCAGTATAAACCAGTATAATGGAACCTAATAGGGTTTTTTCCATGTAAACCAGTATAAACCAGTATAATGCAACCTAATAGGGGTTTTTACATGTAAACCAGTATAATGGAACCTAATAACGTTTTTTCCATGTAAACCAGTAGAAACCAGTATAATGGAACCTAATAGGGTTTTTTCCATGTAAACCAGTATAAACCAGTATAATGCAACCTAATAGGGGTTTTTACATGTAAACCAGTATAATGGAACCTAATAGGGTTTTTTTACATGTAAACCAGTATAAACCAGTATAATGGAACCTAATAGGGTTTTTTACATGTAAACCAGTATAAACCAGTATAATGCAACCTAATAGGGGTTTTTTACATGTAAACCAGTATGATGGAACCTAATAGGGTTTTTTACATGTAAACCAGTATAATGCAACTTAATAGGGTTTTTTACATGTAAACCAGTATAATGCAACTTAATAGTGGTTTTTACATGTAAACCAGTATAATGCAACTTAATAGGGATTTTTCCATGTAAACCAGTATAATGCAACTTAATAGGGATTTTTCCATGTAAACCAGTATAATGCAACTTAATAGGGTTTTTTCCATGTAAACCAGTATAATGCAACTTAATAGGGTTTTTTACATGTAAACCAGTATAATGCAACTTAATAGGTTTTTTTTACATGTAAACCAGTATAATGCAACTTAATATTGTTTTTTACATGTAAACCAGTATAATGCAACTTAATAGGGTTTTTTACATGTAAACCAGTATAATGCAACTTAATAGGGTTTTTTACATGTAAACCAGTATAATGCAACTTAATAGGGTTTTTTACATGTAAACCAGTATAATGCAACTTAATAGGGTTTTTTACATGTAAACCAGTATAATGCAACTTAATATGGTTTTTTACATGTAAACCAGTATAATGCAACTTAATAGGGATTTTTACATGTAAACCAGTATAATGCAACTTAATAGGGTTTTTTACATGTAAACCAGTATAATGCAACTTAATAGGGTTTTTTACATGTAAACCAGTATAATGCAACTTAATGGGGTATTTTACATGTAAACCAGTATAATGCAACTTAATAGGGGTTTTTACATGTAAACCAGTATAATGCAACTTAATAGGGTTTTTTACATGTAAACCAGTATAATGCAACTTAATAGGGTTTTTTACATGTAAACCAGTATAATGCAACTTAATGGGGTTTTTTACATGTAAACCAGTATAATGCAACTTAATAGGGGTTTTTACATGTAAACCAGTATAATGCAACTTAATAGGGGTTTTTACATGTAAACCAGTATAATGCAACTTAATAGGGGTTTTTACATGTAAACCAGTATAATGCCTTAATAGGGGTTTTTACATGTAAACCAGTATAATGCAACTTAATAGGGTTTTTTACATGTAAACCAGTATAATGCAACTTAATAGGGTTTTTTACATGTAAACCAGTATAATGCAACTTAATAGGGTTTTTTACATGTAAACCAGTATAATGCAACTTAATAGGGGTTTTTACATGTAAACCAGTATAATGCAACTTAATAGGGGTTTTTACATGTAAACCAGTATAATGCAACAGTTTCAAGGACTTCAACAGTTTCAAGGATTTCAACAGTTTCAAGGACTTCAACAGTTTCAAGGATTTAACAGTTTCAATGACTTCAACAGTTTCAAGGATTTCAACAGTTTCAAGGACTTCAACAATTTCAAGGTTTCAACAGTTTCAAGGACTTCAGGAGTTTCAAATATCGATCAAGTATTTTAACAGTTTCAAAGCCTTTTCAAGGATTTCAAGGATTTTTCAGCTAAATTCCACATTAGATCTGTTCCGCAGTCAATCGCAATGGCTTCAGCCATTGCAAGTTTCTAGTTATTATTATTATTGATTGACTGCGGAACTTTCCGCAGTCAATAATTGGTTTTCATGTTCTTTATTGATTGACTGCGGAACTTTCCGCAGTCAATAATTGTTTTTCATGTTCTTTATCTTTTATTGATTGACTGCGGAACTTTCCGCAGTCAATAATTGGTTTTCATGTTCTTTATTATTATTATTGATTGACTGCGGAACTTTCCGCAGTCAATAATTGTTTTTCAAGCTCTTTATTATTGATTGACTGCGGAACTTTCCGCAGTCAATAATTGGTTTTCATGTTCTTTATTATTATTATTATATTTATATCTTTTTCCAGTTTTTTGGCATCTTTCAACTGTTTCACAGTTTCAGCAATTTCAACAAGTTATACATCAAAACGTTCAGCATGTTCACCAGAATTCTGCGATTACTTTTGGGACTTCAGCGATTTCCGGTTTTTCCGCAATCGGACAAAAATCGGTCGATTTTTCCCATTGACTTATAATGGGGCTTCAACAAATTCATAGTTTTCAGCATTTTCTTCAACATTTTTAGCAATTTCTGCAGTCTGTGCATGTTCAGCTTCCACAACTTGTGAGTTTTCAGAAAAAATTTGAGTTCCGCAGTTTTCCAGTTTTTTTCTACGGGCTTGGGAATTCTCCCATTACTTTGCATTGAGAATTCTGCCATGCATTTTAATAGGCCCATGCATTTTAATAGGACTTCAGGTCTTTCAGACATTTCAACAGTTTCAAGGATTCAACAGTTTCAAGGATTCAACAGTTTCAAGGATTCAACAGTTTCAAGGATTCAACAGTTTCAAGGACTTCAGCAGTTTCAAGGACTCAACAGTTTCAAGGACTTCAGCAGTTTCAAGGACTTCAGCAGTTTCAAGGACTTCAGCAGTTTCAAGGATTCAACAGTTTCAAGGTTTTCAGGAGTTTCAAGGACTTCAGCAGTTTTAAGGACAGTCAATCTCCATGGCTGCAGTTTTAAGGACAGTCAATCTCCATGGCGTCAGCCATGGAGATTGACCTTCAGCCGTTTCAAGGGACTTATACAGTTTCAAGGTTTCAACAGTTTCAAGTTTTCCAGGAGTTTCAAGGTTTCCAGGAGTTTCAAGGACTTCAGTGCAATAATGCAACCTAATAGGGATTTTTACATGTAAACCAGTATAAACCAGTATAATGGAACCTAATAGGGTTTTTTCCATGTAAACCAGTATAAACCAGTATAATGCAACCTAATAGGGGTTTTTACATGTAAACCAGTATAAACCAGTATAATGGAACCTAATAGGGTTTTTTCCATGTAAACCAGTATAAACCAGTATAATGCAACCTAATAGGGGTTTTTACATGTAAACCAGTATAAACCAGTATAATGGAACCTAATAGGGTTTTTTCCATGTAAACCAGTATAAAACCAGTATAATGGAACCTAATAGGGTTTTTTCCATGTAAACCAGTATAAACCAGTATAATGCAACCTAATAGGGTTTTTTACATGTAAACCAGTATAATGGAACCTAATAGGGTTTTTTTACATGTAAACCAGTATGATGGAACCTAATAGGGTTTTTTACATGTAAACCAGTATAAACCAGTATAATGGAACCTAATAGGGTTTTTTACATGTAAACCAATATAAACCAGTATAAATGCAACCTAATAGGGTTTTTTACATGTAAACCAGTATAAACCAGTATAATGGAACCTAATAGGGTTTTTTACATGTAAACCAGTATAAACCAGTATAATGGAACCTAATAGGGTTTTTTCCATGTAAACCAGTATAAACCAGTATAATGCAACCTAATAGGGTTTTTTTCCATGTAAACCAGTATAAACCAGTATAATGCAACCTAATAGGGGTTTTTACATGTAAACTAGTATAATGGAACCTAATAGGGTTTTTTTCCATGTAAACCAGTATAAACCAGTATAATGGAACCTAATAGGGTGTTTTTTCCATGTAAACCAGTATAAACCAGTATAATGCAACCTAATAGGGGTTTTTTACATGTAAACCAGTATAATGCAACTTAATAGGGTTTTTTTACATGTAAACCAGTATAATGCAACTTAATAGGGGTTTTTACATGTAAACCAGTATAATGCAACAGTTTCAAGGATTCAACAGTTTCAAGGATTCAACAGTTTCAATGATTCAACAGTTTCAAGGACTTCAACAGTTTCAATGTTTCAACAGTTTCAATGTTTCAACAGTTTCAAGGACTTCAGGAGTTTCAAGGACTTCAACAGTTTCAAGGACTTCAACAGTTTCAAGGTTTCAACAGTTTCAAGGACTTCAACAGTTTCAAGGACTTCAGCAGTTTCAAGGATTCAACAGTTTCAAGGATTCAACAGTTTCAAGGATTCAACAGTTTCAAGGACTTCAACAGTTTTAATGTTTCAACAGTTTCAATGTTTCAACAGTTTTCAATGACTTCAGGAGTTTCAAATATCTATCAAGTATTTTAACAGTTTCAAGGCCTTTTCAAGGATTTCAAGGATTTTTCAGCTAAATTCCACATTAGATCTGTTCCGCAGTCAATCGCAATGGCTTCAGCCATTGCAAGTTTCTAGTTATTATTATATATTATTATTATTATACTTATATCTTTTTCCAGTTTTTTGTCAGCTTTCAACTCTTTCACAGTTTCAGCAATTTCAACAAGTTATACATCAAAACGTTCAGCATGTTCAAGAGAATTCTGCGATTACTTTTGGGACTTCAGCGATTTCCGATTTTTCCGCAATCGGACAAAAATCGGTCGATTTTTCCCATTGACGTATAATGGGGCTTCAACAAATTCATAGTTTTCAGCATTTTCTTCAACATTTTTAGCAATTTCTGCAGTTTGTGCATGTTCAGCTTCCACAACTTGTGAGTTTTCAGAAAAAATTAGAGTTCTGCAGTTTTCCAGTTTTTTTCTACGGGCTTGGGAATTCTGCAATTAATTTGCATTGAGAATTCTGCCATGCATTTTAATAGGACTCCAGGTCTTTCATACATTTCAACAGTTTATGCAATTTCAACAGTTTCAAGGATTCAACAGTTTCAAGGATTCAACAGTTTCAAGGATTCAACAGTTTCAAGGACTCAACAGTTTCAAGGACTTCAGCAGTTTCAAGGATTCAACAGTTTCAAGGACTCAACAGTTTCAAGGACTTCAGCAGTTTCAAGGACTTCAACAGTTTCAAGGACTTCAGCAGTTTCAAGGACTCAGCAGTTTCAAGGACTTCAGCAGTTTCAAGGATTTCAACAGTTTCAAGGATTTCAACAGTTTCAAGGACTTCAACAGTTTCAAGGACTCAACAGTTTCAAGGACTTCAGCAGTTTCAAGGACTTCAGTAGTTTCAAGGACTTCAACAGTTTCAAGGATTCAACAGTTTCAAGGTTTTCAGGAGTTTCATGGACTTCAGCAGTTTTAAGGACAGTCAATCTCCATGGCGTGAGCCATGGAGATTGACCTTCAGCAGTTTCAACAGTTTCAAGTTTTCCAGGAGTTTCAAGGTTTCCAGGAGTTTCAAGGACTTCAGTGCAATAATGCAACCTAATAGGGTTTTTTCCATGTAAACCAGTATAAACCAGTATAATGGAACCTAATAGGGTTTTTTTCCATGTAAACCAGTATAAACCAGTATAATGCAACCTAATAGGGTTTTTTACATGTAAACCAGTATAATGGAACCTAATAGGGTTTTTCCATGTAAACCAGTATAAACCAGTATAATGCAACCTAATAGGGGTTTTTCCATGTAAACCAGTATAAACCAGTATGATGGAACCTAATAGGGTTTTTTACATGTAAACCAGTATAATGGAACCTAATAGGGTATTTTCCATGTAAACCAGTATAAACCAGTATAATGGAACCTAATAGGGTTTTTTCCATGTAAACCAGTATAAACCAGTATAATGCAACCTAATAGGGTTTTTACATGTAAACCAGTATAAACCAGTATAATGCAACCTAATAGGGTTTTTTACATGTAAACCAGTATAAACCAGTATAATGGAACCTAATAGGGTTTTTTCCATGTAAACCAGTATAAACCAGTATAATGGAACCTAATAGGGTTTTTTACATGTAAACCAGTATAAACCAGTATAATGCAACCTAATAGGGTTTTTTCCATGTAAACCAGTATAATGCAATTTAATAGGGATTTTTCCATGTAAACCAGTATAAACCAGTATAATGGAACCTAATAGGGTTTTTTACATGTAAACCAGTATAAACCAGTATAATGCAACCTAATAGGGGTTTTTACATGTAAACCAGTATAATGCAACTTCATAGGGATTTTTTACATGTAAACCAGTATAAACCAGTATAATGCAACCTAATAGGGTTTTTTACATGTAAACCAGTATAAACCAGTATAATGCAACCTAATAGGGATTTTTACATGTAAACCAGTATAATGGAACCTAATAGGGTTTTTTACATGTAAACCAGTATAAACCAGTATAATGCAACTTAATAGGGTTTTTTACATGTAAACCAGTATAAACCAGTATAATGCAACTTAATAGGGATTTTTACATGTAAACCAGTATGATGGAACCTAATAGGGTTTTTTACATGTAAACCAGTATAAACCAGTATAATGCAACCTAATAGGGGTTTTTCCATGTAAACCAGTATAAACCAGTATAATGGAACCTAATAGGGGTTTTTACATGTAAACCAGTATAATGGAACCTAATAGGGTTTTTTCCATGTAAACCAGTATAAACCAGTATAATGGAACCTAATAGGGTTTTTTACATGTAAACCAGTATAAACCAGTATAATGCAACCTAATAGGGTTTTTTTTCATGTAAACCAGTATAAACCAGTATGATGGAACCTAATAGGGTTTTTTACATGTAAACCAGTATAATGGAACCTAATAGGGGTTTTTCCATGTAAACCAGTATAAACCAGTATAATGCAACCTAATAGGGTTTTTTACATGTAAACCAGTATAATGGAACCTAATAGGGTTTTTTCCATGTAAACCAGTATAAACCAGTATAATGGAACCTAATAGGGTTTTTTCCATGTAAACCAGTATAAACCAGTATAATGGAACCTAATAGGGTTTTTTTCCATGTAAACCAGTATAAACCAGTATAATGCAACCTAATAGGGTTTTTTACATGTAAACCAGTATAATGGAACCTAATAGGGTTTTTTACATGTAAACCAGTATAATGCAACTTAATAGGGGTTTTTACATGTAAACCAGTATAATGCAACTTAATAGGGGTTTTTACATGTAAACCAGTATAATGCAACTTAATAGGGTTTTTTCCATGTAAACCAGTATAATGCAACTTAATAGGGTTTTTTCCATGTAAACCAGTATAATGCAACTTAATAGGGATTTTTTCCATGTAAACCAGTATAATGCAACTTAATAGGGTTTTTTACATGTAAACCAGTATAATGCAACAGTTTCAAGGATTCAACAGTTTCAAGGACTTCAACAGTTTCAAGGATTCAACAGTTTCAAGGACTTCAACAGTTTCAATGTTTCAACAGTTTCAAGGACTTCAACAGTTTCAAGGACTTCAACAGTTTCAATGTTTCAACAGTTTCAAGGACTTCAGCAGTTTCAAGGATTTCAACAGTTTCAAGGACTTCAACAGTTTCAAGGTTTCAACAGTTTCAAGGACTTCAGCAGTTTCAAGGATTTAACAGTTTCAAGGACTTCAGGAGTTTCAAATATCTGTCAAGTATTTTAACAGTTTCAAGGCCTTTTCAAGGATTTCAAGGATTTTTCAGCTAAATTCCACATTAGATCTGTTCCGCAGTCAATCGCAATGGCTTCAGCCATTGCAAGTTTCTAGTTATTATATTTATATTTTTTTCCAGTTTTTTGGCATCTTTCAACTGTTTCACAGTTTCAACAATTTCAACAAGTTATACATCAAAACGTTCAGCATGTTCACCAGAATCCTGCTATTACTTTTGGGACTTCAGCGATTTCCGGTTTTTCCGCAATCGGACAAAAATCGGTCGATTTTTCCCATTGACTTATAATGGGGCTTCAACAAATTCATAGTTTTCAGCATTTTCTTCAACATTTTTAGCAATTTCTGCAGTTTGTACATGTTCAGCTTCCACAACTTGTGAGTTTTCAGAAAAAATTTGAGTTCTGCAGTTTTCCAGTTTTTTTATACGGGCTTGGGAATTCTGCCATTAATTTGCATTGAGAATTCTGCCATTCATTTTAATAGGCCCATGCATTTTAATAGGACTTCAGGTCTTTCAGACATTTCAACAGTTTGAAGGATTCAACAGTTTCAAGGATTCAGCAGTTTCAAGGATTCAGCAGTTTCAAGGATTCAACAGTTTCAAGGACTTCAGCAGTTTCAAGGATTCAACAGTTTCAAGGACTTCAGCAGTTTCAAGGATTCAACAGTTTCAAGGACTTCAGCAGTTTCAAGGATTTAACAGTTTCAAGGACTTCAGCAGTTTCAAGGATTCAACAGTTTCAAGGACTTCAACAGTTTCAAGGATTCAACAGTTTCAAGGACTTCAACAGTTTCAAGGATTCAACAGTTTTAAGGACTTCAACAGTTTCAAGGACTTCAACAGTTTCAAGGATTCAACAGTTTCAAGGACTTCAGCAGTTTCAAGGATTCAGCAGTTTCAAGGATTCAGCAGTTTCAAGGATTCAACAGTTTCAAGGACTTCAGCAGTTTGAAGGATTCAACAGTTTCAAGGATTCAAAAGTTTCAAGGACTTCAGCAGTTTCAAGGATTCAGCAGTTTCAAGGATTCAACAGTTTCAAGGACTTCAGCAGTTTCAAGGACTTCAGCAGTTTAAAGGATTCAACCGTTTCAAGGACTTCAGCAGTTTCAAGGACAGTCAATCTCCATGGCGTCAGCCATGGAGATTGACATTCAGCAGTTTCAAGGTTTCAACAGTTTCAAGTTTTCCAGGAGTTTCAAGGTTTCCAGGAGTTTCAAGGACTTCAGTGCAATAATGCAACATAATAGGGTTTTTTACATGTAAACCAGTATAAACCAGTATAATACAACCTAATAGGACTTTTTACATGTAAACCAGTATAAACCAGTATAATGGAACCTAATAGGGTTTTTTACATGTAAACCAGTATAATGCAACTTAATAGGGATGTTTACATGTAAACCAGTATAAACCAGTATAATGGAACCTAATAGGGTTTTTTACATGTAAACCAGTATAAACCAGTATAATGGAACCTAATAGGGATATTTACATGTAAACCAGTATAAACCAGTATAATACAACCTAATAGGGTTTTTTACATGTAAACCAGTATAAACCAGTATAATGGAACCTAATAGGGTTTTTTACATGTAAACCAGTATAAACCAGTATAATGCAACCTAATAGGGGTTTTTACACGTAAACCAGTATAATGCAACTTAATAGGGGTTTTTACACGTAAACCAGTATAATGCAACTTAATAGGGATTTTTACATGTAAACCAGTATAATGCAACTTAATAGGGATGTTTACATGTAAACCAGTATAAACCAGTATAATGGAACCTAATAGGGTTTTTTACATGTAAACCAGTATAATGCAACTTAATAGGGATGTTTACATGTAAACCAGTATAAACCAGTATAATGGAACCTAATAGGGTTTTTTACATGTAAACCAGTATAATGCAACTTAATAGGGATGTTTACATGTAAACCAGTATAAACCAGTATAATGGAACCTAATAGGGTTTTTTACATGTAAACCAGTATAATGCAACTTAATAGGGATGTTTACATGTAAACCAGTATAAACCAGTATAATGGAACCTAATAGGGTTTTTTACATGTAAACCAGTATAATGCAACTTAATAGGGATTTTTACATGTAAACCAGTATAAACCAGTATAATGGAACCTAATAGGGTTTTTTACATGTAAACCAGTATAATGCAACTTAATAGGGATTTTTACATGTAAACCAGTATAAACCAGTATAATGGAACCTAATAGGGTTTTTTACATGTAAACCAGTATAAACCAGTATAATGGAACCTAATAGGGTTTTTTACATGTAAACCAGTATAAACCAGTATAATGGAACCTAATAGGGTTTTTTACATGTAAACCAGTATAATGCAACTTAATAGGGGTTTTTACATGTAAACCAGTATAATGCAACTTAATAGGTGTTTTTACATGTAAACCAGTATAATGCAACTTAATAGGGGTTTTTACATGTAAACCAGTATAATGCAACAGTTTCACGGATTCAACAGTTTCAAGGACTTCAACAGTTTCAAGGACTTCAGCAGTTTCAAGGACTTCAACAGTTTCAAGGTCTTCAACAGTTTCAAGGACTTCAACAGTTTCAAGGACTTCAGCAGTTTCAAGGATTTAACAGTTTCAAGGACTTCAACAGTTTCAATGTTTCAACAGTTTCAAGGACTTATGGAGTTTCAAATATCTATCAAGTATTTTAACAGTTTCAAGGCCTTTTCAAGGATTTCAAGCATTTTTCAGCTAAATTCCACATTAGATCTATTCCGCAGTCAATCGCAATGGCTTCAGCCATTGCAAGTTTCTAGTTATATTTATATCTTTTTCCAGTTTTTTGGCATCTTTCAACTGTTTCACAGTTTCAGCAATTTCAACAAGTTATACATCAAAACGTTCAGCATGTTCACCAGAATCCTGCGATTACTTTTGGGACTTCAGCGATTTCCGGTTTTTCCGCAATCGGACAAAAATCGGTCGATTTTTCCCATTGACTTATAATGGGGCTTCAACAAATTCATATTTTTCAGCATTTTCTTCAACATTTTTAGCAATTTCTGCAGTTTGTGCATGTTCAGCCTCCACAACTTGTGAGTTTTCAGAAAAAAATTGAGTTCTGCAGTTTTCCAGTTTTTTTCTACGGGCTTGGGAATTCTCCCATTACTTTGCATTGAGAATTCTGCCATGCATTTTAATAGGACTTCAGGTCTTTCAGACATTTCAACAGTTTCAAGGATTCAACAGTTTCAAGGACTTCAACAGTTTCAAGGTTTCAACAGTTTCAAGGATTCAACAGTTTCAAGGATTCAACAGTTTCAAGGTTTCAACAGTTTCAAGGACTTCAACAGTTTCAAGGTTTCAACAGTTTCAAGGTTTCAACAGTTTCAAGGTTTCAACGGTTTCAAGGGTTTCAACGGTTTCAAGGACTTCAACAGTTTCAAGGACTTCAACAGTTTCAAGGTTTCAACAGTTTCAAGGTTTCAAGGATTTCAACAGTTTCAAGGTTTCAACAGTTTCAAGGTTTCAACAGTTTCAAGGTTTCAACGGTTTCAACGGTTTCAAGGATTTCAACAGTTTCAAGGTTTCAAGGATTTCAACAGTTTCAAGGTTTCAACAGTTTCAAGGTTTCAACAGTTTCAAGGTTTCAACAGTTTCAAGGTTTCAACAGTTTCAAGGACTTCAGTGTAATCATGCAACTTAATAGGGTTTTTTACATGTAAACCAGTATAATGCAACGTAATAGGGTTTTTTACATGTAAACCAGTATAATGCAACTTAATAGGGGTTTTTACATGTAAACCAGTATAATGCAACTTAATAGGGTTCTTTACATGTAAACCAGTATAATGCAACTTAATAGGGTTTTTTACATGTAAACCAGTATAATGCAACTTAATAGGGATTTTTCCATGTAAACCAGTATAATGCAACTTAATAGGGTTTTTTACATGTAAACCAGTATAATGCAACAGTTTCAAGGATTCAACAGTTTCAAGGACTTCAACAGTTTCAAGGATTCAACAGTTTCAAGGACTTCAACAGTTTCAAGGTTTCAACAGTTTCAAGGACTTCAACAGTTTCAAGGTTTCAACAGTTTCAAGGACTTTAGCAGTTTCAAGGATTTCAACAGTTTCAAGGACTTCAACAGTTTCAAGGTTTCAACAGTTTCAAGGACTTCAGCAGTTTCAAGGATTTAACAGTTTCAAGGACTTCAGGAGTTTCAAATATCTGTCAAGTATTTTAACAGTTTCAAGGCCTTTTCAAGGATTTCAAGGATTTTTCAGCTAAATTCCACATTAGATCTGTTCCGCAGTCAATCGCAATGGCTTCAGCCATTGCAAGTTTCTAGTTGATTGACTGCGGAACTTTCCGCAGTCAACCATTGGTTTACACGTTCTTTATTGATTGACTGCGGAACTTTCCGCAGTCAACCATTGGTTTACACATTGGTTTACACGTTCTTTATTATTATTATTCATCTATTTTTTTCCTGTTTTTCTGCAGTTTTCACAGCTTTCATAGTTTAAGCAATTTCAGCATGTCATACCTCAAAACGTTCAGCATGTTGGAGAGAATTCTGCTATTACTTTTGGGAATTCTGCGATTTCCGGATTTTCCGCAATCGGACAAAATTCCGCGGATTTTTCCCATTGACTTTAATGGGGCTTCCGCAAATTCACAGATTCAGCAGAATTAATAGGGCTTCAGCTACATTCTGGACATTCAGCCATTTCCACAGCTTCTGCCATTTCAGCAGTTTCAAGGAATTCAGCGGTTTCAAGGACTTCAGCGGTTTCAAGGACTTCTGCGGATTCAAGGACTTCAGCGGTTTCAAGGACTTCAGCGGTTTCAAGGACTTCTGCAGATTCAAGGACTTACGCGGTTTCAAGGACTTCTGCAGATTCAAGGTCTTCAGCGGTTTCAAGGACTTCAGCGGGTTCAAGGACTTCAGCGGTTTCAAGGACTTCAGCGGGTTCAAGGACTTCAGCGGTTTCAAGGACTTCAGCGGTTTCAAGGACTTCAGCGGATTCAAGGACTTCAGCGGTTTCAAGGACTTCAGCGGTTTCAAGGACTTCAGCGGCTTCAAGTACTTCTGCGGTTTCAAGGACTTCTGCAGGTTCAAGGACTTCAGCGGGTTCAAGGTCTTCAGCGGCTTCAAGGACTTCTGCAGGTTCAAGGACTTCAGCGGTTTCAAGGACTTCAGCGGTTTCAAGGTCTTCAGCGGCTTCAAGGACTTCTGCAGGTTCAAGGACTTCAGCGGTTTCAAGGACTTCAGCGGTTTCAAGGACTTCAGCAGATTCAAGGTCTTCAGCGGTTTCAAGGACTTCAGCGGTTTCAAGGACTTCAGCAGATTCAAGGACTTCAGCGGTTTCAAGGACTTCAGCAGATTCAAGGTCTTCAGCGGTTTCAAGTACTTCTGCGGTTTCAAGGTCTTCAGCAGATTCAAGGACTTCTGCAGTTTCAAGGAAACCAAGACCCCGGACCAAGTCCTAGACCGAGGCCCGAACCAAGACCCTAACCAAGTCCCAGACCAAAAGCTGAATCAAGACCCGAACCAAGACCCAGACCAAGACCCAAACCAAGCCCCAGACAAAGTCCCAGACCAAGTTGCCATAGTTACCGGAACCAGAACCATATCCCGGTAAACTACAGAGAGCAGGCCTTGGTCCTGACCAGGTTACCATAGTTACCGGAACCGAAACCAGATCAAGGTAAACCAGAGAAGCCAGGCCAATTCCAGACCAGGTTACCATAGTTACCGGAACCAAAACCATATTCAGGTAAACCAGAGAAGCCAGACAAAGTCCAGACCAGGTTACCATAGTTACCGGAACCAAAACCATATCCCGGTAAACTACAGAAAGCAGGCCTTGGTCCTGACCAGGTTACCATAGTTACCTGAACCGAAACCAGATCAAGGTAAACCAGAGAAGCCATGCCAATTCCAGACCAGGTTACCATAGTTACCGGAACCAAAACCATATTCAGGTAAACCACAGAAGCCAGACAAAGTCCAGACCAGGTTACCATAGTTACCGGAACCGAAACCAGATCAAGGTAAACTATAGAAACCAGGCCGAGTCCAGACCAGGTTACCATAGTTACTGGAACCAAAACCAGATCAAGGTAAACCAGAGAAGCCAGGCCAATTCCAGACCAGGTTACCATAGTTACCGGAACCAAAACCAGATCAAGGTAAACTATAGAAACCAGGCCGAGTCCAGACCAGGTTACCATAGTTACTGGAACCAAAACCAGATCAAGGTAAACCAGAGAAGCCAGGCCAATTCCAGACCAGGTTACCATAGTTACCGGAACCAAAACCAGATCAAGGTAAACCAGAGAAGCCAGGCCAATTCCAGACCAGGTTACCATAGTTACCGGAACCAAAACCATATTCAGGTAAACCACAGAAGCCAGACAAAGTCCAGACCAGGTTACCATAGTTACTCGAACCAAAACCAGATCAAGGTAAACCACAGAAGCCAGGCCAAGTCCTGATGGGGTTACCATAGTTACCCGAAACAAGATTCGGCCTAAGACCCGAACCAAGTCCCCGACCAAGACCCAAACTAAGTCCAGGACCAAAACCCGAACCAAGACCCAGACCAAGACCAGAACCAAGACCCAAACTAAGTCCAGGACCAAAACCCGAACCAAGACCCAGACCAAGACCAGAACCAAGACCCTAACCAAGTTCCAGACCAAAACCCGAACCAAGACCCAGACCAAGACCAGAACCAAGACCCAGACAAAGTCCCAGACCAAGTTGCCATAGTTACCGGAACCAAAACTAGATCGAGGCGAACCCCAGAAGCCATGCAAAGTCCAGATCAAGTTACCATAGTTACTGGAACCAAAACCATATCCAGGTAATCCACAGAAGGAAGGCAAGTCCAAGACCCAGAGCCAGACCTGAACCAAGACCCAGACCAGGTTTCCATAGTTACCGGAACCAAAACCATTTCCAGGTAAACCACAGAAGCCAGACCAAGTCCAGACAAAGTTACCAAAGATACCGGAACCAAAGAATTTCAGTGGTGTGTGGAATTTAAAGTTCAAACTAAGTCCAGGACCAAAACCCGAACCAAGACCCAGACCAAGACCAGAACCAAGACCCAAACTAAGTTACCGGAACCAAAACTAGATCGAGGCGAACCCCAGAAGCCATGCAAAGTCCAGATCAAGTTACCATAGTTACTGGAACCAAAACCATATCCAGGTAATCCACAGAAGGAAGGCAAGTCCAAGACCCAGAGCCAGACCTGAACCAAGACCCAGACCAGGTTTCCATAGTTACCGGAACCAAAACCATTTCCAGGTAAACCACAGAAGCCAGACCAAGTCCAGACAAAGTTACCAAAGATACCGGAACCAAAGAATTTCAGTGGTGTGTGGAATTTAAAGTTCAAACTAAGTCCAGGACCAAAACCCGAACCAAGACCCAGACCAAGACCAGAACCAAGACCCAAACTAAGTCCAGGACCAAAACCCGAACCAAGACCCAGACCAAGACCAGAACCAAGACCCAAACTAAGTCCAGGACCAAAACCCGAACCAAGACCCAGACCAAGACCAGAACCAAGACCCTAACCAAGTTCCAGACCAAAACCCGAACCAAGACCCAGACCAAGACCAGAACCAAGACCCAGACAAAGTCCCAGACCAAGTTGCCATAGTTACCGGAACCAAAACTAGATCGAGGCGAACCCCAGAAGCCATGCAAAGTCCAGATCAAGTTACCATAGTTACTGGAACCAAAACCATATCCAGGTAATCCACAGAAGGAAGGCAAGTCCAAGACCCAGAGCCAGACCTGAACCAAGACCCAGACCAGGTTTCCATAGTTACCGGAACCAAAACCATTTCCAGGTAAACCACAGAAGCCAGACCAAGTCCAGACCAGGTTACCAAAGATACCGGAACCAAAGAATTTCAGTGGTGTGTGGAATTTAAAGTTCAAAGGACAATTTTTTTTCAAGAGGTTAAAGGATTTCAACTGTTTAAAGTGTTTAATCAGTTTAATGAATTTCAGGAGTTTCAAGGTTTCAAAGATTTCAGGAGGAGTTTCAAGGTTTCAACAGTTTCAAGGATTTCAGGAGTTTCAATGATTGTAAGAGTTTCAAGGTTTCAAAAGTTTCAAGGATTTTGGGAGTTTCAAGGATTACAGGAGTAGTTTCAAGGTTTCAACAGTTTCAAGGATTTCAGGAGTTTTAAGGACTTCAGGAGTTTCAATGATTTTAGGAGTTTTAAGGTTTAAAAAGTTTCAAGGATTTTAAGAGTTTCAAAGTTTCAAGGATTTTAAGAGTTTCAAAGTTTCAAGGATTTCAGGAGCTTCAAGGTTTCAACAGTTTCAAGGATTTCAGGAGCTTCAAGGTTTAAACAGTTTCAAGACTTGCAGGAGCTTCAAGTGTTTTAACATTGTCAAGGATTTTTCAGGTAACTTCTGCATTAGATCTATTCCGCAGTCAATCGCAATGGCGCAGCCATTGCAACGGTTTCTAGTTGATTGACTGCGGAACTTTCCGCAGTCAACCATTGGTTTACACGTTCTTTATTATTATTATTCATCTATTTTTTTCCTGTTTTTCTGCAGTTTTCACAGCTTTCATAGTTTAAGCAATTTCAGCATGTCATACCTCAAAACGTTCAGCATGTTGGAGAGAATTCTGCTATTACTTTTGGGAATTCTGCGATTTCCGGATTTTCCGCAATCGGACAAAATTCCGCGGATTTTTCCCATTGACTTTAATGGGGCTTCCGCAAATTCACAGATTCAGCAGAATTAATAGGGCTTCAGGTACATTCTGGACATTCAGCCATTTCCACAGCTTCTGCCATTTCAGCAGTTTCAAGGAATTCAGCGGATTCAAGGACTTCAGCGGTTTCAAGGACTTCTGCGGATTCAAGGACTTCAGCGGTTTCAAGGACTTCAGCGGTTTCAAGGACTTCTGCAGATTCAAGGACTTACGCGGTTTCAAGGACTTCTGCAGATTCAAGGTCTTCAGCGGTTTCAAGGACTTCAGCGGGTTCAAGGACTTCAGCGGTTTCAAGGACTTCAGCGGGTTCAAGGACTTCAGCGGTTTCAAGGACTTCAGCGGTTTCAAGGACTTCAGCGGATTCAAGGACTTCAGCGGTTTCAAGGACTTCAGCGGCTTCAAGTACTTCTGCGGTTTCAAGGACTTCTGCAGGTTCAAGGACTTCAGCGGGTTCAAGGTCTTCAGCGGCTTCAAGGACTTCTGCAGGTTCAAGGACTTCAGCGGTTTCAAGGACTTCAGCGGTTTCAAGGACTTCAGCAGATTCAAGGTCTTCAGCGGTTTCAAGGACTTCAGCGGTTTCAAGGACTTCAGCAGATTCAAGGACTTCAGCGGTTTCAAGGACTTCAGCGGTTTCAAGGACTTCAGCGGTTTCAAGTACTTCTGCGGTTTCAAGGTCTTCAGCAGTTTCAAGGTCTTCAGCAGATTCAAGGACTTCTGCAGTTTCAAGGAAACCAAGACCCCGGACCAAGTCCTAGACCGAGGCCCGAACCAAGACCCTAACCAAGTCCCAGACCAAAAGCTGAATCAAGACCCGAACCAAGACCCAGACCAAGACCCAAACCAAGCCCCAGACAAAGTCCCAGACCAAGTTGCCATAGTTACCGGAACCAGAACCATATCCCGGTAAACTACAGAGAGCAGGCCTTGGTCCTGACCAGGTTACCATAGTTACCGGAACCGAAACCAGATCAAGGTAAACCAGAGAAGCCAGGCCAATTCCAGACCAGGTTACCATAGTTACCGGAACCAAAACCATATTCAGGTAAACCAGAGAAGCCAGACAAAGTCCAGACCAGGTTACCATAGTTACCGGAACCAAAACCATATCCCGGTAAACTACAGAAAGCAGGCCTTGGTCCTGACCAGGTTACCATAGTTACCTGAACCGAAACCAGATCAAGGTAAACCAGAGAAACCAGGCCGAGTCCAGACCAAGTTACCATAGTTACTGGAACCAAAACCAGATCAAGGTAAACCAGAGAAGCCATGCCAATTCCAGACCAGGTTACCATAGTTACCGGAACCAAAACCATATTCAGGTAAACCACAGAAGCCAGACAAAGTCCAGACCAGGTTACCATAGTTACCGGAACCGAAACCAGATCAAGGTAAACTATAGAAACCAGGCCGAGTCCAGACCAGGTTACCATAGTTACTGGAACCAAAACCAGATCAAGGTAAACCAGAGAAGCCAGGCCAATTCCAGACCAGGTTACCATAGTTACCGGAACCAAAACCAGATCAAGGTAAACTATAGAAACCAGGCCGAGTCCAGACCAGGTTACCATAGTTACTGGAACCAAAACCAGATCAAGGTAAACCAGAGAAGCCAGGCCAATTCCAGACCAGGTTACCATAGTTACCGGAACCAAAACCAGATCAAGGTAAACCAGAGAAGCCAGGCCAATTCCAGACCAGGTTACCATAGTTACCGGAACCAAAACCATATTCAGGTAAACCACAGAAGCCAGACAAAGTCCAGACCAGGTTACCATAGTTACTCGAACCAAAACCAGATCAAGGTAAACCACAGAAGCCAGGCCAAGTCCTGATGAGGTTACCATAGTTACCCGAAACAAGATTCGGCCTAAGACCCGAACCAAGTCCCCGACCAAGACCCAAACTAAGTCCAGGACCAAAACCCGAACCAAGACCCAGACCAAGACCAGAACCAAGACCCAAACTAAGTCCAGGACCAAAACCCGAACCAAGACCCAGACCAAGACCAGAACCAAGACCCTAACCAAGTTCCAGACCAAAACCCGAACCAAGACCCAGACCAAGACCAGAACCAAGACCCAGACAAAGTCCCAGACCAAGTTGCCATAGTTACCGGAACCAAAACTAGATCGAGGCGAACCCCAGAAGCCATGCAAAGTCCAGATCAAGTTACCATAGTTACTGGAACCAAAACCATATCCAGGTAATCCACAGAAGGAAGGCAAGTCCAAGACCCAGAGCCAGACCTGAACCAAGACCCAGACCAGGTTTCCATAGTTACCGGAACCAAAACCATTTCCAGGTAAACCACAGAAGCCAGACCAAGTCCAGACAAAGTTACCAAAGATACCGGAACCAAAGAATTTCAGTGGTGTGTGGAATTTAAAGTTCAAACTAAGTCCAGGACCAAAACCCGAACCAAGACCCAGACCAAGACCAGAACCAAGACCCAAACTAAGTTACCGGAACCAAAACTAGATCGAGGCGAACCCCAGAAGCCATGCAAAGTCCAGATCAAGTTACCATAGTTACTGGAACCAAAACCATATCCAGGTAATCCACAGAAGGAAGGCAAGTCCAAGACCCAGAGCCAGACCTGAACCAAGACCCAGACCAGGTTTCCATAGTTACCGGAACCAAAACCATTTCCAGGTAAACCACAGAAGCCAGACCAAGTCCAGACAAAGTTACCAAAGATACCGGAACCAAAGAATTTCAGTGGTGTGTGGAATTTAAAGTTCAAACTAAGTCCAGGACCAAAACCCGAACCAAGACCCAGACCAAGACCAGAACCAAGACCCAAACTAAGTCCAGGACCAAAACCCGAACCAAGACCCAGACCAAGACCAGAACCAAGACCCTAACCAAGTTCCAGACCAAAACCCGAACCAAGACCCAGACCAAGACCAGAACCAAGACCCAGACAAAGTCCCAGACCAAGTTGCCATAGTTACCGGAACCAAAACTAGATCGAGGCGAACCCCAGAAGCCATGCAAAGTCCAGATCAAGTTACCATAGTTACTGGAACCAAAACCATATCCAGGTAATCCACAGAAGGAAGGCAAGTCCAAGACCCAGAGCCAGACCTGAACCAAGACCCAGACCAGGTTTCCATAGTTACCGGAACCAAAACCATTTCCAGGTAAACCACAGAAGCCAGACCAAGTCCAGACAAAGTTACCAAAGATACCGGAACCAAAGAATTTCAGTGGTGTGTGGAATTTAAAGTTCAAAGGACAATTTTTTTTCAAGAGGTTAAAGGATTTCAACTGTTTAAAGTGTTTAATCAGTTTAATGAATTTCAGGAGTTTCAAGGTTTCAAAGATTTCAGGAGGAGTTTCAAGGTTTCAACAGTTTCAAGGATTTCAGGAGTTTCAATGATTGTAAGAGTTTCAAGGTTTCAAAAGTTTCAAGGATTTTGGGAGTTTCAAGGATTACAGGAGTAGTTTCAAGGTTTCAACAGTTTCAAGGATTTCAGGAGTTTTAAGGACTTCAGGAGTTTCAATGATTTTAGGAGTTTTAAGGTTTAAAAAGTTTCAAGGATTTTAAGAGTTTCAAAGTTTCAAGGATTTTAAGAGTTTCAAAGTTTCAAGGATTTCAGGAGCTTCAAGGTTTCAACAGTTTCAAGGATTTCAGGAGCTTCAAGGTTTAAACAGTTTCAAGACTTGCAGGAGCTTCAAGTGTTTTAACATTGTCAAGGATTTTTCAGGTAACTTCTGCATTAGATCTATTCCGCAGTCAATCGCAATGGCGCAGCCATTGCAACGGTTTCTAGTTATTATTATTCATCTATTTTTTTCCTGTTTTTCTGCAGTTTTCACAGCTTTCATAGTTTAAGCAATTTCAGCATGTCATACCTCAAAACGTTCAGCATGTTGGAGAGAATTCTGCTATTACTTTTGGGAATTCTGCGATTTCCGGATTTTCCGCAATCGGACAAAATTCCGCGGATTTTTCCCATTGACTTTAATGGGGCTTCCGCAAATTCACAGATTCAGCAGAATTAATAGGGCTTCAGGTACATTCTGGACATTCAGCCATTTCCACAGCTTCTGCCATTTCAGCAGTTTCAAGGAATTCAGCGGTTTCAAGGACTTCAGCGGTTTCAAGGACTTCTGCGGATTCAAGGACTTCAGCGGTTTCAAGGACTTCAGCGGGTTCAAGGACTTCAGCGGTTTCAAGGACTTCAGCGGGTTCAAGGACTTCAGCGGTTTCAAGGACTTCAGCGGTTTCAAGGACTTCAGCGGATTCAAGGACTTCAGCGGTTTCAAGGACTTCAGCGGTTTCAAGGACTTCAGCGGCTTCAAGTACTTCTGCGGTTTCAAGGACTTCTGCAGGTTCAAGGACTTCAGCGGGTTCAAGGTCTTCAGCGGCTTCAAGGACTTCTGCAGGTTCAAGGACTTCAGCGGTTTCAAGGACTTCAGCGGTTTCAAGGACTTCAGCGGCTTCAAGTACTTCTGCGGTTTCAAGGACTTCTGCAGGTTCAAGGACTTCAGCGGGTTCAAGGTCTTCAGCGGCTTCAAGGACTTCTGCAGGTTCAAGGACTTCAGCGGTTTCAAGGACTTCAGCGGTTTCAAGGACTTCAGCAGATTCAAGGTCTTCAGCGGTTTCAAGGACTTCAGCGGTTTCAAGGACTTCAGCAGATTCAAGGACTTCAGCGGTTTCAAGGACTTCAGCAGATTCAAGGTCTTCAGCGGTTTCAAGTACTTCTGCGGTTTCAAGGTCTTCAGCAGTTTCAAGGTCTTCAGCAGATTCAAGGACTTCTGCAGTTTCAAGGAAACCAAGACCCCGGACCAAGTCCTAGACCGAGGCCCGAACCAAGACCCTAACCAAGTCCCAGACCAAAAGCTGAATCAAGACCCGAACCAAGACCCAGACCAAGACCCAAACCAAGCCCCAGACAAAGTCCCAGACCAAGTTGCCATAGTTACCGGAACCAGAACCATATCCCGGTAAACTACAGAGAGCAGGCCTTGGTCCTGACCAGGTTACCATAGTTACCGGAACCGAAACCAGATCAAGGTAAACCAGAGAAGCCAGGCCAATTCCAGACCAGGTTACCATAGTTACCGGAACCAAAACCATATTCAGGTAAACCAGAGAAGCCAGACAAAGTCCAGACCAGGTTACCATAGTTACCGGAACCAAAACCATATCCCGGTAAACTACAGAAAGCAGGCCTTGGTCCTGACCAGGTTACCATAGTTACCTGAACCGAAACCAGATCAAGGTAAACCAGAGAAACCAGGCCGAGTCCAGACCAAGTTACCATAGTTACTGGAACCAAAACCAGATCAAGGTAAACCAGAGAAGCCATGCCAATTCCAGACCAGGTTACCATAGTTACCGGAACCAAAACCATATTCAGGTAAACCACAGAAGCCAGACAAAGTCCAGACCAGGTTACCATAGTTACCGGAACCGAAACCAGATCAAGGTAAACTATAGAAACCAGGCCGAGTCCAGACCAGGTTACCATAGTTACTGGAACCAAAACCAGATCAAGGTAAACCAGAGAAGCCAGGCCAATTCCAGACCAGGTTACCATAGTTACCGGAACCAAAACCAGATCAAGGTAAACTATAGAAACCAGGCCGAGTCCAGACCAGGTTACCATAGTTACTGGAACCAAAACCAGATCAAGGTAAACCAGAGAAGCCAGGCCAATTCCAGACCAGGTTACCATAGTTACCGGAACCAAAACCAGATCAAGGTAAACCAGAGAAGCCAGGCCAATTCCAGACCAGGTTACCATAGTTACCGGAACCAAAACCATATTCAGGTAAACCAGAGAAGCCAGACAAAGTCCAGACCAGGTTACCATAGTTACTCGAACCAAAACCAGATCAAGGTAAACCACAGAAGCCAGGCCAAGTCCTGATGAGGTTACCATAGTTACCCGAAACAAGATTCGGCCTAAGACCCGAACCAAGTCCCCGACCAAGACCCAAACTAAGTCCAGGACCAAAACCCGAACCAAGACCCAGACCAAGACCAGAACCAAGACCCAAACTAAGTCCAGGACCAAAACCCGAACCAAGACCCAGACCAAGACCAGAACCAAGACCCTAACCAAGTTCCAGACCAAAACCCGAACCAAGACCCAGACCAAGACCAGAACCAAGACCCAGACAAAGTCCCAGACCAAGTTGCCATAGTTACCGGAACCAAAACTAGATCGAGGCGAACCCCAGAAGCCATGCAAAGTCCAGATCAAGTTACCATAGTTACTGGAACCAAAACCATATCCAGGTAATCCACAGAAGGAAGGCAAGTCCAAGACCCAGAGCCAGACCTGAACCAAGACCCAGACCAGGTTTCCATAGTTACCGGAACCAAAACCATTTCCAGGTAAACCACAGAAGCCAGACCAAGTCCAGACAAAGTTACCAAAGATACCGGAACCAAAGAATTTCAGTGGTGTGTGGAATTTAAAGTTCAAACTAAGTCCAGGACCAAAACCCGAACCAAGACCCAGACCAAGACCAGAACCAAGACCCAAACTAAGTTACCGGAACCAAAACTAGATCGAGGCGAACCCCAGAAGCCATGCAAAGTCCAGATCAAGTTACCATAGTTACTGGAACCAAAACCATATCCAGGTAATCCACAGAAGGAAGGCAAGTCCAAGACCCAGAGCCAGACCTGAACCAAGACCCAGACCAGGTTTCCATAGTTACCGGAACCAAAACCATTTCCAGGTAAACCACAGAAGCCAGACCAAGTCCAGACAAAGTTACCAAAGATACCGGAACCAAAGAATTTCAGTGGTGTGTGGAATTTAAAGTTCAAACTAAGTCCAGGACCAAAACCCGAACCAAGACCCAGACCAAGACCAGAACCAAGACCCAAACTAAGTCCAGGACCAAAACCCGAACCAAGACCCAGACCAAGACCAGAACCAAGACCCAAACTAAGTCCAGGACCAAAACCCGAACCAAGACCCAGACCAAGACCAGAACCAAGACCCTAACCAAGTTCCAGACCAAAACCCGAACCAAGACCCAGACCAAGACCAGAACCAAGACCCAGACAAAGTCCCAGACCAAGTTGCCATAGTTACCGGAACCAAAACTAGATCGAGGCGAACCCCAGAAGCCATGCAAAGTCCAGATCAAGTTACCATAGTTACTGGAACCAAAACCATATCCAGGTAATCCACAGAAGGAAGGCAAGTCCAAGACCCAGAGCCAGACCTGAACCAAGACCCAGACCAGGTTTCCATAGTTACCGGAACCAAAACCATTTCCAGGTAAACCACAGAAGCCAGACCAAGTCCAGACAAAGTTACCAAAGATACCGGAACCAAAGAATTTCAGTGGTGTGTGGAATTTAAAGTTCAAAAGACAATTTTTTTTCAAGAGGTTAAAGGATTTCAACTGTTTAAAGTGTTTAATCAGTTTAATGAATTTCAGGAGTTTCAAGGTTTCAAAGATTTCAGGAGGAGTTTCAAGGTTTCAACAGTTTCAAGGATTTCAGGAGTTTCAATGATTGTAAGAGTTTCAAGGTTTCAAAAGTTTCAAGGATTTTGGGAGTTTCAAGGATTACAGGAGTAGTTTCAAGGTTTCAACAGTTTCAAGGATTTCAGGAGTTTTAAGGACTTCAGGAGTTTCAATGATTTTAGGAGTTTTAAGGTTTAAAAAGTTTCAAGGATTTTAAGAGTTTCAAAGTTTCAAGGATTTTAAGAGTTTCAAAGTTTCAAGGATTTCAGGAGCTTCAAGGTTTCAACAGTTTCAAGGATTTCAGGAGCTTCAAGGTTTAAACAGTTTCAAGACTTGCAGGAGCTTCAAGTGTTTTAACATTGTCAAGGATTTTTCAGGTAACTTCTGCATTAGATCTATTCCGCAGTCAATCGCAATGGCGCAGCCATTGCAACGGTTTCTAGTTGATTGACTGCGGAACTTTCCGCAGTCAATAATTGGTTTTCAAGTTATTTATTATTATTATTATTATTATACTTATATCTTTTTCCAGTTTTTTGTCAGCTTTCAACTCTTTCACAGTTTCAGCAATTTCAACAAGTTATACATCAAAACGTTCAGCATGTTCAAGAGAATTCTGCGATTACTTTTGGGACTTCAGCGATTTCCGATTTTTCCGCAATCGGACAAAAATCGGTCGATTTTTCCCATTGACGTATAATGGGGCTTCAACAAATTCATAGTTTTCAGCATTTTCTTCAACATTTTTAGCAATTTCTGCAGTTTGTGCATGTTCAGCTTCCACAACTTGTCAGTTTTCAGAAAAAATTAGAGTTCTGCAGTTTTCCAGTTTTTTTCTACGGGCTTGGGAATTCTGCAATTAATTTGCATTGAGAATTCTGCCATGCATTTTAATAGGCCCATGCATCTTAATAGGACTCCAGGTCTTTCAGACATTTCAACAGTTTCACAGATTCAACAGTTTCAAGGACTTCAACAGTTTCAAGGACTTCAGCAGTTTCAAGGATTCAACAGTTTCAAGGATTCAACAGTTTCAAGGATTCAACAGTTTCAAGGATTCAACAGTTTCAAGGACTTCAGCAGTTTCAAGGACTTCAGCAGTTTCAAGGACTTCAACAGTTTCAAGGACTTCAACAGTTTCAAGGACTTCAGCAGTTTCAAGGACTTCAGCAGTTTCAAGGATTCAACAGTTTCAAGGATTCAACAGTTTCAAGGACTCAACAGTTTCAAGGACTCAACAGTTTCAAGGACTTCAGCAGTTTCAAGGACTTCAGCAGTTTCAAGGACTTCAGCAGTTTCAAGGACTTCAGCAGTTTCAAGGACTTCAGCAGTTTCAAGGTTTTCAGGAGTTTCATGGACTTCAGCAGTTTTAAGGACAGTCAATCTCCATGGCGTGAGCCATGGAGATTGACCTTCAGCAGTTTCAAGGACTTATACAGTTTCAAGGTTTCAACAGTTTCAAGTTTTCCAGGAGTTTCAAGGTTTCCAGGAGTTTCAAGGACTTCAGTGCAATAATGCAACCTAATAGGGTTTTTTCCATGTAAACCAGTATAAACCAGTATAATGGAACCTAATAGGGTTTTTTCCATGTAAACCAGTATAAACCAGTATAATGGAACCTAATAGGGTTTTTTCCATGTAAACCAGTATAAACCAGTATAATGGAACCTAATAGGGTTTTTTTACATGTAAACCAGTATGATGGAACCTAATAGGGTTTTTTCCATGTAAACCAGTATAAACCAGTATAATGGAACCTAATAGGGTTTTTTCCATGTAAACCAGTATAAACCAGTATAATGGAACCTAATAGGGTTTTTTTACATGTAAACCAGTATGATGGAACCTAATAGGGTTTTTTACATGTAAACCAGTATAAACCAGTATAATGGAACCTAATAGGGGTTTTTACATGTAAACCAGTATGATGGAACCTAATGGGGTTTTTCCATGTAAACCAGTATAAACCAGTATAATGCAACCTAATAGGGTTTTTTACATGTAAACCAGTATAATGGAACCTAATAGGGTTTTTTACATGTAAACCAGTATAAACCAGTATAATGGAACCTAATAGGGTTTTTACATGTAAACCAGTATAAACCAGTATAATGGAACCTAATAGGGTTTTTTCCATGTAAACCAGTATAAACCAGTATAATGGAACCTAATAGGGTTTTTTTTCCATGTAAACCAGTATAAACCAGTATAATGCAACCTAATAGGGTTTTTTCCATGTAAACCAGTATAAACCAGTATAATGGAACCTAATAGGGTTTTTTCCATGTAAACCAGTATAAACCAGTATAATGCAACCTAATAGGGGTTTTTACATGTAAACCAGTATGATGGAACCTAATAGGGTTTTTTACATGTAAACCAGTATAAACCAGTATAATGGAACCTAATAGGGGTTTTTCCATGTAAACCAGTATAAACCAGTATAATGCAACCTAATAGGGTTTTTTACATGTAAACCAGTATAATGGAACCTAATAGGGTTTTTTACATGTAAACCAGTATAAACCAGTATAATGGAACCTAATAGGGTTTTTTCCATGTAAACCAGTATAAACCAGTATAATGGAACCTAATAGGGTTTTTTCCATGTAAACCAGTTTAAACCAGTATAATGCAACCTAATAGGGGTTTTTACATGTAAACCAGTATAATGCAACTTAATAGGGATTTTTACATGTAAACCAGTATAAACCAGTATAATGCAACTTAATAGGGATGTTTACATGTAAACCAGTATAAACCAGTATAATGCAACTTCATAGGGATTTTTACATGTAAACCAGTATAAACCAGTATAATGGAACCTAATAGGGTTTTTTACATGTAAACCAGTATAAACCAGTATAATGGAACCTAATAGGGGTTTTTACATGTAAACCAGTATAATGGAACCTAATAGGGTTTGTTCCATGTAAACCAGTATAAACCAGTATAATGGAACCTAATAGGTTTTTTTCCATGTAAACCAGTATAAACCAGTATAATGCAACCTAATAGGGGTTTTTACATGTAAACCAGTATAATGGAACCTAATAGGGTTTTTTACATGTAAACCAGTATAAACCAGTATAATGGAACCTAATAGGGTTTTTTACATGTAAACCAGTATAAACCAGTATAATGCAACCTAATAGGGGTTTTTACATGTAAACCAGTATGATGGAACCTAATAGGGTTTTTTACATGTAAACCAGTATAATGCAACTTAATAGGGTTTTTTACATGTAAACCAGTATAATGCAACTTAATAGGGTTTTTTACATGTAAACCAGTATAATGCAACTTAATAGTGGTTTTTACATGTAAACCAGTATAATGCAACTTAATAGGGATTTTTACATGTAAACCAGTATAATGCAACTTAATAGGGATTTTTCCATGTAAACCAGTATAATGCAACTTAATAGGGTTTTTTTTACATGTAAACCAGTATAATGCAACTTAATAGGGTTTTTTACATGTAAACCAGTATAATGCAACTTAATAGGGTTTTTTACATGTAAACCAGTATAATGCAACTTAATAGGGTTTTTTACATGTAAACCAGTATAATGCAACTTAATAGGGGTTTTTACATGTAAACCAGTATAATGCAACTTAATAGGGGTTTTTACATGTAAACCAGTATAATGCAACTTAATAGGGTTTTTTAAATGTAAACCAGTATAATGCAACTTAATAGGGTTTTTTACATGTAAACCAGTATAATGCAACTTAATAGGGATTTTTACATGTAAACCAGTATAATGCAACAGTTTCAAGGACTTCAACAGTTTCAAGGATTTCAACAGTTTCAAGAACTTCAACAGTTTCAAGGATTTAACAGTTTCAAGGACTTCAACAGTTTCAAGGATTTCAACAGTTTCAAGGACTTCAACAGTTTCAAGGTTTCAACAGTTTCAAGGACTTCAGGAGTTTCAAATATCGATCAAGTATTTTAACAGTTTCAAAGCCTTTTCAAGGATTTCAAGGATTTTTCAGCTAAATTCCACATTAGATCTGTTCCGCAGTCAATCGCAATGGCTTCAGCCATTGCAAGTTTCTAGTTATTATTATAAAACTTCCATCTTTTTCCAGTTTTTTGGCATCTTTCAACTCTTTCACAGTTTCAGATATTTCCACAAGTTATACATCAAAACGTTCCACATGTTTGAGAGAATTCTGCTATTACTTTTGAGAATTCTACAATTCACGGTTTTTCCACAATCGGCCAAAAATCGGTCGATTTTTCCCATTGACTTATAATGGGGCTTCCACAAATTCATAGTTTTCAGCATTTTTTTCCACATTTTCTGCAATTTCTGCAGTTTGTGCATGTTCAGCTTCCACAACTTGCCAGTTTTCAGAAAAAATCCGAGTTCTGCAGTTTTCCATTTTTTTTATACGGGCTTGGGAATTCTGCCATTAATTTGCATTGAGAATTCTGCCATTCATTTTAATAGGCCCATGCATTTTAATAGGACTTCAGGTCTTTCAGATATTTCAGCAGTTTCAAGGACTTCAACAGTTTCAAGGTTTCAACAGTTTCAAGGATTCAACAGTTTCAAGGACTTCAACAGTTTCAAGGACTTCAACAGTTTCAAGGATTCAACAGTTTCAAGGACTTCAACAGTTTCAAGGACTTCAACAGTTTCAAGGTTTCAACAGTTTCAAGGATTTCAACAGTTTCAAGGACTTCAACAGTTTCAAGGTTTCAACAGTTTCAAGGACTTCAGCAGTTTCAAGGATTCAACAGTTTCAAGGACTTCAACAGTTTCAAGGTTTCAACAGTTTCAAGGACTTCAGCGGTTTCAAGGACTTCAGCGGTTTCAAGGACTTCAACGGTTTCAAGGATTCAACAGTTTCAAGGACTTCAACAGTTTCAAGGATTTCAACAGTTTCAAGGACTTCAACAGTTTCAAGGATTCAACAGTTTCAAGGTTTCAACAGTTTCAAGGTTTCAACAGTTTCAAGGATTCAACAGTTTCAAGGATTCAACAGTTTCAAGGACTTCAACAGTTTCAAGGACTTCAACAGTTTCAAGGATTCAACAGTTTCAAGGACTTCAACAGTTTCAAGGATTCAACAGTTTCAAGGATTCAACAGTTTCAAGGATTCAACAGTTTCAAGGATTCAACAGTTTCAAGGATTCAACAGTTTCAAGGATTCAACAGTTTCAAGGATTCAACAGTTTCAAGGATTCAACAGTTTCAAGGATTCAACAGTTTCAAGGATTCAACAGTTTCAAGGATTCAACAGTTTCAAGGATTCAACAGTTTCAAGGACTTCAACAGTTTCAAGGACTTCAACAGTTTCAAGGACTTCAACAGTTTTAAGGACAGTCAATCTCCATGGTTTGAGCCATGGAGATTGACCTTCAGCAGTTTCAAGGACTTATACAGTTTCAAGGTTTCAACAGTTTCAAGTTTTCCAGGAGTTTCAAGGTTTCCAGGAGTTTCAAGGACTTCAGTGCAATAATGCAACCTAATAGGGTTTTTTTCCATGTAAACCAGTATAAACCAGTATAATGGAACCTAATAGGGTTTTTTCCATGTAAACCAGTATAATCCAGTATAATACAACCTAATAGGGTTTTTTACATGTAAACCAGTATAATGCAACCTAATAGGGTTTTTTACATGTAAACCAGTATAAACCAGTATAATGGAACCTAATAGGGTTTTTTCCATGTAAACCAGTATAAACCAGTATAATGGAACCTAATAGGGTTTTTTCCATGTAAACCAGTATAAACCAGTATAATGGAACCTAATAGGGTTTTTTTTCCATGTAAACCAGTATAAACCAGTATAATGCAACCTAATAGGGTTTTTTCCATGTAAACCAGTATAAACCAGTATAATGCAACCTAATAGGGTTTTTTCCATGTAAACCAGTATAAACCAGTATAATGGAACCTAATAGGGTTTTTTCCATGTAAACCAGTATAAACCAGTATAATGCAACCTAATAGGGGTTTTTACATGTAAACCAGTATAAACCAGTATAATGGAACCTAATAGGGGTTTTTCCATGTAAACCAGTATAAACCAGTATAATGCAACCTAATAGGGTTTTTTACATGTAAACCAGTATAATGGAACCTAATAGGGTTTTTTACATGTAAACCAGTATAAACCAGTATAATGGAACCTAATAGGGTTTTTTCCATGTAAACCAGTATAAACCAGTATAATGGAACCTAATAGGGTTTTTTCCATGTAAACCAGTATAAACCAGTATAATGGAACCTAATAGGGTTTTTTTCCATGTAAACCAGTATAAACCAGTATAATGCAACCTAATAGGGTTTTTTACATGTAAACCAGTATAATGGAACCTAATAGGGTTTTTTCCATGTAAACCAGTATAAACCAGTATAATGGAACCTAATAGGGTTTTTTCCATGTAAACCAGTATAAACCAGTATAATGCAACCTAATAGGGTTTTTTACATGTAAACCAGTATAATGGAACCTAATAGGGTTTTTTACATGTAAACCAGTATAAACCAGTATAATGGAACCTAATAGGGTTTTTTCCATGTAAACCAGTATAAACCAGTATAATATAACCTAATAGGGTTTTTTACATGTAAACCAGTATAATGCAACTTAATAGGGTTTTTTACATGTAAACCAGTATAATGCAACTTAATAGGGGTTTTTTACATGTAAACCAGTATAATGCAACTTAATAGGGGTTTTTACATGTAAACCAGTATAATGCAACTTAATAGGGTTTTTACATGTAAACCAGTATAATGCAACTTAATAGGGTTTTTTACATGTAAACCAGTATAATGGAACTTAATAGGGTTTTTTACATGTAAACCAGTATAATGCAACTTAATAGGGGTTTTTACATGTAAACCAGTATAATGCAACTTAATAGGGTTTTTTACATGTAAACCAGTATAATGCAACTTAATAGGGTTTTTTACATGTAAACCAGTATAATGCAACTTAATAGGTTTTTTTTACATGTAAACCAGTATAATGCAACTTAATAGGTTTTTTTTACATGTAAACCAGTATAATGCAACTTAATAGGTTTTTTTACATGTAAACCAGTATAATGCAACTTAATAGGGTTTTTTTACATGTAAACCAGTATAATGCAACTTAATAGGGGTTTTTACATGTAAACCAGTATAATGCAACTTAATAGGGTTTTTTATATGTAAACCAGTATAATGCAACTTAATAGGGTTTTTTTTACATGTAAACCAGTATAATGCAACTTAATAGGGGTTTTTACATGTAAACCAGTATAATGCAACTTAATAGGGTTTTTTACATTTAAACCAGTATAATGCAACAGTTTCAAGGATTTAACAGTTTCAAGGACTTCAACAGTTTCAAGGATTTAACAGTTTCAAGGACTTCAACAGTTTCAAGGATTTAACAGTTTCAATGACTTCAACAGTTTCAAGGATTTCAACAGTTTCAATGTTTCAACAGTTTCAAGGACTTCAGGAGTTTCAAATATCTATCAAGTATTTTAACAGTTTCAAGGCCTTTTCAAGGATTTCAAGGATTTTTCAGCTAAATTCCACATTAGATCTGTTCCGCAGTCAATCGCAATGGCTTCAGCCATTGCAAGTTTCTAGTTGATTGACTGCGGAACTTTCCGCAGTCAACCATTGGTTTACACGTTCTTTATTATTATTATTCATCTATTTTTTTCCTGTTTTTCTGCAGTTTTCACAGCTTTCATAGTTTAAGCAATTTCAGCATGTCATACCTCAAAACGTTCAGCATGTTGGAGAGAATTCTGCTATTACTTTTGGGAATTCTGCGATTTCCGGATTTTCCGCAATCGGACAAAATTCCGCGGATTTTTCCCATTGACTTTAATGGGGCTTCCGCAAATTCACAGATTCAGCAGAATTAATAGGGCTTCAGGTACATTCTGGACATTCAGCCATTTCCACAGCTTCTGCCATTTCAGCAGTTTCAAGGAATTCAGCGGTTTCAAGGACTTCAGCGGTTTCAAGGACTTCTGCGGATTCAAGGACTTCAGCGGTTTCAAGGACTTCAGCGGTTTCAAGGACTTCTGCAGATTCAAGGACTTACGCGGTTTCAAGGACTTCTGCAGATTCAAGGTCTTCAGCGGTTTCAAGGACTTCAGCGGGTTCAAGGACTTCAGCGGTTTCAAGGACTTCAGCGGGTTCAAGGACTTCAGCGGTTTCAAGGACTTCAGCGGTTTCAAGGACTTCAGCGGATTCAAGGACTTCAGCGGTTTCAAGGACTTCAGCGGTTTCAAGGACTTCAGCGGCTTCAAGTACTTCTGCGGTTTCAAGGACTTCTGCAGGTTCAAGGACTTCAGCGGGTTCAAGGTCTTCAGCGGCTTCAAGGACTTCTGCAGGTTCAAGGACTTCAGCGGTTTCAAGGACTTCAGCGGTTTCAAGGACTTCAGCAGATTCAAGGTCTTCAGCGGTTTCAAGGACTTCAGCGGTTTCAAGGACTTCAGCAGATTCAAGGACTTCAGCGGTTTCAAGGACTTCAGCAGATTCAAGGTCTTCAGCGGTTTCAAGTACTTCTGCGGTTTCAAGGTCTTCAGCAGTTTCAAGGTCTTCAGCAGATTCAAGGACTTCTGCAGTTTCAAGGAAACCAAGACCCCGGACCAAGTCCTAGACCGAGGCCCGAACCAAGACCCTAACCAAGTCCCAGACCAAAAGCTGAATCAAGACCCGAACCAAGACCCAGACCAAGACCCAAACCAAGCCCCAGACAAAGTCCCAGACCAAGTTGCCATAGTTACCGGAACCAGAACCATATCCCGGTAAACTACAGAGAGCAGGCCTTGGTCCTGACCAGGTTACCATAGTTACCGGAACCGAAACCAGATCAAGGTAAACCAGAGAAGCCAGGCCAATTCCAGACCAGGTTACCATAGTTACCGGAACCAAAACCATATTCAGGTAAACCAGAGAAGCCAGACAAAGTCCAGACCAGGTTACCATAGTTACCGGAACCAAAACCATATCCCGGTAAACTACAGAAAGCAGGCCTTGGTCCTGACCAGGTTACCATAGTTACCTGAACCGAAACCAGATCAAGGTAAACCAGAGAAACCAGGCCGAGTCCAGACCAAGTTACCATAGTTACTGGAACCAAAACCAGATCAAGGTAAACCAGAGAAGCCATGCCAATTCCAGACCAGGTTACCATAGTTACCGGAACCAAAACCATATTCAGGTAAACCACAGAAGCCAGACAAAGTCCAGACCAGGTTACCATAGTTACCGGAACCGAAACCAGATCAAGGTAAACTATAGAAACCAGGCCGAGTCCAGACCAGGTTACCATAGTTACTGGAACCAAAACCAGATCAAGGTAAACCAGAGAAGCCAGGCCAATTCCAGACCAGGTTACCATAGTTACCGGAACCAAAACCAGATCAAGGTAAACTATAGAAACCAGGCCGAGTCCAGACCAGGTTACCATAGTTACTGGAACCAAAACCAGATCAAGGTAAACCAGAGAAGCCAGGCCAATTCCAGACCAGGTTACCATAGTTACCGGAACCAAAACCAGATCAAGGTAAACCAGAGAAGCCAGGCCAATTCCAGACCAGGTTACCATAGTTACCGGAACCAAAACCATATTCAGGTAAACCACAGAAGCCAGACAAAGTCCAGACCAGGTTACCATAGTTACTCGAACCAAAACCAGATCAAGGTAAACCACAGAAGCCAGGCCAAGTCCTGATGAGGTTACCATAGTTACCCGAAACAAGATTCGGCCTAAGACCCGAACCAAGTCCCCGACCAAGACCCAAACTAAGTCCAGGACCAAAACCCGAACCAAGACCCAGACCAAGACCAGAACCAAGACCCAAACTAAGTCCAGGACCAAAACCCGAACCAAGACCCAGACCAAGACCAGAACCAAGACCCTAACCAAGTTCCAGACCAAAACCCGAACCAAGACCCAGACCAAGACCAGAACCAAGACCCAGACAAAGTCCCAGACCAAGTTGCCATAGTTACCGGAACCAAAACTAGATCGAGGCGAACCCCAGAAGCCATGCAAAGTCCAGATCAAGTTACCATAGTTACTGGAACCAAAACCATATCCAGGTAATCCACAGAAGGAAGGCAAGTCCAAGACCCAGAGCCAGACCTGAACCAAGACCCAGACCAGGTTTCCATAGTTACCGGAACCAAAACCATTTCCAGGTAAACCACAGAAGCCAGACCAAGTCCAGACAAAGTTACCAAAGATACCGGAACCAAAGAATTTCAGTGGTGTGTGGAATTTAAAGTTCAAACTAAGTCCAGGACCAAAACCCGAACCAAGACCCAGACCAAGACCAGAACCAAGACCCAAACTAAGTTACCGGAACCAAAACTAGATCGAGGCGAACCCCAGAAGCCATGCAAAGTCCAGATCAAGTTACCATAGTTACTGGAACCAAAACCATATCCAGGTAATCCACAGAAGGAAGGCAAGTCCAAGACCCAGAGCCAGACCTGAACCAAGACCCAGACCAGGTTTCCATAGTTACCGGAACCAAAACCATTTCCAGGTAAACCACAGAAGCCAGACCAAGTCCAGACAAAGTTACCAAAGATACCGGAACCAAAGAATTTCAGTGGTGTGTGGAATTTAAAGTTCAAACTAAGTCCAGGACCAAAACCCGAACCAAGACCCAGACCAAGACCAGAACCAAGACCCAAACTAAGTCCAGGACCAAAACCCGAACCAAGACCCAGACCAAGACCAGAACCAAGACCCAAACTAAGTCCAGGACCAAAACCCGAACCAAGACCCAGACCAAGACCAGAACCAAGACCCTAACCAAGTTCCAGACCAAAACCCGAACCAAGACCCAGACCAAGACCAGAACCAAGACCCAGACAAAGTCCCAGACCAAGTTGCCATAGTTACCGGAACCAAAACTAGATCGAGGCGAACCCCAGAAGCCATGCAAAGTCCAGATCAAGTTACCATAGTTACTGGAACCAAAACCATATCCAGGTAATCCACAGAAGGAAGGCAAGTCCAAGACCCAGAGCCAGACCTGAACCAAGACCCAGACCAGGTTTCCATAGTTACCGGAACCAAAACCATTTCCAGGTAAACCACAGAAGCCAGACCAAGTCCAGACAAAGTTACCAAAGATACCGGAACCAAAGAATTTCAGTGGTGTGTGGAATTTAAAGTTCAAAGGACAATTTTTTTTCAAGAGGTTAAAGGATTTCAACTGTTTAAAGTGTTTAATCAGTTTAATGAATTTCAGGAGTTTCAAGGTTTCAAAGATTTCAGGAGGAGTTTCAAGGTTTCAACAGTTTCAAGGATTTCAGGAGTTTCAATGATTGTAAGAGTTTCAAGGTTTCAAAAGTTTCAAGGATTTTGGGAGTTTCAAGGATTACAGGAGTAGTTTCAAGGTTTCAACAGTTTCAAGGATTTCAGGAGTTTTAAGGACTTCAGGAGTTTCAATGATTTTAGGAGTTTTAAGGTTTAAAAAGTTTCAAGGATTTTAAGAGTTTCAAAGTTTCAAGGATTTTAAGAGTTTCAAAGTTTCAAGGATTTCAGGAGCTTCAAGGTTTCAACAGTTTCAAGGATTTCAGGAGCTTCAAGGTTTAAACAGTTTCAAGACTTGCAGGAGCTTCAAGTGTTTTAACATTGTCAAGGATTTTTCAGGTAACTTCTGCATTAGATCTATTCCGCAGTATAAACCAGTATAATGGAACCTAATAGGGTTTTTTACATGTAAACCAGTATAAACCAGTATAATGCAACCTAATAGGGTTTTTTACATGTAAACCAGTATAAACCAGTATAATGGAACCTAATAGGGTTTTTTACATGTAAACCAGTATAATGCAACCTAATAGGGTTTTTTACATGTAAACCAGTATAAACCAGTATAATGGAACCTAATAGGGTTTTTTACATGTAAACCAGTATAAACCAGTATAATGGAACCTAATAGGGTTTTTTACATGTAAACCAGTATAAACCAGTATAATGCAACCTAATAGGGTTTTTTATATGTAAACCAGTATAAACCAGTACAATGGAACCTAATAGGGTTTTTTACATGTAAACCAGTATAAACCAGTATAATGGAACCTAATAGGGTTTTTTACATGTAAACCAGTATAAACCAGTATAATGGAACCTAATAGGGTTTTTTACATGTAAACCAGTATAAACCAGTACAATGCAACCTAATAGGGTTTTTTACATGTAAACCAGTATAAACCAGTATAATGGAACCTAATAGGGTTTTTTACATGTAAACCAGTATAAACCAGTATAATGGAACCTAATAGGGTTTTTTACATGTAAACCAGTATAAACCAGTATAATGGAACCTAATAGGGTTTTTTACATGTAAACCAGTATAAACCAGTATAATGCAACCTAATAGGGTTTTTTACATGTAAACCAGTATAATGCAACTTAATAGGGTTTTTTACATGTAAACCAGTATAAACCAGTATAATGGAACCTAATAGGGGTTTTTACATGTAAACCAGTATAATGCAACTTAATAGGGGTTTTTACATGTACACCAGTATAATGCAACTTAATAGGGTTTTTTACATGTAAACCAGTATAATGCAACTTAATAGGGTTTTTTTTACATGTAAACCAGTATAATGCAACTTAATAGGGGTTTTTACATGTAAACCAGTATAATGCAACTTAATAGGGTTTTTTACATGTAAACCAGTATAATGCAACTTAATAGGGGTTTTTACATGTAAACCAGTATAATGCAACTTAATAGGGATTTTTCCATGTAAACCAGTATAATGCAATTTAATAGGACTTCAGGTCTTTCAGACATTTCTACAGTTTCTACAATGTTAAGAGTTTCCACAATGTTAAGAGTTTCCACAATGTTCAGAGTTTCCACAATGTTCAGAGTTTCCACAATGTTCAGAGTTTCCACAATGTTAAGAGTTTCCACAATGTTAAGAGTTTCCACAATGTTAAGAGTTTCTACAATGTTAAGAGTTTCTACAATGTTAAGAGTTTCAAGGTTTCAACAGTTTCAAGGATATCAGGAGCTTCAAATACTTCAGGAGTTTATAAGATGTTTCAAGTATTTTTACAGTTTCAAGGATTTCAAGGATTTTTCAGGTAACTTCTGCATTAGATCTATTCCGCAGTCAATCGCAATGGCGCAGCCATTGCAACGGTTTCTAGTTGTTATTATTATTGTTGTTGTTGTTATTATTATGATTATTGTTATTATTATTATTATTGTTGTTGTTATTATTATGATTATTGTTGTTATTATTACTGTTATTGTTATTATTATTGTTATTATCGGGACTCTCTGGCGCCCCCCTCAGCCCGCCCTGCGTCCTGCTCTTCTCTGACTCTCGCAGTTTAAAATGGCGGCCGTGAGCAGCGCCGAGTCCCCACCGGCCGTGTTCAACGGAGGAGAGGCCGTGGACCGGGAGAGCTCAGGCCGGGAGGAGAGCGCTCTGGGACCGGGTCTGGACGAGCTGGAGCCCCGCTGCCCCGCGGGACTCACGGGGGGCCCGCAGGACGAGGAGGTGAGCACTGGGGAAAGGGCTGGTCTTTCTGGGGCTGGAGGCTGGAGCCCATCTCGTCCCACTTTGCGTTGGGATTTCTGCACTGCATTTTCGCGAATCAATAAGTCCCACAGATGTAACGTTTTACCGGCGTGACCTTTTGCATTTGATTAATCCACACGCCTTGATTGGTCAGTGGTTCGTCTTAAATCCGTGCATGTTTTGTCACATCGCCATTGCACATCGGGCTACTTGCAGAGAAGATCGCCAGGTAAAGTGCCCATACAGAGATGCTACAGGAGAATGTGCACGTATTTAAATGCTACCCTCTCGACAGCGTTTGTGACATGTCCCGCTTCGTTCCGCTTTGTCTCGGATGATGGCCCTTGGGGGGTCCACTCCCGGTCCGTTTGGTTTCGGGGGAGCCCACAGCTGAGGTGTTAGCGGGGTTAGCAGATGCGTTTAGCCGGTACAGTTAGCGCAGGGCCCGGTGTGAGGCTGCGAGCATCTCCCTATAGCACCGTGGAGGTTCCCCGGGTTTGTGTCTTATTTTTTTTTAACCACTTAACCGTGGTTTTTACGGATGAAAATACGTCGCAGGAGTTTTATTTTTTTAATTATTTTTTTTATTTATGAATGTTTGAGTAATCCTACGTGGTCAATAATATCGCATTCAATGTTAGCGCAATATTCGTCAGGAGCCGCAATATAAAGTCCCTATCGCCAAATCACTAAAGACTGACAGCTTGCACTCAAATGTTTTATTGTGTTGTTGTTCGGGAGATCCAGCAAACATCATTCTGGACTAGAATCATCTGAAAACATAAAAAGTAGACCCAACAAACTACATCTGTTGCTGGGTCACTATTGGTAAAGTAACGCACTGTAGTGTCCACAAGCGTTTATGTGTAGATATTAGGGTTGGGCCATATCGTATCGCATATCGTTATCGCGATATAATGTTTTGATATCGTTGTAATTTTTGATATCGTTGTGGACACAATATAATTCATGTTACGCTCCATCAGAGCAGCATAAACGGTGACTGCAGAACACGAGCTGAAAAAGTAAAGTGAAATGAAGGATGTAAACTGCTCGAGTAGATCATATTTGCGAGACAATTATGCCGTAAAAAAAAAAAAGAATAAAATATCACTGAATGAATCTTCCCAATAGGCGTAAGGCTGGGATGTTGAAGTAATTCGTCCATTGTCAATTATATCGTCAAATATATCGTTATATTTATTTTTTCATATCATGATATAGATTTTAGGCCATATCGCCCAGCCCTAGTAGATATATTCCTGTATTTTACATTACCATTGGTTGATTATTATTAATGTACTTGAGCTGGGATGATGAGTTTTAGTCACGATAAATATTTGTGATACACACAGGTTAAAAACAATGGCATTATTCACTATTATAAGGATCTGCAGTCCTGAAAGCAGTGGAGCACTGCAGCCATTGTGGAACTGTGTATGCAAAAAAACCTTGACATTAGTGCATATTCGGCTGTATTGGGTGGTTAGCAGGGTGCCTTTACTTTCCATCACTCCATGGTATGGGTAACCATGGAGATGGTTCAATCAGCAGAGAAAACCTACCAAACATCCTTAAAAATTAATTGATCCTGGAGTGTCATAGAGGCCACCGTGGGGGAAAGTAAAGGCGCCCTGCTAACACCCGCACAGCCGCTGGATCATCTAAAAGGTCAAATGCACCAATGTAATAACCTTGTAATATGTCAGCTGTAATTAAGGTTATGTTATACTTTGTTAATCCCCCTATGGAAATGTGTTCTCTGCATTTGACCCATCCCCAATGCCGCTGAAGCGACCTGTAGCAGCAGTGGGCAGCTAGCGTAGGCCTGCGCCTGGAGACCCATCTCCACATGTGGAGCCGAGCTAATGGTCAGAAACACCTGGCTGGAGGATTACCCTATTGCACATGTTTTTAGTGGTAGGGGAAACCGGAGTACCCTGAGGAAAGCGCAGACACGGGGAGAAAATGAAAACGCCACACAGAAAGGCCCCGTCTGGTCCGAGATCCAACCCGGGACCTTCTAGCTTTGAAGCACGAGCGCTAACAACATAATTGCGATTAGTTTAGGGATGCACCGATACCACTTTTTCTAAAAGTGATACGAGTAATTTGATTTGAGCACTTGCTGACACCAAATTCTGATACGACTACAGGGCATTTTCTGCAAACATACTTTTTAAAGAATATAGAGGGTTTATAGACTGACTTTTGCACAGCAGATTGGTTAGTAATTAGTTACACATTTCCATTTCTTGCGTTAAGTAGGCTACACTTTTAAGAGAGTTGTATCAGAATTTTACTTGCTGCTCTTTTATTCAATTTATTTTCCACTCAATGTCCTTTTTATTTTTCATTGCATATTATAATTGTTTTCTTAGTCTTAACGTTGTGATCTGTTTCTTGGGTTTCACTTGATGAATAAAGATGTTAAATGGAGATGGTTACAGCCACACTCTGACTATTTAATAATACCATTGCAGTGGTTACATACAGTGGGTTGAAAACGTATCCGTACCCGTTTAACTTTTTGCCATTTTACCACGCTATGGACCACAAACATAAATATATTGAGTTGAAATTTTATGTGAAAGACACACACTATCATGAAGTGAAATAACATTTATACATGATTTTGAACTTTTCTTATGAATAAAGTCTGAAAAGTGGGAAGTATCTATACCCCTTTCCTTTTAGTGCAACCAATTGCCTTCAGAAGTTTCCTGATGATTTCTGAATGATCACATGTTGACTCAGTGACTAAATAAAGTCTACCTGTGTGTAATCTAATGTCAGTTCAAATACAGCTGCTCTGTGATTGTCTCAGAGGTCTGTTCAGAGACTATTGGGGAGCAGACGGCATCAGGAAGTCCAAGAACACACCAGACAGGTCCGGGATAAAGTTATTGAGAAGTATAAAGCTGGATTAGGTTATACAAAGATTTCCAAAGCTTTGAACATCTCTCAGAGTTCAGTTAAATACACCATCCAGGAATGGAAAGAGTATGACATCACTGCAAACCTACCAAGACCCGGCCGTCCTCCTGAACTTACTGACCGAACAAGGACAGCACTGACCACAGCTGTTACTGAGAAGCCTGTGATGACCCTGGATGAACTGCAGAGAGCTACAGCTCAGGTGGGGAAACTGGACACGGAACTATTAGTCGTACACTGCACAAAACTGGCCAGTATGGAAGAATGGCATTTTTAAAAGAAAACCATAAGAAGTCCCGTTTGCTGTTTGCCGTGTCCTCCAGGGAGCTTCTGGCAAACATGTGGAAGAAGGTGCGTTGTCAGATGACACCAAAATGGAACTTTTGGGCCTAAATGCAAAACGCTGTGTTTGGTGTAAAAGTAAAACTGCACATCACCCTGAAAACACCGTCCCCACTGTCAAACATGGCGGTGATAGCATCATGCTCTGGGGGTGCTTTTCTTCAGCAGGGACAGGGGAGATGGTTCGAGATGATGGGACTTGTAGCTGTAATTGCAGCTAAAGGCAGTTCCACAAAGCATTAACCCGGAGGTACTGTATAGATCCTTGTGTCACTTAGTGTGTCTTTCACATAAAATTTCAACTGAATATATTTATATTTGGCGTCTTTAGTGTGGCAAAAGTCAACGTTAAAGGGGTACGGATACTTGAGCAACACACTGTAGTTGTACTGTTGCACCCCATGTGACTCCTGTCCTATATTGGGATTCACAGCAAGCTAAACTCTTTCCTGCATTATCTCCTCCAAGGAACAGACACTTGTCGTTTTGGACTGGATTTAATAGCAAAAAGGTGTGAAACTGAAAGGCACAAATAAAAACGTGTATTGGTGAAAAACAAAGATAAAGTGCATTCAAAGATTTGAGTTGGCTGAGCAGTTCTACTGTAGGAACTCATAGGACACATCTCTCAAAATTGCCAATATAACTAATCAAACTTAATCCAATAAGGAAATATACCTGGTCTAAACATCACATTAATCAACAGCACTTACTAATATTGCCACTCAAAGGGCTAAAAATGGGTAGATGGTGCAAGATACAACAGCATGTCCTTGACATTGTTTACTTTCAGTGTGCTGGGGACCTCTGTTGCCACCTATGGCTGAAAGTAAATTAAACCGCCCTCTAGAGGACTGGATGAACAAAAAACTAATTGTAACAACGCAATAGTACTGCTACTAATTGGCATTTGGCTGACTACAACTCCATGTGTGGACTTGGCCATGTGTTTTGTACAGCATTTTGATCATTTTTGCTGCAGCTACGATTCGCTCAATATCATCATGCTGTATCTCCTTTTTATTTTGCGTTTTCTGAGTAGTTTTTTGTTGTTGTGTTAGTACCTGAGCATAAAGCGGCTGAGAATCGCCAGACTCGTTAGCAGCTTGTTATTAACATTGTTTCCTTATTACCACGGCTGTGCAATTATTCGAAATTCAATTACGATTTCGATTATTACACTTGTCCATCCAAAGCGCAGAAAGTCCGTCCTGCGCGGTTTGTGTGAGTGCGTCTGATCAGCTGAATTACCAGCGACGTGTGATGGCTGTTGTATTTCTTATAATATCATATTATAGTAATGTAATAGTTTTAATATGTAGTTCTTGAGATGACGCTACTGATAAGTGCTCACCTTTTGCTGAAAGGAGAATCGAAGTTTAGAAGCGCCTCTATCCTTTGCCCAGGGCTGGTTGTTGCAGAAAAGTCTCTAACTCTTCTTCAGGAGCAGATCTCACGAACGCAGCTCAAAGCAAACTTGTACTTCATGATGCCGGGATTGTTTTTTTCCTCTTCACATTTCACGTGCTAATGGCACATGCTTTGGTCCGACATAAACAAAAAGCGCTATGTGATGATGTCATCAGGCCGCATGGTTGGTTTGGGCAGGTGTGAGGGCTGGCCAGCAGGGGGCAGGTAGAGGATTAGTTTAGAAACGTGAGCCTATTTCATTTGGACTTTTTTACTGTCCAAAGAAAATATTTTGCATAGTTTCTTTTTAATAAAAAAATACATAAATAAAATACTTATTACCCTAGTAAGATTAAATTTAATATAAAAAAAAACATTTCTGCGTTTGATAAAATCATGAGATATGATATGAGGCTGATTGCTACTGGGTTATGTTTTTATCGTCGCCCTTACTTTCAACACTTTTTAGATATCTTTTTTGTAAGTTTCTCTTAAAAGTATGATTAATGTGTGTCCGTGGGACCGTACAAAGTCTCCTCAGGATATTAAATGTATTTCATGACAGAAGTAAAGGGAGATGAAAGGGACAGGCTTGAAATTGGACTGTCGAGCTCAGTGAGCTGCTAATGCTAATACTAATGCTACTCTCGGTCTGTAGCCTTAAATAAATGGTCTCAACTTGTATAGCGCTTTACAGTAAGGAACCAGTCTCTCATTCATACACCAATGTACACACACTGGAGGCAAGTAGGGTGAAGTGTCTTGCCAAAAGACACAATGACAGTGTGACAGGATCTGGGATTCGAACCTGCAACCTTCCGATCATGAGACGACACTACTCTACGAGCAAAGCCCTTCCACATTCAGGCTAAAGAGAGCCTTAATCATTTTAAAAGTTACTCCTCTACCGTTCCTCATCCAAGAGCGGCGTTGATTGGAAGTCCCGTTTACTGCAGGGTTCTAAGCGTGGGAAAAAAGTAGCGGCTTATAGTCTGGAAATTGTGCTAATCAAAGCTGGGACAGGGCACGGCTTCCCGTCTTTTTCCCTTTTTAAGGAACAGGCTTTGCAGGAGAAGTCTGAGCAGCCATGTTAATTTCACAGACCACTCGGGATCATCACTGTGAATGGGGCTGAATGGGACCTGCCGATCTCTATTATTTAGATCTAACTGTTATACGTAGAGAGGATCAGGATCATTTCAAGCTGGATTTCCAATTTTGAAAAGCTGGGACACATTTCAATACATTTTCACCCAAATAAATGGATTTGGATGAGAACCTAACCCGTTTAAATCTCAAACTCTTATACTCCGGAGCGACTAATGTGATTTTTTTTTTTATTCAAATATGTTTTCACATGCCTCTAGAGGGCACTGCAGGCTAATCGAGGACGGCAGAAAGAAAGGTTGGAGTGAGCGAGAGAGTGGCGGTTACTGCAATGAAGTAAACAAAACGAGCTAATCACGGGCTAAAAGCCAGATGGCCACGGCTAGAGGAACGAGTTCGCAGATGAGAGCTTGAAAACGTGCTGTTGGGAGAGGCGTGTCAACGGCGCAGTTACGTCTCTGTAGGCCGGCCACGATACGTTTTTTTTTGAGGACGATATATTGTCTCGCGATAAACGATAATATTGAGTATAATGCAAATACTGTAGGCAATAAAAAGAAAACTGTAAGAAACTATTTAATTGAAATGTATTGAACTTCTGACATTCAATATTAACACCTTATACCGAACAAAGTGCAAACTAGAAGAGTCGACATATTCTAGGACACTGTCCATCTGTGCTTCTCAACCTTTAACATAACTTACACTCTCACCAGGTTCTGTGTTTGAACTAGGCCTGGCACAACATATACAGCAAATAGTCAATATACAGAATCATCTTTAAAAATATCTCAATAATATTGATATTTCATCTGCATTATTCTGGTTAAATATTTCCTCACAAAAACTCACTTCTGTGACTTCTTCTATATTAAATATATGGATTCAGATAATACTGCATTACTGCTAAAGTAGAGTAGCCATATGTTGTGTTCTTTTTCCTTTTCTTTTAAAATATAACCTCCTGTACACACGGCTGTCGGAGTGAAGCAGCTTTTTTGGGAAACTTGTTGACTGTTTGTCAAACGGCTGCAGCATTTCCCTGTCTTTTGAACAGTAACATAGTCCTAAGCCCTGAGTAATGTTCTCAGGACTATCGCGCTTGTATTGGGACAGTGGCTAAAGCGCTCGGGTTCCTCTCGCTAACAGTAGCGCTGATTAGCTTTGATGCACTGATGGTTTCGTTTCGTTCTCACGTTGGACAAACCTGCAGTCGCATTAATGTTGTTATTCTCTCCGTGATGAGTTCTTTAGGCTGGAATTGCAAATGTTTTCACACGAGTCCCTCTTGCTCCGCGATAAACTTCACAGAAAGTGTCGAAATCAGCAGCTCCATAGAAGCACAGCGCTTTGTTTACATCCCGCCTCTCTCCAAAAGCAGCTGATCTATAAATGATCTGGATACATGCGGGAAACAGCTGATGTGCTCAATGCTGTCTTCAAGCACAGGGAGACGGGTTGGATGAAGCTCCGCTCACTCAGCGCTGTGATAGCGTTCATGTTTCTGTATCGAGACTAAAAATGTTATCGTCCTTCATTTTACTTATCGAGCGATAACTCGATATAGTAATTATCGCGGCAGGCCTACGTCTCCGTGCCCAGGTCGTTGCCAAGGCGATTGCTCTGGAGTGAGATGGAGAGTTTGGTTTGTTCTTTATGCTATAGTTATCTGAACTGTTTATGTGACGTTGACATACCAGACTCTTATTTAGTTCGTTCATGCTTCATGTTATTAATCAATGTGTTACGTTAGCAAACCGTACACCTATTCAGCCTGTTGTTTTATTTGGCAATGTTTGACTCGTGCGTCTTATAGTCCGGAAATTACGGTAAATATTTTGAGATTCACATTTATTTGCTAAACTGCAACTTTCATGAAAGTCTGTCACTTTTTTGTGTGGACATTTAGAACATAATTCCATTTAGAATTAAGTTTACGGCGCAGTGCTTTTTTTTTTCTCCGCAACCCTTGAACGCCTCAGCCTCTCCTCCCGTGCTGATTTGTTGTGTCAGGGGGAAAAAAAGGAGGAAAAAGACATGATAGCTCCTGTAGATATTGGATTAATAAACAAACGGACATTTCACGAGGATTTCCGCTGCATCAGAGCAGGTCGGTCAGATGTTTGTCAGTTCACCGTCTTTCTGTAAACTTCTGTCATGATGCTAAACTGTTAGCCGCTAACTGTTGCTGCGTCTTCTGCTTTGAACATTTGCGATCTCTTGTTCACGTGTTTGTGTTTACATGGTGCGGGGGGGCCTGTGGGGGTGAGTCCTCCATGCTGCAGGTCAGGGGCGAACTACAGAAAACTAACTCTATACATTAAAAAACACAATAAAATTCCAGACAATAAAAGTAAAATATTAACACTAAGTTTGGTAAGGGCTTGTTGTTCGTGTCTGTTGCGGCCACATTGTCCGCGCGAGGCACAGAGCACTAGTGGCGCCCATAGACTGTATAAAGAATAGACCGCTCCTCCTCACTCCTCCCCGTTTACCAAAATGACCACGTTCGTGGGGAAATCATGGCGGATTTACAGGCTCCTCCTCTCCAGCTCTGACGTTCCTAAAAAGGGCATAAGGGCGGGATCTTGACTGTAGACCCGGCCCTGCTTGGCCCTCGCGGGGCGTGTAATGGGCGTGTATTTCTGTTGTAATCGCGCCCATGGCCAGGCAGCGATGTAAACGGCCTGTCAATCAAAGTCAGGCCCTCATTAATTATGCAAGATTTCTAAAATGTATTTCTACGATAAAAACCCTGGTGCCCCATATTGTTTTTAACCCAGCGTAATCACAGGAGGAACATCTAGCTCTAGCCACTTCTAAACCATTAAGCACCGGGCATTAAAGTTGTTTTTAACGTGTCTAAAGTCCAATGCATTGCAATGGGGGAATAGCGGCCATATGGAGGTACTACAGCAAAGGTGGAGCAATGGCGGCCTCCAGTGTCGTAGTCAAAAAGCAGAGCAGTCAGCGGCCATTGGTGGGGCCACGCGTATGGAAGATAGAATCAATCTTATTTTTGGGGGCGTGCGTCAAGCGAAACATCTAGTGTCCCGAAGGAAAGACTTCTAAAATCGATTAAATAATAATTCTGACATACATTTTTTCATAGGTTAAAATAAACGGATAGCATGAGAATGAAATTCTTAGCACCAAGAAATCAAGTCCAAACAGCACTGGTAACTGAACAAGGAGTGAAAAGGTTTTACCTGTACTCACGTCTTAGCTTCTTTGTTTCACACAGGGATACAGCTCACTACTTAACAAAAGAACAAAAGACTCACCATCCCCCAAATCAACTTCAGTGTAAACGTATGCAAATTAGTGTAGAAGGATTGTGATTTTATGACCTAATGTCAACAAAAAAACAGAAATATAACCAAATATATGGCCAATTTTGGCTATTTAGTTCCTTGTATATTTGTGTGAGAATATTAAAAGCCCTATCCTTATTATTCCTGGTGTGGCTCATGTAGAAACTAGGGTGGGCACAATTTCTGGTGAGATGCCAGAAATCGTTTTGAGCCATTCATTTCCACAGGTTTCCAGGGCAAGTTTTCGTTTCACATAGCGGTTAATTTTAATTTCTAGATGATTTTTTGTGGCCGTCCTCCCGTGGACCCACCACCTGCAGGAGGAGCCATAGGGGCTGGTGCTATGTGACTTGGGCAGCTCCAACAGCTGCCCCCACGACCCGGCAACGGACAAGTGGGAGAAAATGGATGGATGGATGGATGGATTTTTTGAAACAATCAGCCTCTGTAACATTTGAAAAGATGTCCTCGCGCACCTCAGGAAAGTTTTGTGCTGTTGGTGGTTGAAGTATAAACCAGAGAAAGTGACATTTGTGGCTCTAGAACAGTGGTTCCCAAACGGTGTGCACACTGGTGTGCCGTGAGGCAAGTCCTGGTGTGCCGTAGGACGTGTGACAACTTTCGGTTCTTTTTCTCTCTAGACGTCAATAATGACCCGCAGCAACATGAACGTGTGCGCTGATATTGAGCCGCTTCAGCGCAAATGGAGCAAAGCAAAACTATAACTTAAAGCGAAGCAAAGCTATAACATACTAAACTTATATAATAGAGATGGCTCAGCCGCGGTCTGCGGCAGGACTGAGCCAGGACTAAACTAGGTCCAGGACTTACACCGTTGTAAAACCCAGGACCAAACTAAACCAGTTATTATAAACCAGGACTGAATAAGAAACTTGTGTTTATTGAAAAACAAAACCGAGCAGTGACAACAAGAAAGACGTGTTTACCTTTAGCGACAGACCCGGAGGCTGAGTTTACGACTTCACAAGCAGCTGCAGTGAGGGCAATATCAAAGATTGTTTGTGGAACAGTGAGCGCTCACTCTGTATTAGACATTTTTGGTACAGTTTTTGTAGATTATTAGTGACAGAGTGACCGCTCACTGTGTAAAGATCTTTGACAGGAAAGTGTTTTCGCTTCGTCAAAGCGCAGTGTGTTTAGAAAAGTTTAAACCCGAAAGAAACCATGTCATGATGTGGATCTGTCTCTGCAGCTCAGGAGGTAATGACGTCCTTTCTTTCTTTTTATCACTGCTTAAGTGGAAATTGTGCTCAAAGTAGAAGTTACAGGTGACGCTGCTGCACCTGTGGAGCTTCTGTTGTGCTGTTTTAGGACTTTTTCCTGAACGGCACTTTTTTATACACGTTATTTTAATTTAATTAAAATGAAATGGGCACCGAAAAAAGTACGCTAAGGCACCGGCACCGAAAAGCAGGTATCGTTAATGTAGTGGTATAAAAAAAAAACGGTACCCATCCCCAACAACCATACATTATTATTGCAATATACAACTACACAAAAATAATTATTTTTTAATTTACTATATCAGTATTTTGTATGCTAACATGGTTCCAAGCAAGCTGAAGAGGCACTTGGAGCGATAACACGTGTTATAAAGGCTATTTTGCACAATAGGTGTGCCTTCAGATTTTTACTTGTCCTTTGGTGTGCCTTGGGCGCAAAAAGTTTGGGAATCACTGCTCTAGAACAGTGTTTTTCAACCTTTTTTGAGCCAAGGCACTTTTTTTTTTTTTTCCTGAAAAAATCATGAGGCACACCAACAGCAGACGATGTGTCTTGAATCGGAAACGCCATATAGTCTTGCTAGCCACAATGCCACTGTCGCGTTCATGCATCGCTAATGTGTCTCAAAGAAATGAGCTGCCTGTGACCATTTACTGATGTGGAAGAGTATTACATGGCGACCCTGTAGCTCGCCAGACAGCACAGACACTCATTATTTGCGGATAATAATGAATTTGTTTTCAAAAAATATTTTTTCAGACCCACTAGGTGAAACTGGATAATTTCACCAGACAATAGCTGCACAGTGGTTGAACAACACTGCTCTAGAACATGCAGTGTTTGGAACATGCTCCTGGACTAAAGCTGGGCTGAAACCGTGACATATTTGGGGCGATTTTGAACTGCGACGGACTCTCATACGAACAAAGCCCGAGGCCAAGCAGGTGTTTCCACTGTATAGAGCGAGAACACGACTGACCTGCTCACACTGTACTGAGCTGGGTCTCTCATGCAGTGCATTTTACATTTTTTAGTTATGGAAAGAGGCAAGGCAAGTTTATTTGTAGAGCACAATTCATACACAAGGCAATTCAAAGTGCTTCACAGTTGCATAAAGTTACAAGAAAACAGATCAAATCAATCATTAAAACATCAACATAAAAATGTATCAATTACAGTAAAAGGCAAGAGTGCAGATAAAATACTTTCAGTTTTCATATGTTCGGGTAAAAAGAGCTGTTTTCAGCCTGGATTTGAACATTGTCAGAGTTGAGGCCTGTCTCACATCCTCATGAAGACTGTTCCAGATTTTAGCTGCATGAAACTGAAACGCAGCCTCAGCGTGTTTAGTCCTGACTCTGGGAACCACCAGGAGACCCCTCCCTGAAGTTCTCAGGGCCCGAGATGGTTCATACGGCTCTAACATGTCAGAGATGTACTTTGGTGCTAAACCATGAAAAGACTTGTACACAAGCAGAGCTGTTTTAAATTCTATTCTCTGAGTGACAGGAAGCCAGTGCAGAGACCGGAGCGCTGGACTAATGTGGTCATATTTCCTGGTTCTTGTCAGGACTCGAGCAGCAGCGTTCTGGATGAGCATTCCAACTTTTTTTTTTTATCGCTTTAAACTACAGATGCGGCGTGTTTCCGCTTAAATGCGGCGCCTGTAATGAGGCTTCATAAACCGTGTAGCTCAGTTTAATCTGAAAATTTGATGACCATCCATTCTCTAAGCCTACAGTACCACAGAAAACTCTTCGATGGCGTTTTCAGTCATATGTGTATTGTGAGCAGCTAATCGAGGCTCGTAGTTTTGTTTCAGCTGTGACCGCTCTCTGGGTCGATGATTTACAGGCCCGAGTCATCTGACTTTTATTTACTTCAACTCTTAAACAAAGACGGGGCATGGAGTTCCAGCGACTACACAGTAGTACAATAAAAAATATACACTAAAAGTACACACGATATTGAACTCTAAAACCAATACTAACAAATGTCCTAAACTAAATTCAGCTAATCTAGCAATAAAAGCAACTAATGACTAAAACTACAAGACGTGCTGTAGAAATTTGGAAAAAATCTAGATCAAAGCTTCAAACTTTTTAAAAAGTACTACAAAGAATCCATATTCCTCAAATATGAACAGACATTGTGAGTGTTGTTGTATATTCCTTTGCTGTTGTTTTTTTATTACTATTCTTTATTATTTGCTGTTACCTTGCCCTATGTTCCCTTGTTTATGATTTCTTTATGATTTGTTAAATGAAATGTTATTGTTTTTACTTTTGGGGTGGGCGCTTATAAGCCTTTGGTTTCGGCCCACTCCTTTTGAGCAGATAAACTACTCAAATAAATTCAACTAAACAATATTCAACAACAACGCTATAACGCTACACAATTATCTACAATACAAAAAAGCTATGCTAAAAAAAAATCTACCTAAATGCTATAACTAATCGCAAACCTGACAATCGATGAAAATACTCTTCAACTCACTACGGGGGCGTGAGCGAGACTGGGCCGCGTTTATATCCCAGAGCAGCAACTGACGTCAGGCTTCAAATCTGGGCAAATGGTGGCGCCAAATTCAAAAATCAAATGCAGTAAAGACAGATCGCCTGTAGATGGCGCCTCACTGGCGGTTTTAGGCATAAAGTTGATGTTTCAACTAGGGGTGGGAACCTCTGGGTAGCTTTCGATACGATACGCGATACATGGCTCACGATAACGATTTTCTCACGATACGCCGATACTGCGATAATCGATATATTGCACAATAATAATCTACGATACATCACGATTAAAAAAATATATGCTACTTTTAACCTTTATTTTAACATTCTACATATTATTCATCATTTAAATTTCTTTCCATGTGCTTTGTACCACTTTTATAAATGATCCATGACTCATTCACGGGGTCTATAGATCTGTCAGCGACTTCATTTACATTTAAATGAACAAGAAACCACAGTCCTATTTAAAAAGTAATAAATAAACCCCAAATTTATCTTCTTTATAATTATAAAAACTATCATGGGGTATGGGTTGGCGCTCGTGCTTCACAGCAAGAAGGTCCCGGGTTCCATTCCCACCTGGACGGGGCCTTTCTATTTGGAGTTTGCATGTTCTCCAAGTGTCTGCGTAGCTTTCCTCCGGGTTCTCTGGTTTCCCCTACCACTAGAAACATGTACACTAGGTTCCCCTTTTGGGCCAGGACTCTCCTGAAAAAGATTCTCAATGTCAATGAGACTTTCCTGGTTAAATAAAGGTCAAAATAAAAATAATAATTGAATATATTGTATCACACAAAAACTGGAATTTAGATTTTTATCCCAAACTGTACAACCCTTGTAATGCTGTTTTTTTCTTTTCCTCCTGTCAGATTTGGAACATAAAGCAGATGATCAAACTGACCCAGGAGCATCTGGAGGCTCTGCTTGACAAGTTCGGAGGAGAACACAACCCCCCCTCCATCTACTTGGAGGTAAACCGAGGACTGGGCCGACGCAGATTGTAGAGGAGTGCTACGGCTGGGCAATTAATCAAAATGCAATCGAAAATTGCAATCTCTACTTTGGTCAATCTCAATAATCGTCACGGCACTTTCTAATCATTTTTATCAATTTATGAATCGGCAAGATTTAATTTAGTACGAAAAAGTCAAATTGAGATCGATCAATATGGGGAAAATAATGGTGGTTATTTTCCTTTTTTTGCTAAATCGCCCAGCCCTAACACAACGGTTCGAGTGTTACTGTTGTCATAAAGATTGTTAACAAATGTGAACACACTCCTTATGGCAAGGCAAGTTTATTTGTAGAGCACAATTCATACACAAGGCAATTCAAAGTGCTTTCACAGTTGCATAAAATTACAAGAAAACAGATAAAATCAATCAATAAAACATCAACATAAAAATTTATCAATTACAGTAAAAGGCAAGAGTGCAGATAAAATACTTTCAGTTTTCATCTGCTCGGGTAAAAAGAGCTGTTTTCAGCCTGGATTTGAACATTGTCAGAGTTGAGGCCTGTCTCACATCCTCATGAAGACTGTTCCAGATTTTAGCTGCATGAAACTGAAACGCAGCCTCACCGTGTTTAGTCCTGACTCTGGGAACCACCAGGGGACCCCTCCCTGAAGTTCTCAGGGCCCGAGATGGTTCATACGGCTCTAACATGTCAGAGATGGACTTTGGTGCTAAACCATGAAACGACTTGTACACAAGCAGAGCTGTTTTAAATTCTATTCTCTGAGTGACAGGAAGCCAGTGCAGAGACCGGAGCACTGGACTAATATGGTGGTATTTCCTGGTTCTTGTCAGGACTCGAGCAGCAGCGTTCTGGATGTTCTGCAGCTCTAACAGCTCGTTTAGAAAGGCCAGTGAGCAGCCGTTACAGTCGTCTAACCTGCTGGAGACAAATGCATGGATGAGTGTCTCCAAGTCTGGTTTTGACACTATTCCTCTGATCTTAATGTTTTTCAGATGGTAAAAAGCTGATGATGTCATTGCTTTGATGTGGCTTATGTGTTGCTCGGTTCAGATTCGTGCCGTTCATGGCGCTGTATAATAGAGTTTAGTGATGGACTTATCTAAAAACCTCCACGTCTGGGTTTGTCAGCCCGGGTTCCCTTCTAACCCTGGTCTGTCTCCAGGCCTATGAGGAGTACACGAGTAAGCTGGATGCCCTACAGCAGCGGGAGCAGCAGTTGCTGGAGGCCATGGGGAACGGCACGGACCTGTCCTCTTCCCCCACAAACACCACGGCGGCCATCCTGGATCTGCGGGAGCCATGCGGGCACGGTTTCAGCGCAGCCCCCAACACTCTGCACGTGCTGTCGATGCCCTGCGACGCCTCGCGGATCAACCCTCGCTCCCCGCAGAAGCCCATCGTCCGCGTGTTCCTGCCCAACAAGCAGCGCACCGTGGTCAGTGGAGCCTTTGCATTCATTTCACATCCAAGTTGCCGAAGGAAAATGCACAAACTCCGGAACACAACCTACATGAACTTTCCCTCATCTCTCACACAGTCCCCTTTGTCTAAATATATATAAAAAAATAAAAAAATAAATATAATAATAATAATAATAAATAAATATAATAATAATAATAAAATAAAAAATAAAAATAATAATAAAATAAAATAATAAATAATAATAATAATAACAAATAATTAAAAAATATAATAATTTTCCTAACTAGCTACAGTATTCATTTTTATTACAGTCTCCACTCGACGACACTCTTTAAATGTCACTCTCTTCTACTGCACTAAAACTCTCCTGTAGCATTTCAATATTCTGCCCGAGCTTTTATCGTTTGCCCTCGGACCAAGTCTGCAGTCTGTCACGGCATGTCAGAGCGGGGTACCGTAAAACGTTTTTTTATTCCAGTACTTTAACATTACAATACCGATACCCGAACAACACTTTTTTACAATACCTATATGAAAATATTTGTCATCTAGAGCAGTGGTTCTCAACTGGTGAATGACGAGCTGCGACTCAAATACGACTCATGCAAAATATTGTCTTTTCCTCAAACATTGTTGTTGAATGAGCATTAAATAAGCCAAAAAAGCTTAAAAAAACAAAAACATTTTAACAGACTCCAGTCGTGATATACTTTTTCTGTTCATACAACAATATTAAAACAACTAAAGCTGGACGTTCTCTCTCTAGCCTGTCCGTCCTTGGGAGTGGATCTCTCCTTCTGTGGTTCCCTCCGAGGTTTCCCTTTTCTCCCAATGGGTTGTTGAAAACTTACTTGTTGTGTAGGAGAGTCTTTGTCTAGGAGACGGGGATGGCCCGGGCATGTTTCCATTTGCTGCTGATTTACTTATTTGGACATTACCGTCCTTATGTTTGCCATGACACTATACTTTGGCCTGAGTATTTCATGTTCTTTTTTCATGTTCTTAATGTTTAGTGTCGCCCTGTAAGGCAACTCCTGTTGGGATATTAGGCTATACTGATCAAACGTGGATTTCATATATTTTCTTTCAATGAAGGTACTTGATTCATCTTCTGTACTCAGTAGTCTTCGAACGTTTCGCCTCTCATCCAAAAGGCTTCGTCAGCGGCAAAGGTCACAATCTGGACGCAGGTGAAGATATAGACCAACGGGGAGGAGTTAGGGTAGGCCCGGCTCCTCCCCTCTAATCACAGCTACTCTCACCTGTGGGTAAACACCTTTGAAGTAGAGCGTCTCTAACGATCTGCTCACCTCAGTATCGGTCAGTCTTATCCTATTCATAGATGATCACTTCTTCTTTCCTGACAAAAATGGCTTCTTTAACTCCTCTTTCAAACCAACGTTCTTCTATATATTCAGCTGCGGACCTTTGTCGCTGACGAAGCCTTTTGGATGAGAGGCGAAATGTTCGAAGACTTCAACTATTGAGTACAGAAGATGAATCAAGTACCTTCATTGCAAATGGACAACTCCTGTACGACTGAGAACTTGCACAGATTTCTTTCAATAGATATTCCGGTGAAAACCCTGAAGTAGTGCCGCTCTAAACTGGGTTTTAAATGTAATTCGTGGCTACACAACAGCTCTGGACGTCCTGCTACCGTCTCCCTACGCTAAACGGCTGCTAGTCAAAAGAGAAAGTCAAAAGTGTCCGCGTCAGTTTTCTTCTCTCTCTCCAAATAATGTCCAAAGTTACTGCCCGATACCAAAATGCTGCTCCTAATTCACTGTGTTTTGGCTGAGTGCTCCATCTGGCCTCTCCGTACCCATCTATAACATCTGAAGCAACTATGAGTCACAACTCAGACTGGGATTTGATTGGCCGAAATAACATGCACTATAAAAAAATACTTGCCTTTTATTTTTATTTGAGCAGTACACATTGTGCTCAAAAGGAGTGGGCTGAAGCAAAAAGCTTATGAGCGCCCACCCCCAAGTGCAATAAATAAAAAAGAACATTTCAAAACATTTCAAGCAGCTACATTCGTACAGACCAACTTACAAACTTAAAAAAAATAAAAAAATAAAAAATAATAATAATATATGAATTGTCTATATAATTAATTGAAACAAAGCACAACTACAACAACGATCTCGTTTCATGTACGATGTCTTTAGCACAAAGCAAGTCAAAAAATGTGATACTTAATATATTTCTTCATTATTATTATTATTATTATTATTATTATATATTGTAAACTATAAAAAAAAACAATAAAAAAAACAAACTATAAAAAAAAAGAGGATTAAAGACTAACTTTAACTTGAACCATAAGGGAAATTTTGTTAAAGTAATAAAACAATAAACCGATACAGCTTTGTAATAATATCAGTAATCATAAATAATGATCATAATAAAGTTGGAGATAAAGTAGGACAATATACAGATTTGTAGCCAGTATATACTATTAAAATGAAAAGACAAATTCACACAATTCACATTTAGAAAGCCCAGTATTTTCACTATGGAATTATGATAATTAATTAAACTAAGTGATCAAAATTTCAGTGATCGGTCCCTAAAATCCTGATCGGTGCACCTCCTCCTCCCGACCCACAAGTTGAGAACCACTGATCTAGAACCATGAAACGGAACAATAATGTTCAATGAAGGTACTTGAATCAACCATGGCTGAAGCTCTGCCATGCCGCTCCTGACCTCAACAGGCATCAAAACCTTGGGAAAGATTTTGTAATTATTTTTTTTGTCCATACCACTACCGTTTCCAATACCAGGAGTACCTACATTATTTTTTTGACACCATAGTTGTATCGTTTAACGGTACCCAGCCCTACAGCGCACTGTATCGCTTTCTCCCTGTTGTACTGGTGAGGCCTGCTCATTTTAAAGGGGAACTATACAACTTTTTCTATATAAAAAAAAAAGATAATATTGCGTATTTGACCTTTCAGTTACCCAGTGGGTGATTAGCGCCTTTTCTTGTAGGACGCTCCAGGATCTATTGTTTTTTAGGTTTTCACTGCTAAAATAAAATTTTATCCTGAAGCATCACGGGGCCACCGGGATAGAAGGTAAAGGTCCTCAGCCGATGGGTCAATGGAAGGTCAAATAGAGTTGCATAGTGCACCTTTAAATGGCCAAATTATTACCATTAGGCCTACACTGATAGGCTAACATTTTTGAACACATTTTTAAAAAGGGTCAACCTGTATAACGTAATTAAAATGAAAGACTGGACACTGCTTCCGTGGCTCAGTGGTTAGGCTGCAAGGGCGTGTGCCGGTCCGTTCACCTTGTGTCTCGCCCCAGGTCCCGGCGCGCTGTGGGATGACGGTGAGAGACTCCCTGAAAAAGGCTCTGATGATGAGGGGCCTGATCCCGGAGTGCTGTGCGGTCTACCGGATTCAAGATGGGTAAGAGTGCGCCCTGCTGTACACTTGCTAATGTAACCTCAATCCCAGGACGGGTCGAGGTGACTTTTGTGGGACAATGCTCGGCTGATTTTTTGTTCGTCAATCATAATTAAAGTTGCGCAGGTAAGAACCTAACATTCTTACTTCTAGGTGCACATCACACACACACCCGCATTTGTTGTGGGCGGCGCCCCCACAGAGGAGCACGCTGTACAGATCGTAATTCAACGTTTTGTAAGTCGCGATGAGAAGAAATGTGGACAAAAGCGTGGACCCCTGGTGGGAGTTATGGAATCATTCAGAGGTGCCAAACTAGGGGTGGGTAATGTGACAAAAATAGAATATCACGATTTTTTAATTATAAGCTCCCGATTTCGATTTTATCCCGATTTATTTTTATTTTTTTTATAGTAACTAAAATAACTTAAATTACACACTGAAGAAGAAACATATTGAATTCCAATACTAATTCAACTTTGTGATAATCAACAAAGCAAAAATAGACTTAGAACTACAGCAAACTAACTCTATACATTAAAAACACAATAAAACGGTAAAATGGTAAAGGCTTGTTGTTCGTGTCTGTTGCTGTTTGGCATCTTTTCTGAGACGTTTCTCTCATGACGTCATGTTGATGTGATACAGTGCTCTGTTGCTGTCTGACCCTTTCACAATAAGAGTCTTGGTAAAGCGATAACATCCTGTGTCTTTTATTGTGTAAAAGGCAAACAGGAAGCAGATAGTTACCATAAGTTATTACTTGACCAAGTAATTCACCAAAGTTGGACAAGTCTTATATTTTCAAAGACATGGATAAACACGGCCCAGGATTTAAGTTAAACAAATGAGAAGAAGCGTCGCCGACAGAACTGTGAGGACGAAGGACACACTCGCTTCTTCACATGTGTCGCAGGTAAATAAATAAACACACGCTGAGCAGAGCAGCGGCGTTACGGGGGAAACGCACGGACATAAATACCTCTGAAATAGAGACAGAACTCTGGGTTTAAAAGCTCCATATTGAGGAGTAGAGGTGCGGCTCGCTGCTAAACGCTCGCATTAGCGTCAGACATTAGCGTAGCAGAACGTTAGCGGCTTGGGTTTAAGTCACTGACGGTGAAAAGAGTCAGAAGTGCTTAGAACCGCGATAAAACCATCCCACAAAAATGACAGATCGTCAGCTCTGGAGATCGTAAGACGGTCTTGTATCGTCATATCGCCCAGCCCTATGCCAAACCGTAATAAAACGCAAAAGAAACTGTTAAAATATAAACCATGAGGGTGAGCTACATGCCTGCATTGTTGTGCTAACACCAGCTAAAGTTGAGCTAACGGCGGTTAAATGCTATCGAAAAGCTCGTCAAACCGGGTTGACCAGGCACTGGGCTGATACCTGCCTGTGGAACAAGGTCTTTCTAGTCTCTGTCAAGGAAAGGATCACAGCATGATGTTCTCTGATTGGACAGAGTGGCTCAATGATGTACAACACTTATTAACTAAATATTATCCTTTTATCACAAAACAAAGAACAAAGTTGCAGCCATAAAACATAGCATACAGTGCCGCACTGTAATCCAGGCTTGAATGTTTTCCATCACATCCTTATATCAGCTCTAAGCCGCTCTGTGTTGCAAGTGTGTTTATCCCACTGCGCTGAAGCTGCAAAATCTGAATTTAAAGTCAGTTTTTTAATAAGTTATTCCTACAGCTGCCAGTCAAAGCCTTCAGCCAGTGGCGTGCTGGGTAATCGGAGTCGGAACGTTTCCCGGTGGGCCGCTCGGTTGCGGTGCTTTTGGGCTGACCGCATAAAATAATGAATTGATAACAGACGCACAGTTGTGCCAGTCCAGGCCTAAAGGCTTTAACTGGGCTGCAGCAGGAGCCTGGGCTGCTGTTCCAGATGTAAACTAAGGTTTCCCTGGCAATTACACTTGTGTTACTATCAAAAATAACGAGTGATGTGTCAAAATCAGAAATGTTTTTCGCATCGAACTTTTCATCCTTGTCAAATGGAAGATGCTATTTGACATTGAACTAACTCAGAGGGGTGTTTAAGTAGAACACCCCTCCGCTTTAGTTGAACGTGGTGCAGTCCAATTCAGCAGAGACGAGTGTAAAGAGAGAAAAAGGAACGCAGTGAAGGGGAGAAAAGTGAACAAATAAATATTTTGTATCTCCATAACTTGGTGCTGATTGTTGAGCTGTATCCGGCTCAGACTGTGTGTGCAGCAGCGGCCCGTGTAAAAAGAGAGAGCGTTAGAAAAGTGTCAACGCCATACTTGAACTGGGACGTCCTGCACCGGAGACTAGCGCTATAAACCCACAGAAAAGTGGGCCGGTCTTCTCTAAATTCTCGGGCCCAAAGCACGCCTCTGTCTTCACCAGTTCCAGGCTTGTACAGCTGTGCACAAAAGTTTACATACCCCGACAGAATTTAATTTTTTTATTTATTTTTTGGCCATTTTTGGAGAATGTGAAAGATGACACGCATTTTGTTTTTTTCACTCATAGTTGGTGGTTGTGTGAAGCCATTTATGGTCAAACAACTGAGTTTATTATATTTTTTTTAAATCATAATGACAAAAGAAAAGAAAAATGACCCTGATCAAAAGTTTACGTCCCGCACTGTGGATTTCCCCCTTTAACATCAATGAGAGCTTGGATTCTTTTGTGGTAGTTGTGGATGGGCCTCTTTATTTCCTCGGGTGGTACAACAGGCCATTCTTTATGGCAATAAGCCTCCAGTTTCTGTCAATTTCTGGACTGTCTTACATGAACTGCACGTTTGAGATCTCCCCAGAGTGGCTCAATGATACTGAGATGGCCACTAACGGGACATTCACTTTATTCTGCTGCAGCCAATGAGAGGTCGACTTCCAGGCTGATTGACACTTTTCCTCCAGTATCTTTAATAAAATGCTGTATTCATCCTGAAATCAGTTTTGACCACTTCCCCTGTAGCTCACACATCCCCAAAACATCAGTGATCCACCTCCGTGTTTCACTGTAGAGCTGGTGCTCTGTTCATCACAGGCCTTGTTGACTCCTCTGTAACGTTTAAAACAGAATAACTGAACACAAGATCAAAATATGAATGTTCGGGAAAAAAAAACAAAAAACGATCTGTCTTGTTTCGGCTGTGTCTGTCCCAGGGAGAAGAAGCCGATCGGCTGGGACACGGACATCTCCTGGCTGACCGGAGAGGAGCTCCATGTGGAGGTTCTGGAGAACGTTCCCCTCACCACACACAACTTTGTGAGTGACTTTTCACCACAGTTTTTTCTGACTTTGTCGCGTTGTCCTTGCGGGTTACCCTAGCGCGGTATCTTCTGTGTTCTTTTAGATGAATACATAAAATAAAATTGCTTTTAAATAATTTGCCCTAAAGGCTTTATCGCCAATTACATCGTTTTTGTGATATTTCTTTTTCATACTGTGACTTACATTTTTGTTCCCTAATGTTTAAATCAATATTGTCTCATATCTTTATGTACTAGTAATTCTGTACAATAATAGGTCGGATACAGCAAGTCAAAAAACACAACTGGACCTCCTTTGCCAGTTTGCACACATTTCTTTGAAGGATTGCAAAGATATATTGTCTGAATATCGATATATTGAAAAAACCCCCATTTACCGCTTTAGTCAAAACACTCCCGACTCCTTTCAATGCCTGAGCCTTACGAGGGTGGGGCACATCCTCCCTGTCTGTGGGGGTCGCCCACAGACGGGGGGTCAATCTAAAAATAAAAAGATACCATAGGTTACTCCTCCAGCGAGGTACTCCAGACCAAACCCCGGCACACAATATGAAAACAAAAACATCCAGTTTTCCTGATTGGACATTTATTTATTTTGAACATCTTAATGCGAGACATTGCAGGTAAAAGAGAAAATAAATAAATACTTTTACTGTAGATAGATCAGTTTGAAATAAAAAAATAAAATAAAAAGTGAGATTAAGAATTCGTGCCATTTTGTGCAACTATTCAATCTTTAGTGGAAACATTTTCATCTTTTCTCAGAAATGGTTTCATCAAAAAGGCTTGAACTTGAAGTAAAAGTGTTTTACACACAAAGACCCCACAGTTTCCGTGACTTTGAATTAGGGATGGGACGGTATGAGATTTCCACGGTATGATAACCGTGACAAAAAATACCGCAATATCACGGTATAGCCGCGGTGCTTCCTCTCGCTGTTTTCCCATTAAGGATTAGCGCTGTCTTGCACAAATAAACGAATGGTTCAAGAAAACATCACGAAGGTAGGACTTTTTATCTCATAGCTAACGGCTAGTGTCAAAAAACAACGCCACAGAAATTAAACGACTAAAAAGACAGGCTCATTCAAAATCTTGTTGCCATTTTTAATTAGTGTTAGCCGTTAGCTTCAAGACAAAAACATTGTGAAGAGCATGGGCGTTCCTTCCGATGAATTCTTTGCTCTACGTGATGTTTTTAACATGATGCTGGGACTGTCCACCAGTAACTCGCAGCCTGCCATGTAAACTTGAGCTATTAATTTTTATTTTTAGACAAGACATTGCTACAAACTCGTAAGGAAATAACGGAGACAGGAAGAGCAAGCGCCGACTGAGGGATCCACTCGGACGTCACGTGAGGCTCGCGTGCACAGCCTTTGGTCGCAGGGTTAATTTTGACAACATATTTTAATTTAGTTTTAGTCTTGGTCTTTTGACGAAAATGTAATTCAGTTTTAATAAAAAAAATATCTTAAATTTGAGTCGATTTAGTCTAAATTTAAGACACATTTAGTCGACTTTGTATTAATAATATTCATTATAATCATATTTAATCAAGCTTCATGGAGCTGCTCCTCATGAACAAAGCTCAGAGCTGTTCCTTTGGCAGAGAATTTACATGATATGAGGCTTTTTCAGACGGTCAATAGAAGTTTGGATGATTTTAGTCTCTCCTTTCCATTTTTATTTAGTCTCATTTTAGTCGACTAAAATATCTGGACATTTTAGTCGTAGTTTTAGTCGCATGAAAAACGTTTAATTTAGTTTTAGTTCAATTTTAGTCGTCAGAAATATCACTTTGACTAAAATTAAGACTAGACTAGACCTTGATAGAGTTGAATCTTTAGCCCAGTCGGATCAGGCTTCACATGTAAACGTACTCGGTGAGACTCGCCGCTTTGACGCACTAAACCACGACTCGCAGAGACGCGCTTATCGAAACAATGGACCAGCTGTGATACAAGCTCCAGAGCGCCGGTTTGTTTGCCCATCACTAAATTGAAGGATTTTTTTTTTAGAATCTATTCAAAGTGGTTTACAATGGCAGGGCTCCAGTCTTTCCATTTAATTGCATCAGGACATCATTTAGGCAGAAAGTTTTCTACAAATTAGCGATTTGCTTGATCCGTTCATCTTCCACAGTCATACACGTTACATTATAATACATATCATTTGTTTTATGTTGCACTGCTCTTAATAAAGGCACTATACCTGATGTTTTTTTCTAGCAATGGAAAGACATTAGTTTTGTCCTCCTTTAGTATTGTAAACTTAGACAATTGTGGGAAAAACACTGTGCCTCTAATTATAAAGGCTTTGTATCCGTATGAGGAACTTTTCTAGCGTTTCTGTTGAAATTACCCAGAAAAGTGACCCTGAAAGTGGTGAAATGTGCCAATAAACTTAACCCTGTGACGAATTGTGATCAAAGGTCAAAGTTTATTTATAAAGCACATTTAAAATACAGCTGACACTGCCCAAAGTGCTGTGTGCTCATTCTTAACCCTCCCAACATTTTTATTTAGCGTTTTTCACTTTCATTGTCTGTTTATAAAAAAAAAAAAAAACAGCTCATACTTTATTTATAAATTTAGGGCATGTTTGTTTGTGTAAAGACATGAATAAAATGAATATTCAGATGTATTGAGTTTAGTTTAGTTTATAGGTCAAGTTTAAGACACGGAAATGATATCAGTGTGAGACATCTGTGCTTTGAGGCTCGCTGTTCTCTGGATACAGAGTGAGTGATCATTTTAATATCTGATACTTTTTTTTTTTCTAAACCTCTGCAGTGGCAGCTCCGTAAAATCTCAGTAATAAAGATGTCTCTGTTGATCACTTGAATTAATATAATAAAAAACCTCTGTGCACATTTTTTTTTTAACCTCTTAGGGATGTGCCAGTCCTGCTATCACTGAGTTAGGATACTGATTTGCTTCATTAGATTTTATTTATTCTTATTATTGTGTCTTGCACATAAGTAAGTGCCCAACCCTCATGACACATTTCAAAACAGAAATCAGATGACTGCCAAAATTAAATCACAGAAACTGTACAATCATAACAGAACAACATCCACATCACACAGGAGGATATAAATTAATTTGTCGACTATCGTTAACCTGCCGCTAACACCTGCTTCTGAAAAACGTTCTAATTTAAAATTCAAAGCTAAAGCCAAAACCTCTTGCATGTTTATAAAATAAAAAAATGGTAAAACTTCTGTAGTATCCATAGGCTGTAATGATGTATATTATATCAAAATATAATGATACAAAAAGACCGTATCGGCTCGGTATCGGCCAGATGAAGTGTCAAAATATTGGATCGGATCGGATCGGGAGCTCAAAAAAGCGGATTGGTGCCTTAACCCAGTTCATATTTATCCAAATCTAAAACTTTCTGGACTGGAGTTTACAGCCTATAGGCCAGAGTAACTCCTCATTTGAAACTTTTCTGTCATGTCGCCGCATTTTTGTCACGTTTTTATTGTCTTTTCATTGCTTTTTTTTTTTTGCTTTTTTTTTTTTTTTTTTTTGCTTTTTGTCGTGTTTTCACCACGTTTTAGCTTTTCCGGAAAACATTTTTTTCCGCTCCTTTGTTGCTTTTTGTTACGTTTTTAGTGTCTTTTTTTAATTCTCTACTTTTCTCACTTTTGTTGCATTTTCATCCTCGTTTTCGTCTGTATTTTTATGTTTTTTTATTTATTACATTTTTCTTTTTTTCTTTTTTTTAAAGCTTTTAGAATTGTTCAAAGCCAAACTGGAGAAAATGAGCTCAATTTTAGGCCGGGGGTTAAGAGGTTAAACTATTTTTCATGACCAAATAAGGCATTTTATCTGTAGAAATGGCCCAAGCTGCCCTCTCTTTTGGATGGCCAAATGGATATTCAGGTTTAAGTTTTGTTTTATTATTTGAATAAATTTTTTGCTGATTCATTAGTTTTCCAATGCTTTAATTTTTTTCCGATACTGGTTTTTGATCACAGTATCATTTAAGCACGATACTGTGTTTTTTTCTGTGAGAGGTATAACGATAAATACAAATAAAATAACAGCTCCTGTGTGTTTTGTTTTTTTTTTTTTTTTCACGGCTGTGTCCAGGTGAGAAAGACCTTCTTCACGCTGGCCTTCTGCGACTTCTGCCGAAAGCTGCTGTTCCAAGGCTTCCGCTGCCAAACCTGCGGCTACAAGTTCCACCAGCGCTGCAGCACCGAGGTCCCCCTCATGTGTGTCAACTACGACCAGCTCGAGTGAGGACCTCCCTTTCCTCTCAGTCAGAACATCAGTATGGAGTCATGAGATGAGCAACACGGGGGGGAGGGAATCGAGTTTTGCTTTCTTAAGGCCTGTTGTAGCGGCATCAGTAGCTCGAGCTTCTGAAAAGGGAAGGTTAGCGCTTTAAATTCAGGGCCAGAAACAAACCGATCAGATGAGGGAGAAAGGAGAGAGCCTTTTTTTAAAACGCTGATTTGACTCCGTAACATCAGCACTGATAAGGGAACCTTTTTCTCAAAAACGCTCAATGTGAAGCCCAATATCGCCCAATAAGCGTTCAATTAGCTCTCAATAAGGGCTGACGCGATATCCACATCCTAGCGAGTCACGATTAATCCCAGAATCACTACCCATTCCAAAAACACACTTAAAAATGTGATCCATTTAAATTTGAGTTATGATTTACTACTTTCATTTACACCTTATTTTGGTCCTGATTTTTTAAGTGTTGTTTTGACACAATATGATGAAAAACCCCTTGCCTCATAACCTCAGTCAGGGGGAAGACCTCAGTGATTTTACCGGCTCAGTGGGTAAGATTCCCTGAATTACAGTGGCAGAGTGGTTATCCTGGAGGCTGTGGGCTAGACCAGTGTTTCCCAACCAGGGGTACGAGGACCCCATTACTTGAGCACTTGGGGCTACTTGGAAATTTAATTTTCTCAGTTTCACCTTTTCTTTTCTTTTCTCTTTTTTTATCTGAGTAGAGTTTCAATATGACTATTAATTTCAAAGCAAAGCCAGTTTTAATGATTTTCAGTAAAAGGTTTGACTTTAAGAGTATTTTGAACATAACACTCCAGGGGTCCCCAACTAAATCAGCTCGAGGTCCGCAAACTTTGCTCTCATAACTTTCGACATGTGTCCAGTGTCCGGACATATGCAGTCAGTGCTTTTGAAAATGTTAAAACGGCAGAGCTGACCAATGAATCAATAATTTTGCCATTTTATTTCAATACAATTGTTTAGATAATTATTAATTTAACCTTAGAAATTAAGTATAATGAGAGGATGAAAAGGCTTTGTGGTCCGGGCTAAAGCCTCTGGAGGTCCGGATCTGGACCCAGGTCCACCCGTTGGGGACCCCTGCTCTAAACACTGATGAGTTTCTCACTCTGTTAAAATGTTAGCATGATCCCTAGAGTTGGGGGGGGGGGGAGTACTCTGAGTTGAAATCAATGCCTCAAGAGGGTACGTGAGACACTGGGATAGACCTTTGTTCTCTCTCTCTCTTCCAGCCTTTTGTTCGTTTCCAAGTTCTTCGAGCACCACCCGATCGCTCAGGAGGAGGTGTCCTCAGAGGGGACCACCCCAGTGTCCGAGGCCTGCCCCGCCCTGCCCCCGTCAGAGTCACCCAGGTCAGAACCAGGACTTTACCAGGACTGAACAGGGCTCTAACCTTTTCACAAGTCGCACTGGTACAACCGGTTTTTCATTCTTATTTTCATTTTAGTCACACTGACATATACCATACCACCTTTATTTATAAAGCACTTTAAACGCTTTACAGTTGGCCAAAGTGCCGTTCACACGTCATAACACAATGGGGAAATTAATAAACAAATGAACAAATATAAGACAGGGAATTAGGGATGCACGGGTACCACATGCTTGCACTCATACTTGTATCCATTAGTGTGGTCCCGATACCAGAAACCGATATCACTCACCTCCTCAGCCTCCAGCTGAGCATGGCAGAGCAACAAGCTGGAGATGTGAAATATTCCACATAGAGCTGACTTGACTAGTCTGTATGCGAAAAAGACGACAATATGTGCAATGCGAGACTGACGATTTTGGTATTTCTGAGAAAATAAAGACGGATGGCCTCGTTATCAGAAATGAGCTGCTCAGGACACGACGACGGGGGGAAAAAAACCCACCTCTGACTGTTTTTCACCCATTAAGTCTCGTTAAATATTCTGTCTATATTCCACACGTTTTGTATCTAAGAATTCATTAGTCTGATGTCAACAAAAAGAAAATACTAAACTACTGTGAACTGTTACAAAATAAAGTGCAAATAATATATACATAAATGCGTGTCACCATCAGTTATCAGTCTAAATTTCCATTATTGTCCATCCTTGGCGCTAAATGTTGTCCTCATTGCACCTCAGCGCCGGGTCTGCACTGTTTACCAGACGGGCATGCTAATGTTGCTAACTAGCTGCTAACTAGCTGCTAACGGCTCTGTTAAGTGGAGTTCGTATCGAGTTTGTAGTCACACTAATGGACTAAACCAACAATGGACTAAACCAGACAGGACAGTACTGTTTCTGTGTTCGAAAAGGATCCCTTACAAACTGAGAAATAAATCAATTCACAACAAAGAGAAAGTCGCCAAAGCAAAGAGAAAAAAGTAAACAAACCCTGTGGCAGCCTCTGACTGTGAAGGAATGGCTCCTACCCTATAGAGAGATAATTCATCTGGCGCTCTCTGCCGCTTGAAATCAAGGAGCCAGATCTGAAAATAGAAAGTCCATTGCATAACCAAATGTATCCCGCAGACTAATTTTCTATTTCTGTGCATGTCTTTGACGGAGGAAATCGGCACCTTTTTCTTCTTATTGCACACTTTTTGCTTGCACTCGTATGCAGATCGCTGTGCCATGCCTCGGTGTCCCCGTCCAAGTCGATCCCGATCCCGGCGGGGTTCAGACAGAGCGCAGAGGAGGACCACAGAAACCAGTTCGGCCAAAGGGACCGGTCATCCTCTGCACCCAACGTCCACATCAACACCATCGAGCCGGTCAACATCGACGTGAGTGCAGCGTTCAGATATCCCTCGCAAGTGTCTGAAGTTGTGGTCCGTAGTAGCAATATTTGAGGGCACGGGACCCCAGTTTGGTTGAAGTTGCGCATCATCAGTTATTAAGGCTTAAGCAACAGGTCAACAGCCTATGCATTATGTTGCCGTTTACATTGAATTCTATGCAAACGTTCGATAAATGCTTTATGAACATACATCTACTTAAAGAAATGCTCATTTTGGTTATTTTCTCCGCTTCCCCTGAACCAGTGTTAATTTCGTAGACTAAAATATTTAGCCTTAATTTTAGTCAAAGTGATATTTCTGACGACTAAAATTGGACTAAAACTAAATTTAAAGTTTTTCATGAGACTAAAACTATGACTCTGTCCAGATATTTTGGTCGACAAAAATTAGCCTAAATAAAAATGGAAAGGAGAGACTAATATCATCCAAACTTCTATTGTTAGTCTGAAAGAGCCTCATATCATGTAAATTCACTGCCAAAGGAACAGCTCTGAGCTTTGTTCATGAGGGAGCAGCTCCATGAAGCTTGATTAAATATGATTATAATGAATATTATTAATACAAAGTCGATTAAATTTGTCCTAAATTTACTAGACTAAATTGACTTGCAATTTTAGTCGACTAAAACTCGAATTAAATTTAAGGTATTTTTTTGACTAAATCTCGACTAAAATTGAATTACATTTTTGTCAAAAGACTAAGACTAAATTAAAATATCTTGGTAAAATTAACACTGCCCTGAACTTCTTTGGTTAAATTAAGAAAGAAAACAAAGAAAAGTGTGTTTTTAGATGTTAAAGCAGTACTAAGTGTAACTCGTGTGCCTAGAGGCCATAATGGCCACTGTGGGTGTCGTAGCATGTACTGCGTTAATTTATTAGTTTTTTTTTTTTACTCATTAATTGTCCGTGAGAGTAAATACTACGCAGACACAAAAGACAAAGGTTGTACATCCAATTACACAATGGAAATATTTGTTTTCACTCAAACTTGGCTGTAAATACTGTTTAAGTGGGGTTAGCCCACAGTTAGCTTTGTCCGTTAGCCTGTTAGCTTATTCGTGATGCCATTAGTGTGTATTGGTGACTCCTACCCGGTGGCAGGCAAGTTGCAATTCTGGTTTTCTGGCCAGAGACACCAGGGGGAGATGAAAAACCCCCCAATCATCCCATTAACACTTGTATTACCCCCAGAGGGACTACGGGAAGGATTTATTAAGGTAAACTAGTTACTTAGTACTGCTTTATGTTCCAAGGCAGTGTTTCCCAACCAGGGGTGCTTGGACTGAGTAGAATCCAATAAGAAAAGTTAGTTTTAATGGTTTTTCAGTAAAAGGTTGGACTTTGAGTATTTTAGCTCTGTTTTGAACTGAACACTCTGCTAAATACTGAATAATATGTTTAGTTGCTCACTTTGTTTTGGCACGTTTTTTCTATATGTGCCTTTTCTTACACACCTGTTCCAAACAAGAGATGTGCAAAGTAAACTGTTATTTTTTGGGGGGGAAATGGCCTGGAAAGTCAGACATTTTATCCCACACAATCACAAGAATCACTGAGTACTTACTTAGTAGCAGTAACATGTGTTCACCTTCTCTGTTTGTCCCAGGACCTGATCCGAGATCATGGGTTGCAGCGCTCAGATGGAGGTAAGGATGTTTTTCTAAATATTTCCATTTAAATTTCTTTTATGTCTCATCTCTGCGTGTTCATCAGCCCGTGTCTGTACAGTCTGTCTAACCTTAAAAATGACGACTACTACTGCTTCAAACGTTGTACCAGCGCTAAGCCCCAATACAGCTGCGGTCATGCTGGGAAGAGGAGTTGAAGGCAGTGGTGAACATCTAGCAAAGCATGTCAAAGGGAGAATGGGTCACGTTTCCAGAGGCACTGTTGTCACATTATGAGTGGGCGTAAAGACAAACCTAGAATATCACAACTTTTGAATAACGAAATCACCGTTTCTATGTCCTCATTTATTTTGGGTCAAACCAGTTGCATATCACGGAGAACTGAACTTCTTTTGAGAACAAACTTCTTGCTTTCAGCCGCTTGTTGTGGGAAAACATGTCGATCACTCCGATTGGTCTAAAGTCCCGGATCTGGGTACCGGATTTGGGCTGGGTACCGTTGGAAGATACTGGTACAGTATCAAAAAACTTTAGGTACTACTGGTATCGTAAAAATAACGCTATCAAAAGCAGGTACTGAAAATGAGGGGACAGCATTAAAAGAAGTGACTTGGTTGCTCAAATACAAATTTTTTCTTTTTTTTGCCACAATTTTCCCATTTTCCTACACTTTTGACATTGGAGATGAATCCGGTATTGCAAATTTTTATATCTTCCAAACATTATTGTTCTGTTGTCTGGTTCTCTATGAAAAATATTAGGTATTGGAAAAGTAGCATTGGTAGGAGGATGGTTAGATGGATAATCCCGAAGGAAATTGTGCATTAGTCTCTTGCTCACATTCACACAAACAGAGCAGGTGCTACAGAATTAAGAAGTTAAAAAAGCAATAAATACACAAGCAAGAGAAGTTAAGGCACTGCAAGACAATGTTCAAGACATTTCCCCCTCTGCTCTTCCCTGACGTGGCTCTATTGTAAAGCCTGATGGCATGAGGGACAAAAGAGTTCTTCAATCTGTCCTTGGAGCATCTCAGGGAGTGGAGTCTGGAGCTCACGGCGCTTCTCTGGCGGGAGGAGACCGAGTTATGGGGGTGGCTCTGATCCTGGAGAGCGTCCTCTGCTCCACCACCTTCTCCACTGAGTCCAGGCCCAGTCCAACCACCGAACCCGCCTTCCTAATGAGCCGGTTCAGCCTCTTCAAGTTGTGAGATGTAGACGTAGCAGTTGCGGCTGGGGATGTCCCGATCAGGTTTTTTGAGATCCCGACCTGATCTTTGAACACTTCATGATGGCCAATTCCAATCTGATTCTATTGTCCATGTCATTGACTCTTGACTAGGGCTAATCTAATTGAATAAATGATTAACTTTATGGAGGAAAGTTTGGAGCGGCGAAGGTTTACTTCAGGGCGGTGACCGACATTAGCTGCGCGCGACAGTTCGATACAGACGCGTGGATTTAGATTAGGAGTGTGACAATATATCGATTTTCCGATATATCGCGATATTTTGACGATACGATACATTTTCTTCCGATATTGATACTTTTGATGACGTCATGCATATTCATGAGCAACGCCATGCATACTAATGAGGCAGCAGTGCTCCACTGTTTTCAGTCAATAGAGCCAAAACAATGATGAAGAATTCAGTTAGACCAGCAGGGGGCAGCACTACAGTTTGAAGCACTTGGACCAAACACCGTCACACAAATAGTTTTTATAATTATAAAGAAGATTAATTTGGGGTCGATTTATTACTTTTTAAATAGGACTGTGGTTCCTTGTTTATTTAATTGTAAATGAAGTCACTGACAGATCTGTAGACCCATTTTCAGTGAGTAAGTCAGGGATCATTTATAAAAGTGGTACAAAGCACATGAAAAGAAATGTAAATTATCAATAATATGTAGTATGTTAAAATAAAGGTTAAAAGTAGCGTATCGTGAGATAATCTTTATCGTGAGCCATGTATCGCGTATCGTATCGAATCGTGAGGTACCCAGAGGTTCCCGCCCCTAATTTAGTTCACATGGAAATTGAGCGTTGTATGGAGTCGGAGTTGCATTCATTGTTCATTCGTTGACGCCATGTTCAGTTGACCTCTTTCTTTAGCTCAAATTTTGTTGTTGTTTGTCTGATTTTGCTTTTGACCTTCGCTAAAAGCTCTACATTTTAAAGTGGATGCTTGGCCTCGTCTCATGATCCGGGAGGAAAGCTTGAGGGCCAACTAACATTCGTTGAAGGTCTGCCCTTTGCCCGTTCCTGCGCTTTTTTCCCCAACAATTAAATCCCTTCATATCAAGACTACCGCTTTCCAAAACACTTCACAGTCGGAGCTGGGCTTTTAAAAGTAACAACAGAAGGTATTTAAAACCAACCGGGAAAACATTGGGTGAGGGTATTCTCTTTTCTTTGTACATTTGAGGAGCCTTAATTTACTAAATCAGCCACATATGTTGGATTATTGTCAAGTTTGAGCCACGAACCAGCTTAGGTAATTATGACGTTTTCAAGGAGGATATCCTACATCATCTCCTATCACATGTCGAGATTGGCTTTTAGCGGGATAAGAACAGAAAAGTTAATGGTGGGCCATATCGTGTACCGCAGATCGTTATATAATTTTCGTTGTGGACACGATATGACTGTAGAACACGGGGACAGGTGCTTACAAAGTAAAATGAATTGAAGGATGTAAACCGCTTGAGTAGATCATATTTGCGAGGAAATTAGTATGCTGTAAAAGTGGGAAAAAAAATATCACTGGCTGGGATTTTGAACTCATTCGTCCGTTTTCAATTATATCGTCAAGTATATCGTTATCGTGATATTTCTTTTTTATATCGGGATATAGATTTTAGGCCATATCGCCCTGTCCTAATGTTAACATGGTTTAGAATGGTTCAATTTATGTCTGTTTTGAAATGATAGCCTAAATGTTTATCTTTGGGCATGCCCGGGCTATGCTGTCTATGATAAAAATTGGTAACGCTGTCCGATTTTGAGATCAATCCAAAACAGAGATTGCCTTGACTTCCCTTGTAGAGAATTCCTTACCAAATGATATATACAAACATATCCATACACATCGTAGTGTCTATAGCAGGGGTGGCCAAAGTGGGGCCCGCGGGCCAAAGTTGGCCAGAGAGTGACCTACTTTTGCGCCGCATACTAACTCTCTCCCATTCATTCTCAATGGTAAATATGGATGCAGTACACTCTTTTGGCCACCAGCGTCAAATTGGGGGCGCTGTTTCACTCCTTTCGCAAAGTTAAGGAAACACTGTTGTGGTGTCTTGGTGTTTAGACAGAGCGTCGTAGCATCAACTTTCCCAGTTTTCCAACTTTTATTGCAAAGGCCGTTGACGTCAACAAAGGTACGTGTTAAAAAGAATTGATGGTGAACTGAGACTTTCAAAATGATCTTGTATGGCATTTTCTTTGAGTTAACGAATGAGGGAAAGTCACTGTAGGTGCTGTAGATACAGGTGTTGTTTTTGTTTTACATTTTGTACTATATTGCTGCAATTCTATTAAAATTATGCGTTTGCCGCAGTTAACATTTGTTTTAATGTAGCATGTTCTTTGCATAGATAAAATCATATGCAAATGTATAGACTACCAAAAACTAATATAAAGTAACTATTATTATTTGCAGTTTATATGTGTTTCACGCTTGACATCGCCGTGTTTGGCCCGCGACCCACAAGCACTTTTTAATTTTGGCCCTCGGAGACAAAAAGTTTGGGCACCCCTTTTCAATAGCCTCAGGAGTGAAGAGGATAACAAATGTACCAATACTCGGAACACTTTGAACGTCTTTATTTCCATTGGGGCTGAGTACCGTTAAACGATACCAGTGAGGTATGGAGCAAAAAACGTCGACCTGCTACTGGTATATCGAAATAGAACAGATATTATTCTGTTTTTATAAAACGGTACCCAGCCCCAGTTTCCACCGCTGGTGCCAAACTACGGAATGATTTCTGTCCAATGTTTCAAGCATGAAACAGTTTAAGAATCCAAACTACTTAATACTGTGCTGATGGTGATTTTCCTTTTGTATTTATTTGTATGTTACTTTTGTATTTTTTTTATCGCCGATATTTTGTGTAGCTCACATTTTAAAAATAGATTCATCCAAACTGAATGGGTAGCATTAGTAATGATCAGGGCTGGGTACTGTAAAAAAAAATAAAAAATAAATACTGGTACCTTAACGATAACGACCTTATCCGGTTCATAATGGGGAATAATTTTGGGGAAAAAATTGACTAAAAATTAGGAGTAATTATGGCAAGAAATTAGGAAAAATTGTGTTCAAAACATTTTTAACGATGGGGTAAAAATTCAGAAAGAAATGGGGGGAAATGGAGGGGGGAATTGGGGAGAGAATAGGGAAAATATATATATTTTTTTTAGCTGAAACAACCGTCACTTCCTTTAATGCTGTTCCTGGACCAACAGCATCAACACGGTATTTTTTTTTCTCCCGGTACCTGCTTTTGATACTTTTATTTTTACGATATCAGTTTTTTTCCATACGAGTATCGTTTAACGGTACCCGGCTCGAGTAACGATGCAGTTGTGGGGCTTCGAGACGCCTTTTGCGGGTGGATCTACGCAACTCGAGTCTGACGCTTTTAAAAAATGCCTTGCGACTGGCCAATACTGACCCGCGGAATCGATCTGGACATCCCTAGTTTGCGGCTGTTGTGGTTGCAGTAGTATAGTTTAGCCGTGTGACGTTGTCTGTCTTCTCCTTCCCCCCAGCAGCTGTGACCGCCCGCCCCTGCCGCCCCTGTGTCCGACGCCAGCGCACCCGGACCTCCAGCCCCCTGCTTTACTCCTACCCCAATGACATAGTGTTTGATTTTGAACCCGAGCCCAATTTCGGAGGTAGTTAGTCAGGCCTCTGCTGTGCGTGTGTGTGTGTGTGTGTGTGTGTGTGTGTACCACCTCGACTTCACTGTGTGGTCTGTCGTCACCCTCACCAGCCTGTATTGGAATAGTAGTCGTAGTACTAGTCCTAGTACTTCTTCCTCGCCATGTGTGTCGCCTTAATCGCCGCTTCTGTTTTGATTTTTGAGGATTCGGAGTTCTTCTGTTTCCTAAAATGGTTTGAGTACTTGATTTTTCACAACTTTATATTGATCCGTCTCCATAAGGGGTATTCCACAAAGCCTCAACTTTAATTGCACTTCTTCTAAAAGTCGTTTTACTAGAAATAACTTTTACTTGGGCTTGAGAATTATTACATCCGCGTTATTTTCAAATCAAATCAAATCAAACTTAATTTATAAAGCGCTTTTCATACAAAATGTAACACAAAGTGCTTTACAGTGCTTAAAAATCATTACCCACCAGCAAATATACATAAATAACTACAACCCCCCCCCCCCCCCCCCCACACGTACAGACAGCCCAGCAGTTAAAAGTCTTAAATAAAAGTGGACATAGAGTTGAGTATGTAAGGCTGAGTACAGATAGACCGATAGAGTGCCAACTCGGGGGGGCCCGGAGTAGGTGTAGGAGAGACGTCCTACCTCCATCCAGGCACCCCCAGGAGAGCGCCCGCACGGCCACAGACAACCAGCACTCCCGGGGCAGAGGGCTCCCTCAGAGGAACTAGGAGAACATTGAAAAAAAAGATAAAAAAATGAATACAATAAAAATATACACACACATACATTTTTTTTATAAATATTTAAAAAGTGATAAATTAAGAACAGCCAAAACTGTGTGTGAAATACCACAGGATAAAAAGAGGGAAACTAAAGAAATAATAGAACTAAATCCGGTAAATAAAGTTGATATAAGTAAATATTAGTTAAAAGCTAAGCTAAAAAGGTGGGTCTCGAGCCTGCTCTTAAAAACATGAACGTTCTCTGCGGTCCTGACCTCCTCCTCAGGTCATTCCAGAGGCGAGGGCCATAATATTGGAACGACGCCTCGCCGTGAGTCTTTTTGTTGACTTTAGGAATGACTAGGAGACCCCTGCCAGAGGAGCGAAGGGGCCGTGAAGGTTCATAAGGTAAAAGCAGTTCTGAAAGACGAGAAGGACCAAGACCATTAAGACATTTAAAAAACATTAAAAGAACTTTAAAATCGATCCTGAAACACACGGGGAGCCAATGCAGCGACTCTAAAACCGGTGTAATGTGGTCCCGCCTCCTGGTCTTCGTCAGGACACGAGCTGCTGAATTTTGTTAAAATTGTAAACCTGAGATACTACTTTGTGTTTTTTTTTTTTTTTGCATAGACAAAGTTTGTATCAATCTTTGCGTCAAATTCCCTTCCTGACGTTACGTATATGTGTATTAAAATACCAAATGCCCAATGACGCAATGAGCTCAAATGGCCTTGAACCAGCGACCCCTTGGTTTAGGGAGTGACGACGTGAGCTTTAAAATGTGAACACACTCCTTATCTGCTGCTCGGTCCAGACCCGTGTCGTACATGGCGCTGTATAATATATTTGTCAGGAGTTTAGTTATAGATTTTGATATTCAGTGATTGGCCGCTTGGCGCTGTCAAATCTCAAGAGAAACTTGGGGTCAACTTCATTGACGGATAACGCGCTTTGTAGTACCACTTATCCAAAAGCTCCACGCCCGGGTTTGAGGAACCCATCCAGGACATGTTCAACCATCTTTGTAGTATAGCCCTGGCAGGACCTGGAAACGTGCAGCCCGCAGTGTCCCGCATTGTGTGCCTGATATCTCCAGTTCCCAACACTCAGTGGTTCTCAAACTTGTTATAGTACCACATCGTAACATGTTTAACCTCTGAAAAACACCCGGAGTCTAAACTCTGTTTTTACTGTTAAACATGGTTTACACAATCCAACTTAAAGAATAAATTCAATTATCTTTAAAGTTGGGCTTGAATGGGCCAAAACTCGCTGTCAACTTGTTAGCAGTCTGCATCCCAGATCCATTTAAATTGTGCGTTCCATCTCCATACAAATGAATAAGGAAGCCAGGCACAATACTAAAGTACGGTGAGGTACGTTTTGTCCGTTTCATGTGGTTTCTTTATCATTAAATTATTATAAGATGATGTTTAGTGGCCATTGGATGCAGAGCCGTGGGAAGACATTTTAGTTAGGGGGTGCTGAGGGACAAAATTTACCCAAAAAAGGCTTTTCCTGTGCATATTTACTATTTATTAATATTGCCTGCAGTTCGCAAACTATCCACCAGGGGGTGATGCAGCGCCCTCAGCACCCTGGGTTCCCACGGCCTTGATTGGATGTGTATCTGACCCCACGAACAGCAGTAACTTGACTGAATTTGAGTTAGCATTTAGCTCAGAGGACACCTTTTTATATGCCAATTTGTGTCTGAAGTAAAATCTCAAAAGGTCTGTACATTCATTAATGATTTCTAACCAGGCTTTGACCTCACCTAAATGTGGTCGATGGGTTGACAACAGCTGAAAACATCTGGATTGTTCATAATTTGCACCGTTTAAATGGCTGATGCTAACCGCTATATAGGAGGAATACGTTGAGCAGGCTAACGGACTAGCGGACTTGCTAACTGTGCGCATAGGTTAAGGACCGCCGCTTCTCCTTTTGATTTCTATGCTACCATCCTCTCAGACAGCACGTTTGAACACCCAAACGTTCTCTAAACCAGCTTAAATTTAAGTTAATGGCCACTAAACTTGTGCTGAGTTCTGTGGGCGCGGTGGTGAGTGCAAGCGGACGTTATCAGTGATGTGTTGCTCTTCATGCTGTGTTTCCGCCGGCTGTCTCCTGAAGCTTCAGAGGCGCTAGGACCCTCATGACGGATATCAAACGTGTCTGAAGTTTGGTTCGACTTTAAAATGGTCAATTTCATGTCAAAATCGCCCAGTGTAAAATTGCAGATGACCCAAAGTACCACCCTGGGCACACATAAGCGACATAAGGTTTGAGGACCACTGCTTTAGGAAAACTATGGGGTCTGAAAGGATTTTACTCTACTTCTACAAACAAAAGTTAACATCGGGGCATTTGAACAACACCTTTCCTCATCTCTGTTGGGTCTGACATTTTGTGGAATGCCCCTGAACACTTGGTTCCCACACTGGTGGTCACTGCATGAGACGGGTGTGCTGCCTCACCCGCGGTCCACTTTACTTTCTGTAGCTCCTGGTTTAGGCGTCCTTTCTTTGTGTAGTCCTGGGTTGGGCCTAGTTCAGACCTTGACCTCACCCCTGCCCCCCTGTTTCAGGCTCCACCACGGGGCTGTCGGCCACTCCTCCCGCCTCCTTGCCCGGGTCGCTGACGAACGTGAAAATGCCACAGAAGTCGCCCTGCCCGCAGCGGGAGCGCAAGAGCTCGTCCTCCTCAGAAGACCGCAATAAGATGGTGAGTGTTAAGTAAGGCTAAGGAAAAAACGTATATCCAGGCCTATTTATGAATTGAACACACACCAAAGGAAATCTGCGCAAGTAGGGTGAAGTGTCTTCCTTAAGGACATTGGGCATTTTTGAGGGAGCTGGGATTCGAACCCCCGACCTTCCGATCACGAGACGACCCGCTCTACCAGATGCGTTTTTAATGAAAAAAATGGCACAGTGAAGCTACAGTCGAGGCCTATTCATACTTCATAAGACGCAGCTCCCGTTCAGAAGGTTTGCAGGTTGTTCTTGACACCTCAGCTGAGCAGAACTTCTTCTTCCCAGGGCTATCCCCTGCTATAGCGTACTGTACATGGAGGCAGACTGAGCCGCTATAGCAAGGGAATTCCCTCAACAACCCACTCACAATTAACCAGCGCCCCCGTTATATTTATATATATACTTATATATAATGTATATATATTCTTGTATATCGCGTAGCTTGGCTGTGTAATGGCAATCTTTGAGACTTCTTCATATGCACATGTAAAATAAATTGCCACTCTTGATTCAGATTTCAGCTCTTTATTTTACTTCATGACAGTTAGTCTAAAGATAAGATGGGCCTTTATTATATTTCACAATGGAGAAATTCTCTAAAGCCAATTAGAAATTCCACAACAGTTATTACTAGGGCCGGGACTTTTTTCGATTAATTGCGATTAATTAATTACATGAGGTTTAGTGCGATTAAAAATATTAATCGAAATTAAACACACTTTGCTTTCCACACTTCAGTTTCCTTTTTTCCTGGAGACGCACAATTAATGGCAATATTGCACTGGTCTGTTGGACTTGGTGAAACAAAAATAAACAATATTTTGTTGCTTAAGCTTATGTCATTATTCAATGGTATACTAAAAATCCTTATGAAAAAACTTACTTTTCACTGTTCTCAGGTCAAATATTTATATGCGATAAATTTCGATTAATTAATTACAAAGCCTCCAATTAATACATTTTTTTAATCGAGTCCCGGCCCTAGTTATTACTAAACATTGTACACAAAACAGTCGAAAACAGGTGGCCTCCTCGGTTCTTCCACGCGCTTCTCCAGCGACAGGATTTGACAAAAAGACCAGTCGATTGAAAAGCACGATCGAGCTTGACCTTTTTATGAATGCCGCGATTCGATTAACCGTCCGTCCCCTCTGTTGGAGGAAGTTTATTTTAGATCAAACGGGGCTCAAACGTGACAGTACTCCGGGTAAGGGTTGCCACAGCGACTTCACACGCTCCTAATGCTCCGACCGTGTTAATCTTTGTTACTTGTATCGGTTGAATAGAAAACACTGGGGCGGCGGGACTCCAGCGACGACTGGGAGATTCCCGAGGGCCAGATCACGCTCGGACAGAGGATAGGCTCTGGATCGTTCGGAACGGTCTTCAAGGGAAAGTGGCACGGTAAGAACATGGTTTCAACACACGCAGTAGTAGCTGTACTAATGTCGGACTAAAGTGTTAAAAGGAGACGCTACATTAAAGCAATTATATTTTAAGGCGGTAATCCAGTTTGCCTTGACTTTGTGTAGATTAGACTATTCTTGTGAAAGGTCAAGTCTGTTTGTTTCATGGAATCAACTTTTCATTCATAAATGTCTTCAATGGCATACTTAAGTTTTTTCCTACATATTTGCGCACATTCAGAGTTTATCGAGCTCTTAAAAGGTGACACACTGCAGGTGAACAGGGGAAAATATTACATTTAGAGATATCAATTTGAAACGTTTGTTTAATTATTGATATAAATATGAGGGGAAAATGTATTGCAAGTTTTCTGTCATTTTATGCATACAAATTGCCTATATTTTCAGAAACAAAAGCTAAATAATGGATAGAGCCAGGTTTAAATGTATAGATGTATCTTGTGATGTCAGTGACGAGTTAAAAATTCTAATTCAGCCTTGTTTTTTGGGTTCAAAGCTCCATAAATCACGCTTGGAAATGGGGAAAAAAAACTTCAAAATATTGGAAAGTTTGGAGTCAGTAGGTGCAACTAAAGTGGAGAGTGTAATGCTGGGTTTACACATAACGATCACGATTCACGAGGATCCCGAATGTGAGTGGAATTTGATGATTCGTGGCCGAGGTTTCACGCACCGTCAGACTGTTGCAACCTGTTGCTACACGTTACGATTAATGGCAAGAATTATTACGCACGGTCACGGACACGCGTCCCGCACTGTGGCCGGTCCAAAGCGGCTCTCGAGGTTCGGTTCTGGAGTCACACATTTAGGTCCAGGACAAGCTCATCCACGTCTGAATTATAAGACTCTGAGTCAGTGCAACAGCGGCACATTCAGCATAAAAACACTCACCGTGCTCCATCGTAGAACTCTTCACCTCTTCATCCATGACTCGCACTCGTCTGGTCGATCGTAGCTCCATTTGGAAAAACAGGCCTGTCTGCACCTGCCCCGCGCCCATCGCCGCTTGTCTAAAGTTGTAAATGAGCTTTAACACGTATCCATGTTAGAGCTCCTGTAACCACGCGCTGTTGTTTGGGTCGGTGCGTAAGGCGGCGTGGGAGATGCATTCAGGGACAGTAAGAAGTGCGGGAAATGCGCACTTCTTACTGTCCCTTTTTTTCACAAACGCGTGGAAAATCGGGACAAATGTAAAACAGTCGGGTTCTCAAGCGGGGCGGCAATAGGGGTGTCGGGAACTGGCTCCCCAACACCAGGAGGAACGACCGTACAACTTCAGCCCCTGAGGAGCGACAGGTGCTGTCCCGGGCCTGGAGCCAAAAACCTTCTCCACGGGACAATGCCATTCGTAACGCCATCGTGCCTACGTGTGAACCCAGCATAAAGAAAAACCTGTTATTAATTCATATTTCTCCCGTCTTTAGTCCCTAAAAAGGGAACGATGTTTTGGATCACAGCTTTCCCTTAAGCCCTTTTTAATGGGACTCTTTCCAGCGTTGTCCTTCTAAACCATGTTCTCATCGCTCTGCTCCCGTCGGTCTCAGGTGACGTGGCGGTGAAGATGTTGAACGTCACGGCGCCCACTCCTCAGCAGCTGCAGGCCTTTAAGAACGAAGTGGGAGTGCTCAGGTAATAAACCCGGACAGGAATGTGCACTGATGTTTAGATTAGTGACAACCAGGTCCATTTTCCCGCCTCTCCTACTGCCGTTTCTTCTTCTGCTGCTGTTTCTTCTTCTGCTGCTGTTTCTTCTTCTGCTGCTGTTTCTTCTTCTACTGCTGTTTCTTCTTCTACTGCTGTTTCTTCTTCTGCTGCTGTTTCTTCTCCTACTGCTGTTTCTTCTTCTACTGCTGTTTCTTCTCCTACTGCTGTTTCTTCTCCTACTGCCGTTTCTCCTCCTACTGCCGTTTCTCCTCCTACTGCCGTTTCTTCTTCTACTGCCGTTTCTTCTTCTACTGCCGTTTCTTCTTCTGCTGCCGTTTCTTCCCCTGCTGCCGTTTCTTCTCCTACTGCTGTTTCTTCTCCTACTGCCGTTTCTCCTCCTACTGCCGTTTCTCCTCCTACTGCCGTTTCTCCTCCTACTGCCGTTTCTTCTTCTACTGCCGTTTCTTCTTCTACTGCCGTTTCTTCTTCTGCTGCCGTTTCTTCCCCTGCTGCCGTTTCTTCTCCTACTGCTGTTTCTTCTCCTACTGCCGTTTCTCCTCCTACTGCCGTTTCTCCTCCTACTGCCGTTTCTTCTTCTACTGCCGTTTCTTCTTCTACTGCCGTTTCTTCTTCTACTGCCGTTTCTTCTTCTACTGCTGTTTCTTCTTCTACTGCTGTTTCTTCTCCTACTGCCGTTTCTTCTTCTACTGCTGTTTCTTCTCCTACTGCCGTTTCTCCTCCTACTGCCGTTTCTTCTTCTACTGCCGTTTCTTCTCCTGCTGCCGTTTCTTCTTCTGCTGCCGTTTCTTCTCCTGCTGCTGTTTCTTCTTCTACCGCTGTTTCTTTTTCTTCTGCTGTTTCTTCTTCTTCTGCTGTTTCTCCTCCTACTGCTGTTCTTCTTCTTCTGCCGTTTCTTCTTCTACTGCCGTTTCTTCTTCTGCTGCTGTTTCTTCTCCTACTGCTGTTTCTTCTCCCACTGCTGTTTCTTCTCCTACTGCTGTTTCTTCTTCTACTGCCGTTTCTTCTCCTACTGCCGTTTCTCCTCCTACTGCCGTTTCTTCTTCTACTGCCGTTTCTTCTTCTACTGCCGTTTCTTCTTCTGCTGCTGTTTCTTCTCCTACTGCTGTTTCTTCTTCTACTGCTGTTTCTTCTTCTACTGCTGTTTCTTCTTCTTCTTCTGCTGTTTCTCCTCCTGCTGCTGTTTCTTCTTCTGCTGCCGTTTCTTCTCCTGCTGCCGTTTCTTCTCCTGCTGCTGTTTCTTCTTCTACTGCCGTTTCTTCTCCTGCTGCCGTTTCTTCTTCTGCTGCCGTTTCTTCTCCTACTGCCGTTTCTTCTTCTGTATTTCATCGTTACTATTTAATTCTTAGATATTATTGGAAAAAAATTATAAAATGTAAAATATCCAAGCACCAAAACACATTTATTATGCAAAACACTGCAGGTGAGTAGCAAAAAACATTAAAAAGATATACATTTGAAACTTCAGCTGTAGATTACTGACATAAAATAAAGGTATTTAGAATTGTGTAATGTCATATGGCAATGAGGCATGATATCCTTAAAGTTTAAATCGATAATATCTGTAGTAAGTAATAATCATAGTTTTACTTCAGTAAAGCAGCAGGGAGGAAAGGGTAGTGGCATAGATGGAGGGAAAGTTCCATAGAATTCTGACTCATTTCTCATTGATATTACATGGTTGCAGCAGTTAAAAAAAATAATAATAAAAACGTTATTAATGCGTATTTGACCTTTTAGTGACGAAGCGGTGGTATGGGAGGGCAGTTTCCGTCACAGTGGCCTCTTTTATGTGACGCTCCGGGATCAATCGATATTGATTTCTAAGGATTTCTGGAAGGTCATTTTCTGCCGATAGAGCCATCTCCATGGTTACGCGTACGTTTCATCCTCGTAGATGGTTCCATGGGCTGAGAGAACCTTCCAGAAACCCTTAACAATCAATTGATCCTGGAGTGTCGTATAAAAGAGGCCACTGCGATGGAAAGTACAGGCGCCCTGCTGACCTTCCGTACCACCGCTTACTCTATAAAAGGTCAAATACGCATTAATATCCATCTTTTAAAAGTTGCATTCGTTTCAGAAGGCGAAGCAATGGAGCCGGGTTTAAATGCACGTTTCGTTTTGTTTCTGACTCAGTATTTTGTGTGCGTTTCAGAAAAACCCGTCACGTGAACATCCTCTTGTTCATGGGCTACACGACGAAGCCGCAGCTCGCCATCGTGACGCAGTGGTGCGAGGGCTCCAGCCTGTACCACCATCTGCACATCATCGAGACCAAGTTCGAGATGATCAAGCTGATTGACATCGCGCGGCAGACGGCGCAGGGCATGGAGTAAGAGATGAGACTGTACCGCAGATCTGCTTTACGTCCGCGATGTGTAATGACCCGGTGTGTTTTTGCAGCTATCTCCACGCGAAGTCCATCATTCACCGAGACCTGAAGAGCAACAGTATCCTCCCGAGGCTTAGCACTAAAGTGTGTGTGTGTGTGTGGTACTGTAATGACCGCTCGATAATGTACTGATGGAGCCAGGTTTATATTTATGTTTTGTTTTGTTGATACTATATATATATTTTCAAAGCGGATTATGTTTTTTAATAAGCTATTTATTACTGATCCGATACGGGTATTAGATATCGGAGTCGATACTGGGAAAAAAATACAATGTCAAGTATTGGCTACAAATATCCGGTACTGGGCCGATACTAGGGCTGGGCCATATCGTATCGCTTATCGTGATATAATGGTAATGGTAAATGGTAAATGAGCAGCATAAACGGTGACTGGAGAACACGGGGACACGAGCTGAAAAAGTAAAATGAAATGAAGGATGTAAACTGCTCGAGTAGATCATATTTGGAAGACAATTATGCTGTAAAAAAAAAAAAAGAATAAAATATCACTGAATGAATCTTCCCAATAGGCGTCGAGCTGCGATTTTGAAGTAATTCGTCCATTGTCAATTATATCGTCAAATAATACCGTTATCGTGATATAGATTTTAGGCCATATCGCCCAGCCCTAACCGATACCCATTTGGGCTCTCACCGTTTTAAAAACATAACTTTCACCGACTAAATCTGAGTTTTGACCTGTGGAATTCAATCGCCGAGTTTTAACCTCCGCAAACATATTTTTGATGCTGTTGAAGAATAATTGATATAACATATTTTAACGCACAAGTTGTAATGATTCGATCACTTTATGCGAGTTGTTTATCTAACCTAAATACCTAACCTAGTCATCATACCCAAGGATATTTGGTGTAGAAAAGTCCAGTGACCCTCTTTAAATGTCTTTACATTAGTCTGTGTAAGCTCATTTTCTTCATCCAGGTAACATAAATGCTTCAGAAAAATTAAATATTTCAACTGGACCTTTAGTTTTGATTTGTTGTTGTATCAATTAAGACGTTTCAACAGTCATCCAACTGTGATCATCAGTTTGGTCTTTGAGACTCGGCACTGGTCTTATAGACACAGCTGTAACAAACCTTCTGTCTTACTAAAAGAACAAAACCGTAATGGTCACACCTGTGTCAGTCTGTGTTGCCAGATAAGGTGGTATACCTCCCTTTGAGGCACTCTCCCTTTTGTCTAAAGTGGAAAAGTCTTAATTGATATAATACATATGATATGATAATACAATAAATCACAATATACAATCGTTTGTATTGATTCATCACAGTTGTATAAATGTATGGTAATGTATCATGGCGACACCGTGGCACAGGGTCCACCTTGTGCATCACAGCAAAGAGGTCCCAGGTTCGATTCCCAGCCATACAGGGCCTTTCTATGTCTACAATACGCATGACTCCCCTGGAAATGAGATTCTAATCTCAGGGGAACTTTCCTGGTTTAGTAAATGTTATTTAAAAAATATTATTACTCGCCTTGAAATTGTGGTGGTACAAGAAAACGACAGTCGTCAGAGCCCAGCTGGGTAAACGGGAGGAGCAGGAGGGAGAAGACGTGAATGAGTGGGGCTGCATGAGAGAAATGAGTGCAGGTGGACGGCCTCTGGCTGCATTTACGATGAACTGATATACAGTTTGTACTCAAACTGGCTCTTTAACATTCCTGGTCTTAAAAAAAATATTTTGACTGCTTAATATCACACCAGAATAAGAGCCTTTCCCCACACGGGTAGAGGTGGTGTTTCAGAGATGGTGTTAAAGAAAACTTGAGTTGAGTATTCATTTATAATGAAATATTAACAAAGGTAAAAGATTTACATATATATGTCTGTATATATGACCCTTTAGTAAATATCTACATTATTCTGCCAATAGGAAAAGGTGCAGAATGTGGTGAGGAGACCTGATTGCGTGTTTTTACTGAGCCGTTTTCCTGAGCACTTCTCAGATATTTTCCTCCATGAAGACCTTACGGTGAAGATCGGAGACTTCGGTTTGGCCACGGTCAAGTCTCGATGGAGTGGATCACACCAGTTTGAGCAGCTCTCAGGCTCCATTCTGTGGATGGTCAGTATCAATACTCCAAACCCGGACTACACCAAGACTGAGCCAATACTGAACTGAACCAGGACTGGACCCCAAGACCCTATGGACCAAAGCTGGTTGAATTGTCCAGGATAAGTGGATATTTGAGCTTACATTGCCTCCCCGTGTTTTCCAGGCTCCCGAGGTGATCCGGCTGCAAGATAAGAATCCGTACAGTTTCCAGTCGGACGTTTACGCCTTTGGGATTGTTCTGTACGAGCTCATGTCCGGAGCCCTGCCCTACTCCAACATCAACAACAGAGACCAGGTACCCCCCTGCTGGGCATGGTTTTCTACACCACACCTAATTTAACACACTTAAGTATAGTCAAGAAAATGAGGTAACACAGCGATGGCTTAGAAGTTTAGCCGCGTGTTCTGCTTCACCTGGTGAGCTGTGCGCAGTAGTGCCCCCAGTGGTTAGCTCATGTACTGCTCTGCTCCTATGACTCGATAAACAAAGCGTCAAGACGAGATTCCTTGCATTAAAAAATGTAATTAAATCCAGTGTGCGCTTGAGTCGTGTGTGAAAGAGTCCTAAAAAAAAAAAAAGTAAGCTCCTAATTATATTTCTTGAAGATAACATCAGCCTACTGCTTAGTAAAGAGATGACTCTGCAAGTGTCCTCATCCCGAGAGACGTTTGCCCAGGAGTTTATAATCCATTTCTGTTCCATTTTTTAACTCAGATCATCTTCATGGTGGGGAGGGGCTACCTGTCTCCAGACCTCAGTAAAGTGCGCAGTAACTGTCCTAAAGCCATGAAGCGGCTGATGGCCGAGTGCCTGAAGAAGAAGAGGGAGGAGAGACCGCTGTTCCCGCAGGTACGGACTAGACCACTACAGCAGGGGTGGATTCCTACTGGCATTCAATCTACTAATTCTTTGAAAAATGCTGCCATTGCTCGACTATTTTAGTTTGTGGAAAATACAAAAAAATGTGGGTTTAAGACTAATTCAACTGCAGTTTCTAGGGATGCAGCGATACTTTTTTTTTCAAACCGTCACGAGTACTTTGATTTGAGTACCTGCCTTTTATCGAATACCGGCATTTCTGCAAAAGCATATAGACTATTTATAGACCGACTTTTGCACAACAGATTGGTTAGTAATTAGTTAAAGTAGGCTACACTTTTAATATAAGTTGTATCAGAATTGAATTGGTTACTTATTCTACTACTAATTGGCCTTACTACAACTCCATGTGGATTTATGCAGCAAAATTTCACTCAATATGGACAATGTTGTATCTCTTTATTTTGCATTCTCTGAGTACTTTTTAGTTGCTGGATTAGTTTTCCAGATCTATTAAGCCCCTAGGCATAAGAATCGCCAGACTCATTAGCACATAGCTATGTTAGCCTGCCTGTCGTCTTGTAAACACTGCAGATATTTAGCACTGATTTAATCCAACACAGACTCTGATGTAGGGAGTGTAGTCTGTAATAAATTCAGCTCTATCTGGAATATTGTATTTCCGCTAAAGAGTTCTCCGTTCTCTCCTCAGCGGAGAGGAGCGCTGCATGGCAAGTGGTATCGGTTACTGGTATCGGTATTGTTAGTAGCATTCCTAGCAGTTTTAGCGGAAATAGTTTTCTGTCTGTGTTGTATTCCTGTGGCGCGTTGGCTTTGTCTCACTGAAATAAATATATATTTATTATTTGTGTAATGCCTTACAACATGTTAAGAACTTTACTTACTTTACTCACAATGTAAATACTTCTGTGTTTTATAACTGAGGGTTTTAACCTGAAGCTAAAGGCTAACTTTGATTTAATGCTCACAAATGTTAAAATAGCACCACAATCGGAAATAATTTTTAGGAAACAGGAGAAAACTTGAACATTTGGCACAGTCTGTGTGTTTTATTTATTTTTTTAACTTCTTTATTTTTGAAATACGTTAAAATGTGGACAGGAAGTAGTATTTACCTTTCACTGGTGAACAGGAAGTTTGCACTGAACCTATTGTTTACAATTTTCTGCTCAAACGTTGCCAGTTATACCAGTCATTCTTCTGTTTGACGGGGTGTAGGCTCTCAGTTGTACAGGAGTTGTACTTCTTAGACGAAGGCTATTGAGTCATCGTCTGTACTCTGTTGTTAAAGTGTAGGATGTTTCGCCTCTCATCCAAAAGACTTCGTCAGCGACACCAAGGCGTTCTGCTCAGGCAGACTTCATATAGACATGTGGTAGGTACATCCTACACTACACTCCAACTACAGAGTACTGACGAGGACTCAAGAACCTTTATCTAGGATGTTTGATGGAATGTTTGCAAATTGAATATGCACTAATGCCTTTGTGGCATTAAAACTGTATTATTTTGACTGGTTGCTGCCTGTACAAACCCTGGTATCATATGGTGTGTCTGTCAGATCCTGGCGTCCATAGAGCTGTTGGCGCGGTCTTTGCCTAAGATCCACCGCAGCGCCTCGGAGCCGTCTCTAAACCGGGCCGGGTTCCAGACAGAGGACTTCAGCCTGTACGCCTGTGCCTCCCCCAAGACCCCCATCCAGGCCGGCGGATACGGTGAGGACATTTCATTTTTAGTTTAGCTTTCTAAAGGGGGTTAAAGCGGGTTAGCAGCAGCAACTCGGGTTTCATTCAGAACAGGGTTCACTGCTGAAACCTACTGACCTAAGACTCTGCTGAGGGCAGCTTTAACATTTAAAGTGTGTTTATTTTACTCAGAAGCCTGAGCTACTGCTGCCGCTAACCGACTATAACGGGCTTTAGAAAGCCAAACTATGTCCTCGTGTTGTAAAGAGCGACATCGTTCTCGTCTTTATTCACATTATCTAATTTATAGCCGACAACCAGCCAGTGAATGACAAAACGTACTTTAAATGTAACCCTTCATTTAATAATTAATGCTTAAAGTAGTCTGCATTACACACATGGGTATTTGTATTTTACATGTCTTTTAACTTGTGTATGTACAAAACTTGATTTGGAAATGAATCCGGTGCAATATAGCATTAAAAATTGAGATTTGTTTGCCTTTTGATGTACTAATAAGTGACCATTAACGTAGCGGATCGATAAATCCTGAACAATGCCTGTCCACGAGTTTGTTCCAACTACTGTTCATTATGTCTCCAAATGTGCCTTTTCTTTTCAGGAGAGTTTTCAGCGTTCAAGTGAAAGTCGGTCGGATCTCCATCCCCGGACGCTTCATTCACCGAGCTTTCCCAAAAATTACAAAAAAATATCTACAAAACCCGGAGTGTACGGACGCTGCTCCAACAAACTGAGAATCCAGGCATATCCCGGCGTTCCGGAGCAGACATCTCGGCATTCCGGAGCAGACATCCATTTTTTGGGGGGAGGCGGGGGAGGTTCACGTTGTCGGACATTTTTCTTGGGGAGGAAGGAGGCGGAGCGAGCCGAGCCGGGGGAAACTTGGAAAGATTGTTCTAAAGTTTTTTCCGAATCCCCCGAATTCTATGAGGAGTGTTTGAGGAGGCGGCAGAATTTAAAACAAAATACCTGTTGCTACAAATTTAAAAAACATGGAAGAATTACAAGTTGCTGATTTTTGTGGGTGATTTATTATTTTTATTATTATCATTTTATTTTTATTTTATTTTTTGGTCTAACCTAATTAAATGAATGTCATCCAAGCCAGTCCTACACTGCAAAAAGTCATCGATAAATAGATCAATTATTTTTTTTTTTTTTTACATTTGCTCTTGATTTGAGTAGGTAAGTGAAGAATCTGCCAGTGGAAAAACGATGTTTGCACTTGAATTGAGAAAATTGCCGAAACTTGTTTTCTCCCATAACATCAAACAAGAGACCTCCGTGTTTCCCATATTGAATGCAAAATAGAAACAACACACCGAAACATTCTAAATGGAACAATGAAATGGAAATCAAACACTAAAACAATGTAAGAAATGTACACACATTTAGAAAAAACAATCAATCAAAATGTCCAGCTCAGCGTGAATTTTAAGCCAACTTGAAGTGCGTTTTCAACAGTGACCTGAAGTTCTCCACAGAGGAGAGAATTCCAAACTTTAGGCCCAGCAACAGCATAGGCCTCCTCGAGTTCTAAAGGAACTGGCCACCGTTTTTCCACACTGAGATATGTTCTTACCTGATTATTTATGGATACAGACAGCATTTTTGGCATTGTTCATATATGGTCATGTTCGAAGCGGTCAGAGGGAAAACAAAGAAGAGGGGAGAAAGAATTTCTGTCTCCCATTTCTCCACCATTACTTTAACAAATGCTGAATTATGGATATATAGTTTTCTACTAAATAAAGATTCAAAGACATGGAGGGGAGCAAAGTCGATCAATAGCCCATAAATACTTTTAAAAAAAAGGCTAACCAGGAAGCTATGTTAGCTTCTTGCCTCATATGCTAACGTTAGCGTCGAGTGTCTTTGTTTGTTTTTGTTTTTTTTAGCTTCCAAGTTGCTGTGAAAAAACATCCATATGGACCTGATTCTGGCTTGACTGTCTGTGATAAATATGTTTTATAGTCGGCCAGAAAACGGGTAAAAAAAAAAAAAGTGAAAAGGGGAAAACAATGGAGAGAAAATCTAAACTTTCTATAATTACTCCAAAACTACTTTAACAAATGCTGAATATAGTTTTCTACCCAATAAAGGTATAAAGACGTGGAGAGGAGCAAAGTGGTTCAACAGCCCATAAATACATAAATAACAGACATGATGACGCTTCATGTTAGCATCATGCTACATGCTAACGCTAGCTACGACTGCCATTCTTTTGTTTCTATTAAACAATCTGCTGTGAAAAAACATCGGTATGGACCCGATTTAGACTTGACTTTATTTGTATGTGATAAATAAGTTTCAGTCTGTTAAAAGTATAAACGCACTGGATTTACACATTGAATAAACCGTTAAAGTTGAAGTCATGATCGAAAGGAACTCTGCACCAGGAATTTGAATATTCTGTTAGTTTTTTTAATAGATAAATACTGATTGCGACCCACCAGTTGAGAACCACTCTATACTCAAAATATATATATTGTTTATTTTAAGTGCAAAAAATGTGTTATTCCACTGGCAGATTTTTAATTTTTATTCTATTTTTTGATCATTATAGTCGTTATGATCGTTATAGCTCAGCGAGGGTTAGGATCTGCTTTGGGCCCAGTTTTGATGTTGTGAAATCAGTGCAGAAATGATTCATCTCCGTTTTAGTCTCGCTTTCAGTCCATGAATCAGTTCTTTTCCAAAGCCAAGTTACAGTACAATTCGAAATGTCTGTCCCGCCAAAATTGAGCGCTGAACTGGTCAAGTGTTTCCGGTTTTGGCCCCGCCTCCACCTCCGCCTCCGAGAGAGAGCGCTGTGTTATTTATTTGCACTGTTTTCCTGATCCACGTCGTTTCGTTCGATATAATTGTAGCTGCAGTGGCTGGACGCTCCCTGCAGAAGTCAAACCTTAAACTCGTGTCATTCCAACAGCTTTGCTTTTTAGCCCTGGACCCAGCCTGAGCCAGGCCGCCCCAGGGGGAGTCAACGGCGCCCACACTTCTGCCCCTACTGCTGAGGTTACCTTTGATTCTACCCAGTCGGCACTGAGGGGTGGACGATAAGGCAAAAAAAATAGATCACTTATTTTATTATTTTCTCATATTGATCCATTTCGATTCGATTAGACAAACATTTTATGCAAACCTCAGCTCAAACAAAAACAAATACTTAACAAAAGGAAGTCACTTTTGCCTTGTAGCCATGGAAACGTTTTGTATCTGACGACAGTTCCATGGCAACAAGGCAAAAGTGACTTCATTTATGTAAGTATGAATGAGCCTCAAGTCGAGCTTGGATCCTGATCTGGACCTGGATCACTTTAAAGCGAGAAACCGCATGTACGAATACAAGGTGGGGGAAAAAAATAATTTAGAGAAATTAATTTGAAGGCGCTACTTCAGATAACTGACTATATTGTAATTTGAAATCCTCAGTTTTTTAATATTTTAATTTAGAGGAATGCATTTACACCTACTCCACTGTTGTCCTATCGGAAGGAAAAGAACATTCCCTGAGCCCTTCATCGGACGTGAATAAAAAATGGCACATTAGATTTTATAAAATGGCCAACTTTGCTTTGCCATCTGCTGGACATTGTGAAACTCGGCTAAAGTAATCTCCACGCAAAAACATTTCAAAACGTCTGACTATATACCCACAGCGTCAAGATGTTTGTACAATATTGATTTATTTCCTGTAAAAAGCTCAATAAATCAGGCTGAGGGTGGTCAGTGAGAAAACGGCCTTTGAGGTTAAAGGGACTATATGGAGTATTTTCCTCCACCTACGTGCTCCAGCCATGTCCTAATGTGTAGAATGAGGCCAGACCTGTTCACCACAGCTGCCTCTAGAATCCTGCATTAAACAAGTTATTACTTCGGGTCCGAATTGCCGTCATGCACAAGCTTAATATTGAAACTGCAGTTACACATTAGACCTGAGGTGGCAGTAGTGAGTATAGAAATGAGTCGATTCAGTGAAAACCTTTCGTTGCTCTTGGTAATCTGTGCTGCAGTAGTGGAGTCCGGCCCGTTGTCTCCTCCTGGTCCCGGGGTGGGTCTCCGCTGTGGTCCGGCCTTAGCCCTTTCTGTACAGGCAGGCCTGCACACTATTTATGAACACGACCTCGTTTTGTTTTTTCTGAAGTTGACGCTCGGCTTTTACTTTGAAGGTTTTACTTTGTGCACTTTTGTGGATTTGAACACTTGCCTTTTTATTTTGAAGGAGAGGAATTGGATCCTTTTTTTTTTTTTTTTTTTAACTCAGCTGTGAATCGTCCAACTTTGGGCCTTAAGCGGGTCGTCCTGTGAGAAGGAACGCGTCAGAATCTACTGTGATCCGGTTCCGTCCCTGGTTTTAGTTCCGGTTCAGTCCCGGCTCGCTCACTCACGATCTGCGCCGAGCTCACGCTGAAGACGGCAACCCTCACGCAATTCACACACTACACTACGCTAAATGTGTGTGAGTACTTTGGGGGAAATGGGAGAAAATATTTAGTAATAAAAAAAAAGAGAAAACGACACAATTGGGGCAAAAATGAGGAAAGATTTGTTAAAAAAAAAAAAAAACATTCAGAAAAGGGTTTGTTTAGTTAATTTTATTTGCGTCGGTGCGAGCTCGGCGTAATGCCCTTGGTTTTATTCCCGGCTTTGTCCCTTGGTCTTCAATCCTGGTTTCCGATGGCGCTCCTTTCTCACGGTTCGACTTGGGTTTGAGCTAAAAATCCCCGAGTTCTTGGAAGCCTTTCCCGAACCCTTGGCACATTCCTCTGCTCCCTGCCTGCACCTTACGCCCTCTTCTGTTAAAAAAAAAATATATATATATATATATATAAAAAAAATCAAAAACATTTACACACAAAAAAAAAAGAAGAAACTCTGCTGTAAATACGTGTACAAAGGTGGCGTGTGTGTGCGTGTGTGTGTGTGGAGGGCATGAACTGAAAGAGCTCTTTTTGAAACGTCGGACCTGCTTTAGTCCTGGTTCAGTCCTGGTTTTGAGGTCTCAGACACGCATATTATTATACTTTTATTTTATTTATTTTTTACTTCATTTGAGCGGAGATGCGCCAATCCAGCTTGTTTTGGAGACTTGTTTTAGTCCCTGGTTTAGGGTTAGTCCTGGTTCAGTCCAATCTCTGGCCTCGTTCCGTCCCAGGTTTAGATTTAGACCCTGTCGCAATAATGACCACAATTCAACAAGGGATAAACATTTTTGGTGTGTGTTTTTTTATTTTATTTTATTTTTTGGGGGGTCGTTTTAAGTAAATTGTGTGTTTTTGGTTATTTTTGTTATGTTTTTTTTTTTAGCATCTTGTGGTTACTCAGTGTTAAGACTTTTAAGACGAGAGATGACCGGGACCTTTTTTTGTGTGTGGCATAAAGTGGTCTTGTCATTGACGGCAATATTTTCCCGCCTAAATATATCGGAAGAGATTTTAAAAAAAAATATACTCTTACTAGAAGGCCGAATTAACCTCTTTGGACCATTGGAGACCACTGGTTGTCTGAGACCTCCTTTTAAACCAGGACTGTTCCTCAGACTTGGGGTCCAGGTTCACTGTCGGGCTCTGATGCCGGACCTTGGCTCTGGAAGACGGGGGAATCGGGCTGTGAAGGCTGGGACTCCGTTTGGACCTGGTTTAGGACCTGGCCTTGGACGTATGTGTATAATATTTAAGGCTGTACAGTGAAGACGACGAATGGAAATATTAAAGAAGTGCATGAAACTGCGTGGCGTGTTGTCTCCACATGAGGGCGCTGTGGCCTCGGGCTCTCTCCGGGGCCAGGCCACACTTGGAGGGAGGGAGAAACATTAATTACCGTAGAACCATCTAAAGCAGTGTGTCCCAACCAGGGGTATGGGGGACTCCAGGGGGTGAGCGAGAACTTGGCAGGGGGTCCTTTAGAAATAATATTTCAGCTCTAGAAAGAAGGTGAAACTCGACAGTATTTATTTTTAAAGATAAGTTGCAGTATGTTTGAATTTCAGAGTGTTTTAGAGTTTACGGGGTACTTTGAGTTGACATTAATGACTCAAGGGGTACGTGGGACAAAAACTGTTGGGAACCACTGATCTAAAGAAAAGTCAACCAGGTCTCGGGTACATTTGAATATGTCCCTTTAGATTTTATGCAAAAAAAAACAAAACCTAATATGTGTTAGTCCTTTTCATGTGGAACCATATGCAGAATACCCAAAAAACTAATTGTACTCGTAGGCTTATATTTAAAGCCACAGCGCGTAGAAATTTACCCAATAAATAAAATTGAAATAAAAGCATTTATTTTATGACAGATATGTTCTGTCATAATTGAAAAACGCCTCACGAATGTACAAACAAACATGAGCATAAGACATGACTAACTTTAGCGGGAGTGGGTACGTCTCCAGCTCGTCTCCATGGAGATGTCGACTGAAAGCAGCAGAATTTGAGATTTAAATGGGTGGGTCCTCATCCAAATTCATTCTTTGATTACCCACTGCAGTAACCGCATGTTCTGTGTTGAGCTGCTCATTAGGAGCATGTTTTATATTAATGACAACATGGTCAAAATGTTACGCAGTGTCCCTTTAAATGGCCTATACCTGATTTAGTGTTTTCAATTAATGGCTCAAAATCTTGTTTGTCATATTGTTAACTCAGACATTTTGGCATCTAATTATAAAGCATTTGCATCGACTTCATGAACTCGCAGGTGAGTTTTGAAGCATTTCTGGAAAAGTGACCAGTTGTGAAATGTGCCAATAAACGTGTCCTTTTAGAGAATTGTGAGGGGAAGTATAAGGAATTAGTTCATTTTGACAATGGCTAACATTTTTTATTTGGTGGCTTCCTCTTTCATTGTAATAAAAAAAATAAATCAGATGGGGCCTTTAATTTAAATTGTCCAAAATAGATTTTTTTTTTTTTTGATTCACTTTTATCTCACCACTTTTACCACGTTTGTCAATTTTATATATATATATAAAAAAAAAAAGCCATTTGAAGCGTTCTTGGTGTTAACCCAGTCCCGGCGTCAAGAGGGGGCGTGAGGGGGCGTCGCCCCCTCACGCGGACTGTCCCGCCCCCTCAGTCAAAATCAGTCATTTTTTTATATATTGTTTTCAGTCTATGATGTGTTCAAAACAACCCAAAACTTGGAAGAAACTGCACTGACTCTAATGAACAGTTTTGGAAATTAAAATTCAGAGTTTCCAGTGGTCCTTGAACCCATCACGCACCTCCCTACTATGTCATTAGTGCATCATCCCGCAATAAGGAGTAGCCTGTAGCCAGCAGCTATATTTTCTGTTCAAAAGGGACATTCGCAAATGGCTGAAAAGCGACAAACTACACTATCGGTGTCCCTGCAGCCTGTGTGCAGTTTTCTCATACTATGCACACACTACAAAAACAGCTGATGTTTATAACACAGCACGTCTGTGTCTCTACCACTTCATTTCTCCTCCGGTTTCAAAAACTGACTCCAAATCCGCAAAGATAGGCCTGTGTTTGTGAGCGTGCGAAAACATGTGCGTGTCCCTCATTGGTCAGGGGTGTCAACCGTGTCACAACATCACAGTGCAAGGCTGCTACGAAGCCTTCAACTTGGCTATAGTTCTGTCAAATGGAGATAAAAGTCGGCGACACGAAGAAGCGGGACGTATTTCAGTGGATTTAATAAGAAAAGGAGACGCGCTCCAAGATGGAGGAGGCGGAAGAGACAGCGGAGAAGCGAGCCGCTAGTGACGAGGTGACGCTGAACAGTTCGTCTCCAAACTCAGTAAGTGCCGCTAAACTCTGTTCGCGGTTGAAATGTAGCTTGAAAAGGTGATTCTCGTCAACGTTTGGTGATATAAAGTTGTGCTTTTTCGTGTGGGAATCGCTGTGGCCATGAAATGAGCCGTTTGTGCCGCTGTTTTGACAGAAATGACGAGGGAGGCGCGGCGGTGTTTTTCCGTCTTTATTTCACTTTATTTCGCTTTCTGTGTGTTCACTTTGGGGTAAAATCACCCACGTTTCTCCTGTGCGTCCAAAATCGGGCTTAAAAAATCAAACATGTTTGATTTCCTGCGACTGTAGTCCAGTTGCGTCTGACTGCTGCCCACACTACGTGATTCAAACACGAGTCCAGTCGTGACGCCCCCACACTAAAAGACACGACTCTGTGTGACTATAAACACGACTCGGGAAGACTCGGCGCGACTGAGAATTATATCAAAATCGGGCATAAAAATCGTGTAGGGTGTGCTGACCTTAACGTCGTCGCCCCCCCATGGTTTTCAGCCGCCCCCCCTTCTGTACTGAGCTGGCGCCGGGACTGTGTTAACCCCTTAACCCCCGCACATTCTCTAGTTTGGCATTACCCAAATCTAAAAGCAAAAAAAAAGGGTCAAAAGAGTGACAAACACATACCGGTAAAAGCAACAAAAACACGAAAGAGCGACAAAAAAGCAGCGACAGCTCAAAAAAAAAGCAATGATCAGTTTTGTAGATCTTAGCTTTCAAATGAGGCGTACACTCTGGCCTTTTTGGCTGTAAGCTTTTAGATTTGGGTAAAGCTGAACTGGAGAATGCGCTCGGTTAAGGCGGGGGTTAATCGGTTAAATGAATATAACGTTTGGGTTAATCGTCTACTCCGCGAGCCGTCCAGACTCCCGTCCCGTCTCCAGGATCCCGCTCCGTGATTGGCTCCTGTTCTGCGTCACGCCAGGAAGAAAGACGCCACTGTGGAGAGGCCGTGCACAACAGAAAAATAAATCGCCCCAAGATGGAACGTGAGTGGATAACGGCACTGGCGCGTCTTTTACGCACGGGAGACGCGTGTAGTTCGGGCTCGGAGTGAACGCGCCGTGGAACGTTTTTGTTGCTGCGTGTGGCTACGGGCTGAGGTACCGAGGAGTCGACGCGGATCGAGCCCCGGAGAGGGTCTCCTGCGCTGGGCTTAGGGACGGGCTAAACTCGCCTTGCCCGCTCCGACGCGCCACGCCGTCTTTCCTCGGACGTCTATTTTTGGCACTGTGGGATTAATGCGCGTTTAATAAGAGCGCCTCGTGACCCTCCGCATCAGGTGAGCAAACAAGTTGGCCTCTCTCTGCCACTCGGACGCGCTGTGCTTGAGAGGATTTAAGCCGCTCGCGTTTTGAAATGGCGCCATCTGTCTAAATGATGAGCGATCGAGTACTACGACCATCACGGGAATACGGGAGCAGTCGCGTGCCGAGTGCTTCTGGAGGTGGAAGAGTGATGTTCAGTCAAATCTAGGTTTGCAAAGGGGTGGGAAATTCCTAGTACTGTTCCGGAAATTTTGGGGAATTAAAATGGTCAAAACGCCTTTTAAAACGCGTTCTGTATTTGTTTATTTAAATAACCCATTAGTGGACTAGTAGTTAGTTACCCATTTGTTCTGTGTTTGAACCATAAAGCATGCACGTGAGTAATGCCACACTGCTCCCGACCCGTAACAGTGTGAGGCTCATTGTGTCATGTCAAAACGTACTTTCCTACACCTGAATTCTGCTTAGTAGCTGCTCTTTCTAATAAGCGGTGGGACAAATGGGAACGTCATCATTTTTGTTTATGACTCTGTGATCCCTGACATTCACCTGTCTGCTGTCTCGGATCATGACCAGCGATGGCAGTAGGAGGAGTGGACGGGAACAGTAGAGGCCTGCGTCTGAGCTGCGTTACGTAGAAACAATACTTAATACAGCAATATCTGCAGACTGACACAGTCTTAAAAAAATGTAAGAGAATAAAAGAATAAGAATATTTATTTTATTGTATATCTATATACACAGTGCCTTGCGAAAGTATTCGGCCCCCTTGAACCTTTCGATCCTTTGCCACATTTCAGGCTTCAAACATAAAGATATAAAACTGTATTTTTTTGTGAAGAACCAACAACAAGTGGGACACAATCATGAAGTGAAACGACATTTATTGGATATTTCAAACATTTTTAACAAATAAACAACTGAAAAGTTGGGCGTGCTAAATTATTCAGCCCCTTAAGTTAATACTCTGTAGCGCCACCTTGTGCTGGATTACTGCTGTGAGTCCTTGGGGTTTGTCTCTATCAGTTTTGCACATTGAGAGACTGAAATATTTGCAAAACAGCTGGAGCTCAGTGAAGTTGGATGGACAGCGTTTGTGAACAGCAGTTTTCAGTTCTTTCCACAGATTCTCGATTGGATTCAGGTCTGGACTTTGACTTGGCCATTCTAACACCTGGATATGTTTATTTGTGAACCACTCTATTGTAGATGTTGCTTTATGTTTTGGATCATTGTCTTGTTGGAAGACAAATCTCCGTCCCAGTCTCAGGTCTTTTGGAGACTCCATCAGGTTTTCTTCCAGAATGGTCCTGTATTTGGCTCCATCCATCTTCCCATCAGTTTGAACCATCTCCCCCGTCCCTGCTGAAGAAAAGCCCAAACCATGATGCTGCCACCACCATGTTTGACAGTGGGGATGGTGTGTTCAGGGTGATGAGCTGTGTTGCTTTTACGCCAAACATAACGCTTTGCATTGTTGCCAAAAAGTTGGATTTTGGTTTCATCTGACCAGAGCACCTTCTTCCACATGTTTGGTGTGTCTCCCAGGTGGCTTGTGGCAAACTTTAAACAACACTTTTTATGGATATCTTTAAGAAATGGCTTTCTTCTTGCCACTCTTCCATAAAGGCCAGAGTTGTGCAGTATACAACTGATTGTTGTCCTATGGACAGAGTCTCCCACCTCAGCTGTACATTTCTGCAGTTCATCCAGAGTGATCATGGGCCTCTTGGCAGCATCTCTGATCAGTTTTCTCCTTGTATGAGCTGAAAGTTTAGAGGGACGGCCGGGTCTTTGTAGATTTGCAGTGGTCTGATACTCCTTCCATTTCAATATTATCGCTTGCACAGTGCTCCTTGGGATGTTTAAAGCTTGGGAAATCTTTTTGTATCCAAATCCGGCTTTAAACTTCTCCACAACAGTATCTCGGACTTGCCTGGTGTGTTCCTTGTTCTTCATGATGCTCTCTGTGCTTTAAACTGACCTCTGAGACTATCACAGAGCAGGTGCATTTATACGGAGACTTGTTTACACACAGGTGGATTCTATTTATCATCATTAGTCATTTAGGTCAACATTGGATCATTCAGAGATCCTCACTGAACTTCTGGAGAGAGTTTGCTGCACTGAAAGTAAAGGGGCTGAATAATTTTGCACGCCCAATTTTTCAGTTGTTTATTTGTTTGAAATATCCAATAAATTTCGTTTCACTTCATGATTGTGTCCCACTTGTTGTTGGTTCTTCACCAAAAAAAAAATACAGTTTTATATCTTTATGTTTGAAGCCTGAAATGTGGGAAAAGGTCAAAGTTCAACGGGGCCGAATACTTTCGCAAGGCACTGTATGGTCCCTGCCCTCTTTGCTCAATTTACCATTGTAACTTGTCTTCTGTTTCAGAGAGATGCCAGATCCTGGATCAGACCTTCTCCCCCTCACAACCTGAAGAGTCCCACTGCATGATGGGAGATTGAGTTCTACGACCCCCGAGGATCATGGGAGATTGATTTTTCGATGATGGGCGTGTGCCGTGGGAGGAGGCGACTGCTGGCGGCGCTGGCTGTGCTCTTTATACCTGCACTCGCCTGGATCTACCTGTCGGCCGTGGGCTTTCAGGGTACGGACTAAACCGATGGTCGATCTGAGCTGGAAGTGCTACTGTCCACGTGCTAACGCCTCTGAGGGCAAAATGTTTTAAATTCTCCCCTTGGGGATGAATAAAGTATTTGTCAATCTATCTGTATAAGCCACAATTCTACATTAGAAATCTAGGAGTAATCATGGACTCGGACCTGAACTTAAACAGCCACATCAAAGCAGTAACATCATCAGCTTTTTACCATCTGAAAAACATTAAGATCAGAGGAATAGTGTCAAAACCAGACTTAGAGACACTCATCCATGCGTTTGTCTCCAGCAGGTTAGACGACTGTAACGGCTGCTCACTGGCCTTTCTAAACGAGCTGTTAGAGCTGCAGAACATCCAGAACGCTGCTGCTCCAGTCCTGACAAGAACCAGGAAATACGACCATATTAGTCCAGTGCTCCGGTCTCTGCACTGGCTTCCTGTCCCTCAGAGAATAGAATTTAAAACAGCTCTGCTCGTGTACAAGTCGTTTCATGGTTTAGCACCAAAGTCCATCTCTGACATGTTAGAGCCGTATGAACCATCTCGGGCCCTGAGAACTTCAGGGAGGGGTCTCCTGGTGGTTCCCAGAGTCAGGACTAAACACGCTGAGGCTGCGTTTCAGTTTCATGCAGCTAAAATCTGGAACAGTCTTCATGAGGATGTGAGACAGGCCTCAACTCTGACAATGTTCAAATCCAGGCTGAAAACAGCTCTTTTTACCCGAGCAGATGAAAACTGAAAGTATTTTATCTGCACTCTTGCCTTTTACTGTCATTGATTAACTTTTGTGTTGATGTTTTAATAATTGATTTGATCTGTTTTCTTGTAATTTTATGCAACTGTGAAGCACTTTGAATTGCCTTGTGTATGAATTGTGCTACAAATAAACTTTCCTTGCCTTGCCTTAGTAATAATATACAATATTTGTTGGTTTTCTGCGTTTCCAGTGAGGTCCTTCTCGCTGATGCCATTGGAGCCTCTGTCCTCTTCAGCAGCAGAGGGCACCAGTGAGCGTCAGGCCTTGGAGCTGCGCGTCAGGGCCGTGGAAGAGGAAAACCGTGCCCTGAGAAGGGAACTGAGCCGGGCTCCCAAGACCCTCGCCAGAACTGGACTAAACCAGGGACTGACCCAGGAACTAAACCAGAGTCCAGACCAGAACCATGAGGTAAGGCTTAGTCAGTCTAAAAGCTAACATTTAAAGTCAAAAACAGAAATTATATATATAATTTAATTTTTTATAGTAATTAGGGAATAACATAATATTAGCCATATCTAAATAAATGAATGTAATGTTTTCAACAGATATACTCTAGATTCTCCCCTCAATTTGTGTCTTGTGCATTGACTATAATTGCATACGAGTGACCTAAACAAATGAACACGTCTGATGTCCATGAGCTCGCACAGTTTTGTTTTTACCGTGACATAACAAACACTGTGCAGGGCATAGTTCTTTTGGGACTAAGATTTGCTTTGTGCACATTCGATTATTGAACCTGTCGCTGACTTCATGTGTTTTGGGGTGTAGCAGTTTACCGATCTTGACCTTTTGTAGCTGTGGTAATTGTAAAACCGGTTTAATCTTGTCAGTTTGAGGGGTTTAATGTAGGGGAATGGCACATGATCAATGGCGAGGTGAGGGAGGTGCGGCGCCGGTCTCCTTCTGCGGTACAAAGTTGCCTCGCTGTTTGCGACAGTGGCACATCTGTAGGAATGCAACCATGCCAGTCCGGTAACATGGGTATCTTTAAAGGTACATTATGCAACTTTGATGTAAAGAAAAAACGTTCCTATTAGTGCATATTTGACCTTTCAATGACTAAGAGGACGCTTGGGTGGTTAGCATAGTGTCCATGGTTACAAGTGTGAGGCATTACTATTACATATGCATTCCATTCTGAAAACCTACCAGAAATAATAAAAAACCTGGAAAAAAATGTATCCTGAAGTAGGGTGGGTCCATATCATATCGTGGACGGTAATACTGGTATAGTTTTTGAACACCGGTGTAAACTTTCATACTGCAGTAGATGAGATCAGAGTCACTCAAAGCAGCAGCAGAAACACGACTGGAGGCTTCAGGGGCAGGCGCTTAAAGGATCTGATGAAATGAATGAAGCATGTTGCGTTTGTCGCTCATATTTGCGAGGAAAGGGCTCAGGATTTGCATCTTGGATGAACTCCGGCAAGTTGTAGCATCGCCTAGCTCGCTAGCTAACTTTGTTAGCATGGCGCTAACAACAACATGAAGAAAACCATGTTGCAAACGCGGTTAAAGGCTAATAATATCCTTCTCATCAGGAGCGTAAGTCTCAGGACAAGCTCATATACGCACTTTTCTCTCTTTTCCCTCGTGCGTGTGTGCGTGCGTGTGTGCGTGTGTGTGTGTGTGTGTGCACATGCGTGTGCGTGTGTCTGTATATATGGTTTATGGAGCCAATTGACCTGACTACTCACCAGCACTACGAGAACCTAAGGGGATTAGCAGGACTATGCTACGGTCCTCATAAACCAAGATTTTGTATTTTAATTTTTAGCATATAAAGAGCATAATTTCATTGTTTTTCTGAAGTCCTTTTAATGCTCAATGATAATATATCATGCACATATCAAGTTTTTTTAAATTCTTAGCTTTTAAAGACCATAAATTGAAAGTTTATTTGACGTCCATATAATACCCCAACCTGACTTCTTGTGTATGGAGTGTATGATGTGCTCCCCCTACCCTACTCTGGCGGTATTGAAGGCTCCATTGTGATTGGTTCTTTATGGGGACACGTGCGGGATATGTGTCCGGGCATGTTGAGTGATTTCGGAAGACATCTAATGGTAATGCGAAGAAGAAGGACCAAGAGAAAGTTCACTCCAAAGAAGACAAGAAAATATATTGGTAAGTATCTAGTCCTTGTTAAATATACGTTATCAAGTATTTTCTGAATGGAACTTAGCCCCGGCCTGGAGGATTTATCCCCGGGCTGGATGATATGGGGACCGGGCTATTGGGTTTTGGAGCTGGCTGTGGAACTTAGCCCCAGCCTTGGTGAGTTTTCCCCGGCCTGGATGAGTTGGGGGGTGTAGTCCGAGGAGGGGTGCTTAAGAGTGGGTCCGAGATGTGGGCTGTGTGTCCCCGGAGGTCCAGAGGAGTCAGGGGGGCGAGTGTGTGCAAGTAGGGCCGGGGTAGGAGTGCCCTGAGCCGGGTAGTGTAAGTGGAGTAGAGGGTGGGTCATTGTGGTGGATGTCGGTGCGGAGCTGGTAGCTTTAGGAGCAGGCTGGTCAGAGGAGGTCCAGAGGAGCCAGGGGGGCGAGTGTGTGCACGTAGGCCGGGGTAGGAGTGCCCTGAGCCGGGTAGTGTAAGTGGAGTAGAGGGTGGGTCATTGTGGTGGATGTCGGTGCGGAGCTGGTAGCTTTAGGAGCAGGCTGGTCAGAGGAGGTCCAGAGGAGCCAGGGGGGCGAGTGTGTGCACGTAGGCCGGGGTAGGAGTGCCCTGAGCCGGGTAGTGTAAGTGGAGTAGAGGGTGGGTCATTGTGGTGGATGTCGGTGCGGAGCTGGTAGCTTTAGGAGCAGGCTGGTCAGAGGAGGTCCAGAGGAGCCAGGGGGGCGAGTGTGTGCACGTAGGCCGGGGTAGGAGTGCCCTGAGCCGGGTAGTGTAAGTGGAGTAGAGGGTGGGTCATTGTGGTGGATGTCGGTGCGGAGCTGGTAGCTTTAGGAGCAGGCTGGTCAGAGGAGGTCCAGAGGAGCCAGGGGGGCGAGTGTGTGCACGTAGGCCGGGGTAGGAGTGCCCTGAGCCGGGTAGTGTAAGTGGAGTAGAGGGTGGGTCATTGTGGTGGATGTCGGTGCGGAGCTGGTAGCTTTAGGAGCAGGCTGGTCAGAGGAGGTCCAGAGGAGCCAGGGGGGCGAGTGTGTGCACGTAGGCCGGGGTAGGAGTGCCCTGAGCCGGGTAGTGTAAGTGGAGTAGAGGGTGGGTCATTGTGGTGGATGTCGGTGCGGAGCTGGTAGCTTTAGGAGCAGGCTGGTCAGAGGAGGTCCAGAGGAGCCAGGGGGGCGAGTGTGTGCACGTAGGCCGGGGTAGGAGTGCCCTGAGCCGGGTAGTGTAAGTGGAGTAGAGGGTGGGTCATTGTGGTGGATGTCGGTGCGGAGCTGGTAGCTTTAGGAGCAGGCTGGTCAGAGGAGGTCCAGAGGAGCCAGGGGGGCGAGTGTGTGCACGTAGGCCGGGGTAGGAGTGCCCTGAGCCGGGTAGTGTAAGTGGAGTAGAGGGTGGGTCATTGTGGTGGATGTCGGTGCGGAGCTGGTAGCTTTAGGAGCAGGCTGGTCAGAGGAGGTCCAGAGGAGCCAGGGGGGCGAGTGTGTGCACGTAGGCCGGGGTAGGAGTGCCCTGAGCCGGGTAGTGTAAGTGGAGTAGAGGGTGGGTCATTGTGGTGGATGTCGGTGCGGGGCTGGTAGCTTTAGGAGCAGGCTGTGGAACTTAGCCCCAGCCTTGGTGAGTTTTCCCCGGCCCTGATGAGTTGGGGACCGGGGTATTGGGTTTAGGAGCTGGCTGTGGAACTTAGCCCCAGCCTGGGTGGTTCTTTGTAGGTTCAAGTATTGTCTGTTTATCTTTCAGAGTGACACTGGGAAGGACCAAAGGCAGGAGATGGCACAAGAAAAAAACAACCCAGACTCAGACCCAGACTATGTGGGTGATGAAGATTTAGATGAGCTCCCCCATCCAAATATATGGCTGACACAAAAGTCGGATACAAGTCTTGCTCCTGCTTCTAGTGCACCGGGAACCAGCCAGCAAGGTAGTTCTTCATACACCTCAGAGTTGCATTCAGAGAATGGTCCACGAAGAGGAGACCCACAGCGGACAAGTTCCATAAATTACTGCTTTGTCTGCGGTAAGCCCCAGAAGAAAATATCGAGACATCTTAAAACACACAAGACCAATGCAGAGATTGTACAAGTCTTTTCCCTTACTGATGTCAAGGAGCGCAACAAACGGATTGAAAAAATTAGGAATAAAGGGAACTTTTTACATAATCAAGCAGTATTACAAAGTGGGAAAGGGCAATTGAAAGTGAAGCGACGATGCAAAAAAAAAAGCTTTGGATGGAAAGTTTATTCACTGCATGTATTGTCAAGGCATGTTTCTCCGCAAAGAACTATGGAGGCATACTCGCAGGTGCCCTCACAAACCCGAAGATGCAAACCAAGAAGAGACGTCTGGAAGGAGAAGGATCCTCGGCTCTGCATCAGCTCAGGATGCCGCCTTATGTGCGCAAATCTCGGGTGGGGTTTGGAAGCTTCTCAGTGTTATGAACGTGGATGAAGTTGGATCAGTTGTGCGAAATGACTTCTGTATTCTCCAGTTTGCCCAGTCACTTTACAACATTCATGGACAGGATACAACAAAGTATGAATACATAAGACAAAAACTGAGAGAAGTGGGACGTCTGCTGCTGTGCTTGCGGACAGATTTCTCTGTGCCGACCCTGGAAGATGCTGTTAGGCCTGCAAACTTTGAGAAAGTGGTACAAGCGGTCAAAAAGGTAGCAGGTTTTAATGATGACAATCTTTCGTACAAAACCCCGAGCCTTGCTCTTAAACTCGGCCACACACTGAATAAGATCTGCGACATCATCCACTGCCGGGGCTTGATGGCAGAAGATGAGAAGCTGGTGAAGTATACTGAAACATTTAAGAAGTTGCTCAGTACCAAGTGGAAAGAATATGTATCTCACAATGCCCTTAACACACTGAGTGATGCCAAGTTTAATAAACCGTTAACCTTACCATTCACTGAAGATGTTGTGAAACTTCACAAGTTTTTGGAAAAGGCAGCAGAAGAGGCCACAAGCAAACTGCAAGAAACAGATGATGCTCAAACTTATGCCCGTCTTGCCATGGTGTTGCTCACACAAATCATTGTGTTCAACCGTCGGCGAGCTGGAGAGGTTTCCAAAATGCCTCTGAAACATTTTCTGGAGAGGGATAATCAACAACTTCATGCGGATGTAAGCCTTGGTTTATCGGACACAGAAAAGAAGCTCTGCCGGTATCTAAGTCGCGTGGAAATTATGGGTAAAAGAGGGAGAAAAGTTGCAGTTCTTCTCCCCCGACCTGTTGTCAATGGTCTTACACTACTCACAAATAAGAGGAAAGAATGTGGTGTGTCTCCCTCAAACCCATTCTTATTTGCACGACCCAAAGCACCAACCCATTATAGAGGAAGTGACTGCCTGAGACGTTTCTCCACACAGTGCGACACAAAGTACCCCGAGCACCTCCGGTCGACGGGTCTCAGGAAACATGTGGCCACGCTATCTCAAGTCTTAAACCTCCAGGAGAATGAGCTGGATCAGGTGGCAGACTTCCTTGGACATGATATCCGCGTACACAGGGAATTCTACAGACTGCCTGTTCCAACAACACAACTTGCAAAGATATCCAAAGTATTGCTTTTAATGGAGAAGGGATCCATTTCCTCGCTAAAAGGAAAGACGCTGGAGGAGATTGAACTTGAAGGTTTGTTAAATGTATCTCTTATCTGGGTGTGCATGTAGGGCCGGGGTAGGAGTGCCCTGAGCCGGGTAGTGTAAGTGGAGTAGAGGGTGGGTCATTGTGGTGGATGTCGGTGCGGAGCTGGTAGCTTTAGGAGCAGGCTGGTCAGAGGAGGTCCAGAGGAGCCAGGGGGGCGAGTGTGTGCACGTAGGCCGGGGTAGGAGTGCCCTGAGCCGGGTAGTGTAAGTGGAGTAGAGGGTGGGTCATTGTGGTGGATGTCGGTGCGGGGCTGGTAGCTTTAGGAGCCGGCTGGGGATCTTAGCCCCAGCCTTGGTGAGTTTTCCCAGGCCTGGTGGCTTTAGGAGCGGGCTGATTGAATTGAATCCCCCTTTTGTTTTTAGATGAAATTCCCATCAGTGCAGATGAGGCCGAAGAGGAGAGTCACAGTGACTCGGGGGACTCTGCTGAGAAACAAGCGGCAACTGTGGTTATAGATGATGACCCGATCGACATAGCTGATGGAGATACCTCTGATTTTGAAGGCAAGTTCTTCTGTTTACTCTTGTAGTAGTCTTGCTCTGACTTATTCACATTGTTTTGTTTAAATTAATTCCTAATTTTCCTTTTCAGAGGCAGCACAGAGGCCTGCAAAGCAACCTGGACCAAAACGCAGAGTGACAAAAAGAGCATGGTCAAAGACTGAAGAAGCAGCTGTAATGCGGCATTTTAAAAAACACATCAAGAGAGGAAAACTGGCCACAAAAAATGAAGTAACTCAGTGTAAGCAAGCAGAAATGGCCTTAAGTCAGAGAACACTGCAGAATATAAGAGACTTTGTGAGAAATCGTGGACTAGCACATAAAAGACAACTAAAGGTAAAAGATGGATAAGCATGGAGTGTATGTATGAAGAACATTAAAACTTTTCCAGCCTCTAATTGTGGTTCATCCATCCATCCATTTTCTCCCACTTGTCCGTTGCCGGGTCGTGGAGGCAGCCGTTGGAGCTGCCCAAATCACATAGCACCAGTCCCCTATGGCTCCTCCTGCAGGTGGTGGGTCCACGGAAGGACGGCCTCATGGTTCCAAACGGGCCTGTTGGTCTCTCATAGGGGAATTGTGGTTCAGTTATGTTTAAAGTCCTCATAATTCATCTTTGGTCCTCATGAACCACCTTCTGGTCGGTGGCTGTGTATAGACAACCGTAGCTGATACAAGGATGTTAAATAGACCTAAATTTTTTTCAGATTTTTTACAGTTAGTCTATCCAGAGCTTATCTCTCTAGGACCTTGGGAAACCATAGTCCTCTTAAACCACACCAGGGTTGGTTTTTCCAAAAGGTCAACATAAACCATAAAACCACGTATGTGTGTGTGTGTGTGCACATGCGTGTGCTCGTCTGATCGGGAGAGAGACGCGAACAGGAGAAATGGGTGAACTAGTGGATCGTTCAGAAACTACAACACACGTGACTCGTGTTGCTGCAAACACGAGTCCCAAACAGGTCTGTCCTCAGTCTCCTGACAATAACAACGCTGCACAGAGGCAGGTGAACCACAGGAGCATTTTACTGGGATAGAGATGAAGGTGCAAATAATTGTAGCAATATTATTTTATCTTATCTTCTATGTTTTTAAGGATGGAAATGGAGATTTAGATGAATACAGAGAATAAAATAGCTGTAAATGAATTTTCCCCATCAGATAAAGGCTTTGATTTTTAAGTATTTTGCCAGGTGTAAATTATATCCCCAAATATATCGTTATCGTGATATTTCCTTTAGGGATGCACCGATCCGATATTCAGAATCGGTATCGGTAGCCGAGCCGTGCATTTTGAGAGTATCTGATTGGATCGGATTTGATGACTAGACGGGTCCAATACAAGACGGCCGTGAATTTGCGGTCATGGATCTGCAGGTTTCTCGCTTCGACCTTTATCGCGGCACAGGGGTACCTGCAGACTGGAGCCGCTGCAGATCCAGAACCACAGATTCACGGCCTTCATGCCATCACTAAGTTAGGATACTGATTTTAATTTATTTGATTTGCTTTATTCTTATTATTGTGTCTTGCACATAAGTGCCCAGCCCTCATGGACTTGCACCACACATTTCAAAACAGAATTCGGATGGCTGCCAAAATAAAATCACAAACTGTACAATCAATCATAACAGAACAACATCCACATCACACAAGAGGATATCAATTAGTTTGTCTACTATCGTTAACCTGTCAAAATATCGGATCGGGAGCTCATAAAAGCGGATCGGTGCATCCCTAATTTCTTTTTCATGCCGTGATGTACATATCGCCCTATCCTGAAGTATCATAAGAGCCACCGGGATGGAAAGCGAGAGCACCAAGCCAAGCACCCCTACATACAGCTGCTGGGTCACTGAAAGGTCAAATACGCACACTTGCATAAAAAGTTACATAGTGCAGCTTTAACGATACTTAATTTACGATACCGATACCCGAACAATACTTTTTTCAATACCTGTACTACATTATTTTTCACCTCCAAACAGATCTCAAATTTGACCAGGAGCCAGACCCTGTCCAGGAGCCAGGGTAGGGGCAAGGCCCAGTCTGAGGAGGGCACGGGGGACAGCGAGGCCCTGCGAGGGGGACTGCGTGGGAGCCACCGAGGGGCCAACAGCTCCGACTGCAGCCAGCAGCCGGTTGTGGACAAGTGTGAGGTGAGAGGTCCTGGTTTAGGGTGAGAGGTCCTGGTTTAGGGTGAGAGGTCCTGGTTTAGGGTGAGAGGTCCTGGTTTAGGGTGAGAGGTCCTGTGTAGAGTTTGCATATTTTCGCAGGGTTCTCCAGCCAGGTGTTTCAAATAGATGTGGTTCACAATTTAGCAGCACATATTCTATAAAAAGCACATATTGAATAAAAGCATGTGTTGGATTAGTTGTCCGGTGCTTGTAGGTCCTGGTTTAGTCCTTGTCTGGTCATGGGGAGGGGTCAGTAAGGGGCCTGGGCGGGTCAGGAGCCAGGTTTGACTGTGTCTCTTTCTCTTTCAGACAATCCACGTGGCGATCGTTTGTGCTGGGTACAACGCCAGTCGGGACGTGGTCACACTGGTCAAGTCCGTGCTCTTCCACAGGTCAGGACCGCTCTGCTCCTTTGAACCATCACTTTGACACTTTACTCAGTGCTTAGATCTACATGTTCTTGTTCCACACTGTTCAAAAGCCAGAAAAATGCAGCAGCGGTTTCACAAACTGGCAATAAGTTTCCCAAAAAAGCTGCTTCACTACGACAGCTCCTGTATGTGTGCAGGGGGGTATTTTGAAAAGAAAAGGGAAAAACAAAACGTATATAGGCTACTCTATTTTTGCAGTAATGCACATATTATCTTAATCCATACATTTAATCCTAACCGGCTTTAATTTAACACCGAAGTGAGTTTTTGTCAGGAAATATTGACAAAATGTCAATATTATTGTTATTGGGGTATTTTTAAAGATGATATATCGACTATGAAAACAAAATGTGACGGGCCTAGTTCAAACACAGACCCTGACAGGCGGTGCAGCGTCTCGGCGTCCGGATTTTCAGAATGGGACAGGACGTGGCCAATTAACCCGTCAATTAAAATGCTTCACGCAATTATTGAGATTGACCTTTAGAAAAATCGCAGTTAGATTCAAATTCAATTAATTACCCAGCCCTAAGGTATAGCTCTGTATCTGAATAATTAGGCAAGGCAAGTTTATTTGTAGAGCACAATTCATACACAAGGCAATTCAAAGTGCTTTCACAGTTGCATAAAATTACAAGAAAACAGATCAAATCAATCAATAAAACATCCAACATAAAAATTAATCAATTACAGTAAAAGGCAAGAGTGCAGATAAATTAAGGCATGTATTTGTTTCCCGGATGTGTTTAGGCTAATTTATGCTCACATTTTAAATACTTGGACTCCAGACAGACTGACCCCACGAGGCCTGGGGATTTAAACCGGGGCCGCTAACCTCTCCTCCTATGTGTGTATGTGTGTGTGTGTGTGTGTGTGTGTGTGTGTCCAGGAGGAACCCTCTGCACTTCCACTTCATCACAGACTCCATCGCGCAGAAGATCCTGTCCTCTCTCTTCACGTCCTGGATGGTCCCCGCCGTCAGAGTCAACTTCTACGACGGAGACGAGCTCAAGGTGCCCTTCGGCCTGGTTTTAATTAGAGGCCGACCAATAGGGTTTTTGTTTTCTGTCTTCTTTATTCTTATATTTAACAAACTTGTAGCTAACCGATTTTCATCACGATGTTTCTCTGCTCCCCTGAGGCCAAGGGAGTTGCTGAGGGACTTGTTTTAAAGCCCTGACCTCGCTCTGTCCAATGCAAAAAAAAAAAAAAAACAGGAAGTCTCTATCACTTTCGGTCCTGGAGATATCGACTTTTATCGGCGCTAGATCGACCGACAGCCGATATCGTAAAATCCCCAAATATCGGCGGACCTGTAGTTTTAACGACACAGTGGCACAGTGTGTATTAGGCCGACTACCAGATTTGTGGGCGGGAAAAGTTTTTGTATATTAAATGAGGGATTGCTGCCGCTAAAACTTTATTCTTTTATATTTTGGCACATTTCACATATGGAAATAATGTGATTTTTTAAAAGTAGACTTTAGTCCAGGGGTAGGCAAGTTTGCTCGACGGAGGGCCAATTTTCATCACTGTAAAAAGACCAGCCAATCTTAGCCCAAAGTAAACCACCATGTTCATCAAATGCCAGTGTTGTATGTAAATGATTAGGGCTGGGTACAGTTAAACGGTTATTCTGCCCTCACTGTTAGACTCTGACACAGCTATGCAGATAGATAAACTCCTCGACAATTGACAGGTGTGTTGTCCATTTATTGACGTTTCCTTCAATTACCGACAGAGTGAAACTACAAACAGAAACAAATAAACAGTATTTAGACTGTATTCTTATATATTGGACACATGTATATGCAAAATCTGGCTAACATTAATCAAAACCGAAAACTATCAAATATAATCTTTTTTAGCATAAATGTTCACCAATAATAACAAATATTGACTCATATGCAACATAAAATACTCACAAGCAATGCTTTCTGTAAGACAACAAAGAAGGATGGACAAAGATTACATCAGAAGTGGATTCTGCTGTCAGCCATATTTCAACATGTGCTGTATACTAACTCTAATGCTGATAACAGTAAACATAACACACAAAACAACTACAATGCCTCCTGCTGGTGGGAGAGAAAACTACTCCAGCACAACGGTACCAGTCTGGTATCGAAAAAAACATTTATCTTTTTATAAATCTTTTCTATTTTTTCCCCAATGATTGCCCCATTTTCTACACATTTTATACTTGTTTTCCCAATTTTTTTTATTACTAATTTTCTCCCCATTTTCTCGTATTTATTCCCTATTTTCCCCAAAAATTGTTCCCCCAATTTTTTCTCATTTCTTCTCAATTGAGATGCAGATCTTCCACACATTATTGTTCTATTTCTGGTTCAAGATAACACATATTTGAATATAGGTATCAGGTATCGGGAAAAAAATGAACTGTACACAGCCCTAATTGGGTGTTCTGTTTGGAAATAATTTACAGTATTTCGCACATTTTTAGAGCACAATAGCAGGCATTTGAGCTAAAAATATAATCTTCAACATCATTCATAACATCCTGAGGGCCAGAGGTTCTGTGCTGGAGGGCCGGATTTGGCCCTCGGGCCTGACGTTGCCTACCCCTGCTTTAGTCTATCTGACCATATTTCTGGCCTACAACCGTGGTTCCCTCCATCACCCTGCGATGATAGTCTGGATCTGACCCTGGCGATTATTTGTGCCGGTGGACAATGGTTATTCCAGGTTAGCTTGAAAAGTGCGCAATAAACCACAAATGTGTCAAGCTCAGTGTGTGATCATCATAAAGGCGGCTTTATTGACGTTATTAGTGCATAATACTTGTTTTCACGTGATTTGATTCGAGCTAGCTGCACGTTAGCAGCTACATACGGGCGCTGAGCGATCGGCTACGACCCGTTGTAGATGAAATGTGAGCAATAAACTTCAAAGTCGACCCGTGTGTGATCATTGTTAAACAGTTGCTTTATGTAAACGGTGGTATTTACTTTATTCGTGCACGTTTCTCGTTTTCACGTGATCGATAGGAACTTAAGCTTGTAGCATTAGCTTCGGGCATGCTCATGCAACATCATGGTAAAACACCCCTTAATCTACTGGAATTAAAAGCACGAGGCAAAAGTTAAAACTCTCTAGCTTTTACCAAACGCACAATATCAGAACATATCCAGGCTATTGTCACCGCCTGTGTTGCTACTGCTCAGGCCGAGTCCTGCGTTAGACCAGTTTGAGTCCGGGTCCTGGTCTGAGCCCCGTGTTGTGCTCTTTCGGCAGTCCGAGGTCTCGTGGATCCCCAACAAACATTACTCCGGCATCTACGGCCTGATGAAGCTGGTTTTGACGAAGACCTTACCCTCAGCTCTGCAGAAGGTCATCGTTCTGGACACGGACATCACCTTCGCCACCGACATCGCCGAGCTCTGGGCGGTGTTCCACAAGTTCAAAGGTCAGAGGCCCCATTACACAAACAACATAACGACGTATAACCGGAGTGCGCGAGCCGAACTAGCCCAGCGCAAATGCTCTTCAGTGATTGTGTGTCTGTGTGTGTCTCTGCAGCTCAGCAGGTGCTGGGTTTGGTGGAGAACCAGAGCGACTGGTATTTAGGAAATCTGTGGAAGAACCACCGGCCCTGGCCCGCCCTGGGGAGGGGCTTCAATACAGGTACATGGCTGCTACTGTCACTACTACTATTGCTACTAGTACTCCCGCCCTGCACTGAGAAGGGACTTTAATACTGGTACAACGATCAGTCCCTTTAGGATTTCACAATGTTGCGATTAGTACAGCTTTCCCGCGACCAAAGTGATCAGTTAAATCTATTAAATTATTTGTATTAATTTAATTTTGTGCATACACAGGCTTTATGCTCCTTCCTCCCTCTTTCTGATCCCCATTTCAATCTGTTTGGTGATATTATCTGACATGTATAATAGTGAATAGCGGAAGAGGATGGACACTCTGAATTTGCAGAGAACCGTTTATTAATAGCGTGCTTAATAAAGGTTCATCTGCAAATTCAGAGTGTCCATCCTCTTCCGCTATTAAGTATGCCTGGCCCGACAGGCTTGAACAGCACCTGATTCCTAAGTGTATTTGCTACCTGTTAGCATTACTATCCTACTGATCCAGCGAGCACTCTGCCTCTCCTCCTCTAAATGTATAATAGTGAGTTAATTATGGCCTTTCTAATGAATTAATCACAATTGAGCATAATTTATTTAGGGGTATACTTTAGATCAGGGGTGGCATTGGCCCGCCAGAGAGTGACCTACTTTTGCGCCGCATACTAACTCTCTCCCATTGATTCTCAATGGTAAATATGGATGCAGTACACCTTTTGACCACCAGCGTCAAATTGGGGGGCGCTGTTTCACTCCTTTCGCAAAGTTAAGGAAACACTGTTGTGGTGTCTTGGTGTTTAGACAGAGCGTCGTAGCATCAACCCAGTTTTCAAACTTTTATTGCAAAGGCCGTTGACGTCAACAAAGGTACGTGTTAAAAAGAATTGATGGTGAACTGAGACTTTCAAAATGATCTCATGTGGCATTTTCTTTGAGTTAACGAATGAGGGAAAGTCACTGTAGGTGCTGTAGATACAGGTGTTGTTTTTGTTGTTTACATTTTGTATATATTGCTGCAATTCTACTAAAATTATGCGTTTGCCGCAGTTAACATTTGTTTTAATGTAGCATGTTCTTTGCACAGATAGAATCATATGCACATGTATAGACTACCAAAAACTATAATAAAGTAACTATTATTATTTGCAGTTTATGTGTTTCACGCTTGACATCGCCGTGTTTGGCCCGCGACCCACAAGCACTTTTTAATTTTGGCCCTCGGAGACAAAAACGTTTGGGCACCCCTGTTTTAGATGCTTCTTTGTATTTTCCTCCATTTTAACTTATTTCCGTGGCGAGGCCTGTGTGATCATTTCAAACACTTCAAAGACAATAACAGTTTGATTTATTTTGGAGAATGATCTTTATAAATACGTTTATGTGGCTTAACTGTGTGAATAAACAAGTTTGACAGTAAAGTAGTTTTTGGCTTTACGCTGTGTTCGTCCCTAAGCAACGTCTGCAGGAAAAAAGAAAACGAAAAGTGTCTGTGATAAAGTGACATGTGATTAATTTTGATTCATATTTTTCATCGCATTAAACCTTTTGAATTTAATTAATCGGAATTAATCCCCCCAAAAAAGTCCCGGCCCTAATAATTGTATTATACATATGTGTGTGTTAGAGATGCTTTTCAGCTCGATTTTATAACTCCTAAGCCGTGCAAAGAAGCGGCTTTGTGCTGACCTGTCTGCTCTCTGGATTTTAGGGTTTAACGTCGGATCTATTCATAGATTTGTGTCTGTGTTCAGGCGTGATCCTGCTGCTGCTGGACCGTCTGAGGAAGCTGCGCTGGGAGCAGATGTGGAGACTGACGGCAGAGAGAGAGCTCATGGGGATGCTGTCAACTTCCCTGGCCGATCAGGTACTACTACTGCTACAACTAGTACTACTGGTGCTGCTACTACAACTATGCAGTATTTATTTGGCCCAAGGCAAACGCCACGTCTGCTCCTCCGCTCTGGAACTCTTCCTCTTCCCGTCAATAGAGGCTAATAATAATCAAGAATTGAGTCGGACAGACAGATGGAGGGCAGCCAGCCAGGTTTCTTCCGAGTGCTACAGTTTCCCCGACCTCCAAGGTCATGCGGGTCAGGTTGACACACAGTGGCTCAGCCGCAGCAGCTCAGGACTAACACCTGAACACTATTTCGTTGTACAATGACAATAAAGCACTTCCTTACTTCCTTGCTTGCTTGCTTGCTTGCTTACTTACTTGCTTACTTACTTGCTTACTTACTTACTTACTTACTTACTTACTTACTTACTTACTTACTTACTTACTTACTTACTTAAACCAGTAGAGGGCAGCACAACAATTTTAAGCGTTTGGGCCAAACACGGTCACACAAATATATTACTTTTAATGATTTGAGTTTTTATAATTATAAATTAGATTAATTTGTGGTTGATTTATTCCTTCTGAAATAAGACTGTGTGTATTTAAATGTAAACGAAGAGATGCCACTGACGGGTTCAATAGACTCATTTTCAGTGTGCAAGTCAGGCGTCATTTATTCACTTATTTATTTGAGAAAACGGGGTACAAAGCACATATAATCAAATGTCATAGAAAATGAATAATATGTAGTATGTAAAAAAACAGTTAAACATCACATCGTATCGTAGCGAATCGTGAGATCCCCTGAGGTTCCCATCTCTAATGGACTCTGCAGACAGTCCCATGCCACTTCGTCCCTCACCATCGCAATATTGTTCCGTGTTAATGTTCTTGTTTAAAGCGGCTCCACACGTGGCAGAACAGCCCAGACCCTTGTAAATGGTTGTTTTTGTTTTTTGATATAATGTATAGCACAGCCAGTTTATGTGTGTGTGTTTTCGTTAGGACATCTTTAACGCAGTGATCAAGCAGAACCCCTTCATGGTCTATCCGCTCCCCTGTTACTGGAACGTGCAGCTGTCGGACCACACGCGCTCTGAGAAGTGCTACAAGGACGTCTCCGACCTGAAGGTGAAAAGAAATCCTCCTTTATTGCGTTCATGCCACATCAACTGTCTGAAGCTGTTCTGATGATGCATCCCCTCAGCCCCCCCACCACTTGAACCGGCCCGATGAGGCAACTCCCAAAAGTGGTTAACCCTGTGTGATCATTTCAAACACTTTAAAGACCAAAGCACTTTGATTTATGTTGGAGAATGATCTTTAAATAAATTCATTTCGGCTTAACTGTGAATAAAGAGGTGTGACAGTCCCTAAAGGGCCTGTCACAATTGGCACATTGACGGGCAGCAATTTTGTCCCCCATTTGTTCTGCGCCGAAATCACAATGGAGTACGGGCTGTGACTGCAGTTGATTTGGATCGTGTCCAAATGCGAGTGGTGCAAGGAAGAAAGTGACTGGTGAGCGAGTGTTTCACGGGCCACAGACATTGATTGCGGGCAGTGTTGCGGGACGGCCGTGCGTCAAAGCGCGCAGACGTCCTCCTCGTCTTCACGCTAACCAACGCCACGAAAGTAAAGGAACTCGCCAAAGCCACAGTGAGGACCAAACGGGGGAAGAGGAAACCGCGTCTAGCCTCTATATACCTACAGCAGGAATCGCACGAGACTGATCCCGGCGCTCACCAGTGTCCCACCAGTGTCCCACCAGTCTCTCACCAGTGTCCCACCAGTGTCCCACCAGTGTTCCACCAGTGTCTCACCAGTCTCTCAGCAGTCTCTCACCAGTGTCCCACCAGTGTCCCACCAGTCTCCCACCAGTCTCCCACCAGTCTCCCACCAGTCTCTCACCAGTCTCCCACCAGTGTCCCACCAGTGTCCCACCAGTGTCCCACCAGTCTCTCACCAGTCTCCCACCAGTCTCCCACCAGTGTCCCACCAGTGTCCCACCAGTCTCTCACCAGTGTCCCACCAGTGTCCCACCAGTGTTCCACCAGTGTCTCACCAGTCTCTCAGCAGTCTCTCACCAGTGTCCCACCAGTGTCCCACCAGTCTCCCACCAGTCTCCCACCAGTCTCCCACCAGTCTCTCACCAGTCTCCCACCAGTGTCCCACCAGTGTCCCACCAGTCTCTCACCAGTGTCCCACCAGTGTCCCACCAGTGTCCCACCAGTGCCCCACCAGTCTCCCACCAGTGTCTCACCAGTCTCCCACCAGTGTCTCACCAGTCTCTCACCAGTGTCCCACCAGTCTCTCACCAGTGTCTCACCAGTCTCCCACCAGTGTCCCACCAGTGTCCCACCAGTGTCCCACCAGTGTCCCACCAGTGTCCCACCAGTCTCTCAGCAGTCTCTCACCAGTGTCCCACCAGTGTCCCACCAGTCTCCCACCAGTGTCCCACCAGTGTCCCACCAGTGTCCCACCAGTGCCCCACCAGTCTCCCACCAGTGTCTCACCAGTCTCCCACCAGTGTCTCACCAGTCTCTCACCAGTGTCCCACCAGTCTCTCACCAGTGTCCCACCAGTGTCCCACCAGTGTCCCACCAGTGTCCCACCAGTCTCCCACCAGTCTCCCACCAGTGTCTCACCAGTGTCCCACCAGTGTCCCACCAGTCTCCCACCAGTCTCCCATAAGGCTGAAACGACGCGTCGACGTAGTCGACGTCATCGATTACGTAAATACGTCGACGCAGTTTTTGTGCGTCGACGCGTCGCTTGTTTACATCATGGCGGCGCGCGATGCGAGCGAGGGGAAAAAGGCACGCCAAAAGTAATCAAAAGTGTGGGAGTATTTCCAGAAACGGCCAAATAATGTTGTTTATGCACACTGTGTCGAGCGGAAATGGCCTACCACAGCAGCACAACGGCTATGAACGAACATTTAAAACGAAAACACCCGACAGCGGTCATGCCATCAACCAGTCAATCGGCCGCGTGAGTAATTTTCATTACACAAAAACATGAATGTATTATTTGTATCTGCGTTGTAAATTCATAAACTAAAGCACTGTTCCGCTCTGAGAGGCGTCAAAAACGCGCGTGTCTAACGCTACATAACGTTACGTTAGTTGTGTAACTAACTAAACTACCTTTGTACAACATTAACAGTTATGTACAAACGAACAATTAACTTTAATCATACAATCATTGTTGTGTGCTGGTTATTTATTTTTTATTTTGCGCATTTTAAAGCAAATAAGCAATACTTTTACTTTTATTCAAATGTTTACAGTGAGTGTTCCAGAAATTGCACATTTTATAGGCTACTGAGTTGCACATTGAGCCATAATTTTATTTGGTTAAATAAAAGCCATGCCATTTGAAAATACTGGCCTACGTCAATTTTTTCCCCTTCATTTTAAATGAAAAAATAATCGGTAAAAGGAAAAATAATCTATAGATTAATCGAAAAAATAATCTATAGATTAATCGATAGAAAAATAATCGTTAGCTGCAGCCTTAGTCTCCCACCAGTCTCCCACCAGTCTCCCACCAGTGTCCCACCAGTCTCCCACCAGTGTCCCACCAGTGTCCCACCAGTCTCCCACCAGTGTCCCACCAGTGTCCCACCAGTGTCCCACCAGTCTCCCACCAGTGTCCCACCAGTGTCCCACCAGTCTCCCACCAGTCTCCCACCAGTCTCTCACCAGTGTCCCACCAGTGTCTCACCAGTCTCTCCACTGAATGTTGTCCCGGACATTCAGCTGCGACTGATGATCCAACTGTGTTCATGCGGTCAGTCGCGGTCGCCCGTGCGCCAATTGTGACGGGCCCTTAAGGAACGTCTCGTAGGAAAAAGGAAACTGAAAAGTTTCTGTGCCGCTAAAGTAAAGTGGGAGTCATTTACATGCATTTTTAATCGGAACAGTAGTATATATGTTTTCATTTTTTGAGCATTGAGCTCCATATATTGGCTATGCAAGAACTGTGTATTAAACATCATGGCACCAATTACATTTCAGCTTCACGTAGCAACAAGGTGCAAATCTGCAAGAGGCAAAGAGGCATTTTAAGCTCTTACACTCTGACGTTTACTCCCTGAGCCAAAGGGAGACAAAGTCATCAACATAAATGCCGCAAAACGCTGCTTGTTTTCTGAAAATTGGCCTCTATTCACGTCAGAATCCTGCTGTAAATATTTTACAATTAGACGCAGCTTAGTGCAATGATATGCACGTTCTGCGATGAGTGGAGCCGATCGACTGTTTTTTACCATCTCAACCTGCTCCGCATTGAAATTATAACCCCGTGATCCAACCTGACCACGGGTCGCGAGACACGCGTGGCGTTCGTTTCTATAGCGACTGCAGAGCAAACGTGATTCTCCTGCACTCAGACCCCAGTATTAATGCGATAATAGTTAATCGTGCAGTCAATTTTAATACGTCTTGCTCGTCCGTTGGCACTCATTTTGCTTTTGTGGTCAGGCTGTGACGTCACTCACATTCCCCCTACAGGTGATACACTGGAACTCTCCAAAGAAGCTGCGCGTAAAGAACAAACACGTGGAGTTCTTCAGAAACCTGTACCTGACTTTTCTGGAGTACGACGGGAACCTGCTGCGGAGGGAGCTGTTCGGGTGTCCCAGCGAGCCTGACGTCAACACCGAGAAGGTAAGAGTCACGCCGCCAACGTGCCCCGGGGACGACTGACCCGCCTCTCTGTCCTCAGTTGCAGAGGACCCTGTCGGAGTTGGACGAGGACGATCCGTGTTACGAGTTCAGACGCGAGCGCTTCACTGTCCACCGCACTCACCTGTACTACCTGCACTACGACTACACGGCCTCCACGGACCACACCGACGTCACGCTGGTGGCACAGCTGTCCATGGACCGGTGAGGCCCGGGTTAGACCTGGGTTAGACCTGGGTTAGACTTGGTTAAGACCTGGTTTAGACTTGGTTTAGACTTGGTTTAGACCTGGTTAAGACCTGGTTTAGACTTGGTTAAGACTTGGTTAAGACTTGGTTAAGACCTGGTTAAGACCTGGTTTAGACCTGGTTAAGACCTGGCTTAGACTTGGTTTAGACTTGGTTTAGACTTGGTTTAGACTTGGTTAAGACTTGGTTTAGACCTGGTTAAGACCTGGTTTAGACTTGGTTTAGACTTGGTTAAGACCTGGTTTAGACCTGGTTTAGACTTGGTTTAGACTTGGTTAAGACCTGGTTTAGACCTGGTTTAGACCTGGTTAAGACCTGGTTTAGACTTGGTTTAGACTTGGTTTAGACTTGGTTTAGACTTGGTTAAGACCTGGTTTAGACCTGGTTTAGACCTGGTTTAGACTTGGTTTAGACTTGGTTAAGACTTGGTTAAGACTTGGTTTAGACTTGGTTTAGACTTGGTTTAGACTTGGTTTAGACTTGGTTTAGACTTGGTTTAGACCTGGTTAAGACCTGGTTTAGACTTGGTTTAGACCTGGTTTAGACTTGGTTAAGACTTGGTTAAGACCTGGTTTAGACCTGGTTAAGACCTGGTTTAGACTTGGTTTAGACCTGGTTTAGACTTGGTTAAGACTTGGTTAAGACTTGGTTTAGACCTGGTTAAGACCTGGTTTAGACTTGGTTTAGACCTGGTTTAGACTTGGTTTAGACCTGGTTTAGACCTGGTTAAGACCTGGTTTAGACTTGGTTTAGACTTGGTTTAGACTTGGTTTAGACTTGGTTAAGACCTGGTTTAGACCTGGTTTAGACCTGGTTTAGACTTGGTTTAGACTTGGTTAAGACTTGGTTAAGACTTGGTTTAGACTTGGTTTAGACTTGGTTTAGACTTGGTTTAGACTTGGTTTAGACTTGGTTTAGACTTGGTTTAGACCTGGTTAAGACCTGGTTTAGACTTGGTTTAGACCTGGTTTAGACTTGGTTAAGACTTGGTTAAGACCTGGTTTAGACCTGGTTAAGACCTGGTTTAGACTTGGTTTAGACCTGGTTTAGACTTGGTTAAGACTTGGTTAAGACTTGGTTTAGACCTGGTTAAGACCTGGTTTAGACTTGGTTTAGACCTGGTTTAGACTTGGTTTAGACTTGGTTTAGACCTGGTTAAGACCTGGTTTAGACTTGGTTAAGACTTGGTTAAGACCTGGTTTAGACTTGGTTAAGACCTGGTTTAGACTTGGTTAAGACCTGGTTTAGACTTGGTTAAGACCTGGGTTAAGACCTGGGTTAAGACTTGGTTAAGACTTGGTTAAGACTTGGTTAAGACTTGGTTAAGACCTGGTTAAGACCTGGGTTAGACCTGGGTTAGACTTGTTCTCCCCGTGTCTGCATAAGTTTCCTCCGGGTACTCCGGTTTCCCCTACCACTAAAAACATGTACAATAGGCCAGGATGAATGTGAGTTTGTTTGAGAGTGCGCATGGGGGACGACAGATGGACATTATCCCACTGCTACAATCCGGTGTGGCTTGTTTACATGCATGAGACCCATGGATGTTCATTAACATGCACTGTCCCGACCAAATAAACCAATAAATAAATAAAAGACACGCGTCAGACCTGGCACTGGGCACTTATCCAGTGGATAAGGCCTGTACGGGACTATCCTGAGATGACAATGTCTTTATTAAAGATACAAGTGCGGACACATGATCCATCATTCATTGTGAACGAGGGGTTCAGGGAGCATGAGATGGATCGTCCACCACAGTCCACATCTTAACTCCATTGAGAGTCTTTGGGATGTACTAGAGAAGGCTTTGCTCGGTGGTCACACTCCCCTATCATCAATACAAGATCTTGGTGAAATAGTAAAGTAACACTGGATCTTTTGTCATTGAAACGACGCCAGGGCGAACGCGAGCTGTAATCGAAGCTCAAGGCGCTACGGCCAAACATTAGAGCATGACTGAGAACTTACACAGACATTAGAGCATGTGACCTTTTGCCTGTAGTGACTTTGCTTTGGTCGGGCAGTGTATGTCGTCAAAATGAACACTGGTCCTGGTTCAGTCGTGTCCTCTCTTGCAGGCTGCAGATGTTGGAGGCCATCTGTAAGCACTGGGACGGTCCCATCAGCCTGGCCCTGTACCTGTCGGACGCGGAGGCACAGCAGTTCTTGCGTTACGCGCAGGGCTCGGAGGTTCTACTGAGCCGCGCCAATGTTGGATACCACATCGTCTACAAGGTGACGCTTTGGAACTGCTTTACTCACGACTAAATGAGTGATCCAACATTGCCTCTATTATGTCATAAATTAAACTGCTTCTACGGTACAAAAGTGGTCTGAAGCGGGGGTCTCCAAGTAAATTTCCCCGGGAGCCAAACTATATCGGAAGTGTATATCTGGGATCCATAAACAGAAGCTCCAGTAAAATATGTCTCAATTGGGAAAATACTATTGAGGAAACGTTTTTCAGTAAATGAATAATAATGAGCCTGACTGTAGCCTCAACAAGCCTGTGTCACGAGTTTCCGCTACACTGCTAATTACTGCTGTAGTCATTATTTATTCACTTATTCACTATTGTAGCCACAACCGCCCTGGGGCAGACTGACCATTTACCACGTGGTTATAATGTTTTATTTATATCCTGATCACTTATCATGTCAGTGCCCTCTGCTGGACATGTATGGAATTCTTTCCTCCTTTTTTTAATTTAAGCTGCCCCCTAGTGGCTGTAATGAGCATAGAGCTAGAGACTTGCCTTTTTTTTGACAATTTGTGCTCTACAAGTCCCGGTCCAGATTTAATCATCTCGCGGGCCGAAAGTGGCCAATGAAAAACTGTGTCTTTATGAAATGGACCTAAATAAATCCTTTCCTAGGAGGGACAGTTCTACCCCGTCAACCTGCTGCGCAACGTGGCCATGAGAGAGGTCCAAACGCCCTACATGTTCCTGTCCGACATCGACTTCCTGCCCATGTACGGCCTCTACGAGTCCCTCAGGTGAGCCAGGTGCCCTCCCACACTCCGATAGATGGGGCGGGTCAATGGCCAAACTCCTCTAGAACTTTCCTAACTTATTCTAAACATCCATTTTAGGTCGCATTGGCTTCCTCCGTGGCGTTCTCCCATGAACCCCATTCATGTTCTATGGTTTACGTTTTGTCGATGTGTCAGAGATGTTGGCATGTGATTTCTGTAAGTCTTTATCTGACACTCTAGGGTTCTTTTTTACCTCATTGAGTATTCTGCGCTGTGCTCCTCTGCTAGTTTGTTCTATTACAAAAAAATAAAGCAATAGCTGTGTTCGAATGTCCATCCTAGTCCCCGACCCGTCATTCACTATATAGGCCCACACTATATAATAGACCAGTGGTTCCCAACATTTTCCTTAAAGCCCCCCTTGCACATGCTGTAGTCGGACCGCGCCCCCACATTCCAAAATTATGGCCACTACAAATGTATCAAAACATAACAATAATTGCTAAGAATTACTTATTTCAAACAAATAAACTGAAATTGGAGTGTGTGTAATACACCTGTAGTCCTTCCTCAGTCATATTTGATGATTTAGCCTTGATTTATCACTTATGACCATACAAGGCCTGCCAGACGCTCCTCCTTTCTGTTCAAGAGAAGAACCCTCTGGGCATCAGCTCTCAGCCAATCATTTCCCGATTTTACCCGTATCGGACCACCCGAGGACCCAGAGGCGGGAGTTGTCACCGCACACTTCCAAAACATTAAAGATGGTGTGTGCGGCGACTTATTCTGTTTTCTTCTGCTATTTTGTCTGTTTTAAATCATTTGGGAAATCGTTAGCCTCATAGCATAATTGCCTAAATCATATTTCACTGTTTTTGGAAAACAAGAAAAAAAATGTTTTTCTTAAACATATTGGTATTCTTTTTTTAAATTGTAACAATACAAAATCCATCCATCCACTTTCTTCTGCTTTATCCGGGGCCGGGTCGCGGGGGCAGCAGTCTCAGCAGAGATGCCCAGACTTCCCGATCCACGCACACCTCCTCCAGCTGTTCTGGGGGGACCCCGAGGCGACACCAGGCCAGCTCGGAGACATAGTCCCACCAGCGTGTCCTGGGCCTTCCACGAGGCCTCCTCCCAGTGGGACATGCCTGGAACACCTCCCGAGGGAGGTGGCTAGGGCCTCTGTTCCGGCTGCCTCCTGGCTTCTTTCGACTCTACTCCGAGAGCTCCTCCCGGGTAACTGAGCTCCTCACCCGATCTCGGAGGGTGCGCCCAGCCGGGAACGTAGGGTGGGAACGTAGATCGATCGGTAAATCCAGAGCTTTGCCTCAGACTCAGCTCCCTCTTCACCACAACAGTCCGATACAGCGACCGCATCACTGCTGACGCCGCACCGATCCGTCTATCGATCTCACGCTCCATCCGTCCCTCACTCGTGAACATGACCTCGAGACACTTGAACTCCTCCACTTGAGGCAAGGACTCCCCACCGACCTGAAGAGGAGAAGCACCTTTTCCCGGTGGAGAACCATGGCCTCAGATTTGGAGGTGCTGATCCTCATCCCGGCCGCTTCACACTCGGCTGCAAACCGCCCCAGTGCGCGCTGGAGGTCCTGGTTTGATGAAGCCAACAGAACAACATCATCTGCAAACAGCAGAGATGAGATTCTGAGGTTCCCAAACCGGACACCCTCCGGCCCCTGGCTGTGTCCATAAAAGTAATGAACAGAACCGGTGACAAAGGGCAGCCCTGGCGGAGACCAACACGCACTGGGAACAGGTCTGACTTACTGCCGGCAATACAAAATGACTTAGGCAATGATGCTCTGAGGCTAACAAAATATAAGAGAAAGAATCAGAGCTGGAAGCGTTCGTCGTGAAAAAAGGACGTATTTTAAAGGAATAGGCCACAGTTTTTACATACTGAGACTGAGATGAGGTACTATATTGTAAGGCGTAATAATATTAGGAGAGCTTCGACTTTACTGCGCGGACGTCGATGTGCAAGTGGCCCAACGCTCCTCTTGCACTGTTGGGACAAGTCATTGCAATATTTTAACGTGAATTTATTCCGTTTCTGTTGAATATCAAAGCCTCATGGTTTGGAGGTCTCTGCACATGGTTCTGGAGCGTGTGCAGACTTTGTATTGTGCCAAAATGTTAGTAAAGCTTATACATGTCTTATGTGGCCCAAACCCTGTCTGCTCTCCTCTATAGGTGGGTCCCGATTCTACACCGTCTATTTGACTGCATTATTATCTGACTCAAGTACGGGTTTGACCCCGGATTGACTTCTTGTAATGACTGAATGGTGAAATGGTTCTGATTCCTCGATTCTCTCTCTCGCTGTCTGCAGGAGGTCCGTGTTGCAGTTGGACATGTCTCACAGTAAGAAGGCACTGGTGGTCCCTGCGTTCGAGACACTGAGGTACCGACTGTCCTTCCCCAAGTCCAAGGCCGAGTTGCTGTCCCAACTGGACATGGGGACGCTCTTCACGTTCAGGTCTGGTCCAGTTAAGCCCTGGTTTAGTCCCGCTTCAGTCCTGATTCAGACTTGGCTCATGTTCGGCTGCTCGCAGGTATCACGTCTGGACCAAAGGCCATGCACCGACCAACTTTGCCAAGTGGCGCACGTCGACGACGCCGTACCACGTGCAGTGGGAGCCGGACTTTGAGCCGTATGTCATGGTCTCGAGTTCAACTCCCGAGTACGACCGCCGCTTCGTGGGCTTCGGCTGGAACAAGGTGGCCCACATCATGGAGCTGGACGCACAGGTGAGGAAAAGGCAACACCAGATGAACACATTATTATAGAATGTATTGTATCATATTTGAACCCTCCTGGATGTGTCAAAGTTTGATGGGAAAAACATTTTAATTTCCCTTTCCCTTTGAATGCATCATCAGGGCAGCGTGCGAAGGATAGTGAGGGATGGGGGAAAACCAGTTGAGGGGATTGGGGTGCAGAGCAGGGCTTACTGCTGACATCTTCTGTTATACAGTTGGGCCGGACCGGCCGGCTACATTGTTGCTCTGCCCTGCTCATTACTCGGTGACTTAGACTCATTAATATTCTCTACTCTATCAATCAGTCTATAGCCCGTCACGTGCAGTTGCTCTGCATTTAATTGCCTGGAAACAACTAGTCTTGTAGTAGTTCTTCTCTGGTCTTTCAGTGCAGTGACTAGAATGATGTAATGTTTATTTCCTCACTGACCCCGACTCTGATGCAAGCACACCATTGACAGCGGTTTTCGCCACACCAGAGAACGCTCTATTCTGTACCAAGAGATGTGGTCGCAGTTAGTACCTGTCAAAACTCAAAAACTGAGTTTTCTCATTTTATTTAAAAGGAAGAAAAAGGGTTTCAAACGGGTCATCATGGGAGTAAGGCAGCTCTCCCTTCTCTGGAAAACTCCGGGGTATATTTACCGCTGGGCTGTTTACATGCTGCCTGATGACCCTCAGACCCGTCAATTCTCATGACATGTTTGTTTTGGAATGACGTCTTTTGTTATGGTTTGTCGTTTGTCATATGTACTTCATGTGTACTTCACATGCACTCTCATGTATATACAGCAGCGTGTGCTTGTGTGTATTGGAGTCCTCTTTTATATATAAACTATGAGCGCATTCTGCTCACTTACCCCTCTTCAGTACATGCTCATGGTTATGCCGCATCAACACGAGAAACATCCACCTTTACTTCTATTACCCTGATAGACAAATACTGTACATGTAAGTATTCTTTTATCATAGATATTTTACTAACGCAACACTTTGATACACATCACTATATCCTTTGCTTATAATAGATACACATATCTGTTCTATCTTCCAATGTTCTTAAAATTAATAGAATTACAATTAAAACTGCTGTTCTTTTTTGTAAACAAGAATTTATTCAATATCAAAAACAACATTTTCAGAACAACTTGATCAGGTAATACAAGGCAAGAAATTACAACAATTATACGCACAGCTGTCAATACACCGATGTCAAGTATGTTTACAACCAGAGGGCTTAGGGGCAAAAGCTCTGGTTAAATGGCCTAAATACGTTTTTTTTCCCATTAAAAACGATTGTGCTACCCTGCGTCAGGCAGAACTAACCCAGGCCCAAACCCTCTGTGTTTTTCAGGAGTACGAGTTTGTGGTTTTGCCCAACGCCTACATGATCCACATGCCTCACGCGCCGAGCTTCGACATCACCAAGTTCCGCTCCAACAAACAGTACCGCGCCTGTCTGCAGACGCTGAAGGAGGAGTTCCAGCAGAACATGTCCCGGCGCTACGGCTTCGCGGCGCTCAAGTACATGACGGCGGACAACAACAGCTAGCCCGCCACCGCACCGCCTCACGCCACTGCCCTGGACCGGGCGCGGGGCAGCGTGGCCAGACTCTCAACGAGGTTTCAGCCCAGAGCTTTGTCGCCGAGGAACTGGAAAAAGTGGAATTTGGATTTTTTTAAGTTTTGACTGAGAAGAGCTGTGTGAGCTGTAGCCCAGAATTTGGAATGCAGAGAACATATTTACGGAAGATTTCTTATGTCAACACATTTTGAATGATAATTTAAAAAAAAGTATATTTGAATTTAGTTTGTCACCTCTTACAGCCGTCCTAAACTCATCCGATTGCCCGGACTTGTTGCATTCCCACTGGAAATGCCACTTTCAAAACAGCGTGTTAACTTTGTCCCGCAGAAGCACTATTATGTTCTAAATGCCAAAAGACACAGACGTTGCAGCTTCGCAAATGGATATAAGTATCAAAATGTTTACTTTGCTACATACAGTGGGTTGAAAAAGTATCCGTACCCCCTTTCCTTTTAGTGCAACCAATTGTCTTCAGAAGTTTCCTGATGATTTCTGAATGATCACATGTTGACCAAATGACTAAATAAAGTCTACCTGTGTGTAATCTAATGTCAGTTCAAATACAGCTGCTCTGTGATGGTCTCAGAGGTCTGTTCAGAGACTATTGGGGAGCAGACGGCATCAGGAAGTCCAAGAACACACCAGACAGGTCCGGGATGAAGTTATTGAGAAGTATAAAGCTGGGTTAGGTTATACAAAGATTTCCAAAGCTTTGAACATCTCTCAAAGTCCAGTTAAACACACCATCCAGGATTGGAAAGAGTGTGACATCACTGCAAACCTACCAAGACCCGGCCGTCCTCCTAAACTTACTGACCGAACAAGGACAGCACTGACCAGAGCTGTTACTGAGAAGCCTGTGATGACCCTGGATGAACTGCAGAGAGCTGCAGCTCAGGTGGGGGAAACTGGACACAGAACTATTAGTCGTACACTGCACAAAACTGGCCAGTATGGAAGAATGGCATTTTTAAAAGAAAACCATAAGAAGTCCCGTTTGCTGTTTGCTGTGTCCTCCAGGGAGCTTCTGGCAAACATGTGGAAGAAGGTGCTTTGGTCGGACGAGACCAAAATGGAACTTTTGGACCTAAATGCAAAACGCTGTGTTTGTTGTGAAAGTAAAACTGCACATCACCCGGAAAACACCATCCCCACTGTCAAACATGGCGGTGCTAGCATCATGCTCTGGGGTTCTTTTCTTCAGCAGGGACAGGGGAGATGGTTCGAGATGATGGAGCCAAATACAGGGCAATCTTGGACGAAAACATGTGGCAGTCTGAAAAAGACTTGAAACTGGGGCATGGAATGGTTAACAACAAACATATCCATGTGTTAGAAAGCCCAAGTCAAAGTCCAGACCCAAATCCAATCGAGAATCTGTAGAAAGATCTGAAAACTGCAGTTCACGAGTGCTCTCCATCTAATCTAACTGAGCTTGAGCTGTTTTGCAAAGAAGAATGGGTAAAAAAAATCCAGTCAAGATGTGAAGGACTCGTAGAGACCCCAACAGACTTACAGCTGTAATTGCAGCAAAAGGCCGTTCCACAAAGTATTAACTCAGGGGGTATAGATACTTTTGCACAGCCCACTTTTCAGTTTGTATTTATACATTTCATATCCCTTCACAATGGCGTGTCACTCCGTGTGCGTCTTTCACATCAGATTTCAATTATTTTTGTACAAAGATCTGCATGTGGCTGCAGTGAAGCTACAGCGAGTGTTTTTTACTCTGCGATGAGAGGATTGAGCTTGGCGAGGGACGGGAGAAGTGAGAAAAGCATTTCGTGGGTATGTAGGAGGAGCCACTGGTGACACTGCTCCAGGTCTGTTTTTGACAAGAGGGCAATATCGTGACCATGGATCTATTATAATAACAGTGACATAGTAAAAAGCTCTAGAAAGTCGATTTTTTTTATTTTTATTATGGCCTTTCATTTTTGGAACTTTTAATATTTAATTTGGACCTATTGGAGGGTTAAAAACATATACATTCAATATTTAAAAAGTGAAAATGATATACTGTCAGTGACAATAACTAAAGGGGGGGTATTATGTAAAATCGACTTTTTCAAGCTTTATATCCTGTTATTATGTCCTTCCCTCATTAAACACATGCCTGGAGTGTTGCCTCGGCTCATTCACATATTTTTGAGTAATCAGTAAAAAACTTAGACGGCGGCCATTTTAGGTGTAGCTACGCCTCAGTCCTCCTAGGAACGCCCCCACCTCCTGGAGACGCCTCTGGACCTTTCGTCACCAGCCAAGCCCCCAACCACTGCTCCTCAGCTCAGCAGAGCCCCCTCCCCGCACAGTGTTGTTGTTTCAATGCCACAGTAGTGTGCTGAAGGGGGCGTGTCGGAAAGCTTCTTAAAGAGACAGAGGCCTATTTCAAGACGTCAGCCATTTTGAGAGAGCAATTTTATTCAAGGCGGTTATTTTAATTTACTGCATATACAGACCAACAGAAGGTTACGTCATCATTGTAGTGTGCTATAGACTGGTGCTATGTGATTGAAAAAAGCATAATACCCCCCTTTAAATTCCAGGACAAATGTATGTCAAGTATAACATTCACAAAACATTTTAAATTCAAAATCTGATGACACAAAAATCTTTCCTTATGGGGACAATACGAGCAAAACTAAGGATTTTTACTTTCAGGCTTCAGTCCTGGCTTGGGATTACAAGAAGCCAGCGAGGCTTAAAAGTCGTTGCCTGCCCTTTAGCCGCGCACACAGTATTGACCGCTGAGGGCCGACAAGTCCCGGTGGCGTTGTCGCTCATTGTTGAATAAAGCTTCACAAGCGGCGCAGGACGTATCTGAGACGGACCACAGACACTGCATGGTGGCCTTGTACTTGTACTGCCTTTTCCGTGGAGAACCCGACTTGGCATAAAGCCGTACGGACGACAGTGCTGGCATTGTTGGACAATTATTTCAACATTTACAAAGTGGGTATTTAAAATGTAAAGAATGTAGCCTCTGTTTTTTACTGTCGTGTCCTGCTTTTATCGACCTGTGGATAAAGCACCGGGAAGAATGTTTAGCCTTGGTTTTGGACTGGTTTGAAGCAGACGTATCTTGCTAGCCTTTTTATGTTTTACAGGTCATAATCTCACATATTTATGTAGAGGTCGACCGATATGGGTTTTTCAAAGGCCAATGCCGTTATGCTTGTTATCTCTGCAGGGGATTCTGCTCAAAAAATGAAGTCGCAGGTGCGGTCTGTGTTCTTTCTGTGCGGTTTCATGACATCCTGAACGATACTTGTTTTATACCCATGTTGTTTTCATTTAATTAAAATGACATGGGTATCGAAAAAAAAAGTACTGAAATCAGGTACTGTTAAAGTTGTGGTATCGAAAAAAAACTAACAGTACCCAGCCCTAGGCACAGAGCATTTATGTTTAGTAGGTTCTTCAGAGGGAACTCATTTGAAAGACCAAAAATAAAAATTAATAAACGATAAGTCTCTATCTCTTACGGTTTTGAAATTATAAGCAAAAGTCTGCAACATAAAGCATATAAAATACGATCCAAATTTTCATTGCGAAGTTTCTTAGCTGCCCTGTGGCCTACGAAGTTGTGGGAGAGCTCATTTTAGAACTGTGACACACAAAAAAACATGCAAAAAGTCTCACGGTTCCGGATATATCTGCCTTTTATTGGCATTAAATATTAAAATATCAGCTCAATACATCGGTCGACCTCTACATTTATCCCTGTCTTCAGTATTGATCTAAAAAAAAACTAAATATCAACTAGTTTTACTTCAAGATTTCCCCACAATCTCCCCGTGGAGATACTTGGACCTCAGGAGAAGTTTTTTTTTTTGGGGCGCTGCCACTGCGCTGATTAAGAAAAGCCTCTGAGGAAGATTCAAAGATGTGCGAGTGGGTTGACACACGGCTCCAGGTGTGTTTTTAACGCGAGAACAACATTGTAACAAATTGTAAAAAAAAAAAAACATAGCAACCCCTATTTAAAACATGTTGTTGGGGGCAACCTGCAAATTCTCAGTCATCCAGGTGGTTAATTCTGTCTTCTAGGTAGCCGACGCAGATCTGAAGTGCTACATTGGTCTTATAGGAGCGCTGGAGGACAGGTCTTGTGAAGATCTTTTTTGTAGTGAAGACGACCACATGAGGATTTCCAAAGTCATAAAACTTTTGATGGAAGGGTCCGAGTGCCGTCATCGCTTTGGCCATCGGTGAACAGAACCACCTGCCTGCCCATTAATTGGACCCCTCTAAATGAGGCAAAAACAAAACATGCACGTGGATTAACCCTCGTGGGGCCTTCAATTTTGCACCCTTTAAAGACCCTAATGTCAAAAAATTTACACTTCAAAAAAGAGCCTGAAAATTACCACACATTCATATTTTTGTCTGCTTCATTTTACAAAAATCAAAGAAAATCTTCAGTGGCTTTTGAGCAATTTTGATGGGCTGCGGCTCCAGTGGCTTTCGGGTCAAAATGACCCGAGGGCACCACTTGTGTCAATTAACGTGACACAAGAATTTAACTTTTGAACAAAGGGACATTTAATGATGATGCTCAAAATTGGGAGGAAAAGCTGATTTTAATTTCATGCAAGATTGGGACGTTTTTGACAGTATTTCTCTGGAAAGCTGGTCAGAATTTGAAAAGCTCATACTCTTTATGTGGAACTGGAAGAAACATACACTTTTGATTCATTTCTGTCACTTTTGGCACATAATTGTCTGTCTTTTAGATGATTTTGTTTTGATTTTAGAATTGTTTTTGCTGCCATTATTTCAAGTGTTTAGTATTTATTATTTAGTCTTGAACAGATGTGCCCATGTACTGGGAATTGCAACAAGACGAACTGAAGAGTAAAAGTACCAGGTCTGAAGTCTGTCCCTCTGAGAACCAGCAGAGGACACTGCAAGTGAATAGAAAAAGTCAGATTCTTGGAAGGAGCTTGGGTTAAATTTATGGGTTTAGTTCAAAGGGGAATTTGGATATCTTATTTTGTCCTCTAATAACAGCGTTTTACTGAAGATGAATAGTTTAAGTACTAGACTAGCAGAACCGTGGGAAGGCATTTTAGTTAGGGGGTGCTGAGGGACAAAATTTACCCAAAAAATGCTTTTTATGTGCATATTTCCTATTTATTTATATTGCCTGCAGTTAAAAAATTATCCATCAGGGGGTGCTGCAGCGCCCTCAGCACCCTGGGTTCCCACGGCCGTGTAGACTAGTATGTAGTGTCTGTGGGAGCTACTTTAAAGGGAGATGTGAGAAAATTGCCTTTCAACTTAAAATTCCCATTTGAATCTTTGGAAAAATGTTGCATCTGTGCAATAATCAAACGTGCATGTTTCAAAAGCAAAAGCTGAGACCAAAAAAAAGTCAGCAGATGACAGTGATGACAGCGTTTCCTCTTAAACCTTGCTTTTTTTTGTGTGACAAAAAGATGTATAAACTTTCATGAATTTTGTTTCAACTCTGGAGTGAAATTGAGACAATAAACGACTGAAAACAAAGCACCTTCTGTGTATCAATTTGTTTTAAATAGGTCGTCCAGTCAATCACATGGCTCTGCACTTATGATTAGCACAAATACAAATACATAATGCAAATGTACTATACACTGAAAACATGGGCCTACATCTGGTTTGTCCATATCGTTGCTTTGTTCATATAAAAACATCGAATAACAATAATCCTCTGGGCTGTTCATGTTCCTGTGCCCCTCCCACAGAGACACATATTCTGCAGGCATGTAATGCAGCAGTTTAGTCTGGGGCATCAGCGCTATAAGTCAAGCTAAAGTTAGCATTTGATCTGTTGTACAAAAACAACAGGCCACAGAAAGGTTTTACAGTCACTGACCAATGGGACACAATGGCAAAAGTGTAAATACCACACACCGTTTAATCATCCCGAAGACTTCACCGAGGTTCATGCAGAGCAAGGGAGGGGGAGAGCGCACACGGGTCCCAGTTACAGCTTCGCCACCAGGGGATTTCATGTACATTGTTCCCCTTTCTCTTGCATAAATAAGAGAATAACTGATACTTGAGCGGGCCGATCGTCTGGGGTCAGTGGCACCACATCATTTACATCTAAATACTCAAGAAACTAGCCCTGTTTCCATAATCAATACATTAACAAGCTAAGCTTATTTATAAAGTAAGATAAATAAAAAACTATTAAAAGTCATATATTTGTGTGACAATGTTTGGAATGCTTAATATTGTAGTGCTGCCCTCTACTGTTCTGGCTGACCTCTGGTTATAATTGGCTCTCTCACTGCAGCCTCATTAATATCCATGAGGTCTTTATTAATATGCATGACGTCAATAAAAGATTTGCAATTGGAATAATAGTTATTGTATCGTTCTGCAAAATATTGCAGTATATATCGCACAGTCAATATATTGTCACACGCCTAATCTGGAGCGTTAGGTTTTCATGAACCATCCATCCATAATCGGGACAGTCGGGAGGTTTCCCGGTGGGCCGCTCGGTTGCGGTGCTTTTGGGCTGACGGAATTTTCATCATATTGCGATAAATAGTTATTAATGGGGTTTTTGACGTTAACATGACATTTGATAACCCTTTGTAACTTTTTTTTGCTTTTTGAGATAAAAAGACAAAATAAGTTTCAAGACAGTCGCAATGCAATGCCAGATGTGCTCATAACATTGAACTAGCTGTTGACTTTTTTTTTGCAAAATGCTTTATAAGGCGGTGTAAAATGACACAAACATACGGCCATATGTTAAAATAAAGTCATCATAAAAACATCTTCGACACAAAAAGAAAAAAATCCCACCATTTATGCCCCATGTGACAACCAACCCCTCACGGCACTAACTAAAGGAAAGCTCTTACAACAAAAATAACCCAGACATAAAAGTTTGGGAAAAGGCATCAAAAACAATTCAGTCCAAATGAGAAAATGATTATTAGAAGAGAAGGAAAATACCAACGCATATATCATTCCCTACACAGAAAACACCTAAACCAGGCTTGAACTACAGGATTAAACCGATTCTAAAGACTTTGAAGACTCTTGAGTTCCCGTAATATTTATTGTTGAACATGTTGATTATTTACAGCCGTGACATGAAAACCACACAGATTTTACAGTATTTACATTTTACACATTATGATTCAAAACAAACTCTTCGACCTCTGCGGACGGGCTGTTGCGGAATAGGGGCCGAGCAGCAGCCTTTAGGGAGTCACTGTACAGTACAGCGACGTAGAGTACCATTGTGACCCTGTATAAATAATACTAATACCATACGCTCAAAAACGCTTTATAAAGTGACTTGTTTGTATTTACAGTAAATATCCGAGGTACGAGTTGTCTTATACGGTAGTTACTTTACTAAAAAATACTGTTTTATATTTCTGTGGAGTAATAAATCTCTAAATATTCAGTGCCTTTTTTGCGTGACATTCAAAAACATCATTCTTTCAGCAGCTTTTTTTTTTTTCAGTTTTTTTTTCTTTTTCGCAACGTTTACAACAGCAACAAAAGAACTCACAGAAAAATGATGATAAACACATTGACGTTAACAGCGAAAAGAAATGAAAGACGTGAGCAAATGACTTTTTACAACCACAAAAGTCCCCGCTTTTACTTTGACGCCGACAGGAAGTCCTAACCGCTTTCACTTTCACAACAGAAGCAGAAGAACTTGCTCAGAAGTGAAATAAAAAATGTTTGCCTGTTTGATTGAAGCTTTTTAATAATAATAAAAAAAAAAAAACCTAGATCAGACATGACGCTCTTTAAGGTGGCAAACACGGAGGCCATCTTGTGACTAGCAACCAGTGCGAAACCGGGAGCAACATTTTGATTGTGTCAACGACAGAATGTGAGATACACTCTTTGTTTGTGATCGTTGTATTAGTTCCAAGTCTAGGATGTAACGTTTTCGAATGTCTCGTTTTAAATTAGCCGTATTAGCATTGTTTTCGCCAGTCATTACCATGGTTCAGTGGTTAGCATACTAGCATATTAGCGTTCATTGTAATCACTGTCCCATGTTCAATAAATATTGTTTGTGTAGTGTCAAAAAATGCATGAATACTGTTTTAAAGTAGGAAACAAATGTTATATTTGATATGAACTATTTGAAGTGTTTGACAGGAAAAATCCATGAACAAATGTAGCTAAAGTCTGTGCCCCCTATAAAACTGAAATAACGTTTGAAAAACTGCAAAAACGTTATTTTCTTACCAGATATGACATGAGGTCAGTCACAATTATCAAAGAGTCATGAAATATCTAAGAAAAGTATAGTATCAAGAACATAAGTGGTGTTTCCATTTGATTACATTGGACTGGGTTAGGAGGGCCAGGCACAAGATGGCCGCCAGAACTGCCATTCATTCCAACGTATTACAATAACTATCTAGAGTTTTATTACAGAGCTTTGCAAGCCAACTTTCAAGGTCGAGTTGGAACCAAAAATATTAATGAAAGTGTAATGGGCTCCGGTCCACTTAACCAGGGCTGCCCTGGGCCTCTGCTGGAGGGTGTGCCGAATTGCGCTTTAATTTTTTAAAGCACTTTCTCCTTTGGCTCAATTTCCAATACTATGTTAACAGGATCTGTCAAGATGGTCGAAGTACGTGATTTTCTTACTTGAATAAAAGTGCAGATACTACTGGTCAAATGTTACCCCAATAAAAGCAAAAGTAGCCCCGTCAAATGTTTTACTTAAGTGAAAGTACTGGAGTATTTGCTGTAGAAAATACTTAAGTATAAAGTACAAATCCGTTCAAATAAGTGTCGTGAAAAATAACTTTGCGGCTTCAAAAACACACTACCTGTACGGCAACACGACAGGGACAAACCTTCTTCCTTCAGGTCAGTCGATGGCATTGACCGCACATCCGCACAGCGCCACCTACTGTTCTGGAGTGTGCATTTTAAGGCTTTTGAAATGACTAGCATACATGGCCAAATGTACTTCTTACTTCTGAGCCTTTTTAGAGTACAAAGTATTATATTTAGCTTTCAAATATAGTGGAGTAAAACTAAAGTAAGTTCTCAACAAAAATGCGACTTAAGTAATGTAAAGTACTTAAGTAAATCTCCTCTGTTACTGACCACCTCTGAACGCAATATTGGGAAAAGTATATTGAAGTATCGTCATAATCGTCCTGTCCAGTTCATACGTTGGACAAATACAAATACTGCCTCCTGTCAGTCAAACCAATGTCCCGCCCATTTGGCTCTAACCACTTTCCTTGGTCCAATCGCCTGGACCAGAGTCCCGCCTGCTCGGCCGATCGGCGCCGGCGTTCAAACGGATCCGTCAGACGACACTGTCCTGCAGCAGTGGCTCGGAGTCCTCCTGGTTGGCTGCGGGGGTCGGCGCCTCCTCTTCGCTCCCCGGCAGCGGCGTGTTGATGTGGACGCCGGCCAGCGAGGAGAGGGAGTGCTTGCTGTCGGGGCGGGGCTTGTGGGTGAGCGACAGGTCGCCGGCCGCGGGGTGGGACTTCTCGGGAATGAACCAGGCCACGAGGAACGCCACGACGACCAAACCCGCCCCAAACAGGAACGGAGGACCAGGCACAAGAGTCCGCTGTGGGAGAGGGATGGGTTAGATCAGGGGCCTCATTTATAAAAGCCTACAGAGATTTGTTTTTGTTCTTAGGCTAATCTAAGATGTGGCAAAATAGCTCCTTCCTTCTGTTCTTTAACCTTTGAGGCCTACGTCATGAGGTCAAACCTTTTGCAGTGAGGAACAGGAGCTCCGGCTGCTCCTTCTGAACCTTCCTAGCCCAGTGTCAGAAAATAACAGGAAGTTATATATTCTACTCGACAATTACCAACCAGACAAATATAATCACAAATGTCAGAAAGTGATTGGATAAATATTGATATTCTCTATATTTTGCTTTGTCTTAGACGTTATAATCTGCTGACTGGAAAGATGTTATTAATGTTTGTGTTTTGAGTTACAGATTCTCTGATTTGTAACATTGAGACAGGGTTATCTCGGTTACTCCCTTTGCCTTGGTTTCTGGGAGAGCAACAGAGTGTGGCCGACTGTCTCAAGGATGAAAATAATGAGAACATTGTATGCTTTCAACATTGTAATCTTACGGCTCTGGTATCTTTGATGTATTTCCCCCTTCCTGTAGATCAGAGTCGTCCATTGTATGTAGGGGCGTGAAACTTTAATAAATACAGAAGATTCACTCAGAGAGCCCAGAGACAGTGAGCGGAAGATTTGTCTTCAGCTCCTTTTTTGGAACTGGGTCTTTATCTCTGTTTTGTCTCTCCTGGCCAGTAAAAAGGTAATCTGTCTTGTCTCGCTTTCTTATACTAATAATTATTGTTTATGTTGGTTTACAAGATCCAACACCTGTTCACTGCAGATCAGCTGCTCAGCGTCTGTTCTTTCACAGCTCATGCAAATTATCCATGTGGCTTAATTATCGTTGTTGTAAAATGTACAGAAAAGTGCGTAATGTTGCCAAAAGTTCAAAGATTTCCTATAATAAAACCTTCAGATGATGCTGTGGCTCTAACGCTGCATGACCTGCTTTATGTATTTCGGACTAGGGATGGCGAAAACTAAACATTTTCTTGACCGACCACCGAGCCTCATTAGCCGGTTTAAACCGGTTAACTGCATAGTTTAGTAAGACAAGTGGGAGAAAATAGGAGCGTGCATGAATATCCTGGCTGCCTCCAAAGAGAGACAAGATCGAATATGTCTGAAGTTGATTACAGTAAACCTAATTTTCTTTATCATGTTCTTGATATGTATTTTGAAATTCAAGTTAGAATCCAGTGTGACGCCAAGATATTTAAAATCAGACACAATGTCAATTTTCTTACCCTCAATAAAAATGTCTGAAGTTGGGGGTTTGACATTAATTTTTGAGAAGAACATGGCTTTTGTTTTGCCCACGTTCAAACTCAGACGAGACTGCTCCAGCCATTCGGACACAGAATCCAAAGCTTTGGACAGTTGTTCAGCCGCCAGGTGACTGTTTTTAGCGTGAGAATACAACATTGTTTATCAGCGTACAGTTGTAATTGCACACCTTGACAGCATTGTGGAAGGTGGTTAATATCGAGGCTGAAGAGCAAGCGGCCTAACACAGACCCCTGAGGCACGCCCATTATGCATTCCAAATAGCTCGCGCTGGCGTCCTTCACCTTAACACACTGCATCCTTGCTTGATTGGTTAACGTTGACACGGTCAAACGGTCTTCGGTTAACATCCCTATTTCGGACATAGCTCAAGTTTTTATTGAAGAAAATGTCACACAGCAAAAGTCTAACATGTCACACTCCTGCGGAGATCGGTCGAGTTCGGAAACCTTGAGGAAGCAGCACAGTGAAGTAATTAACTAGATTAGTATAAATGTTTCAATTTGAGCATAATAATCAAAATTTGAGTTGTTTTGACTCGGTAAGATGCATTTGGCCATTTGACCTGGATTATTTCACTTGTTTTGAGATGTTTCTGACTCGTTTCAATACATTTTGTCTCTATTTTAAGTAATTTTCTCTGCCAATGGGGCAAGAAAATCGGTCTTATCTCATTGGCAATTTCACTTTCTTATTTAGAGCGAGATTTAACTTAGAACCAGTCTAAGATGTCCTCAAACTAGCAACGTAAACTTGGTCAGACCAGGAACAAAGTCTAAATGAGTGAAAACCGCTCAAAACTAGATACGTTTCCTCAATTCAAGACATTTAAGCCAAATGCTTGATATTTACTTTTTGCAGTGTTCTTAGCTCCTTATGGGCTGATGAGGAACATCCCATAAACAATATCTGTAATGCCACAAACGCAAAAATCGAATTATTTAACTTTGTAAGATTTGCAAATGCAAAGGTTTTTCAAATGCATAGTGGATGGATGTGAGCAAAGTCTACGTCGCTGAGAAGGTTAGGGCCCCTTTGGGAGAAACGGATCATCCGTTGAAATGAATGGGCAGAGAGCGTCTGAGAACCTCTCACTTACGTCTGAGGAAAAGGTTTTATTTATTTATCAAACATGAAAAGGATACAAAGGAAGTGATTTGTTGCTCCAGATAATTCACAGAGCACACGGTTAACGCTTTAAAACTGAGCCATGAGATTTCAATGAATGATGAAAATCTAACAACTTTCCCCACGTCCTGCCTACTCCCCGCTTGAATAAGGAAGCGTGAATCAAATTCTTTTCATAGTCCTTTTTAAAATGAAAGAAAACTGGATCAAACATTTCCTCAATATGTCTCAACTTCTGCATCTCCTCTCCACACCGCCACTAAAGATCGACCAATAAGGGTTTTTCTGAGGGTTTTTTCTGAAGCCGACATGCACGGCCGATATTTTAATCCTGTGTATGATGCTTCTAAACTGTAAACTGCCGGAGAAGCTTTAGTGGCCCCCTGCTCGAGCAGTCGCCAATGTCAGTTCAATTGGGCATCTTCAAACTAATCCAGCGATTGAATTCTCCAAATGAGGTGCAGCATTTCTATATTGACTAAGGTTTTGTCGGTGAAACGGTAACAAAATTGTAACCGATTTTCATTGCCATGTTTTTCAGTTCCCCTGAGGCCTAGGAAGTTGTAGGAGGGCTCATTGTAAAGCTCTGACGGGGCTCTTTCCAATGGAACCAGGAAGTCTCTATCACAAGATATTGGCTTTTATCAGCTAGAGCGGCTGGTCTCACCTCGGCGGGGCTTTGCTGAGGGATGGGGTCGATGTTGTACTGCTCCTGCATTGGGTCCATGGAGTTGAGTTCCACATTGAACATGTAGAAGACGAATCCGTACAGGGCCGGACCCAGACCATTACAGAGCCCTCGGATCCCGGTGATCATCCCCTGAACCACGCCTGTGACCAGAGACATGGGACAGGTCAGGGAAAGGGCCCGTGCCAAGGGGTGTGTGGGGGGTGGACGCCGCTTTCCAGTGCGAATAAATGTTACTAAATGTATCTCAAAACAACAGCAAATAAAGACATTAATGGAGATATCTTGCATAATTGCTGGTTGGCAGTACTTTGGTTCCTCAGAATGGATATTTTAAAGACAGTTAAGGGGAGTGTTCTCTGCTGTAGCTACTCTTTCCAGTTTAGTTTTATGTGAAAGTGGAGAGGAACTTACCTTGCTGATCGGCGTGTGCAGACTGAGACACCAGAGCAGAGACGGCGGGAAATGTGATGGACGACATCGCAGCCACTGCCCCAGCCGCCCACATCATCCTGAAACAGCCCAGAGGAGAGGGTCAGGGGGAGAAGAGGGTCAGAGGGAGAAAAGGGTCAGAGGGAGAAGAGGGTCAGGGGGAGAAGAGGAGAGGGTCAGAGGGAGAAAAGGGTCAGAGGGAGAAGAGGGTCAGGGGAAGAAGAGGAGAGGGTCAGAGGGAGAAAAGGGTCAGAGGGAGAAGAGGGTCAGGGGGAGAAGAGGAGAGGGTCAGAGGGAGAAGAGGAGAGGGAGAAGAGGAGAGGGTCAGAGAGAGAAGAGGAGAGGGAGAAGAGGAGAGGGTCAGAGGGAGAAGAGGGTCAGAGAGAGAAGAGGAGAGGGTCAGGGGGAGAAGAGCAGAGGGTCAGGGGGAGAAGAGCAGAGGGTCAGGGGGAGAAGAGGAGAGGGTGAAGAGGAGAGGGTCAGAGGGAGAAGAGGAGAGGGTCAGAGGGAGAAGAGGGTCAGAGAGAGAAGAGGAGAGGATCAGGGGGAGAAGAGGAGAGGGTCAGAGGGAGAAGAGGAGAGGGTCAGAGGGAGAAGAGGGTCAGAGAGAGAAGAGGAGAGGGTCAGGGGGAGATTGGGAGAGGGTCAGAGGGAGAAGAGGAGAGGGTCAGAGGGAGAAGAGGGTCAGAGGGAGAAGGGGACAGGGTCAGAGGGAGAAGGGGACAGGGTCAGAGGGAGAAGAGGGTCAGAGGGAGAAGAGGGTCAGAGGGAGAAGGGGACAGGGTCAGAGGGAGAAGAGGGTCAGAGGGAGAAGAGGAGAGGGTCAGAGGGAGAAGAGGGTCAGAGAGAGAAGAGGGTCAGGGGGAGATGGGGAGAGGGTCAGAGGGAGAAGAGGAGAGGGTCAGAGGGAGAAGAGGGTCAGAGGGAGAAGGGGACAGGGTCAGAGGGAGAAGAGGGTCAGAGGGAGAAGAGGAGAGGGTCAGAGGGAGAAGAGGGTCAGAGGGAGAAGAGGGTCAGAGGAAGCAGAGGATAGACATTGGAATGAAGGTTGCAGAGGACTCTCGTACCAGGGCTCGGAGCCAAGGCCGTACCAGGCCAACTGCAGGATCTGGAATCCCAGACCCAAAAGAACTGTGTTTTTGTTTCCCAAAGTCCTCATCAGCAGAGTCAGGAACAGGGTCTGAGAAGAAGAAAGAATAAGTCTCAACCAGGACTAAATCACAGCCTAAAGATACGAGTTTATACCTGAGCGATGATGGAGAGGATGCCCACGACTCCGATGAAGACAGCGAGAGTGGTGGAGGAGAAGTTTATCACCTGGAACAGACATATATAGGAATATAAACTCCCTGACCAAATCGATTGTTTGTCAAAGCCTTCTCCAGCACATCCCAAAGATTCTCAATAGGGTTAAGATCTGGACCTGAACCTCTCTTTCACCATGTGAGCCACATGAGTCCTGGCATTGTCATCTTTGAATATGTCCGTGCCATCAGGGAAGAAGGAATCCATTGATGGAAAAACCTGTTTATTCAGGATGTTCACATAGTGTTGCAGAACCTAGACCTGACCAACTGTGGCCACCCCAGACCAGAACAGTTAGTTACTGTTTTATTTGGTAAGACCGTGTATTTCTCATCCAAGAGACCGTCTATGTGCTACGCTGGAACACACATGAACCACCGAGAGCGAACACGGATCATTGTATAGTCTTTCTGAAGTACAAGTAAAAGTAAAAGTAGTGACCCAAACAATTACACAAGTAAAAAAGTACCTGGAATAGTTACAGTACCGATAAGGTTCAGTGGTGCGGGTGTAAAGACTCACCTGTCTCAGATAAAGGAAGAAGCTGGAGTATTGCCCCGCCTCAGGCAGGTAGGACAGGAACACGGTGATGCAGATCAGGAGTACAGTGGGGTCCTGACCCACCCTCCTCAGAGACTGCAACACAAGAGGAAGGGTCCAGTGCAGGAATAAATACTGGAGTTCAGTCCTGGTTGGTGATGGGACCACACATCTATAATGAAACTCTAAAGCGGATGTTGCCAGTAATCCACTGGAACCATGTGATTGTCCAGAACAAAATCATGTCAACTAATGGGAGACTCTACCTATTCTTGTGATTGACTTTGATTAATTGACTTTTGCATGTGTCCCAATCTATCGTCCATTTTCAACCATACTATAAAATATGTGGTATGCAGCATTTCCTTTTTATTCCCTTTGAACTTCGGCGTATCAAATGATCGATTATATTTGCGCTCTGTGGCAGTATACCGATATACAGTATCGGTAACAAGTGACAAAATAGAGATCCTAAAAATCAGCAGCTAACGTTAGCAACTTTATATTTAAGTGGTTTATTCAAGAAGAAAGCGATCGCTGCTCATTACTTTATGCATTGTAAGAGATTTTGCACGCACTACTTTTTCTTCTCTGGACATTCGGTCATCACTTCAAAATGGCGTGACCGCGACATAGTGCGCGATACAGTATGGCGAATAGCACGGGCGTTCGGACACAGTCTGAGTCAAACATCAAACGTCAGCTTTACGTACGGCGAACGGGTCGGCCTGCTCCCAGCTGATGGCTCCTCCCCAGGTGTTGAGCCTCATCTTGTCGGGCAGGGACTCGGGCACCGCCAGGAGGATGAAGAGTATATCTGCCAGAGCGATGAGCGTGGCCAGCAGCACCACCAGGTTATCCCCGTACCAGGCCGAGAGGTAGGCGCCCATGGCAGGACTGGTCACCAGGCTGGCCGCGAAGGTCGCCGAAACCTGCCACGGCAAACGGCAATTGAAGTGGTAGGGCCATATCACAAAATTTGATATCCGATAACTGTGTTGAATATTGTGAAAGTCATATTGCGACGCTAAAACATTTCACTAAACAGCATGTTCACGTCTCAACATTCTGAAGAGCTTATAGATACAGACGGCATCTTTGGACTCAACCATATACAGTATTGTCATGTTCAAAGCAGCAAGAGGTGGGGGGGGGGGGAATAATTTCTCCCATACACTGATAAAAGTAAAACACTGGCTTAACCTGAAAATTATATAGAAATCATTTACATCTAATTTTTTCTAATTGATCATAATGATATATATCCATTAGACCAACTATAAATGTTTCACCATGAATGTTTTAAATTGGTTCAGCAAAAACAGTTATATGACTTGAACGTTCAAAGGTTCACCGAGTCAATTTGAAATGATTCATTAGCAGATATTAAACACTTTAATTGAACCAATGTACTTTGAACCTGTTAAAGCACTGACATAATTGTTTTAGTCTCAGAGCTTGGATCTTGGCGTTTGATCACATTTGAGCCCAACCCACTCTGAGTCACTGTGAGTGGATTGGCTTCAGAGTGACACTGTAGGTCAGACACCATGAGTGGCAGTAACATGACGCTACATGTGGGATATTTATTATTAATAAAAAGGCTGAGGCCTCATGCTCTTTAGCCTGTCTCAGACCGACAGGTGAAGAAAGACGTCATGGCGCTTCTGCGTCAGACAGTTATTTCATATTTCTGCAAACTGAAAGATTGAATATCAAGTAGTCACTAGTGCAAGTGTGAAAATCCATTATTTCTAATAAAAATTAAGAAAGAAAATCCAGTCACATGTATCTGTTGTAGAGTCATGATTGGATCAGAGTCTTGGTGCAGCAGGACTGATGTGGACAGATGTTAGAGAAGAAGCTCATGAGGTTCATTTCTTTGACACCAGTTACTATACTAATCTACCACAGTCCTGTCCACATCTGTCATGGCCCACCATGAGCCACCACGACTCAGAGGAACCGGGACACACATGACCTACAGCAGGTAATATACGGTACATAGATATTCCTTCAACCTTCTTATGCATCGATTATGTGTTTGTCTTTAAATTGTAATTTAGTTTAATTGTGATAAATATTATAATTTAAATAATTTGCCTCAGATGTGTTCATTTTTAATTGAGAGTGAGAATATGATTTAATGTGCAGAAGTCTGAAGGTCTGTCTAAAGCAGAATATTCATGACTTACCTCTTCACTTCTCAGTGACTGAAGCCTCATCCATTTAACTGGTAAACTAAGAGCACAGTGTATTTAGCTTCATGTTACTGTCACTCATGGTGTCTGACCTAAAGTCTCACTCTGAAGAAACTCAATTCACATTTACACTGAGAAGGTTTTAAGGGCGCCCCCTTGTGTCCAACTGCGTCCAAATGCCCGGACCAAAACTGGCACCTGATCGGGTTAAAAGTACATTGGTTCAATGAAAGTGTTTAATTTGGCCCATATCTGCTAAGGAATCATTTCAAATTGACTCGGTGAGCCTTTGAACGTTCAAGTCATATACATGTTTTTGTTGAACCAATTTAAAACATTCATGATGAAACATTTATAGTTGGTCTAATGGATATATATCATTATGATCAATTAGAAAAAATTAGATGTAAATGATTTCTATATAATTTTCAGGTTAAGCCAGTGTTTTACTTTAAATAATGGTGGAGTGGTTCAACAGCTCATAAGCTTTAGCTGACGAGTGCTGTTCTTTTGCGTCTACTGGCTAAAAATAGAGAAAATGTGTCATTCCAATGAGAGGTTTTCTTCCCCCTCGGCAAGGCCACACCCCCTTCTATGACACGTCTGTATCAATAGGTAAGCTGAGTTGGTGCAGCTAAGAATTCTATTGTGGTAACTACGGTGACTGTCAAATGCTGAATTTTGGACTTGGTTTATGGTTAATATCGCTGTAACGGCATAAGGTTCGGAGTCTTCTTTCTCAGCACATACTGTATCAACTAATGTCACATGACCGGGACAAACCTTTTTCCTTGCCATGAGTCAGAACATCTGCAGAGCTCCTCCTTCTGTTTGGGAGTGTGAATGCTTTAAATAGGACAAAATATGCTCCCAGTTTACACTGTTTACTTTGCGCCTTTTTAGAAATGTGGGATAGAAAGTTCAGATCCTCAAAAAATCTATTTAAGTATGGTACTTAAGTTTTTAATACATGACCCCGCTTCCAAATGCTTTATCGTATGACCAGGAATGTGTGGGCAGTGTGGCCTCACCAGTCCGTACGCAGTGCTCCTCTCCTGTTCGTCGGTCACGTCGGCGACGTACGCGAAGATCACGGAGAAGGTGACGGAGAAGGCACCGGACATCGAGATCATCGCAAAGTACCACCTGGAATATGCACAGTACTGCAGTTTAACAACAAAAAAGTATAATTCCACCTGAAATACCTGCCCAGGCCAGGGTTGGTGAGATTAGGCGTGAGTTGCCTTTTGTACGAAATGCACCGTATACAGAAAGTTGCCTTGCCAATACTGGCCAATGGTAAAAACAACAACCAAAACAAACAAAAACCCAGGAAGAGCAAAGATTTGAGAGATTTAGTGGCTTAGTATTTAGTATCTAAATTGGTTACAAATCATCAGGGGGAAAATGCATTGGTAAAGGGTCACATTTTCTTTCTTTCTACCTGCTTTAGGCACTCAAAACCAAGGAACCAGTCACCCATTCACACACCAGTGTACGCAGACACTAGAGGCGGTGGGTGAAGGTGGGTGAAGTGTCTTGCCCAAGGACACCACGACAGTGTGCACCTGCGGGATTTGAACCGCTGATCCTGCGCTACCAACGCCCCAATGGTCTGTATGTAACTGTGCATTAACCTGTTGTCTGCCAACTTAGGGTTAGGTTTAGGGTTAAAGTTAGAGTTAGAGTTAGTAGTTCTGCATACCACTCGAAGCGTATTGACTGGAGAGTTCACACTACATGACCCTACTACTATATGACAGTGTGATATCTCATTTGAAAGCCAAGACTTTCTAGTTTGTAAAACTATGTGTAAGATCTGTGTGAGTGAAACACAACTTACATCACATTTTCCGTTCGTAAACCTAAACCTAACTCGAGCCCCCTGATCGGGAGGACGGCAAGTAACAGGTTAAATGTGACTTGCTGCTACCTGTATTGTCCCGCAGAGATAATAAAACTCTCTCACGCCTCCAACTGGTCCGAAACGCAGCAGCTTTTCAACAAAACTCTTCCACTAGCTTCATTTTAGAATAACCTGCCTGGCTGGTACTTATTTTCACGAAATGATCGATATATATTTTATGTTTGGGCTCAATCTTTCTTTGTCTTGGCATTTTTCTTACTTCTCTTTGAGATGCTTAAAAAAAATGACAGCACTCCAAACATCAATAAATTTGATCTTGATTTAGGTAAGTAGTAGGAGTAGTAGTAGTAGTAGTAGTAGTAGTTCTGTACCAGGGGCTGAGTCTCATCAGCGGGATGGGGGCACAGGTGAAGAACACAGTGACCAACAGGAACGTCCGTCGGCCCCACACGTCCGACAGCGCACCAATCAGAGGAGCCGACATGAAGGACAGCAGCCCCTGCGGAGAGCAGACCGGTCATCCCAATCCTGATCCCCTCATCTGCACCCTCCCAGCCCCTCCCCCCGGCGCTTACCTTGACCCCTTGGATGAGTCCGTTCATGAGGAAGGTGTGCTGGGGAAACGTCTCGTGAAGAACCTGTGGAACAGAACGTGACGCTCAAAACGGGACATGGGACACGGGACATGAGAAACAAAACTCCGCTGGTAAATATGAACATCGATGGATTCACGGGCCACAGGAGAGACGAGGAGGGGAGTCCATGCTTCGGACTCACGGGACTAAAGCAGAAGAACTGTCAGTGACCAGACTGTGACTCTCAGTCCAAACACACAGACTGAATCAAGGCTAACTCTGCGCTGATTTTCTCCGTGCCAGTTGTGGAGACGCCGTAACAATGGAGCCCAGAGCCGGGGCTGGTCCTTCTGGGGCCCTAAGTAAAAATCCACACGGGGGCTCTACGGTACTCATCCCATGGCCTTTTTTCCCGAAGAGTGAAGAGTTTACGGTCAAAAACAGTTCCACTGTGCAGTAGAGCAGGGCAGAAGTGGAACATAATGACCTCACTTCAGGCCCTGCCCCTTCGTATTAGAGCCACTAACCCCTAAGCCACTGTCAGACTGGGATTTAGGACTATTATTGGTCTATTTTCCCCACTTTTTAAAAGGCTAAATGGCAAATGGTCACATTCTCTCACCTCTGGTCCCTGACCCACAGTTTGAGAACCGCTGATTTAAAACTAACTGAAACGTGCGCCTGACGGTTATTTCTGTCTTACCGCTGAGAATAAGCCTGACAGTAATTCGGTTTAGACTGGGCACATTCAGAGAACCAGAGTTACTGAAAGTAACTGTGCTCATGAGAACATCGTAGAGTCACTTCCCCTGTGAGACAAAAAGGTCACGGACAACGGCGTTACTCTCTCTTCTATTCGCCAGACTACTGTCCTCTGTCAGTCGCTCTTGGTCCAGCAGGCCTTGAAGACGCTCCAACTTGTTGCTGAGGTTCTGGTTCTCTCGGTCCAGCTCCTGTGTTTGTGGAGCCGTTTCTCCTGCAGGTTGTGGTTGTCCTCCTTCAGTCGCTCCATCGAGGCCTGGAGCTCACGGTTCTCCCTTTTCCAGCTTCAAAACGCGACTGGAAACGCATTCGCTCAACTCGTGGACCAACGACTCACGGGTCTCGGTGTTGTTGTTGTCGTTGTTCTTGGCGAGCTGCTCGAGCTCCCTCTCCCGCTCATCCACTTCAGCAGACTGCTCCGTTTTGGTGGATGACCCGCGGAATTGGAAAAACATTATTGCGTTCAGTCCTGAGCTTGACTTTGTTTCGAAACAAAGAGAAACAATGGCATTTTTTTTTGCTCAGTTAGTTTCCTCCTGCAGAATCGTTGTGCGGCCTGACATTTTATTTAGAGATATCTGTCCCCGGCTCCTCTGACAATGTACTCTTAAGTTTCAGATAAGGGCCGTCAAAGTTAAAGCTTTAAGTCCCGATTAATTGAAAAAAAAAACCACATGACCTGAAAGACAAAGCACTTTTTACATGACGAGGTACAAAAGCGAGGTCGGGTACAATATTTTTATTTTTTATTTTTTTTATTTTGCGGTCTAAGTTGCTGCCAGTGTTTGCCAGAGCATCCCGTGTAGTAGTAGTAGTAGTAGTAGTGCAGTACTGAGATGAAGGTGGAGTAGTAGTAGTAGTAGTGCAGTACTGAGATGAAGGTGGAGTAGTAGTAGTAGTAGTGCAGTACTGAGATGAAGTTGGAGTAGTAGTAGTAGTAGTGCAGTACTGAGATGAAGGTGGAGTAGTAGTAGTAGTTGTGCAGTACTGAGATGAAGGTGGAGTAGTAGTAGTATGGCAGTGGAGGTACTCACGGTCAGCATGGGCGTGGTGAGGAGGCCCCAGGCGAAGAACTCGAGGAAGATGACCACGATGGCGTGGTACACACTGGGACGTCCCATTCCGGGTAGCTGGCACACAAAGCAGAGACAAAAGTGTCAACAACCACGACCGCGCTGTATGCTTCCGCTGTGCCCTCGAGCAAGACATCACCAGCCTCGCCTGTGTGAAGGTAAATGCTCTCAATGTATAGAATGCTTTCACTCAAAGCACTTTAAAGCAGAACACGGCAGACTTAAGGCAGTTTAGCTTATTTTCCTTCATTGTGGCACAAATATTATTTATATGACACACATTTCAAAGGGTCAAATGAATCCCGCCCACTTTTAGTCACAACACGCACCTCTGACCAGTTTCAAAGCTATTACGGACCCTGGCCTGAACGAAGATATTGATTTTTTCAGTTTTCATTTAGAGTGTGGTTTGCCTGCTCCTCTTTGGTGGTGCCTTTGTTCCACTTGTTGTGGACTCTCCGTTTAAAAACGGATTTACCAAAATGTTTAATGAGTGTGGTGGTTCCGAATACGTGTTGTGGACTCTGAACTCCAGAATATATGTGTACTAATGTTTTTTTGTGTATTTAAATAAGGGGATCGCTGTGTCGTCACGTCCGAGGCACTGGTGCAAATGTATTAAATAGATAATGATAGTTCTACGGTGGGTCAAAACATCCTTCGCAAACAGAGCATTGCTTCTGTGAAAAGATCAGGGATTTAAATAAACAGCTCTTCAAGCTCGGGAAAATCTGCTGTTTGCCCACCAGTCACCAGAACATCCGGTGAAAATGGCGGACATAAACAATAACAGCGATCCTCCATAGTGTCGATGCCACATTGTCTGGTGTCCATTGTGCCCTTCATTCAGTACTCAGAGTTGTTGTACTTGAGATTCCACTACGGCTTGGCAGCAAATAAATATTTTCCCCCCTTGCCGTCACTTTCCGTGAGTGGTGTCTCCTTTGTGTTTCCTTCCTATTGTGTAATTGACTATTTTGTTTCTACATTTATATAGTCTTCTGTGGGCGGTCACTCATGTCCGTGTGACCCTAAACACACATTGAATTTTAGTGATGACCCTGCCGTATGAAAGCATTTTTTATGTAAGTCAGAGTGCCTCGGATCACCGTCTTTCTTTCTAATGCCTCCGACCAGTTTAGTTCTCGCCCAATATGAGCTTTCAGTTCGGCTTCTTAAAAAAATCTATATCTAAAAATGCTCCAGTCGCCTGAACGGCTCTTTTAAATGAATCAATCCCAAAGATTTGGTTCTCATTGACGAGCCTTGCATCCCAGAGTAAAACGTGCAGGTTTTTATTGATTCGATCTGAACATTCTGCCGCTTAGGGAACTATCCCATCTGTTTAAGCGGAAACAGGATTAACGACTGAAACAGAAATATATATATTTTATTCATATAATCTGGCTCTTTATTCTAAACTAAACTATGTCTTAACCAGAAACCACTTCTTTCCCTCATATTGGAAAAGCATAAATCTATCAGACTTAAACCAAGTATAAAATAACCCTGGCCCTAAATAAAGCAGGTCCCAACAGGACTAAAGCAGGCTTGTTTTCCTCCATTCATATCCAAATCCAAATGCCTGTGCGCGTTCATGAAAAAAAAATAAAAAAACTCAAGCCAGTACTGTCCTTAATCTGACACCGCTCCCATCCAACGATGTAAAACACCGTGGCCCTTTTCTCATTTCAGATCAAAGGTATCGTTCTGATCTAATATTAATGCCCCGTGCTTGTGCGAGCGCGCGCGTAAAATGGTCGCCTCTGCAGTCCCTCGGCGGGTTACGTAATCCTCGCTCTGAGCCGAAAGAGACGCGGACATCTTAGCTCCTCTCCCCCCAAACATCACAACACACCTCCCCTAATGCGCCATCACAGCGCCGGTACCAACGACCCGTCCGTGAGAACCGCCGTTCATGTGAAATAATGCGAAATAATCCCAAACAAGGTGCGCAGGAGACGGGGAGGGGGGCGCACGTGTTTGGCGCATTTCAAAACGTGACGGGAGTTTTCACCCCCCCTCACTACCACAACCACAAACAGCTGATGATTCAACATGTGGACATGTTTTCCCCCCAATGTCGATCCAGCATTACAGATAGCCTAAGCAGAGGACAAAGAATGGGCTATGTAGGTTTGGACAAACACGCGCTTACAAATGCACTTGTTCTTCACAGTGACGGGGATAAAACAAATTAACTTCAGTGTAAAGGTATTAATATAAAATATAGCCTAATAACGCGCTAATATAGATTTGTAAAGGCAGATATCACGGGGAGATTGTCCTCCCACTTGTTGTACCCCGGGCCTTTCAGATGAAAAGGAAAAGGGTCGAAAGAAATTGTAATTACATGCTGCATGTCTTGTTTTTTTTTTTTTTTTTTGGTTCAGTTGTTTTGTGTTTGTTTTTTAATGATGAAGAGGGATTCAATTAGGGATGGCCTTCAATGAGTTGATTCGCCTTAGATGATCTTAGAGGCCCTTAAATAAAATGAGCCGGGCAGCCCATATAAGGTCAGGCTAAAGATGAATTTTCCATAATGATGAACACATTTGGATTTAAAGCCAGATTGTCCTCGACAGTGGGTGACCCTCAGCAGGTGTTAGGATTATGAAATACACTATGCCCCGCTCAAAATGGCGGAACCATCCTCGCGCACGAATCAATAAGGTTATTAATAATCGGCACAGATGACACCATAACCCCGTCCCGCTCACCGTGGGCCCATCCCGGAGGGTGATCTTCTTCACCAGCACCACCCGGCCGCTGCTCACCGCCTCCGCCGCGGTTATGTCCATGTCGCAGCTGCCGCGGCTCACGAAGCGCCCCTCGGCCCCGTGGACATCCCCGTGCCCGGCCCCATGTCCCAGCGCAGCCTCCAGGATCGGTCCTGGCGCAGCCTCCCTCCCGCGGGGCAGTCACGGACGGCGCAGCCTGCAGAGGAGCCGTGGCACAGCGCGGGCGCGGTCAGGCCTCTAAACGCGCGGCACCGGGAGTAGCACCAGGAGACGCGGACATCCGACACCGAGAAGCGAGACCCTACGGAGCGCAGCCGAACCGAGTGCGCGTCCTCCGTTCAAGTCAGGCTGCAGTCAGCGGAGAGAGCGGGATCCGGGCAGCGGCAACATCCCTTCACAATAAGACCCACCTCCTCGGGTTATTTAGGGTGATCGCCTCAGCAAGGAGTAAACACTAAATCAATAACCGCTTTTTATAATCTAAAAAAACAAAGAAAAGAAAAAAAAAATCGATTCTGTTTTTCCGTTATGCCTTCATTTGTTGTCATTTTGATGATTAGGGCTCAGCTTGTAAAATCCCCACATTTAAAATCTCATAAAATTAGAATATTTTGAAAGTGTACTGTAAGCCATAACCATCAACATTATAACGAATAAAGGCTTGGCATAAGTCACTTTGCATGTAATGAGTCGATATCATAATACATGTTATGGCCAATACAAATATAACATGTAAGTGTTTGGGTGGTATTAGTTAAAGCAGACACAGACCACATGTTAAGACCAATTTAGGCAGAAATGTGAGAAATGCCAAAGGGTGTACTCACTTTTTCCTCCCACTGTATATTATTAAGACATAAAACCCTAACTCTACCCCCTAACCCATGAGGGTCTTATGCCTTGTTACATTATGTACCTCCAAACTATAATACACATTATTCCAATGTGTATTAGTAGTGTATTATTCCATCCATCCATTTTCTTCCACTTGTCCGTTGCCGGGTCGTGGGGGCAGCTGTTGGAGCTGCCCAAGTCACATAGCACCAGTCCCCTATGGCTCCTCCTGTAGGTGGTGGGTCCACAGAAGGACGGCCTCATGGTTCCAAACGGGCCTGTTGGTCTCTCATAGGGGGCCCATTCACTCTCTCATTCATACACCAGTGTACGCAGACACTGGAGGCAAGGAGGGTGAAGTGTCTTGCCCAAGGACACAACGACAATGTGCACCTTCAGGAGGCGGGATTCGAACCCCCGACCTTCCGATCATGAGACGACCCGCTCTACCATCTGCGCCACCGTCGCGCCCCAGTGTATTATTTCAATGTGTATTATTCCAATGTGTATTAGTCAATAGTGTAAAATAAAGTGTAATCGACTAAGCCATGCGTTTATCTCCAGCCGGGTGTAACGACCTGCTCACCGGCCTGTCCACAGAACATCCAGAACATCCAGAACATCCAGTACATCCAGTACATCCAGAACATCCAGAACACTGCTGTCCGAGTCCTGGCCAGAACCAGGATGATTGATCCAGAGCGACCGTCTAGAAGGAGCAATTTCCTCTGGTCCTTAAATGAGTGGGCGGGACCTCGAGACGGTTCTGTTCCAAAGACCTCAGCCTGCGAGAGCGGGTTTGGGGACAGGACACGTTTCTAATAGAGGAGGAAGCCTGACCATGCGAGGCTGTGGAAGCCAGCACGAGGATTTAAAAATGGAAACGGAAAGTGACCCGGAGTCAATGAAGGGCTTTTAGAATCCAGTGCTCCGTCTCCGCGCCGGCTTCCTGTCGCTCAGAGAACAGACTTTAAAGCCGCCCGGCTGGTTAAGAGCCTCTTCATGGTCTAAAGTAAGAGCCTCTTCATGGTCTAAAGTACATCTCATGTCATCTACATGCTCAAGTGTCCCTGCGGGCGGGCTTATGTTGGTAAAACAAGACCTCTAAAGACAAGAATCTCAGAACATCGATCTAATATACGTAACCATGACCCCAAGAGCCCTGTGGCGGGACACTTCTCATCAGCCCAGCACAATGTGAGTACTCTGAGGTATCTTGGAATAGAACTAATAAAACACTCCAACAGAGGCGGTGATATCAACAACGTGCTTCTAAAAAGAGAAACCTTTTGGATCTATACTCTAGACACACAGAGCCCAAAAGGTCTCAATGAACAGTTCGATTTACGTCCCTTTCTATGACTATTACCACCATGTGTATATACCCACAGTACAGAGCCTGTGTACCTGTTACTGCCATACCTTCACTGTAACAGTGCAGTCATGTTCGTTGATGTCCTACCCCGGGGTATCTCTAAATGTCTCTAAATACCTGTAAATATTCTTTTTTTATTCTTCTGACATGTATATATGTGCATATATATATTTACATATATCGGTTTCGTTGCACTATGTTGTGGTTGTACTGGTCCACTGTTTGTTTAGCTGCGCCTGTACACACCCACAATAATCATGTGACCTCTCTGTATCACATGATCCTCTCAGTGTATACAACAGGTGTGTCAGAGCTGATCTTTAAGTCTGATGAAGGGCTAGGACCCGAAACGTCACTACTGTCGGTGTGAGCAATAAATCGGTGAGCATACTACAGTTGTGCGGATCTTTTTCTTCCATTTCCATTGTACTTTTTGGATCTGCAACGCCCTCTATTCAAATCACCAGGGTCCAAGGAGACCAGGACAACGGGAGAGCTTGAAGTTAGTTTATTTGGTACAAAAGCTTTAAAAGTGTTAAAAATCTATTGGGGAGGAGCGGGCAAGTCAAATGGAGTCCAGTGGCTTTTGGTCGACAAGGGGAAGATCTGCAGTTGACGGCTGGCACGACTGGTCAGGTATTAGAACCCCAGCGTGCCCCAGTCTTTGGGGGTCCAGGCTCTTTTCCAGGGGTCCAGGCTGAATGGTCGGCGTACTCCACAACATGGCTCCTGGTCTCCGTGCTGGTTTGGTACAAATGACCCCAGCAACCACACGCCTTCCCAGCAGAGCAGCCGACTCGCCCTCAGACTGGCCTGGACCCCTGGTGGACGGGACCAAACACCACGATCAGGGGCAGCAATGTTACAATGAAGAAATGAAACAAAATAATCATTCACAATATATGTTAATAACAAGTGTGAGGCTGCACTGACCTGGTGGACGGGACCAAACGAAACAATGAGGGAGAACAAGAAGGTGCACAGGTGTTTTATAATTGAAGCCCCGCCCCCAATACTTCCCACTTAAAACATGGCCATTGGCCCACTACAAAGAAACGCCCACAAAGAAAACCACACCCAACTTAAACTGACAGCATTGGTACGACACAACATGACCTGTTACAGATCCAGCACACTGGTTGAATACGTCGGACGTGCGTGTCTCTCCTCCTCCATCTAAAGTACATCTCATGTTAGAGCCATATGAGCCAGCTCAGGGGTCTCCTGCCGGTCCCAGAGTGAAGACCAAACATGGTGAGGCTGCCTTTCATTTTTATGCGTTTAAATCCAGGCTGAAAACAGTTCTGTTTTTGCTGCATTTGACACTGAAAGTATTTGATCTTCACTCTTAAATATAATTGATGAATGCTCAGCTGCCTTCTTGTAACTTGAGGTAACCGTGTCGCACTTTGAGTTAGCTTTGAGCTCAGACGTAATCACACATCATCTTTCAGATGATCCAAGCTTGAGAGTTGCAGCGGTGTAGAGAAAGGCAGAGAACATTTAGACTGAAGTGTCAGAGAAACAGGAATAATGTCGGCCTTTTTCTGAGACTGTGTGAAAAATAATACGAAAAATCGCCGTGGAAGAAATGAGCTAAATACATTGATATGCCGATCAGTTATCTACTTGGTTCTTGGGTGTTGGAAAGGGTGCTGTTACAACTCTCCCCATGTCTCCAGTCTCCCCAGTTTAAAAACAAAACAACAACACGACCGAGCAACCCGGCGTCTGCGCTCTTATTCTGAAATCCTCTCATCGCCCTGTGCACGCTTCAGTTCCCCATCTTTATGTCTTTTTTCGGAAGATGTCTTATTCAACTGCTGCTCCTTCCCATGTGATGAGGCCATTCTGCTCTAAACACAACGTCACCAGTGAAGAAATCTGAAAGAACCTACAGATCCTTCCATTAAAGGCCCCAAAACCAGCTCCATTACTGACGTCACTGTAAAGGAAGACAACACAGAGGCGCCTTCAAAATACGTGCATGACATGTTGCGTGTTTGTGACTCTACCTGGAGACGGTGCCGGCAAAGCCCTATTACACTTGTACGCTGTGTCATTTTGAAACTTTTTTTTCCTAAAAGATTTGAGCCATAATTCCAAGATCATCTCGTGTTCATCTCGGGGATTTTATTGCAGAGGGGCGCTCCCTGAAGGAGGCTGCGCTCGGAGCAGGCGGCTCACGTGGCTGTGGATGTGGTGCCGTGATAGGGCAGCGTCAGAATAAAACATGGTTCTGGGGTAAATTAAATTTTAAAAAATCCAAAATAATGAATAGAAATCCAGGATGACGGCACAGTAAACGGTAAGAGCGGGAGATCATCGGGTTTGAGAGGATCACAAAGTCCCGTCATCGCAAAGGTTACAGGATCAAGTCAGGACAAAAAGAGGGGTATTTTTGTATCTGTGAAGATTCTATTTAAACTCTAGTCTGTGTGTGTGTTTTTTTTTTTTAATGACTCAAATTTTATTTAGCTTTTCTTCTTTTCCATTGTGTTTTAGAATGGGCTTCCAGAAACAAAAAAAGAGGAGGGGGGAAGGTTCAAAAATATTGAACAGTCAAAACGAACGACAAAAACAAACAAGGCCACAAACGGGCAAAGAAAATCCTAGGTAAATAAATATTATTAATATTAATAATATACATAGATAAAACAGAGAAAAATATATAAAAAAATTAAATAAATAGAATAAAAGTAATAATAATAATAATAATAATATTGTTAATAATAGTTGCTTTTGAAAACGGATTTTTTTTTTTGCCTTATACACTTTTGAAGAATATAACTTTTTCAAAAAATCTTCTATATTTAGTCACAAAAAAAGTGATTTTTTCAACTTTACATTTATATTTTCTCATTTCGAGTTAAGATTTATTTGATCTATTTTTTACTTTTTATTCAGCGCAAGAACATATTTCTTATGTATTATTATTTTTATTTTTTTTACTTTCCTATCTGTCTAGAGATCTCAGGGCATTTATCTGAATGAGCGAAACCTGGTGAAGATGTTCTAGAGATGTGTGGAATCAAAAGTTATACAAATGACTTTAATAGCCTTTGTGGATTTTTTTTGCGGCTCAGCTTTAACACACTGTTAGATGGTTCAGTTTGCACATATTCTCTGTGTAAGGTTAATTAAAACTGAACACAGTGAGATTGAAAGAGCAAACGCCGTTCAGACCATGTCAGTGCCCATGTGTTTCCTCAGCAGACTGATACACTTTGCTTCTCCATGTGCTGAAGGGCCGTGAGCGCCAGACGTTGTGTGGGCAGCGTGTGCCTCAGCTTGAGAAGCGCAGTGTCAAGTGTACGCCGTCTCCATGGCAACCCTCAGCTGTCCACAGCTCACCTGTAAAACGAGACACGACCACACAGACAGACACAGAGAGACCTGCTCACCTGGGCAGGTAAGGGTTTGAGCTCATGCAGACCTGGTTTAGTCCTAGGTTAAGGGTATATATATATATATATATATATATATATATATATATATATATATATATATATATATATATATATATATATATATATATATATATATATATATATATATATGTGTGTGTCATGTTTGTTGTAGATAAAGATGGCTTTAGCGAGTGGACACTGGATCGAGAAGAACATGAAAGGACAAGCTCCCAGCCCCAGGTGAGACGTAGTGTTTCATTCATTTATGTTAAAGAGCAACTAAACACCTAATCAACTTTTTTTTGCTGATAAACTATCTATACGGGTCACTAACACAGTTATCTACATGTCCTTATCATTATTTTGACATTTTAGTGCAAACTTGTTCAAAATCCAATTTTTGTACAAAACCGTCTGTTCAGCGCCTCTCACGTTTGAACAGCACTTACTGCATTTGAATTTAGGGGTTGGCTGATGACGTACCATCATACGTCACAGAGCCATCATACGTCGCCAAATCTGCCGCTGTGACCCAATCCAATCCAATTTATTTATAACGCACTAATAAAAACAACAGAGTTGACCAAAGTGCCGTACAAAAATAAAAATATAAAATACAATCAAATATACACATATACAGTGGCATAAGAGGACGATTTGAACAGTAAAAGTCAACTTCCGAACTAGTTAAATGCCAAAAAGAAAAAATGCGTCTTAAGGCGTGATTTAAAAAAAGGAGGGAAGTCAGCCTGTCTAATACACAGAGGCAGCTCATTCCACAGTTTGGGACCAACCACAGAAAAAGCTCGGTCTCCTCGGAGTTTGCGGTGGGTCCGAGGAACCATAAGCAGCGATTGGTCCACCGATCGTAGCGAACGTGTCGGGGAGTATGACACGAGCAGGTCGGACAGATAACGCGGAGCAAGACCTTTCAGGCATTTAAACACAAATAAAAGAATTTTAAAATCAATTCTGTATTTGATTGGAAGCCAGTGAAGGGAAGACAAAACAGGTGAAATGTGATCATGCTTTCGTGAGCCAGTTAAAAGACGCGCTGCGGCGTTCTGAACCAGCTGCAGGCGTGCAAGCGAGGACTGGCTAATGCCGGTGTACAGAGCGTTACAGTAGTCCAGCCGCGTCGTAACAAAAGCATGAATAAAAATTTCAAAGTGGTGACTAGAAAGTGAGGACTTTATTTTTGCAAGCTGCCTCAGATGGAAAAAACTGGCCCTCACCACAGCACTAACCTGCTTGTCAAATTTAAAATCCTGATCCATTTTAACACCAAGGTTTGGCACAGTGGGTTTAACAACATGTGTCAAGGGTCCCAGGTTTGCAGAGGCAACTCTACCATTACTAGGCCCAACTAGTAGAACCTTTGTCTTGTTATCATTGAAATGCAGAAAGTTAGCGGACATCCAGGATTTGATTTCATCAACGCACTCTAAAAGTTGAGTGGCACTGAACGCATTCTCACGCTTAAGAGGCACATAGATTTGGCTGTCATCTGCATATAAGTGAAATGACACCCCAAATCTACGGAGAACAGATCCTAGCGGAAGCAGATACAATGAAAACAAAAGTGGTCCGAGAATGGACCCTTGTGGTACACCACATGACAGGGGAGCTGTGGAGGACACACAGTCACCAATTTTAACACAGAAACTCCTCCTTGTTAAGTAGGATCTGAACCATTTCAGAGCATAACCCCGAATGCCGACCGAATTTTCAAGACGACACAGGAGGATTTCATGATCCACTGTGTCGAACGCAGCTGTCAGGTCCAACAGCACCAATGCCACAGTGTGGCCAGAGACCGTAGACATAAAAAGATCATTTAAAACCCTAAGCAAAGCTGACTCAGTGCTGTGGCGGCTCTTAAAACCAGACTGAAAAACCTCGGAAATCTCATGCTCATCCAGGAATGCCTTCAGCTGGTTAAAAAAAATGTTTTCCAAAATTTTGAACAGCAATGGAAGCTTGGAAATCGGGCAAAAGTTAGACAGATCATTAGGATCAAGGCCAGGTTTTTTTGTTAATGGCTGGACAACAGCATGTTTGAAACTTCCAGGCACTACTCCATTCCTCAAGCTCCCATTAACACAATGCAAAATGGGTTTCTTGACCCCTCCCCTTTTCTGACGTGTGCACAACATGCCGGTCACAGAGCGGCCAGGGAGCGGGAGGATGAGGAGAGAAGACCCGAGACGGGATTTGACCTACAGGCTCCGCTCCACTCTGTGAACCACAGCACTCACATCCCCGACCTCTCCTACTAAATAAAGACAAATGTTTCCCCAACATACCCAGAGTCACTTATTTAGTGACATGGCTGGATGTTTTCACGTTGAAACTACAGACACGATAAAGCTGTATCGGGCAGACAGAGCTCATCAGGGCTGTCAGTGTTTATGAGACGGGGCTGAGGGCTTTTTACTGTAGTCTCCCCCAGGGAGAGCTCACAGACACCGGGGGCAGCGGTTAGCCATCCCCTGCCTTGGAGGCTCAGAGCGGGGCAGTGTGTGACTGAGTGTCCGCTAAAGCCAGGAGGGGGAACGGGGAGATACGAGCGCCACATGTCCGCCGCGTGTGCTCGGCATGTAGCCGGGACGACAGGCTCCAGAGTCCGGGACAGTGGCGCCACATGTCCGGAGAAGCTAGCCGGTGCGAGAGGCTGCAGTGTCCGGGTGGCTGCAGTGGCGCAAACATTGTCTAAATGCGGCATAACGGGAGTCAGTCAGTCCCGGTCACACATGGTCTGAGACTGTCAACAGAGCAGAGACCGCCCACACACTCCCCCTCCCCGCGTCCCCCCAAAGCCTCCCGCCACGCCTCTTTCGCTGAGTTTTTTGAATTTTGGGAGTGGGTGGAGTAAGATCTGGAAGGGGTGTTTAGTAGCTCTTTAATGTCAGGACCTGGGCCCATGATTGGACGTAGGATCAGGAAGTAAACACTCCATAACAAATGGGCCTATCTCATCGGCCTGGAGACTAGTTGGAGACTCGAGTTTCCACTGGCATCTCCGCAATCCCTCGTAAATTCATTCACAATAAACCAGCACCCCAGTTATATATTTTATTTATTGTAATATTTGATATACACCACCGAAAACAAACTAACTTATCCCAAAATAAGCAACACAACTGAATAAAATTAAATGTATTGAAAAATTCAGGGAGTAGCTTTAACAGGTACTGCGAACGCTTACCTTTGCATTAACCCTGGTTTATGGTCGTGCGTCAACTCCTCCCATCTGGGGTTTGAAATGCCTTCCCAAGCCCAGGCATTCGGATCAGAGGCTTCAATAAACTTCAGAAAACACGGACGCGGGCGCGATAAAGAATGTGCAGGATTACAAAGCAGTTTTAAATGGGATTTATCATGACAGACGGGTACTGCACGGGTACTGCACACTCCGAACCACACTTATTGAAATAATATCAGAAGGGATGCGCGTCATATGGACTTTAAGAGCTGGTTTTGTTCCAGATCAGGTCATGCGTCGGCTGTGGCGGGAAACGTGGCGTTCGTGTTCGGGGGAGTCTCTGGCCTCGGATCTCTCCAGGTCAGTGTCAGGTCTAGTTTACTCCACGGACAGAATCAAAAAGCACTTTTTTTTTTAAAACAAGTTGCCTTTTATTGATCTTTAGGATGGTCCACTTTACTTGAACGACTTCTACATGCTCACAGATAACTGATGAGGTCACTTTTCTGACGGAAATTCACAGACGCCGTTTTTTCTCAATCGCTTTGACACATTTTTTTTGGAACCTGGTCGTAGTTTCTCTTTTGATTCAGACATTTATCACATTTCACACAGTCGCCATATTATGTAACACATTATGTAACCGATGTGTAAGAGAAAGTCTAGTGGGTTGCATTACACGGTAGTACAGCGGTTAGCGCTCGTGCTTCACAGCTAGAAGGTCCCGGGTTCGATTCCCACCTGGACGGAGGAGTGGAGTTTGCATGTTCTCCCCGTGTCTGCGTAGGTTTCCTCCGGGTACTCCGGTTTCCCCTACCACTAAAAAAACATGTACAATAGGCCCAGGGACTGCAGGTGGAAATTAGCACAAGTGCTATAACCTGGTACAATGCATCTCTCCTTTCTGAGGCTAATGTAGATTGTTCACTGTCCCTGTTCAAATAAAATAAAAAATAAAAAAAAATGACCCCTATCTAAAAGCTTCTTGACTGGAGAGTTTACAGCATATAGGCCAACGCCTCATTTGAAAGCGAAGGCCTACAAAACTGACCTAAACGTTTTCCTCATTATGGCAAAAACGCAACAAAAACAAGATGAGTTAGGTCTTAGCTTTCACATGAGGCGTTACGCTGCGTAGGGATGTCGATTACCACGATTATAAAAGGACACGGTAGGTTTTCCGTAAGAATTTCAGAAGCCACGGTTTACCGCGGAAATTTCTCACGCTGACGCACGAGCCGCTGCACGCCATAAACAGCGTAAACTCAGCGGTAGTTGAGCGAGGCAGAAGGACGCTCTCCTCCAGTGTTGTATCCACCCAAAAATGATTGAAGTCAGCAGAGTGGGACCTCTTTAGGATCCAAAAGATGACCAAGGCGTTGTTGTCGTCGATGGACGTCCGTGATGATATCGGCTACGTCGAATATAAACATCATCTTGGAGATAAATGTCCAGGTCAAGGTAACGAACTGCATAATTCCCCAAAAAGTTGTCCAAATGTTCGGAAATAGCCACAACTGGCTCAGGATGTAAACAAAAGGCTAACGCGCTCTGCTCTGCTTCAGCGCGACAGAAGGAAAGTGAAACCGCGCACATGTGGAAATCAGCTGTTCAAAAGAGTCTCCTTAGTCACTTTGTAAACGCGTTTCATTCTCTGTTCATCAAAACATCTGACAAATAATTAAACAGCAGCTTAACTTTTGAGAACAGGAAACCCAGCCTAGCTTGTGGCCTAATAATATATAGTAAAATAATTATTATAATTATGGTCATTATAAAGAAGTAAAGTTGACATTGTTTTGTATTATTTATTTTAATGCAAAACAATCTTAAAGCATTTTTCATTTTTAGAAACGGTGAATGTTTACAAGTTCAAGTATTAAAAAGCGTTTTAAAGACAAAAACTAAAAATATCAGTTCTTTCCTTTCGATAATCATGAATAATCGTAAAATCGCCATATTTTCTCTCACAATAATCGTGAACCAAAAAATTGAAATCGTCACACCCCACTGGCCTATAGGCTGTAAGCTCCAGTCAAGAAGCTTTTGGATTTGGGTAAAGCTGAACTGGAGAAAATACGCCTGGTAAAAGTAGGGGTTTTAGCACTACTCCAGTGATTTTTTTTTTCCCCATTTCCTGTGAGGCCAGTGCTTTAGCCTCGATAGTTTTGGTGCTTCCTGTGTTGCATATTTGATCACCTCTTCACGCTGGCACCAAAAAGAGTCGCCATATTGAGTCCTCTGTCCCATGTCCCCACACATTCCTCCAAAACCATTCATTTGTCCCAGTTTTACACAGGATCTGTCCCAAGTGTCCCAGTTTTTGACCAATATTATCCACAAAGAGACAAACTTTGCTTGAAAATTCATGTCTTTGGGCCATGCAAATGTCCATTACCAGGTAGAACCCAATAAAAAATATCAAGTCTATCCTTTAATGCTAATTGGTGGTGTAAGATAGTAACAAGCCGATTTTAGGAAAAACGGTCAATAAATGGCTCCCTGGTTGACCGTGCCACCAAATCCCAAATAGTGTCCCAGTTTTTTAGTCAGAAAATCTGGTCACCCTACCGTACATGCCTCTGTCCCGGTCTGTTCCCATATCAGTCAAGAGTAAGGTAGACACTTTCGGAGGTTGAAATTGCCTCTTTTTTTCCATTCCTTCACATGTGTAAAGTCCTGATGCGTTCTGGATGTAAAGCCTCATTTGGTTCATGTCTGGTCTTCAGCATTTTGAGAAATGTGCCTAAGCGATTGAGAGAAATTGTAAGTAATAGCAACATCAGCCGCGTTAATTGTAGATTGAAATGTTGTATATTTTGCCCCAGTGTCGGCGGAGGAGGTGGCGTGGGAGCAGATCCCCCAGAGCGGAGCCATTCCCTCGGCTCGAGAAGGACACATGCTCTGGTAATGTTGAAACACGCTCTGATAAAAAATAATAATAATAATAAACATGCTCTGGTAATGTAACTCTCCGGGGACGGAAGAAAAATCATGCTTTGGAAATGTAATAATACTCTTTGGGTAATGAAAATGACTGGTGCAATGTGATTTGGGAAGCTTGAACAGCTGCCCCCACGACCCGGAAACGGACAAGTGGGAGAAAATGGATGGATGGGTAATGAAAAAATACAAACACAAAGGCTCTGGTAGTCGTAGAAAAGGTTAAATCATCGACTGGACTGGGGTTTGGTAAAGTTGAGGACATTTTGCTTCGAGTCACAGAAGCTTCTTCCTAGCTCTTTCGGTCATAAAAAACACTAATACCAAGATCTAAAGACCCAGGCTCCTCCCAGGAAGAGGGAACCAAAACAGCCAAAAATTCCTATTCCAGTTGTTTACAGTATCACTCAAATAGCAGGTTTAACAAGGATAGCTTCTTTAACTCCCCTTTCGAACCATGTCTTTTCCCTAGCTAAGATTTTAACCTCTTTGTCATCAAAAGTGTGGATAGTGGCTTTCAGACGGACACACTTTTGACTAGCCTGGCGAGACCAGAATGATTCCCCCTCTCTATTTTTTTTAGACAGAGGGGGATCAGTCTGGACACCCCGCCCCCGTTGGCAGTATCCGCAAAACGAAACCGATCCTGTGCAATCAGATTCATTTATTTGTTGTTCACTCATGGGACGCGGAAGTCCTTCAATAACAATCTACGAACGGCTCAGTGAGAGAGAAAGCGCGTGTCTCCAATCGACGATAAAATGTCCAAAAAGACATCGACAGTAGGTGAGTTTTGTGATTCATAATCCTGCACAAATATTAACCTAAAACCGCAGATGCCAGGCCTTCGTTGATTGGTTTACTCTGCTTCCTGTTTGCTTGCGTATGAACCGCTGTGGGAAATGGAATCAACGCAGCGGTGACCAGACCAGGGGTGAGTCTAACTTTTGAGGACAAAGAGGTTAAAATATTAGCTAGGGAAAAGAGATGGTTCGAAGGGGGTGTTAAAGAAGCTATCCTGGTTAAACAACAGAAAGCCAAGCCTTAATAGAAGGTGTAGACTGAGACATGCCTTGTCCTCCATCTATAACGGTGAAAAGCGGAGGAGCTATTGTTTTAAATATTTCGCTTAACTTCTCTTGTTTTTCTCCTCGGGCCGGGCCTCCTGCTCCTCCCTGGTCTCCTTGGGCTCTCGGGGTTTGGAGCCGCTGGCCTTGGCTCCAAACTCGTGTAAAGCGCTTTGTGACCATGTCTGTGCAAGGCGCTATATAAATAAAGATCTCCTTCTTCTTCTTCGGACCTCTCTGGTGGGCTCCTTGGCCTTCATGATGTTGCTTAGTGACCAACATCTGGGACACGCTGTGACGAGCGTGTTGTGCTCACGTCACAAAACAGCCACTAAACTACCTGACTAAAGTAACTACACTAGAAACGCTGCGCTAAAGAACTAACGAAATACTATGCTAATAAATTGCTAACCTGAAAATCGATGTGAAAACGCTCGCTCGCTATTCCAACTCCAACTCGCTACGGGAGCGTGTGCGAGACTTGGCTGCTTTTCCTTTAAGGCTAATGGGTCCTCTACGTCCTTTGACCCAGCAGCAGAGCAGAACAAAGACCTGCTAGTTGAGTGATACTGTAAACAACCTGAGTAGGAATTTTTGGCAGTTTTGGTTCCCTCCTCCTGGGAGGGGCCTGGGTCTTTCTAGATGACTCCAGTCTTGGTATTACTGTCTTTTCAATCAATCAATCAATCAATAGTTTTGTATGGCCCAATATCACAACAGGAGTTGCCTCATAGGGCTGCACCGAACATTAAGGCAATAAAACAGAGCAGTAAATAAGACAATGTAAAGTTCGGGTGAATCAAATATCCAGGCAAACATAAAGTCCAAATAAGCGTCAGCAGTGGGTGGAGACGAGCAGCTCGGGCGTCCCCTGTCCTTAGACTCTCCAGCACGGCGAGGAAAAACTCAAAAACCCGGTGGGAGAAACGAGAAACCTTGAGGAGAACCACAGAAGGAGAGATCCACTCCCATGGACGGACGGGCTATAGAGACCCAGGGCCGAAGGAGTCCCTCAGCAGACGGGCCAAGATCACAGACCGTCCAGTCCTTGTTGTCAGTAGGCAGGGTTCCTCCGTTCAGCCGGGTTTCTCCGTTTGATCTAGACAGGCAGAGTGGGACAGGAGACACCATGTGAATAGTAATGAACAGACTACAGATAAAATAAATATTGTATCATAATAAGACAAAGTTTGCAGTAAGAAGAAGACCAAGGAGCTAGGAAGATGCTTCTGTGACTAGAAGCGAAACATCCTCAACTTGATCAAAACCCAGTCCACTCTCTGGCAATGTAACATTCATTCTGGTAATGTATAAACACATTTTGGCAATGTAAAACATGTTCCGGTCCTAAAAAAAAAGAAAAGAAAACACTGGGTAATGTGGCCTAATGAAAATAGATGACTGTAAGAAGAGTTTAAAAACCAGCTTGATTTCAAGGTTTGAACAGATGAGCGCGAGAAGACGCTTCTTGGTCGAGAGGCAAACCACCCAGTCCAGTTGGTGACACTGAAAACATTTACAAGGGTATATATTTGTATTAAAAAACCGTTGTGCTCGATTGTTTTCAGTGTGGTGAAGGGTCGGATCTACCTGTTCGGCGGCGTGTCCTCTCCTGAAGACGCCGAGTGTCTCCCGGACGTCCACTGCTTCGACATCGGTGACTTTTAAAATCTGCCGAGTCCCATTTCGATGGAAATAAGTTTTGCTTTCATTTCACACTTGCTTTTCATTTATTTCAACCTGTGCAGAAAAGATCCATGTATCCAATCGTGCAAATAATTTCTACAGAAGACACGGAAGATCAATATCCTAATTTAATAAAAATAGAAATTATTCTCTCAACATTTATTGTCGGTAACTTGAGCACAATGAGCTTTAAAATGCTTCAACCTGTCAGTCAGTCAAACAGACAATGGAACACTTGCCTGTTCCAAATCATAAATAAACTCTAAACTCTGAATTTACATAATACGTGAAAATAGGAAGAATAGAGCAACCTTTTGGTTGTTTTCTTGAGGCAAAAGATCATAATATTACATATCAATGATAGTAAGAAACTACAGCACCACTTATGTTGAACACATTCATCATTCATTCATTAGGGACTTTTTTTAATGAATTCCGATTAATTAATTACATAAGGTTTAATGTGATTAAAAATATTAATCAAATTGACACTTTTTCAGTTTCCTTTTTCCTGCAAGACGTTGCTTAGGGACGAATGTACTGTCAAACTTGTTTATTCCCACGGTTAAGTCGACATAAACATATTTAAAAAGGTACTTCAGGTCGGTCCCCTCAAACACACAGCCAATTGAATGTTCCTTTCCGCCTGCTTTAGTCTTGGTTGAGTCCTGGTTCAGTGCTCATGTCTCCCAGTGTCTCTGGAGTGGAAGGCGCTGGATGTCCAGGGGCTGGTTCTCCAGACGGTGGGACACTGCTCCGCTTCCGTCGGGGAAAACATCTACGTCTATGGAGGGACTTCAGCAGGAACTGTCTCAGATGACCTCCTCGTCTTCAGCACAGGTCATCCTCTGCTCCGTCTGACCCTCTCCTCTGCATCCTCCTTCCACTGATGAAGCAATGAAGATGACATTATTTTAGCCAGAACTGTGCGTTGTGTTTGATACCTTTACACATTTCAGCCGCGCTCTGCTGCCTTCCTCAAAAGTGTCCCGGGATGTCGCTGTGTCCCGTCTGCTTGGCTGATTTTACACAGATTTTGGCGCCGTCGTACGACTTCTTCTTCTGGACGGTATCCCAGGTGTGACAAAGTTGGTACGCCCCCCTCGTCCTGGGTTTATTGTCTTGAGAGCGAGTTTCTGGCTCTCTCGTCGGAAACTAGCTGTTCTTGCTCTGCTCTGCATGTCGTATGTGCCTGGTTAACAACTAATTGGTTAACCACCATTTGCAATGAACAAAATAAAGCTGCTAACGCTCTAAACCCATCCAGGAAGTGGTAATGTAGGGCGCCAGAAAGAATTGGGCTTTTATATCCTAAGAGACAGTCTTTCGAACAGATCCCAGTTAGAGCCATACATCCCATCTCTCCTCCAGCCTGCTACTCCAGCAAGGATAGTTGTACCATATAGTGGCATACATCTGTATTGGGTACATATTTTTATTGATAGACGTCTTGTGCTCACTCCTCCCCATTCACGTTAATTAAGAGAGAATCCATGATGGCTGCTGTGTGTCCTCCATGCTCCAAAAAAGGATAAAAAGGTGGGAAACTGAGCAACAACAAGCCTCCACAAGGCTCCAGGGCCTGTCAATAAAGCCTCAAGCTTAAACTTTTTAATTGTACAAAACAAAAAACAGAGTGGTACAAACAATATGATAACCAGCTCCAGTGGCGTCTCCAGACTTTCTTTTCAAGGATGGCACAGGATGGGCACCCATAAATCAAGGATCTCCAGTAAAAACAAAAAATGTATGTCCCACTTTCTGATAAATGTTTTCAAATAAAACATATGGATGGGACATTTTTCCCTCCTCTTGTAAAACAATTGCTGAAACTAAATAATGTATCCTAAAGCATTGAGCCATTACATTAGACACCTTAAACAGTCGGCACACAGTTTGAGACATACCATGAGCTCTGTAGTGCTGTAGGTGATGCTGAATTCCTGGTGCAGGTCCTGCAGACACTGGCTGAGTTGGCTGATCATTGTTTGTGGAGGTTGATGCATCTGATAGCAGAAATGGTTAAAGCCAGTTCTTATTATAATGCATGTGCATACCCTGATGAGCAGATGGTGCTGAAGGGCCTTCATCATCAACCAAGTCTATTAACCAGAAGAACCATCATCAAAATCACAATTGAATAATCATATTTTTTAATTAACATAATATTCCTTCTAAAAGTAAACAATTATCAGACAAACACAGCTCCTGGCTGATTTTGATTTGACAACCTAAACATCACACATTATAACAGTAGAATATTGAGATGAGTGCTGCTTAGTGAGCACCCCCCAGTCCTCATCCACCTTCATCAGATTATGGTGACTGTGTGAAATTAAGAATCAGAATCAGAATCAGAATCAGAATAGGTTTTATTGCCATTGTTATGAACAGGTTCACAACTAGGAATTTTACACGGTACGTTCGCGCAGATGCGCTAAACGCACCAGGGCAGCCGTTACATGGCGCCCCTTATTAAGCAGTGCCACCATGGATTGGAGACTGGATCATAGACCGTTAAAAAGAATAGACAGCTCCTCCTCACTCCTCCCCATTTACCATAATGACCACGTTCGAGGAGGAAATCATGGCGGATTGACAGACTCCTCCTCCCCAGCTCTGACAAAGCATGTTCCTAAAAAGGGCATAAGGGCGGGATCTTCACTGTAGACTCGGCCCTTGCGTGACGCGTAGCTCGTGCAGCTCCAATGCTAACAGTCCGACCCTCATTAGTACGAGATTTCTAAAAAAAAATCTTTTGAAAAACAGCCTGGTTTCTTTTATTGAGACTACCCCAGCGTAATCTCAGGAGGAACATGTAGCCGTAGAAAGTGTTTAAAAAATAGAAACCAGGCGTTAAAGTTGTTTATAACGTGTCTAAAATCCAATGCTTTTCAATGGGAGACTTGCGGCTATATGGAGGTACTACAGAAATGGCGGCCTCTTGTGGGCCAGTGGGCATTGGACGGCGACACTGAAGCAATAAACTCAAACACCAGGAGAAACATCTTAACTTTGGTCCCAAGTGTATATCACCAGCGACTGGAGCCTCACGTCAAGCTGGCTGCCATCATAACATGTGCTGGTGCTAGCTGCTCTTTCCTGCTCTGTACTTTTGCATTTCTTCCTTCTGTGATTTATTTTCATACTTTATGTAACATGTAATTCATACACACGTCAAATATATCCTTGCGCAATACTACTTGACCTGACAGAAGCCTTCACAGCTAACGATCCTAGCATGCAAAAGGTAAAATGTCACAGACCACTGACTTCAAGAACCGGGCTGCTCATCGGTCATTGCTCAGAGAAGAATGTGTTTTTCTTCACATTTTATCCAGCGTGCTCGGCAGATACGGTGGATTAAGCACACTATCGCCACCTGGAGGAGGATATGTGCGCGCTGCTGTCCCACCCTTCGTACGCATTAAATCGTTCTGGTTCTGAGTGAGGTGGCACCTGGAGTGGCCAATCGGATTCTAGGGGTGGCCACCCCAGGCCCCTTCCTAGACACACCACTGCCCCGCTCAGCATTGTCAAATGTGTCACAGCGATTTTTGGAGCCAAGCCTTTAAGCAGTGGAGGTGTAAAGACTCCATTGGAATCCGTTTCCAGAGGGAATTATTGCAGCAATGTCAGCTCCCGGCCATGAGGACTAAAGAGAGGCACATTTTTCACCCACTGATTGTGTAGCAAACAGCAATCACATGACACTGTTGACCAGCGGCGTCGGAAGCGTTTGGAAGGTGGGGGGGACACATTTCAAAAATAGGGGCGGGGGGGGGTTCGATCAGCTCAGCAGCGCACCTCCTCCTCGCAGCTGGATGGACATAGGCCGGATAACCAAACACCTGTGGAGCCGCTGTTCTCCTGTCCAGCCCTGGCTTCATGACGCTTTGTGAAAAAGCTCAGTGAATTATGCTCTTCTGAGACGGCGCGCTCGTGTTTGCATCCACATTTAGCTTCAGCCACACCCGTTAACTCCTGCCATCGCAAAAAAAAAAAAAAAAAAAAACACCTCAACGCTTGTATGTTCACATTTCCCACAAACACTGATACAATTGAGTCAAGGGGTAAAGGAAGCAAACATTTATCCGTCAAATGAATAATTCAGATGTTATTTGGTGAAGTTAGAGTCCAGACAGTGAGGTTTAACGGGCGTATTGACCGGTTGAACACTCGTGCTAGCCCGGGGCAGTTTCCCTAAACTCACGCTAAACTGAAGCTTCATCACCCGCTTTGTAAACGCATCAAAACTGATGTTCCTCACCTTAAAGTTACTGGTCAGGCCCTTTGTACCGATGAAGACCGGGAAACACGCTGTCCACCTGCCGAGGACGCGAAAAGCCCTGCTCCTCCATGTAAAAAACTCCGGAAACACGATGCACGAGTCCTTGTGCTTTGGTTTGGTCAAATCTGTCAGTCCGTCCAACGATAATCCTCCAGTATTCTCACTTTAGCCGTTTTTCAGCGGTTTACAGAGACATGTTTACATTTCAGCCGCTCTGAGGTGATGGTGATAGACACAGCTACGCAAAGCGGAGCGTATGCGCCGCGGAGCGACGCGATACTGGCGTGGATAATGCCCCAAAAATATTGTTTTTTATGGAAAATAAGGCGCGGGTCATATTTAATTGTTTGGCCTCGGGGAGCTTATTGAAAAGGTCCAGTCTAAACTAATAAATATAAAATCAATGAAAATTCACGTTGTGAAAGTGGGGGGGACCAAACAACCACTTTTCAAAAGTGGGGGGGACACGTCCCCCTCACAATGAATGGTTCCGACGCCCATGCTGTTGACCCATGACAGTCCGGAATCGGGCAGATCCACACGTCTGATCAGCATTTAGCCATCAGGTGAAATGAGTGTACAGTCTGTAGACATACTGTCCAACCAGTTGACCAGTTAAAAAATGGCACACACAAAAAATCACATTTTGCATGGTTGGATCTTAACAAGGTGGAAGACCCAAACAAATGTCACCAGCGCTGAGCCGGAAGACACTGGACGATGCTCGACCCACATGAAAGCCGTATACTGGGGCCGAATTGTTGTTCAATTGTTGTTTTTTGTCTCACTTCTTGTTGCATAAGGAAGTTCTACTTGGAACCTTGTTAAGATCCAAATATTTGCCATTTTTCAAGTGGTCTTAAACCTTTGATCGGGACGGTATGTGCTACATGAGGCCAGGGTCTTTGTGTGCCTTCCGTTGTTTCACAAACTTGTGTAGTGTAGTCGCTTTCAGGATTTTTCGTCATTAAATATGAAGCCCCCCCCCCTCCCAGTCACCTAGTGTGTGAGCTAAAGGTTTTTTTTTTTTTAAGGAGGGCCTGATTTGTCTCTTTGTTACAGTGTCCCTAAAGTGGACTCCAGTGAAGACGTCTGGTTCCATCCCTCCTGCTCTGTAAGTACTTCAGGCCTGGTTTGGTCCTAGTTCAGCCCTTGGTTCAGCCCTGGTCTCTGTTGTAGCTGGGGGCAGAGCTGTGCGTTGGTGGGGGAGCAGATGTTCATGTTTGGAGGTTTCGGAGCGACGGGAGACTTTAGCCCGGACCTGTACGTGCTCCACACAGGTGAGACCCGACGGGAACCTAATTTGAAAGAAGAATGCCGCATCTAAACTACAGGAGTAATTGAGACTTTGATTTGATTGCGATTGCTCTCGCAGGGGCTCTGGTGTGGGAGACGTTTGAGGTGAGGGGAGAGAGTCCAGCGGTCGCTACAGGGCACACTCTCTGTGCCCACCACGACAAGGTACTACAACTGCTGCTGCTATTAGGTGGTTTCGCACCGTAGGAACCTTTCACCGTTGTTGGTGATGACTTACCAGCCCTCATTTTGACTGGCTTTGGAACAGGAGCATACACAGGGGCTGGACAGTTTGGGAATCACTGCATTTGGCAATTACTTTCATGTTTATATGTAATGTACAATTCAGCCGGTAATTTAAAGCCAGTAAAGGGCCCATCTCTCTGGCCTGGAGACTAGTTCACTTGGCGCATTGAGTCGCCTTGTGTACGAAATGCACGGTATAAATAATCACGCCTTGCCTAGTTGGAGACTCAAGTTCCAGCTGGTCAGGGAGACGTCTCCGAGTCGCCCCCTGGAAATAATGTTCGATTTCAGCGGAGACTGCATGGAGACTTGAAAACGTTTCCATGCGCGTGCAGTCTCAAGCAGTTGTGTCGCAAATAGTATTTGTTGTCCTCAACCTGTGGGACGTTTCCGTGACGTCCCTGCAGTGTCTCCGAGACCTGTCTCAAAGAGACTCCATACGTCACTTTGAGATCTCCTTTGTATCTGTTTGCCACAAATGTTGATTAGATTAAATCATTAAACCTGCCTGATTTCCTCCACTATTACCAGTAGGGAACACATTTAGTCGTCTGTATCTGTTTGCAGGACTTGTATCTCTTTGGTGGGAAAATCGTAAGTGAAGATGGAGCTGAGACCAATTCCAACGAGATCCACAAACTCAGCATCGGTCAGTCACACACACTTGTCTATACTATACTGGTAGAGTGGTTAGCCTCTCGTGCCTTAGGAATGTTGATTCCTGAAAGATGTGGGTCCATATCTTTCATGCTTCTCTAAAACAAGACGCTGAAGTCATCAATCTTTTATTTTTAATAGTTTTTATATATGCTTTCAGCAAAAATGAAGTGGAAAGTTCCTCTGTACGTGGGTTTGCCCCCGACGAGACGCCAAGGACACACGGCTTTTATACTGCACAGCCATGTAAGTAAAAGTACCACTACTACTACTCCATTCATACTGCTCCTGTCCATGATCCTAAAATTGATCAAATTACCAGCCCCAATAACGATGTTGATATATGCGTGCCAAGCAATGAAGGCAGCTAAAAGAGGTGGGGGAGGGGCGCTCATGGGGCCCTTTCAGGGAGTACGTGACGGACAATTGTCATTGCACCTTGGCCGCTTCTCAATTGTCAGAGTGCAGACTCTGTACTTGTGAACACCTGGGTACAGACTTGCGGGTGCAGACTCGGAGTACGGACTGGAGGAGTTCACGAGTGTAGACTCGGCTTTTTCAGCGTTTGGAACAAGTGAACTCGATGACATCACAGGAAGTAGCTCATGAACATAGGGCTGTGAGCTTTGATAAAATTAAATCACCTCATATGAAATTAAAAGGGTGAGACTCTGCAGGCGGAGTGGACAGATGTTTTTAAAGACATGAATTACAAACTTTTGTTGAAAACAAAAATAAAATGTGTACATTTTAGTAAATTTCACATTATGTATTTTTACATAAATAAGGCATTATGTGTAAAGTAATTAAAAATATATATCTTATGTGCAAAAAACTGAAACTGTTTTTGAAGTTCCCATATAAAGATTTGCCTGCAGTGCCCCCTTAATAAAACAATGTCAAAATTAAAGGCATTTGTCCTCAATAACCTGTTCATGACATATGACTTTAAATTCATCTATTGATTACTGATTGTTGTGAGAAAATGAAAGTATGACCAAAGTTGTTTCAACACTTCTGCTCAGAAACCCAGTAAAAACTGTGTTGAGCAGGAGAAACTTCTCTGGGGATGAAATGGGTCATATGTTTATTTACATGAACACGATCAGCTGTGGATCAGCTGGAGCGGCTCGGTGAGCGCGGAGGAGGGGCCGCAGTGATCCATGTGGTCAAAGCCAAACGGATTGTGGGAAATATAGCTGGCGGAGAATGCACAAGCCTCCTCTGATGCATGCTCGGTAAAACGGGATGACGTTTCACGAGTCCACAAGTCCGCACAAGTACACAGATTGGGAACCGGCCCTTGTCAATGCTGCTGCAGTGACTTTATTCTCGTTTCTGTCAAATTTGTTCGCCCTCTGGGGGCCCCTGCTGGCTTGGGGGCCCCAGGCAGCTGCCTGCCTTGCCTTATGGCAAACTACGCCTCTGCATGAGGATAAAACTAACACTTTTGAAAACTCCATGGCTTATTAAGAAGTTTTACTTTTGAGAGCAGACAGAGTTATCTTATCGTAAACTGTAGGCTATATTATGAAATATTAATGAGCAGGACTCTGAGCAGTTTTCTTCATATGAAAGATCAGGAGACTTTTTAAAGTTTTTTATTTCCAATAAAGGTGACACACACACTGAGTCGCGCTCCAGTGTGTGTGGACACGCCCCATGGGCACACGTGGGATGACGTGCCGCGGCGTGTTGCAGCCACCCTGCGAAGGAAACTCATTTTGGCCGCCTGTATCCGCACTCTCTGTGTTCCTTGTACGAGTCAGTTTGTATTTCAGATCTTATGAACACAGACATATTTACATCCTACGGTCTTGACTTTGATTAATGTATTTATATTTTATTTTTTATTTACCTAAAAAGAATGGGGGCGGCACAAGGGAAGGTGATAGCTACAACTTGCGGTGCACGATCCACTGATCCTTTGACATGTTGACCTTTTTTTTTATGCAAATGGAACTTTCCAGTCACAAAACATTTCACACGACAAAGAAAAGTTATTGTCAGACATAAATATGTTTGCATTTGATTGACAGCTGTACGTATTCGGGGGGCGGGACGAAGACCGTGATTTCAACGAACTCAAAGTTATGAAGCTCATCAATCCTTCAGAGAGACAACCAGGTACTAAACCAGGACTGAACCAGGACTAAACCAGGACTGAACCAGGACTGAACCAGGTACTAAACCAGGACTGAACCAGGACTGAACCAGAACTGAACCAGGACTAAACCAGGGCTAAACCAGGACTGAAGCAGGACTAAACCAGAACTGAACCAGGACTAAACCAGGACTGAACCAGGACTGAACCAGGACTGAACCAGAACTAAACCAGAACTAAACCAGAACTGAACCAGGACTGAACCAGGACTGAACCAGGACTAAACCAGGACTGAACCAGAACTGAACCAGGACTGAACCAGGACTGAACCAGAACTGAACCAGGACTGAACCAGGACTGAACCAGGACTGAACCAGGACTAAACCAGAACTGAACCAGGACTGAACCAGAACTAAACCAGAACTGAACCAGGACTAAACCAGGACTGAACCAGGACTGAACCAGAACGGAACCAGGACTGAACCAGGACTGAACCAGGACTGAACCAGGGCTGAACCAGAACTAAACCAGGGCTGAACCAGAACTAAACCAGGACTGAACCAGAACTAAACCAGAACTGAACCAGGACTAAACCAGGGCTAAACCAGGACTGAACCAGAACTAAACCAGGACTGAACCAGAACTAAACCAGAACTGAACCAGGACTGAACCAGGACTAAACCAGGACTGACCCAGAACTGAACCAGGTACTAAACCAGGACTGAACCAGGACTGAACCAGGACTGAACCAGGACTAAACCAGGGCTAAACCAGGACTGAACCAGAACTAAACCAGGACTGAACCAGAACTGAACCAGGACTGAACCAGAACTGAACCAGGACTAAACCAGGGCTAAACCAGGACTGAAGCAGGACTAAACCAGGGCTAAACCAGGACTGAACCAGGACTAAACCAGAGCTTAACCAGAGCTTAACCAGGTCTTTGTTTCGTCAGTGATGAAGGGGATTCTGTCGGAGTTCGGTCTGCAAGGAGCCAGCCACAGTTTCACTCCGACTAAAACACCAAACGTCCGCTATGACATCACTGAGTCCCTCCCAACCAATCAGAGCAGAGCAATAGCTGCCAGTACCCAGGTCTGTCCACACCGGGATCCTTCTTCAAATCCTTTAAGCCATGGTTCAGTCCTGGTCTTGTTGCAGGTCGGGGCTCACAGAGACTTTGGTTCTGTTCGGGACGAGGCCATGAGAATGATTCAGACCGCCTTTCAACTGCTGGACCAGGAGTTCAACAAGCTGGACAGGTACTGGAACTTTAGTCCTGGATCGATGTCGCTGTAGTCCTGCGTGTCCTCTTTCCATGTCTGATGTCACTCCTGCTGGTCTGCTCTGGTTTGGAAGAAACTAATCAAATGTCAAACAAGCCCATATATGTATCGTATGTATGTATTTATTTCAGAGAGAGGAATGAAGTGTCTCGAACTGCAGCGGATCTTCAGAGAGACCGAGAACAGCTGGAGGCACTGAGGCTCCAGCAACTACAGGTCGTGGTTACGTAAACTATGTGTGTTAGCCTGGATTTGAACATTGTGAGAGTTGAGGCCTGTCTCACATCCTCATGAAGACTGGTCCAGATTTTAGCTGCATGAAACTGAAACACAGCCTCACCGTGTTTAGTCCTGACTCTGGGAACCACCAGGGGACCCCTCCCTGAAGTTCTCAGGGCCCGAGATGGTTCATACGGCTCTAACATGTCAGAGATGGACTTTGGTGCTAAACCATGAAACGACTTGTACACAACCAGAGCTGTTTTAAATTCTATTCTCTGAGTGACAGGAAGCAGAGACCGGAGCACTGGACTAATATGGTGGTATTTCCTGGTTCTTGTCAGGACTCGAGCAGCAGCGTTCTGGATGTTCTGCAGCTCTAACAGCTCGTTTAGAAGCCAGTGAGCAGCCGTTACAGTAGTCTAACCTGCTGGAGACAAATGCATGGATGAGTGTCTCCAAGTCTGGTTTTGACACTATTCCTCTGATCTTAATGTTTCTCAGATGGTAAAAAGCTGATGATGTTAATGCTTTAATGTGACTGTTTAAGTTCAGGTCCGAGTCCATGATTACTCCTAGATTTCTAACCTGATGTTTTGGTTTTAGAGAGAGACTATCATCCACTGTGGGGGCAGATGATTATTAGGATCTACAGTAATTACACCGTTGGACCTCTCAATCAAGGCTTAGGGTTAATCAAAGTGTTCTTTATAGAAAATGTAACACAAAGTCCTGTACTACAGAATACAATTTTTATACCGCCCCATTGGCATGCTTTCTCAGGTTATGTTGCTCAGATGATCTCTTATAATGAGCAGTGAGGCCAATTTCTTGGGTGTACCGTTAGTCATGGCTGCACCACATTACATTGATATAAGTTAAAATTGTTTACTTCAACATCCTTCAGGACCCAGAGAATCTTATGTTGCGTTCCAGTTTGGTCTTAAGTCGGAAAATCCAACCAGGAACCAATGTCACCGTTTCACATTTACTGGAGGCACTTTGTGGTGTAGCCAATGATAAAACCAGGTTAAAATGATTAAACTACAATTTAATTTATAAATACAAATAAAAAACAGGATAAATCAATTAAAAGGCTAAAATAAGGGGGGGTTAAAGGAAAGTAGGGCATGCTAGTGCTAGTTGTCAGGTCTCCAGGAAGGGGGTCCGGTCGGCTCCGGGAGACTCCCACTGAGGCGCTGCAGGGGTCCTCATCGGGGAACGTAAAGCCCGGGGAGCCCGCCGCCGCCGCTGCTCGATCCCTCCGTTCCTGTCTGGGGGACATCCCTGGCCTCGACGTGCCGCTCCCTCGCCACCATCACGCAGCCTAACCTTTATGCGTCGCGTCCCGCCCTAGTGCCCTCGCTTGCTTCATCCGGCGTCCACCTCCTGCGCCCGGTCCACGCTTCCTCCTCCAGCGGTCAGTCATCGTGAAAGCAAGTGAGGAGGTGTTCCTCACTTGCTTCGTCCGGCGTCCACATTTTGCGCCTTTCCTTTTTCAGAAACACAGGTCCTAGCTATTTTGTCTTCTAAGTCAGACTAGAACTGTTATTATAATAACCTGGGTAGTCCGTGGCCCACCCGAAGGTCTGGCCTGCACCTTTGTCTGTAGGACCTGTTCTGCTCCGAAAACGGTCCGTTCCTTGTGGGTCCTCGACCCGCGACTTGTCATCCCAACAGCACCGGTTGTGACCTGTGCAGAGCAGAGTCGAGCTGAGGATCATTGATCAAAGTTATTTTTAGCCCAAAAACGCAGATGTATTGGCGGAAGTTCAGACTTTGTGTGGGGGATTTTCCATCTTTCCCCTCTCTCTCTTCTCTCTCTCTGCTGTGGCCGGCTCTAGAGAACTTATTTTATTGAACTTATTGTTGTTTGTTTTATGTTTTGCCTGAGGAATGAACAGAGAGCTCATGTACGATGCCTGTGCGTAAAGTCTCCCCCATCGCTGGCCGCGTTGGTGTATGTTTCCTTTGTTTCTCTTCCTCATTGTTCTCATTCAATACCAGAAGTTTTTTTTTTTTACATCTGCATGAATAAAACAGCCGTGCAAACACTGTTCAATGCTATTCAGTCACAGTGGCCTCAGGGATGGCAGATGCACAGTGCGTAATGAGCGTATAGCTGGACGTACAGGGATATCCAGAGGCAAACACCGCGGCCGCAACCTGCGACTAAACTCGACTAAAGCAGAAGAACGTGTCGCATGATTTGTTTTCATATTTCAGGAGGTGCGTGAGATGGTGGAGCGACACCGCACGCAGAACGAGGCCTGGCTCCGAGCGCGAGCCGAGGAGAACGACCGCGAGAGACGAGAGCTCAGCCGCATACAGGTCAGTGGTATGGAATAGAGTACTATTACTGCAAAAAAGTGCCACTAGTAAAAATGATATTACTGCGACGTATGTAGGAGCGATATATAGAAAAGATCTGATGCATTGTACCAAATGATATCATGTATTTATACATTAAAGTTTCATTGTCATCATTTACATGCATTAACTTTTAAGGGTAAGGGTTCATTGAGTTGCCTTGTGTACGAAATGCGCGGTATAAATAAAGTTGCCTTGCCTTCATTAACAGTGCATGTTAATGAACAAGCCACACTGGACCCTCCGTCGTCCCCCATGCGCACTCTCATTCATTCTGGCCTATTGTACCTGTTTTTAGTGATAGGGGAAACCGGAGTACCCAGAGGAAACCTATGCAGACACAGGGAGAACATGCAAACTCCACACATAAAGGCCCCATCCCTGGTGGGAATCAAACCCGGGACCTTCTAGCTAACCGCTGCACTACCGTTAAATCTGTCCTCAGCTACTTTATGTCTTTGAATTCTTTTTGTCAGTAGGTGTCAGTAGTAAACCCAGCTCTGCCCCCCCCCCCCCCTCCCTTCACCTGCTTTCCCCTCTCACTCACCCACCTCTCCCCCCTCCACACGCTGCACTGATGATGGATTCAATGAGATGTGGAAATCTTATCTCATTTATCAGCATAAATAAGATATGTAGCAAAGTAAACATTCATGTAAATCTGTTTTTTTTTTTTTTTTTTGGCATATATAGAACATAATTCTTCCATCTAACACTACAGTGCAGAGCATCCCTTGAACGCCTCACAGCCTCCCCGTGCCTGCTTTTAATCATGAGGAAAAAGACCTGACGGTTCCCTGTAGATATAGGATTATTGAACAGAGGATTTCAGCTGCATCAGATCAGGTCAGAGGTAATGCTAACCTCTGACTGCGTGAGCCACTCACTGTTGCAGTGTTGGAGGGGCGGCGCTCGTCCGCTTCTGCGGAGCAAAATTAGCGAAGGTGGATCTAGTGATGCGATGTGGGAATGCAACCATTCCGGTCGGGCAAAATGGACCAGCTGAGAGTGGCTTTGAAGTAAATGGAACCATTAAAAAGCAGACGAGAGCGAGTCCATCAATTAGGCCAGTTACGATCACCAAATCTCAAATTAGATATATTTAGGCAGGAAAATATTGCGAGAAACAATATTATTGAGGACCACTTGATGGTGCTGAAACCAACTGAAAATGTTTTTAATCTCAGTATTCCCTTGCTCTAAAAGTATGTATTCACTATTTAGTTGCAATTAACATGAAATTGAAATAAAATTAATCGTTAAGAACAAATAATGGCACTCTGGTAATATAGGAAACACATGCTACAATAAAATATTATATTATGCTTATACATTTTATTTTTATTTTATCTACAAGATCTAGATCTAGACCCCAACATTTGTCTCGCGATTTCCTTGGGGGTCCTGACCCCCAGGTTGAGAACCACTGTCATATACAATTAAAAGGGTGAGACACTGCGGGCGAAGTGGACGTTTTTAAAGACATTATAAACTTTTGCAGTAAACAAAAATAACTAAAGTAATAAAGTGTACATTTGAGTCAATTTCACATTATTTATATATTTCTACATAAATAGGGCATTATATGTAACGTAATTAAAAATATATATCTTATGTGCAAACTGAAACAATAATAAAACAAATAGGTCAAATATACTTTTTTTGTGGGGTTATAAATTATTGTAGAAAAAACTATTTGTTCTTGAAGTCCCCATACACAGAAGTTGTCTGCAGTGCCCCCATGTGAGAAAATGAAAGCCTGACCAAATTTGTTTCAACACATCTGCCCAGAAACCCAGTAAAGACTGTCTTGAGCAGGAGACAGTTCTCTGGGGATAAATGATTTAATTTATTTCCATGCACACGATCAGCTGTTGATCAGCTGGAGCGCGGAGTAAGCGTCAGACATAGTGCAGGATGGGCAGAAAAATACTCATAATAAAAATACAGATTTTTAAGAAAGGGTGAAAATCTATCTTCTGGTTTAATCCTGGGAGGAGGGCAGCTCCCAAAGCGTCAATGGTAAGTTTCTATTTGTATTTTTTTTTTAGAAGTTTGTTGCCTCCTCGTGGCTCTATTTGAGCAGTATCAGTGACCATCACGGGTTGCTGAGGTTTATCATATGTACACATTCAGACAGTAAAAGTGATTCTCACGACTTTTCCACATTCCACATCTATGCTGTACCTTCTCAGGAGGAGGTGCTGTTGGAGCAGGAGCGGCTGAAGGAGCAGCAGGAGGAGGTGCACAAACGCTCCGAGCACCTCCTCACCATCATGCAGCAGTTTAAAGGGATGTGAACATTAAATGTCACAGGTCAAAAAATACATTCCCCCACTGCGAGGAGCGTCTGGAGTGAGCGTTGACGGTTTGATGGCCCAAGATGGCGGCTGCACCACAGTGCCACCAAGTCAGGGATCTTTTTATCTGTTTGTGGAACAGAATGAAATGTTTAGTCAATTTAATTTCCTATTAAATAAAACCAGAGACATTGGATAAACATGCAAGTCTTTAGATTGTATTCTGTTGGTTATGCTGGCAACAAACAATTGAAATGTTGGTTATTCATAAATTAGACGTTTCATGGACCAAGTGCAGCATACATTGCTACCACAGTTGGCTCACCACAAGGAAGAGGTGTTGTCCCCGTCTTTTTGTAGTACAAGTGTTGAATTTGGTATACAATTTCCACATTTTTAAAGCCACAGAAGTTAGAAGAATACACTTATTTGTACCTTCTACTAGTGTGAATACTTACACCGCATTCCGCATGCGCCGCCGCGGCATCCGTGCGTCCGTCCTTTCGTCCGTGGCGGCCCGCGCCTCTCGGCGCCCCCACTCCAGCGTGTCCACAGTGTCCTTCCTGTCTGTCTGTCCCTCTCCCCCTTGTGCCAAAACGCCTCTGCCTTTATCCACCCTCTTTCAGGTGTGCCCACTTGCAGCAATGAACCAGGGCGGGGCAACGAGCTTTAGTATAAAAACATGCATAAAACCAACCTGAAAAACATGCAGATAAAACACACTAAAACCAACTTGAAAATGAGTCTCCATGTATTTCGGGGCCCACTGCAGCTGTTTCTGCTCGTGAGCATTCAATGAACAGTTTAGGGAAGGCCAGATAGAAGGTTTATTCCAAAGGCCGCTGGCTGCTGAGGGTCGGACTGTTAGCATTGGAGCTGCGCGAGCTACACGTCACGCAAGGGCTGAGTCTACAGTGAAGATCCCGCCCTTATGCCCTTTTTAGGAACATGCTTCGTCAGAGCTGGGGAGGAGGAGTCTGTAAATCCGCCATGATTTCCCCCTCGAACGTGGTCATTGTGGTAAACGGGGAGGAGTGACTTATGACGGTCTATTAATATTATGTCTATGGTTTATTCACAACTGCAGCCTCTGGAGGGTCCTACACCTTGATGTTCGGGAGACTCCAGAGGCACCAGCAGCTTCAAATACTGGTTTGCTGCTTTGATCAGAGGGATAGGGTTAGGGTAATCATGATATGATTAGGGTTAAGAATGGCAAATGTAATGCAAGTTGTGTTTCACTCAGACCCCCGTCTGAAGAGAGCAATGCATCAGCTTTATTAGAGAGGGGGAACACGGGCCCATGACAGCGCCACCACAGACTAAACATTAACTGGAACTAGTTAACACTGTGGCCTACTGCCACATTTCCATAGTGTTCACAGAGACCGCATGCAAGTGAATGGGACCAAGGAAGAGTATAGGCATGGTGTGTACACCAGCACTAACATTCCACACACTAAAGATACAGATTTATTTTATCCAATCATCATACATTAATGATCAAGATTGTGAAACAGTCAGGTGTCCAATTTACTTTGATAAACATTTATTGATTTTGATTTATTTGTATTACATTGTGGACAGTAATAATAATAATAATAAAGATAAGACACGATCTTTCAAACTGCAGATGGTGCCATCTCAAAAAGCAACAGTCCTGAAACAGAAGCTTGTATCATGGTATCGGACAAAGCGTAAAGGGGACGGTGCATTCAGGCAGCACATGGCCCTTCACCATTGACGATCTCCAGCTGGTATCCCGCACAGCGCATGGCCCCCAACACACACAGGCTGACGGACTCAGTCATCTGGGCCTCAGTGAGGGTGACACAGAAGGCAGGGGCTGCATCTTTGGGACATTCCCCCAAGGACCGGCACAGGCAGCGCTTCAACGCTGCAATGGGAGACCAAACACAGCAGCACATCAGGAGAAGAGGGAAACACGGAGTAAAACTACAGTTTCTCTGATTAGAACAGCCTTTGTTCTGGGCAAAGGTGAAACTGGGAGTCAGTAGGTCCCATCTGCATTAACAAAGCCTTGAACTAAACCAGGTCTAATCTCAGGATTTAACCAGGACTACTCCAGAGAGCTGTTCTATGAATAGGGCTTTAACTGTATGGAAGGAGACCGGTTTCCTTTATTTAGTTTTTGATTTACTATATGCTATTCTAATAATATAGTTGTAATAAATTACAATAATATATCAACATGGCCAAAACTGGCATTATTATGACTAAACCAGGCAGTCATGGGGGTCTAAACAGCTTCAACCATGGAATGGGAAATTATAAACCATTTGCAATACAACAGCTCCCTCTGCTGGTTACATAAATACAGTCCAGATCATCAGACCATTTGAAAAAATGGCAAACGTTCACATGTTGCATGGTTGGATGGATCGTAACAAGGTCCCAAGTACCACCTCCATATGTAACAAGAAGATTTAAATGATATTGAAAACAACAAATAAACTTTTGCACTGTTTTGCAGTTGATCAAGGCCAAACCTGTGCAAAAATGTGGATTCAGTGTAATTTTCTGTCAGGTATTCACACTGATGACGTCCTGATGGCAAAGGCAAAAAGACATCATGGTTTGATTGTGTGTGTGTTGTTGAGCTTCATAAGAAGGGCCTCTCGCTGCTGAGGTGGGACGCAGTAAAACGGTCATTTTTCATTTGTTAAAAGATCCTGAGGGTTATGGAACAAAACATTGGAAGACCCAAAACTAATGTCACCAGTTTTCATATGTTTTTTATATAGTCGGCGCTCTTAATGGTTAATAACAAATACACCGTGCAAGAAGGTGAACACGGTGACGGGCCTATAGCCTATTTTTGTTTCCACTCTGCGTCGTTTCGTACATCGGAAAAAGGTGGCTTCCCCGCTTCAGGTCGGTGGGGAGTCCTTGCCCCAAGTGGAGGAGTTCAAGTATTTCGGGGTCGTGTTCACGAGTGAGGGACGGGTGGAGCGTGAGATCGATAGACGGATCGGTGCGGCGTCAGCAGTGATGCGGTCGCTGTATCGGACTGTTGTGGTGAAGAGGGAGCTGAGCCAAGCGGCAAAGCTCTCGATTTACCGATCGATCTACGTTCCCACCCTCACCTATGGTCATGAGATCTGGGTAACGACCGAAAGGACAAGATCATATACAAACAGCCAGGGTGACTGGGGGTGAGGAGCTCAGTTACCCGGGAGGAGCTCGGACTCGAGCCGCTGCTCCTTCACGTCGAAAGGAGCAGCTGAGGTGGCTAGGGCATCTGTTCCGGATGCCTCCTGGTCGCCTCCCTCGGGAGGTGTTCCAGGCATGTCCTATTGGGAGGAGGCCTCGTGGAAGGCCCAGGACACGCTGGTGGGACTATGTCTCCGAGCTGGCCTGGTGTCGCCTCGGGGTCCCCCCAGAACAGCTGGAGGAGGTGTGCGTGGATCGGGAAGTCTGGGCATCTCTGCTGAGACTGCTGCCCCCGCGACCCGGCCCCGGATAAAGCGGAAGAAAATGGATGGATGGATGGATTAAGTGCACAGGCGCATTGAGTTGCCTTGTATACGAAATGCGCGGTATAAATAAAGTTGCCTTGCCACGCAGCAGAGCGGACACATGACACTCGCAGTTAATCGGGCAAAGGGCTTTTTACATAATTAACCGGTAATAGATTTCACCGTCCCAAACGTGAACACCCGGAAAACAGCGGCCGATAACCGAGTGGCATTAGCCATCCGTAAACTCCGGTCAATTATAATTTCCCAACTAATTCCCACTACTTTTCATTTGTCTTTCATAGCAGCGGCTCAAGCAACTAAGTAATGGCCATAGTGAGCCACATGAAGAACACGGCAAGTTCATGAATTATATGTTAATTTAAAATGGTGGTTATTATCTCATGTGTCATTGCCGTGTGTGCTGTAAAATACTAAGACATGTGGATTAAACAGATTCGAGAAACACGTCTCACGAACGGGGCTAAAGGTAGACTTTTACTGTTTCATGCTGCTGCTTATTATTCACTTCCCTCTTACTTGACCTCGAGGAACATGCTTAGGGCTAGGGTTGATAATAGTGTCAATTACACCTCAATGTCGGAGTGTGTGTGTGTGTGTGTGTGTGTGGGGGGGGGGGGGGGGGGGGGGGGTTGGTCAAAATGGCGACGTGTAACCAAAGCAGCACTGACCTGAGCACTTCTCCCAGTCGTAGCAGGTGTCCAGGTCGCAGCTCTGTTGGATTGAACTCTTGGCAGCCATCTTGGCTCGGAAGCGGGCCAAGTCCAGTTTGTTTTGGTCCAGGCGGTCACACTTGCCCTCGGCGATGAAGAAGAGCGGGTCTCCATGGCAACGGCCCGCGCTGAAGGCACACGGCGACATGTGCACGGAGACGTCTACCTCTGTGTTCAGCACGCACAGACTGGCCTCATACGCCCTGCCGGGGGGAGGACACACATGACTGTTAATGCTGTGTTGGAATGAAATGAAATCAGTGTGACGTTACAAATGTTCAGGGAAGTCCTGCAGGTGTAGCAGGATTATTTATTTTTAAGTGAACATCCTCAAAACTTTATTGTGAACCCCTTTTTATTTTTTGGTATCTAATTTTGTGAGATATGTTTATTTTTAGAAGTGTTATTACTGAGTAATATAGTTCTATTAGTACCTGTAGCACAGGGACCATAATTAGTGCCACCCCCCCCCTTAATCCAGGAGGGCAGTCTGCTCTGATGTTTTTTGCAGGACCTTGGAGAGCAGAGGTAGTGGCCAAACTATATATAGTAAAAGTAATGTTACTTTTACTATATTATTTTTGTTACATTTCCTCAAGTAGAAGTAAAAAGTAGTGACCAAAGTAATTAAAAGAAAAGAAAAAAAAAAGATGCTTGAACAGTCCGCACACAAAGACACACAAAACTGGCTTTAGGAAGCGAAACCAGAGCCTTCTCTCCTCGTCCTGGTCTTCATTCACACGACCTGAAACTGCACAGGTTGTGTGACAGAGAGAAAGCTCTAGTTTTCATTGAGGCTACAGTAACTGTGAATAAACTGTGATAAACTTGCGTTCCTGGGCCCAGGCCACCAGGGGGTGGTATTACAGCTATGTCAGCTCCCTGCCATGAGGACCAAAGAGAAGCGCTTTCCTCGCACATTGGTTGGGACATATAAACACGCCTTTTTTCGATTTATTTCGATACATTAATTACACAAGTTTAATGCAATAAAAAATATGAATTGGAATTAATCACACTTTACTATGAAACGCTAAGACTTTTTCAGTTTCCATTTTCCTTTCGTGTTTGTTTAGGGACGAGCATCGCATAAAGCCAAAAACAATGTTACTGTCAAGCTTGTTTATTCAGACAGTAACACAGACATAAACTTATTCAAAAAGATCATTCTCCAAAATAAATGAAACTGTTATCGGGAGGGCAGGGAGTTCAGCTTCCCGATGTGTATGAAACTGCTTTTAAGTCGACTGGACCTGGCCCGTAGATTCCGCATGACCTTGAAGAGACTGTGTGATGGATGCGTAGGGTCCCTGGTGATTCTGACGGCTTTGCGGGTGAGACGGGTGGAGTACATGTCCTTAATGGTGGGGAGAGGAGCTCCACAGATGCGCTGGAGGCTCCTTCGGCAGGAGGCAGTGCTGGCGCCACACAGTGATGGAGCTGGTCAGGATGCTCTCTATAGTCCCTCTGTAGAAGAACCACACAGTGATGGAGCTGGTCAGGATGCTCTCTATAGTCCCTCTGTAGAAGAACCACACAGTGATGGAGCTGGTCAGGATGCTCTCTATAGTCCCTCTGTAGAAGAACCACACAGTGATGGAGCTGGTCGGGATGCTCTCTATAGTCCCTCTTTAGAAGAGCCACACAGTGATGGAGCTGGTCAGGATGCTCTCTATAGTCCCTCTGTAGAAGGACCACACAGTGATGAAGCTGGTCGGGATGCTCTCTATAGTCCCTCTGTAGAAGAACCACACAGTGATGGAGCTGGTCGGGATGCTCTCTATAGTCCCTCTGTAGAAGAACCACACAGTGATGGAGCTGGTCAGGATGCTCTCTATAGTCCCTCTGTAGAAGGACCACACAGTGATGGAGCTGGTCAGGATGCTCTCTATAGTCCCTCTGTAGAAGGACCACACAGTGATGGAGCTGGTCAGGATGCTCTCTATAGTCCCTCTGTAGAAGAACCACACAGTGATGGAGCTGGTCAGGATGCTCTCTATAGTCCCTCTGTAGAAGGACCACACAGTGATGGAGCTGGTTAGGATGCTCTCTATAGTCCCTCTGTAGAAGAACCACACAGTGATGGAGCTGGTCAGGATGCTCTCTATAGTCCCTCTGTAGAAGTTTCACATAACGGAGGCTGGGACTCTAGCTCTTCTTATCATCATCTCCGCCCCAGCCTCAATTCTCTTGCTGACTCCAGCAGGTTTTCCTCCAAAATGTCTCTGTATTTGGCTCCATCCATCTTCCCAACTATTCTTACAATCTTCCCAGTCCCCGCTGAGGAAAAGCAGCCCCATAGCATGATGCTCCCCCACCATATGTGACACTGGGGATGGTGCACTCAGGACCATGAGCAGTGTTAGGTTTGCTCCATACATAACGTTTTGCATTTGGGCCAAAAAGTTCAAGGTTTGTCTCATCTGACCAAAGCACCTTCTTCCACATGGTAGCTGTGTCCTCCATATGACTTCTAGCAAACTTCAAACGGGATTTCTTGTGGCCTCCTTTCAATAATGGTTTTCTTCTTGCCACTCGTCCATGAAGGCCAGATTTGTGTAGAGTACGACTTATAGTTGTCCCATGTACAGATTCCCCCAGCTCAGCAGCAGGACGTCCCAGCTCCTCCAGAGTTCTCTTGGGGCACTTGGTTGCATTTATGACCAGTGCTCTCCTTGTTCGGTCTGTTAGTTTAGGTGGACGGCCGTGTCTTGGTAAGTTCTCAGTGGTGCTATACTCTTTCCATTTCTGAATGATGGATTGAACAGTGCTCCGTGAGATGTTCAAATCTTGGGAAATCTTTGTATAACTTAACGCTGCTTTAAACTTCTCCACAGCTTTATCCCTGACCTCTCTGGTGAGCTCCTTGGCCTTCATGATGTTGTTTAGTGACCAATACACTCTGACCATAGCTCTGAGGCCCTCACAGAACAGCTGGAATTATACTGAGAGTAGATTACACACAGGTGGCCTCAATTTAATGGTTAGGGCAAGGCATTAATTGTGATACATTTTTACCATATTTAACTCGATTAAATATTTCAATCGAGCACCACCTCTATTCGTGTTTTTTTGTTTTTTCAGATATAGATATTCTTAGCCGATCTCTGCCCATTCATTTCTTTGGGTGAAGGGTTCTTTTTAATGCAAAGTGGGTAGTGACCTAGATATTGCTCCCAGCTACAGTACAGCAGATACACTCATACTAAAAATGTATTGTATTGCACTCACGTGCAGCTCTGGCGCTCCCTGCAGACACACTGACCGCCCTGCCGTATCTGTCCTGGACCACAGCGGCTCTCGGGGACAAACGGAGACCCTGGGAGAGGACAACACAGGACAACATTTCTACACCACTGAGCGATCTCTATGGACAGCGTTTGCTTCCATACCGGTGCAGCGCAGGTCCTTGGGCAGAGCGGGTTCCCAGCTCAGTGAGGGCATGCACTGGTAGAAGCCAGGGGGCACGGGTCTCAGGCCGGGGGTCAGGCAGTTAATGCCCACAGACTCGCCCACACGATACTGCTGCTTATTCGGAAACAGCACCATCTCATTGGACACGTCCGGTGGGAGACACGTCTGCCCTGGGACATGAGGACAACAAGAACAATCAGGTCTAGAGGATGCAGCTGCGCACATGAAGTCAAATTGTGACCAAAAAATTAGTTGAGTACAAGTTAAAAGTAATGTTTGTAGGATTGTAGGTTAAAACAAAACAAAACAAAACACTACAACTACAACTGAACTAATTAGGGCCTGATTAGGGACAAGTGCTGGGATTGTGGAAATAGCTGCGTCTGAATGTCCACCCCAGTCCCTAATTCACTATATAGGCCTGCACTATTATAGTAGTGCACTAATTCTGTTGGCAAATCAGATGTATAGCCCACTACCTTCTCCTCGCCATGAGTCATCACGTGCAGCTAGCCTCGTGTGTCCGAAATTCCAGCAGAATGAATGACTACAGATACTCTAAGTTCACTTAGAGTGAGGAACTCGCATCTTTTGGAACATGCTCAGTGGAAGGAGACTAAGCAGCCATCATGGATTCTCTCTCGAATAGAGTCATTCATGTTAATGGAGAGGAGTGAGGACAAGATGTATATCTTGTCTATGGATGAAACAGACCCTTCCAAGAGTTTACATCACCAGACTACTCAGAGAGCTAACAGAAGTGACACAGTCTCAGGGTGGTACTAACGGACGCAGCGTCCCGTGAGCGGGCCCCAGGTCCCGTCCTGGCGGCAGCTGAAGAACTGGAATCCCTCCAGCTGGAAGCCCGTGAAGCAGATGAACTCCTCGTCTTCTCCTTGCTCATAGTACTGCTTGGATTTCTGTCCAGAGAAAACACAGGTCAGTAGAAAATCCGCCATTTTAGTCACAACTGTGGGTCAAAAGATGGATCCTAATCAACATTAGCTTGTCATTTCATTTATGTTGATATTATATTGCAAATGATTTTAGATTTTTTTGTCAAAAGGCAAATGTACGAAATAAATCTCTCTCTCTCTAATCCTAGGCACGGTCCTCCAAGTGTCCCTTGACACCGAAAGCTACGAATAGAAGCGGCGGTGCTGGTGCGGAGCGGGGCTGACCCTGAGGAAGCCGTTGTCCGGTCTCTTGGGGCGCAGACAGCCCTTAAACCCGGGGGGCAGCTCGTTGATCCAGCCCCGTGTGTCGGCATCGTCGTCGTCACACGTTTCCTGTCTGCGCAGGAAACGAGAAGTTTATCGACAGGAAGTGAGTGAGAAAAGGAAAGAAGGGTGTAGGGGCTGATGGGGTCAACTTCTAACCCTTTTAGAGATTTTTTTATTTATTTTTTTCATCCATCTCCAAACCTTAACCATTTCAAACTGCTAAACCTAAACCCTAACCATTTGACCTGCCAGAGCGGGCTCGAATGAAAACCTAGCTCTGTCAAACGGTGTACGAGGGCAGAATTAAGTTTGAATTATTGTTGGCGCAGCACTCTGACTCCATTCAGGTTTCCCATGTGGCCCCTTGCAAAAAGAAATGGCTCACCCCCGGAGTTTTGGGAGTTAAAATGTGGTAATATGAGGTTCAGAAGTACAGTAGCAAGTGGATTTATTTGGCCTTGTAGATGTTTTGAATGTGATTAGGAAGTAACATCAAATCACAGGACATACACTTCAAAAACAATCATGATAAGGGTAGCTCTCTCCAGCTCACAGTGGACCCATTTAAGGCGCAGTGTAGCTGGATCTTACTTCTCAAAGAGGGAGATGAAGCAGGGCTCGTCATCCTGGGTGGGCCCAGGGCAGGTCCGGCCTCCTCTCACAGGAGCCGGGTTATTACACGTCCTCAATCTCCGACGGCTCAATGAGGCCCTGCAGTTACTCCAGGAGCCCCAGCAGCTCCACGAGCCATCTACCGCCTCTGTGGACACGCATGCAAGCATGTGATTCGTCACTTCTGGCATCTAGAGTTAAGTTATACTTTATTAATCGCCGTAGGGAAATTTGTTCTCTGCATTTTGTCATGTTTCCGTTCTGTTTCCCCTTGGTCTGTTCATGTCCAGTGTTTTATTTTGACATGTCTGTTCTGTCCTTGTGATCTTGCTTTTCGTCCCCAATGTGTTTCACCTGTTCCCCGTTCCTTGTGTACTTAGACCCCTCTGTTTTCCCTCGTCTTTGTTGATCCATCGTACGATTGTTTCTGCCAGTGCTCGTTTTTTGTCCCGCTCCCACTCCTGTTCCTGTCTCGTGAGATTTCCTTTTTTTGCGTTATTGTCCTTGGCATTTGTCCATTACATTTATTCTCATTCAAATTAGTGTTTGTGGCAGTTTTTCTTTTGGGTCTTTTTTCCACTTATCCGTGACACATCTGACCCTTCCTTAATGCCACTGGGGCGACCTGTAGGAACAGTGCACGGCCAGCGCTCGGGGACCCGATAGTCTTTATTGCCATTGTTTGAGGTACAGGTTCACAAACTAGGAATTTGTCTCGGTACAATCGTGAAACATAAAACACAGAATTTAGATAAAAATGAATAGCAGCGGATCTAAGTGTGGACATAACACATGCACGTGCAATAGAGTTGAGCAAATGGCTGGAACAAGTTATTATGTTCATGAGTCTGATGGCGGAGGGGAAAAAACTGTTCAAGTGGCGGGAGGTCTGGGTCTGGATAGACCGTAGCCTCCTGCCTGAGGGGAGAGGGGTGAATAGTCCGTGACCAGGGTGAGAAGGGTCAGCTGTGATCCGACCCACACGCCTCCGGGTCCTGGAGGCGAACAGGTCCTGGAGAGATGGGAGCTCGCAGCCAATCACCTTCTCTGCAGCACAATGCACTGCAGTCGGTGCTCGTCCCGTTCTGTAGCGCCGGGGAACCACACGGTGATGGAGGAGGTGAGGATGGACCACATGGTGATGGAGGAGGTGAGGATGGACCACACGGTGATGGAGGAGGTGAGGATGGACTCGATGATGGCCGTGTAGAACTGCACCAGCATCTTGGTTGGCAGCTTAAGTTTCCTCAGCTGCCGCAGGAAGAACATCCTCTGCTGGGCCTTCTTGATGAGGGAGCAGATGGTTGGCTCCCATTTGAGGTCCTGGGTGATGGTGATGCCCAGGAAACAGAAGGAGTCCACGATGGAGATGGGGGTGGGAGAGTCTGTCAGGGCGACGGGGGACGGTTGGGCTGTGTCTTTCCTCGATCATCTCCACTGTCTTCTGGGCGTTCAGCTCCAGGTTGTTGTGGCTGCACCAGGATGCCAGCCGGCCCACCTCTCTCCTGTAGGCGGACTCATCACCGTCCGAGATGAGCCCGATGAGGGTGGTGTCGTCCGAAAACTTGATCAGTTTAACGGACTGGAGGTGCAGCAGTTTGTGTACGGGGAGAAGAGCCAGGGGGAAAGTACACAGCCCTGAGGAGTTCGCCCGAGTGTCCCAGACGATCTTCCCCAGCCGCACGTGCTGTCTCCGGTCCGTCAGGAAGTCAGTGATCCACCTGCAGAGGGAGTCGGGCACGCTGAGCTGGTAGAGCTTGTCTCGTAGCAGTCCAGGGAGGATGGTGTTGAAGGCAGAGCTGAAGTCCACAAACAGGATCCTGGCGTAGGTTCCTGGGGAGTCCAGATGCTCCAGGGTGAAGTGGAGGGCCAGATTGACTGCGTCATCCACAGACCTGTTGGCTCTGTAGGCGAACTGCTGCGGGTCCAGGAGGGGGGCGGTGATGTCCTTGAGGTGGGGTAGGACCAAGCTCTCAAAAGACTTCATGACCACAGACGTCAGCGCCACCGGCCTGTAGTCATTAAGTCCTGTGATCGATGTTTTTTTGGGTGGTGGACGATTTAAAGCAGGACGGCACATTGCATGACTCCAGGGAGGTGATGAAAATGTCTGTGAAAACGGGAGCCATCTGATCCACGCAGTGTCTCAGGTGTCTAATGTTCAAGAAACACCTGGCTGTAGGATTAACCTATTGTACATGTTTTTAGTGGTATGGGAAGCCGGAGTATCTGGAGGAAACCTACGCAGACACGGGGAGAAGATGCAAACTCCACACAGAAAGGCCCCGTCCAGGTGGGAATCGAACCCGGGACCTTCTAGCTGTGAAGAACAAGCGCTAACCACTGTGCTGCCCAGAGGTTGCTTTAACATGAACTTATTATTTAAAATCTTCATCCATAAAATACTGGATGATCACTAGAATGTGGTCAGTCTGAAATACATTATTACCAGTGCTCACAGCCAAAGCACGTATATCCTGACTTTTATTTGTATTTTATAATGCTACTCTAAAATACATTGGTTACTCTACCGGCATGCAGTGACGTGCGAGTGCACTTTTCCCATGATTTTGTAATTAATGAAATGAAAAAAATCGGAATACTATATATTTAATGTAATCAAAATATAAAATAATTCCTGCGCTCTGGTGGTACGTGTTGTGTCTTTACCTGAGGTGAAGCCAGGGGCCCGCAGCTCACAGTTCTCTCCGTAGGTGCCCTTCTGGCACACACACACACACTCCGTCCCGTCCAGCGCCGGGCGGCCGTTGTTGGGACAGGGTGCACACTTACAGGGGTCAAACTCGTCCAGGTACTGCAGCAGCGCCCTCCGCAGGTGACGCCGCTTAGTGACCGCACAGGGCAGGCCCCGCACCAGCTCCACCAGGGGGCGCAGCTGAAGCACACCAAAGCACAATGTTGCCTGTGATTTTCCAAAATAATGTAACCTGTCTGGAGACAATAAAGGCGTATATGATCTTACCTTGTAGTCCACCACGTCGTGTTTCTCCAGCACAGTGCGGGCCCAGTCCCGGTACGCCTGCTTGTTCGGCGGCTCCCGGCCCTTCTCCCAAGCCAGACGAGCCACCTCCCTCAGGTGCCCCCCCCGCACCATGGAGAAGGACTTTTCTGAGCGCTGGATATACGAGCCTGCCATTCACAAACCATTCACATGTGAGCGATTTTAATCTCATTACGCATCTACCTGTGGACACCGTAGCCTTTGGGTTTCTTATGTGTGTTAGAGCTGCACTATTATGGAAAAGAATAATAGAATTGGAGATAAATGTCTTGAACAGTATTAGAGTTTATACCTTTGGATGTCACTGTGGTGTTGTAGTCCTTGCAGTGCGTCACGTCGCTGTACTGGGAGTAGACGATGGCAGTGAAGAAGGTCTCTTTGCTTAAACAGCTTTTAAAGATCTCCTCAGACTCCCCTGGAGACAGCACAGAGATTAGTCCTGCTGATAGTGGCAGCCTTGCTCCAATAGCCTCTGCATCCTTTCTACATCATTGACTTGATAAAGCCTTATACCTCAGCTCGGTCTGAGGTCTTCAGCTCATATATATGGTCCCTATCTTGTTTTAAAACTTGAGGAGACTGATCATTTAAAAGCTCATTTGCTACGTCATTGGAAAGAAGAACCACATCTGAGCGCCACCCATGCAAATTTTGGTGCGGGAAAAAACTAAACAGACCAACGTTTTATGGCTTGCAGTTGAACAGGTCCACAAAGAACTCACCTCATTTCTTTATGAGCTTTACATTTCAGCCAATAGGCGATAGGCACTTCACTTGGGTCCTCATGGAGGGGAGCTGCACTATCATCCCCGAGTGGCCAGGGGCGACTCCAATAGGAACTTTTGAAAACGGGAACCAATAGAGGATTTACACCTCCGCAAAACACCCTAAAAGCCGGGCTCCAAAGAGTTTTACTTTTTTTAAAAGATCAGTGACCCCTTTGAACTTTGGGAAGGGTATCATATTTTTACCATGCTGTTTTTTGTTATTTGGAATCAAAATGGTCCGCGAGTCATCGTCTGTACTCTGCTGAAGATGACAGTAGATGACTCAAGAACCTTAATGGAAGATATATAACTCCTGTACGACTGAGCGCCTACTCAGATTTGGAATTAAAAAGTTTAATCCTGGGGCCTTGACTGACAGGCCCTGGAGAACTGTGAAGGTTCATAGCCTTTCTGCCCTTTTATTAATATGCCCTGTAGGAGGAGTAATGTCCATCCATCCATCCATCCATCCATTTTCTTCCACTTGTCCGTTGCCGGGTCGTGGGGGCAGCTGTTGGAGCTGCACCAAATCACATAGCACCAGTCCTCTCATTCACATCATGTGCTGATAGGTAGGACTGACCCACTATGATCCACCCTCTTCGATTGTAAATACTGTTCATGTGCGGGACATTAGCTCCTCTATCGTTATCTCTGCTCTGTTCCGTAAGTTTAACATTAATCTACTTAGTTGCGCTGGGTAAAAACGCACTCCTGGACAAAATACATCAGAAGAACGACATGTAAAACCCAGCAGTTAACCAGGTAACTGTCACCACGAACATCCCTAATTTGCTATAGCGAGAGCAATAGTAGAAAGTTGTTGGGTGAAAAAGCTAACTCATAAGGCAAATAAATAAAAGGGAGCATCAGTGAAAATGAACTAAAACTGAAACTGTGTTGAGCCCATGAGGTGGTGCTGTACCAGAGGCTGTGAGCGTCTCCTCGCTAAACTGGTAGATGAGGTCGTACTCTCCGCCCACCACGCCGGAGTCGAAGTAGTGCGTGCCAAAGCGACTGAAGATATCGCGGTAGAGGGGGTAGTTGTACTGGAGGGGCAAGGCATGGAGGAACTGCAGGAATGGCTGAGACAACACCAGGTCAGTGGCCTCGCGGAGAGTGAAGTTGGCCACCTTCAGGAGCTGGTTCACCCGGAAGAACCGCGAGCTCTGTGCGGGAGAGAGAGAAAATATCAACCTCTTATGACATTCTCAGCCAAAGTATTTACACAAGGAATAACGTTACTTCAAAAATGACTTCACTCATGCAGTAGTACATGCTCTTTACAAATAGCTACTCAAGTAAAAGTATACGTACAGTGCCTTGCGAAAGTACTAATAAACCTTGAACTTTTGCACATTTTGTCATGTTTACAACCCTAAACATTAAGATTTTATTTTGAATTTTTTACTGAAAATTCACACACAAGTAACAGACAACTGTGAAGTGGAAGCAAAATGATACATTATTCTGTTATTTTACAAAAAATAGAAAAGTGAAAAGTGGGGCGTGCACAAGTATTCATACAGCATGACTTAATACTTTGTGGAACCCCCTTTTGCTGCAATAACAGCAGCAAGTCTTCTGGGGTTTGACTCTACAAGGTTTGCACATGTAGAGACTGACATTTGAGCCCATTCCTCTTTACAAAACAACTCAAGCTCTGTCAAATTAGAAGGAGAGCGTTTGTGAACAGCAGTTTTCAGGTCTTTCCACAGATTTTCAATAGGATTTAGGTCAGGACTTTGACTGGGCCATTCTAACACATTCATATGTTTGTTTTTAAACCATTCCATTGTAGATGTTTGTGTTTAGGGTCATTGTCCTGCTGGAAGGTGAAGCTCCGCCCCAGCCTCAATTCTCTTGCTGACTCCAGCAGGTTTTCCTCCAAAATGTCTCTGTATTTGGCTCCATCCATCTTCACAACTATTCTTACAATCTTCCCAGTCCCCGCTGAGGAAAAGCAGCCCCATAGCATGATGCCCCCCCACCATATTTGACACTGGGGATGGTGCACTCAGGACCATGAGCAGTGTTAGGTTTGCTCCATACATAACGTTTTGCATTTGGGCCAAAAAGTTCGATTTACATTATTTTCATGCATACAAATGGTATACAATAAAACATATCTAGGCTACACTGTTGTTTTGATATTTCTTATTGTTATGAATATGAAACTGAAATGTAATGGTTGAGTACTCCAATGCATTCCTTTGATTTTGGGAAAGTAACTGTTGCGGAATACAGTTTCTCAAAATAAGTATTCTACTGTAAATCCATCCCTCCATTTTCTTCCGCTTTATCCAGGGCCGGGTCGCGGAGGCATCAGTCTAAGCAGAGATGCCCAGACTTCCCGATCCACGCACACCTCCAGAACAAGGTCCAGAACAAACTCATGCACGTCTGAATTATAAAACTCTTTCGCCTGTATAAGGGCGTTCTAACGGGTCAATATCGATCAGACTGTGATCAACTTTTTTTTTCTTCTCCAAAACCCCCCCGTTTTTGGAGAAAACGTACCCCCCGCGTACCCCCCCCCGGGGGTACGCGGTACCCCCCGCGTACCCCCGGGGGTACGCGTACCACAGTTTGGGAACCCCTGGGCTAGACTTTAGTGCTCTTTGAGATCAATCAGCGGCACCATCCTTTGAGGGCTATATTTGAAGGCAGTCAAGTATAGCCCTCGAAGTCCCACACTCGTCCCTTTGTTGTGACGATGAGGATCTCTGTACCTTGGTCTTGGACGCCTGAAAGGCCTCTTTTTTGGAGGAGCTGCTGGAACTGGAGCTACGGCCAAAGTAGAAGATGGGGAAGACGAACCCCCCTCTGTCCCCGCTGCCCCATCTGCTGCTCAGTACGGGGGATTGGAAGTCATACGTCGCTTTTTCCAGGGGCTGAGGGTTGGCTGCATAGTCCTCCTCTCTTCCGGCCTAAAAACGCATAACAGACATAAAATAGTGATTAAGTGATTATTAATAGTGATTGTCAATATTTTAATACAAGGAAAAGTTACTGTCAGAATCAGAATCCTGAAAATCTGATCCTTTTTTTTACCGACAATATATCGACCAGGAGAAGAAAACTTTGAGCAAGAATGAAAATGTGCGGATTACAACTAGGGTCTTCCGTTTCCAAGTCGAGCAATTATCTAAGTGAGCTACACCACGAGCCAGTTGTGGGCCGGTCCCAAGCTCCCGGGCTGAAATGAGGTCCCGGCTGGTCTAAAGAGACTAAATGTGAACGCGTAAGAACAGGACTTGCCAGGATTTCAAAGCTCTTGAAGTTGTGGGACATTCGGTGATAAATCAGCGTCTCCGGAGGTCTGCGGATCTCACACTCCGGTCCCATAAAGGTGTTGTCCAAAACGTTCCCACGAGACGTCTCACCCAGCGCGTCCCACCTGGACACAAAACAGGACTGAGCCGAAACTTGACAAGGGCCGAACCAGGACTAAACCTGATCAAAACTGGGATTTATACAAAACTCAGCTAAGCTTAAACTAGGACCAAATCAGGACTAAACCAGAGTGCTATTTATACGTACTGCGAAACTGCCTGAACCTATCCAGGATAAGTTTTTCTAACCTGGATAGACTAACCCAGCCGTGGAAAAGCCACTCTATAAATATGGTTATGGCTGAGCTAGCCCTGGGTTTCTCTGTGGAGCTGAGCGCGCATGTGGAGGAAGGGTTAAGCAGGGGTGGGATAATACAAGTGCGTACTTCTCCCCACTCCCATTTGGACATGGGTTTTCTTTTCATGTCTTTTTGTGCATTGGCATGATGGATGTACAATTATGTTTTCCAAGGTTGTTCAATTCATTTAAGCTGCCAACTAAGGTGACAGACAGTTCACCTGAATTTCAGAATCCATCAGCGAATGCATGATAAACTGTATCCTACAGTGCATGTTTACTTTATTGTCCCCGTAGGGAAATTTGTCCTCTGCATTTGACCCATCCTTCGATGCCGCTGGGGCAACCCGTAAGGAGCAGTAGGCGACGGCAGTGCCGCGCCCCGGGGACCCATCTCCATGATGTGGAGCCAGGCTGATGGTCAGAATCACCCGGCTGGAGGATTCACCTATTATACATGTTTTAAGGTAGGGAAAACCGGAGTACCCGAAGGAAACCTACGCAGACACGGGGAAAACATGCAAACTCCACAGAGAAAGGCCCCGTCCCAGGTGGAAATCGAACCTGGGACCTTCTAGCTGTGAAGCACGAGCGCTAACCGCTGCGCTACCGTGCCGCAACTGTCGCCTAATATTTATCGACCTAAATTAATTTGTTGAACTAGTAATACTAACTGACTAAAACTATCACATATATAAATAAATAAAATGTGACTAATACAAAGAGGGCTGCCAAAAACAACACTGGTTACCATAGAGATCGACTCCAATAACAAGTGACCCACAGAAATGTACCTCGCTAACTCGCTAACCCAGTTTAGTAGTTTACCCCTCTGGAATGAACGAGGACTGAACCAGGACCCTCACCCGTTGGCGATGAGGTCGGCCCCCGGGACCGTCTTTAGGTTCTGGTGGGGGCACACGGAGGTGGTCGATGTGCAGTTTCTTTCATCAGAGTTATCTCCGCAGTCGTCCTGCTGGTTACACCTCAGCGTGGGGGTGATACAGCGACCTGAATGTACGGGGGAAATCAACGAACAGTTCAAACTTGCTCTCCCTCATGGAAAGAAAAAATAAATCATATTAGATAATCCCGCCAACGCACCCAGCACTCGGGACATCTTCAGGATTTGTTTCCATTGGGTGCAGTGAGAAGTGTGAATACTTTACCGTTGTCACACTTGAACTTCTCCCTACAGTTGATTGGTGGCAGTCTGCACTCCTTGGCCGGATGACACGGACGCTCCTCCACCAGCTCCTCGCTGCACGGGGACCCTCCGAACTGGGCTGGGATTTGCACCGAGCGAGTTCGCAGCTGCATGACAAAAACACACCTCAGGTTACTGGAATAATGACTGGAATACAGCAACATAACTGTTTCAGCTGCAAGGACTAAAGCTGGAAAACTATACTGAAAGTGTTTACCTTCTTTTACATGGATTATCTGAAGCGACAAATCACCGCCTTTGCCTTTTCATAATTGACAAAATAATGCCACTCATCAGAAGGAGGCGCTAACGCTCTCAGTACCTGTACCTGACGTACCTGAACAAGACATTTTTGGTTGGTTTTTCTTGGATGATTTGTTTTATTATTTGGTCAATGGCATTTGTGTGTGTGTTGTAATTACTTCGATAACCACTGGATGGCGAGCTGCCCAGTCACCGCTGCGATAGGATTATCAAACCTCTTTTTTTTTTTTACTGTTTAACAAATCACTGGATTATGACAATGAGCTTTGGGGACAAAAGATACTGAACTGAAACATAACAAGGAACTGAACTCTGAACTTGCAGTGAACTATTGCTGTGTTTTTATTGTCTGTTTTGTTACTGGGATGTTATCTTTTTTTGTTTATTAATCATACCTGATTATTTATTAAAAAAAATACAAAGACATAATGTATAATGTCAAACAAAAAATACCCTTATTATTCTATAACTACTTAATATGTAATATTGACATAGATGTTGGCCGGTTGAATTTTGAACACTTGAAACTCAGAGCGCATCTAAAACCCAAACCAACGTTTTTCTGCTGATAAACTGTATATCTGATGAATTTAGAGTATCATCTGCTGCTCCCACTTTTGTTATTTTACTATAAACAACATATTTTGCACTTACTGTATATGGGCAACAATCATCTAAACCGTGTTTCTATTGCTTCCTCATGGCTAAAAAGTTTGGATTTTCTTTTGGTGGAGGTTTCTGTTAAAGGAGGACTCAACGCCGGATCATTCCCCGATGACGCCCAGCAAAGCAGGAAGTGGAGGTTTGGCTCCTTGGCCGGGGCAATGTCTGGTTGCCTAATAGTGCCGTAGCCCTACAGTATTACACATGCAGATTTTTATCAGACGGTTTGCTGCTGATACCTGTTTTTTGGCGCAGGGCGAGCACTCGGACCAGGCCGAATAGTCGGTGAGCTCGCAGTTGATGGGACAGGCCTTCTGGTTACAGGCCCCAGTCTGTGTGAGCTCACACAGCTGCTGACAGCTGTGCGTCCAATAGTAATTGTCCGCCACAATCATTCTGACAGCACACATTAGGGGGGCAAACAGAGAAAATAAAGGTTTATTTCAAATATAGCAAATGTATATATATAAAAAGCCACAAAGGAAATCAGAATTCTGTCACACTAAAACACAATACAACTATTTTAATTGAAACTTGACGGGAAGTTTAATGTCATACTGGAAGGTGCATTATTTACCTTTTTATGCGGAAAAAATAAGTGAATTTTGTCTGTATTTGACCGGTTAGTGACCAGCGACCAGCAGCTGTATGAATGGTCAGCATGACACCTTTACTCTCGATCACGGTGGTCTCTACAACAATCCAGGACAGGAATTGTTTTGTAGATGATGTTCCTTTGCTTAGTGGTGCGTTAAAAGACAAGGTTTATGAGCCCGTTGGGAGGGTCCTCGCAACAGATCCATAACTCGCCTATCCCAATTCTCAATTTATAATTTAGAGCAATAGAATGACAACCGTTCAGAGCAACAATCCACCGTCTTAGTTAATATAATGCAACTGTAATTTGATCCTACTACTCCCCCTTGTGGCAATGCTTCCTGTCACTCAGAGAATAGAATTTAAAACAGCTCTCCATCTCTGACATGTTAGAGCCGTATGAACCATCTCGGGCCCTGAGAACTTCAGGGAGGGGTCTCCTGGTGGTTCCCAGAGTCAATAATAAACACGGTGAGGTTGCGTTTCATTTTTTAATGCCGCTAAAATCTGGAACAGTCTTCATGAGGATGTGAGACAGGCCTCAACTCTGACAATCATGGGCGTCGGACTGGGGGAATAAAGGGTACCGAGTACCCAGGGGCCAGAGGAGGGTAGGGGCCCTCAAAAGTGCTGCAAAAAACGTTCTGTATTGTACTTTCTAAATTTCCTCATAATTGATACTATAAGAATTGAACACAACCGGAGGAAATAAATGTTTGCTGGACAGAATTTTGCACAAACAATAATGATGGATGAATCTCAGGGCCCTGAACACCCCTTTAAAAATGTGCCAAATGGTTCAGCCCACACACCGGTGTTCAGGACCGTGCGCTTCAACTCAGTAACTTTGATGAGGTGGGTTCTGCAATGCAATGACACAAAGTTTAGAGAGAGATATTAGTCTTGCCTCGCTCTTATGTGCTTTTATTTAACACCGGCCTATTCTAGCCTTAGATGCAACTTTCTGTCGTAAATGACAGTTAAACATGAGGTGAGGCGAGTCCCTCTGTCTGTGCTGAGAAGTGGATGGTGCAGAGTTAGAGAAAGAGCCAGAGACGGAGCTCCTTCTTTCCTCGTTTTAACCTCTAAAGTTTCTCTTTCCTTATATCTATTGTAACTGACTGCCACCAGGCCAATAGAGTGACCAAAGCCACAGGTCGCGTATAAATGCTTTGGAGACGAGTCAACGTGGTTCAATTGAAAAGGTGGAGGGCTCATGCCATTTAGCCGATTCCAGCGTAACTTTTTAGAACAAGAATTTACTGACAATACACTTAAAGGTAGACTTCAAATGGTGAGAGACTAAATGAGGCCAGGGAACAGGCCCTTGAGTTTTGTGTTCATGCCTGTGGTCCAAAGAGACAACATGTAGTATAATTATCCATCCATCCATCCATCCATCCATTTTCTTCCGCTTTATCCGGGGCCGGGTCGCGGGGGCAGCAGTCTCAGCAGAGATGCCCAGACTTCCCGATCCACGCACACCTCTCCCAGGTGTTCTGGGGGGACCCCGAGGCGACACCAGGCCAGCACGGAGACATAGTCCCACCAGCGTGTCCTGGGCCTTCCACGAGGCCTCCTCCCAATAGGACATGCCTGGAACACCTCCCGAGGGAGGCGACCAGGAGGCATCCGATACAGATGCCCTAGCCACCTCAGCTGGCTCCTTTCGACGTGGAGGAGTAGCGGCTCGAGTCCGAGCTCCTCCCGGGTAACTGAGCTCCTCACCCGATCTCGGAGGGTGCGCCCAGCCACCCTGCGAAGGAAACTCATTTCGGCCGCTTGTATTCGCGATCTTGTCCTTTCGGTCATTACCCAAATCTCATGACCATAGGTGAGGGTGGGAACGTAGATCGATCGGTAAATCGAGAGTTTTGCCGCTTGGCTCAGCTCCCTCTTCACCACAACGGTCCGATACAGCGACCGCATCACTGCTGACGCCGCACCGATCCGTCTATCGATCTCACGCTCCATCCGTCCCTCACTCGTGAACACGACCCCGAGATACTTGAACTCCTCCACTTGAGGCAAGGACACCCCACCGACCTGAAGCGGGGAAGCCACCTTTTTCCGGTGGAGAACCATGGCCTCAGATTTGGAGGTGCTGATCCTCATCCCGGCCGCTTCACACTCGGCTGCAAACCGCCCCAGTGCGCGCTGGAGGTCCTGATTTGAGGAAGCCAACAGAACAACATCATCTGCAAACAGCAGAGATGAGATTCTGAGGTTCCCAAACCGGACACCCTCCGGCCCCTGGCTGCGCCTAGAAATTCTGTCCATAAAAGTAATGAACAGAACCGGTGACAAAGGGCAGCCCTGGCGGAGCCCAACACGCACCGGGAACAGGTCTGACTTACTGCCGGCAATGCGAACCAAGCTCCTGCTACGGTCATACAGGGAACGGACAGCCCTTAGTAGAGGGCCCCGTACCCCATACTCCCGGAGCACCCCCCACAGGGCACCACGAGGGACACGGTCGAACGCTTTCTCCAGGTCCACAAAGCACATGTGGACTGGTTGGGTGAACTCCCACAAACCCTCGAGCACCCGATGAAGGGTATCAAGCTGGTCCAGTGTTCCACGACCAGGACGAAAACCGCATTGTTCCTCCTGAATCCGAGGTTCGACTATTGGCCGGATCCTCCTCTCCAGCACCCTGGAATAGACCTTACCAGGGAGGCTGAGAAGTGTGATCCCTCTGTAATTGGAGCACACTCTCCGATCCCCCTTCTTGAAGAGGGGGACCACCACCCCGGTCTGCCAATCCAGAGGCACTGTCCCCAACCGCCACGCGATGTTGCAGAGACGTGTCAGCCAAGACAGCCCTACAACATCCAGAGACTTAAGGTACCCGGGACGAATCTCGTCCACCCCCGGGGCCTTGCCACCGAGGAGCTTTCTAACCACCTCGGTGACTTCAGCCTGGGTGATGGACGAGCCCCCCTCCGGGTCCCCAGCCTCTGCCTCCTCATCGGGAGACGTGACGGTGGGATTGAGGAGATCCTCGAAGTATTCCTTCCACCGCCCGACCACCTCCCCAGTCGAGGTCAGCAGCCCCCCACCCGCACTGTAAACAGTGTTGGTGAAGCACTGCTTCCCCCTCCTGAGGCGCCGGATGGTTTGCCAGAATCTCTTCGAGGCCGACCGATAGTCCTCCTCCATGGCTTCTCCAAACTCCTCCCAGACCCGAGTTTTTGCCTCTGCGACTGCACGAGCTGCAGCACGCTTGGCCTGCCGGTACCTCTCAGCTGCCTCCGGAGTCCCACAAGCCAACAAGGCCAGATAGGACTCCTTCTTCAGCTTGACGGCATCCCTTACTTCCGGGCGCCACCACCGGGTTCGGGGGTTGCCGCCGCGACAGGCACCAGAGACCTTACGGCCACAACTACGAGCAGCCGCATCGACAATGGAGGAGGAGAACATGGTCCACTCGGACTCCATGTCCCCTACCTCCCTCGGAATCTGGGTGAAGCTCTTCCGGAGGTGGGAGTTAAAGACCCTACTGACAGAGGGATCCACCAGACGTTCCCAACAGACCCTCACAACACGTTTGGGCCTGCCAGGTCTGACCGGCTTCTTCCCCTGCCAGCGGATCCAACTCACCACCAGGTGGTGATCGGTTGACAGCTCAGCCCCTCTCTTCACCCGAGTGTCCGAGACACGCGGCCGGAGATCAGATGACACAACTACAAAGTCGATCATCGACCTCCTGCCTAGGGTGTCCTGGTGCCACGTGCACTTATGGACATCCTTGTGCTCGAACATGGTGTTCGTTATGGACAAACCGTAACTAGCACAGAAGTCCAATAACAGAACACCACTCGGGTTCCGATCGGGGAGGCCGTTCTTCCCCATCACCCCCACCCAGGTCTCACTGTCGTTACCCACGTGGGCGTTGAAGTCCCCCAGTAGAACAATGGAGTCCCCAGCCGGAGCACTATCTAGTACCCCCCCCAGGGACTCCAAGAAGGCCGGGTACTCTGCACCGATGTTGGGCCCGTAGGCCGAGACAACGGTGAGAGACCTGTCCCCGACCCGAAGGCGTAGGGACGCGACCCTCTCGTTCACCGGGGTGAACTCCAACACGTGACGGCTGAGCTGGGGGGCTATGAGCAAACCCACCCCAGCCCGCCGCCTCTCCCCGCGGGCAACTCCAGAAAAATGGAGCGTCCAGCCCCTCTCCAGGAGTTGGGATCCGGAACCCAGGCTGTGCGTGGAGGTGAGCCCGACTATATCTAGCCGGTATCTCTCTACCTCCCGCACAAGCTCAGGCTCCTTCCCCCCCAGCGAAGTGACGTTCCATGTCCCGAACGCCAGAAGCTGCGCACGCGGACCAGGTCGTCGAGGCACCTGCCTTCGACTGCCACCCAGTCCTCTCTGCACCCGACCCCTACGGATCCCTCTGCGGGTGGTGGGTCCACAGGAAGGCGGGCCCACGTCGTCCGTTCGGGCTGTGCCCGGCCGAGCCCCGTGGGCAGAGGCCCGACCACCAGACGCTCGCATTCGAGCCCCAACCCCAGGCCTGGCTCCAGGGTGGGGCCCCGGCTGCGCCATACCGGGCGACGTCACGGTCCTTGTTATTGTACTGTCCATAGGAGTCTTCGAACTGCTCTTTGTCTGACCCGTCACCTAAGACCTGTTTGCCATGGGAGACCCTACCAGGGGCATAAAGCCCCAGACAACATAGCTCCTCGGATCATTCGGGCACTCAAACAACCCCACCACGTTAAGGTAGCAGTTCACGGGGTTGTAGTATAATTATTTTTTGTAAAATAGCATTTAAGAGTCACAAATGTGTTATTCCCAGCACAAATATCCTATGTCCCTGGTGCAGCCCTCCTGTTTAATGTGGTATGCTAATTATCATTAAGTTCTATCTAAAATGAGCAATTTCAATTGGCCCAATGAAAGTAGAATATTCCACGATCAATTTAAATATCTATATCATCATCGGGATTAAAGGTTATTCAATTTGTGTAACTGAAGCCAAATCAGATAAAATTTCAAGTCAAACTGCTGACAATGTCCAAATCCAGGCTGAAAACAGCTCTTTTTACCCGTGCATATGACAACTGAAAGACAATTTTATCTGCACTCCTGCCTTTTACTGTAATTGATACATTTTTATGTGGATGTTTTACTGATTGATTTTATCTGTTTACCTTGTAACTTTATGCAACTGTGAAGCACTTTAAATTGCCTTGTGTATGAATTGTGCTCCACAAATAAACTTGCCTTGTGTCGTCAGCATAGGAGTGAAAATTAAGTCCATATTTCCTTATGACCTGTCCTAGCGGAAGCACGTCAATGGTGAATAAAAGTGGTCTGAGAACTGATCCTTGCGGTACACTTGATGAACCGAGGATGATGGAGAGCGGAATCCAATGATTGAAATGAACTGTTGTCTGTTGGTGAGATATGACTTAAATCAGGAGAGAGCAGTACCAGAGAGACCAGTGTATTTGGAGAGGCGGTCAAGGAGGATGGAGTGGGACCATGACGTTTAACAGCAGTTTTAGAAGTTTATCTGCTGCTCAATGCTTAATTGCACGAAACACATATACATACATATCTATATACATACATATATATAATATACATACAATTTTAAAATCGCAAAATTTGTCAGAAAAATCACAATTAGTTTATTGTCAAAATCGTGCAGCCCTAGTCTCTCTCGCAGCGTGCCATCTCTGCTGAGGTGGGATGCAGTAACACAGTCATTTAGAATTTCTCAGAAAATCCTGAGGGTTATGGAACAAAAAGGTCAAGTGGAAGACCCAAAATAATGTCACCAGCACTGGGCCAGAGGATCTGATTGGCTGTCCGTCCTGACACTGGATTATCCTCAACCCAAATGAAGCCGTTACTGGAGCCGACAGCAGCCCAATAACCATCAGAGGCATCTGCGACTGAAGAGCTTTAAAAACAAACGTCTCCGAACGCCTCGTCCCCTTGAGCCACAGAACTGACGATTTGGACTTTGGAGAGAGACCAAACATGGACATTGAAAAGTGGAGGAAAGTTTTAATCTCTGATGAGAAAAAATTTGACCTTGATGGCCCTGATGGTTTCCAACGCTACTGGCATAACAAGCAGATCCACCTGAGATGTTTTCTATGCGCCACAGGGAGGGGGCGCCATACTAATCTGGGCTGCTTTTTCCTTGAGTGGAACAAAGGAGCTTCAGCTGGTGCAGGGACATCAAACGGCCGCTGGCTCTTTGCAGATGTTACAGAGAGCTTCCACTTGACTTTTTTGTTGCATAACCCTCAGGATCTTTTAAGACATTCTAAATGACTGTTTTACTGCGTCCCACCTCAGCAGCTCAACAACCCAAACACGGTCTAAATGCGTTTTATTTATTTATTTTTTGGCCTCTGCCATTAGGACGTCATGACAGTGTGAATACCTGACAGAAAATGACACTGAATCCACATTGTTGTGCAGATTGGGCCATTTAAAGGCATGTGGTCTTAAACTTTTGATCAGGTCTCAAAACCAGCCTATTTCAGCTTATTTGATTATTTCAATAAAACACTTACTCCAAGGTTCAGAAGCCCCTTATGAGAGACCAACAGGCCCGGTTAGAACCATGAGGCCGTCCTTCTGTGGACCCACCACCTGCAGGAGGAGCCATAGGGCAGAGATGGGGACTCGCGAGTCGGACTCGGACTCGAGTCGGACTTAAGTCGCTATTTTTAGAGACTTGCGACTCGACTCGGACTCGTCCCCTAAAGACTCGAGACTTGACTCGGACTCGTGGTCTGAGACTCGTGAACATTACGAGTCCCTCGCGCACTTATTACACACGCTGTTTGGACGCTTGATTCTGGCTTTTTTTCTCGGCCGCTCCCTTGTCTCTGTCTCCCCTGTGTGCTCTCTCTCTCTCTCTCTCTCTCTCTCTCTCACCGCGCTCCTCATCGGCTCTTCTGCCGTATGCCCCCCCTCCCTCCCAAAGAAACCATGGGACTTGGACTTGACTTGGACTTGCAGGGTCAGAGACTTGGACCTAGACTGGGACTTGCGGTCAGAGACTTGGACTTGACTTGGACTTGTGGGGTCACAGACTCGGACTTGACTTGGACTTGTGGGTCAGGGACTTGGACTTGACTTGGACTTGCAGGTGAGGGACTTATGTGCATCTCTGCCATAGGGCATGCAATGTGACGACCCGGCAACGGACAAGTGGAAGAAAATGGATGGATGGACTTACTCCAATGTTTTTTTTTATCTCACTCTCATTTCTTCTTGTTGCATGTTGAAGTTCTGTTTGGAACCTTGTACAGATCCAACCATGCAAAACAATTTTTCAAATGGTCTTAAACTTTTGATTAGGACTGTGAGGTCCATAAATATTGGGACAACGACTCAATGTGTATGTTTTTGGCTCTATAAAGCACCACAATGGATTTAAAATGAAGCAGACTTTCAGCTTTAATTTTTGGCTTATTTGCATCCAAATCGGATGAAGGGTGTAGGAATTACAACTGTTTGTATGTGAGCCTCCCACTTTTGGTTCCTTAGACCATAAGAAATGGGACAAAGTAACAATTCTAAAATCAATCACCTTTTTAATATTTGGTAAGTAATCCTTTGCAGTCAATTACAGCCTGAAGTCTAGAAGGCATAGACGTCACCAGATGCTGGGTTTCATCCCTGGTGATCCCCCCCTCTACTGTTTTTATCAACAGTCACATCATCAATAAATACAAGGGAACAAGTTGCATTGGCCCATGCAAGCCCATGCCATGATGCTGCGCCACCATGTTTCACTGATGAGGTGGGATGTTTTGAATCATGTATCCTCTCTGGTTAAGTCTTCTGTTGGTTGTTGACTTTGACACACATACACCCACCTCCTGGAGAGTGTTTTTGATCCGACCTATTGTTGTGAAGGCTTTTTTCTTCACCAGGGAAAGAATTCTTCGGTCATCCACCACATTTGTCATCCGTGGTCTTCCAGGTCTTTTGGTGTGTTCTTTCTTTTTTTTTAAAGGTTCCTAATATGTTTGCTATCTCTCTGATGAGTTCGTTTTGATTCTTCAGCCTAATAATGGCTTACTTCATTGATGGTGATAGCTCTTCCATTCATCCATCCATCCATTTTCTTCCACTTGTCCGTTGCCGGGTCGTGGGGGCAGCTGTTGGAGCTGCCCAAGTCACATAGCACCTGTCCCCTATGGCTCCTCCAGCAGGTGGTGGGTCCACGGGAGGACAGCCTCATGGTTCCAAACGGTTCCAAACAGGCCTGTTGGTCTCTCATATGGGGCCCATTCACTCTCTCATTCATACACCAGTGTACGCAGACACTGGAGGCAAGGAGGGTGAAGTGTCTTGCCCAAGGACACAACGACAATGTGCACCTTCAGGAGGCGGGATTCAAACCCCCGACCTTCCGATCATGAGACGACCCGCTCTACCATCTGCGCCACCGTCGCCCCTTCCATTCATATTAATAATAATAAAAGCAACAGTATCCAAAATACAAATATCACACTTGAAATTAATTCTGGACGTCTTATCTGTTCCTTATAAATGGGATAATGAGGGAAGAGCAGACACCTGACCATGGAATCGCTGAGCAGCCACTTGTCCCATAACTTTTTGCCCCTTAAAAGGTGGGAGACACGCATACATCTTTTGAAATCGACTGTGGTGGTTTACAGACCTGACTGTAGATGGTCAGGCTCTAGCTCAGTATAAGTGTGCAGGGCAAACTCCAGGACGCAGAAACTTGATTCAAACACCAGCATGTTCCCCCCAAACGGTACGGTCTGTAGGCGGTAAAGCTCGGGGAGGGACCACTGCTGTGCATTACTTCACTACGGGAGGCTGACCTTGGGATCACGCTTTGATCCCAAGGTTAGCAAATGTGTCATCCCTTCAGGAAAATGGATGACTTTATTTTCTGTTCGAACATCTAATGACTGGAATCTGATACCCACCATCATCAGAAATATGAACACATACCACACATTTAAAATACATTTGAAACAATGGCTTATTAACGATGAGATATGTGAACACTGAGCACACAGACTGCTCCCTGCTGGCCTCTTGCCCTGTGTGTGTATCTGAGTGAGGATCTGACTGAGGTTGAATATTACTGTGGGTCTGCTGGTTGACCGTCTTGTTGTACATAGTGATCTGTTTTTTACTATTGTATACTCATGTAAATGATGGTGTTGTAATGCTTAATTTTAGGATTTTAGACATGTAACACCTGTCCTGGGACTGCAGTTGAAAAATAGTGGCCACGTCTGGCATATTTACAGAAATGTTCATTAATATGCACATTCCCTGAAATAAATAAATATGCAAGTAAATAAAATAAGAAGTCCTGTCCTAAACAGGAAGTGTGAAGTGGCTGACCTCTGGCGAGTGTGTGTGCCATAGTTGCAGGTCCTGGAGCAGGCGGACCACTGGCCCCAGGGGTACTTCTCACAGAAACAAGCCTCAGACCGAGAGAGGCAGATGCTCAGAGCCAGCAGGAGCAGCCAGCAGGAGGTCATCCTCGGGTCAGGGTTACTACGGCGATGGGCAAAGGTCAGCACAATCCTGGAGAACACAATCAGGTAAAGCCTTTAACTGAGCACAATAAATGAAAATTGTGCTTTTTAACCGTCTCTCTTTGTGAATTAATAGTTCTAATTGCGTAGTCTGGTATTTCCAATACTCGTTGCTTATGCAAAATAAAAAATGCTAATAAAATAAAAAATCAGGTGATATAAACACAGCTACTCATCCACCCAGGGCTGGACTGGCCATCTGGTGTAGCGGGCATTTCCCGATGGGCCGATGCCCATATTTGGGCCGAACGCCGGCCTGGGTCTGACTGTCATACAAAAAAAATATGTATATGTATGTATGTATATATACACACACATGTAGTTTTTACTCCATTTTCTGTGAAAACACGTGCGCGGGGCGGTTCACATTAATCTATGTGCGGTGGCAGAGCAATGCTCCGTTCGTTTAGCTCCATTGGTAGAGCACGGGGCTCATACACACGAGTTAGTGAGATCAATCCTGACCCCTACCCACTGGGAAGAACATAAATCACTGTCTATGGTATGACTGATTTTATAGGACCCGAAAGTCCTGGGCCAATGTTTGCTGCCAGTCCAGCCCTGCTTCCACCTGTTTCATAAGCTTCTGCTCTCAGTCCAATAATAACCTTAAACTTAAGTTGTGCCTCTGCCTCTGTTTTGACCGCACAACAACCCACACTTACCCGTGTTCTTTGTATTTGTAACGGAAGTTAAGGTAAAAATTAACTATCTAATCACTATCTAGGGGACCCCTGGCCTCACCCGGTTACAGATGTCTGCACCGGGTTTCATACGGGGGCGGTCTCTCTGTCGCCGTGGGACTCGACCAATCGATTCAGTCTAACTCGACATGATCAGAGAGACACGAGTCACAGTGGGAGGAGGAAGTCTCTGGGTGCTCCCTGTGATTGGTCTTTAATGCAGTACAATTTAAGTTACACAGTAACATCATCAGAAGATTATTACAAGTGCATTATCAACATTTTTACATTATCATTGCATTTCTGTTGACCTTGGGAAATAAATGTCATTAGCGCAGATCACATTTGTGGAGTTCATTCCCATTGTCCGTGAATGAAGGAACTGGCTTCAGCGCTCAGATTGGATGTTTGAGATTCAGTCTTTATTCCAATTTGAAGGTCAAAAAAGATGGTTGTGGCTCTGACCAGCTAGAGTCCTCCTCTTTGGTGGTGAGATATAAAAGATAGGTTCTTTACGGTCTTCATTGTCCTCAACTGTGTTACCTTACTTTCAACAGTCACTGTGTCCTTACAGAATAGTAGCACAGAAAGAAAAAATGTATGACCCCTCTTTGAGTGGGGTTTCTTATCTCTTGGCATGCGGTAACCACCGCAATGAGGCAGCATTGGCCAAAACATCACATGCTACAAAACTAACGTATCCAATTACAATATTCAAACCAGTGGGCCAGTAGAAAGGACTTTCTGCCAGAAAAATACTATGGCAGGTGTGTCCAATCACAACCAAATACTCGAGGTACAACGTTTATCAATTTTCTGGTTGTACAAAAACAGTATTTCATAGAGTTGTATTGCCCCTGCCTTGCACCTGACATTATGACATCATCACATTCTATAGGTTGTAATGTGAAGATGTCATAATGCCAGATGGAGGGCATGGGCCAATACAAGTCTATGGGAGAAATACAGTTTTTGGAAGAAATCTCAAACAAAAATTGTCAAATGTTTTTCCTCATCAGTATTTGACAGTGATTGGATTCACAAACCTGCCACATTATTTTTCATGTCTGAAAGTCCTTTCTACCAGCTCCAGTGCCAGTTTGTACAATATACATTAGCCTCAGAAAGTAGAGATGCATTGTACCAGGTTATAGCACTTGTGCTAATTTCCACCTGCAGTCCCTGGGCCTATTGTACATGTTTTTTAGTGGTAGGGGAAACCGGAGTACCCGGAGGAAACCTACAGACACGGGGAGAACATGCAAACTCCACACAGAAAAGCCGTCCAGGTGGGAATCGAACCCGGGACCTTCTAGCTGTGAAGCACGAGCGCTAACCGCTGTGCTACCGTGCCGCCCATTGTCTTCATTCCCCTGTTATTCGGATAGCACCGTCACTCCTATGGCAGCCCCACGGCTTGGGGCCTGCAAACGTCAACACTGACACTCATTTGGCTTCTGTCGCTATGCTGTTGCCATGCTGTGACATCACCACACGCTGTACTGCCCATTGTCGTCGGCTGTGGCGAAAAGTGCGGTGTTAAAGTGCAGGGACTCACCTCTGTGCCGCTCAGCAGGTTCTTCTGTGTGCAAACCTCGGCTCTCCCTCCTCTTCTCCTCTCATACTTTCTCTCTATCGCTGCGTGATCTTGCATAATAATCTCCAGTGGATGTGCCTTACGGGAAAGGTTCGCCTCGTTTCTCCCAAAAAGCCGACGTAAACCAGATGTTGGGCTGCGGGGGTGTGTTGGCTCGAGAATTCCCCTCCTGGTCCAAGTCAGTGCTGTAAATGATGCACTCTTAACTCATAACAAGCCAATGATCATTATGGCCCAATCACTGTTTATCATTGCACACAGAGGTGTCAGTGCACTACACCCGGTTGGAAAGATATGGTAAAAATGAGGAAAAAAGACTCAGCCAGCTGCTGTGTGGGGAAAAGACTTGCCATTATGCAGAACGCCGGCAGAGGACACGCTTTTCCCTCTTTATGCTGCGGTGACCAGAGCTGAATACCGTTGTGTTTACTTAAATCATTTAGTCTGTGGCGGCTGCTGATGTAAACTCTACGCCCTGTTCATGTTTTACTATCAGATCTACTTAAGCACCAAAGTCCATCTCTGACATGTTAGAGCCGTATGAACCATCTCGGGCCCTGAGAACTTCAGGGAGGGGTCTCCTGGTGGTTCCCAGAGTCAGGAATAAACACGGTGAGGCTGCGTTTCAGTTTCATGCAGCTAAAATCTGGAACAGTCTTCATGAGGATGTGAGACAGGCCTCAACTCTGACAATGTTCAAATCCAGGCTGAAAACAGCTCTTTTTACCCGAGCAGATGAAAACTGAAAGTATTTTATCTGCACTCTTGCCTTTTACTGTAATTGATTAACTTTATGTTGATGTTTTAATGATTGATTTGATCTGTTTTTTTTTGTAACTTTATGCAACTGTGAAGCACTTTGAATTGCCTTGTGTATGAATTGTGCTCTACAAATAAACTTGCCTTGCCTTTATATCACCAAACGTTCACGAGAACCACCTTTTCAAGCTACATTTCAACTGCGAACAGAGTTTAGCGGCACTTACTGAGTTTGGAGACGGACTGTTCAGCTTCACCTCGCCTCTAGCGGCTCGCCTCCCTCTGCTTTCTCCGCTGTCTCCTCCGCCTCCTCCATCTTGGAGCGGAGGCCCGTCTCCTTTTCTTATTAAACCCACTGAAATACGTCCCGCTTCTTCGTGTCTCCGACTTTTATCTCCATTTGACAGAACTAAAGCCAAGTTTTTCGGCTTCGTAGCAGTAGGAGCCTTGCACTGCGGTGTTGTGACACTGTTGACACCGCTGACCAAACTGGGACACGCACAAGTTTTCGCACGCTCACAAACACGGTGTTCGTGTGTTCGCGGGACTAATCAGAACAAACTCTTTTTAGTTCTTTGTGGTAAGAATGATTAGCAATTACATAAAAGTACCATGATGATCCACAGTGATGACAGTAGGTAACGAGTTAAAAACAATGGGTGAGGAACGCGCTTCTCTCTGGTCCTCATGCCGGGCAGCTGACATTGTTGTAATACCACCCCCTTGTGGCCAGGGGGTGGATGTATTTTTTGCCATCCCAATAACTGATTTATTGTCAATATCAAATAACTTTTCTCTGGTTCTCAGGAGGCGACTGGACCAATGAACTGTTCCGTGTTTTGCTCTTCCTTCTCTCGCCTGTTATAAGAATCCTCAAATCAGTCTGATAGAATTTATCATGAGCCTGAGACAAATGTCTGTTGATTACCTGATGAATGTAAATGACCTCTCCATCTTCTTTCTCTCTCGCGCTCTCTCCTCCTCTTGCTTTTTCTCTCTCGCTCTCTCTCCTCCTCTTACTTTCTCCCTCGCTCTCTCTCTCCTCCTCTTACTTTTCTCCCCCACTCTCTCTCTCCCTCTTACTTTTATCCCTCTCTCTCTCTCTTCTCCTCTTTCCATTTCTCCCTCGCTCTCTCTTCTCCTCTTGCTTTTTCTCCCTCATTCTCTCTCTCCCTCTTACTTTTATCCCTCGCTCTCTCTTCTCCTCTTGCTTTTCTCCCTCATTCTCTCTCTCCCTCATGCTTTTCTCCCTCGCTCTCTCTCCTCCTCTTGCCTTTCTCCCTCACTCTCTCTCCTCCTCTTACTTTTATCCCTCGCTCTCTCTCCTCCTCTTACTTTTCTCCCTCACTCTCTCTCCTCCTCTTACTTTTCTCCCTCACTCTCTCTCCTCCTCTTGGTTTTCTCCCTCATTCTCTCTCTCCCTCTTACTTTTCTCCCTCACTCTCTCCCTCCTCTTGCTTTTTCTCCCTCGCTCTCTCCCTCCTCTTGCTTTTCTCCCTCTCTCTCTCTCTCTTCTCCTCTTGCTTTTCTCCCTCACTCTCTCTCCTCCTCTTACTTTCTCCCTCACTCTCTCCCTCCTCTTGCTTTTCTCCCTCGCTCTCTCTCCTCCTCTTACTTTTATCCCTCGCTCGCTCTCCTCCTCTTGCTTTCTCCCTCACTCTCCTCTCATGTTTGAGGACAGTGCTGATGTCATGTGGGATGGACTCTTGGATGTTTATAAAGCAGCCCGGTGCTCCTCTGTCCCACTCTGCCAGTGCTCCTGCACACAGTATGGTGCCTAACGCCACCTGGTGGCCAGAGCCCGACGGGGGAGACCTGGGGCATCAGTTGGTGCTGTCTGTGCTGCTGGGAGCCCTGATTCTCTGTGCGCTCATAGGAAACGCCTGTGTGGTGGCTGCGATTGTGCTGGAGCGCTCTCTACAGACAGTTTCTAACTTCCTGGTGGGCTCTCTGGCGGTCACTGACTTCATGGTGTCAGTTTTGGTGCTGCCCATGGCGGCTCTGTACCAGGTGTTGGACCGCTGGACTCTAGGGGCCATTGCCTGTCATGTGTTCGTGTCTCTGGACGTGCTGTGCTGCACCTCCTCCATCCTACACTTAAGTGCCATCGCTCTGGACCGCTACTGGGCCATAGTCACGCCCCTGCACCCCCTCCGTCGGACCCCGCGGCGCACAGTCGCTCTCATCACCGCCACCTGGCTGGTGAGCTTCCTTGTCTCGGTTCCTCCCATGTTGGTCATGCGCAGTCAGCCGCGGAGCTTAGCCCATGACCGTGCGAACCCGCGCCAGTGCCGCATCTGGCAGGAACCCTGGTACACAGTGTACTCCACCTTCGGGGCGTTCTACATCCCCCTGGCCCTCATGCTGGGGCTGTACGGACGCATATTCAAGGCCGCCCGCTTCCGCATCCGCCGAAGCGGCCACAAAAGAGAGAGGGCGGCTCCCGGCCTGCTCTCGCACTGCTGCAACCGCGTGGAGCCTCTCGACAGTGAAGCGCCCCCTGCTGACGAGGAGCGTCTGGATATCGTGGATGTGGCGGGATCCAGACATCACCCCCTGCCCTGCCCCAGCCCGCTGTTCCAGCCTCGCAGCCACAGCAGTGATGCCAAGAGAAAGCTGGCCCTGGCCCGAGAGAGGAAGGCAGTGAAGACCCTGGGCATCATCATCGGGTCCTTCATCCTCTGCTGGCTGCCCTTCTTCATCGTGGCCCTGGTCATGCCCTTCTGCCTGCACTGCTCCATGCCCCGCGGGCTCCAGGACGTCATCAACTGGCTGGGCTACTCCAACTCCGTGCTCAACCCACTCATCTACGCCTTCTGCAACAAGGACTTCCGACGCGCCTTCAGCAAGATCCTGCACTGCCGCTACTGCACGCCCTGAGACTTCCCACATGCACCAAGGACTTTCAAAGATGTCCAAATAAAGCAATTGCTCAGACAGTCGAGCAGGAACAACTTTCCATTTCATACCAGTGGGAATGGCCACATTTATAGAGCGCCTTTATACCTGCTTTAGGCACTCAAAGCACTTTACATCAAGGACCCAGTCACACGCTTCAGCCACAGGACCTCAAACACACTCACTCCGCACCGTCTCTGTGTTCTGTGACATGGTTTTAATTTGTTCCGACAAAGTGGTTGTAAATACTTTTTTGTTGTTGTTGTCTTGAAATAAATGTGTGAGCAAACTTGCATGCTGTCTGATTCCTTTAAGGGAAAAGCACAGACTCTTTGGACCTGGGTCTAATGAAACACGGGAGTGCACATAACATGCACTGTCAGTGATTTCCATTCCTGGGGTCATGATCCAGCGGTGTAGTCCTCATTTTTCCAGAGGGTGTAACCTGTGATTTGTTTGGGGGGGGGGGGGGGGGGGGGGGGGGATTAATATTAAATACATGATAATTAACCTGCATGCGCTATAATATGATAATGACAGCTGCTTGGAGTGGGGCATAATGTTTTACCAATTTAATAGATGTGTATATACTTGAGCACCTGGGTCTGAGATTGGCAGAAGCAAGTAATATTAAATACTAATATCATTCTAAAGTCTCTCCCTTTGCTGATATCAGACACTATAGCGGAGTCCCCTGACCTGAACCGGCCTTTCAGGTCCAATCAGGAGAAAAGGGCTTACTTTTGAAGTTTGTTTTTGCTCTCCTCCTTTTGCAAACTAGGAGTAACGTTGTGGTCCAATCCAGAGGGGAGGAACTTTAAAGGAACAGGCCACCGTTTTTTCCAGACTGAGATCAAGTTCTTACCTGAGCTTGGACGGGTCGATGCGTACCTGTCTGGTCTTTGTGCGCGCCCTCAGTCACGCAATACGACCAAAGGTGTTGTTAGCATTTGGCCTCTCCCAGCTTACATAGCTCCAAACGGGGGTGAAGTTGGAAGCGACCACGCTCTTCCACGGGCACAAAGACCAGACAGGTGCGCATCAACTCGTCTAAGCTCAGGTAAGAACATATCTCAGTATCGAAAAACTGTGGCCAATTCCTTTAATGTTTACTTTCAAAATTCCCTCTCTCCTCACTTTGCAGACTATCACTTTAATAAATGGTCTCAACTTATATAGCACTTGTCTTCCTTCATGAGGCACTCAAAGCGCTTTACAGCAAGGATCCACTCACCCAGTCATACACCAGTGTATGCAGACACTGGAGGCAAGGAGGGTGAAGTGTCTTGCCCAAGAACACAATGTGCACCTTCAGGAGGCGGGATTCCAACCTCTGACCTTCCGATCATGAGACAACCCGCTCTACCATCTGCGCCACCGTCGCCTCTAATATATATATAATATACAGTAATTAATTCTATTTTTATGTAATGGACCGGTTTTCTTTCGGGGGTGCAGTCTCTTAATTACTGGTACAGGGGACAATAAAGTAAACAAACAAACAGCTCTCAGATTCAGTCCATCAAATCGAATCGGCTCAAATCAAACTTCATTTATTAAGCTCTTTTCATACAACATGTAACACAAAGTGCTTTACAGTGCTTACAAATAATTTAACACCCACCTCCCCCCGCCCCACCCCCACACACAGACACAGACACACATATACGGACAGCCAAGCAGTTAAAATAAAAGTCTTAATAAAAATGGACAATAAAAATAAAACATACAGATGGACGGAAAGAGGAAACACCATCCAAAGAGCCGTCTGCACCGGGAGCAGCCCATCGGCCACAGCCACCCAGCACTCCCGGGCAGAGGGCTCCCTCAGAGGAACCACTGGGAGAACATAAAACATAAAAGATTAAAAGCAATGATACAAAAGAAATATGAGAGACCAACAGGCCCGTTTGGAACCGTTTGGAACCATGAGGCCGTCCTCCCGTGGACCCACCACCTGCAGGAGGAGCCATGGGGGACAGGTGCTATGTGACTTGGGCAGCTCCAACAGCTGCCCCCACGACCCGGCAACGGACAAGTGGGAGAAAATGGATGGATGGATGGATGGACAAAAGAAATAAAAACAGGTAAAACTAAGCTAAAATGTGAAACAGCACAAGATAAAAAAGAGTGGGTCTTGAGTCTTAAAAACATGAACGTTCTCTGCGGTCCTGAGCTCCTCCGGCGGGTCGTTCCAGAAGCGAGGGCCATAATCCATTGGCCTGGTGTCCTCAGGAGACATGGAGATGTACAACTGTGTATCGTCAGCGTAACTATGAAAGTTGACTCCATGTCTCCTGATGACATCACCAAGAGGGAGCATATACAGGGTAAAAAGCACTGGGCCTAAAATTGAACCCTGGGGCACACCACATGTAATGTTATGGACTCTAGAGGAACCTCCATGAACCTTCAGTGTTGAAAGAAACTTAAAAAATGTAACTGAGTTACACTACTTTGAGTTACTTTTTGCAAAATATAAACTGAAAATAATAATAATGCCACAGAGCAAAAGTGCTTATCCCCAATTCTCTAGTGTTTTGTTTTGGCAACTGCAGATCAGTGTCCAACTTGTTTATATTGGGGGGGGGGGGGGGGTTCGACATCTCAGTACAAACCATTTAAATGCACTTGTAACTCCAGTTACTTAATAACTAATATATTACTGTATATAACTTTAGTTTAAGTAATTTGTTATATTCCTGGGTTACTGAAAAAAGTGATATATTTCTGTAACGTTTTGTAATACATTACCACCAACACTGGTTAGCGCTGGCAACATGGTAAAAAGCTCAAAGGTTAGTTTAACACTAGGTCCATCACAGTGTGACGAGTTGTTGGGCAGAGATGGGAAACTGCGAAGAAAAAGCTGTAGTTTCTCGCTTGATGTTATCCCCACAGCATGACCGGCCGACAAGTGGCATCAGAGGTGGTTTCCATGGACACCAAAGGCTGCGGTATCCAATGATCAAAGCTCCGCCCGATGAGAGCGGCCCCAACAATGGACCCTGTTTATCTCACCTGTACACGTAACCAGGGCTACAGGCGATGTAACATACACATATCTATTTTTTTTTTTTTTATCCAATTTATTAAATATTTATACAGAATAGTAACACTCGCTCGAGGCCTCATTTACTAAGCCGGGTGCTAAATTGCGAGTAGTACTAAAACTGAGCACGTGCTATTATTAATGCCGCAAATGTGATATGAAAAAGAGTTTACTGCGCGAGCACAGGCTAATCTGTTACTGCTCTTATTCCTGACAGAGCGCCTTTCATTTCATAAGTGATGGATAAATTACAAATGTCCACAATAAGTAACAATTACTTATACCTAATAATATTAAATGGAAAGAAATATGACTTTAATTAGAAAATAAAGAATCATTATTATGTTTTTTCTAATACATAATTTTTCTATTAATGATTTATTAGAATCCTTATTAGAAATGATTCTAATAAGGATTCTATTAGAATAATGGGCGGCACGGTAGCACAGCGGTTAGCATAGCGGTTAGCGGTTAGCGCTCGTGCTTCACAGCTAGAAGGTCCCGGGTTCGATTCCCACCTGGACGGGGCCTTTCTGTGTGGAGTTTGCATGTTCTCCCCGTGTCTGCGTATAGGTTTCCTCCGGGTACTCCGGTTTCCCCTACCACTAAAAACATGTACAATAGGCCCAGGGACTGCAGGTGGAAATTAGCACAAGTGCTATAACCTGGTACAATGCATCTCTCCTTTCTGAGGCTAATGTAGATTGTACACTGTCCCTGTTCAAATAAAATAAATGAATAATAGAATCATTACTGCTAACAAAAGTTTAATAAACAAAGAGAAAACCAGTAAGAAACTAGAAATAAATATCAAAATGTCAATAAATATAAATAAATGAGCCAGATACAAACATTTGAAAATGTTTTGAACACCACGTGCAAAAGTTTATAGACGAGCCACCTGCTCCTCCTATTAAAGGAGAAAGGAAACCGCTGTTTTGTGGGCAGAGCAAAATCCCACAGATGTGACGCACCGTGTGGTGAGAAACAGCAACGTTCACACAAACAAACCTGAGAGTTAGCGCTCACGTCATGAAGGAATAAAAGCCGTTCAGAGTTCATTAGCTATCCATCATTTCTGAAAGAAAGTCATTACAAACGTGTGCATTACTGACATTGCTGATCCAGCACATAAAAATGACCCCGACATCCTGGGGGTCATTTCAGTTTTACCGACGTCCTCAGGTAATGTCAATATACACTTTGATGATTTGGACCCGGCTGTATCAGGGGCAGGCACAACCCAAAAGCATCCATCCATCCATCCATTTTCTTCCGCTTTATCCGGGGCCGGGTCGCGGGGGCAGCAGTCTCAGCAGAGATGCCCAGACTTCCCGATCCACGCACACCTCCTCCAGCTGTTCTGGGGGGACCCCGAGGCGACACCAGGCCAGCTCGGAGACATAGTCCCACCAGCGTGTCCTGGGCCTTCCACGAGGCCTCCTCCCAATAGGACATGCCTGGAACACCTCCCGAGGGAGGCGACCAGGACCCAAAAGCACATTTTTGATATTAGGCTCAGACTTCAAGATCAACGTTCTTGGTTATTAATACATTTCTAAATAATATATTCTGTATTCTGAGGGATTCTTCTATGGCCGACAAAAGATCGACATCGGCTCGGGCTACTCAAACACTGTTTGCTCCTCACGTTATGTTTTTCGTTTCCAATATTGAACACAGAAAAATAGATCATTAGCAGGTGATTAAAAACATGAATATGCGCATTTTTGCCGGACAGAGGTGAGACAGTCCGTTTATGACCCGTGGTTCAAGCGATTTTCCAGGTAGATAACATATTAAAAACAACGTGCTTCACTGACTCACCAGGCCGTGAGCTCCAGACAACAGGAACAGTAAGACTTAACTTCATCCCTCTAATATGTTTTGAGTCTTCTCTCACCGCAGCAAACTTCCCAATAAAACAAGCTCCCTCTGGTTCGCTGTTTTAGGTCATTTTTATTCCAACTTGTTTTATTGCATAATTGACTAGACACATAACAGGCCACTATTGTATTACACTCATAAATGCATTCTCTAAATATTATTTGCATTAAAAACGTGGGCGCTCTCGGGACTGCTTGGCCTGCACAGAGGCTGGTGTCATGTAGACTGTAAAAGAAAAATGGCTCGGCATGTTTTATTGGAAAAAACGGATCAGAGTCCAATCTTTAGCCTAGTTTAGTTTAGTTTAGTTTAGTTTATTTGTTTATTTGAGCAATACACATTGTGCTCAAAAGGAGTGGGCTGAAGCAAAAAGCTTATGAGCCCCCACCCCCAAGTGCAATAAATAAAAAAAGAACATTTCAAAACATTTCAAGCAGCTACATTCGTACAGACCAACTTACAACAAACAACAAAAATATATTAACTGTTTATATAATTAATTGGAACAACGCACAGCTACAACAACAATCTAGTTTCATATACGATGTCTAGAACAAAGCAAGTCAAAAAAATTTGTTACTTAATATATTGCTTGCATATTTTTACCCGTGATTACAGAGTTACTTTTATGGTATAAAGGTACATTAATAGATATTATAATCTGAGATCTTGATACTTTCCAGTTGTCATTACCATTCTCAGTATAATTTTAATTTGGGTTTAATTATCATCATCATTATTATATAATTTATTTAATTGATTTATATGTGAAGTATGATGAAAGCCCTGCACAGTGTGGTGCATTAAAAAGCCAGAGAGTGAGCCAGTTGAAGAGGGCAGTAACTCCCCTTCAACAAACCCCCACACAGCTGCCCTAACAGCTGATTTTGTAGAATATGTTCCTATGCTGAGTGGTGCATTAAAAGACAAGGTTTAGAGCCCGTTGGGGCCCGTTAGACTGCACATGTAAACGCACTGACTGCATGTCGGACATAACATATCTATATCTATATTTTGAAACTTGTTTTAGACGACTAACAACGACCTAAGAGAAATGTATTGTGAGTTTTCTATGAAATGCTTCATATTGATTTAAAGGAATAGGCCACCGTTTTTACATACTGATGAGATGTGTTCTTACCTTAGCTTTGAGGAGTTCATTTGTACCTGTCTGGTCTCCACGTGTGCCTTCCGTAACGTAAACACAGCACAGACGGCGTTAGCATTAGCCGTTAGCATTTAGCCTCTCTCTTCTCCTCTATAGCTCCAAACGAGGTGAAGACAGAAGCTACCAAACTCTTCCACGTTTTCCCTATTTAAATATGGTTACGTGAAGTGTTGCACTATGAAAGTATAATTACACAAAATTAAACAATGTGGATTTTCTAAGCGGCTAAAAGGGGAACTATATTGTAAGGCGTAATAATACCAGAAGTAATTCGGCATCCGCGCAGTAAAGTGAAGATATCACTGCGCGGATGCCGAATGAGCGTCTTTTTGCAACAGATCGCAAACAACTGCAATATCATGTAAAAAATTATGATGACAAACGTTTTTTGACTTGCAGTTGATCTAGTTAACGCCTGTTTTGGCACTGATTGGTTTAAGCCAGGGGTGTCAAACGTACGGCCCGCGGGCCAGAACCGGCCCGCCAGTGGGTTCAGTCCGGCCCACGGGATAAATATGCATTATTAAAGAAGAATAAACTTCATTTTCTTTAAAATTTTGCAGTTCTTATATTGTCCGCTAGGGGCGCTGTGTTTGAGTCAGTTCTATCGCTTTACCTGCTTTTTCTGTTGACTCTGGCGCCCTCTTCAGTGAAATGTCTTTGTCAAAAAAGAGAAAAGTGGACAAAGAGTGTCGGATTTTTCAAGAAAAATTGACCTCTTCCTATATGTATACAGTGATCCTTGTTGAATGTTTTTACATTATTTTATCGATTGATATAATTGATAAAATTATAGGATAAAATTGACTGATTTAATGAAACCTTTGGAAGCTCAACTTGTTCTCATGACCTCATTTGTACGACCCTGCCCATCGAAATGACAGAGAGAAATGCTCCCTGTAGCGAAACCACTGGCGTAGTATTACATTGAGCCGACTGGAAAGTAACTATAACCACCTTCAAAGACCGGCTGCAGCTGTGACCCTTCAGAGGGTGGTGGTGTGCACATGCAGTCCGGTCTACAGATGGGTGTTTTTCCCCCTTGGGTAAAAAACAGGAATCATTTTTTTGACATCACAATTAGTTGCAATTCCCATTATACGTAGGTTATAGAACAGAGAGCGGCAGTGGGATTCAGAACGATACCCTCCGTGGATTTGTGAAGTCTTTTGCCTTCCTATTGACTCTGTACCTGTGGATCTGCCCCGGGCTCGGCAAAGGGACACCCAGCAGCTCAGTTCTCCGCAAAAGCTTTTCATGAGCCTCCCAACGGGCTCTAAACATTGTCCTTTAATGCACCACTCAGCATAGGAACATCATCTACAAAATCAGCTGTTAGGGCAGCTGCGTGGGGGTTTGTTGATGGGGAGCTACTGCTCTCTTCAACTGGCCCGCTCCACACTCTGGCTTTTTAATGCACCACACTATGCAGGGCTACAGCATACTTCACATATAACTCAATTAAATAAATGTATAATAATAATAATAATAATACCCAAATTAAATTATTCTGAGAATGGTAATGACAACAGGGAAGTATCAAGATCTCGGAGTATAATTGGTTGGTCTGTGCTAATGTAGCTGCTGAAATGTTTCAAATTCTCTTTGGATGAGGTCTCTTTGATGTTTTGTTCCTTCGGTACCATTGTGTGAAATTTACTTTTTTTTATTTATTGCACTTGGGGGGGGGGCTCATAAGCTTTTTGCTTCGGCCCACTCCTTTTGAGCAGAATGTATACTGCTCAAATAAACAAATAAACTAAACTAAACTAAGCCTCAGTTTGAGCCTCAGTGCCACTGTATCAGCTAATGACAGAGGTGGGGGACCCGGGTCACATGACTTGACTTGAGTCCGACTTGAGTCACAGTTATTGGGACCAAAGACTTTCTTGACCGATGCTCCAAAAAGACTTGCCTTGCCCTTCGTGACTTGAGACAATGACTTGCCGTAATATTATATTTATTAATCATGTTTACATTATTCCACATGCTTTTTCGGTTTCTCCACACAGCGCCTCCAATCAATACAGCGGGAAAATGTGCGTTTCTTTGGATTATGGATTAAAACGATTTCAGCGGTGGGGGAAGAGGTGAAGAGGGGTAGACTTCGGACCATGGACCGCCATGGCTCCCGTTCTTTTCGGGTCCTGTCATCGTCTGGACACATCCATTGGAGACGTTCGGCCTCATCTCAAGCAGCTCCGGTATGAACTGTGGGGCGCTCGTGTCATGGGGTGAACTAACGCGCCAGGATACAAACTCTGGGAACTTGAGTCTAGGGCATTCATTTTCATAAGGGGCCACATGAGCAGCCTGAATTATACATTACACTAAGTCGTGTATTTCAAACAGCTGATGCCTACTGTTATTATAGGACTATTATTTGTAGCCATATCAAGCCAAGCATGTGTGAGCATCGTTATTTAAGTTCAACTTCTTATCCTCGTGAACCTTTCCCATCGCACTGAAAGCACCTCTGTGTTTGAATGAAATGAAGTGATGCCCTGTAGCCGGGTCTCCAAGTCAATTTCCCTGAAATAGTTTTAATCGGGAAAATACTATTGAGGAAACTTTTTTCAATAAATGAATAACAATGAGCCTGACAGAACTGTGGCCAATGTGTTGTTCATATCCGGATCTCTCGTTATGTCAGTGCCCTCTGCTGGACACGGGTGAAATTCATTCTTTTTATTTTTATTTAAGCAGCCCCCTAGTGGCTGGAGTGAGCATTCTGGTCATTTCTTCAATCATGACTCCGCACAGGAATGGACTTTCTGACGTACTCAGAAATGTATGCCCTACAAGCCGTGGGCCGGATTGAGCCATATTTTGCCCAGGTCTGGTCTAGGGGGACTTACGGACATTTGCTGCTGCTGGTACATGTGCAGGCTGTATTGGTGCACAAACCTTTTGGAGCCGTGTACCCCCTGAAGCTGGGGGCCTTAGGCAGCTGCCTACCCCATTGCGACCGCTCTGCATTATGGGTGTCCTATGTAGCTTATAAGAAAAAGAAAAAGATCCGCACAACTGAGGTAAGCTCACCAATTTATTGTTCACCGAAGGTGGTAGTTGACGTTTCGGGTCTAGCCCTTCATCAGACATGTCTGATGAAGGGCTTATAATGTACTATTTTGGATCCAGCACACTGGTTTAGAGCGTCGGATGTGCGTGTCTCTCCTCTTCCATGTCCTATGTAGCTGCCATTGCAAATTATTTTGGCAGAAAAAGTGTTGCTTTCACATTGTTTAAAGGTCATTTTGACTTTGGTCGAGTTTGTCAACATGTTTGTTTTGATTTTAAAAAAAAGGATAAAAACATAAATATTTACAAGAAATTCAATTTAAACAGGGAGGCATAAACACATTTTTCATGATGGGTCAGCATTAAGAATAAGTTTGATCAAACAACAAATAAAGATGATTCTATAATTGAATTTATTAGACTTCTTAAAGGAACAGGCCACCGTTTTTCCACACTGAGATATGTTCTCACCTGAGCTTAGACGAGTTGATGCGTACCTGCCCGGTCTTTGTGCGTGCGCTCAGTTGCGCAAAACGACCAAAGATGTTGTTCGCATTTGGCCTCTCCCAATGTATTCCTATGGCTCCAAACGGGGGTGGAGTTGGAAGCGACCGCGCTCTTCCAAAGACCAGACAGGTGCGTATCAACTCGTCTAAGCTCAGGTACGCACATATCTCAGTCTGGAAAAACGCTGGCCCGCTCCTAGATGGAAGTGGCCATTTTTATACTCGCTAGTGCCACCTCAGGCCTTACGTGTAACTGCAGGGTACGTGTAACTTCGGACCTTTTTGAGAGACAGTGTCGGATTCTGAGGACATGGCTGGAACAAGTAAGGGGAGGAACATACATCATTTTAACATGTTTAAACTCTATCTAGTCCCTTTTAAAGGACCAATTAGCATTTATTAGTTATGGTTATCGTTACGTTGCCACGGAAATCCTCACAGGGCGGAGTGTTCGAACAGGATGACTCGGGATTGGCTGGAGAGGCTGGAGACGCGGGAAGGTCGGAACACTCCAATCCGAGAGTACAAATCTGCGTCAGAGCACGCGCCCCAGGACAGGTGAGGGCTGGGGGGGGCGGCCTGGCCGACAGGCGGAGGCAGCAGGACGGTGGGTGTGGGGATGAAAAGGGGTGCGGCCTGTTCAGGGGGAAGGCGTGTCATCGGGGGCGGAGGCACCGGGGGCAGAGAGGTGACCACCACGGCCGGGACCGGGGCTCTGGTGCCAGTCTTAGCCTCGTCTTCGTACAGGGGCAGGTGGCGCAGCCTGTAGGTGGCGCTGTGGTAGAAGCCGTAGTACTCCAACGCGTGCCGCGCCCTCGCCACGTTCAGCCTGAACACAAACAGGGCAGAAGTAGTACGAACAAACAGGACGAGACAAGCTCTGACTCAGGGGTTCCCAACCTGAGGGGATGGCCAATTGCTTTTACGTTGTGACACATTTGAAGGGGCCACGGTTTTGGACTTTGGGGGCGTGGCCTGACAATTTGGATTATGGTTGTATTTTACTTGCTGTGCTTAGTCTCATAAGAGTACTGTTAAAGAGGGGGTATTATGCTTTTTTCAATCACATAGCACCAGTCTATAGCACTACAATGATGACGTAACCTTCTGTTGGTCTGTACATGCAGTAAATTAAAATAACCGCCTTGAATAAAATTGCTCTCTCAAAATGGCTGACGTCTTGAAATAGGCCTCTGTCTCTTTAAGAAGCTTTCCGACACGCCCCCTTCAGCACACTACTGTGGCATTGAAACAACAACACTGTGCGGGGAGGGGGCTCTGCTGAGCTGAGGAGCAGTGGTTGGGGGCTTGGCCGGTGACGAAAGGTCCAGAGGTGTCTCCAGGAGGTGGGGGCGTTCCTAGGAGGACTGAGGCATAGCTACACCTAAAATGGCCGCCGTCTAAGTTTTCACTGATTACTCAGAAATATGTGAACGAGCCGAGGCAACACTCCAGGCATGTGTTTAATGAGGGAATGACGTAATAACATGATATAAAGCTTCAAAAAGTCGATTTTACATAATACCCCCCTTTAAAGGATAAAAGTAGTATCAACACATAAGGGCTGGGACAATACACTTTTGTTACGATCCAATTTGTATCACAATACTTAGGGGTCGATCTGATATGTATTGCGAGAAGTGTTCAGATTGAAAAGTACATTAACACAAAATTGTCAGTGACTGCTATATAACTGTTCCTGAAAAAAAAAAAAAAAAAAAATGCCTCTAAAGACAGAGCAGTGCCTAAACAGGCCTTTTGCAAATTATATAATACATTTCAACCAAAGGAAACTTAACTACTCATTTTATAAAATACTTCAAGAAACATCTGCACATTGTAACTGGCAGTGGACTATTATTGTATTAGTTCATCTTGTTAACATGTCATACAAGTATTGAAAGTATTGATACACTGATAAACTGATATACACGGATATTTTTGTCCCAGCCCTTTGATAAGTCCTTAGTTAAACCCATCCCTGCTTTTCACACTTTGAGGCTGCAACCTTTTAGTGGACAAAGAGTGAATTGTGAGGATATGTCGCCTTCAGTGGAATCTGAGAACGACTCAGATTAACTACAATAGAGTAGAATAGATTTGTATTGTTTACTGAGGTAAAAATGCATCGGTTGAAATTGAAAATGTGTTTTAATCCTTTGAAACACGATAAAGGACCTGGCCGGGGTCCGGGTTCTAACCTGTGGCGCAGCTGCAGGAGTCTGTAGAGCAGGAGGAGCACAGCCACCCCGGCCAGCGTCACAAGCAGGACGGCCAGCCTCATGTTCCCATCAGGCCCCTCTCTCCCGGGGCAGGGCGAAGGGGCCGGGCGGGACGCGGCCCTCACAGCAGGCTGGACGGGACACTTGAACAAAAATCCCAGTTTCAGCCAATAGACACAGATACAGATAAATGCCCAAAAAGGCGACGTCCGAACTCTTTCACCCTAGACGATATCAGATCCAAAATGGACGACACAAATCTCCCAGTCTGACAGCAGCGTTTGACTTCATCCAGTTGGTCTCTCTGGATCTATTTTTAACTGGTTTAAATCATTTTGAGCAAATAGGGATTTTTATGTTAGGGGAATACAGTATTTTACATTATTTATTTCTTTATTGATTGATTCTGTTTTGGGTCTTGTCGTGGTGATGGTGGGTCCCAAAGCCACTGCACAGACGATGGTTTAGGAACCTTTGTCTAAGATGTTTGTTTAGTAGATCATGTATGACATCCGTGTCCCCAGATCTAAAGTAATGAAACGCGACATGTTGATTTTACAAATAATTGCAAAGTCATGCAGTAAACCTTGCCCTCAAAATACTTGCTAAAATCCCAGCACCTGTGTAGGCCTCTGTGACTCAATGACATGTACATACCTCCATCACGGTGGTCCGCTCTAATGTCGCTCCGGCGTTTCACATGTCGTACCCTGTGAAAAGACACACGTGTCAATGTGGAAGTTCTCAGTCGTACAGGAGTTGTCCATCTTCAATGAAGGTACTTGATTCATCTTCTGTACTCAGTGGTTGAAGTCTTCGAACGTTTCGCCTCTCATCCAAAAGGCTTCGTCAGCGACAAAAGTCCCACTCTGGACGCAGGTGAATATATAGACCAATGGGGAGGAGTTAGGGTTGGCCCGGCTCCTCCCCTCTAATCACAGCTACTCTCACCTGTGGGTAAACACCTTTGAAGTAGAGCGTCTCTAACGATCTGCTCACCTCAGTATCGATCAGTCCTGTCCTATTCATAGATGATCACTGCCCAGTATCTGTCCTATTCATGGCTGATCACTGCTAATTACCTGCCTAGAATTCTTCAACGAGTTTACGGGCGTTTTCACACACGCTGACGCCCCAGACACACCGGCCGTGTTCCCGGTGCGTTTATGACTCTGTTCTGTGACGACGGACTGAAGCGGCCACACTGAGCTGAGCGTTAACGTGGACCCATTCCTCAAATAGAATCAATCCTATTTTTCCACGCGTGGGCCAAGCGTTGTGCGTTACGTCGCCGGTGTGTTTGGGGTCATGACAATCTGGTCCGGATGCCTCCTGGTCGCCTCCCTCGGGAGGTGCTCCAGGCATGTCCCACTGGGAGGAGGCCTCGTGGAAGGCCCAGGACACGCTGGTGGGACTATGTCTCCGAGCTGGCCTGGTGTCGCCTCGGGGTCCCCCCAGAACAGCTGGAGGAGGTGTGCGTGGATCGGGAAGTCTGGGCATCTCTGCTGAGACTGCTGCCCCCGCGACCCGGCCCCGGATAAAGGGGAAGAAAAATCTCAGATTTATTCACAACGTCTAATTTGCATGCTTAGATTCATTCACGTAAAGTATTATTTGCACATCAAGCACTCCTCCAACAGACTCAAGCAGGTCATAGTTTTTGGAACACTTTGGAATAACTAGAGCTGAGCGAGGTGCTGTCACACCCTGGGACTGTGAGCAAGGGGAGCAGTGCCTCTAAACACGGTTGGGCTTTTTTTGCAGTACCAGCCCAAAACCACATCTTGGTGGTGACTCGCGCTGTGTACCAACAGGAGTATCACGACGTCTGTATCTCTCGCAGACACAGCAACGTACTCATTGAGATGAACTAAATGCAATCTTTGATGACCGATCTGACCATGAACACAAGAATTGGGCTTGTCCACATTGATTTTTTAAATCAGCGCCTTCAAATTAGTGGAATAGATTAGTTTCCATTTCAAAATACTAAACTAAATAGTTTACCATATGGATGATGAGGTCATCTTTGGTGATTAGAGGCATGGGGCTGATTTATTCAGGACATTAATGTTTAGTCGGTACTACAAAAAAAAATACAGTCCGAACCTCCGAGGTGAACAGACCCGTGACCGATGTTCACTGTGGTGTTTCCCAGCTCCCCTGAGGCTCTGATATGCCTGTTGTCTTCCGTCACTAGTGCTCGTCTCCAGGTTTCTGGAACCGAGAGCCAGCATTTTTTGAATGGAAAACGAAAGAACCGGTTCTGACGGTGGAACCAGCACCAAGTTGGTGGAAAAGGGCTATTGGCATTATATCAGCCGATAGCAGATAATACCCATTGGTCGACCTCTTGTTAATTTCTTTGTAATGAAACGGTCACAAAGTTCAACCTCTTCCCTCTCAGCACACATGAACTAAGGACTGTCTCACAAAGCCGTCCAAACGTGGAGACAATATTCAAAAATGATGTGCTTGATTCTGGTCGGCCATAAGATGAACGTGGCAGGCGAAGCAATGATCAGGGAAAACACATTTGAAGATGTTCTGTATGAGTTTTACGGGCACAACACGACAAAAGTTACGAGCACGTTTCCCGACTGTCCAAGAACAAAGTGGAGTTGACGATACAAACAACTAAACGTGAAGCTGTGTCCGAGTCATTACTTACACATTCAGTTGCTGCGGTGGTGGAGAGGAGCCGTGTGGAGGAGCGGTGTGGGACCCTCTGTGTGAGGAACACAGGCAGGAAGCAGGCCCTTCCTGTCGCCGTGGTAACAGGAAGCCACCAGAGGAAGAGGGATATTTTCCTTCAGGATCTCGGGGCTTTGTGGGCAGGCCTATATCGACAAGTCAGAGCTCACCATTTGATGCAGAAACTGGCCTCGATTCTCAATACAGCGCCCTTGTGACAGGAAATCTGGGGAAATCTTCAGCCTGTGTTCTATTCGTCGACTAAAATATCTAGTCATCATTTTAGTCAAAGTAATATTTTTGCCGACTACAATTGGACTAAAAGTAAATAAAACTTTTTTTTTTTATGAGACTAAAACTATGCAAAGCAGGGGCTAAAAACATCCAAACTTCCAATGACAGTTTGAAAGAGCCTCGGATCATTGTAATCCACTGGTCTGAGCTTTATTCATGTGAGAGATTGATTAAATATGATTATAATAAATATTATGAATGCAAAGTCGACTAAATTTGTCTTAAATTGTTGTCAAAAGTTTAGTTTAGTTTAGTTTTTAGTTTATTTTAGGGCCGGGACTCGATTAAAAAAAATTTATCTAATTAATTACAGGCTTTGTAATTAATTAATCGAAATTAATCGCATTCAAATATTTGACCTGAGAACAGTGAGAAGTAAGTTTTTTCATAAGGATTTTTAGTATACCATTGAATAATGACTGAATACATGAGCTTAAGCAACAACATGTTGTTTATTTTTGTTCCACCAAGTCCAACAGACCAGTGCAATATCGCCATTAATTGCGCGTCTGCAGGAAAAAAGGAAACTGAAGCGTGGAAAGCAAAGTGTGATTAATTTCGATTAATATTTTTAATTGCACTAAACCTCATGTAATTAATTAATCGCAATTAATCAAAAAAAGTCCCGGCCCTATAGTTTATTTGTTTATTTGAGCAGTATACATTCTGCTCAAAAGGAGTGGGCTGAAGCAAAAAGCTTATGAGCGCCCCTACATTAAGGTACATTAATAGATATTATACTCCGAGATCTTGATACTTCCCAGTTGTCATTACCGTCCTCAGAATCATTTTAATTTGGGTTTAATTATCGTCATCATTATCATTATTATTATTATTATTATATATGTATTTAATTGAGTTATATGTGAAGTATGATGTAGCCCTGCATAGTGTGGTGCATTAAAAAGCCAGAGTGTGGAGCGGGCCAGTTGAAGAGGGCAGTAGCTCCCCACCAACAAACCCCCACACAGCCGCCCTAACAGCGAGTCTAAGACTAAATTAAAATATGTGGTCAAAATCATAGGCGCCGATCCCGTGGGTGCTGCGGGGCTGAAGCACCCACTCAAATCTTTGGGCACCAAAGGCGAATTTCCCCTGATTACAAAACGATTCAATAAATAACGACTAACCTGTAGAGCCGCCACTCAGTTTCCTCCAAACACGAACCCGGGTTGCTTCATAAAATGGACCGCTCGTTTAGCTCCATAGGTAGAGCGCATGGCTCATATGGCCGGGGTCCCAACCGCGAAAGTGCTGGTTCGATCGCTTATGGACTTATCAGGAAACAAGGAGCAGACACTTTCCCCGAGGCTTTACTTTTACCACGTCATGGACAACGCGTTTAGCTTTGCCTCACTTCTCGCTGCTGCATTATTTTCCTCACATGTGCAGTATGTGGTCGTTGTGCCGCATTCGGACGCAGAAGAGCTAAAGAAAAACAAAACTTGCTGATGTTTCCCCCATAAAACTGGACATTCAACAAAACATCGCCTACGTTCAGAAGCATTTACGGATAAGGATGAGCTTTATGTCAGGGGTGTCAAACTCATTTTGGGTCGCGGGCCACATATAATGTAAACAGGAAAATAAAACATTACAGCTCAAAGTGCTACATAGTATTCATTAGAGTGAATGGTCCTCTTTTCAAGTCTTATTTTTTTCTTGCAAAAGAGATGTCAACATTTATCAATTATATCAATCGATAAAATAATGTAAAAACATTCAACAAGGATCACTGTATACATATAGGAAGAGGTCCATTTTTCTTGAAAAGTCCGACCCTCTTTGTCCACTTTTCTCTTTTTTGACAAAGACATTTCACTGAAGAGGGCGCCAGAGTCAACAGAACAAGCAGGTAACGCGATAGAACTGACTCAAACACAGCGCCCCTAGCGGACAATATAAGAACTGCAAATTTTAAAGAAAATTAAGTTTATTCTTCTTTAATAATGCATATTTATCCCGTGGGCCGGACTGAACCCACTGGCGGGCCGGTTCTGGCCCGCGGGCCGTACGTTTGACACCCCTGCTTTATGTTGTAAGACAACAATGTAAGGAAAGAATAAAATAAGTGCGCTTTCTAACCCGATGTGCCTGCACCCCAAGTATATTTGAGTAATATTAGAGTAGCCCTATTAAAAAGCCTATTAAAATAATCATTCAAGGGACATTTAGAATAGATAAAAATGTGTGATTAATCGCGTTTGAATATTTTTGGACGGCACAAATGTATATATCGTATGTTTCTGTCCTCCGTACCACTTAGCCATTTGTGGGTGACATAGCCGGCTTGTTAACGTTATTGCTCGTATATTTAAGTCTTTTAGGGCTGAGAGCTGAGACCTCTCCACTCAAAGGACTGCGACTTTTAAAGCTACATTGATTCCCTTAGGCTCATGGCTCTTTCTCTGTTCGATAAAAGCTTGATATCCGTGGCTATTTGACCTTTTTGTGAGTGCCCGGCCGTACGGGAGGTCAGCATGGCGCCTTTACTTCCCATCGCAGCGGCCTCTAAGACGCCCCGGGATCAATTGATCTTTAATGGTTTCTCGTAGGTTTTTGTTTTCTGATGGAACCATCCATCACATTATGCTTATGTTCCATCCAAAGAAAAAGCTTCCAGGACTCAATTGATCCCGGGGTGTCATGTTGGCCATCGGGACGGAAAGTAAAGGCGCCATGCTGGCCATCCATCCACTGGATCACCGAAAGGTCAGATATGCACCAAAAGTAGTGTTTTATTCCTCTGTATAAAAAGTGCTATGCCAGTGCCATTTAGAAAGTTTATATTGCACATTTTATTTTAATGTTTTATTATTACAAACCCAATATTACAGTATCATTTAAATTCAGTTTATTAAATCAAGTTTAAGGGCACGATAAGGTCACCTCCTGTCTACCGCTAAGCTAAGAGCGGCATTAATGGACACGGACGTCACAAAAATAAAGAAACAAGAAGCAAATGATGCACCGGGTTGGCCACTAGCAGGCCCAAGTGGTATATTTATTTTATTATCTGTATTTTGTATCATTTATGTTGTGTCTCACTTAATTGTGTGCAACCCGGCACACATATACTGTATAAAGTCATGCAGTAACTTCATTAAGATAGAAATTTGATGTGCAAACAAAACAAGTAATCTTTGAAATTGTTTCACTTTTATTAGAAGGAAATGTGGGCTCTGGGTGGTCTTTGAACAAACGATTTGTCACCGTCTGCATTCTGGTTCAGTTTAGATGTCCACTTTATCCAGGAGGAAACAATCTGAGCAGAGATGATCAAACTTCCCTCTCCAACTCAAGAGAGAATAAATGATGGCAGCTCAGTCTCCTCCTTTAGAGAATGTTCCAGAAAAGGCCAGGGCTCAGTCTACTTACCAGGGCATCGCTGGAGCATGTATGAGGACGACATTTTAAATGTGTATATATTTATTTGTGATTAAACTTATGTATAGTCCCCTTAAGCAGCAGACACACACTACTCGTCTCTCTGTGTCTCTGGTATAGTACTTTTACTATACCAAGGTCCTCTCAGGTCCTCTCTTAGACCAGAGAGGACCTTGGTATAGTAAAAGTACTATACCAAGTGTCTTCTAACTGCTCCTGGCTTTCGTGCTTTTGTTCCTGCCTCTGCGAGTGTCTTTGTTCGACTTTTGTTTCTCCTGGACCACCTGCTCGCTGTCCTCCCTAACCACTAAACCATGGAATTGATTCACTGGAAGGTTTTTTCACAAAGTGAGGCCACGGAGGAGGTCGTCTTCCCTGACTGGACTTTCTCATCTGCGGTGGATGTGTGGAGTAAGTGGATTGTTTGCCCAGCGGCCCTGTCAGTCAGAGACATCAAAGATATGTATTTATGTGGACTCTTGATAACTGGGTACAGTTATTTTTCTTATTGTGTCATAGGTGTCACATGGCATTTCCTGTAACAGTTTTGGGGCGAAAGGCTCGATGTGACATACGTATGTTTTTATTGTTTACACTTTTTATTTCAATTTGTGTTGATGAATGTGCTCAGAACAGTTTAAAGTGATCTTGGACATGTTATTCAATGATTACCATTGTTTCATAGGTTGAACTTACCTTTGCAGTCCAAAAAAAGGGCTTTGTGAAATTAGCTAGTTTGCTAACAAGGGCTCATTAGGCATGTCACCATTTTGCAAATGATGTTACGGTGACAAGAATTCACTTCCTGTCACATGACTTCACCAGTATGTTACGTGGATGCCACTCCGGGACTTCAATGGTTCAATTCAAGATGAATGTTCTATAAGGAACTTTCTGGAGTATTTAGATGGTGTCACAGTGGGTCCTTTCTGAATTCGCATCTAGGCACTCGGTGGTGTTGCAGCAATGTCAGCCCTGCCATGATGCTCGCACAGGGCTATCCTCACCCATTGGTCCACGGTCTTCCTTGAGGCCTCCTCCCAATAGGACATGCCCCAAACACCTCCCAAGGGAGGTACCAGGAGGCATCTGAAACAGATCCTCGAGCCACCTCAGCTGGCTTCTCTTGATGTGAAAGAGCAGAAGCTCTACTCCAAGCTCATCCCGGGTGACTGAGCTCCTTACTCTATCTCTAACCTTCAGATTCCACATCTTCAAGCCGCCACCGAATGACAGCAACATCAACACCCACTACCTCCACTTTAGTCCATCCTGGTTCTCTCCGTCGCTGCAGGTCCACGAGGAGCTCGAAGTGCACGAGTTCATGAATTAAATCTCCTAATGAATAAAAAGGAGCAGTCGAGTTGTAAACTGTCACGGAGTCAATCTCTCTGAAGCTAGCCCCCTTCTCTTTCACTTTTCCCCCCTTCCCCTGTATGCAAAGGGTAGAACAGAAAACGTGAATGAAAAATAGAATTATTCCTGAACGAAAACAACGTATCGCCTTAACAACATATGACCTACACTTTGTCTATGAATGCCCATAAACCTATAGAGACGGCCGTGTTCCGTGAGATGTCATTGCAGCCTGTTTTTTTCTTAATAGCCCGTCTCCTTTGGCTGTCCTCTGAAACCCCGGTCCGCTTTCCGTCACTTGCCCACAGTTTAGGTCCAATCAGCCCCTCTCAGTGTTCCAGGAGGGCCCTTGTCTAGTCCTTGGCGCGCGTCTGCTGATTGCAGTCGTCCGCGGGCCATGTCTTGGGCCGTGCATCAGTCCAATTTAAAACCGGCTCGAGAGCCCTGGAGGGGACGGGAGACGGGCGAGCCGCCACACAACAGGGAAATGATACAGAGACCTTTTACAGGGCTGTTATTACATGCGCCATTTGCGTCAAGTGTCAGAAGCGGTCGTTGAGCCCACGGGATTTTTTATTTATTTTTTTTCTGCGTTGGATCACTTCTATTACACAGATAAAAAGTTAAAGACATATGGTGTTATTCTTTATGTTGGTATAGGTGTTACGAAACAACACGCTTACATGGTCGACGGCCTGGTCAACGGGAATGGCAAAGCTTCCAATCTGTCATTTCTGTAAAGGTGAAATCAACAGTGCTAGGGTTGGGTACCCTTAAGCGAAAAAAACATTTAGATACGACCGGTATCAAAAAAATTAAAGCATCGAAAGCAGGTCCTGAAAATTTTTTTTTGAGTTATATCTTTAGATCCAAGTGACAAGGGTCAGCGTTAAAAGATGTGACTTGGTTGTGTCAGCGCAAATAAATTATCTTTTTCCCAATTTTTGCTTAATCCCCACACCCCCTATTTTTTTCCATTTATTTATATATTTTTTTACAATTTTTTTTCCTTATTTTTTCAATTTTTCCCACTTTCCCCCCCAAATTATTCACAATTTTTCACACATTTCTTGACTTTGAACCCGATATTGTGCATGTGCATGTCTTCCACACATTATTGTTCTGTTTTCATGGTTCTACACAACAAATATTGTAGGTATGGGAAAAAATATCGTTCAGGTATTAGTATAAAAAAAAAAAGTAGCGTTAAAGTGCTGGTATCAAAACAAGTGCAAGTGTTCATTTTGACTTCAAATCCAATTCTCAGTAAGTAAGTGCTTTATTTGTCAAGCGAGCCGCAGTTGACTGTGGGCTGACCTGACCGGCATGTTTTTGGAGGTAGGGGAAACCGGAGCCCCCGGTGGAAATCTGGCTGGCTGCCTTCAGTGCCTCTCTAATCCTATGAAACAGCGCACCACCTTTCAGAGCGTGGTGTCCTGCACTGGTCGCCTGCTCCTTCCTCTTTTTTCCTGTGCAGCTCCCTCCGCGCCGCAACAGTCTTTCACCATCTTCTCCGTGAGTCTTGTCCTATCTGTGATGTGATGTTCCTCATTGATAGGTTTTAGAAGTTATTATTTCTGTTGGATGGGGAACGGCGGCACGGTAGCGCAGCGGTTAGCGGTTAGCGCTCGTGCTTCACCAGGGCCGTTTCAAGATATTTGGGGGCCCGAAGCAAAACAGCGAAGTGAGGCCCCAAGTCCTCCCTCGGGAAATTGTTTTAAATTCAGATGGGATTCCTTGTATTCTGGTGCATTTTAAGAGTCATGAATTACTCTGTAGTGCTACACAAAGTGGCCACTACAGCGTAGTAAAGGACACAGTGTCTTCAATGGCATCGTTACTGTTGTCAACAAGGCAGAAATAAGGTAAAGAAGTATAATTATTCATATTATTATCATTCTTAAGAACTGTCTTCTCTTATTTGCAGAGTAGTGTTTTTTTCTTTAACTATACAATTTATGTAGAATTAAAAGAAAGGTATTAAAATGGTGAACAACACAAACTATTTTAAAAACATTGTACAACATTGTTTTTGTCAAGGAATAACCTTCCAAAATTAAGAGGTTTAGCCACGCTTGCGGACTTTAGCTCGCACAAAAGCAGTGACCAAATCTTCAATGTTCTATGACCTCCTAATGTTTTGCTCTATTGATATAAGGGCCAGTCCTGTCAGTCTTTCTTGGCTCATGGATGATCTGAGGTAAGACTTTATCAGTTTCAAAGCTGGAAAGCTTCTCTCTGCAGAAGCTACAGTGACAGGAAGTGTCAGAAGGAAAGAACTTCACGTCCCATAATGCCACAGACATCGGGGCCCCCTCCAGCTGGGGGCCCCCGGCAGCTGCCTACCTTGCCTACCCCATTGCGACGGCTCTGTGCTTCACAGCTAGAAGGTCCGGGTTCCATTCCCACCTGGACGGGGCCTTTCTGTGTGGAGTTTGCATGTTCTCCCCGTGTCTGTGTAGGTTTCCTCCGGGTACTCCGGTTTCCCCTACCACTAAAAACATGTACAATAGGCCCAGGGACTGCAGGTGGAAATTAGCACAAGTGTTATATAACCTGGTACAATGCATCTCTCCTTTCTGAGGCTAATGTGGATTGTACACTGTCCCTGTTCAAAAATAAATAAATAAAATAAATAAACTAGTGGAAATAACGGGGACAATAAAGTATACAATAGAAAAGGGTGAAGCAAAGCAGCAGTGTTGGAGCTACCACTGCCCTGCTCCACTGAAGGAGCTACAGAACCACCTGAAACATTCATTTGGAGTTATGTTACGGATGTGGGGCAATTCTGCACAAATAAAATAAAAAGTTTGTCACATGATGTCTCTCCCATGCACACAGCTCATCCGTCCCCTGCTAGCAAGTGAACACACGTAGAGTGCTTTTAGCTAAGTCTCTAGCACACGTTTTACATTAGCTTACGAAAAAGACAAAGGCGTTTTCTTTACACGCTGACTCTTAAATTGTACATACGGATGCTTTTACCATGAATGTTCATACTTTTGAGTGTCCAAATATCAAACATAATATAATAATATTGTTATATTGCGAAGCACAGAAAGCCTGTTGTGCGTTTCCATTAAAGTGACCGTGCAGGCATAAATGAGCAACACTTCCTATACAGTAATAACAATGGAATATGGCCAGAACTTGCCCCCAAACATGAAACAAACAGTAAAGTAAAGGATTTGGTGTTCACTTACAAAAAATAAAAGTACAATATCTCGTTGGTTACAGTGACAATCTGTGAGTGTGAGACTAAAGTGAGGGAAAGAGGTTAGTTAAGCTACGGATCACAAAGTACACAATGGCACATATTTGGAGAAGATATGAATAGCTGGTAGGTTTTTATTCAAACAGTAATTGGCATCACCCCTAGTAAGGGGTACTTTGAGTATATGAAAGACTCGAGGGGTACGCAATACAAAACTGGTCATAACTGTGAATGCCTAATGTGTCAGATGTCAGAAGCTAAACAGCGAAGCCTTAGGCCCTGTGGTTGGTGGTGGTCAGAGTGTACACTGATGCAGCTTCTGTCGCTCTACCCCAGCTTACCACGACAGGCTATGGAGCGCTTTGTGTGACTTGTGTCATGGGATAAGACCCCCGCGCCCCCTCCCTCTTGTTCAGACACAGCAGTGGCAGCAGAAAAGGTTGATGTCGTTGGCGTTGACCACGGGGACCGTCATGAGCTCCTCCAGACTCTGCTCCGGGTCCACCTCAGAATGAGACAGGTCCATCTGAAACCACAGTGACTTCGTGGGCTCCACCCCCCAGAACGCCACGGGCACCTGGGCAGAGACATGGGTCGAAAACGAGTCAAAAAAACATCGGCACTCGGAACCTCACACTTCAACACTGCCTCATCAAGAAAAAATCCTGTTTCTTCATTTTTGGTGATTTTCTTCCTCTGGTTTTATATGAATATTTATAAATGTGTTGTTCCTCCTAATGGGGTGGCAAAAAAGTGATTATTCAATTATTGATACAATAGAGGGCGCTCACCCGCAGCTGTAGGTGCTGGAGCTGACGGTCTAAAGTCCGGATGTGGTTCTGGATGTTTGGAGCAGGGTCTTCATCCAAACTGATCCAGGGAGCTTGGACTGAAGCCACGCGCGCCGCGAGGCCCACCACGCCGTCCATACAACCTAGCATCACACCAAAACACACGAGCATAGTGAGAAGGTGGTGTGTGTGTCCAATGTTTCAGGCTTGAAACATCATTTTCAAATGATTTGTGGTGCTGTTTTTATAGTCTGGCTTCACACGGATGCACTGATATCAAAGTTACTTTTCATTTTGGAATTCAAGGTCGATAGGTCACAGTGCCTTGCGAAAGTATTAATACGCCTTGAACTTTTGCACATTTTTGTCATGTTTACAACCCTAAACGTAAATATTTTATTTTGGATTTTTTACTGAAAGTTCACACACAAGTAACAGACAACTGTGAAGTCAAAGCAAAATGATACATGATTCTGTTATTTTTCAACAACAAAAAACTGTGAAAAGTGGGGTGTGCATAAGTATTCATACAGCATGACTTAATACTTTGTAGAACCCCCTTTTGCTGCAATAACAGCAGCAAGTCTTCTGGGGTTTGACTCTACAAGGTTTGCACATGTAGAGACTGACATTTTAGCCCATTCCTCTTTACAAAACAACTCAAGCTCTGTCACATTAGAAGGAGAGCGTTTGTGAACAGCAGTTTTCAGGTCTTTCCACAGATTTTCAATAGGATTTAGGTCAGGACTTTGACTGGGCCGTTCTAACACATTAATATGTTTGTTTTTAAACCATTCCATTGTAGATGTTTGTGTTTAGGGTCATTGTCCTGCTGGAAGGTGAATCTCTGCCCCAGCCTCAATTCTCTTGCTGACTCCAGCAGGTTTTCCTCCAAAATGTCTCTGTATTTGGCTCCATCCATCTTCCCAACTATTCTTACAATCTTCCCAGTCCCCGCTGAGGAAAAGCAGCCCCATAGGATGATGCTCCCCCCCCATATTTGACACTGGGGATGGTGCACTCAGGACGATGAGCAGTGTTAGGTTTGCTCCATACATAACGTTTTGCATTTGGGCCAAAAAGTTCAATTTTTGTCTCATCTGACCAAAGCACCTTCTTCCACATGGTAGCTGTGTCCTCCATATGACTTCTAGCAAACTTCAAACAGGATTTCTTACGGCCTCCTTTCAATAATGGCTTTCTTCTTGCCACTCGTCCATGAAGGCCAGGTTTGTGTAGAGTACGACTTATAGTTGTCCCATGTACAGATTCCCCCAGCTCAGCGGCAGGACGTCCCAGCTCCTCCAGAGTTATCTTGGGGCACTTGGTTACATTTCTGACCAGTGCTCTCCTTGTTCGGTCTGTTAGTTTAGGTGGACGGCCGTGTCTTGGTAAGTTCTCAGTGGTGCTATACTGTTTCCATTTCTGAATGATGGATTGAACATTTGAGATGTTCAAATCTTGGGAAATCTTTGTATAACTTAACGCTGCTTTAAACTTCTCCACAGCTTTATCCCTGACCTCTCTGGTGAGCTCCTTGGCCTTCATGATGTTGTTTAGTGACCAATACACTCTGACCATAGCTCTGAGGCCCTCACAGAGCAGCTGGAGTTATACTGAGAGTAGATTACTGTTATGACCCAACTGAATCAAAACACATTTAAGAAGGACACTGGTAGAAGTTATACAAAAATTATTATAGTATTTATTGAAGGTTTTAAAGGTATTTACTTTGTCGTTGCCGCAGGATCGGGAAACTGCTGCAACAAAACCCCGTACCGCCCGTGCCCAAAAAAAGAGGAAAAAATCCCAAAACAAAGTACCAAAGAAAAATCCCAGGCGCGCCAGCCAAAATTAATAAAAAGACGGATTTGTGGCCCAACTGCTATGCAGCCGTAGAAACCACTACCCCGGCCAAACTAAGCCAAAAATTGCCACAAATAAACCCACAGCAAAGCCGAAAACGGGACAGCTGGTCACACCTGGGCAAAACGGAAGAAAAAACTAATAAAAGAACAAAAGGCTAACCGGCGTGGCCGGCCCCATTCCAGACACGAGACAACCGGAGACGCGCCTAGACGGAAGCGCGCACCGGGCGTCACAGGTAGGAGGAGATCGACATCACAATTACACACAGGTGGCCTCTATTTAATGGTCAGGGCAAGGTGTGAACATTCTGCAGTCATTAGGAATGTTATAAAGGCAATTTAATGCACTCAGAAAATGCTGTATGAATACTTATGCACACCCGACTTTCACTTTCCTATTTTTTTGTAAAATAACAGAATCATGTATCATTTTGCTTTCACTTCACAGTTGTCTGTTACTTGTGTGTGAACTTTCAGTAAAACATTCAAAATAAAATCTTTATGTTCATGGTTGTAAACATGACAAAATGTGCCAAAGTTCAAGGTGTATTAGTACTTTCACAAGGCACTGCACATGAATGAATGCAGTGGTTCACAACCTTGAAGCCCCCGTTGCATATGCTGTAGTCAGGCCCCCCAGTCCAAAACTGTGGCCCCACAAATGTATGAAAACATGAAAATAATGGCTAATACGTATTTATTTCAATCAAATAAACACTTGTGCTTAATGCACCTGTAGTCCTGTCTCAGTCATATTTGATTATTTTTAACCGTATCATTTGCTCAAATAATATCATTTATGACCTCACCCTCTGACCAGGCACAGCTCTGGGCCCCCTGCAAACCACGGGCGCCCCCAAGCTGGGAACCACTGAATTAATGCATAATTCATGATGAATTCATACATGAAATACTTGTGAATTAACACAGTTAATTAAGCCAAAGAACTGAGTAATTAATCATGATCATGATGAAATTGTTGGAAGGTTTGCGTATTTGACCTTTCAGCGACCCAGTGGCTCTCTGAGTGGTCAGCATGGCGCCTTTACTTTCCATCACAGTGGTCTCAGTGACACAATTGTTTTTAGAGTTTTCACTGATCCTGGAGAGTGTTTAATTACACACAAACATCCCGTTTTTTTCCTGCTCTTACAAATATAAAGCTATGTTTTAAGAGAGCAATTACGAGCAAGTAAGAACTAAAAATAACATTCAAGATAAAAAATAAATAAACTGTTATTCCTTGAGACTCCACTCAGATGTAGATGTTTTACTTTTATCTTTATATTTAATTTCTATGGCCACATACCACAGTCAAGGTGGTAAAGGCTGAAAATTACACAATAGAATTCTTTTAAAGGAATATTCTCACATGTCACTTTTAAAATGCTCAGTAGAATACGTTGCTTAGTTAGTTACGCACCTTTAAAGCATCACATTTGTTTCATTTGTAATTCTGTGTTTGCTATTTGTGATTATACCACTTTAGATAAGGCACAAGTGTTAAATTAAAGCTGTTGATTTAGTTTAGTTGCCGTCTTAAAACTGTCTGGGCCCGATCTTAGTTTAAAGGCACACTGCGTAACATTTTGGACCGTGCTGTTGCCATCAATACAAATAATGGGTATTTAAAGAATGAATTCGGATGAGAACCTATAACGTATTTAAATCTCACATTCTGCTGCCCTGGGTGAACTGCTGAGTTTGATTTTGGTTTTTCTACCTGAGTTGACGAGGGCGCGGCGGTCGGAGCGCTGGACCAGAGGAAACTGGACCATCAGGTCGCACGCTTTCCGCAGGTCACACAGGAAGCACTCCATCGCAGACAGGAAGTTCACCCACAGCCGCTCGCTCACTTTTTGATCGCCCACCTGCCTGTCAGCGCCGGGGGCGGCGGAGGGGGCGGGGGCGGCGGAGGGGGCGGGGTCAGCGGAGGAGGCGGGTTCCGCGGAGGGGGCGGGCGCAGCGCAAGGGGCGGGGTCATCCCAGGTCAAAGTGTGAGGCAGAGAGGCGGAGTCCGAGTTGGACAGCAGGCGAATCAGACGCCGCGCCAGACCTGCACCGGTAAGAGGACGTCAACAACAAAATGCCTCTTCACACCATGGACCTATTATCACACACGCAGCTTTGTTTTCTCATTGCATGCTTCTATTGGGGGGGGGGGGGGGGGGGGGGGGGGAATCTAAAATATCAAATGTACTTTTTGGTCCAGCCGAAACCACTCTTTCACAATGTGAGCCTGATGAATCCTGGCATTGTCGTTTTGGAATATGCCCGTGCCGTCAGGGAAGAAGAACATGATTGATGGAGTGACCTGATCATTCAGGATGTTCAGGTCGTCAGCTGATCTCATTCGTTGGCCTCATAGTGTTGCTGAAACCACGAGACAGAGCTACCGTGAAGCGAATCCACCGTGATAGTGCGCCCTCTGCTGGTAAAGACGGATATACGACGGTATTAGCTCTTGGGAAGATTGATTTTGATCAACTCAACGAACGTGAGTAGCCTTTAATCGAGTTATTTCACTTTTTTTTATTTCTTATGAACACATTTTGAAATCGTAGATGCTTCTGTTGTTGTTTAAACAACATACGAATTACTTGATTCCCCCCCCCCCCCCCCCCCCCCAAAAGATGACACGTTATTTTCTGCTTACAATAGCGTTTAAGATAGTTGTAAAAAAAAAAAAAAAAAAATGGAAGCTGTAAAGTAAATATATAATTTATTCATATGTATTAAGGGTACCTACTTTCTGTGGCAAATTATTGCATATTTTAATTTTAAAGAATCTTGGTCATGAAGAAAAACAGCCGTTTTCCTGTGTTGTCCTTGTACACAATAAAGAGTATCACTACGACGAGTTTACTTTTCCCCTATTTTAAACATTACCTTTAATTGACAACACTGCGCATTCAAACTGAAAAAGGAGTTCAGAACCGTCAAAATCTACTCTTACGTAAAACTAATAAAAATACATACCAGGAATTGATGACAAATCAAGGAGTTCAACTTAGACGTTTTATTCCCTAACATGTCATCTTAATACAGAATTCTGTCTTTCCCAGTGCCCTATCAAATGTGTCTGTCAGCAGCCGTTCCCAATGGGCATACTGACTCTTCCTGGGGAAGCACAGTATTTTTACACATTCCATTGTTTACAAGATTTATGAGTCTAAGACCACATGTAATGTTTTCATCGTTCCCATTGGCTCCCACAGCTGTGCATTCAGCTCCACCTTGGTCTCCCTTGTAATTTGAACCCTTTATTGACCATGTGGCCAGTGGACTGGGTGGGGGTCGCTGTGTCTCAATCTTCCCTGAAACAAAGGACTTTTTTGGGGAAACCACACCTTTATACTGCACTGAATGAAAACTTTTGGTTAGTTTGCTAAATAGCCAAAGAAACAAAACATCGTATAAAAATATTATCTCTTCAGACCCCTTTCTGACCTCTAAAAGGAGGTCAACAAAACCATAATATTTTCAAGTTCACAAAAGTACAGCCTGTATCAAAAATCACAGTACAATTTCACATATTATAACACCAAAAAAACATGTTCACTTTATGTAGGGCATACTCAACCAGCCGCTGAGTGGTTACAAAATCATCTCTCTCTTCCCATGTGTAACTTCCGCTTACTAATCTTTCCAAGCGGAACTTGGCTGGTTTTTATTCCGTGTCAACGGTACATTTCACCTTTTACGTCCCCCTGGGACCGTCTCTGTTTGACACAAAAATAAACATTCCTGCAACACAAAACACAACAAGCACAACAACACCGAACAGTGTTGTTTAGATATTATCTCCACCACAATATTCTCCATCACAGCCTTGTCGGGGGTCGTTCCATTCATATTTCAAAGCCTGCCGTACTCTTTCCAAGTACAGGCTGGGACCACCCCCTTCTTGCGTTTCCCTTGTCCTGAGCTCCGTGTCCCCCTGGAACGCATCACCCATGGTATAGATGCCCCCAGTGGAACCCAGAGCCCTGGAGACCATGCTGCGAATGAGAGGCACAACACAACAAAACAAAACACAACAAAACAAGAGTATTACACCTATAAGAATACCCACCTTTTGAAGGATATGGATCCAGGAACCGGAATTCAACCAATTTAGCCAGGTCCACTGAGGACCCTGGTCTTCTTGAGACGCGAGGAAGTCTTTGAGTTCCTTTACTTTATTTTTAATGGCTGTCCAATTGCCAGTGTCGTCGGGAATATAAGTACAGCAGTGGTCAAGGCCAACTGCTGCGCACATACCACCCTGTTCAGCGTACAGCGCGTCTAACGCCACTCTATTTTGCATAGCCACAACAGCCACTGCCTTAAGTTCTGGACTCCGTTCCATTTGGTCCAAGATGTCGCCTATTACCTCAGTTAGGTCCTCCAGGATCCACCATACCTCATTTAGACGCTGCATGGAGGCCGCCACACCGATCATAGGGATCAGCGTGGCGATAAATCCTTTCCCATCTCCGAACAGGGGCTTACGTCCGCCGTTATCAGAGAAAGGTACGTATGATTGACCGAGGGTACGATCTCCCACCTTCAGGGTGTCCCTTTTTCTCATGCCGTGCTTATGTAGGTTATGGTGTCTATATTCTCGTACGGCGTCTTGCATTAGTGCATCTGACACCACAATAGATGAGGGCTTCAAACGAGCCAGAGTGCAGGTCCCACACCACCCCCGCGGCAGGGTCAAATAACTATTATCGCCGCATAGCCAGATGTGTCCGACCGGGGTGGGAAATCCCCCTCTCAGTGGGACTGATACTACCGCGGAGTAGGTTAGGGGAGTCATTTCCACTACCCTAGCCCAAGTGGTTCGGTTCAACGGCCATGTTTGTCCGAAAAACGGATGCCTTCTATGTTTTATCTCGCTTTTTTCTACGAGGTCACTGTGGAATTTCACTACTCTCTCGGCCCATGTTTGGTTTCTTACAGAAAACCCATCACCTATGTAATCTAAGCACGATGTTTTACCCAAGTACCTGTCCCCCTGCCCACATTCCCGCTTAAACCCGAGGGGCGCTACTAGCTCCTTCCTAAAATGTGTCACGCCAGCAAACCGTATCCCCTTCCTCAAGGTGTCATTGGTTCCAGTCGTCCAATTCCCTGGCCAGACCCATTGTAAGGGACTAGCATACTTTTTGTATGGCTCGCACCCCGGTAGGACCCTATCAGTCCACCTCCACCAATGGTAGAGCCACAATAGACACACCGAGGCCCTTACCGAAATCGGGACTGGGACAGTGGACGGCACTTCTGCAGCATGATGGGGCCTGAGGGAGCACACCCAACAGGGCGGGGTTGAGTTGGTAATCATGGCCGTGTGCTTAGCTAATTTTACCCATTTATTCTCTCCTGGCTTATGACCCCCCGTATCGAAAGACCGTCGCTTCCTAGATCCATCTCCCTCTGTGGAAACAGACATGTTAGATACATCATAAATCACAGGTTTCAAAACAGCATAATTTGTTCCTTCTTTGTTTTCCCATGTTTTTATCATTTTTTCTGTACAATGGGTGATCCAGTCTAGGGTGTGTTGGTCCGACACTGCTTCTCTCATTTTCACCAACATTGTACCTGCATTGTTGCAGTAGATGACCAGATTTTCTCCAGGTGTTTTACCTACTTCTTTGCATACCTTGTAGAGGGCCAATTTCAATTCTTTGATAGGGTGTCCTCTGACCCGTCCCTCACAACTATGTGGATCGTCTATTTTTATTACTGTTGGTATGATGAGCAAGCAAAGAGCAAGTGTCAGGGCCCACACCCCGTATGGACACCTTAAAGGTCCTGGTTTTAAAACCCAGGCCTTAAGTCCATATTTGTTAGTCTTTTTTATGTCTTTGTGATCGTCTGGGTTGGGGTTGGTGTCCCCCACCCCCTTCAGTGGGGCTGTTAGACCCACTATCATATTCAGCAGGATGTGTCAACCGTCTGGGATGCGTATGAGTCCAATGTAAGCCTGTTTTCTCAGAACAGGGCTTCAAGTGTGACCAGTGGTACCAGTTGTCACGCCCCTCAACCTTAACCGCGGTGGCAGTCCTTTGAGTCACTTCAAAAGGTCCTAAGTATCTGGGAGCGTTCCAACAGGTCCTGGTGTGGTTTTTAATGTAGACCCTCGATGGTAAGTCCGCTGTGTAATCAGAAACAGTGGTGTCAGTCGCCACAATGGGTGTTAGTTCCTTCAAAAGTGTATTGAGAGCCTCAAAATACGGTCTGAACTGGAAGATGTTAGTAACTTCAGGCAAGGTCGCTGAGTTAGACTTAGGCAGGCACCCGGGCATGGCCCTGCCAAACACAAGTTCAAATGGGGTGAAATGAGTCGTGTTATTCACAGTGGACCTAAGGTGAAGTAACGCAGCGGGGAGCGAGGACAACCAAGTGGCTTTAGGGTTGTCTCGCAGCATTTTGGCAAGAACACTCTTCAGTGACCGATTCATTCTCTCCACTTTAGCGTTACCTTTAGGGTAATATACACAGGAGAACGATTTGTGAACACCCAAGAGACCACAGAGAGTCTTAACATCATGGGCCGTGAAGTGGGTCCCGGAATCACTGTGTAACTCCGAGGGAACCCCAAAGAGAGGGATCCAGTCTTTCAGAAGTACAGCCATGACCTCAGCTGAGCTTTCCCTTTTGCATGGGAAGAACGCCGGCCATCCCGAGAACGTATCTACAATACCCAACAGAAATCGCTTACCTTGGTGAGGCACGATCATGTCCGTGAAATCAATCTGGATCACATCACCAGGGTAGCGTCCCGTTTTCACCGCACCCGCACCTCGTTTGTGGTGTGGGTGAGGATTAAAGGCACCACATGTCTGACACGCACGTACAAAGTCTTTACACAAAAAGAGAGGCATCTTATGGTAGTAGAACTGTTCCAAGATGCTGGCCATGCCCTTCGGACCAAGGTGATTCAAACCATGTATTTCCTCTAGAACACGTTGTTCCATTGATGGCGTCAAGAATGGCAGGCCATTAGGGCCACGATAGACCCCATCAACGTACGCGTCAGCAAGGCGATTTCGTGACCAAAAGTCCTCACCGTATTCATCATGATAAGAACGGCACTCGTCGACACTCAGAAGTCCCTGAAAAGCAACAAGCGTTAAGTGGGGCTTCCAAAAGGTGTCTAAATGAAATTTAAGGCTGTGCGCCCTGCCTGGCGGCAAGTTCTCCACCAAGGTTCCCAAGCGATCCCACACTTCCATGGGCATCCAGAGATGACCTGAGTCAGTCAGAGCAACATCATGACCGTCAATTGTAGAAATACTGACCCATACATCCGAGACCAGCTGCAAGGACTCCAACAAAGGAGCCTGAACAAGTCCTACCAACATCAAAGGAGTACACTCCCCTTCACCGGGAGAGTCAAAATGATAATCACCCGCCATTTTCGCCGCAACATCCGCCGCCCTGTTGCCAATGGCAGTCATTGTGTCCGCCTTAGAATGACCAGGAACCTTCACTACCGCCACAGCAGCAGGGAGCAACAGACTGTCAGCTACTTCTTCGCAAAGTTCTTTATGGGCTACAGGAGTGCCCTTAGCGGTCAAAAAGCCGTTCCTTTTCCAAGACGACAAATCACGCAACACTAGGCCACACACATAAGCCGAGTCGGTGTAAATCGTGACACGCTGACCCGAAGCAACCTCCAACGCCAATTTCAGCGCCATCAACTCCGCAAACTGGGCGGAGGAGCCACCATAGGGGCCCCAGCTGGAAACTGTGCGAGTGTGGTTCGGTGGCGAAAGTTCAACAACCGCAGCCCCAGCTGACAGGGACCCATCCGGGAGCCTGTGACAATGTCCGTCCGTGAAAAGCAAACGAGAGCCCGGTAAAGGTTGGTCTGACAAGTCAGGCCTAATCCGAACCTGAGATTGAGAGAAAGACTCACAGCAATGTGGGGAGCCAGTAAGGGTCAGCCCTGCCGAAACGTTAGGAGCGTCATCGGCAGCAAAAGTTAAATTTGGGGCAGTCAGTTCCCTTGCAAGTCTCAATTGTCTTTGAGGAGTCAGGGCAAAGGTTTTAGATTGTACATAAGCTACCACCGAGTGAGAGGTATACACCACCAATGGATGACCCATCACTACATGAGCCACCTTCTTCAATAAGGAAGCCAATGTATCAGCAAACAGCGCACAATCAGTGGCCTTCTTGGCAATTGGGTCCAACAAGGTGGATGCGTAAAGTATGATATTACGCTGACCACTCGCTCCTTTCTGCCACAAGACCGCATGTCCGGAGCAATTGGTGATGGTGGTATCAAGATGAAAAGGCTTACCGTAATCAGGAATGGCAAGGTCCGCACAGGAAGCCAAAGCTGCCTTTAGGTCAGTAAAGGCTTTGTCAGCCTCCTCCGTCCAAGACAGGGAGGCTCGGAGATCTCGAACCCCAGCTGCGCGGATGATTTCTCGCAAGGGAGCAGTCTTACCTGTGTAGTCCAAGACATGGTGTCTGGAGTAATTCGCCAACCCTAAAAAGGAAAGAAGGGACCGTACCGTATCCGGACGGTCGGCCGTAAGAATGGACTGCCTCTGGGTGGCACTAGGGGTAATATGACCAGCCGAAATAACCTTACCCAAAAAGAGAACTTGGGGTCGGCAACATTGTAGCTTCTCCTTTGAGACCTTAAAGCCACATTCAAGGAGACGTGACAGGACAGCGGCCGTCACGTCCAAACAATCTTTGGCACTTTCAGCGCCAATTAAAATATCATCAACGTACTGTGACACAACAGCACCGGGAAGTACTTCAATAGGGGACAAACAGTCCTTCAAAACTTTATTGAAGATTCCTGGTGAGTTCCGATGACCTTGAGGTAAGACCTTGTACTGCAATTTCACTCCACCATATGTAAATGCAAATTGATATCTACACTCCTTAGCCAAGGGAATGGTGAAGAATGCATGTTTCAGGTCAATGACTGTAAAGTACTTCATCACAGGAGTCAGGATAGAGAGACATTTGTGAGGGTCTGGAACAGGCAAGAGAGGTGTGGTTGTGACTTCGTTTACCTTTCTTAGGTCATGTGCAGGTCTAAAAGTGCCATCAGGCTTTGGCACTGGGTTTAAAGGAGTATTCCAAGGAGAATCAGAAAGCTCTAATACCCCAGCTTCCCATAAGTCTGTTAGGGCAGTTTCAATGCCCTCCCGCTGTTTGTCCTTACGAAAAGGTCTTTGCGGGACATAAACACGAGACCCCGGGGCAACATCCAAAGTTACCGGGTCCACTTTCGTGCAATAACCGATGTCCGATGGGCCCCTCGCCCACAAGTCCTCTGAGAAGCGCTTTAACATGTCCTCCGCACCTTCATGGTCGGTCAACTCGCGGCCATGAGACCGAGAAAGAATCTCTTCTTCAGCCATTGTTTCGTCTATCGCTAAACCTAACTCGACCTTGTATGCCTGTGTACTTGAACTGTACATTACCCCATCCATACCAGTCTGCTCCCAGTCCAGAACCTTGTTAAGTTTATGTGTTAGGGGACCCAACTCCCTGGCCTCATGGCCAGGGCCTAAGAACAGTGACACGTGTGGGTCAGTTAGAGTGTCTCTTTTATAGAAACATTTTATGTTTTCCGGCAGAACAACTGGGGCAACAACACCTGATTCATGTACATACAAATGTGTGGATGTGATAGTATATGTATTACCTCTAACCTCACTATCAAAAGCCAACTGGTATTGGGCGTCAGCACTTCTGTCATAGAAGAGAGTGCAGTGCAGTGGATCAATTGGAGGGGCATATGGGTGGAGCATAGTGAACCATGGTTTCCATTCGAGCATTTTTGCGTAGAGTCCAGTCATGTCAGGAGTCCCTGGCTCTAGGAGTAGCCAATAGATTGACACTCCCTCAGCCATACGCTCTTCCCGAAAAACATAAAGTCCATGCGACCGTGCCGGTGTGCAGGTGATGGAATATCCGTTTGGCCACGTAACATACATGGCGTCAGGGGAACAGTTAATAATGGCTCCTGTAGCTTGAAGGATGTCTCGACCAAGCAGATTCACCGGAGTCTGGGGTGAATAGATCAATGACGATTTGAAAGTCTGTCCAGCCAGTTTGAAAGTCAGTTCTTTGGTCATGCGTAGAGGGGTTGCCTTTCCCGTGAGTCCTGAAAGGTTAATGCTTTTGTCACTTAGCATGTGTGGTGTTGCTTTTCTAGTCGTGGAATGAGTAGCTCCCGTATCCACGAGCATCATCAACGTTTCCCCACCCACCTCTACTGGGACAAATGGTTCTGGGGTGGGTCCAGGACTCACTGGGCACCCCTAGTAGAAGTCCTCTTGACCGTATGGGAGGCAACCATGAGTGTCGTGTACTGGATAGTTGCCACCACCGCCCCCACGAAACCACGGGGCTGGTCCAGAACGGCCAGGTCCCCCTGCCGGATGTCGGAGCTGTGGTGCCCCACGCGCTCCTCCCAAAGGCACACGAGCAGGTGGGTTGGGACAATCCCTAGACCAATGACTGGGGTCCCCACAGTTGAAGCAGCCCGCCTGTAGGCCACCTTGGGTACAGTCTCTGGCCCAATGATCCTGCGCCCCACAGTGAAAGCAGGCCTGGTTGTGCTCTTGGCCCCGCCCAGCTCCAATAGCCCCATAGCCCGTACCGCCGGACCCCCTGCCTCTTGATCGTCCCCTTTTGTTGCCTCTACCCCTACCCCCTGAGTGTCCTCCTATCCCGTGAACATGAATGTGCATTTGTGATGTTGGCCCTAAGGGCTGATTCTGGGAGGCGTATAGGACGCTTGCTGGTGTAGGGACAGGTGTCAGGGGTGTGTGTATGGGAGTTGTTGCCACCATTTGTGTCTTTTTGTTATCTTGTTTGGCAGCCGTTAATTGCTGCCGTGTCTGGTTAAGCTGATTCTTCAGCAGCTCTTCCTGCATGATTTCAATGTTACTTTGTCTGGCACTGTGTTTTTTGTTGAAAATTTCAGCGTGATGTTTGAAATGAGTCAGAAATGTGGTTGAGTCTGAAGTCAGTCCTGGGACATTGGTCAGACAGGTCTTAATAGGTTCTGGAAGAACGTCCAGCACGTTCTGAAGGAAAAGACAGGATGTCTGTGGGTGTCTGTACGGGTGTACATGCATGGATGCAATGTAAAGTTGGATACATTTATCCAGAAATTGGGTAGGGCAGGTGCCCGGTACAAATGATGGGAATGTGGGAGGTTGGGGGGATGGTGGTGGATACATAAGATCCACTACTGTCAGGAAATTCTCTGCCAGTGGATCAAAGGGTTCATGGACCTGCGCGTTGTGCAGGTTCGCGGTTCTCAGTAGGTGGCTTACAGCGTGAGGGGCTGCACACGCGGACACCAGGCCCTTGATATCGCCGACCGCCAGCTGCGCGTTGGCGCATTGTAGCTGTAATGTGCTAAACCATTTTTTGCCCCCTTCTTGTAGGGGGGGTAAGGTGTCCCTAAGGTGTCGTAATTCAATACTACTCAGTGGTTTATAGGCCACAGGGACCGGGCCCCCTGCATTTACTGGGGGTCCCGTCTGAATAAGAGGATAAGTACCTCGATATGTAGCTCCTTGTGGGAGCTTGGCCAATTCCTTAGTCTTTTTTTCAATTTTCACCTGTAGGTCCGCTACCACCTTTTTTGCCTGTTTCAGCTCCACTTTCCAGTCCTCCTCCTCATCCTCCTCATAGTCTCTATTCTTAAGTTCAAATACGCGATCCAAAGCGCCTCTTTTTTCGGTGTAAAGTGCGCTTAATTCATCCGATATTTTGTATGACTCCACATTGGCCCGACAGTGGCCTTCGTCCTCGCTATCATCCGAGAACTGGGAAAGACTAATCTTTTCAGTTACTTTCTTCTTTTGTTTCACCACTGGGGCCGGCTGGGCCACGTTGGCCTTAAGCGCAAGTTCCTGTAGCCTTTCAGTCAGCTCGTGAACCTCAGCCTTTCTTGCTTCCGTCTCTTCATTAAATCTTTCCATTAATTGTTGTTGCGCTTTTAGATGATCTTCAGTCACCTTCTGTGTCTGAGACAGCGAGTGTGTCTTCAATTCTTCAAGGGCTTGCATTGTTTCCTTGGCGCATTTTTCTGTTTGTTCCACCACCTTTGTCCCCCACAACTGTCCGCCTGGATCCCTTGGTATTGTCTTGGAGTCAGTGTAAGCGCGTGTTATCAAGGACCTAACATGTTTATGCTCGTCCGCTGATAACAAGTTTGAAGCCGCCACGTCCACGTCCACCAGTCCATGAAGGGTTAACTGTGGGTATAGAGAGGACCCACACGCTCCGCTCTGGTCATACGGAGGAGGGGCCTGTGGGGCCAAAGCGGGAGCTCCTCCGCTCGGGAGGGGCTCTTGAATCCCTCCCCCTGAAGTGGGGGAGATTGTAGCAGGGGCCTTCGGCTCCACGGCGGGAGCCCCTCCTCTCGGGAGGGACTTTTGAACCCCTCCCCCTTGAGTTGGGGAAAAAACCTGTCTCTCTTTCAACCATTGTGCTGAAGCAAGTGCAAGGACCGGGTCGATGCGTTTTCTCAGTTTTTGATACTTACTGATCGTGAGTTTCAGCAGTTTCTTCTCACTCTTCGAGAGTCCATTACTCCCCTTTAATTTGTCCTCGTCCTGCAATTCCCTCGTGCAGAACTCCACTGCACCAGTCAAAACCCCGCAGAAAAACTCCAGTGAATGTGGGACCGTGGGGTCCCTCTGAAGCAGCTCAAAGCCTTGAAAACAGGCCAAAATCGCCTTGTTCAAGTCTTTTCGCGTGGTCTTTGTTAAGAGAGGCGACGCCTCCGTGACTGCCTTCCCCCAACCTTCACAGTCCATTAATTCCAGCATTTTCTTACCTTCTTTGTCGCGTCACACAAGTTTATACTTACCACCACTCCAACTCACCTTAATACCGTTTATGATTTCCAAAAACCAAACATAAATTCACCGAATTCACTATGGGTTTTTTTTTTTCGTTTTTTTTTTTTTTTTTTTTTTTTTTATTAATTAATTTTTTTATACCACTTAATCCCGTATTTTTTTTAGAATTTATAGAACCCCGTTCTAAAGGCCTCAAACCTGTTTCTATGTAGAATTTATAGGATCCCCGTCCTAACGGCCTCCAACCGTTTATTTTAGACAGACCCCAAATCTGTCAACGACTATATTTCAACGTTTTATTTCAGACCGTGCGTCCACGGCCTTGGGCGGTTCTGCCTACGTGCATTTCAGCTTTTACAGGGGTAAAACCCCAACGCGCAGCCCGTTAATTACTCGTAATTTCAATTTATCCCACTTTTTTTTTTTTTTGTGGTATCTAAGATATCAAATTATAACGTTTCTTTCCTTAATTCCACCATCAATTCACAGATTACACCACACAACAGACAACTCCGTTAAAAAGTAATCTAAAATTTGGAAAAATATGCCAAATAGACGTACTTTGAGACTCACACAATAGTAGGGGTCAAAAGCAGTCTTACCTTTTCTAGATGGACGTCCATGAAATTGTTGTTGTATGATGTGGAATGATAAGGACCTGGTATGCCTGCCGCAAAAGTGGGTTTTTTTTTTCTCGAAGACCGAACCTCGTCGCGTCTCCGTTTGACGGCTCTTCAGCACCCCCTTCAGCCCGTCGCGGTCACCAAATGAAGAAAAACAGCCGTTTTCCTGTGTTGTCCTTGTACACAATAAAGAGTATCACTACGACGAGTTTACTTTTCCCCTATTTTAAACATTACCTTTAATTGACAACACTGCGCATTCAAACTGAAAAAGGAGTTCAGAACCGTCAAAATCTACTCTTACGTAAAACTAATAAAAATACATACCAGGAATTGATGACAAATCAAGGAGTTCAACTTAGACGTTTTATTCCCTAACATGTCATCTTAATACAGAATTCTGTCTTTCCCAGTGCCCTATCAAATGTGTCTGTCAGCAGCCGTTCCCAATGGGCATACTGACTCTTCCTGGGGAAGCACAGTATTTTTACACATTCCATTGTTTACAAGATTTATGAGTCTAAGACCACATGTAATGTTTTCATCGTTCCCATTGGCTCCCACAGCTGTGCATTCAGCTCCACCTTGGTCTCCCTTGTAATTTGAACCCTTTATTGACCATGTGGCCAGTGGACTGGGTGGGGGTCGCTGTGTCTCAATCTTCCCTGAAACAAAGGACTTTTTTGGGGAAACCACACCTTTATACTGCACTGAATGAAAACTTTTGGTTAGTTTGCTAAATAGCCAAAGAAACAAAACATCGTATAAAAATATTATCTCTTCAGTCAGGACACTCTTGAAAAAGAGATTTTTAATCTCAACAAGCTTTATCCTGGATAAATAAAGGACAAATAAAGTGTAAAAAAAATATTAATGGCACATTGTTGCATGTATACGTCATTCCAGACTAGTTTGTACCGTATTATTATTATCATCATTATTAGCCCAGAATTATTCATAATATGTTAAATGAAAATAAAAATAAAAAGTCCATTATTCCTCCCCTCAGATGGTTTATTACAATGCAAAAACACAATTCCCTGCCTGAGATTAAGCGGTGCACAGATTGCTGCAGTGATTTCCACTGTCCGTCCTGTGGTCCCAACCATTCCAAACCGACAGACGAGTGAAGCGTCGCCTTAAAATGCACTTCACTAGATCTGTCAATTATGACGTAACTTTCAAAAATGTTGTAACAATTTACATATGTGTAAGACATTCATTAATATCCTGCTATTTCACTTCATTTTCAGGATTTACCTTTCACAGATGTGGCCACTCATGAAGAAACATACAACAATTGATTTTTACACATTATTGACAACAGTGTTGATCTTTTGTTTTAGTGAAGTTGAGGAATTCAACAGAAAGATTTCTGCTGAATTTAGGAAACAGGGAAGACCCCGAAGGTACACATTTTATTTTTTACTTTGTTATGGTATCTGCAAGCTAACATTATTAACCCAATGATTTCTCTCCTTTTCTGAACTGATTACAGCGATGGCCTTTTACCACAATAAAAAAAAATATTTTGTTCCAAAAAATATTGTCTCTGTCCCTTGTTATTATGAACAAATGAAGGCGCTTTCCTACAAAATACAATGAAATATTGGAGCAAAACATACAATTGTAATTTCATAAAATAACCCAAATAATAGTACATGTAAACTAAGTTACAACACATTCTAAATTCCGCAAAATAATCCCAACAATACAACTGTAAAACTGGACATAAATACCGTCGTATATCCGTCTTTACCAGCAGAGGGCGCACTTTCACGGTGGATCTGTCTCGGCTCCGGCTCTGCAGCTTTCCATTATTGGAAACCACAGCACCACTTGATCAACGTCCATGTGGTTCTGTTTAAACCGTAAACTCCACGTGCGCCAATACGGGCGGCACCGAGTCCAGGACTTCACCCCATTGAGAATCTTTGGGATGTGCAGGAGAGGCTTTGCGCTGTGGTCACACTCTCCCATCATCGATACAAGATCTTGGTGACAAATGAAGGCGACGCTGGATCTTTTGTCATTGCGGAAGCTTATAGAAACAAGGTGCTAAAGGTGCGAGAGCGTGTGACCTGACCTCTAGAGCGCACAGAGTATAAAGAGTATAAAGAGTATAAAGAGTATAAAGAGTATGAAGAGTATAAAGAGTATAAAGAGTATAAACCTTGACTGATGCGATGGGCCAGGGCTCGCGTCTCCTGCAGCTCTTCACGCAGGAAGCTGCCGTCGGCCGAACTGCCCAATGAAGAGGCCAGCTGCTGGAAACAGGAAGTGACCCGGGACAGCGCCTCCTGAGCGCGCTCACACTCCACCTGCTGCCGTCGCCGTAGAGACACTTCCTCCAACGAGCGTCGCCATAGAGACGCCGCCATCATGACAGGACACAGGGAAGCGGGGACCTAGGAGACAGGACGCAAGGACACTAGTGAGGACTAAGTAGGACACGAGAGAGGACCTAGGAGACAGGACGCAAGGACACTAGTGAGGACTAAGTAGGACACGAGAGAGGACCTAGGAGGCAGGACGCAAGGACACTAGTGAGGACTAAGTAGGACACGAGAGAGGACCTAGGAGACAGGACGCAAGGACACTAGTGAGGACTAATTAGGAATGAGAGAGGACCTAGGAGGCAGGACGCAAGGACACTAGTGAGGACTAAGTAGGACACGAGAGAGGACCTAGGAGGCAGGACGCAAGGACACTAGTGAGGACTAAGTAGGACACGAGGAAGGACCTAGGAGACAGGACGCAAGGACACTAGTGAGGACTAAGTAGGACACGAGGAAGGACCTAGGAGACAGGACGCAAGGACACTAGTGAGGACTAAGTAGGACACGAGAAAGGACCTAGGAGGCAGGACGCATGGACACTAGTGAGGACTAAGTAGGACACGAGAGAGGACCTAGGAGACAGGACGCAAGGACACTAGTGAGGACTAAGTAGGAAACGAGAGAGGACCTAGGAGGCAGGACGCAAGGACACTAGTGAGGACTAAGTAGGAAACGAGAGAGGACCTAGGAGGCAGGACGCAAGGACACTAGTGAGGACTAAGTAGGACACGAGAGAGGACCTAGGAGGCAGGACGCAAGGACACTAGTGAGGACTAAGTAGGACACGAGGAAGGGCCTAGGAGGCAGGACGCAAGGACACTAGTGAGGACTAAGTAGGACACGAGAGAGGGCCTAGGAGGCAGGACGCAAGGACACTAGTGAGGACTAAGTAGGAAACGAGAGAGGACCTAGGAGGCAGGACGCAAGGACACTAGTGAGGACTAAGTAGGACACGAGGAAGGACCTAGGAGGCAGGACGCAAGGACACTAGTGAGGACTAAGTAGGACACGAGGAAGGACCTAGGAGGCAGGACGCAAGGACACTAGTGAGGACTAAGTAGGACACGAGGAAGGACCTAGGAGGCAGGACGCAAGGACATTAGTGAGGACTAAGTAGGAAACGAGAGAGGACCTAGGAGGCAAGGAGCACTTTAATTGGCTGCACATGGAACACTTCGCCCCCCCCCCCCCCATGTTTCATTCCTAAACTTTAACGCTGTTCTTGTCTGTCTGTGTTTAGAGTTGGAGAGAATGGTCGGAGACTTCACACAGGACGTCCCGCTGACCATCAATCCATGCAGGAATCTCCCATGTTGGAGAGAATACCTTAAATATCAAACTTTATTTATAAAGCGCTTTTCATACAAAATGTAACACAAAGTGCTTTACAGTGCTAAAAATCATTAAAATCGTCCCCACCAGCAAATATACATAAATAACTACAACCCCCCCACCCCCCACCGCCCCCCCCCCCCCACCCCACCCGCACACACAGACACACAGACGTACAGACACACACACACATATACGTACAAACAGCCAGCAGATAAAAGTCTTAAATAAAAATGGACATAGGGTTGAGTGTGTAAGGCTGGGTACAGATAGACCGAAAGAGGAAACATCATCCCAGCCCATCGGCCACAGCCACAGAGCGCCACCCCAGGGTGCCCGGGGGAGGTGTAGGAGAGACGTCCCACTTCCATCCAGGCACCCCCAGGAGAGCGCCCGCTCCCAACCAGCACTCCCGGGGCAGAGGGCTCCCTCAGAGGAACCAGGAGAACATAAAAAAAAAAAAAAACTTCCATCCATCCATCTTCTTCCACTTGTCCGTTGCCGGGTCGTGGGGGCAGCCATTGGAGCTGCACCAGCCCCTATGGCGCCCCCTGCAGGTGGTGGGTCCACAGAAGGACGGCCTCATGGTTCTAACCGGGCCTGTTGGTCTCTCATAAGGGGCTTCTCAACCGCTCTTTGTCTGACCCGTCACCTAGGACCTGTTTGCCCTGGGAGACCCTACCAGGGGCACGAAGCCCCCGACAACAGAGCTCCAGGATCATTCGGGCTCAACCCCCCCCCACGTGAAGGTGGCGGCTCCAGGAGGGAACCTGATATCAACTTATGGTAATTATAAATGATAAAGGCACTTTTTCCGGGCACCATAGACGCCGAGTACGCAGCACATCCCGGCACACGTTTGCACAAACCATCTGTTTTAAATCTTTATTTTTACTCAGGGAAGAGAGGCAGATTATTTTTTATTGATTATTGATTGTCCCGTAGCATCATGCTGTGTCTGATGCAGGAGAAGTTTATTTACCATCCGAGCGGGACCCGGGGACATGAACGCCAGATATTGCACTAGTCTAACCATATACACCATGAACCAGCAGCACACACAGCCATTTAACTGTATTATTTATGTAACATCAGATTATTTGCACAGTAATCTGGAAACACTGACCTCGTCTCGCTGTCGCTCAATCTCAGTAAAAGTCTGAAATGTGAAGAGAGAAAAAAAAGTTTAAATTGAAATGAGAGAATCTTACCTGTGCGATGAGCGGCTCTGCGTACCTGCCCGAGTGAGATAAAGGAGACCAAACCGAACACGGCGGGAGGATTCCCCTAAATTGTTCATCTGGGATTATGGGTAAATGGTCGTGAGGTTATTGTTGGCGTGAGCTCCTCTGGGGTTTGATTAAAATAATTAAAGTGAGTCAGGTCTCTGGGCTCAGAGCTCGTTAGCTGTTTCCCCTGACACCTCCTTTACCCGCCTTACTCAAAGTTCCGATAACAATATGTCAACTATTCCATGACTGATTTTGGATTGTAGTATTTTGCAAAAAAATACTTGTATAGCCTACTGAATTATTTTTATTTGGTGAAATGTTACGTGGTGTGGCTTTAACATGGAGGGCGGATGTTAAGCTGTTGGGAACATATTTCATGAATATGCCACTCCTGTATTGCCTTCAGTTATTTTTTATTGAAAAGAAATAAAGAAGACAATGTTTACCGAAAAGTCGCATTTTCAGCTATGTGCTATCTGTCAGATAAAAATGAAACATCTGCAACTCAGGACCTTCTGAGCCCTCACTCCTCTGGTCCTCTGGCCAGAACCTGCTAGGCCCCAAGGCTCATTATGAGACCCGAAGGGACCCGTCTTTTCAGTCTGTTGGCCCCAGACTGTGGAACACCCTGCCCCTGTCTCTGCCTCTGGCCCGACTCTGTTGACTCTTTTAAAAAGGATCTGAAGACGTGTTTAATTAAAGAGGGGGTATTATGCTTTTTTCAATCACATAGCACCAGTCTATAGCACTACAATGATGACGTAACCTTCTGTTGGTCTGTACATGCAGTAAATTAAAATAACTGCCTTGAATAAAATTGCTCTCTCAAAATGGCTGACGTCTTGAAATAGGCCTCTGTCTCTTTAAGAAGCTTTCCGACACGCCCCCTTCAGCACACTACTGTGGCATTGAAACAACAGCACTGTGCGGGGAGGGGGCTCTGCTGAGGTTGGGGGCTTGGCTGGTGACGAAAGGTCCAGAGGCGTCTCCAGGAGGTGGGGGCGTTCCTAGGAGGACTGTGGCGTAGCTACACCTAAAATGGCCGCCGTCTAAGTTTTTACTGATTACTCAAAAATATGTGAATGAGCCGAGGCAACACTCCAGGCACGTGTTTAATGAGGGAATGACATGATAACATGATATAAAGCTTGAAAAAGTTTTACATAATACCCCCCCCCCCCCCCCATTTAAGAAAGGATTTTCCCTAGTGTCACTTTAATTTGACATAATATACATTATTATATTGTTTGTTTTTACCTATTTTCTTGTACAGCACTTTGTGATTTTATCCGTGAAAAGCGCTTTAGAAATAAACTCTACTTACTTACTTGCAATAGCCTGAAAGCTTTTCTCATGAAATTTGCACTGTACACGTAGTTTGGCATTTCTGGTCTGCGTGAGCCCCGCCTTTATAACCCCCCCTCTACGCACCGCGCTCATTCATTCACAAATTGGATGTAGAACCCCCACCTTACTCAAGCGCACATTATTCATTCACACTCGATGTTGGTAAGTAACTATTGTAGCCACAGCCGCCCTGGGGCAGACTGACCATTTACCACATGGCTATAATATGCTGTTTATTTCCTGATCTTTTATTATGTCAGTGCCCTCTGCTGGACACGTGTGGAATTCTTTCTTTTTTTTTATTTAAGATGCCCCCTAGTGGCTGGAGTGAGCATTCTGGCTATTTCTTAAATAATCCATAACTCCGCACAGGAATGGGCTTGAGAATGAGACTTGCTTATTTATTTATTTTTTGACATACTCAGAAATTCATGCTCTACAAAGGGCCACATTCACGGACTTCATCCTGTGCAGACTGCATTGATATATATATTGTAGGAACCAGAATGTTAATATGGTAAGGAAACAACCCGTTTGTGTGAATGAGTGTGAATGGGGGTGAGGGTGGGAGGGTTTTGGGTTGGAGCACTAATTGTAAGTGTATCTTGTGTTTTTATGTTGATTTAATAAAAAATAAATTAAAAAAGGGCCACATTCAATCATCTCGCTTGTGTTAAGTTTTTTATTTTTATTTTTTATTATTATTATAATTTTTTATCATAAAAGTAAGTACAAACAAAATAGGTACAGTTTTATACAGCTTAAGAGTAAATAAAAAGAACAAAAGAACATGGGGCATAATAATAATAATAATTTAAAGGGCAGTTATCCTATAAGAATGTCTATAAAGGAAGCCAGTTTCTCTGCATTTTGGGTGTTGATCAAAAATAAAGATTTACAAAATAGTTTCAGCTCATTCCTCCAATGAGTAATGTTGGGGTTTTGTCTTGAAAAAACGACATTTATGTATATAATGTTTGCTTAACAAAATTACATTATTAATTCCAAAATTATTATGATTATTGCAAAAAAATACCATATTTTATATCATTACTTGTTAGATTGATCATCTGAATTCCTTTGGAGACAAACAATTGTTGAAAGTCCAACCAAAACCTTTGTACAACTTCACACAAACAAAAAAAGGTGATCTAAATCTTCGGGGTTCTTTTTCACAGAAGCTACAGTGGCCTACCTCCATTTGCCGCGTGTGTTAATAATCTGTCTGGCACCGATGCGCCTCCGCCTGCTGTGTTTCCCACTCTGAACCAGCAGAGGGCGCCGAGTCACTGTGTTCTCCTCGCGCTCCGAGCCGAAGAAGAAACGCCGCTGCAGTGACATCAGTGACAGCTCATTCTGAAAGTCTCCGCTCTAGTTGGACGTCTTCTGTCCATTTGCGCCCTGTTCTGTCTCGGCTGAAAGGTGCTTCTGGACTCCCGGGGGTTGTCATGGCGGATGACGTGGCCAAAGGTGTGGGGAAAGTGTCCGTGGGTAAGAGGAAAAAAAGGAGCCGAGGCTGAGCTAGCCGCTAGCTCCATAACAAGCATGTGCCAATGTTGCGTCAGTGTCGGTCCCACATCATTTTTTTTCAGCACAGGGCAGTATTTACGCCCTAGTTTGGGCCCAGGTAGCGGTGAGCCACGTAGTTTCGTCTTCACTAATGCTGTTCGGAAACACGGATCCATTTGTTGGTCCGATGAGGTGGTGGGATGATGAACGTTGTCAACATGGGTCGTTAGCATTAGCTTACAGACATGGCATCCTTGTTGATTTGAGACGTCCACCTTCTTGTGCACTAGAGATCAGTATGTAGAAACTATGCTATCATAAATGCATGTCGTGACTTCTGTTTACCAAAATACCTCAATCCGTTTGCGGTGGTTCAGTGTTAAAGTCTCACCGCGCACGTTACATGGTGTTTCTGCGGTGATGGAAGAAGTTGCGGTGTATCTTTTGTTGCAATGATCGTTTTATGGTTACCATCTGAACGCAGAGTAACGTTACTTTAAATTTTTACTTGAGTAGAAGTAAAAAGTAGTGAAATGAAAGTGATCCGACAGGAACATCCTCTTGTCCTAAAATGACGTATCTGCAAATGTACCTCGTTCGGTAAAGTTGTCCCACAAGTTCCCAGACATAAAACTACAAAGCGTATCAGGCGTCATACAGGGCATGATTTGAATTCTCCTCTGAGATTAATAACCACACAAACAAATTCTCTGCTTCTAAGTCGAGAAGAGCCCCCTTGTATGGATACGTTTGTCTCATACAGTCTGCATGTTCCCTGTCTCTTCAAAAGATTAAATTTCCGGCATAAACCTTGTTGCCTCTATACACTACACAGTTGGTGATTACAAGAATTTGCATCAACTACTTTCATTTTCACACCAGTTCTTCAAGGAACTTGCGCTATGTGCTACTTTTGATCTTGAATAACGCAGTGGGGGAAAACGGAGGCCTTCAAAGCTTGTCTAATAAAATACATCCAGAAACAGAAGTGTTAAAGAGGGGGTATTATACTTTTTTCAATCACATAGCACCAGTCTATAGCACTACAATGATGACGTAACCTTCTGTTGGTCTGTATATGCAGTAAATTAAAATAACTGCCTTGAATAAAATTGCTCTCTCAAAATGGCTGTACTGAACGTCTTGAAATAGGCCTCTGTCTCTTTAAGAAGCTTTCCGACACGCCCCCTTCAGCACACTACTGTGGCATTGAAACAACAACACTGTGCGGGGAGGGGGCTCTGCTGAGCTGAGGAGCAGTGGTTGGGGGCTCGGCTGGTGACGAAAGGTCCAGAGGCGTCTCCAGGAGGTGGGGGCGTTCCTAGGAGGACTGAGGCATAGCTACACCTAAAATGGCCGCCGTCTAAGTTTTTACTGATTACTCCAAAATATGTGAATGAGCCGAGGCAACACTCCAGGCATGTGTTTAATGAGGGGAATGACATCATAACATGATATAAAGCTTGGAAAAGTCGATTTTACATAATACCCCCCCTTTAAAGGACGTTTGCCTTGACCTTTGAATCCTGTTGGCCATGTAAAATAAAGGCTTTTTAAAATCTATTTCTAGTACCACAGTTTTAAAGGAAATTTGTACGTGCTAAAATGTACTATATTTTACCAAGTACAATCCTTTTTTTTTTTAAATGGAGTAAATAATAATTGGCACCAAGTGGGAAAAAAAAGCAAACATTTTTTTCCCCATATGGATTGATCTCGATTTTCGATTAGAAAACACACAAACATCTGCAATTGTTGTGTTTGGTGCGGAGCCTCACAAGGTCAAGACTTCACGGAGTTTAGAGCCAACGACTTTACTTAGTAAACAAGTATAAAAGACGGAGCAAATGTACAGGTCACTGTCGGAAGTCCAGTGACCACGTAGCATCGCGATAATCCTGTTGATTTAAACGCACCATGTGATTACTGAGACTAACCTTTGTTAAAATGGGGATTAGATTAAAATTGGATGCATTACTCGGCCCTAGTGGAACTGATGGGTCATTGCACCCTCTGCGTTTGACTTTGGAGTCAAAGGGCTCCTGTTGTTGTTTTCTTCCTTCCTCCTATGCACAGTGCTCCATGAATGCAGCACAGGACCTCAAATTGAATTTCTCTGACTATATTGCCCTGACTAATAAAATACCTTGTGTAATCTGGCCTTTCCAGGTGAGCTGTACGTGTCGGATAAGTGCGGCAGTGACAAGGATGGAGATGGCACCGAGCAGAAGCCTTTCAAGACTCCCCTCGGGGTAAGACACAGCCAGCACGTCCCACGTCACAGTATATCCATCTCCTGTTGTTCTAACCAAGCCTGCGGCGTGTCCCTGCAGGCGCTGCTCTTTGCTGGGAAAGAGCCTTTTCCCACCATCTACGTGGAGTCACAGAAGGACGGAGAGGTCTGTTGGTGCACTCTTAAAGTTGATGCGTCTCCCGGATTCAAATCGTTTGGGAATGCTGCATAGCTAGCCTTTGTAAGGGTTCAATTTTCTGTCTGAAGGATATATTTTTTTTGTTCTCCTTGCTGTAGCGATGGGCAGTGATTTCTAAAACCCAGATGAAAAATGCAAAGAAGGCTTTTAACCGCGAGCAGATGAAGAGCGACTCCAAAGACAAAAAAGAGGTGAGCGACTGTTTGAAAACATGTTACTTCAACTGTTATAACCATCCTATAGTCTGTACACCACCAATTATTTTATTTTGTTTGCATCATATCCTTAAAGCAGTACTAAGTAACGTGTTCACCTTCATAAATCCTCTCCGCAGTCCCTCTAGGAGTAATACAAGTGTTAATGGGATGATTGGGGGGTCTTTCATCTCCCTCTGGTGTCTCTGGCCAGAAAACCATGCTTGCAACTTGACTGCCACCGGGTCGGAGCCACCATTACACACTAATAGAACCACGAAGAAGAAGCTAACGGGCAAAGCTAACTGCGGGCTAGCACCACTTTAAACAGCATTTACAGCCAAGTTTGAGTAAAAAAATATTTCCATTGTATAACTGTATGAACAATATCCCTCTCTCCCTTCGCCTTTTCTGTCAGCGTAGTATTTACTCTCCAAGACATTTAATAAGTCAGGACATCGTAACTTGCTACGACACATGCAGTTGCGCTTATGGCCTCTAGGGGCAAGAGTTACTTGGTACTGCTTTAATCAGAAAAATCTGGGATAATGACACAACGATTGCTCACGGTTTTAGGCCCAGTATGTTCCAGATATTACCTTGAGCTAGGACTCGGAAGGTCAACTATGGTACTCGCCTGGGTGGCTGTAAAAAGTTCAAGAACTTCTGTATTAGCCCATTCCTGTTTGCTGTGTAGATTAATATGAATTCAAGTATGTTTGTGCATGATTTTTATTGTTTTTCATTGAGCGTTTACAGTATGAAGAAAAACAAAATTGCTAGTACCCACATTACTAGCAATTTCACATTATACAAAGAAGCATAATGTGAAGCCCCAGTGTGTGATTGATGTTTAAAGTGTCGAATGTGATGTCCATGATTCAGGCGGAGGACAACGACAGAAGGGAGAAAAACCTGGAGGAAGCCAAAAAGATCGTCATTGAGAAGGACCCCAGTTTACCCGAGCCACCCACGGTAAACGGAACAGGATTTAATTTTTAATCTTGTACACGAGAGACAGCGCTCCCACCAATTAAATGTGGAGAGGTGGGATGTCCAACCCGTAGCCTTTTCCAAGTAGCTCCTCTGCATTCCCCCCCCCCGCTATATATGACACTAGGGATGTCGAGTTCTCAGATTCTTTGAGTCACGGTTATTGTCATTTTTTAATTGAGAAAAAACTGTGATTTTACGATTACTCGCGATTATCGACCCGCACTTTCGGCACAAAAATGAGATGTAAACAAGGATGAAAATGCAATTAAAAAGAAAGCATAAAAAGGCGACACAAAGTTATGAAAAAGCAATAAAAACAACCGAAACAAAAAAGTTCCAGGAACGAAACAAAAAGGTAACAAAAAAGTGACCAAATTGTGACAAAAAAGCAATAAAAAGTGGAAAAGCTTTTAGATTTAGGTAAAGCTGAACTGGAGAAAAGGTTAAACACAATGAACGCGATCTGCAGACATTTGAGTGTAAGAGAAAACTAAAATGCTCAGGCGTTGAATAGCTGTAAAGTTGAATAAATTGCCAAAATGAATCTAATATTTATTGAGATTTAACGAGTAGACAGACTTTAAGTTTTTTTTTTTTTTCATGCAGCAAACTCATGCATATTGAAAATGCAACAAATTCTGTAAATCAGCAAGTTTCTCACAATTTTTGGCTGAAAGGTTTCCCGTTGTGTCCAATCTGCAAAGAAATTGGTCTTGTTGCTACCGGTATAAACCATGCAATAGTTACTCAAAGCATTTTTATTTTGGTTAAGCAGCGCTCTCGGGGGGAAAAATCGGTTAAAGTTGTCCGTTCTGTGCAGACTAAGATCCATGAGCTGGAGGAGAAGCGAGGCAGCAGAGTGAAGGTGTTCGGCTGGGTGCATCGTCTGCGCAGACAAGGTGAGGAAACCGAAAGCACCGCTCGCTCCGGTCACAGGAGCGCCTGCTCATCCACTGTGTCACTGTGTCGCAGGGAAGAACCTCATGTTCGTGGTGCTCCGGGACGGCACGGGCTTCCTGCAGTGCGTCCTGTCCGATAAACTGGTACGGCTTCCGCTTCAACACGTTCTCTTCCATGAGGATGCGCTCACGTGGCCTCTCTGCCTTTCTAAAGAGTCGATAGTTTAAAGCCGAGGTGGTGCAGTCATAGATCTCGGCCGATTGTAAAGCCCATATCTCCGGAAGCTTGACGATCGGTACTTTTAAAAAGAGCCACCTGGATCGAAATGTCAGTATTTTGGTATCGATCTGCCCATCCCTATTGTGTACCAGTATCTGCTACTCCTGTACCACTGTTCTTGGTCTTGGATTCTGCTAAATCCATTTCCCCCAAAAAATACAACTTATACCAGTATGGTCTTTTTTCTTCTTCTTCATTATGCATTTTTTGGCCGGTGCGACTTATAGTTCGGAAAATACAGTATATACAGTAATCTCTGCTGGCAGTGTTTTTCACTGACTCAACGTAATTTTACAGAGATGGCTGATTTAGTGAGAGCAGTTCTACATTTTGGGAAGCTGCATGGATCGTGTAGCTCCAGCCATTTTGTCAGAACATAAGGTTATACATTTTATCAGTGTGCATATTAGATTTTTTAAATTCCAAATTTCATATTTAGTTGGGATTTGACGACGGTGCCTGGATTTCTTATCACGGATCTTGAGTAGAGGCCGATGCCGATATGCACCGCTGATCTCGGTACTTGAGAGGGAGCTTTGTTTTAAAGACAAAATCAGTAGATTCCAAAGCGAAAAACGGTCAAACTTTGCATAAAATAATAAACGGCTATTTACGGGCAGGCGAGATCAACTCCGGTCACAGAGGAGATCGCTTTGAAGCTCGACCACTTCTCTTTTGGTTCCGGAGATATCGGCCTTTAAGCGACATGATATCGGCTTTAGGTACTATTATTCCACTTTCAGGTACCACGCTATTTTAAGTATTTTGTTTGTGTCTTCTGTTTTCAGTGTCAGTGCTATAACGGCCTGGTGCTGTCCACAGAGAGCACTGTGGCTCTGTACGGCACCGTCACTCCGGTCCCCGAGGGCAAACAGGTGAGCTATCTTTACCCTCGCTAACAGCAGCAGCACCTTCACACTGAAGTCCTTTTTGGTTTGCTGAGACGAGCCTTCAGAATAATACAATAGCGCTGGAAAGGCCTTTCGACACCAACAGGGCTGAAATGACACGGTTATAAAACTGTATCTGCTGCTGTGGTTTAAATAAGGACTTAAAATGCTGGAATAAAATGTAAACTTTTATTTGAGCTGTGATGGTGATGGCAAAATCTGGCCCAGTAAAAAATGTGATCGAATAGTCCTGGTGTAAAGGGTGAGTTGGTCTATTTTTTTTTTTTTACTTTGACATTAAAACTAAGATGTCAGGATGTCAAACTAGCCAGAAAACTCATATCCATTTTTTCACCTGCAGTGTCTCGACTTAAAGGGACTAGCCGGATATTTAGGCTCATATTTCACTATTACAAATGCAAACTGGAGCTTATTTGAATTTTCTCAATTTTCACTGAAAGTTTTCGATACACCGTGGCCGAACCGTTCGCCTCAAACAGGGCAATAATCAGTGGTTCACATGGTGCATCTTTGAAGTCTGAACTGTACGAGCTCGGTCTTACCTTCATAGTGCACCACGCTTCCTTCTCTCTCTGCTTTTAAAGGAATGGGCCACAGTTTTTACATACTGAGATGTTCTTACCTTAGCTTTGACGAGTTCATTTCTATCTGTCTGGTCTCCACGTGTGCCTTCCGTAACGTAAACACAGCACAGACGGCGTTAGCATTTAGCCTCTCTCTTCTCCTCTATAGCTCCAAACGAGGTGAAGATAGAAGCTGCCAAACTCTTCCACGTTTTCCCTATTTAAATATAGTTACGTGAAGTGTTACACTATAAAATATAATTACACACAATTAAACAATGTGGATTTTCTAAGCGGATAAAAAGGGAAACTATATTGTAAGTAGTGCTGGGCGATATGACGATAGATATCGTGGTGACGATAGAAAAGTGTCTCGTGGCATTTCTCTTCTATCGTTTATATCGTTTCTAACCTAATTTCATCAATTATTAAAGCAAATATTACATTAAATAGGCCACAAAGAATGTATTAGTGTTTTCTTGTCACTATGCATTCTCTAAGTTTATATTAAGTGATTATAAACAAGAATAAAAAAGAACTTTTTCGCAAAGAAACTCCGTCTTTACACCTGCTTTACGATATTGCTGTCCGCCGCCCGCCACACCTGCTGTCGCAACGGCGACATCTAATGGACGTACACCCCTACTACTACACTCAGCATTCTTATTTCTGAGTTAAATGTCACTTCATAACAGAGGTTACATTAACCGAAAATTCTCCGTCATTTGCGTAATATGTTTAGCTTTGACGCTGATCCGTCTCTGAGCGCGCGGGGCTCTCTCAGCTACTTCCCTAAACACCGCGTGGTTTCGCTCTGCTTCAGGTACGGCAAATAAACAGCTTTTTAGTGATGGATCTCACAACGGAGCTGACTGATAGGCAAGGCAACTTTATTTATACCGCGCATTTCGTACACAAGGCCACTCAATGCGCATTGATAGTGCATGGATCTGGATTAAACACACGAGAGAAGAGAGGAGAGGCGTAAGGAGGTAAGAGACGGATCGGGCAGCGCGTAGAGCAGCTAAAGACGTACAATGCAAACTGCTCGCCCACTGTTTCTTAAACATTACGTTAAAATTGAGATATAAGCTCCAATTTACATTTGTATTAGTGTAATTATGAGCCTTGATATTGAGGAGCAGATGATGCTCTGAATAAGTCGTTCTCTACGCACGAGTTTACACATTTCTGTTGTTAAATTGGTGTCAGGACTCAGATGTTCAGATCATGTTTAGCCCATTTATCCTGCTGTCTCACATTTTTCCTGACATAAACAATACAGGCGATATAAATTATCCATAGCGAAACCACTGCTTCAAAATAAAGTTAAAAAAAAGTAAGTAAGATATTTTTGTTAAACTTTTGAAAGAATAACTGAAAACTGACTATATTATGGTATATCGTGATATATATCGTTATCGTGATATAAAATAATCCATATCGTGATATACGTTTTTTCCATATCGCCCAGCACTAATTGTAAGGCGTAATAATACCAGGAGTAATTTGACATCCGCGTAGTGATATCTTCACTTTACTGTGCGGATGCCGAAGTTTGAGTTTTGAAGAGTTTGGTAGCTTCTATCTTCACCTCGTTTGGAGCTATAGAGGAGAAGAGGCTAAATGCTAACGGCTAAATGCTAACGGCGTCTGTGCTGTGTTTACGTTACGGAAGGCAGAGACCAGACAGGTACAAATGTTCTTACCTTCGCTTAGACGAGTTCATATCTCACTATGTAAAAACGGTGGCCTAAAAGTATTCCGTAAATGACGGAGAATGTTCGGATAATGAGACCTGGAACAGTACAGTGTTGTACAAAGATGAACTCGTTCACCGGGTTTCCATGGTTTTCCCGCAGGCGCCTGGAGGCCACGAGCTGCACTGCGACTTCTGGGAGCTGATAGGGCTGGCTCCGGCGGGGGGCGCTGACAACCTCCTGAACGAGGAGTCTGACGTGGACGTGCAGCTGAACAACAGGCACATGCTGATCCGAGGGGAGAACGTGTCGAAGATCCTCAGAGTGAGGTCGACTGTCACCCAGTGCTTCAGGGACCACTTGTTCAGCAGAGGATACTACGAGGTAAACACTCGCTTCACATCTAACGGTTTAAAGGGAGACCCTGAAACCAGGCGACTGTTCGCCAAACGAACGGTAGCCTGTGTCCGAAGGCTCTAGACAATTAAGAATAGATGGATTCAACGCATGTGTATTATGGTTACAGCCCTACATTTCTGGCCCCTTGACCTCAGAAAATATATTTTTTAAAGTCCATACAGTCATTCATGTTTTGTAAAGTTTGTGAAATGTATTTTTTTCCCAATTGCCTCTTAAGTTGATTAAGTGCATACAAACCCACTACAGCATATTGTAAAAGTCCTGGTCCATGGGTACCATGAAAGGAGACGTTTTAATTGTATTAAAGAGACAAAAAAAATCAATCGGATCTGTTCATCCCACTACCCGCCTGAGAGCGCACAGTGTCCGACCATCCCCGCGCTCTGCCTTTTGTGTAAGCACACGCGAAAGACACGCCTTCACAACATTCAAAACTTGCTTCTTATTGCTGGGTTTCAGGTCACATCACAGCATTCCAAAGGCCAATACTATTATATGGAGGAAAAATGATTTTGTTTTTGAGGACATTTTTGGTCTTGTACAGAAGATCACGGGCCCAGTGGCTGATATTAATGATCATTTTTGTAATTCATACTCTTTCTTTTGAGCTACGACTTGTGAAAGTATAATGTTGTTAATAGGAAAAACTGGGTCCTGCCCCCCTCTGGGCCCGGTGACATCATCACATTCTAGAACCTGCAACCCAGCAATTACTCTACTCAGAAACCCCCTGAGCTGCTGCCACTAACCCGTTGTAAAAAGCTTTACAAAGCAAAAGTAACAACTTCGTAGAAGAGAAGAGTCACACGCACTTCGTTCACAAATACCTGAGCTGAAGAGTTTTGGGAGGAGTCTATTTTTCCCGCACACAGTGGCATGAGCACGCTCAGCGCGAGCCCGTGTCGATCCACTGGACGCAATCGGAGTGTGACAACAAGGAGAAAACAGGTTGTGGCTGTAGATGGTACAGCATTAAGTTTTCATTTGGGCTCAGTCCCAGAGCTACAGCCAAATCTGTCTGTGATCCACAAAACACTTAATCACAGACTTTCACTTAGTAAATGAAAGCAATCTTTTATTTACTAAATCATTTTAAAAATATTTATTTTACATTTGTAATTTACCTCCCATATATTATTAAATGTGGGCACAATGTGTAAAAAAATTGGGTCCAAAAGTATTAAAAAGAAATATCAGCCTAGGCTATATTGTCGATACCAGTGTTAATTTTGACAACGTATTTTAATTTAGTTTTAGTCTTAGTCTTTTGACGAAAATGTAATTGAATTTTAGTCGAGTTTTAGTCAAATATCTTAAATTTTAGTCGAGTTTTAGTCGACTAAAATTGCAAGTCAATTTAGTCGACTAAATTTAAGACTCATTTAGGCGACTTTGTATTAATAATATTCATTATAATCATATTTAATGGAGGTCCTGCTTCATGGAGCTGCTCCCTCATGAACAAAGCTCAGAGCTGTTCCTTTGGCAGTGACTTTACATGATATGAGGCTCTTTCAGACGGTCAATAGAAGTTTGATTTTAGTCTCTCCTTTCCATTTTTATTTAGTCTTATTTTAGTCGACTCAAATATCTGGACATTTTAGTCATAATTTTAGTCGCATGAAAAACTTTAAATTTAGTTTTAGTCCAATTTTAGTCGTCAGAAAAATCACTTTGACTAAAATTAAGACTAAATATTTTAGTCGACGAAATTAACACTGGTCGATACAGTATAGGCATTACTGACCCTTGAGTCTGTTTCGTGCCTGCCCCCCTCAGATCACTCCTCCCACGCTGGTGCAGACACAGGTGGAGGGCGGCTCCACTCTCTTCGACCTGAACTACTTTGGGGAGCAGGCCTACCTGACGCAGTCCTCTCAGCTGTACCTGGAGACCTGCATCCCCGCGCTGGGAGACACCTTCTGCATCGCCCAGTCCTACCGCGCAGAGCAGTCCCGCACGCGCAGGCACCTGTCCGAGTGAGTGCGCCAGGGTCCCCTTTTGTTTTGGTTATGCAGCAGCAGACGTTACTTCATCCATGTTGTGTGTTGCGTTCAGGTACACGCACATCGAGGCCGAGTGTCCCTTCATCTCTTTCGAGGACCTCCTGCAGCGCCTGGAGGACCTGGTTTGTGATGTGGTGGATCGGGTTCTGCGCTCTCCTGCGGGACAGCTGCTCCACGACATCAACCCTGTACGTTTTTTCACCCCTCGTTTGGTCCGTGTCTTTTGTGATGATCCTGAGCTGTTTTTATCCATCGTTCATTAAAATCTCATTGCATTATTTGTTTTAAGATGCGTACCTGTCATTTAAGTTTAAAAAAACATAAGATAATTTTCTGAACACACATTTTCTAACAGCAATGTGTTAAAACTTGTGTGGACAATATTAAGGCTCAGACCCGGAGACATGAACTCAAGACATTGCGCTTGGTCTTATTCAAGTCTGCCTATGCTTCTACAGATGAGGAATAAATACCCTCTGTCGACCGTCATACTGATATGCAAGCAACACATTTGGCGCCTGAGCACGACAGTCGAGGCTACAACAGAGATAGTCCGACTGCACAGCATTGACCCAGAATGATAAATAGCGATTTAGTTTTAAACTCCATCAGGCTGTAAAAGACTGTTTTTCCAACCAACAACAGTTAAAAACATTTTGTTAAAAGTAAAAGACTAAAATAACCGTCATAAATTAAAGTGAAGGTTAATTTTACAAGTTAACTCCAGGAAATCTCTTAAATTTCAACTCGGGCTTCGTCAGGGCATATTTTTTTTTATTACCTGGGGTCCCTAAATAATGCTCAATCCCGTGTGAATAGGGCTTTAGTCGACAAAATCTCAAAACTGCTGTTTGTTTAGCAATGGGACAATAAACAATAATTGTTAATCACGATAAAAATGCGGCAATTAAGACAACCAGTGCCGTAACTTTACCGTGTGGGTACGTCTCCATGGAGATGTGATTAAAGTCAGCAGTATTTAAGAGTTCCTCATCCAAATCCATTCCCACTGCAGAAATAGCATTTTCTGTGTGGAGCTGCTCATTAGCTGCATGTTTTGTATTGATCACAGTATAGTCCAAAATGTTACACAGTGTGCCTTTAAAATACTTACTTTATGTCTCCCTCAATATGACATTTACAGCGGACAATGAAGAGGAATATTTAATAATTGCCCAATCCCCATCATTTCTGCAGTTTCAGTGATTTTTTTTTTTTAAACCATAGGCAAATCTCGTGATAATGTCGTTAATCGCAATTATTTTGGCCAAGATAATCGTGACCCCAAATTTCATTATCGTCCCGTCCCTGCTGGGTCCATGGGAACAGTTTTATAACTAACGAGATGACTGTATACTCTGTTCACTTCGTCCGTTCTGCTGTCACTTGCCAGGATTTTAAACCACCGAAGCGGCCCTTCAAAAGGATGAACTACAGCGAGGCCATCGAGTGGCTCCGAGAACACGACGTCAAAAAGGATGACGGCTCGTACTACGAGTTTGGAGAGGTGAGACGTGCCACACTTTACTGTAGTCTCAATGCGGCCTGTATGTGTACAAGGCCGCACATTTACGGAAGTTAAGTCCTCTGTAGCCTGCTTTCAATACTTTTATTTTTTTTAATTACCATTAGTACCTAAACTGTTTTCCATATTTGGTCACTGATTTGTGTAATAATATTTCTCTAAATTATCTTGGGGGCCAGAGGTTTAATGCTGGAGGGCTGGATTTGGCCCCCTGGCCTGACATTGCCTACTCCTGGTATAAGTTCATGGAAAATACCATAATTTTGGTCTAGAACAAAACGACTGCAGTTTTAGGTCAAATTGACCACATTGTTTTTCCGCAAACATTTTCCGCTTTGTCCAATTCTCTTTTATCCTTGTTTGATGAAATTTCGCGGAAACTTTATTCTTAAGTTTGTGGCATTAAAATATAGTATTCTGGAATTAAAATGGCATTAAAAAGCATTTGACTCTTCTGCCTGTATAAGCCCTGACTCACTCATGCACCACATTCATACAAAGTGAGTGAAGTGCTTTGCCCAAGAGCACAGCGTCCGCATGCACCTGTGGAAGCAGAGATTCAAACCGACGAATGTTTTAGTTGTAAGACCCCACATCATCATCTGAGCTGCCGTAAAACTCGTACGAGTCACGACAAGTTACCTCAAGTGAAAAAAGTTATCATTTGAGATGGAAATAAAAACACAGTGATACAAAATTTTATGAAAAATAACAGACCAGCTAATATTTGAGAGAAAACTGCACCACAAAGTCAGATTGATGTCTTATTACATGAATTTATTACACTTTTTAATGATTTTCATAAATAATCAGTCAATAACATACTAACTTATTATTATCAACGGTAAATCTGGCTCAACAATGTCACTATGTTATTGGCTTGTTACGTTTTGACACTAGTCTAAATTATAATTTACATTATTGGTTCCTACAATTCTTGTCAAGAGCTACATTCAATTAATGTTTTTGTCTCTTTTTGGGCTACTTGGCCACCAAAAGCATCAGTCGACTGAAAACAATGATTTGACTGCATACGAACTGAAAGTAAAATAAATAAAAGAGGAGGACTGAGGACATCAATGTATTTCTGTCATTTAGTCATTGCTTGTTTTGATGTGAAGCACTTTGTGACCTTCTGTCTGAGAAAGGTGCTATATAAATAAACTTTGCTTGCTTGCTTGCTGTGATATTTCCAGGACATCCCAGAGGCCCCCGAGAGGCTGATGACCGACTCCATCAATGAGACCATCCTCTTGTGCCGATTCCCCGCCGAGATCAAGTCCTTCTACATGCAGCGCTGCTCCGACGACCGCCGCCTCACCGAATCGGTACGTCCAGGGCCTCGATCTCACTCCAAATCACTAAATCCATTGAACTCTTCATCCTCGGTGTCACTTCAATCGCCCTGGCAACTACCTGGGCACGGGAGGTCTCGCTGCACCGTTGACGAGCCTCTCCCGGCAGCACGTTTTTCCAAGCTCTCATTTGTGAACTCGTTCCTCCAGCTGTGGCCATCGAGCTTTTAGCCCGCGATTAGCTTTGGATTACCCTCGCCCGCGATTACTCTTGTGGTGAGAGTAACCTCCGCTTCTCGCTCACTCCAAACGATTAGCCTGCAGTGCCCTCTAGTGGCATGCGAATGTATAGGTTTGAATTTAAAAAACAGAGGAAAAAAATCACATATTAAGTCACTCCAGAGTATAAGCCAAACTATGACCTGCTCTTTTGTAGTTTTTGTGTCATTGTGAATACAGATGTTCGATTTTTAGATATATTGCTTGATCATAGTTATTGAGAAAAGTCCCCCAAAATATTGAGAGATTAGTTTTTGTCGACATCGCCCAGCCCGAGGTCTCCCAAACTCAACCTGAAGACTGCTTTAACATAATTTTACAGTAGAAGTTAAAAGTAGCAACTCAAATAATGTCTCAAGTAAGAGTAAAAAGGTACTTGGAGCAAAGGCTACTCGAGTACTGTGAGTACCGAGCTTCAGAACTGATCAAAGTTATGAGGAACTAAACTTGAAATAATGAAAAAAACCAAATATTTCCAAAGAAAATGTCAGAAAATAATCAAATAATTCTGACCAAAAAAGAAAAATTTCAAATATCACATGCCATTAGAGTACAGTGTGATAAAACTACTCCAAAGAAGTATGATTACTTAAAGAGTACCTCTGGACATATGCTCTTAATATAGTAACTGGAAGTCAATGTGATGCTCAAAGCCTTTGGTTCATGGTCCGGAGTTCTTACAGTGGGTGGAGGACTGGCCCATTGTGCATGTTTTGGGTTGATGGAGGAATTGATCATCTCTGGGCTGAAAGATCCTTTTAGACTACTACTAACTGAGCAATACCTATACTAAAATATTTGCCATTTGGAACCAGAAAACGGATGTGCATATTTACAATATCGGGTTCATCTCCAATGACAAGAAATGTGTTAAAAATGGGGAATAATTGTGAGAAATTAGGGGAAATGGGGAACATGATAGTAATAAAAAAATAGCAAAAATAAGGATGATTGGGCAAAACTTTTTTTAAAGGAAGAATAATTGGGGAAAAATCATTTATCTGAGCTGAAACAACCAAATCACTTCATTTAATGCTGTCCCTGGACCAACAGCATCAAAACTTGGATCTGAAGATATACCATTTTTTTTTACTGGTATTGTTTAATGGTTGATATGTTGCCAGGTGGATGTGCTGATGCCCAACGTGGGAGAGATCGTAGGGGGTTCAATGCGTATCTGGGACAGCGAGGAGCTGTTGGAGGGCTACAAGAGAGAGGGCATCGACCCCACGCCCTACTACTGGTACACGGACCAGGTACTGCCCCCGATTCATTACATTTTAATGTGACTGTGATATCCTGAATGTTGTGGTTAAATGTGTTTGTGAGGTGTTGTGTTATTGAAAATCTCCCCCTTGAACATCAGGACTTTTTTTTTCCCCTTTTAAATCCATTTCCAACTTATTGATCAGATCCAATTCAAGTTCAAATTATTTAAACAAATTTAGGCATGTTCTTAAATGTAGGCACCCTGGTCATTTTATGGATTTCAATACCTTTAGCACTAATTATTAGAACTCAAAATTGGTTTGGTAACCTCAGTGACCCTTGACACAAATGAATCCAATCATGAGAAAGGGTATTTAAGGAGGCCACGGGTTTATCCTCTTTGCATCTTCTCTGAAGAGTGGCAACATGGGAGCCTCAAAACAATGATTATTCAACATCATGGTTTAGGGGAAGGATACAGAAAGCCGTTTCAGAGATTGAAGCTCTCCGTTTCAACTGTGGAACATTGTGAGGAATTGTAAGACCAGAGGCACAGTTCTAGTTAAGGCCCAAAGTGGCAGACCAAGAAACATCTCAGATAAGCAGAGGCGCAGGATGGTGAGAACAGTCAGTCGACCCACAGACCAGCTCCAAAGACCTGCAACATCATCTCACCATCAACCCACAGACCAGCTCCAAAGACGTACAACATCATCTCACCATCAACCCACAGACCAGCTCCAAAGACGTACAACATCATCTCACCATCAACCCACAGACCAGCTCCAAAGACCTGCAACATCATCTCACCATCAACCCACAGACCAGCTCCAAAGACCTGCAACATCATCTCACCATCAACCCACAGACCAGCTCCAAAGACCTGCAACATCATCTCACCATCAACCCACAGACCAGCTCCAAAGACGAGCTCCAAAGACCTGCAACATCATCTCACCATCAGCCCACAGACCAGCTCCAAAGACCTGCAACATCATCTCACCATCAACACACAGACCAGCTCCAAAGACCTACAACATCATCTCACCATCAACCCACAGACCAGCTCTAAAGACCTACAACATCATCTCACCATCAACCCACAGTCCAACTCCGCCACAAGCACATTTGGACAAGCCAGCTTCATTTTGGAATAAGGTGCTGTGGACTGATGAAACTAAAATAGAGTTATTTAGTTAGTTAGTGAGGGTCTCATGGATTCCACTCAATATCAGCAGATTCTGGAGAACAATGTCGTGGAATCAGGGAAAAGTTGAAGTTGGATCTTAAAGCATTCATGCAGGGGAACAAGTGCGACGTTCTGGAATGGCCGTCTCAGTCCCCAGACCTGAATATTATTGAACATTTATGGTGTGATTTTAAAGCGGGCTGTCCATGCTCGGAAACCATCAAACCTGACTGAACCGGAGATGTTCTGCAAAGACGAATGATCCTTCCGTCAGAATCCAGACTCTAATTGGAAGCTATAGAAAGAATTTAGAGAATTTATTTCTGCAAAAGGAGTTAGTTTTCTTTTGTGGCGCCTACATTTATGCACATGCCTAATTTTGTTTAAATAATTCTTGCACACTTTCCATAAATAGTATAAACTTTATTGCACTTCTCAAATATCACTGTTTGTCTCCTGTATGATATATTTAACTGAAATTTCTTATCCAGACAACCAATGATTTATAAATGAACATTTACAGGGGTGCCCAAACCTGTATGTAAGGCTTTTTTAGACAAAGTTGAAATGCAAAGTGCTTTACAGATTGAATTGTTCTGTTGGTTTGGGTGAGTTCATGTCTGCCCTTGTGTCCTCAGAGGAAGTACGGCACGTGTCCTCACGGGGGATATGGCCTGGGCCTGGAGCGCTTCCTTACCTGGCTCCTGAACAGACACCACATCCGGGACGTGTGCCTGTACCCCCGCTTCATCCAGCGCTGCCGTCCATAACGCTGCCCCCAGTACCCAGGCTTTGAACCCCGGTGTCGGGTTATAAAACTGCTCCTCTCCCTCCCTCACCATCCTCTGCTTCTGTCTGTTCACACCAAATATCACGGGAATACAGTACAATGCACTGCTCTGTGTAAACTCTCATGTTCTGTGAAAGATCAATAAAGATTCAAACTCAAAAATCGCTTTAAACTTATTCCAGTGATTATGGTTACACAGGACAGGACGGCGTGGAATGGTGTGAAGAACAGGGAGGTCAAAATTGTATTTATTTCTAGAAAAACTATTATTTATTTTCTTTCTCTCATGTGAACCTCGCGGCCAGTTCAGCAACTTTTCAAATTGCGACTGTTCACAGAAGTAACACCATTAGATGATAAATCTTCAATGAAGGTACTTGAGTCATCTTCTGTACTCAGTAGTTGGAGTCTTCGAACGTTTCGCCTCATCCAAAAAGCTTCGTCAGCGGACTAAAGTCACCTCCCCGTCCTCAAAGGAGTGGTCGGAGGCTTTGAGGTGGAGGTGCACCGCCGACTGAGCCTTGTGCTTTCTCTTCGGTGTTGATAAAGTCTCTTCTGTAAGACTTGTTTCGTTTCTCCAATATAATGTTTGCATTCTTCTTCTTTGCATTGAATCGAATGAACCACATTGCTTTGTTTGTGGCTCGGAGTTTTGTCTTTGGGATGAACTCATTTTTGTCTCCGTGTGTTCACCATCCACTCCAGCACAAACTAGGGGTCATCCTGACGCTCAGACATCGAGCTAAAGAGGTGCCTACCAGTGCAGAAGGAAAGACCAAAGAGGAGCAACATGTCCAGAGAGCCCTCTCAGACTGTGGCTATCCTAACTGGTCTTTCACTAAAGCACAAAGGGCAAGAAGACCCAAAGAACAAGACGGACTACAGAGCCCAGAAGAAAGGGAGTTGTAGTTCCGTATGTAGCCGGGGTCTCAGAAAAACTTCAGAGAATCTTTTAGGCAGCACAGGATTCCAGTGAACCACAAACCGGTGGCAAAACTCCGAGCCACAAACAAAGCAATGTGGTTTATTCTATTCGATGCAAAGAAGAAGAATGCAAACATTATATTGGAGAAACGAAACAAGTTTTACAGAAGAGACTTTATCAACACCGAAGAGAAAGCACAAGCGGCCCCCAGTCGGCGGTGCACCTCCACCTCAAAGCCTCCAACCACTCCTTTGATTACGGGGAGGTCAACATTTAAGCTAAAGAAGAACGTTGGTTTGAAAGAGGAGTTAAAGAAGCTATTTTTGTCAAGAAAGAAAACCCTCCATGAACCGGAATGGTGGGCTCAGATTTAATCTCCCGTCACTTTACTCCAATCTCCTTCGGGAGAAACCGAAAAGGCTTGGCCAGTCCAAGGAGACGGCACCTCAGCCAACAAAAGAACAATAGGCAGGTAATTAGCAGTGATCGGCCATGAATAGGACAGATAATGGGCAGTGATCAGCCATGAATAGGACAGAACTGACCGATACTGAGGTGAGCAGATCGTTGTAGACGCTCTACTCAAAGGTGTTTACCCCCAGGTGAGAGTAGCTGTGATGAGAGGGGAGGAGCCGGGCCAACCCTAACTCCTCCCCGTTGGTCTATATCTTCAGCTGCGGCCAGAGTGGGACTTTTGTCGCTGACGAAGCCTTTTGGATGAGAGGCGAAACGTTCGAAGACTTCAACTACTGAGTACAGAAGATGACTCAAGTACATTCATTGAAGATGGACAACTTCTGTACGACTGAGGGCTAACACAGAGATGGATAGATAGATGATAAAGCAACTTTTTGGCAAACCTGTGCAACTTAACAAAAGCTGCATGTGGTGCATAGACTTAATATTTATTATTATTAGACTCAGACTGTCATTGCTCACTACTCCACATTTACATTCATTACTCCATCGTTCTAGAGGGAATCCTTGATGGATTTCATGATGGCTGCTCAATCTCCTCCTACAGAGCATGTTCCAAAAAAGTCAGCAACATGAGGCGGGCTGTGCAGCAACAATTGTCCACACTGACTTATTTTGAAGGCCCATTTTTTACATTTCTAATTTGATGCGAAACCTTGTTGCCGCTGACTACTGACAGCCGTGATGACTCTTTCCTCTGTAAACAAATCCGTGAGTGACAAAAGCTTCTTGTGGACATTTGAAAATGACTCAAAGTTGAAAGTTTCCTCTTTTTTCTGTGCTTTGGATATATCTGAATCTTAACGTTATTTTGTGCTTGCCTGTCCAAAACAATAATCATAAATTGTATTTACTTGATGGGGACATTGCAATTCAACATCGTACAGAACAGGTTTGTATCTGATGCAAAGCGTGAAGCCAGTGCCAATTTGCAGTCCATGGTTGGGCCTTTCTACACCACATTGACATTAAATTTGTTGTACATTTTCAAAATCTATAGAATATAAGAACCGTATTGTCACTATGCAATTGAACAACAAAATTGTGTAGATCGTGTGTTGGGTTAGTCCTGAGCCGCACCGTCTCTGTGCACCACCAACCTGACCAGCATGCTTTTAGTGGTGGGGGAAACCGGAGTGTCCCGGCAGAGAATCGACCCTGGGACCTTGTTGCTGGCAAGAGCACTAACCACTCAGCCACCGTGCCGCTATCTAGAAACCTACGTGTATACTCGGTACAAATCATTCATTCATTATTTTCAAGTATGTCACGCTTGATGAAATATTTCGTCTTTTCTACAGGCCGGGCATACTCAGAGTAGACCAGGGGCACAATGTCCTCAAGCATATTTCAGCCGTGCTAAAAGGCAAATATCTGCTCTTTTGAACAGACAATAAAGTTGTATTCTATTCTAGAATAGAACCTTTGTAGGGTGACCAGACGTGCCGGTTATCAGGTTGTGAAAGTCTGGTCACCCTAAACAAAGCGTCTCAGACACGTGGCCTGTGAGGAGATGATCCCTCTCGGACCTGGACTTCACCCATAGACTGTAAAATGAATTCTCTGAATGTTACAGTTCATAGGTGTTTCTCAATTGCAATTAACCTCAGCGTCCACTTCGGAGGAATCCACGTCATTACGGCGCCTCCACTTTGACCCCTCGCACCCTCTGCAGCTCCGGCTCATTCACCAGGATGCACCTGTGGAGAGTGGAATATTTTTCTTCTTCCGTTTCTCACGCAAACTTTATGTAGCAATGAAACTATTTGATAAATATGTTTTGCATTCAATAAAAGAATGAAAGATATTTCTGCTTTGTTCCACATGTGTACAAAAAATAAAATCCATGGTAGAATTGTTGTCAGCAAGTAAAATTGTAAAAGTGGCCATCTAGTGACGGAAGAAAAAATGAAAGATCTTTGAGTTCACTAACACCAGGTGACTTTTACCTGAGAGTTTAGTTTAGTTTAAACTGTGTCATGTCTAACAAAATGAAAGAAAAGCATCGTGAGGGGACCATAATTATAAAAATGCTCAAAAAATTCCTGGAAAATAAGGAATTTGGGAACAAAAATTTCCTAAAAAATAAAATAATGAAGATGGAAACTTGTTTTTTGGTCCACCCATTCCTGGGATAATGTGAGACTTCCCTGAAGCTTCAGCGTCCTTGCCACACAAACAGCCGCAGGAGAGAGAAACGTGTCATATTTTGAATGGGTAAAAATGACCAGCTGACTAAAATAACTGTGTTACTCACTTGCTGGGACGCCAGAGACACCAACCCAGGACAGGAGCAAAGCTGTAGTTGAAGTAGTAAATGTGGCAGTCCTGAATGTTGCCAACCTTGAAAGGGGGCAAGATTGCCTGATCACGATTGCTGGGTGAAAATCACATGTGCCCGTGAGAAAAAGTGTGTTTTGGATTAGGAAAACTCCCATGCCATCAAAAATGTCCAACACAATGCTGACGCTACCCAGAGACCCATGACAGAACACACACACCATTTTGCAAGATAAACAAAAAAAAAGCAAAACTGCCTGAAAAAAATGACATTTTTTGCCAGAAATAAGTTTTTTTGGGTGTGCAATTATGAGTTATAAACTACAGTAAATTTAATTGGGAAAAAAATTGCAGACTTGCTGAATGAAACGGGGAAAAAGCACAGGCTATGATCCGCCATAGGTCGCTCCATTGGTATACTTATTATCGCTCGTAAGTGGGTCAGATGACAATCGGGTCAATGACGTAGCCTATAAGGGGTCTAAAGACATATTTTCACAAAAAAAATTCAAAACTGATGGCATGCATATTTTTGAGTTGATAATTTTGTGTTTAAACAAGTTATGTTTGTTAAATAACATTTAAAAGTATTTAAATGTATTTATATATGTATATGCTCGAGTCCTGACAAGAACCAGGAAATATGACCATATTAGTCCAGTGCTCCGGTCCCTGCACTGGCTTCCTGTCACTCAGAGAATAGAATTTAAAACAGCTCTGCTTGTGTACAAGTCTTTTCACGGTTTAGCACCAAAGTCCATCTCTGACATGTTAGAGCCGTATGAACCATCTCGGGCCCTGAGAACTTCAGGGAGGGGTCTCCTGGTGGTTCCCAGAGTCAGGACTAAACACGCTGAGGCTGCGTTTCAGTTTCATGCAGCTAAAATCTGGAACAGTCTTCATGAGGATGTGAGACAGGCCTCAACTCTGACAATGTTCAAATCCAGGCTGAAAACAGCTCTTTTTACCCGAGCAGATGAAAACTGAAAGTATTTTATCTGCACTCTTGCCTTTTACTGTCATTGATACATTTTTATGTTGATGTTTTAATGATTGATTTGATCTGGGGTTTTTTTTGTAACTTTATGCAACTGTGAAAGCACTTTGAATTGCCTTGTGTATGAATTGTGCTCTACAAATAAACTTGCCTTGCCTATTTGTAGCTTCGCTGTATAAAAAAGTGTCAGGTGGCGCAACCGAGTTTTTTCAAAAATTTAAATAGTTTCCAAAAATGTTTACAAAGTCAAATCTTTGCCACGTATATCTTAGACAGTCTTTCTTCTCTGAACATTTCATCTGTAATTTGTAACAGACTGACGCTGTAATCAGCATTAAAACAAGAGGACCACGGACGGAGTGCTCGGTGTCAGCCCAAAACTACAGTTATTGGTTCAGTATCGGATATTTTAAACTAATATCAGATTTTTTTGTTTTATTTTTATTTTTCTGATAAAAACTTATACCATTATTGGATCAGTCCATCCCTATAATTTTTAGATGATAATTTGACATTTTTTTCCAGTTGCACCACTTGACATTAGCAACTAATTTCAAATTAAATTGGCTTTTATGTGGACTCTTACTTTAGCTTTAGCATTTGTAAGCATGGGCAAACATCTACTTGTAAAACAAACTAAAACTTATAGTAAAATAATAGTTTCCAATATTTACATCGGTTGTACTGACACAAAAAGTGTGACAGTTTACCTATGAGTCGGGAAAAATAAAAAAAAATCTCAATTCTTGAAAGAGATTTTCACTCAGCCATAAAGACAACTTGTTCTTCTGGCTGATGTTTGCTGCTGGTATTCTTTATTCCAAAATACCAGCCCTGTTCTTACGGTTGTGCCACCCTGATATTTTAAGATTACAAATTGACGGACAAACGTTTTTTAGTGATCTCAAAAGCTTTACAACTATTAATATTCACAAATGATGGCTTATTTGAAAGATATTGAACATACAAATATGCCAGGTTTTATTTTTAATTTGTTACCCAGAAAATAAAACTTTCAGAAGCTTTATTGGTCTAATCATTTGCTCGGACGGTTGCACAACCTGACATTTTAGGGGTTTGAGGTTGGAAAACTCCATGTAACTTTATCATACGAGAATGAAGACTGAGGAAAATATGAATGTGAATCGCTTTGACTTGTCTGATAGACTGAAGTGCCTTTGCTTAATTTATTTTATTTTATTTATTTTGTTTGTCAAATTTTGTTTTATTTAACTGTTATAATGTTCTTCACTTATGTCTCCCTACGAGAGATTTTGTAAATTGTATGTTGTAAATAAATTTGTGAAAAAAATAAATCAATAATAAATAAATTAAAAAATTAAAAAATACAAATAAAAAAGACAACAACAAAAAATATTTTAAAAAAATAACCAAAAAAATATAATGATAAATACATTTAAAAAAAATTGGAAAATATAAACACACACACACAAAAAATATTATTGAAATGTGATGAAAATGTGTTTAAACTGAATAGGTTTTGTAGAATAAAGTGATGCATGTAATGAAAATAAATTATTTTTAAAAGAAGTATTTCACTCGGACACAAAAATATCCACGTCATGTCAATCACCCATCTGTCGTTTTATTATTTGTATGTATTTATTTCAAGCTGTGATTCTTGCTTTTTTTCTATGTACCTTTATTAACATTATTTCGTTCACCAAATAAATACATAAATAAATAAAAGGACCAAGTGTGCTTTTATCATTGCGAAATGTCGAAGCGGGAGTTGCCCACGAGTCTTCCTCCAGTTCCGGCGTGTCGTGCAACGTCACGTCACGTCACGTCGGGGGCAGCTGTCGGAGGGAGGCTGAAGGAATCCGGGTGCACATCTGAGCAGACCGCGGAGCGAGGAAGAAGAGGACCACCTCCAGAACAAGAAGCACCTCTGCACCGGGACGGACACGACCCTCGCCCGCACCGACCCCCGTCAGCCTGAGGAGCGCCATGTCGGTACTGGGCAGCGCGGGACGGCTCTGTGAGTGACGGCAGCCACGCGACTCTCCATGAGTTTTAACTGCTTTAAACTTCTCCTTAAGTAGTTGTATCGACGTGTGAATTACAGCTAAACCTCACATAGAACATGGTTGTAACTCGCTATTGAAGGTCATAGCGTCGCTTTTACTCCTGTCACTTCCTCCTCGCGCTGCTGCCGGGTGCGTGTTTATGGGAGCGTATTATTATCACTCTACTCTACTTTACTCTCGCACTAAGTGTCCGGCCACATTATTAAAAGTACGCGTTTATCTCGCGAGACTTTAATTTATTGTGGTAAAAACTAATGAGTTTCTTTGCGGAAAGGAGCACACGCTTTTTCCCTCCTCGCAAAAAAAAAAATCCGTGTTACACAATTGCAGTGTTGTGAACTTGCGTAATGTGAGACATGGAGGCCTAGCGGACACTCTGGGAACTGCAGGAGGCTAAGGCTGAATTCCTCCGGCTGCGGAAAGGTCCCGGATGCGCATTTCTAGGCGTTTGAAAACAAAGGTTTTGTTCCGGGAAAACGGGGTTTATTCAGGTAGCAGCAAGTCAAATGCTTTGTACGATGCTTGTTTTATACATATTCAAATTATGGGCCAATCCGTCCCAAAAAAAAAAATACATTTAAATTTAAAATTGAATAATAATAATGATGATGATGACAAAACACATGGCAAAAATGCAATTAAACGTTTTGGTAAATGTTTCAAATTCCGCATTTAGTAAATTAAAGAATAGTTATGTTATCCAAGAACAGTATTTTAATAAAATAAGGGATAATTATATTTTTTTATTTTATCTTCATTTATACAGGGAAGGCCCGATGAGAGTACGAGACTCTCTTTTTCATGAGCGCCCTGTTTCCTAACAGTGAATAACAATCCAATGTTTACAATAGACCTTTTTTACAAGTATCAATTAAAACGAGCACAATTTTCTTTATACATATCGAATACGAACCGTTTTAGATGTGAAAGAGGCACTAAAGAGTTCAATTGTAAAAGCGTTTGTAGTTCGTATATCTTAAGTTAAACTCAGTATTTTGATATTTGAACACTTTGCATCTTAATATGGGGCTGTAACGCCAATGATGAATTTCAACAAGCCCTTTTCCTGTATATTTTTTTATGTCATTTCTAATTGAAGGTAGTGTAGTAAGGTTGTATAGTTTTAACTATACAACTTTTTTTTCTCAGATGAATTTTTCAAACTGATGCAAATGGACACACCAACGACGTGTCAAAATGACCCACAGCAAAAAGTTACATTTTAAAGTTATTTTTTTTGCTCTTAGTAATTAAAAGAGGCGTTGGTCTCATCAGACCTTTTTTGACCTGTTGTGTGGGAGAATGCCGCCATTACTTTGGGGGATTCTGTGAGTTACCCTTTTTCCGATTTACACATACATGCATTTGTTGTTTTAGGCCGAGTTTCCAAAAAATTTGTAAATCCTGGTCAGATGGAAGCCTTCATCAGGGATTTTGCAATAATATACGTAACGTTCGGCGATACAATATTATTGCTCCAGTGCAGCTCTAATCTGGACAAAAGCGTGTGGTCCCAGCTCTGGAGGGCTTTTACACCGTCACACTTGTGTCTTACTGATCGTGTGTCGTGACTGTGTTCAGGTGTGAGGGGCGGCCTGCAGCTGATGGTGAGGAGCCGCTCCACGGCCGCCGCTCTGGCCCAGACGGCCGCTCCGGACACGCAGGAGAACAGGTTCCCTCCGCTTCTAATCAGGAAATGTACGAGTCATATAAAAGGTAAAAGTGTAGTCTGAATGTGGTTTTTTTCCTTGTTGCAGAAAGCCGAAGACGGGAATCCTGATGCTGAACATGGGGGGACCAGAGAAGCTGGAGGACGTCCACGACTTCCTGCTGCGGCTCTTCATGGACACGGACCTCATGAAGCTGCCTGTGCAGAAGTAGGAACAGAACTGTTATCTACAGCCGTGGTTCCCAGCCTTTTTTCCCAATCCAAAACCGTGCCCCCACACATCGACTGAACTGTACGGCTTTATCACTTACATTTGATGGCTTTTAACTATTTAGTTTGCTCAAACAAGATCACGTATGAGGAGGGCTCGGCGCCGTTACATTTTCTTTCGATACCTATACTAAAATATTTGTCATCTAGAACCAGAAAACAGAACAATAATATTCATTTACTTTATATTTGTCACACTATGTTTTATTTCTTTATTTTTTTAATCTGAGCTGAAACAACCAACTTCCTTTTAATTCTGTCCCTGGACCAACAGCATCAAAACTTGGTCTAAAGAGCTCATATCTTTTTCCTTACCTGCTTTCGACACTTTATTGTTTTTGGTACCAGTAGTATTTACACTTTTTCCCCCCCAATATCACACTTGAATCGTTCAAAGGTTCACAGCCTTGTGACCAGACGCTCTGACCAGACAAAGCCCAGGGCCCCACCAGCCTTAAGTTTGACGCCCTACTTAAGGCCTCAGCGATTTGCTTGATGAAGTTCTCCGGACCGAAACAAGTAAACTATTTTTGCAACATTGGCAGCGTGCAGGAATGAATATTTGAATTCATGAACGCTGGGATCTTCCGTCATCTCCTGCGCACCTGCTTTAAGTAATTGATGTGCCAAATATTCCATCCATTTTGTGGCCATGCAAAACTGAAATGATGAAAATCAATACAGTGAAATGAATTGTTAAATTACTTGTTTTCTAATACGCACTATAATTGTTCAACTTTGAAGCTAAAACTTGTGCCATTGTGGTGCTAAAAATGGCCTCGAAATGTGCGTCTATTTTGAAAATCCTCTTTTTTTTCCGTCTGCTTGTGCTTTTATTGTGAAAATCCCCATTTCATTGTGATTCTTTTTGTGGCACAAACACAAAGGCTATAGCCCCATTTAATTCCAGTCCAGAACTTCTCAAGGTGAAACCAAACGTCTTCAACTCAACCCACTTGGTCCCATATTTGAAAAGCCTCTTCTGCGATGGATACATCCTGCACAACTGAGAGTCGACACCGTCTTCTGATGCTTTTATTGGGAAAACCCGCAGTGGCAGCAGAAATGGATGTTTCTCAAGCGTCGGTGTTGGTTTATCCCTGTGTAATGGCGTCTGCTCTCTCTGCAGTAAACTGGGGCCCTTCATTGCCAAGCGCCGCACCCCGAAGATCCAGGAGCAGTACAGTAAGATCGGGGGAGGCTCGCCCATCAAACGCTGGACCGCCATGCAGGGGGAGGGCATGGTCAAGCTGCTGGACCACATGTGCCCCGACACCGGTGAGCCTTTCCTCTCTCTGGTTCCTTTATGGACAGTGTTTTATCGTTCGTGGTTCTCAGCTTCCAGGTCGGGGCCTAAAAGTGGCTCGAAGGGGGTTGGCCTATAGTCTATATATGGGCCGATATTTTAAGTAATTAAATTTGATGTAATTTTTTTCTATCTCTTAATTAGCCCATAGTTAAATATTTATTATTATAGTAAATGTTTCAATCATAGAAATATGTCTAAATTAATAGAGGTGGACCGATGTGGATTTTTCCAAGGCCGATGTGCACCAACGATATTTTTGGCCAAGTTTAAAAAAAATGTGAATCTAGAACCCTGTGAATGATGCTTCTAAATGCGTTAGTGTTGAACTGTGACAGCAGGGCTGATTTATTCAGGACATTCATGTTGGGTACTTCAGGGGAAGCCCACTTGAAAGACAAAAATCAGCAGATTCCAGAAGAAAAAGGGTAGGTCTCTATTTCTTATGGTTCCGAAATTATAGGCAAAAGTCTGCAACATAAAATAGGTGTACAAACGATTTTCACTGCGATGTTTCTCCGCTCCCCTGAGGCTCATTTAATGCTCTTACTGAGCTCTTACCAGAGATGGGGACTCGCGAGTCGGACTTAAGTCGCTATTTTTAGAGACTTGCGACTCGACTCGGACTCGTCCCCTAAAGACTCGAGACTTGACTCGGACTCGTGGTCTGAGACTCGTGAACATTACGAGTCCCTCGCGCACTTATTACACACGCTGTTTGGACGTTTGATTCTGGCTTTTTTTCTCGCCCGCTCCCTTATCCCTGTCTCCTCTGTGTGCGCTCTCTCTCTCTCTCACCCAGCACCGCGCTGCTCATCGGCTCCTCTGCCGTATGCCCCCCCCCTCCCTGCCGTACTCGTATTCGGACTGTACTTCTAGCGATCTCGGCGAAATACAACAGTTTCTCTCATTATTAATGTAAAGCCCAATGTAAGCCTTAATACTAGCGTAAGCGCCACAGCGAGAGTGAAGGAAAAAGGCGGAGGTAAGAGGAGTTTGAGCAGCTGCATAAGTTGTAGCTACTCAGTAAAGTGATTAGTCAAATCATTACCATTACGAGGCTACCGTTTATTTAGGGAATATTTTGTCAAAGACCAAAAGCTGGCAGTGGATATAGCAGGTCCTACAGGCTGAAGATAGGACACTCATGTCAACAGTCTGTAAACCTTCAAGGTAAGACTGGAAGTATTTTTATCCACAGTGGAGTTTTACTGTATGATAAAGGGCACTTCAGTAACATTCTGAAGCTTCTGCAGACATGTTTGTGACAGAGTACAGCTGTGATAACTATACTGATGTTACTTTTACAAAACTGAAGTAGTGGTGTGGGAGGGCTAGTTGAATGAATGACACGGGGCCTGCCTTTGGCCACAGAAATAGTTCATATTATTTTTTCCTAACTTACCATTACATTGGGATTGACTGTGAATATGGTTCATAGAAATATTGTGATGTTGATTATTTGTCTGTGGAAGGCCCGGGCTCGTATTTGTCTGATAGTTGTTTTTAATTTACAGGTGTTTATTGATTTTAAAATAGTTTTATTGTACTGTGATTTGAATTGGTGTAAAAAATAGAAACCATGGGACTTGGACTTGACTTGGACTTGCAGGGTCAGAGACTTGGACCTAGACTGGGACTTGCGGTCAGAGACTTGGACTTGACTTGGACTTGTGGGGTCATAGACTCGGACTTGACTTGGACTTGTGGGTCAGGGACTTGGACTTGACTTGGACTTGCAGGTGAGGGACTTATGTGCATCTCTGGCTCTTACCAATGCAAACGGGAAATCTATCACTTTTGGTTCCGGAGATATCAGCCGATAGCTGATACTGTAAAATACTCATATCGGTCGGACCCAACTGAAAACTTTCAATACCAAATTCATACCAGTTTTATTTACTTTAGGACTTACTTTAGAAAAGTTAGCCACGCATCGGAGCTAACTTTAGCTGCAAAGGGCGTGAATTCACCTGAGCCCACGCTGCTACATATTTTAAAAGAGCTTCGTGATTTCAGAAAAGATAACAATGAACAATACTCAGACATTAAATACGAGCTAAAGAGGGTAAAAGATCGAGTGGAAGAGGCAGAAAGTCGAATTGAGGAGTCCGAAACGGTGCTTCAAGCAGTATCAGGGCTAATCTCGAGGCTAACGGAACGCCAGGTTAGCCTAGAGACGAGGCTGGTCGAGCAGGAAGGCCGAGCGCGCAGGGACAATCTTCGGATATACGGAATAGCGGAAGATAAAGAGGGAACCGATATGGTGAAATTTCTGAAAAATGCGCCTGGTTTTTCCAACGACTTGTCACTTGGGATTGAAAGAGCACAAACCAGGCAAAACCAGATGTCAATCAGAGAGACATCGATGACTGAGGATCTCGTTTTGCTTTACCTTTTGGACACTAGGGGTAAGACTGACTATTTTCTTGGCTATGGAGATATGGTCTTGTAAAATATTTGTTTTTGTTTGTTTGTAATAATATTTTTTCACTTAAGAAGTCGGGATTGGGTTGAGATCTCATTCGGACTGAATTCTTGCTAGAGTGTGGACATCTATTAGGGCCCTCCCTCAGCAACGAGGTGAGACGTTTCCCTTTTGGGGCCTCATCAACATAAGGCCATGCAGAGCTCTCTTTTTACGAGCCTCTACCTTGGAAGGACCTTTTTTTTTTCATTATGTTTTTGTTTACTGTTCGAGTTTTTTATTTGTTCTTTGGGAGAGAACCTGATTGTGCACAAGTCAGATGGTGGAAAAAATGTATGTGTTTTTATTCTATTCCTGGTTCTATTCTTACATTACATTATCCAGGATATTATGAACATACAGGACATTAAGATGGTTTCATTTAATGTGAAAGGGATTTCAAGCTCAGTAAAAAGGAGTAAAATACTATCAAAAGGAAAACGGGCTGGAGCGCAAATTGTATTATTGCAGGAGACGCACCTCTCAGTAACCGAACATATAAAGCTGAAAAGAATGGGTTATACAAGGGCTTATTAAAATGGACGAAGGAGGGGAGTTATTATCACAAAAAGTACCATTTGACTATATTTCACAGGAGTCTGATAAAGAAGGGAGGTATATAGTAGTTTCAGGGAAGATCAACAATGTAATAACCATTTGTAACGTGTACGTTCCACCCGGAAGTAATTTAGTCTTTTATAGAAAGGTCTTTGACTTGATGATTGGTGACCTAAACCTTCGTCTTAACCCGAACCTCGACACATCAAAGAATGTACCCAGCACTGCAATACATAAAGTGAATAGCCTGATGACCGAACTGGGGATATTGGATTTGTGGAGGAATTTTTATCCTTCAGGACACGACTACACATTTTTTTTCTCACCCACACAATACATACTCTCGAATAGATTATTTTTTTGTGTTTTCAAGAGACCGCTACAGATTTACCAGTTGTGATATTGGTTCTATTGATCTATCTGACCATGCCCCTGTCTATTGTACAATACAAATGGAGGGTTTTCCACGAAACACACTTTGGAGACTCGACACAAGTGCTCTAAACAACCCACAGTTTGTTGGTTTGATGAGAAAGGAGATCAAACAATTTCTGGAAATTAACGATACTGGGGAGGTCGATTCATCAATTGTATGGGACACTCTAAAAGCAGTAATTCGGGAGGAAATTATTTCATGGTGTGCATATAATAAGAGAGAAAAACAATTAAGACGGATAGACCTTAACAAAAAATTGAAGAATTTAGAAATGCAACATAAGAAGCAGCAATGCCCTAACTTACTGAATGAGATTAAGAAAATACGAAACGAAATAAATTTGAGTACACAGGAAATCAAAAAGAAATGTGTCTTTGTAAAACAAAAATATTACGAAGCCGGCCCTAAAGCTTCAAAAATTCTCGCTAGAAAACTACAAAAAGAAAGAACAGATGGCACAATTTACAAAATTAGACATCCCGACTCTGGAATTACACTGTATAAACAAGAAGAATTTCAAGAAGCATTTGAGAAGTATTGTAAAAGTCTATATGCTCAACCATTTTCAGAGAGTGAATCTCAAATGGAGGATCTTCTCAATTCACTTAATTTGCCTACCCTATCTCCGATTGTTTGAGATATTGGACGGTTGGTCGCAGAGTAACCCATCCTCTACACTCTGGTCTGGGTCGGTCCCTCCTGAGCTCAGCTGCGTGTGCGGCTGCAGATAGTGACTAGAGACGAGGTGTGGCGCTCGTGTGCGGACCGCTCCTCGGACCACTCCTTTAGATAACGGCCGAGTCCAACCTGCTCTAAACGGCCCCACACATGTCCACCACGACATCGTTTCTGTGGAACCTTTGAAACAACTACCAAAGTCTGGACAAAAAGGCTAATTGTTTACCTGCTACATGATTTTTTTTTTTCGCCTTGAGAGATTTTATACTAGGGGGTTCACACTACACGAGTCGCATAAAAACGGGCCCCAGATTGGTAAGCTCTGAGGTACGGGTGTTCCTGGGCTTCCTTATAGTTCTCTCAAATGGAAATTTAAAGTAGACGAAGCGAAGAAGTAGCACGTATTTCCAGTGGATTTAATAAGCAAAGGAGCTGGACAGACGCCGTCCCCGTTACTGTGGAGAGACTGTGAGGCCAGTGCCACTGAAGTTTGTTTGTGGTTTAAATAATGTCGTACTGTTTGGCGTGGTCTGTGTGTGGCCATTGCTTTGTTGTTTGTGCTGCCGTTATGACGGAGAAATCGAAACTGAGTTAGGCCACAGTTTTTACGTGTATTTTTTTATTGGCTTCTGGTCTCTGTATGGTAACTCCACCCACGCTTCTCCTGTGCGTCCAAAATCATATTACACAATAGGTTGCGTTCACGTTATAGAATTCTATTGAAGTTGGGCAGGTTCCAATACAACTCTATGGGAGAGAAACAGTTTTTGAAAGAAATTTCCAAAAAGAAAATGTCCAAATGTTTTCTTTGATCGTCATGTGACAGTGATTGGATTCACAAACCTGACATGTGAATGTTATGGCTGAAAGTCCTTTCTACTGGCCAACATCAACCACATGTTTTTGAATATCGTCTCCACTTCTGGATGCCTTTGTGAAGAAATAATTAGACACATGTTCATATGAGCTGAAAGATATGACTTTGAACTTTGAGCTTTTGTTTTATGTGAATTGGCCTCAGGAATTACAGAGAAATTAGCAACGATTTAAGACTAGAAATCTGCATTTTGAGCGTTGCTATGGTTACAGCCATTGAATTTTCAGTTTCCCTCCACCTCAGTTTTAAACTATAGGATCTTTAGAAGGTTGTTATGTCACACCTGTTAGAACACAAGTCCAGTCATTGATCCTCCAACTAGTCACAACTCGGGAATATTCAGCACGACTGAAAATTATAGCAAAGTAATGGTCGTTACCATGGATTTGTCAGCGTATATCTGCTGTACACACACACACAGCTCCCTCTCAACAGAGGATTTCAATCACTAAAGTGTCTTTTTCATGTTTTGTGTCCAGCTCCTCACAAGTTCTACATTGGTTTCCGGTACGTGCACCCCCTGACGGAGGAGGCCATCGAGCAGATGGAGAAGGACGGGGTGGAGAGAGCCGTGGCCTTCACCCAGTACCCCCAGTACAGCTGCTCCACAACAGGTCACCCCCACACTGCGCCCCAGTATCAAAGGTCTCCCCCACACGGCTCACAGTAGGGCTGGTCCGATATGAACATTTTCTGCCGATATTTGCCTTGCTGCTGTGGCTCATATCTGATATTTGCCGACATTTATATAGACGTTTGAACTCGATAGAAAGGCTAATTCAAATGTTGTAAAGCTTCCAAATTAACGTTCCATTATTGAAAAATACACACTGCTTTTGCTGTGTTTCTGTTCGTTTGTAGCTGATTTTACACTTGAATTCACCAGATCATTTTCCCATGCCTTCCTGGTTGTCCGAGTAGTCCCAGGGCTTCATCTGACAGGCGCTCCAGCATCGCACCACGCGATTATTGAGATTGACCTTTTATCAAAATTGAGATTAGATTAAAATATGATTAATTGCCCAGCCCCCCACTAACAGTTAAGCAATTATTAACCGTTCTTTGACTGTCCTTTAGAAATTACATTGTGACATTGTGGGAGATCAGGGCATCATCAAACTCTTGAATGTGACCTGTCTGACCGTCGTGTCTCCACAGGAAGCAGTTTGAACGCCATATATCGTTACTATAGCGACAGAAGCGAGAGACCCAAAATGCGGTGGAGCGTCATCGACCGGTGGCCTACACACCCTTTACTGGTGGAGGTAAGACAGACCCCCCCCCCCCCCCCCCTTCCTATTTATAATGCCTATGGAAAAGGAAAAAGAAAAAAATCACGAGATTACTTTACATAGTGATGAGAAATCTCGTGGCAATTTAATTAAGTCTTTTATGGAATAAATTACCATCTTTGTTCTGTTTTCTGGTTCTAGTATTGGAAAAAGTATTGTTCAGGTATCTGTATTGTAAACCAGGTATCGTGGAAGTACCAGTATCGAGCATAATGTAACGGTACTCAGCCCTAGTTTATCCGCGTAGACCATTTACCAATGAGAGTCTGAACATGTGAGTGTTTATAAAAGGTGTGTGTCAGTGTTTTGCAGAGCACATCAGGAACGAACTGCTGAAGTTTCCCGAAGACAAACGTGACGATGTAGTCATCCTGTTCTCCGCACACTCCCTTCCCATGGCGGTGAGTTACCTTTGGAAAATAAAGTAATCGGTCTGCACACCTTCCCAAGACCTGAATGAAGCTCCAGGTCTGTTTATGATGAGGACATGCCATTATACAAGGGGAATAACTCACAAAAGTTACATCATCTAAGGAGGAAAAGAGCTGGGGTTGTTTCATTAATCAGGGCAGCCGCGGAGTCTTAATTCATTAAATCATTTTGATCACGGCAAATTGAAAACCAGTGTGCAAAAAAATAGAGAAAGGCAAAGACTAAATGAGTAATGGTCACAAAGCGCTAGCGGCTAATTTCATCCCTGTTTTCATTAAGTTTGTTTAATATGTTGTCGGTAAAATGAGAACAACTTGTATTCTTTGGCGATGGGATTTCACTGTGAAGATATAAAAAAAAAAAGTCATACATTTCTCTAGGCCAAAGCTGGAGCTGCCCTGTTGATGTATGTTTGAGTACCGTATTCTCCGGACTATATGTCGCTCCGGAGTATAAGACGCACTAGTCAAACATTGCCTAATGAAAAAACAACAGGCTGAACAGGCGTACGGTATGCTAACGTCACATAAACAGTTCAGATAACTATAGCATAAAGAACATACCAAAGTCTCCAAATCAATTGCCATGGTGACTACCTGGGACGGAGATGTAACTGCACGGTTGACAAGCCTCTCCCAACAGGATGTTTTCCAGCTCTCATCTGCGAACTCGTTCCTCTAGCTGTGGCCATTTAGATTTCAGCCCGTGATTAGCTTGTTTTGTTTACTTCATTGCAGTAACCTCTGCTCTCTCGCTCACTCCAACCTTTTTTTCTGCCGTCCTCGATTAGCCTGCAGTGCCCTCTAGCGGCGTAAATAATCACATATTAGTCGCTCCGGAGTATAAGACCATAGATTGTTAAAAAGAATAGCCAACTCCTCCTCACTCCTCCCCGTTTACCATAATGACCACGTTCGAGGGGGAAATCAGGAAATCATGGCAGATTGACAGACTCCGCCTCCCCAGCTCTGAGGCATGTTCCTAAAAAGGGCATAAGGGCGGGATCTTCACTGTAGACTCGGCCCTTGCGTGACGTGTAGCTCGCGCATCTTCAATGCCAACAGTCCGACCCTCATTAAGAACGAGATTTCTAAAAAATGTCTTACGAAAACCAGCCTGGTTTCTTTAATTGTGACTAACCCGGCGTTATCTCAGGAGGAACATGTAGCCGTACAAAGTGTTTTAAAAAATAGAAACCAGGTGTTAAAGTTGTTTTTAACGTGTCTAAAGTCCAATGCTTTTCAATGGGAGACTAGCGGCTATATGGAGTTACTACAGCAATGGCGGCCTCCAGTGTCCAGCGGCCATTGTATGAAAGTATGAAAACAAGTGCGACTTATAGTCCGGAAACTACGGTAATGCAGCATTATGCTCGAGCGCAAAGTCACACTGTGTGCTTCCAGGTGGTGAACAGAGGAGACCCGTACCCTCAGGAGGTGGGGGCCACGGTGCAGCGGGTCATGGAGAGACTGGGCCACTGTAACCCGTACAGACTGGTGTGGCAGTCCAGAGTAAGTCTCACACAGTAACTCCATTTTCCTCTGGGACACTTTTAACTGCGTTTCTGTAGAAATCATTGAAATGCCTTGAGCTATCCGAGCCCACGAATGCATACTTCTGAAGCTAGGCCCTATATTAAAGTATGGAGAGGTGTGACATGTCCGTTTCACAGAATGTGTATATAATTTCTGTGGTTTCTTTATCATTGACATATTATATGATGATGTTTCGTTGCCTCTGGGTGTAATATCCACTCCCACAAAAAGCAGACACTTCACTGACTATGATTTACCTTTTAGCTCAGAGGACACTTTTAGATGCTAATTTGTATCTAAAGTGGAAGCTAAAAAGATCTGCACATTCATTACGGATTTCTATCAAGGCTTTGACGTCACCTGAAGGCAGTCGATGGTTCACAACAGCTGAAAACATCTGGATATTTCATCATTTGCATTGTTTGATGGCTAAATGCTAATAGCAAGGGGGAAAATACATTGAGCAGGCGGAAAAAGCCATTTTCTCCTTTTTATTTGTATGTGCGTTTCGATGCTGCTGTTCCAGACCAGGGCCGATCAGGACGCATTTTGTGGATGTCCTCCGCATCAAGCCAGAGCGAGTGCTGATGCTAATGTGACGTGAACAGACTGAGGCTCTGATTTGAATTGAATTAAACTTTATTGTCCCACTAGGGAAAATTTGCTCTGGGCACGTAGTGCAGGTGCAGCGGATAACATACAGACAACAATTAATAATATAAAATTGGTGGAAAAAAATAAGTGTAGCTTTGTACAACGTGATAAATAAAAAACATTTGAAGAAAGAAAAACTCGATCATCCAACCAACTGTGGGCAGACGGCTAACGCACATAAGCGGTGCCAGGGAAATGTTGCGAATTCCAGAGCAGCAAATGATAATATTTAGAGAATAATTGATTGGTGAGGAGAGAAGGGGCTTTGTCAGGAGAGAGAGAGAGAGAAGACTGACCTCTATGACCGGCTGTCCATTCGCAATTTAATATTCCATGTCATGATAAAATTAATAGCATTAGCCACAATACAATTCAAATAACTTAGTGCAATTTAAAAGGGCAGAAGTAGCTTAGAACATTCATTCAACAGCGCACACACAGAACAACATAAAATACAACATAAAATAAAGTAAGTCCAGCAGTAACTGTAAACTGACAACACAGTCCTCATCCTTTCCTTTCAGAGTTCAGGAGCTGGATCGCTCTGGGCACAAAGGTGCTCTTCCTCCTCTGATTATTACAGACTGGGATCCGGAGCTTGTACAGAATGGGTCTTGTGCCTTGTTTAAGCGTCTGCTGATCAGAGGGTGTAGCGAGCGATCGAGCGGACTGGTTGCCCTGTTACCCTAGAGCAGACTTCCGTGATGCTCGGGAGGTGATTTTTGTTTTGCAGTGCGATGGAATGGAACCAGCGGGTGAATGAAAAACCTGATCACATTCTCAAAAGTGTAGTACAGGGAGGATTTGTACGCCAACCCCAAATGATTGTAGCTAAGCACAGTCTCTGCTCGCACTTCCTCAGGATCTCTTCAGCGTTGACCGAGAACTTAAGTGAGCTGTCAAAAATAATATGCGCCATCAGCAAACTTCATGTTGTGAGATTTGCTGATGAAACTTAAAAATAATATATGAGAAAAAGGCTCGAATGTGTTCATGGAGCTCAGTGAAAGTCAGAAATGTTTTTAATATTGTGTGTCCCTCAGGTGGGCCCCATGGCGTGGCTGGGCCCTCAGACAGACGAGGTGATCAAAGGCCTGTGTGAGCGAGGGAAGAAGAACCTGCTGCTGGTTCCCATTGCCTTCACCTCGGACCACATCGAGACGCTGCACGAGCTGGACATCGAGTACAGCCAGGTCCTGGCAGAAGAGGCAAGTGCACACACAGGGCACAGGCTGCTTCAAAGGGAACTCCGTGCCCTTCTCAGGTCTTTCATCCACTTGGAGACCGCTTTATAACAGGGTTTCCATTTACGGTTTGTGCCAAAATGAAGTGTAGCGGCTATTTGTCCGTAACAAACTATCCAAACTTTTCAAAAGGCTACGTCAAGGTTTTAACAGATCAAAATGAACCAATGTCCAGACATTTTAGGTGGTTTATTCACACATTGCAGCAAGCATACAAACAAAAAATAATCAAAATCAAATGTGTAAATTATCCTTTGCCAGTGACCAATAAACAATAAGGTAAATAATGATCTAAAATAGTGAAAATGCCCTGTGGCGCTCGCCCTCGCTAACGTTAGCTTTGCGGACCATTCATTCCTATGATTTAGCTTAGCGGCTCCCATTCGTTCACTCAGTACGCCACACTTCAGCCCCTACGCTGTGAACAAGTCCTGGTGAGAACCCTGCAGCCTACACTTCAACTACAGAGTACAGAATAAGGGTGGCTTCAAAAAATTAAACACTTTTGAAACCACACCCAAAATAATCTTAGAAATTAAATAAGTGGGTTAGTGAACTGTATGAGGGCGGAAACTACAGTCGTGTGTATCAAAATGTGCTTTACTTTAGGTCATTTCAGTAACAGCTGTTCCCATTGTGTGTGTCCCATGTCCAGTGCGGTGTGGAGAACATCAGGAGAGCAGAGTCCTTAAATGGAAACCCTCTTTTCATGAAGGTAAGTGCCGTCTACAGGAGGGTGGACACTGCGCCCCCTTGGCTGTCCGAAATCGAAGCTCAGAAACGCAGGTCGCTGGTCTTGCAGTGAAATGGGGGTAAAGATTGAAAGTGGAATCATTGTACGGCCAAAGGCGTTGTTTGATATTTAGGATATCGGTTGCAGGGTGAGCCAACCTTATCCAGTTACGAGATTAGACATTTTTGGATAGTTTTCACCCATAGCAGCTTATTTTTAATGTCAAAGTGGAAAAAAGGCCCACATTTTAAAATAAATGTTCAGACTCATTCTGCTGTGTCCCACGCTGTGTCCATTTATCAAAAAGCAATTAAAAAGCATTGAAATCTGATTGAAACGGGCATTAAATCTATATCGCTTAGAAGATTTTTTCCTCAGAGACCAAACCCACATGTTCATCAAAAATACTAAAACTACTGTATGGTCTTAACCCTAGAACACTATTGCCGGGTGATTTTCACCCGAGCAAAAAATATTATGTGGTTTCTCTCTCCTGCAGCTATTTGTGTGTCAAGGACACTGAGCCTTCACCAGGGAAGTCTCAAATATCTTAGGAATGGGTGGAACAAAAACCAAGTTTCCATGTTCTTTTGGGGTTTTTTTTATTTTTATTTTTTTCCCAAATTCCTGATTTTCCACTCGTTTTTGAGCATTTTTTATGTGGACCCCTCATGATGCTTTTCTTTGATTTTGTTGGACATATGACAGTTTAAAATAAAGGAACACTACTCAAATTTGTCATATATTTTGATGACAAGTACTTTTTATTGGGTGTATTATCTCGGGTAAAAATCACCCGGCGTTAGTGATGGTGTTTGGATTTTGAGCGATAGTGTTCTAGGGTTAAAAAGTAGTATTTGGGCATTAATATGGCGTTATTAGATCGATAAAGTATCTTATCATTAAATTGGACTTGCTGCCACCTGTAGAAAGCCTGATGTAAATGTTTTCCCCGCCTTAAGTCTGATCTGTCTCTCGTGGTTCCGCAGGCGCTGGCAGACCTGGTCCAGTCCCACCTTCAGTCGAACGAGCCGTGCTCCCGCCAGTTCACCCTGCGCTGCCCGCTGTGCACCAACCCCACCTGCGGACTCACCAAGGGCTTTTTCTCATCCCAGAAACTGTCCTAACGGGACTCTCAGCTCACCCGACACCTGGAGGTCCTCCCGGGAACACAGAGAAGAGTCTTTAAAACGTCAAAGCTTTGGCGTTGCGGGATGATGACCCTGTGCCTGTCCGTCAGTCCGATGAGAATCAATTTATTTTTTCAATTTCAGTTTGCAGGCAATTTAAACAAAACAATTACACTCTTTTTTGGGGGGAAATACCAGTCGATTAATCTTTTTATCTGCTTTCCCCGCCCACTCCTCCTCCGTGAGTGAGTGGCGGGTGCTCACGGGCGATCGCTGCTGCCGTTTTTTCTTCCGCGACTCTCACCGGATGTTTTGGTGAATCACAGATCTGTTCCAAACCAGGGAAACGTAGCTCTGTTTTTGAACTTTTGTCATATGATTATTCCATACATTTACGTCGTCTGCCGAAGCCCCGGACGTGACGACATCGCGGTCCCTCGTATTTAAACCGGCTACGGTGAAGTGGGATCTAGGGCTGCACGGTTGACCTTTATCGCGTCGAAATCGAGCTGCTGCCGTAAACTAACCACACGGGGTCTCCAACCTTTCCTGCCCGGCGAGCTGCTCTCACCACTAGCAACACACGAGCGTCTCACGACCTCCTAGTCGGGTTGTGTCCAGTGTTCATTTCATCGACTAAAATATTTAGTCTTAATTTTAGTCAAAGTGATTTTTCTGACGACTGAAATTGGACTAAAACTAAATTTAAAGTTTTTCATGCGACTAAAACTATGACTAAAATGTCCAGATATTTTCGTCGACTAAAATGAGACTAAATAAAAATGAAAAGGAGAGACTAAAATCATCCAAACTTCTATTGACCGTCTGAAAGAGCCTCATATCATGTAAATTCACTGCCAAAGGAGCAGCTCTGAGCTTTGTTCATGAGGGAGCAGCTCCATAAAGCTCGATTAAATATGATTATAATGAATATTATAAATACAAAGTCGACTAAATGTGTCTTAAATTTAGTCGACTAAATTGACCTGCAATTTTAGTCGACTAAATCTCGACTAAAATTGAATTACATTTTCGTCAAAAGACTAAAACTAAATTAAAATATCTTGTCAAAATTAACACTGGTTGTGTCACAGAAATATCATTTTATTGCGGAGTCCAAAAAAGCAGATCGCCTCCACTCGTCGCCATTTACCCGTGTCATTGTATAGGTGGCGTTCACGATTTAGAACGTGATGTCATAATGTCCGGTGGAGGGCAAGTGTCTATGGGAGAAATACAGTTGTAAGAAATCTCAAACAAACATTTGACAAATGTTTTTCCTCATCAGTATTTGATGGTGATTGGATTCACCGTCCCGCCGTATTATTTTCATGTTTGAAAGCCCTTCCTCCTGACCAACGTCACAGCTATGTTTTCGAATATTGTCACCACTTTTACATGCTTTTCAGAGAAAACAATTGGACATTTGATACAGTTTTTGTTTTCATGTGGATTCTTCCAGTAATGATCGTGATATTACCCAGAAACTAAGACAAAAACATCTGCAGTCACCATAGTAACCACCATGGAACTTTCAATTGCCCTCCACCTCAATTTTAAACCGCGGCCGCTTTACAGTGTTGTGATGTCTCGTGAACGCAACCTATTGAGCCGCGTATAATGGTCTTAAATTAAGCACGTTTTTTCTGACAACTCCATAAAATGCCTCTTGCAGATGTGTATCTTGTTGCTGCATGAAGCTGCTGCGATGTTCAGCAGCAGCAGTTTTAGGAGCAAATCCGATCACAAGATCTGCCAGGAAAATCAAATCGCCATCAGGTTTTTTTTCTTTTGGTCAAAATCGTGCAGCCCTAGTGTGTGCTCTCAGATGCCGCAGATATCGTTAGCTACCACATCACTCCCTTCTCTCGTTTGTTGCTTTTAATTTTCTTTTTGCTCTAACCCATGTCCCGCTCCCTGCTGCAATCCACGTGATGTAGAGCCCATTGGATGGAGCTTCCTGCCCACAGATCTGCGGTCAAATGAGAAAGAAGTGTACAAATCCTCCATGTGTAGGAATTGTTTTCAGGATTGTCTGTCCCTGAATATGAGGCAAATACCTTCAAAAGAATTATTGATTTTACTGATACTTCACACTTTGAAAAAAAAAAAAACATGTTACAAAATGTATTTCATTTGCATTGAAACGACCACTAAACCTGCTTTTCAATCCTGTTTTCATACTCCCTGTTTGAGACCAGCCCTACCTGCTCGGTGGTATGTTTCCAGTACCCCCAAAGGTGTTGCAGGAGGATAATGTGTGTAAAGCTACGGGCCTTCGTGGAGCCCTAAGCATGATTTGCCCTGATTAAACCCGTGCTGATCGGGCTCCATATTAAGATTGTGCTCTTAGGTCCTGTGCAGTTCTATTTAACTCGTCTTACTTCTTACAGGGAAGTGCAAAGATAAATGTAGGCAACATAAATTAGCTTGGACTAGGAATCCATTATTTGATTAACTGTATTAAGGCGTTTTCACATTTTTATTTTGAATGTTTTCTGCAATAAAAATGTAGGCTCTGGTTGCCTCGGGGCCCAAAGCATAGGCTGGGCCGGCCCTGCTAATACCAGAGCTCCCATCTGTTCCCCCTAGAGGTTGACCGACATTTGCGTGTCGATGTCTTGCCGCTAATGGACCAATATCTAAGTGATGGAGACTTCAGTCAGAGCCTTGAAATGAACCCTCCCACAACTTCCTAGGCCTCAGGTGAAACATCGCGGTGAAAATTGATCACAGGTTTGTCTCTTATGGTTCTGAAATTACAAGCAAGAGTCTTACCGTTGTTTGTTTTTTGGAATCTGCTGTTTTTTGTCTCGCGAACACGCGAACAAGCGCCATCTGAAGTAAATATACATGTTCAACACTGACACATTTTAATTTGGAAGCGGATATCGGTATTCCAATCAAATTCCACAAGCATTGGCACTGGAGGAGAAACGGGGTCCCACACAGGTCTCGAGCTCCCTCTTGACTTCATGAAATGCAGTTTGGTGATAAACGATGTACATGCTTCCGTTTTTTGTTTATAAATGGTATTTATTAAAATGGAAATGATGTGCTATTATTAAAACGATTTAAATTTGGTCAAATTTCTCGAGAGCCCCCGACTCCTGTTGTGCACATACTACTTTTTGAATAACTTTGTGTGTGATTGGGTTCCAGATTTCTGCTGTAATAACAAATGCAGTAAAGATTAAGGGCCTGGTTCTCAATACGCTTTCCCCTTGGATTTGAAAGTCCGCTTGGTATTGCTCTGTTCCATTTGTCTGTGCACAAGAACCGAAACAGTGCCTCAATTACATCTTTTGTTTCCGATGCTGCGTCAGGGTTTTTGTTCCCGATTTCTTTCCACACATCCCGTTTCTTTGTTTGCATTCATTTAATCGCATGGGAATTTAAGTTATGCCATCTGGGAATTGAACCTGGGACCTTTTGAGTAAAATGGGGAAACGTAATGAGGAGCCAGGCTTTCAGACTTGTGCCTTTTTCACTGACCACTACTCATTCTGTTGGTGTGTGTTTAGGGATGGGAATCGAGAACCAGTTCTTTAGCAGTCCATCGGAATCGTGCGTTTCATTAACGATTCCTCGTATCGATGACCTTTTGCGCCGCAGCCTCTTATGAATAAACCTGCAGGGCAGAGCCGCGGCGGATCCAGGCCCCGCTTTCACTTCGTCACAAACTGTTGTTAGAAAAGAGTTTAGGTACCACTGAAAGCAGTATCAAAGCAGGTACCGCAAAAAACAATCTTTCTTTAAAGACTAAGTTTTGATGCCTGGTCCAGGGCAGTGCTTAATTTGATTCCCCCCAATTTTCAATTTTTCAGGGTAAAGGATCTGGGAAGTTTAAGAGGATCCGGCAAACATTTGATCTGATATAATGGTGTGGGAGTGTTTTGGACTGTTCCCCGAATCCATCACATCAGACCAAAAGTGTTCCTGAAAATACTCATTTACAAATGAAGCCCTGGTCCTGGGACGGCGTTCAAGGAAGTCACTTCACTAAGTCACTAAAAATGTAAAAGAGATGGTCTTTTATGGAATAAATGCACCTTATTGTTCTGCTTTCTGGCTCTAGATGACAAATATTGCAGTATAGCAATTGGAAAAAGTATTGTTCAGGAATTGGTATCAAAAAGTATCTGTAGCGTAAAAAATAGAACGGCAGCTACACACTGAAAAGAACAAAAGGATTTAACTATTAACGCAAAATCAAGCAAACTCGAAATGAGTGCAGCATTTCAACTTTGCTTCTGTTTTTTTAAGTCTTGTCTTGGCCTCTTTGGTTAAAACTGATTTGCAACTTTTCACCTCTCTTGGCCTGTGAAATCAGTCATTTTGGCAAAAAACACAAATGCCCGCAAAACAAGGAGCAACCATTCCCATCCCTATGTGTGTTTGCACCAAAATATGTGCAGCTAAAACGAGTACGTACTGGATATATTTACTTTGAATGTATGTATGTTTTTTTTAAAATTATCGTTCATGATCTCGTGGACATGTGTGAACTGCAGGGGCCGGTTCTTCCTCCGAGGCTTTGATTCGACATTTTCATTCGTCTATGTTCTTGCCTGTGTAATGTGTGAAGCGTTTGGAAATGTCAGTTACTCGAATGGCTCAATAAACCGTGACCTCTTGAAGTCTTCGGGCTCCACGTCGCTTCTGTTCGTTGCTGTTGCACTTAAATAAAGTAGTAGTAGTGACCCAGCGGCTGTATGAGTGGTCCGCATGGCGTCTTTACTTTCCATCACAGTGGTCTCGAGGATCAAATGTTTGGAAGGTTCTTTCTTCCCACGGACCCTCTCGACAGATAACCAACAAAACGATTGATCCTGGAGCGTTGTAGAGGCGCCATGCTGACCTCTCACACAGCTACTGGGTCACTGTCAATATCAACCTTTTTTTTCATGCAAGTGTCCAGCCTCCGGAAGCCTGGTTAGTTGCTGACGAAGCTTCTTAAAGGGAAAGGTCTCAGCTAGGGGTGTCACCAATAAAAAAATGTTTGAGTCGATAATTGTGAGAGAAAATATTGTGATTTTACGATTATTCACGATTATCGACCGAATGAAACGACATGTATTTTTAGTTTTTGTATTTAAAACGCTTTTTAATACTTGAACTTGTAAACATTCACTGTTTCTAAAAAATAAAAAAGGGCTTTAAGATTATTTTGCATTAAAAGACATGCATTAAATAATTCCAAACAATGTCAACTTTACTACTTTATAATTATTTTATTATATATTATTAGGCCACAATCACGCTGCCCTGCTTAATTATGTGTCGGATGTTTTGATGAACAGACGAAGGTAATGTGTTTCTAAAGTGCACAAAGTTTTCCCTGATTACAAAATGATTCAATAAATAACGCCTAACCTGTAAAGCTGCCACTCAGTTTCCTCCAAATACACGAACCCGGGTTGCCTCATAAAATTGATATACGTGCGTTTGCCGTATTTGCCAGAACAACGACTCTCCCCAGTGGATGCTTTAAACACACTAATTTACAGGTCGTAAACGAGACCAAATAAGTAGTAAGCGGACAGATTTTATTTTGAAATCTTCCTCTCTCACGAGACCTGACTTCCTGTTTGGCTCGTGTTTTTCTGTCAGCTTGATCCGTTGGGGCTCCGGTATCCGGCAAAGATAGACTTCTTGCGGATTCTTTCCGTTGCCGCCGGATGGCCTCGATAGCCGGAGCCGGACTTCGTGGAGCAGTTTGAGTGTGATGAGTGTGGCAACATTGGTTTGAATGACTTTCTAAGATTGCGGAGGCCGTACCGGACCATAACCGGATTCAATGTGAGCCGGGGGTTACCCCAGCTCACACTGAATCCGGTTAAGGTCCGGTACGGCGTCCGCAAACTTGGAAAGTCATTCAAACCAATGTATCACACTCACACCGCTCCACGAAGTCCGGGTCCGGCTACCGAGGCCATCCGGCGGCAACGAAAAGAATCCGCAAGAAGTCTATCTTTGCCGGATACCGGAGCCCCAACGGATCAAGCTGACAGAAAAACACGAGCCAAACAGGAACCAGTGTATTTCAAAATAAAATCTGTCCGCTTACTACTTATTTGGTCTCGTTTTCCGCCTGTAAACGCGTGTAACGTCGTAAATGTAAACATGTCTCCATTACCAGTGACACGGGGGCATTAGTGTGTTTAAAGCATCCACTTCACTGGGGAGAGTCGTTGTTCTGGTAAATACGGCTTTTGTTACAAAAACTACCTATATTATATGGGGCTATTTATGACGTGACCTCGCACCAAGAGGGAAACTCACGTGCGCTTCTGTTCTCGCGAGGGCCGTTTCTGTGCCTGGCGCAGCATCTGGCGCCGGAGCCACAGTGTCAGCCGGACTCACTGTGAGTGGTAGTTTGGGGGGAAACCGGACTGGATCAGGACCGAAACCGGACCGGATTCAGTGTGAGCCAGGCGTAAAAGGTTTATCCTTTTTATAATCGTGGTAATTGTCAAACCGGTTCATCTTGACCATCCCTATAGTCTCGGCATAGATGACGTTAAACCCTCTAATACTGACCAAGTGTCCTGTGGCGTTAATAAAGTTTGAATGAATGAATCGGCTCCATCTGCTGTAAGAGATGACTTTATTTACTGTTCAGTCGTTACAGTAAAGCGGCGTTCGTGACACTTCATTAAGCATCAACAGGAACACGCCGCATGACGAACCCTCAGATTTCATCACTGCCCACTCAAAACTAAAGCAGCATGTGATAAAAAAACAAAACAAACGGCGACAATAGACCTTACAAAGTGTTCAGTCCTTCTCAACGCGCTGAACCAGTGGCCACAAACGGGTACTTCTCCAAAGGTGACTAAGAGACTTCTACTGTAGGAGACTGCTATGAGCATGATGTTCCACATACTGAGGTATATCTGCAGTCACAGCCCGGTCTGTTCAGCCACCACAGCCTCCAACAAAAGCCGGAATAGAATTTTTTAAAAAGAGCTCTTTATGCAACTGTCTGTGTGGTGAATCATGTACATCTAAATGCATGTACAATTTAAGACTGTATTTAAACTACAAAAGTATCTCACGTGCCATGACGTTGTGTTCACTTCCTGTCGTCTTTCTGCATTGATAGAAAGACCGAAGCGTTAGCCTTATTTACACAATGGTCAAAGGCAGAAATCGCGGCCAATGTTTGCTCAAGTCCGTCCTGGAGGTTGGCCATGAACGCGAGATGAAATGAGGTGGAATATATCACTTTTGTGTTTGATTTTTTTTTTTAAAGACGTCAGGCAGGAAAACTTATTATAAAACTTACTATAAAACCTGTTCTCCAATGTCTCATAAGTACTTTTAACGTGATATCCCACTTCCATGTTTTTCTCTTCTCTCCTGGCAGCCATCTTGTGCCTGGCCCTTCTGCTTCTAACCCAGTGCAATGTAATCAAATGGGAAACGTAACTGTTTTCCTTGATACTGTCTGTTTAGTTATTTCATGACTCTTTGATAATTGTGACTGACCTTATGTCATATCTGGCAGGAAAATGCAGTTTTTGCAATTTTTTTCAGTTTTATAGGATGCATACACTTTAGCTCCCTTTGTTCATGGATTTTCCTTTGTCAAACACTAAATCATTCAGTTCTATTTATATCAAATATAACATTTGTGTAAAATGGTATTTCTGTATTTTTTTTTATTCTAATACATGACCAATATTTATTGAATATGAGACAGTGAAACAATGAATGCTAACCACTGAACCCTGGGAATGAATGGAGAAAACAATGCTAATATGGCTAAACTAGGGTGACCGGATGTCCCAGTTTACCCGGGACAGTCCCAGTTTTTAGTCCTTTGTCCCATGTCCCAATAGATTTCTCCAAAACCATTGAATCTGTCCCGGTTTTGGCCAATGTAGTCCCTGAAATAGCAAACTTCACTTGCAAATTAATGTCTTTGGCCCATGGGAGTTTCAATTACCGAGTGTAAACCAATTTAAAATCTCAATTCAGGATGCGGATTAGTGCAGGTCATAAGTCGTCGTCAGTTTAACCGTTCATCGTGGGTAAAGACAGTTTAGATTTGGAACCCCTGCGGCCGATTCCCGAATATTGTCCCAGTTTTTTAGTTGGAAAATCTGGTCACCCTAGGCTAAACAACACGACTAAAAAAACGAGACGTTTCAAAGAAATGACCTGATCCTGACTGAGATACGAGATTTAGAAGTAATAAACCAATCACAAACAATGAGTGTATCACATTCTACAGAGGAATCGATGATAATATTGCTCCTGGTTTTGCATTGGTTGCTATAGAGTTTGGGAAAATCCCCAGTTACCATGGAGATATGCCATTGTTTGCAGCTCTTTGTATACATTTTCCATTGGGCTGTTGCTAGATCGTTGTCTCGGGGACGGTCTGCTGTGAAAACGTGACATTTCATGACACCTACTAGGGTTAGGATTAGAGTTATTTGTATTTTTAGACAAACCAACACAGCTATGGATCTATTGGCTTGAAAAAGCTACCGTCTGTCTTTGCTCACAAGCATAACGTACATTGTCCTGATGCAATAAGGATGAATACAAAACCACAGCAGACCGTCACTCCCGAGCTGACGAGCTAGCAACAACCTTTCCATAGAATCACATTAGCTAAAAACAGTGTAAAAGGTGGGAGGGGAAAGGAACAACACCATTAGCAGCTGAGTTACTGCTGGTAAACACATCTTCACTGTGCTGTCCAAGTGTTTTAATACGAACAATAACTCCAGTATTTTAACTTTTTAAATCTCCATTCGTTTATAATTGCTGCTAATCCTATGATGCTAAGCGATTTTACATCACATTCCTCATCATCACTCTGTAAGGGTTATCTTCGCCGGCCAGTCACAAGATGGCCGCCACGTTTGCCACATCATCATGTCATGTCGTGTCATGTCTTATCTGGAGTTTTATCAAATAGCTTTGCCTGCCTTTTGTAAGTTGACTGCAGCTTTAATACGCTAGAGCTCCCTCGTGTGGTTCCTTGCAACACTGTTTTGTTGGCCTTTTGAGAGAAAATTCCAGATGCAATACTGTGCAGCTCGTGTGTTAGGCTAATGTTTGACGTTGCCTTGGATTTGTCCGTGAGTATCAATTCAATTCATCTTTTTTTTTTATATATATATATATTATAGTATATTTGATGTTAAATAATGATGTCTTTATTTTTGTTACTTTTGATGTTTTACTGGAAAATAAAAACGGTTTTAAGTTCCAGCTAGTTAGCTTAGTTAGCTTAGTTAGCTAATACCACATTTGTTTTTCAGAGCGAGGACCACGCAGTGCATACAGATAAAACTTTGTGCTACAGTAAATAAAAAATATTCAACAGCTGCTCTGTGAAATGGCGTTTGGTGCAAAAGGCTTTCCCTGGTGTTGGCTGCAGTTTCTTTAGCAAAATGAGATAGATCCACAATTCCCTAAAAAGAGCTTCATCAAACTACCTTAAACTGAACTCTTCTGTTGCAGGATGCGTGAGCGGACAGGGCTGGACCTTTCTTTGGTTTCATCACACACGTATTAAACATTTTTGGTACAAAGTTCATCGTCATCATAAATAAATACAGTACATACATAAAACAGCCGACGTACAATCGTTAAAAACAAGAGAATACGTACTCAAAACTGTAAACTCCAGCGCAACAAACATTATAACGCGTCACGACACATGAGGAAGCCGAGCTGGATATATATATACACACACACGAGCCAAAAAAAAAAAAAACGCTGATTGGGTTTGGTGTCCTTTGGTTAGCGAGAACTGTTAGCGTTAGCTAGTGAAGGCCAGTCCATGTGCTACAGTTCTTTGGATTAGGAGCTTCACGGACATCAGAGGGTTTTAAAGCTATCGGACCGACCCCAGACTCGGGGGTTCACTGATGTACAGACACAGCAGCAGTCGCCTCACGCTCAGGGAAACGCCGGGGACGCTTTACCGATGTTGGGAACATTTGGTACAGACAAAAACACATACGAATTGCATATATTATGAGTTGCTCTTGTTCTGTTTTTTTTTTTTAGAAAGCTTTAGGTAAAAGTTTATTTTGTTTTTGTGAGCTACATTAAGATCACATTTGTTCTTAATGCCTTCTTAGGTTTTTTTTTTGGCGTTCACAAAATTAGTTTTTCGCTGAAAACACGTCCTAGGAACCGTCTGGGGGACTCTTCAGAGGAATAGTGTCAAAACCAGACTTGGAGACACTCATCCATGCGTTTGTCTCCAGCAGGTTAGACGACTGTAACGGCTGCTCACTGGCCTTTCTAAACCAGCTGTTAGAGCTGCAGAACATCCAGAACGCTGCTGCTCAAGTCCTGACAAGAACCAGGAAATACCACCATAATAGTCCAGTGCTCCGGTCTCTGCACTGGCTTCCTGTCACTCAGAGAATAGAATTTAAAACAGCTCTGCTTGTGTACAAGTCTTTTCATGGTTTAGCACCAAAGTCCATCTCTGACATGTTAGAGCCGTATGAACCATCTCGGGCCCTGAGAACTTCAGGGAGGGGTCTCCTGGTGGTTCCCAGAGTCAGGACTAAACACGCTGAGGCTAAAGCTAAAATCTGGAACAGTCTTCATGAGGATGTGAGACAGGCCTCGACTCTGACAATGTTCAAATCCAGGCTGAAAACAGCTCTTTTTACCCGAGCAGATGAAAACTGAAAGTATTTTATCTGCTCTCTTGCCTTTTACTGTCATTGATTAACTTTTATGTTGATGTTTTAATGATTGATTTTATCTGTTTTCTTGTAACTTTATGCAACTGTGAAGCACTTTGAATTGCCTTGTGTATGAATTGTGCTCTACAAATAAACTTGCCTTGCCTTCTCCACCTCTGGGCAGGATCACGCTCCTGATCGAAGCCAACATTCTGAGTCATATATATTAGTACATATTAAATCTTCCAATTTCATTTAGAAGAAGTGCACCGTCTTAATTAATTCCAGGACACATGTAAATATAATTATAATAAATTACATATACCCCGTTTATTCAGAAAGAAGTCGGTAATATTACTTATAAATGTGCAACTAAACGGGACTGAATCAGCACTGCACTGGCGTTATTTGATTTAGACAAACGTCGGCTCTCCTCGCCGAGCTACGAGGGCATGTGAGATATATCTATTGAATCGTTTTGGAATGAGGGCAAATCTAGTGAACACAATTAGATTTTAGATTTTGCCAAAATAATTTGCCCAGTTTTCTATGAACTGTAAACGTCATGTGTCTGTGATGTTTATAGTTTTATTGGACACTGACAGGAATTTGGAGCTGACGCTGTGCCAACCATATTATGTCAATGGGAATTAAGTCGAACTGCTCTATGTCACTTCCTGTCAGCAGCTTAAAAATTCAAATACAAATAACTTTTCTGCCCAACATTTCTTCATTAAATTGCTGCTTCACTGAAATTAAAAAAAAAATAACATAATTATTACGTACAGCAGATGTTATCCATCTAAATAAGTCATATTTTCAAAAGCATTAAAACCTGCCATATGCACTTTAAAGTTCTTTTTTCCTGGTGTTCTTGGTCCTTTAGTTTTAGATTTACATACATAATTATTTGAAAGTAACATTATTATCCTGACTACTATCCTCTACTTCCATTTTTAGTCTACCCAGAGACAGGCAGGGCTTAGTTAAGTTTACTCATTCGGTGCACCTCACTCTTGTGGCTGAATTTACATCGGCCATTCTGTTTCCCTGTTTATCCGTGTCAGTCCAAAGACCGCGTTCCTTAATTGAATTCCAAAGGGGGCCCTGTGGCGTTGGTCCCGTGTCGAGAGGCGACTGCTGCGTGTGTCGTCTTTGGTTTGTCAGCTGATGAGGTGTTCAGTGCATAGGCACGCAGTAAAGACACACGCTCCGCCGCTTTGGTCAGGTTCTCCACAGGTTGATTTGGTTTTTTTTCTCGTACGCAGGGCCGCCTCCCGCTGACGAGGCACACGCACCCGGGGCCCTGAACGTTCAGTGACTCAAACCGTGACAGACTTGTTCGGTCAAGCAGTTCAAACAGTCGCTTTCCAGTGACGTCACGCCGTAGTTAGAGCCGCCATTTTGAAGACAAAAGTGGAATTATTCTGTACTACAATATGTAACAATATCTCTACGCAGGAGTAAAATGAAGGACAACTGATTGACAGCAGCATTTGGCCCCGGGGAGCGCGCCCGTTTATGTGAACAAACCAGGTTATGTTTTAGGATTTACCAAAGATCTGCTTCTGCTCCTAAGACTAACACATGGAAGAGGAAACATGAAAACCTTTCTCTGTGAGTTGTGCTCTCTGTACTGTAGGCTACTGTGCTGTACAGGACGTTAGCATCCTACTTAGCAGGTTAGCATTTAGCCCCTACGCGGTAACACATCTGTGGCTCACGTCTGTGAACCGTCTGAGCTAAAACTACAGTCATAGCTCAGCTCTGACCTCTGTCACAAGTTGAATCCAAGGCTAGATGTTTCAGGGATTTCTCTTGGGGAGGTTTGTTCGACCTGTAGCTCAGCAGCTGTCCACAAATGTTGCTGCAATTTTTGGGTGTTGCATTTTGACTTCGGTAGAGATGCATAGTTTGACATGATTTACACTAGCCTACGGTCTCCAAAATGGCGTCCACACCTACAGGAGTCACGTGATTGAACGGCTGTATACTTCAGTAAATATTATAAATACAATCGTCTATGCAAGGTAACGTGTGACTTTCAATCGTACTTCACGGACGCTGCTGGTCTTCCACCCATTTATTTTCCTATTTGGGTTACTGATGAACAGTCATTGGCCAACGTGCTGATTTATAGCAGAGGTAGGCAACGTAAGGCCTGGGAGCCAGCACCAGCCCTCCATCATAGAACCTCTGGCCCTCAAGATGGCCCTCCACTACCTTTGATATATTAGACTAACACAGACATTTCCCCTGGTGAAATCCAACGTGATATTTTTGACCCGTTTCCAGTGACTGTCCATCAGTGACTCTCGCTGCTAATCCTTCATAGGAAAATAATAGGATTGGAAGACCATCGGCCGCGGGACGTCCAATCGGAAGTCGCTTGTGTGCCCATGGCTCCCCAAACTTAAAGTGGACATATCACGCAAAAAAAAAAATCGACTTTTCTGAGCTTTAAACCATTGCTGGTCCCTCTTCAAAGACAGAACTGGAGTGGTATTGTATTCCATTCAGGCAGTTTCGACTAATCCTTGTTCTAATCCTCTTTAATTTAGATGTTTCTTCTTCTACGATGTCAGCACTTTTTCTATACTTGCTGGCATTGCTAAAACCCCACACTTTCTAACGCCCATAATCCAACGTTATATCGGCGTGAACCTGTAAACCACGCCATAAACCCCAAACTTGTTTTTGTTGCTCCTACAGTGGAATTGTGAAATGTGAAATATCAATGCTGAGGCACCAACAAAAATAATGTTTTTAAGTCTATTTGTAAGCGCTTTATGCATGATATGTCCACTTTAAGCCATGTGCGGCCAGAGGATGCACACATTCATATTCCTGGATGATACGAGGGTTATGGGATAGGTTTACAAATAGGGGCCCCCCCGAGATAGTATCGTGCGTAGGGCCTTGACTTGACAGAGCTGGAGCCGGCCCTGCGTTCACACGAGACAAAGTTACATTTGTAGACTTGAGTTCTTTGGTTCAAACCCTCGTTCAGTTTGGTTTACTGGAACAAAGAGGTACAGAAAAGATGTCTTTGGTTAAGTAGTCTGTAGATACAAAAAGGTCCCATCGGGTCCTGGGTGGGGGGGAAGGGGGGGGTTGCGAGGTGCTGGCTCAGAGAGGGGCTGCTGACCTGCACCGCTCTTTGGTTTCATAGCGCCTCCTCGGTCGGATTGTCCTCATTGACTCTTTGGTTCATCAGATATTTATGAGATTGCGATAGATCAGACAAACGTCTTCGTGTGGATGGATCGTTCGGGATGGGCTGACATTTGTTTTCCGTAACATTCTCTCTCTCTCCCTCTGCTTCACGGAACTTCTCCAACATGGAATAAGGACCAGACCCAATGACATGAGGCTCTTTCAAGCTGTCACTGGACGGCTTAAAGATTTCGTCCCTTCTTTTCAATTTTGTATGTAGTTCTTACCAGTTGGAATATCTGGAGATGTTACCATAGTTTCAGGCCTTGTCCACACGTAGCAGGGTATCTCACACAACAAAGATATTTCCCTACGATTCGGCCTGCCCTCCAAACCAAACCGTAGATTGTTCAGGTGGCTGTTCTCCTGTTTTTACAAACTCAAGTACTGCTTTATGCCAGAGAAAAGGTGAAGGAGCGCTCTGAGGTCCTTTTAGAAGATGCCAACGACGGTTTTGGGGTCAGAACGGGACGCGCTGTCAGCTGCTGAGAGAACTTTGAGGTGGAAGTTTTCCCCTTTGCTGTTGTCGAGGTTCTTATGTCCTCACGTAAAAGGGCCGTCTACAGTCGTGTGATCCCTGTCTGCTCAAGGAAGTTGCTCGCACGCTGTTCTATTGATCGGACGAGGGAAGATTACAGAAAACGGAAAAATACATCTGGTTTGTCAAGGTCGGTTGTCTCCAATCTGTGCAGACACTTCTGGAGAGATTCTGCATATATATATATATATATATATACGGTTAGGTTTGGATGGAGTTATTGTGTGTGCGGACTCAAGGTTCTTTTGACGCTGCTACGTTGTGGACAAGGCCTTATTTAGTATTAGTCTTAGTTTTATTCAGCAAAACATCACTTTGACTACAATCATAACGAAACGTATCTCGCTTCACGCTCTTGGGGCTGAGGTTTTGCTGTGAAAAGGGGTCGGTGGGTCTTTCCCATTGTTATGACGCGGGGGTGAAAATATGGAGAAATGTCACTTGCACTGTGCGTGGTCCCAGACTCTTTGGTTTTTTTTGGAAGGTTACGCCGGTAAATCCTGACGGTCAGCAGCCCCTCGCCACTCCCTGAACGCCGACGCAACATCAGGAGTAAAGACGGCGATTCGTCGGTGCTACATTCACAAGTATAGGCCGCTTCCACACTGGTTCACTTTCCATCAGGAGCTCATCCTCCAGTCTGAGATTAGAAGGGGACACGGCCAAAAAGGGATATCTAGATAAGTTAAAATGAGCGAAATGAAAGGCTCCATACCTGATACTTGACCACAAAGAATGACGGAGGAAGCCGCGAAATCAAAATGTTCCGGACTTTCCTAACACACGGTATTTGTGGCGTCCCAGTTCTTCGCAGGGACGGGTTTATAGGCACGTTTCAGGGCCACCCTCAGCGAAATGCCACAAACCTGCCCTGCAAGTTCATGAAATTGATACAAATGCTTCAGATGCACATCTTCAATGAAGGTACTTGGTTCATCTTCTGTACTCAGTAGTTGAAGTCCTCGAACGTTTCGCCTCTCATCCAAAAGGCTTTGTCAGCGACAAAGGTCCCGCTCTGGACGCAGCTGAAGATATAGACCAATGGGGAGTTGTTAGGGTTGGCCCGGCTCCTCCCCTCTAATCACAGCTACTCTCACCTGTGGGTAAAACACCTTTGAAGTAGAGCGTCTCTAACGATCTGCTCACCTCAGTATCGGTCAGTCCTGTCCTATTCATAGATGATCACTGCCCAGTATCTGTCCTATTCATGGCTAATCACTGCTAATTAATTTGTTCTTTTGTTGGCTGAGGTGCCGTCTCCTTGGACTGGCCGTGTCCTGTCGGTTTCCCCCGAAGGAGATTGGAGTAAAGTGACGGAAGATTAAATCTGAGTCCGCCATTTCGATTCATGGCGGGATTTTCTTTCCTGACAAAACTAGCTTCTTTAACTCCTCTTTCAAACCAACGTATTATTACTGGGCAGTGATCATCTATGAATAGGACAGGACTGACCGATACTGAGGTGAGCAGACCGTTAGTTCAAAGGTTGTTTACCCACAGGTGAGAGTAGCTGTGATTAGAGGGGAGGAGCCGGGCCAACCCTAACTCCTCCCCGTTGGTCTATATATTCAGCTGCGGCCAGAGTGGGACCGTTGTCGCTGACGAAGCCTTTTGGATGAGAGGCGAAACGTTCGAGGACTTCAACTACTGAGTACAGAAGATGAATCAAGTACCTTCATTGAAGATGGACAACTCCTGTACGACTGAGAACTTACACAGACAACTTCAGATGCACAGTGTTTTTCCACACCAATGTCGTTCCACTACTAGAAAAGAATCAAATATAGTGCCTTTGAGAAGATGTTACTTCAATTTGAGTAGTATTTTTTTGAGCTTCAAATAATAAAAAAAATTCTTTCTGAATTTCGGGGCAAATATTCTTACTCACCGCATTAAATCAAGGGAAAATATGCTTATTTCAATTAAATGTCACTTAAATCTCGATTACTTAGTGCAAATAGTCTAGTGTGGAATGGAGTGAAAGTAAAAACATTCAAGTAAAGTACAAATCCTAAAAATAATACTTGTTTCTGACCCCCGTGGGACCTGACCAGTGTGGAAGAGACCAACCCCCTGCTCCCAGGAGGCCCGCCCCCCTCCTGCTCCTACGACTCTTTGGTACAGTTACTTGTGCCGGAGGACGGCGGGCCCAGGCAGTGGCCCTCCTCCGTCCACTTGTCCAGGCTGCGGCGGCGGGCGTTCATGAAGAAGTTGCTGACCGTGGAGTGCTCCAGGCCCAGCTGCTGGGAGATGGTCAGCTGCATTTCTTTGGACGGGCGCGGGTTCTCCTTGAAGATGGCCACCAGGGTGCGCCGCTGCAGGTCGCTGAACACCAGCCGGGACTTCTTCTGTGCGTTGGCCTTGTCCCGCTCCGCGTCGCTCTCCTTCCGTTTGCAGGCTGCCACGGGGAAGAGGAACATGCAAAGGTTTACGAGGGGAGACTTCAGTGCCATTCAAAATGTCAAACACCAAAGAGCTCGAGAAGGGTCTGGACGCAGCTGGTGGAGGAGCACGTGACACTTCACCTCCACAGGGTAATGCTGAAACTGATCCAGACTAGCCCTAACCTTTAGGACTACTAGGCAGTAACTCTCTATCTGCATCCAGACCCTCCTCTGTGATGGAGGTGCTCTGTGATGTTTAGAGTCAAAATCACAGATTCCTAACATCAAAAATCGACTTTTATGTTGTCTTTTTTTTAATTAAAGAGGGAATATTAAGCTTTTTACCATATGAAAATGTGTTTCGACCCACTCAGGCATCTTTGAGTATTCTTTGAATCTTCCCCTGCGGCGGTTCCTAAAGAACGCTTTCCTCACCTCTTCATCTCTTGCCATAGTTTGGCTTTATTCTCTCTCTCTATTGAAACGGCTCCACAGCAAAGGGGAGAAAGCTTGTACTTTTTTGGGAATCAGAGCTTTTGAGGCCAAGTCTGCAGTCTTCAGTTTAGCGGTTAGTGATGATACAGTATAGGCTGGAACTGGCAGCGTGACTTTAGTTCGGTGCATATTGTCAGATTGTGGCCCTGCGGGGCATCACTGCGGGGCCTCAGGGCCCTGCGGGGCCTCAGGGCGTTGTTACAACACTCCTATAATGATCAACAAATGCCTCAGTGATGTGGACATTACTTCTGGTCACAGCTTTTAATATAACGTTATAAAGAATTGTTTAAATTATATCCGGTGTGAAGAAACATGCATTATAACCAGAGGCAGGTAGTACTCAAGTACATGTACCCGAGTAAAATTATAATGAAGTATCTGTACTTTTACTTGAGTAAAAAAAAAAAAACGTAGATCGTCTCGTGCTCCTTGTTTATTTTTATTTTTGTATTTTATTTTTTTGAACAGGGACGGTGAACAATCTACATTAGCCTCAGAAAGGAGAGATGCATTGTACCAGGTTATAGCACTTGTGCTAATTTCCACCTGCAGTCCCTGGGCCTATTGTACATGTTTTTAGTGTTAGGGGAAACCGGAGTACCCGGAGGAAACCTACGCAGACACGGGGAGAACATGCAAACTCCACACAGAAAGGCCCGAACCCGGGACCTTCTAGCTGTGAAGCACGAGCGCTAACCGCTGTGCCATCAAGCCACCCGTTCTTGTTCTTTAGAATTATTTTGTTTTTCTGCCATTTTCATGGAATTTTCTTTGGAAACATCACTATTCCACATGATTTTATGATTTGTTTCACACAATTCATGGCATATAGAAAACAAATCTGACTTTATTGCTCTATCAGTTACTCAGTACTCACAGTACCCAACTACTTTTTTTACTTGAGTGATTGTTTGGGCCACTATACTTCTTATTTGTACTTGAGTAAAATTGTTCAAACTAACATTACTCTTACTTGAAGATGAACTATTCTGGCTACTCTCCCACCTCTGCATATAACATTAGCATCTCATTAGCTAACTGTTCAGGCATTAGCCGTTAGTTTATTCAGCTGGAACTTCATTTTACCTTCTTGCGTTACTCTGTATTCATAAACTGTACAATCTTCACTTCAACTGCATCTGCTCCCCAAATTTCCCCAAATTATTCCCAATTTTTCCCACATTTCCTGGCACGGGAGATGAACCCGATATTGTAAATTTGCAGATCTTCCACACATTATTGTTCTGTTTTCTGGTTCTAGACGACACATGTTTTAGAAAAGGTAACAGAATAAGTATTGTAAAGGTATCAAAAAAACAAGTATCGTTAAAAGACTGTAGCAGTACCCAGCCTTAGGAATACACAGAGTAGTAAAGCACCTGATCTTCATTTCCTAATGTCTCTAGACATCTACAGCCCTTTCCTGGTACATTTTCAAAGCAGGAAACGTCTAAGTGTGCGTCCTCAGCTGTCAGTCAGTCTGAGCCATGTGGCGTCCCGAAGCAGCTCAGAGGAGGCGAGGGCAGGAAAGGAAAAGAAAGAAGACCTTTACCTATCCCACAACGGGACAGACGGTAAAGAAGCAGAACTGCAGTTTCCTCTGAGGGGAGGGACTCATGTGGACGGGAATGAATCAGTGTGAACGCATCTGCAAAGTGTGAGTTTCCCCTGTCACCTTTGCAACAGCGGGACCGTCCTGACTCGGGGGGTTTGTTTTGCATCAGACCAACGTGTTCATCGGAGCAGATAGAGCCCGGAGCTTTACATTTAGGTTTCCACAAAGGGACAAAGCTCTAAAGGTGAGACGCTGCAGATCGTTGAAGAGGAAAACATTTTAAATGTATCGGTATCGATTTGAAACGTCTGCTGTAGATTACCGGCATAAATATGAGAATCTATTGCAAAGTTTTCTGTCATTTTATGTTTTCATATAAAAATGCCCAAAATTGAGGATATTTTCAGCAACAAAATCGGAATAATGCATTGAGCCAGGGTTACATTTATACTTTTATTTTGTTTTACAGTATATCAGTTGCGAGGACTTTTTCAGAGGGGATTTTGGAGAGCTAGTTTAGTTTTAAAATAAGCGGTTTATCAGCAGAAAAATCTGTAAACATTTTAATTTTACCTTGTTGTTTTTTTAATTCAAAACTCGATATTTTTTCTTCTTTTTCAGAGGGGATTTTGGATATAAACTCGATATTAAAAGTCCCTCTCACTTTTTTGGACCGTTTGAAGTCTGTAGGTGCTACTTAAATGAAGATATTGTCGCCACAATGTGAGACAAAAACAGAGAAAGAAAGGGATTTTTTAGAAAACGGCTCTTAAAATTACAATTACAATTTCACAAATGAATCTATGGAGAAACAGTGAATCAAGTTCAATAATGTTATTGTGACGATTGGATCAGTGGTGACCCCGTGGTGAGCTTGATGCCTTTACTTTCCCTCACGGTGGCCTCGCTGATGCACCAGGATCCTCAGCTGACGGACCCTCTCACCAGAAAACCTACAAACAACTGGTCCTGGAGCGTTGCAGAGGCCGCTGTGACTGAAAGTCAGTGCCATGCGGACCACCCATACAGCAGCAGGGTCACACAGAGGTCAACTACGTACAAATATCAAGTTTGTTTTTTTGCATAAAAAGTTCCATAATGCACCTTCTGTTTCCCTGTCGCTGCCACAGCGAGCACGGCCCTTGTGTTGTTCATTTGGACTTAAAGTGCTCACGGCTTTAGCTGCTGCTCAAAGATGCCTCCGTTCATAATCATCTACGAGCTTCAAACGCAATCGTTCACATCTGGAAAAATTGGTCAGACCCTAAAGATGATCTCGTCATTTTCATGTTTTCAATGAGTGACCAGCCCGCGGGACGACCAGCCTGATGGGACGACCAGCCTGATGGACGACCAGCCCGCGGGACGACCAGCCTGTGGGACGACCGGCCCGTGGGACCACCAGCCTGTGGGACCACCAGCCCGCGGGACCACCAGCCTGTGGGACGACCAGCCTGATGGACGATCCCACGTGTCTCTGCTTCCCAGACTCCCCTCGTCTGTGTCTAACTGCTCCATCACCGATTATTGCTGGATCCATTTCACCACAAGAGAGCATTCTAATGGAGGCGGCTGAGGCTGCAGGGCCCTGAGGCGGGGCCCCGGCCCGCCCCACAGTCACCACACTGACTGTCTACACTCAGGCCAAGGCCCCCCTTTTCATCCCAGTGTATCTGGAGTAAAAGGTTCTGTATATGACGTGTCATGGAATGGACGCCATTTGGAGGTTTCCATTCAAAAATAGACTTGTTTTGAATTTGAGTAGCTCTGGTTCTGATGGACCGTTTCATTTCTCACTGACCCCCGTCATCAAGACCTGTCCCACAATCCTCGTGCTCTCCACAGACTCACACGTGGAGAGCACGAGGAGGGACTGAGGACATGAAACTGAAGCAAAGACAATCCGCGCTGCGCGTCTCATAATGTGCTATTTATATGAACACTTCCGGTATAAGCCTAAGGGTGTGACAGGTGCACACCTGTGCACGCAGCACCTGTCTGCACGTGCACGCGCCTTACCTGCCAGTCGGAGCGCACTCATGCGTTGGAACTCGGGCTCGTGCAGCCACTTCCACATGCGGCGGAAGGTCTCGCGGCCGGACTTGAGCTTGGACCAGGGCTTGGGGTTCCTGAGCAGGTCCGAGAGCGTGCCCTGTGAGCGGCAGAGCACGCGCTGTGCGAAGATGGCCTGTGGGATGCTGTACCGCTTCAGCTCCGCAGTCACGCGCTGCGCGACCTCTCTGGTGTTTATCTCCTCCAGGGGCGCGCCCTGCGCGTGCCCTGAGGACTCGCGGGGAGCCATAGGCGCGTGCGCGGTGGAAGGTAGGAGCGCGTGGTGAGGGGGACCTGGAGTCGCGTGTACTGCATTCAAGTGTGACATCATTGCCTGTTCGTGCGTAAGGCTCCGTGCACGAGGCTCGACTTGCGGCAGCTCCTCAAAGCCCAACATTTTGTCATGTGCCGCGTGCGCTGCATGAGGAGCGTGTCCGTACGTGTGGAGCGGCTGCTGCGCGTGCGGCAGCGCCAGTCCATTTCCAAGAATGTCCCCGTGTTCCTTAAAACCGTACAGGCTGCTCACCGCGGGGAGCGCGCGGTCATCGCGCATGAGCGTGAAGCTGCCGCTCACGGGGATGTGTCGCTGAAACTTGTCGGTAACGTGGCTGATGGGCGGCAGCGGCGTCAGCGTGGTGTACGAACCGCTCATGGCGGGCGCATCGTAGGCGCCCATGGCGTGATGGAGCGGAAGGTCGTAGCGACAGTCCGCATCCAGCAGCACGCTCATCCCCGACATCACGGAGCGCGAGCCCAGCAGCGCACTGCGCCCCTGTTGTTCCTCTGCAGCCACGCCGCCCTCCATTGACACGTCCACAGCGTCCACCTCCGCGTGCGTACATCGATATGCGCCCGGGTACGCGGTCTTCATCCGCGCCTATCACGCCATCATCCTCATTCCGCCCTCAGTCCGTCCGGTGGCCCCTGCATTGTTGTCCGCTCCTCGATCTTCTCCACTCCGCCCGCTGCCCCTTTCTCTGGCCCGGTGTGTGTCCGAGAGGCGGGGGACCGACCGGAGTCAATGAGGCAGCGGAGGGGGCTGGGCGGGGTCTGTCTGTGTCCGCGTCCGAACAGTCCAATAAAACACCGACTACAGCTTTGTCCAAACAGCTGGCTCTACCGCGCTGTGATGGATAACACATCTGCATCCCTGAAGGGTCACTCTGTAGCCTAATGTATGGTCTTCAGCATGTAGCCTACAGGCCGGGACTGTTCCTGGTTTATCCGGCTCTTGTCCTCTGTCTGCCGGAGCTGTCCGTGGTGCTGAACGCGCTGCCTGCGTCCGCTGTGACTGAGGAGAGGTTTTTCTCGAACACAGAATGTCTGAGTTTTCAATATGTGGTGTGAATGACGCTAGAACCTTCATCTAGGAACAAATAGTTTATAATATCTTACTTACAGGGACAGAAAGAAACAGCAAATATAGTAGCCTGTTTTTTTTATTTGATTCAAAGTATACTTTTCAATATCATTTAGGCGGAGACGGTTATAACGTGGGAACAGGCGGCTGTTTTTATGAGACGTTTTGTTGACAGAGCGAGACAACAGAGATCAACTCAAACGCAAAATCCAAAGTAATAAAAAGATACTAAACTTACCGTTTGGTGCTATGTCTCGTACCTGTTCCCTTCCAGGTCCCAGCGCAGCTCATGCAGGGAAACCCTCCTCCTGTCCGGGGAAGTCAAGCAGTTTTTGAGTAGGAAATTACAGTTAAACCAATACAAGCAACTCAACTGTACATTATACGAATCAATTACAAATGAAATATGCTATTAAGACTTTTTTATTTTTATTTCGCAGAGCTGGAGAAAGCCCACGTGACGGCACTGCCAAATTTCTCAACATAAGTAACTCCCGCAGACGCCAAACTTCCACACTCTAAGAAAAGTCTGTAAATTAAACAGTAAAAAACTGTAATTTACCTACAGAAGTATAAATGACTGTGTATTTTACAATGGATAAGTGTTTCTTGAAAACTGTGACAATGCTGTACATTTTACATAAATTTGCTGCAAATATTACTGGTTTACCCTGTTAATATTTATTAAACTGCTTTTCATGGATCAATTGTGTAATATCATTTACAGTTAGGAATGTAAACTTCACACGTGGATAAACTCGCGGCACCACCAGATTATATTTGTAATAGTGAAACCAGTTTATCGTAACTCATCGTGACTTAAACACCTCATCCTTCTGTTCTGAGGGAAACGTATGAATAGCAGAGAACTGCATTATGGGAGTTGTCAGGTGACCCGCTCCTGCCCACATGACGTCCTCTCTCCCGGTGCGCAGTACACAGGTCGGCCGCCAGAGGGCCCCCTGGCAGCTCAGGTTGGCAGTTTGTTACCGTAAAAAGTACTGGATCCTTGTAATTCAAATTACAGTTCAGCATCGTCTCAACAGTTATCAATCTTTTCACTCTCACAATAAGGAAACGGATGGGATGCATAAAATCAGAAATAACTCTTTGAATAGACGGGACAGGTGCAAGTTAGGCTGAGTTAGACTTAAGGTTAAGTAACATGACGCTAAATACATTGTGGCCTTTATTTTTGTTTTTTAAAAAGGCAAAGATTTTTCTACAGTCAGTCACAGGCCGAGGTGTGAAGGTGAAGTCATGGAGATTCTGCATTAGACAGAACTTCAGACTTTTACTGCACATAAACAAATAGTATCCATATATATATATTTATCAGGGGACAAAAATCAAATATTTATTAGTAATGAGTGTGAAAACCCTGAATATAAATAATTAAAATATTAGTTATTTATTAATTACTTTCATTCTACAAAAAATAAATAACCTCTCAGTTATATCTTATGTAGAGTCACGTGTGTCCCAGTTCCTCTGAGTCTTGGTGGACCATGACAGATGTGGACAGGACTGTGGTAGATCTACTTTTACTTTGGAGAAAATAGTTACTATAGTAACTGTTGAAGAAATGAACCTCATGAGCTTCTTCTGTAACATCTGTCCACATCAGTCCTGCTGCACCACGACAAACATGACTCTACAGCAGATACGAATGACAAGGGTTTTCTAATATATATGTCACACTTACTAAACAATACTTTCATTTCAATATTTCATTTTTACATTTAGCAGAAGTATAAACAAAATCTCACTAAATCAGAAGCTCCATGACTTCCTTCTTCACTTCTCGGTCTGTGACTGAAGGGTGACGAGGCCTCAGCAGGTTTACACTGTGTAGGTCAGACAGTGCGAGCTCTTTATTTAAAGCAAACGCTCAGGACTCATTGATCTTCCATCTGTCATATGAGCAGCAAAAGTTTCTTCTGCACTTTCAAAATTAAGGGGAAACAGGGCGCTGTATTATGTGTATTACTTGTCCAAAAAAAAAAAAAAACTCAATAAGTTGAATCAATCCTAATATATGGCGTTGAACATAATCGAGTGTATCACGTTGGATAAACACAATTGCTTAAGGCGTTTACATTCATTCAGAGTTAGATGTTTGAGTGAAATTCTGTACATTTTACGGTAAAAACCTGGCGGCTGAGTTGCCAGTTTTTTACCGTAAAATTTACAGATTTTTTTTTCACAGGGAAATTCCATTATCTAATATCTGGCCTTTTATATTTGAGCTCCGGACCCCCCAAACCAGGCAGGAATTGATTTCTTATTCAGAAACTAAAGATATCCCAAATCCCCTCGGAATAAATCTGTGTAACAAAACAAAGCCATACATTTCATCGCAGCTCCGTCCATTATGGAAATGTAGTCACAGGAAAAACAAGCAATTTGAGACAATTTTGACAAGAGATACAACGATCCAGCGTTTTTGCTTCCGATACCGATACTGGGGGTGTGAGCCAGTGTTAATTCCGTCGACTAAAATATTTAGTCTTAATTTTAGTCAAAGTGATTTTTCTGACGACTAAAATTGGACTAAAACTAAATTGAAAGTTTTTCATGCGACTAAAACTACGACTAAAATGTCCAGATATTTTAGTCGACTAAAATGAGACTAAATAAAAATGGAGAGACTAAAATCATCCAAACTTCTATTAACAGTCTGAAAGAGCCTCATATCATGTAAGTTCTCTGCCAAAGGAACAGCTCTGAGCTTTGTTCATGAGGAGCAGCTCCATGAAGCAGGACCTCCATTAAATATGATTATAATGAATGTTATTAATACAAAGTCGACTAAATGTGTCTTAAATTTAGTCGACTAAAACTCGACTAAAATTAGGTGGTTTTGGGAGCTGTCCAAAGATGACTCAAAGGTGCGCTCCAGGTCGTTTTTTGACGAGAGAATAACATTGTATCATGGTTAAAAAAAAAGCACAAATCTCCGTTCATATCTCAAACATGTGGTGGACGGGGAGAAAGAGCCTCTAAATGTGCACTGATCCACACGAGACGGAAATCAAGCGCCGTCACACGACTTCTCTTCATAAAGGCTGTATTCCGACATTCACATCATGTTACATTCTTTGATAGGCTATTTGACAAAGCGAAAAACTCGGACTCAGTTCTAACTACAAGCACAGACAGGAAAATATACGACACCGCCCCAGAGAGTCTGTTAAGGGGAGACGCTGCTGAAAAAGTCCGGGTTCAGGTTTCGGGCCCATCTGGTTTCTTCTTCACACGGTGGTGCAATTATAATCAACATTTGACCCAGGATTCTTTAGTTTTACAATTGTTGTGATGTTTATAGTTTCACTTCCTTATTGGACACTGACAGGAAGTGGCGTAGACAGACAATTTCAAACTGTTGCCGTGCCAAAATAAATACAAATAATAACAATAAAATGTTGCTGCTTCACTGAAATAGAATGATAATTATTACTTGCAACTAATCTTATCCATTTAAAGAAGTCATATTTTCAAAAGCACTGAAACCCGTCTATGCGCTTTAACTCGTATGTCTTATTAAACTATTCAACTCCAGACTTCTAACACCCATTATTGTGTATGTACTACATAGGTACAAGTTATTACAGACTATCCGCCCTGTAGAGGAGGGCAGCCGGGGGTTCGGGGCCGCAGGAGCAAAGCTGAGGAGGAATAACATCACCAGTATACTCATAAGTTAAAGCATATTACATTGTACTCCGTCTGGTTGGTACGATGCATCAAGAGCAGCGTCGAATAAAGCGTCCCCAAAGCATATAAAGCTCGATTTTGCATAATACCGAAGCTTATTCCATCAAATGATCAAACATCCCATATTGTGTATAGATGAGCGTTGTGTCTGTTCAAAGTGCACACAGGTTTTGGAAAATAAATCAGAAAAAAGCAGTCTCCCCTTATGGCTGGACTAGTCCTGTGAAGTGCTGTTAAGGTTGGAAACAAGTGTAGAAGGAAAGGTTTGTGGCAAATCAAAGTGTGACCGAGATCCGCCCTGCAGGTCTCCAAGTGTTCCTGTCATTTCAAACACGATGGGATCCTCTTGGTCCACATCTAAGAGGACGTTTCTGCAGCGAGTACAAATGCCATTGAGTAACCTTCGAGCAGTTTAAAATATGTGTGTACTCCATCTACAAGGTCACTAGTGTCACCTTCAAAAACGATTTTCCATATTCCAGACTTTCCATATCACAGTAACATAACCATATTTCGGCCCCAAAAAAAGAAGGTCTATTGCTGGGTTTCAGGCGACATCACAGCGTTCCAAAGGCCAATACTATTATATGGAGGAAAAAATATTTTGTTTTTGACAACATTTTTGGTCTTGTACAGAGATATCTTGGACCCAGTGACTGATACTAATGATAATTTTTGTAATTCATACATTTTCTTTTGAGCTACGACTTGTGAAAGTGTAATGTTGTTAATAGGAAAAACTGGCTCCCGCCCCCCGCTGGGTCCAGTGACATCATCACATTCTAGAACCTGCAACCCAGCAATAGCAGGGGTGTCAAACGTACGGCCCGCGGGCCAGAACCGGCCCGCCAGTGGGTTCAGTCCGGCCCACGGGATAAATATGCATTATTAAAGAAGAATAAACTTCATTTTCTTTAAAATTTTGCAGTTCTTATATTGTCCACTAGGGGCGCTGTGTTTGAGTCAGTTCTATCGCTTTACCTGCTTTTTCTGTTGACTCTGGCGCCCTCTTCAGTGAAATGTTTTTGTCAAAAAAGAGAAAAATGGACCTCTTCCTATATGTATACAGTGATCCTTGTTGAATGTTTTTACATTATTTTATCGATTGATATAATTGATAAATGATGACATCTCTTTTGCAAGAAAAAAATAAGACTGTTGAAAAGAGGAGCATTCACTCTAAGGAATACTATGTAGCACTTTGAGAAACTTGTAAAGTGTAAGCTGTAATGTTTACATTATATGTGGCCCGCGACCCGCCGTGGCAGCTGAATTTCGGCCCACGACCCAAAATGAGTTTGACACCCCTGGTCTATAGGGTTAAATTTTTCAGTTTTTTAATCCTCTGATATTTAACTTTTATTTGGCACTAACCTTTTCGTACTTTAACGGCACTTCGCAAGACCTGTGTAGGACTTTTCAACAAGCAAAGTAATGTATAGTACAATCGTTTAAAATGACTAAAAGTCAGTATCGCATCAGTTTCGCCGAGCGGCCGACTCGCCCTCGCCCTCTGCCCCGGTGCGGATCGATGGAGTCCGGCGCTTCCACGCGGAGCCGGCGTTAAAAGGTTTGCTGGAACAAAGTTCATAGGTATAAGGTGCCAGCGCTCAGAGCTCAGCGCCCTCTGCTGGACATTCGTTAGAGCGGTCTGTCTGAGGAGTAACATTACAAGTCCACCTGAGAGTCGTTTAAAAAAGGAGCTGGATATTCTCTGATGTAGTCTGTGTTGGACTATGCCTCATACATCTCGGGAGTACATTCTGACTGGAGCAACCGGGCAGTGAGCGTGTGCGTTTGTGTGGAGAAAGGCATTGAGGAACAAGAGGACAAATAAGATATACAGTACTTCATCTATATGAGCATTATGTTTTAACAGTTCAAAATTTGACACAATTTCCCACTGCTTTCTGTACTGAGACCACATTCTGGTCGTGAATTTCTCCTTTTTGCGATAATAATGTGATGAGATATATATAACGTTACTCTGGCTATGTTTACATGCAGACCAAAAATCGGATCATGATCTGATTTCTGGAGTTCTCAGATTATTGAGGTGGCATAATAAAGAGTATAATGATCTGATATTCATCTAATCTAATTTCTTCCTGATTTTTCACACACGTGCATAAACGAAATAAAATAAATACATTTAATAAATAAAATAAATAAAATGTAATAAATAAATAAAATAAATAAAACAAATAAAATATAAAATAAACTACATAAAATAAATAAAATAAATGTAATAAATAAAATAAATAAAAATAAAATAAAATAAAATAAATAAAATAAATAAAATAAATAAAATAAATAAAATAAATAAATAAAATACATAAAATAAATGTAATAAATAAAATAAATAAAAAAATTAATTAAATAAAATAAATAAAATAAATAAAATAAATAAATAAATTAAATAAAATACATAAAATAAATGTAATAAATAAAATAAATAAAATAAATAACCCCATAGTTATTCATGAAATTAATCTATAATTTGTTTGTAGAGAAAGTCTACCAGTAAGTCGTGACAAAATGCCTGAGTCCCCGTTCAAGCGCCGTGTGGTGGTCGTCTCTGGCGTGTGAATTGTTTTTTGAAGTCGGGCATTTGTCTTGCGATTATGTCACAGTAACAGCTCACGGTAAACTCGAGAAAGTAGCTAAGTAGCTGTGTTTCGTTTCAATTAGGGACGAACGATTGATCGCATTTGCACTTTTATCACGATATTACACAACGTGGTTTCCAAATCGCAGAGACACGCGATTCGCTGATGGCCTCACCTCCGACTGGACTCACCTGTCTCGGCCTCAGCAGAGATGAAGCTGAGCCGTGAGCTGCTTGGAAAGAGGAGAGAGTCGTTGCAGCTTAGGTTTTATGTTTGGGAATGTTTTGATAAGAACTTATTATTATTATTTGTTTATTTGATATGGACATAACAACTGCATTGGAAAAAACATACTTTATTTTTAGTGTTATAGCAAAACCACTCATTTTATTTAATCTAATTCTTATAAGCACTGACTAAAAACAATTAAGATTCAAAATAGCAAGAAATGATTTATTATTATTATCCAAAAATTCAGTATAAGCTTATTGTAAATGATATAAATGACCATGTGGACTATTTTGAATTATATTCCATTTGATTATAAAGGACTTAAAAGTAAATAATACTTTAATACGTCAGTTGTTAATATTTCATGAGCAATAACATTGTCTCAGATGAGGCTATATTTGTGTTATGTGTAACAAAAAAAAAGTTATTCAGCCCTAGTTTGAATAATGTTGTGTATAAAAGAGCCCAATGTTGATATTCAAGTGAAATGATGTGCTGACGGATGAACGTCCCTCTTTTATTATGACTCCAAAATTAGCACAGGATCTGATTTTTTGGTAACTTTTATCCACAGAAATGTCTGTCCTTCTTTTAGATTACTTTCAATTGGAATTTGGCAAACAGGGCAAACAAGATGGCAACTGTCCTGTCGAGAGATTTACTTAGAAATAAAAAAATAAAAATGAGAAGCGGCATTCGATCCTAACGTATGTGGACGGTTAGCAAGCCGGCTAATCTGGGAAACGGAGTCCGTTAGCGTTAGGATAGGTATGTTTCCTATAGCCGTTAGCATTTAGCCTAACCTTTGTACATTTTACTTTAGATAAGAATTAGCGTATAAACGTGTCCTATGAGCTAAATTTTACTCCATTAAGTTTCTGCTCTTTGTGGGTCGGATACACATCCACTGGCCACTAAACATCATCACAGAAGATGTTAACGATGGAGAAACCACAGAAATGATATAAATGCCATCACAGGCGCCGATTTCTGTTCTTCCCAGTGGGTGCCCAGTCAGGATCGGTCTCACAGACTCGTGGTTATGAGCCCGGCGCTCTACGGAGCTAAACGAGCGGCGCACGGACATTAACGCCCCACGCTCGTAGGTTCATAGAAAACCGAGGAGCGGCTTCACAGGTTAGGCTATATTTATTGAATCATTTTGTAATTGGGGCAAATTAGCCTGGGTGCCCAAAGATTTGAGTGGGAGCTCCATGAAACGGTCATGTCACACCTCACCATACTATAGTATAGGGCCTGGCTTCTCCTTTGATTTGTATGGTGGATCAAACAGGTCTGTGAAGCCGTTTGTGAACAGAAGAGTGCATTTGTAGGAACAGGCTCAGGCTAGATCTCTCTAGGTTTACTTGTGTGCTTATAAATTCTTTTTAAATGAAGTATTCACTGACGCATTACAAACTTCTAAATAGTGTTTAGTTACTTCAAATGTGTCGCGAGCAATTGATTTAAAAATGTGGTTTGTTACTGCATTTCGAACTGTTAGCACATAATGCAGTGTTATTACATTATGCAGCTTGTTTCCATAAAGGTCCTTCAGTGCCTGGGGGCCAGTCAGTTGATCTATGTGCGTTTGTGTGCGTTTGTGTTCTATGCGCAGTGGGACAGGGACAGTTTGATGATCCCGTCCATGTGCATCCTGTAGAGCAGTCTGAACTCGGCGGGCAGCTGGTGGGACTCCTGCCACTTGGTGGTGAACTTGGTGCCCTTCTTGTCGTAGTAGTGGTAGGGCAGCTCTTTGCCCGTGTTGGGGTCCCAGCCGAAGGGCCAGAAGCCGAACAGGTGGATCTGCTCGCACATGGAGGAGGCCAGCGTGTACATGAGGATGCCCGTGCTCAGGCGCTTCGGGGACAGCTGCTTGGTCTTCCAGTAACTGCACGGCGAGAGAAGGAGGTAAGGCAGCAGTAGAAAGTAGTGATAGTCGTAAAGTATACACATAGGCTCATATTAGTCCAGTGCTCAGGTCTCTGCACTGGCTTCCTGTTGCTCAGAGAATAGACTTTAAAACAGCTCTCTTCATATTTCATGACTGAAACACATCTCTGACATCTCAGCTCTGTTGGATTGAAGACTTTACCAGGCTGTTCCTCTGCCACCTGTGGCTGACCTGCTCACACTGCCCAGAGCGGCGTGAGGCGTTACCATGCAATTATGGTCTGTCCTCCCACTCTCTTAAATGGCACGTTTTACCCGAATATTCATTAAATAACTTCAGCAATAAATGACACATAGCCCAGCTTATTAGAGTCGATAAACGTTTGCTGTTTGTGGTGAAATGTTCAGGAAGATGTTATCAGCGGTGTCTTGCCATCACTCAGTATATTAACATTTTTATTTTATTTTTTATTTATTTATTTTTTATTTATTGGTTTATTTGGTCAGGACAGTGCATGTTAATGAACATACATGGGTCTCATGCATGTAAACAAGCCACACCGGATTGTAGCCTTGGGCTAATTTGCATCCGTCGTCCTCCATGCGCACTCTCAAACATCCTGGCCTATTGTACATGTTTTTAGTGGTAGGGGAAACTGGAGTACCCGGAGGAAACCTACGCAGACACGGGGAGAACATGCAAACTCCACACAGAAAGGCCCCGTCCAGGTGGGAATCGAACCCCGGACCTTCTAGCTGTGAAGCACGAGCGCTAACCGCTAACCGCTGTGCTACCGCGCCGCCGTTATTAAATTTCATTTAATAACTACAGGCTCTATGCAAATGACACGTGACTTCCAAGTGGATCCTAAGTCAGTGCTTCCGTTTCCTGTCTCCGTTATTTCCCTATGAGGTCTCGTCTAAAACAATGTATAGTTCAAGGAAACATCCCTGACAGTGAGATCCTGATCCGAAGTGACTCGCTACGTGTTAAAAACATTACGTTGGATGTAAATTCTCGACCGCAGGAAACGTCTGTGTTTTTTGAGGTCGGACTTTTTATCTCAGCGCTAACGGCTAGCATCAAAAAACACCACCACACAAATAAACCGTCTAAAAAGTATTTATACTAAAGACAGGCAGATTATATTTTGAGCAGCTCGTTTAAAATCATGTAGCATTTTTTATTTGTGTTAGCCGTTAGCTTCAAGACAAAAACACTTACTGTGATGAGCACGGAAGTTTCCTCTTGTGAATGTTTTGCCCCTGACGCGATGTTTTTAACCTGATGCTGTGACTCCACCAGTAAGTCACTGTCTGACATGTGATCTTCAGATATTTATTATTTTAGACAAGACCTCATAGGGAAATAACGGAGACAGGAGACGCAAACGACTACTTAGAATCCACTCGGAAGTCACGTGACGCTCGCGCACATATAGCCCATTTAAGTACTCTTTGTATCTATCACACAAATCATCAAACTAACTCCATGGCTCTCCAGACTTGTGCCGCGCCAATTTAAAAGGTCCCCCATATCTACGGCCTCTTTCAAGGCCGCGGGAACCCAGGGTGCTGAGGGCGCTGCAGCACCCCCTGGTGGATAGTTTGAAAACTGCAGGCAATATTATTAAATAGGAAATATGCACAGAAAAAGCTCTGGCCTCTTAAGGGACACCCACGAATGGCCCAGTTCAGAGCAGAGGGAAAAGAACTTACTCTTTCACCTACTGCTTCACAACTACTTTAACAAATGCTGGATTATGGATGGATGTTTTTTCAATCATCTTTTCTTAGCGAGCAAAAAGCGATCGTTTAGCCATACAGCCTATCGTGCGGCTCGCTTACTTGTTGACATACTGCATGATGTTGCCGGGCCAGGCCAGCTGCACCCCGAGCTTCCCCCTGTGCTCCACGAAGAAGTCCACCAGCGTGCGCGTCACCGTGGCCGACGTGTGGAAGAAGAAGGCGGGGATCCACAAGATGGCTCCGTCCAGGCGCTTCAGGCTGAGGAAGAAGTTGTTCCGGTCCTGCACGGTCAGCAGGTTGTTGTAGTACTTCTCCAGGATGCTGGGATTGAACGTGGTCATGTTGGTGCGCCGGCCCACGTCCCGCTTGAAGACCTCCGTCGGGGCGAAGTTGCAGCGGAAGATGAAGTCGAAGTCGTCGATCAGCGGGCCGCACCTGGAGCCGGCGTGGATGCCGCTGTTGCCCACCACGGCGCAGCGGCTGTAGTGCTTGCGCAGGATGGGCGAGGCGTCGGGCAGCAGCGAGTGGAAGCTGTGGCCGATGGAGAAGACGTACTTGTGGCTGGAGTAGTCGTAGTGCATGAGCTGGCCCACCCGCACCGCGCCGCGCGTCAGGCTGAAGTTCCGGGGGATGTCGATGTACTGAGCGATCTCCTCTCTGCAACGGCATTTCAACATTTACTCCCTGGATCAAACCGCGAGTGTAGGACAAGTTTGCATCATAGAGGGCCGATTTTCACTATTTCCAAAACACCAAGGGCCGAACCTCCCCATTGGAGCCTAAAGTAAAGAACTTTTTCCTACAAATACCAATGTTTTACATAAGTGGTTCTCAAACGGTTTGGCTTCAGGACCCAACATTACCCACGTATGACCAAATAAAAACGTAATTTGTCATATATCGTATAAAATATTTTATTTTCCACACGTTTTTGTTGAACAAGCAGTAGATCTGCCTTTAAGACCTGCTTGTTGTCCTTAAGACTCGTTTCAGTCCGCTGCTCCCAGACTGTGGAACGCCCTGCCCCCGTCTCTGCGTCTGGCCGGCTCTGTGGACTCTTTTAAAAAGGACCTGAAGACATGTTTGTTTAAAAAAGCTTTTGGTCGACGGGTTTTCACTAGTGTCACTTTGATTTTACATATGTCCCCACATTTTTTATTGTTTTTTGCTCTTACCCTGTACAGGACTTTGTGATTTTATTTGTGAAAAGCGCTTTATAAATAATCTTTACTTACTTACTTACTTAAGACTGAAATTGGGATCAAAACAACTCAATAACATGAATTTTAACAGACTGTCAGTGATTCCATGCCGTTTTAGATGGAAAATATTGAATACAAGTTCCCGATAGGCACGCGACCCACTGGAATTGGTTCCATGACCCACTTTTGGGTCCCGACCCACCAGTTGAGAACCACTGTTTTACATGATATATGACCAAGTGGGCTCTGCCAGGATATTTTTTAAATACTGACACTATTTCTCACATTTTTAGGGTACTTTTATAGATACTTTTATAGGTATTTGATCTATTTGCATAATTGCATAATAATATTTCTCAACATCATCTTGGGGGGCCAGAGGTTCTGTGCTGGAGGGCCGGATTTGGCCCCCGGGCCTGACGTTGTCTACCCCTGGTGTAGGAGGTAGTAGAGTAAAATCGATTGTTCACCTGGGTTCATGAGAAGCGCGGCTAAACCAGGGCTCAGAGCGGGACAGAATTTAGACGTGCTAATGCTAATGCTAACGCTAACGCTGTGCTGGAACATCTTTAACCGCTTAACCCCCGCGTGAACCGAGCACATTTCCTCCAGTTTCGCGTTACCCAAATCGAAAAGCTTCTTGAAAAGCGTCAAAACAGCGATAAAAAAAACGAGACAAATAATGTGACGCAAACGCAACAAAAAGCGCAACAATAAAGTGACAAATGAGACAAAAAAAAAAAATATGAAAAGGTGACAAAGAAAGCAACAAAAGTCAACACAAACACGTGCAGGGATGGCAAAATAAGTGGAAATAACTGTCAGGTATCACTTTCTTTTTTTCCATGTTTATAAAGCACGCACCGTCGGGCAGTACTATACGAGGTGTTCAAGGGTTCTAGGAAATAAAAGCTCCGCACTGTGAATTCAGTTCTAAATGGAAGTATCGACTTGTGTGAAAGTTGCAACTTAAGAAAAAATATGTCTTATTTATCCCGCTGATAAATGCGCCTGAGATTCCCTTTCTGTCTTTGAACGCATCAGGGCAGAGGTGGGGGAGGGGCGAGGGTGAGGAGAGGGACGAACAATGCAGGGTTTACTACTGACAAAAACGATCCTGGAGAACGGCTGAGTTTTGTTTTCCACTGCTGACAATCTACATGTTGTCCAGGGACTACAGCTGAAACACAGATTCAGTAGTATTGTATTTATATAGACACTGATATTTACACTGATATTTACTATTATTTTTTTGTTTCAGAACCACATTGGCATCAAAGTGTACAGAAAGGACAGGCTGTAACCTCAAGCACGAGACATTTAGGACTCGGCCTGGGGTTTAGGGCAGGGAGGACAGATTTCAGTGTAGACGGGCTGCACTGACCTGACTGGAGCAACAGTTTATTCACATTATCTGAAATAAACAGTGGCTCCTAATAAATTCACACGTCTCCAAAAGAAAGAATGTTTAAACAAAGTGGAGCGGACGCTTGGACACCACAGAGACACAATCTGCTGCCGTTACAAACTCTAAGGACATTATTTTGAGTCAGGATTAACATGACTCTTTTTCTGATGGATTTTCGCTACATCTGTAGTGGTGAGTGTTGCAAAAGTTTGTTTGTTAGCGATAGCCTAGCTTCTAACAGGCTAAAGGCTGTTTGCTTTCTGTCATGTAGGTTTACTACAGTGACGATAAAGGCTGTATTCACGTTTACCGTGGCCACATTTTGTCAAGTTAATGAGCCGTGAAAACGAGGAGTTATGTCTGCATTTTTTTTGCATACTTAATTTGACTCATTTGCGATCGTTAGCACATTTACAGTATCATTGAAAACAACACAGTTCAAAGCTCATGCTAATCGTGTAAATCTACTGTTTGCCTTTTGCCTGCGCTAAACCAACTCTAAATCTTCACATGCTGGCCTCATAAGTTCAGTATAAGATGCTGTTAAAGTGACATGGTGCTATTTGTTGTAATTCCAAAGCTTCATACAGAGCTGTCCTCAGAGAAGTCCATCAGATGTGTTTAAAGTTAAAACATGTAGCTTAAAGGGGGGGTATTATGTAAAATCGACTTTTTCAAGCTTTATATCATGTTATTATGTCGTTCCCTCATTAAACACGTGCCTGGAGCGTTGCCTCGGCTCATTCACATATTTTTGAGTAATCAGTAAAAACTTAGACGGCGGCCATTTTAGGTGTAGCTATGCCTCAGTCCTCCTAGGAACGCCCCCACCTCCTGGAGACGCCTCTGGACCTTTCGTCACCAGCCGAGCCCCCGACCACTGCTCCTCAGCTCAGCAGAGCCCCCTCCCCGCACAGTGTTGTTGTTTCAATGCCACAGTAGTGTGCTGAAGGGGGCGTGTGGGAAAGCTTCTTAAAGAGACAGAGGCCTATTTCAAGACGTTCAGTACGGCCATTTTGAGAGAGCAATTTTATTCAAGGCAGTTATTTTAATTTACTGCATACAGACCAACAGAAGGTCATCATTGTAGTGCTATAGACTGGTGCTATGTGATTGAAAAAAGCATAATACCCCCCTCTTTAAACAACATGGTAGTCTACATGTTTAAATAGAGAATACAATAAATAGTAGCCTAGCATATTCCCAGTGTCACTGTTTCCCATTAATAGAGGACAAGGGTGAAAGTATAATAAGTAGGTCTGAGTAAATATTTAGTCAAAATGACATTTCACTCCAACATTGTATTTGATCTTTTTTATATGTTTGTTTCATCATAGTGTGTGAGACAGTGAGTCCCAGGCACAGGCATAAGACATTCCAATAATGGAACGACAATTAGCAAACTTTACAACATTCGAGTGAGCCTTTCTATTGATTTTTAATGTCGAAATAAATATCGGCCAATATCGGATATCGATATCGGCAGAACATTTTCATATCGGACCATCCCTAGTTTAGGGCTTCTTATGCAAAAAAATAGGCTTTATGAGAACAGCAACAGAACAGAGACTTCAGCACCACGGACAGCTCCACGTTTGTGGCTGTACCTCTGCTGCACGAAGGCGCTGTGGTTGAACCTCCATCTGGACGAGTTGAGCAGGTCTTCTGTCAGTGCACTGCTCAAGGGCACGAAGGCAGGGTCCAGGTACTTCATGGCCAGCTGGGAACTACACACAGACACGTTTGGGTTTATGCAAGTCAGAGTGGATACCATTTTAACACCTAAATGCCGTGTCTTTGATGCCGGAAAAGCAAAAAACATAAGTGCACATTTCATTTCTTAAGATTTGCAAACATTCAAATCAAAGGGGAATTTTTCATCTCAAAAGCAAATCGGACACAGCGGGCCAACTTTTGAGCGGAAGGTACGATTTCAGCCAAAACGGCTCTTGGATGTGTTTTCCAAAAACTTATGAGGTAAAAACAGTTCAGCAATTTTCCAAGAAATGTATCGTTAATGCCAGTTGGAATCCAAGGAAATGCTTTTTAATGACATTTAAGGCCTTCATTTTGGCACAATTCATTCAGTGACTGTTGGAAAACCTGTGTTAAAGTTTGTAATGAATATCTTTTCCATCATAAATGAAATACAACATGCTACAGCCAGTGCTCTAAAGAAGCACATTGTGCATAAACCCCTCGCTCCAGAAGCTGCTTTAGAAGAAAGAAAACATTCAGTGGCAGCTGTAGCAAGGTTAGCGTGGGCCTCTGTGCACGCCCCAGCCAAACATCTTTCTTCCAAAAGTGACTTAAGCCAGTACTTGGGTGGATGTAACGGAGTGCTCCCCGACCCCTGTGCGTCCCCCAGGGGCCGCTCCGGGCACAGACTTGTGCAGAGTGAGACATGCCAGAGGCGGAGCCGTGCAGCTCGAACAGAGAGGGGCGCAGCAGCAGGACCACAGGCCGGGAGCTCAACAACAGTCCAATCATTTTAACTCACTGGTACGTTTATCATAATCTTATTATAACGTTCACCTAATCTTCACAATAACATGTTGGATTATTGCACTGATTCAATGTTTCTCATAGATTTATTTGGGAGATTTCAAAGGGTACTTGACTGTATTTGTTCATTTGGAGAGGACAGTGCTCATTAATGAACACTCGAAAATGCTTCAAATCAGTTTGTTTTAGATGGATTTTTGTATATCTAAATCCCGGCCTGATGTATTGAGCTTTTAATAATAATAATAAAAAAACAAGGCAAAACTTTATTTAATTTTTTTGTGTGCATAATTTTGTAGCAGTAGGGATGCCCCGATCCGACACCCAGCATCAGTAGCCAATCCAGGTATTTTGAGAGTATCAGATCGGATCAGATTTAATGACTGGATTGGGTCTGAAAGAAGGTGCGGCAGATTCAAGACCGCAGCCACAATGCTATCGCTAAGCTAGGCTACGATCGCTAAACAGCCGCTAGCTACTTCATGAAAACTCATTTCGCTTTTACAGGGGAGTTAGAAACATCGCTCTTGTACGCAGATTAATTAGCCATGTGCTCCTAGTCTTTTGCAGGTTCTGAACATAATACAATATGGCCTTGAGAAGCAGATAGAGTTGAAACTGTATCATATGTCATATAAAAATATAATACAAAAAGACTGTATCGGTATCGGCCAGAATTAAGTGTCAAAAAAGCAGATCAGGACATCCCTAATGAATGGCTTATTTTAAAATAAGATCCAACGACTCCTTAAAAAAGTATTTGTCTCCAATATATAACATGTCAAAATCTCATGTGGAAACCTTCTGGTGCCTTCAGTGTGTCCCGTTAACCCCGTGAGAAGTGCCGGTCCTGCTGCCGGGCCCCCAGTGTTCAGGTCAGAGCAGCAGAAACCGCACACGTGCCTTCGGGAAATCGGCCTGTGAATATTCGACAGAGATTTCCCGACATCCACACATCCTGAGCGGTCGCGGCAGAGCGTGCCTATGTGGCGCTTGCCCGTCCAGCCGCGGGGGCCTTGGAAGCGCAGGCCGAGGATTCACCTGAGCGCGGGCTTGTGGGGGGGCCGCTCGCTGCAAAACAAAACCAGAAGGACAACAAACACGTCGCACCGAGCCCACAGACCGAGCGCCCGCAGAGGGGAGCCACCCGTCACCTCCGGGGTCTCCATAAGCCTGGCTAACATGTGTCCCCGTGGGCCGCGCCGCATCTGGGGAGGGCTGGGTACCGTTGCATTTCGCCCCCAATTATGTTCAATAAACGGGATAACCCACAAGCATTTATATTAGTGGGACTCGATTCAACATTTTAATCAGGTTAATTGTGGCCTCTGTAATTTATTAACCGCAATTAATCATTTATTTAGAGGTTGTGTTCATTTTTAGAGGGATATTTTAGATGCATCTATATTTTTCTCCATTTGAACCCATGTTAAGAGGAGATGTGAGGCCTTCAAACACCTAGTAGTAGTAGTTTATTCGGTCATTTCCATTTTCATTCTTTTAAACATAAAACAAGCATCTCCATATTTCGTGCTCAACACGACCGAAAGGGTTTAGGCTGAAGTAAAAACTTATTGTGCCTAATTTACAGACTTCCACGAGAAAACAAACACAAACATTAATAGTAAACAATATCAAGTGTCAAACAGAAGAGAAATAAGCCTGTATTTAGAATTGATTTTAACATAAGTTTCAACACTCTGTAAATATACATTTTGTTTTAAGTTAATTTATTTTAACTAAATCATGTCATTTATATTCATTCATTATGGATCTATTAAAGTCTTTTCACTAGTTTCTTACTTTGTTCATCCTTAACTTATATATTTTTGAATGATAGAAGATGTCTTCAAACACAATAATGATTTATTTTGAAGAATTATCTTTTTTTTTTGTCGGCTTAACTGTGTGAATGAACAAATTAGTAATCGCGTCAAACCCAATGTAAATAATCAATCGAAACAAGTCCCGATTAATCACATACGGTTGCTTTATTTTTTACTTTCCTTTCAGCGCTGACCCCGGACCCAGCGGGCGTCATATTCCACAGTACCCAGCCCTACTTTTGGGCCGGCAGAGAAAAGAATGAATAGACAGACGTCCACCGTTGTGCTGTTATCGGTCTGAAGGTCTTGAGCTGGGCTACGGCTTGAAACATGAATAAAGTTACACAAATGTTAAATAACGACTGAGATCTAAATGCTGAAACTCCCGAGACTGAGATCGCCATATTGCAGACGGCTGGCCTCAGTTTATATGTGCTCTGAGGGAAGACGCTGAGCTCTGTTGCATGTGGACATGTCCTGCCGTCACAGCGATATTAACCATAAAACAAAAGTCAAAAATTTAGATACAGACGGCAACGTGTCATACTAGGGGCGTGGCCTAGCCGAGGGCGAAGAAAATTTCTGGTGGGAATCATAATTTTGCACTCTTTTAAGCTGTTTTCTGAAAGACTTTAACCATTGATCACAAACCAATAAAGTCGGGCCATTGTGGATGATTTTTTAAGAGTATATTGTTCAGTAGAAGTGAAACAACGGCCCGCATTAGCATCGCTTCGCTATTGTTAGCACACGTTAGCATACTTCCTGGTTAGCGTTGTCCGGGTTTACGGTATTTATGGGGCTGTTGAACCACTTTGCTCCTCTCCATGTCTCTGTATCTTTATTTAGCAGAAAAATAAATCATTCAGCATTTGCTAAAGTAATGGTGGAGAAATGTGACAAAGTTCAGGTTTTTTAAAGCTACACTACCTGAATTACTCCATACATTGCCTAAATGTGTTTCTAGCTTTCGCAGACAAAACACCCCGATCGTTCACTTGAGTTAATCTGAAGCTCATCTCAGCCGGAGATCATATCAGGACAGGGGCTGCTTCCCAAAGCCCAGGTCCAAGGCAAGTGTGTCCTGCCCTGGTCCAAAGAGAGCTGCTACTGGAACACACTTCAGAGGGAGTGGAAGTGACATCAAAATAAAAAGGAAGATATTTTTTTGAAATATATATTAGTAATCAATTCAATTCAATGGCAAAAAAAAATGGAATTTGAAAATGTTTTTTTTAAATATAGGTCTACAAATATTTAAAAACATATACTTAATTTATATTAAAAGTTGACAACCTTAGAAGATTTAGTTTCCAAGCCTCTTTGACCAAAATAATTTTCTAAAACTAAATACTGTTGATAAAATGAGCTGCAGAGTCATTAGTAAGTGCAAGCATCCATTTCTCCTCAAAAAGAGGTGTTAAAGTGCTTTTACTAGTCACACAAGTCAGCTCCACCTCACACCACATCATCACCCATAATGCACCACATCATCACCCATAATGCACCACATCATCACCCATAATGCACCACATCATCACCCATAATGCACCACATCATTTTGGCAGGTGCAGGACAGCGAAGGCTACACTGATGTATCCTTGGTATATTAGCAACATGCTAACTAAAGGCAGGACACATGCCTCCGGAACAGCCGGGGTCAACGAGTGATGATGTAGATGCCTGACCACGCCCACTTCAGACCAAGGCGAGGCCCCCGGGCTTTGGGAAACCGCCGGGGTCACGTGAACCGGGCGGACCACCAACGCTAACGCTGTGCTATTTCTAGCCTCCGACTTCCTGGTTTGTTCTGGAGGAAAATGCACTATGTTCTGACACACAACGGTCCGCTCTCCTTTCACAGGTTACTCATGCTGCCCTAATATGACCCCCCCTCCCCCTCCCAATCCCAATCATGTGCCCGGACCGGAGCCGCACTCACCGGAAGCCGGCGTGGAGCATGTACATGCGCGGGCCCCCTCCTTGCCCGTAGCGCGGCCCCCCGGTCTGCAGGAAGTCCTTCTTGATGGACACGTAGCTGATGAGCGACAGGATGAGCAGAGCCACGCTGAACATGACCAGCCCCAGGGCGCTGACCAGCCGCACCATCCCGCCACTGGCTCGGGCCCCCCCGAGGGCAATCTGCAGCTCACAGGCAGGGGCAGGGGCAGGGCCATCCAGGACCTGGGGGGGGGGGGGGGGGGGTACAGGGAGACGGGGAGGACATGTCAGGAGGACAGAAAGAAAATCTCAATGGAGGAAAACACACGGTTTCAGGACAACTTCATGGATCTCCAAGAGGAAACGATTTCTGTAACAAAACCAAATCTCCAGGACATTTTGTGCAATAACCCTGGATTAAAAACGATTAAAAATCCATTAGTAAAAATAAAATAAACACTGATTGACAAATTATCTGGGATTTTATGGGCCCCTGGTGCTTTGTCTGGACAGATCTCAGGGTTTGAGGGATATTTGAGTAAATAGGAAAAAAAAAATAATAATATATGGCTGAGAAAGTAAGTAAGTGCTTTATTTGTCATTGTACAACTGTGCAACACAATAGTGGGCAGGTGTTAGTCCTGAGCCGCTGCGACTGAGCCGCCTGTTTTTGGCGGTCGGGGAAACCGTGGCACCCGGAGGAAACCCGGCTGGGGTCACTCTCCCCCTGATCCCCTGAAAAAGGTGCAGCGCCTCCTGCGTTTGTCCCCGTTTCAGAGCGTGGTGTCCTGCACTGGTCAGCTCCACCTCCTCCTCCTTCCTCTTCCTCCTGCGCAGCTCCCTCCGCTCCACGTCTTTCTCCCTCTTCTGGAAGAGCTTAGCAGTTCTACCGTTTTTATTCTCAGTGAACGTCCATCAGCCAGAACACCAGCGGGGACAGTGTGGTTTCGCTTTGAGTCTTGCCTGGATACCTCCTCGTTTGTCCCTTTTTTGTTCCCTGTAGCTCCCCTTGTGGCCATTATTTTCGTGTTGTATGTGTTAGTGGGGGCCGCATTTTTGGACTTTCTTGGTATTATCTGGCTTATAACATTTTAGTTGCCATGGGTTTGTGGATTTAAAATAGGCCTTTATTGTACCAGAAATGGCATCGACTTCACAGACTGTTGGAAAAAACCACTTCAGGGACGACCTCGTGAAGCTCGTGGAGAAAACGGCAAGAATAAAAGGGCAGCAAGTTTGAATCGCACAATGTAAATAGTGTTGAAAATAAAGGAAAGCCAAAACATAAGGGGCCAGATCCTCCGCCTGGCGCGAGGACAGAGCTGCCCCAAACGCAACAGTCATCTTGTACCTCTGGACCAGGGCAGCATCGGATCAGAAGACGACCCTTTGACCGTCCAGAGGGTCTACATAAAATAGGCCTACATATTATATTCATATATATTGATTGTAACTAGGACAGAGCGATATGGCCTAAGATATACATCACGATATAGAAAAAGAAATATACGATTTATTTGACGATATAATTGACAATGGACAGATGACTTCTAAATGCCAGCCTTACGCCTATTGGGAAGATGAATTCAGTGATATTGTTTTCATTTTTTCAGCGCCATACTAATTTCCTCGCCAATATGATCAATCAATGGTTCTGTATGGCCCAACATCACAGGAGTTGCCTCATAGGGCTGCACCGAACATTAAGGCAATAAAACAGAGCAGTAAATAAGACAGTGTAAAGTTCCGGTGAATCAAATATCCAGGCAAACATAAAGTCCAAATAAGCGTCAGCAGTGGGTGGGGACGAGCAGCTCGGGCGTCCCCCCGTCCTTAGACTCTCCAGCACGGCAAGGAAAAACTCAAAAACCCGGTGGGAGAAACGAGAAACCTTGAGGAGAACCACAGACGGAGAGATCCACTCCCATGGACGGACGGGCTATAGAGACCCAGGGCCGAAGGAGTCCCTCAGCAGACGGGCCAAGATCACTCAAGCAGTTAAAGGGGGGGTATTATGCTTTTTCCAATCACATAGCACCAGTCTATAGCACTACAATGATGACGTAACCTTCTGTTGGTCTGTATATGCAGTAAATTAAAATAACTGCCTCTCAAAATGGCTGACGTCTTGAAATAGGCCTCTGTCTCTTTAAGAAGCTTTCCGACACGCCCCCTTCAGCACACTACTGTGGCATTGAAACAACAACACTGTGCGGGGAGGGGGCTCTGCTGAGCTGAGGAGCAGTGGTTGGGGGCTTGGCTGGTGACGAAAGGTCCAGAGACGTCTCCAGGAGGTGGGGGCGTTCCTAGGAGGACTGAGGCATAGCTACACCTAAAATGGCCGCCGTCTAAGTTTTCACTGATTACTCAAAAATATGTGAATGAGCCGAGGCAACACTCCAGGCATGTGTTTAATGAGGGACCGACATAATAACAGGATATAAAGCTGGAAAAAGTCGACTTTACATAATACCCCCCCTTTAACATCCTATCGCAACGATATGCGATACGAATCTTTAAGAGGCGAAAGCTCCACGTGACACATAAAACAGATGTAGTTTGTGTACAACATTTCAGCCTCGGGCCGCGCGCAGGACATAGACACGTGATGACGCACCGGGGGACGCTGGGAAATGGAGTCCCGTCTGTGCGACGCCGCTCCCGTCACATCCAGGCGGTTCTGTTTGATGTACCTGCTCTGACCGCGCTCCCGCCGAGCCTCCGGGGCTGTACGGGAGCGGAGCACCGAGCGCAGGGCAGCCCGTACGCCCGGAGGCTCGGCGCGGGAGCCCGGGGGATGCTGCGGGGCTGGCGGGAGTGATGCGGATGAGAGGCGGATGGATGAGAGGCCGTGTGTGGTGGCGATGATGATGATGGGGATGATGAGGGTGAAGCGGGGGGACGGAGCGGGACTCACGGCTGGAGCGCGCGGGGAGACAGCGGGGAGCGGTGCCGGTGCCCCTCTCCACCACGGTCCCGTTATTCCCGGAGCACGGCGAGGCGCAGAGGAGCGAACCGGGGCGAACGGACGGCAGCTTGAGCGCGAGGCGGAGTCTGCGGAGGTCGTGAACCGCAGCTTCCGGTTACCGCCGCTGTGCGCGCGCGCGTGAGCAGGTGTGCCTTTATCTTTATTAAAGATAAAGCGTTGTTTTCCCCCCCGGTGTTGTATTGACAGAATCACATGTAGTTTTCCTACAGCCAAAATAATCTGCAGAAAAATATAAACGCATTCATTGTTAGCTATTTGTTAGGCTATTATTATTATTATTTAAAATTTTTTTAACACAGTCAAGGCAAACTAAAATGTACCACCCAGAAAAATGATGTCATTCTCAGGAACAAAAACGTCATTATCCAGATAAGAATTGTCTGTAATGTATCTCTTTAGTGCAGCGCTTCTGGACCCACCGTCACCATAGGGTGCCGAGCCGAGACCCACAACAAAACTGAATTTGTGATTGGCCTACTGTGTCTGTTGCCAAATGTCCTTTTGCATTTTGCTTTTAAATGATTGTTGAATGAAGTCTGAGGTGATAATAGAAGTAAATCAGACGCTGTAACTCTCAGATAATGTTTCAATACTTTCTCTGTAGATACTGGGACAAATGTTTTCTAGGGCGGCTCGCGGGCCACTTCTGGGTCCCGGGGTTTTGGCGGTAAACAAAGAGTAAATGACCGTAACAGAGCAGCGTTACAAGTAAAAATGCGTGACCCAAAAATGTTACTCGAGTACTACGAGTTTGTTTGTAAAATTCAGATTTATGTCATAATGTGCAAATCCCAATATTCAAAAACATTAAAAATATATTAAAACTATATATTTTTGAAGAAAAAGTGTCACGAAACGCAAATCACATTTATTTTAGCTCACAGTGACTTTTGTTTTTACTCAAGACAAGAGTAAAAATACTTCATTACAATATTACTCAAGTATTGAATGTAAAAAGTACTGTTTCTTTAAAAAAGTTACTCATGGTACTTGTACTTGAGTAAATGTAACGGAGTACTACCCGCGCCTCTGGTGGTGAGTGGCAGGTCTCCATGGTAACGCTCAAGGGGAGGAGTCAGCGCTCCTTTGGCTCAGCTGCAAACGACAAAAGCAAACAGAGCGGTGGAGGTTGAACCTGCGGCGGGACAGGAAACCACAGCGGACAGGGGGGCAGAGGCGGACCATGAGCACCGGCTCAAACCGAACACAACGAGCTCAGATTATGGGCAAGCGTTTGGATGCGACGGCCACATTGGGTTTTTGAACTTTGAACCAATGTTAGCGGGTCACTACAAGCCCTTCTCAGAACACATTTCTTTCAATATTTTTCGACTGAAGAACAAAAACTGCAGAATCTGTAAAAACTAATGCCATGAGGCCGTTTTTATTTGAAAATCACGATTTCAGCGTTTAAGGCTAAAAGTGCATATCTCACATTAGACACAGTTTTTGCAAAAAACAAAGATTAAGCTAAATATTTTACCCAGTTTTCTTTAGCTTGACATTGTTTATAGTTTCACTGACAGGAAGTGACATAGCCAGAGGCAAATCATTTAAAACTGTTGCCGTGCCAACCATGTTATGTCAGGAAATGAGTCAAACTGCTCTGGAACTTCACCTCTGACGTAAAAATGTAATAATAACTTCTGCCCATCGTTTCTTCATTACATTTGCTGCTCCCTGTGACATCGTCATGGCGATGTGAAAACAGGAAGAAACCTCCCCTCTCTCCTGGTACGACTTCATTTTTCACCTTTTTCAGCATTTGTGGTTTCTGTTCCACATTGTTTTTCTGGATACTTTTTTTTCGAGTTTTTGTGGAGTTTTGGTGGATTTGTTTACTTTGAGAGTCTTCTGAGACCCTGAAGAGGCACCGAGAGCCCCCCCTGCAGCACAGAGGAGGCATAACAAGAGGAGCTACAGGAAACAACAAAGGACAAACGAGAGATGGTGAAAGACTGTTGTGAAGTGGAGGGAGGAAGAGGAAGGAGGAGGTGGAGCTGACCAGTGCAGGACACCACGCTCTGAAACAGGGACAAACCCAGGAGGCGCAGCACCATTTCAGATGATCAGAGGAGCCACACAGGTTTCTTCTGAGTGCTACACTTTCCCCGACCTCCAAGGTCATGTGGGTCAGGTTGACACAGTGGCAGCTCAGGACTAACACCTGAACACTATTTTGTTGCTTGTACAATGACAATAAAGCACTTACTTACTTATCCTTTCTTCATTACATTTGCTGCTTTACTGAAATAATTATCACTTACAACAGATGTTATCCATAAGTCATATTTACAAAAGCATTTAAACATAATGCACTCAAAAGCTTATAAAGTACAGTCATTTACTTTATATATTACAAATGAAGTATGCATTTGGGTCATGGCCTGTCATCCTGGGGCGATGGTGGGTCCCAGCGCCCCACCAGGTGAGACACCACTGGTCTAAACTCAGTGAAAGAGCAAAGTAGCAGCAGTGGGGCATTATTGTTCTTTATAATCCAAACATTGGTATTTTCCCACTTTTCGGGAAATGCACATGATCATGTTTCGCGGGGGCCGCATTTGGCCCCCTGGCCTTAGTTACAAACAGGGACAGTTTGGCATGCGGACGTCAGAGAGTGAAAGACAAACAGGGCAACGATCAACTCACCCAGGGGGAGGAAAGAGAACCCTCAGGGAGATCCTCAAGGAGATCCACTCCCATGGACGGACCTGGGCTGACGGGAGACGGGGCCAAAATCCAGACCTCGCTGGACCTTCAGTTCTCGCGTCAAATGATTCGTCTTGGTTGTGTCCTGTTCCTTTGCCAATCGCTTCTTTTCATTTGATTTAGTTTTTGATAGTCAGTTAAAATGTATAAAACATTCAGTCATCGTTTTAGTCTCATTAACAACTTTTAATAATAAGACCAACAAATAAAATAACCAAAACGGCTTGCAAGCAATTCTTTACTTCTTACATTGCACACCTATTTCTACTGAACACGTTTGTCAAGAGTACTAAAATTACACAAATCCTGCAATATAATTCACATTTACATATATATATATATAAAATTAAAGATTTGCTGAGAGGGGACCTTGCATGTCTTATCCGTTTTTGAAGCTACAGTGGGATGAAAATGTAAACGCTTTGGAATTTCTCGCATTTCTGCCTAAATTAGTCACTAAATGTGGTCTGATCTTCATCAAATTCATAAGAATGAATAAACCGGGTCTGCTTAAACTAATACCACCCAAACATTTTCATTGTTATATTTTTTTGGCCGTAACATGTAAACATTCACAGGACAGGGTGGAAAAAGTAAGTGAACCCAGGAATCTCTCTGAACTGCAGCAGTTTTGTAAAGAGGAACGATCCAAGATTCATCCTGATCGTTGTGAGCGTCTAATCTGCAACTACAGGAAAGCAGTTATTGCTGCAAAAGAAGAGTCAGACAGATATTTAATACAAGGGTTCACTTACTTATTCCGTGCATGTTGTGAATGTCTCAGGTCTTTCTGCAAAATATCTTCATAAACTTATGAATTCATTTTTCTATTGATGACATCACGTTGTCCAGGCCCTGCCCCACACCATGATGTTCCCTGTCCCATATTTCACAGTGAGGAGAGGGTTTCCCAAACTATTCAGCTTTGGTTCGCTGCAGTTCGGCGAGATTCCTGGGTTCACTTACTTTTTCCTGCCCGTCCTGTGAATGTTTACATGTCACGGCCAATAAAAATATGATAAAATGTAAATGTTTGAGTGGCATTAGTTTAAGCAGACCCTGTTTATTCATTCTTATGAATTTGATGAAGATCAGACCACATTTTGAGACCAATTTAGGCAGAAATACCAAAGCGTTCACACACATTTTCATCCCACTGTAGTTTGAAATGAAAAACACACGTTGCCTTGTTCTACAGGTTAAAAGCTCAATACATCAGACTAGGAATTTGATATTGAAAACCTTTAAAATCTTGTGAAGTCCAAGAGTGGAGAGTTTGGAGGCTGTAGGAGCTACTTGAGTGGAGATGTTGTTGCAAGTGTGTTTCATTTGATCATCTGTTCCCATATATGAAACACAAAGACCAAAATCCCAGCACCGGCCCCACATTTTAGACCAGGCCTCGGCGACTGAATCCTGAACGCCCAGAGGAGGTCCATATCGGAGCTTCGAACAAACTTACACGGCACGACATTCCACAGCACATTTACAAGTTTATTATTATCATCACGATGCCTTTAATGTGCACATAAAACCGCTATGATTCACAACCATGCACAGGACCACGACGGGAATAAAACATCTCTACGCTCGAGCCTCTCGCGCTAAAATAGAACTTTACATTTTCAAATATACAAACACGACACGACGGCGCAAAACTCAAGTGATCGCGGAGCTCCGGGTCCGGCCGGATCAGGAGCCACATCACCGCTTGTGTAAACATGGTGAAGAAATGAACCAAAATTTAAAAAAAACAAGTAAATCAGTAAAAAGTCCACATGACATAAATAATACTCCCGCCCACCCCATAAATAGATCGAAGCGATACACATCTGGAACAGCTGTGGCCGAATCGCGGATGAAAACGTGTCCAAATTACACACAGGGGTAAAGCATTTGTTACACTTTTCTCAGCCCCAGAAAAAGAAGAAGAAAAAAAAAAACTCGTCTTCACGCACAGACTGAACATCACGAATGGACTAACCCTCACGCTGTAAAGAAAGGACAGCAGGCTCCGGAAGCTCCTCGCTCCAAAAAGGACTTCCCATCCAAACCTTTTCCTCTTTAAGGCGAGACACAACAGGGGAATAGGGAAAACATTTGAAACTTTGGCTGTAGATAACCAATAGGAATAGGAGGAAAATGATGAAATGATGTCATGAGCAGTGTAATGATGTCATGAGCAGTGTAATGATGTCATGAGCAGTGTAATGATGTAATGAGCAGTGTAATGATGTAATGAGCAGTGTAATGATGTCATGAGCAGTGTAATGATGTCATGAGCAGTGTAATGATGTCATGAGCAGTGTAATGAGAAGTGTAATGATGTAATGAGCAGTGTAATGATGTAATGAGCAGTGTAATGATGTAATGAGCAGTGTAATGATGTAATGAGAAGTGTAATGATGTAATGAGCAGTGTAATGAGCAGTGTAATGATGTAATGAGCAGTGTAATGATGTAATGAGCAGTGTAATGATGTAATGAGAAGTGTAATGATGTAATGAGCAGTGTAATGAGCAGTGTAATGATGTAATGAGCAGTGTAATGATGTAATGAGAAGTGTAATGATGTAATGAGAAGTGTAATGATGTAATGAGCAGTGTAATGATGTAATGAGCAGTGTAATGAGAAGTGTAATGATGTAATGAGCAGTGTAATGAGCAGTGTAATGAGCAGTGTAATGATGTAATGAGCAGTGTAATGAGCAGTGTAATGATGTAATGAGCAGTGTAATGAGCAGTGTAATTAATGTACTGCAAATTTTCGGTCATTTTATGCATAAAAATGACCAAGATTCTTACAAAGATTCTTACAAGCGACCAAAAACGTCATTAGATAAGCATTGCAATAGGGCGAGTTTACTCTGACAATAGAATCAAAAATGCTAAGGGAGAAATTTCAATGTTTTCCACTTGCAGCGTCTCGTCTTAAGCTGGCTCCATAAACCCCAGACAAATTGCTAGCATGAAAGGGCGTCCGTTAGCCCGCGCTGAACGCTATGGGGGAAGCTCACCCCGATTTAGTCCACTCTTAATGTAGCCATTTATTCATTTTTAGGAGCTTTATTTCACAAACTTGGAGCGAACACCCATGCAGTGGAATCCCCCCCCCATCCAAGTCAAACACACATGGAAGAGGAGGAGGAGGAGCAAATGAAACCCTGTACAGCGGAGCGTGAGATCAAGTCTAACGGTGTGGATGAACCAGAGGAAGGCAATCGACATTACATTTTGACCAGATATTGATATTAATGCATATTTATATAATTTGCGGGGGAACGCATTGGAGGCGCATCAGTCTGCGTCGGCCACAGGGGGGTGCCTAAACTTCAGAATCCTCTATATTTGCAAAACGTCCAAAGTGACTCGACTCCTGTTTAGTTCCAGTTTAGTCTGGTTTTGGTCCCGTTTTGACACAATTTGACACAAAAAAATGCTATTCATGTTTGTGAGTAAAACACTTTAGAGATGCCCTGGTTCAGCTTTTTTGCTTCCGATACCGATCTGAGTATTTGCCGATATCCGATATTAACCGATACCACGAGACTTTCTTAAAAGTGTCCTTCTCTGAGTGAAAAAGTGAAGCGGTCCTCTCCATTTTAAGATCAATAAAGTCTCATCTTTTCTTGTCATTACGTCACAGATCAGTTATATCTATTAATACCCTAAATGAAAAACATTTGTCTTAATATCCTTGGGTATACGACAGGCTTTGGCCATGAAGTGTCTGATGATTAAAACATTAGTGCATAACTAATGTTAGCTCAGTGATTCTTTAACAGCATTTAATAAACTAAAATACAAACACTTGTGGCCGGCCTTATTTGATTAGCCTACATTAGGTATTTCAATCATAGTTTCTGTCCCAGCCTTGATTAATTCCCGCTAGGATTAGCATGCTGCCGCTAGCGTTAGCACACTGTAGCTAGAAGCGAGATTTTGCGCGCTGATCAAAAATACATACAGTCCACAGAGGTTAAAACAAACGCTTGAATTCTCCAGGTTCTGCCCTTCGAAATGCCCATATTCACTTAGATTTAGTTAATAAAAGTTGTGTTTTTATAGCGGTGAGAGCCAAAACAGGTATCGGGTTCAGTATCGGATGCCTGATATCGTATTTTTTTCCTCCAGTATCGGCGCCGATATCTGGTAACGGTATCAGATCGGTGCATCCCAAAAAAAACAAATGCGGTGTAGAACGGTTTAGTGAAATATAAATAACATCATCGCTCTCAGAAATCTCAAAACATTGAATATCGCAGTAATAATATATGGACATTGATGGTGTGCCTTCTTCACTGGGCTGTGACCAACATCTAGTAAAAACGTCAAGTCCATAGCATCTTTGGGAACATGTTAAACAGAAACATGCCAAAGCGCCCAATAAGAATCTCTCCCCCCCCCACCCGTTTGAAGTGTGGACCGGGGCCCGGGGCCGCTCACACCATGAAGCGGTGTTCCTTGCCGTCGTGGGCCATGAGGATGACGTTCCGGTTGGACGTCCAGATGAGGCGGGCCAGTTTGAGGTGGTTCTGGGAGCCGGGGGAGGCGGGCTGCACGGGGGGAACCTGGTACGTCTTGATGCAGCGCAGCTGAGGCGCCGAGTTCAGCATGCCGATGCTGCCCAGCAGACTGGTGTTCATCTGAGGAGGAGAGGCAACACGGGTCACACGGGTCACACTGGTCACACTGGTCACACGGGTCACAGGGAAATCAGACGCTTTGTCCACCGGCCCATTCTCAGGGTAAGAAGTAATTAAAAGGAAATTTGCCCAAAACAAGACCTTAAATGTCATGAAAAAGCATTAAATTGGATTCAAACTGGCATTAAATCTTGATTGAGTGGGAAATGATGACCTCGCTCAACACTTTTTACTGTACAAGTTAATTAAAAACACCAAAATGATGGTCTAAAGCTGCCGTTTTGTCCAAATTTCTTTCCTCTGTTTGATGTTGCAAATCTTAAGAAATTAAATATGTGGCGATTCAACTATAGTATTATTTGGGTATTACACATGGCAAAAAAAGCAATACATTTGACTTGCTTCTGTCTGTATAAACCCTGATTTCAGTGGGAAAGTTTATACCTATGACCAGTTAGTCTTAAGCGCTACAAGAATGACGGGACGTGAGATAAACAAGCATTCGCTCGACTGCCTTGACTCGCATAATCCAGTGTTTCTACAGGTGGCAGATAATCAAGTTTGATGCTTTGTAATGCGATTTTAATGCCTGAAAAATCTCGGCATATTTCATGTGGCAAACATTCAATCAAACGGGAATGAGGGAAATGTTGAGATTCAAAACCAAATTGGACACAACAGGACATTTTTCAGCAAAAAGGTTGTAAAATTTCAGTCAGAACCGCAGCTAAACCTGTTTTAAACCATAGTTGTTTGTGTTTTGGGGGATGTATGCAGTGAAAATAATTGAGCAACATCATTGACTGGGTTTAGATTTAATGCCAGTTTGAATCTGAATTAATGCTTTTTTAGCTGGTTTCACACTCGAGATATACTCAATTTTGAACATTTGCATATCTTCCAAACAGCAATTTCGATATTATCTTGTAGACAAGGGGTGGGCAACGTCAGCAAAATCTGTCCTCCAGCATGGAACCAATGATGAGTTTGCGAAATCCAACCGCTGCGCGCGTGGGACGCAGTAGTGTGAATTTTAAAGGATCCTGAGTGTAACCCATGTCTCGTGAACTGCCCGTGATCACGGCCCTCCGCCACGAGCGGCGCTAGGATAAAAGTGCCTGACCTTTATTATATGTTAATTAATCGTTACATGAGGGTAATGGAACAAAAAATAATGTCAGCAGCACTGAGCCAGAGGATCCGATTGGCTGTCGGCCAAGACGATAGACGATCCTTGACCCAAATGAAGAGAGCCGACTGCAGCCCAATAACCATCAGAGGCATCGTTTAGAAACAGAAACATCTCTTCAAAAGGTCTCCTTGAGCCACAGAAATCCGTTTGGACTTTGAAGAGAGAACCAAATATGGGAGAAAAATAAAATAAAGGTTTATTCTCTGATGAGAAAAAATGTGTCCTTAAAAAGGTCCTGATGGTTTCCAACGCTACTGACATGACAAGCAGCTCCACCTGAGATGTTTTCTATGCGCCACAGGTAGGGGGCGCTATAATGTTCCTTGAGTGGAACAAAGGAGCTTCAGCTGGTGCCGGGACATCAACAGTCCGCTGGCTCTTTGCAGATGTTACAGAGAGCATCCCTCACACTGAGGCCCACACGTCTGTGGGAATCCCTGGTTTCTGGGCTGCAGTCGGCTCCAGTAACGGCCTTAATGTGGGTCGAGGATCGTCCAGTGTCTTGGCCGACACACATTCTGATCCTCTGGCTCAGCACTGGTGACATTTTTTTGGGGTCTTCCACTTGTTCCCATTACCCTCAGGATCAGGGCCACCTTTGCTCTGCCCGATCCCAGACCTCAGAAGCTAAGCAGGAAGGGCCTGGTCGGTACTTGGATGGGAGACAGTTCACAAAATGTGAAATTTTGCGATTTGTCAAGCGGTCTTAAACTTTTGATGGGGACTGTAGTCGTTATCGTGACAAGCCTAGCTCCACTGTTATGTTTGTGAAGGCTCTCAGGCAGCACAGTGGGTGAGGCGTACAATACCTGCCAGAAGGAGATATGGCTGTCTGCGTTGGAGTAGGTGGCCAGGTAGCGCCCGTCCGGAGCGAAGGACACGGCTGTGATGGGCCCTTTGTGTCCGTGGATGTTCTGCAACGACAAGAACAGCCCATGAACCGGACTCGGCCTCATACAAGTCCTTTGAAAAAGTCTTTAAAAGATAACGTTAAGTCCAAGGTAACGGGTAAGACAAACATTTGCCAAGTTGAATCCAGATTGGGACTGTCTGGTATTCTCAAAATAGCGAGAGAAACCGGGCTGTAAACGGTGTCTGACTCCAGGGACCGTCAGCCAATAACGTGCAGCAGCTGCAGTGTGAAGGCACAGAGCTCCGATTCAATTAGGAGCCGACCTCAGACCGCACATACTGAGCTAATTCAACTTTATGGGGCTTTACAGGTCCTGTGAAGAGACGTTTTGTTCGTGCTTCAGAGCTAGAAAGGGCTTGATTCCCACCTCTCCCCGTGTCTGCGTAGGTTTCCTCCAGGTACTCTCAGTTTCCCCTACTACTAGAATCATGTACAATAGGCCACGATGAATGAGAGTGTGATTTTAGAGGCCAAGGGGACGATGCACTGCCCTAAACGAATTAATGAAATAAAATAAAATACACTTTTTGTTGAGTTCCAATTGATTCCTTATGCATTTCTGGGAAGGTATTTTTATTTAAATGTTTAAGTTAGTGACAGACGTGATATAGGGAAAGTTCCATAGAATAATTCCAATAAACATCACAAAAGAGTACAAAATAATGAAAACTGGGTAAATGTTTTCTCAAAATCTTAAGTATAATTGTGTTAACTATGTTTTAAGTCTTGAGCGAGAATGCAGAGAACCATCATAATTAGGGCTGGGCGATAAAAAAATAAATAAAAAAAACGAAACATTTTGATTTGAGTCTTACATAATAAATGAAATGCCTCTTGCTGATTCATAAAATTGGATACATATTTTATTCAAACCTCAAACAAGAACAAATGCTTTCATCAAGTCTCATTTAACACTTCCACTGTTTGTGCCAAAGAAATGGCTGTAAACCTGTCGATTATAAAGTCCCATGACAATAGGTAGCGTTCACGTGACATCACAACGTTCTAAAGAGCCTATAGTTTAACATTGAGGTGGAGGGCAACTGAAAATTCCACGACCGTAACCATAGTAACGCTCAAAATGCAGATTTATAGTCTTAAATCATTGCTAATATCTCTGTAATTACTGGGCCAATTCACATGAAACAAAAACTGACACAAAGTTCAAAGTCATATCTTCCAGCAGATATGAACATAGGTCTAATTATTTCTTCACAAAGGCGTCCAGAAGTGGAGACAATATTAAAAACATGTGCTTGATGTTGGCCAGTAGAAAGGACTTTCAGCCATAAAATTCACATGTCAGGTTTGTGAATCCGATCACTATCACATGATGATCAGAGAAAACATTTGGACATTTTCTTTTTGGAAATTTCTTTCAAAAACTGTTTCTCTCTCATAGACTTGTATTGACACCTGCCCTCCAACTGAAATGGAATTCTAAATCGTGAACGCGACCTATTACTGAGATTGGCCAAAGTAGAGATTGTGATTTCGATTAATTGCCCAGCCCCAACCAGAATCCTCACCAGGTCCATAAATAACTTCCTTTATGATTCAGAAAAGACGGGCACGAGCTCAAAGCCACGGCGTACCTGACATTTGCCCGTGCGGACGTCGTACAGCGCCACCGAGCCCTGCCGGGCACCCACAGCGATGCGGTGGCTGCGGTCACAGTAGCCCACCATGTAGAACCTGTGACACAGAGGAAAGCTTTAATGAGCAACCGCTAGCTAGCTCCGTGAAGAAGCAGAGTTTAGCACGTGTCGAAACGGGGGGAGAAGTGCGCGCCGGTGACACATTTTGGTCTTCCGGATTGAGGCCAAATGAGTTGCAATGTGCAGTGGGGGAATATATTCAAATTATGCAACAAAGGGGACACTACAACTATCGAGGCTAAAGCACCGTCCCGCCTCATGTGAATAATAATAAAAAATACATCACTGGAGCTGCCTTAAATGCAGTCGTGTGGACCAGTCACGCACTTGCTCCAAGGTTTCTTCTTTTGTTAATCTATCCATCCATCCATCCATTTTCTCCCACTTGTCCGTTGCCGGGTCGTGGGGGCAGCTGTTGGAGCTGCCCAAATCACATAGCACCAGTCCCCTATGGCTCCTTCTGCAGGTGGTGGGTCCACAGAAGGACGGCCTCATGGTTCCAAACGGGCCTGTTGGTCTCTCATAGGGGGCCCATTCACTCTCTCATTCATACACCAGTGTACGCAGACACTGGAGGCAAGGAGGGTGAAGTGTCTTGCCCAAGGACACAGCGACAATGTGCACCTTCAGGAGGCGGGATTCGAACCCCCGACCTTCCGATCATGGGACGACCCGCTCTACCATCTGCGCCACCGTCGCAATCTAATTAATCTAATAATGAGAAATATGAGCATTATTGTTAGATCAGCTAGCTTGCTAAACCTACAGGGGCCAAGCGGCTCACAGACCGCTACTACAGTATAATTTTAATTTGGGTTTAATTATCATCATCATTTTTATTATTAAATAAATATATAATAATAATGATAATGATGATGATAATTAAACCCAAATTAAAATTATACTGAGGATGGTAATGACAACTGGGAAGTATCAAGATCTCGGAGTATAACATCTATTAATGTAACTTTATAACATAAAAGTAACTCTCGGTAATCACTGGTAACAATCTGAAAGAAATATATTAAGCTTTTTGCTTCAGCCCACTCCTTTTGAGCAGAATGTGTACTGCTCAAATAAACAAATAAACTAAACTAAACTAAACAGACTGCAGTGGCTTTGTCTCCCCCGTGGCTGTGCTTCTTTATTCTGTGAGGTAACACGTTAGTCATGATTCTCCAACCACGATGTCCCGTGTGCCATCAGCAGCTACTCACTGCTGAAATATCAAGGCACCTCTGAGAGCAACTAAATGCGTCCTGTAGCATTTGTAAAGTAAAAGGAGCCAGAAACTCTTGGCAAACGACGAGACTGATGGTAAACGAGTAATCCGGGCACCGTTTCTGCTTTTTGTCTTTAACACTGAAAGGGGAAAAACACTCTTACTACTTTCTATGGTCGGAGAGCCGGAGAACGTCAGGTAGCAACAGCTGCTACGAGTGGACAATGACCGGGTGTCACTTGCCTGTATAAAGCATGCACGTACCTGGTGATGGCGGGGAAGCACTCCTGCAGGCCCTTCTTCTTCACCAGACCTCCTTCGATACAGTACATGATGATGTCCATGACCTGAGCAGCACACAGGACAGGCGCGTTTAGAGGAGTGTCCTTGTCCAACTAGTCAACATTGCTGGTGTGTGTTAATGAACTTCATGGACGGATTTCTAATTTCTAGTCGGATGATATAATGCCTTAAGAAAATAATGTTCATAGTGTCAGTGAGGTGAAAACTTTATGAAGAAAAGTTGAAATTTTTATAACACTTCTTTTGGGACTCTTCATTTGTCAACATTATGCCATTATCATGCGGAAATGGAGAAGATCTGCTCTGAACGTTGGATTACTGAACTTTCCGCGGACTTTGTGTGTTTTGGGGCGGATTTAACACTGCAGCCTTTACCAGTGAGTGGCCGATATCGAGCCGCCAACAGGCACTGGGGCTCCTCTAGCAGTAAACGCAAAAGTGAGACGGGACTTCTAATCTGCTCGAGTCCTGACAAGAACCAGGAAATACGACCATATTAGTCCAGTGCTCCGGTCTCTGCACTGGCTCCTGTCACTCAGAGAATAGAATTTAAAACAGCTCTGCTTGTGTACAAGTCTTTTCATGGTTTAGCACCAAAGTCCATCTCTGACATGTTGGAGCCGTATGAACCATCTCGGGCCCTGAGAACTTCAGGGAGGGGTCTCCTGGTGGTTCCCAGAGTCAATAATAAACACGGTGAGGCTGCGTTTCAGTTTCATGCAGCTAAAATCTGGAACAGTCTTCATGAGGATGTGAGACAGGCCTCAACTCTGACAATGTTCAAATCCAGCTCTTTTTACCCGAGCAGATGAAAACTGAAAGTATTTTATCTGCACTCTTGCCTTTTACTGTAATTAATTATTTTTTATGTTGATGTTTTAATGATTGATTTGATCTGTTTTCTTGTAATTTTATGCAACTGTGAAGCACTTTGAATGGCCTTGTGTGTGAATTGTGCTCTACAAATAAACTTGCCTTGCCTCTTGGCTGAGGAACGGTAGAGGAGTCACTTTTAAAATGATGAGAGTTCACTTTAGCCTGAATGTGGAAGGGCTTTTAGTAAGGTGCGCTTTAATGTCCGACATTTATGGTATTTTTATCCACATGTCCTTTAAAGAGCCCCCGAGGTGTTTCCTTTCTGGGAGCCGCCCAGACGAAAGACCCGAGAAATGTTCTCGCGCAAACGTTACAAAACTTCAGGGCTGGTTTTCTCAAAATTAGATTTTTGCTCCACTCATGTAACGACCGCTCCTCTTTAGCTCCTACAGACTCCACACTTTACAGTCTTGGATTTAATATTTAAGGTTTTTTTTCATATCAAATTCCTAACTTGATTTTTTAATTTATTTTATTTATTTATTGTTTTGTTTTTTTACTGATTTTGTTTTTTTACTTTGAATAGCTTATTCAGACTTTGGTCTAGCTGTTATTTAGATTTTGTCACTGAAAGCATTGGCAATTTTGAAAATGTTTTGGCATAAAATGACAGAACACATGTTTTTTTCTCATATTTATGTCTAATCTACAGCAGACGTTTCACTACATTTAATTTCACCGTCTTTTTAACATAAACCTAGTGACTTTTGGTAATGCTAACAATTGGCATGGTAACCGTCTGAAAGAAATGTAATGATCGCCTTTTGTTGTTTGCTTTGTGCTAGACTTTGTTCTTGAAACGTTTGCTTCATTCCCTACACTCGGACATGGTAAGTGGCTGTCCTGGGGCAGACTGCCAGAAGTGTGGCGGCCAATCTGCCCCATCGGCCCAAATGTGAGATGAGCGTTGGGGCTGACCTCCACCAGCAGGTCCACCACGTCTCCGGGCATCTTCTCGATCAGGATGTCCAGCACGCGGAGGATCTCGGTCTTGGCGCGGGCCAGGGTGCTGGTGTGCACGTTCTGCTGGGACTGGGAGTTGGCCTGTGCCGCGTTGAACCGATGCACCTGCAACGAGCACACTTCACTTACGGCGCGATGCACTGCCTGAAGCACCGTTCACTCGGATTAGACGCTCAGCATACATTCATCATCATCATCCTAACATACGTATAACTCACTGTAGTCTTCCATCCACGTACACATTTTTCCAAACACAATCTAAAACTAAAACACATGGGAAATATAAAAAATGTTTAGCCATGTTTTAAGTGTGTATTGTTTTATTTAAGTCTTGTTTTGGCACAATGATTAAGAAAAACAATGTTACTGTAATGATATGATTTAGCAAAATTCAATTCACTCAAGACTGTTATTTTTCTCCTATACATTGTAACACTGTGTCTGTACTGGAGGTCGACTTGTATGGGTTTTTCTAAGGCTGATGAAAATTTTTCAAAACGTCTGGCCTTTAATCCTGTGTATGAAGCTTCTAAACTGTAAAATGTGTCCGTGTTGAACTGTGACAGCGGCGGGCGCTTTACTAGGGGCTGATTTATTCAGGACACAGGCAGTGTTAATTTCGTCGACTAAAATATTTAGTCTTAATTTTAGTCAAAGTGATATTTCTGACGACTAAAATTGGACTAAAACTAAATTTAAAGTTTTGCATGCGACTAAAACTATGACTGAAATGTCCAGATATTTTAGTCGACTAAAATAAGACTAAATAAAAATGGAAAGGAGAGACTAAAATCATCCAAACTTCTATTGACCGTCTGAAAGAGCCTCATATCATGTAAATTCTCTGCCAAAGGAACAGCTCTGAGCTTTGTTCATGAGGGAGCAGCTCCATGAAGCAGAGGACCTCGATTAAATATGATTATAATGAATATTATAAATACAAAGTCGACTAAATTGAAGATATTTTTTTGACTAAATCTCGACTAAAATTGAATTACATTTTCGTCCAAAGACTAAAACTAAATTAAAATATCTTGTCAAAATTAACACTGGACAAAGGACATTCATCTTTAGTAGGTACCTAGAGGGAGTTCAAAAAGACAAAATGATCAGATTCCAAAACCAAAAAGTCTCTCTCTTAGATTTACGAAATTAGAAGCAAAAGTTTGCAACATAAAATATAAAAATGTAACAAACTTGAGACCGATTTTCTTCGCAATGTTTCTCCGCTCCTCTGAGGCCAAGGAAGTTGTGACGGGGCTCATTTTAAAACTCTGACTGAGCTCTTTCCATCGAAATATCACTATCACAAATTGGCTATATATCCAAAAATACCCAAATATCGGCCCAATATATCAGTCAACCTCTAGTTTGTATGTACCTGAAATAAATAAAAAAAGCAACAAATAAATGTCATTAAATTCATTCACACACATAGAATAGAATTTTAATTTTTTAACTTTTTAATGAGTCTGCTGTATTCTACTGTGAATGTGTGGCCGTAGCCATGCCCGCACCATTAGCTCTAATGCTAACGGCCTGTCAATCAAAGTCCGACCCTCATTAGTATACAAGATTTCTAAAAATGTTCCCTACGAAAATCAGCCTGGTTTAAAGTTTAAAGAAAATTGAAACCAGGCTTTACAGTTGAGGAAAGTGCAATGTTAACCAATACAAAACTAGCTCGTTTTGCCGCCCACATATAGAGGAACTGCAGCAATGGTGGACAATGTCGGCCCCTAGCGTCGCGGTCATAAAGCAGAGCAACCAGTGGCCATTGGTCTTACCTCTCGAGCGATGGTGGTGATGAAGGCGGGCGGGCGGGCAGTCGCGATCAGGGACAGAGCATGACGAGCAGAACGAGCAGAGTCCGCCGGAGGGTTCAGAGGAAGTCCCATCGTCACACTGAGGAGGACAGAGAGACGGTTACAGAGGGTTCAGAGGACGACCCATCGTCACACTGAGGAGGACAGAGACGGTTACAGAGGGTTCAGAGGAAGACCCATCGTCCCACTGAGGAGGACAGAGAGACGGTTACAGTGGGTTCAGAGGACGACCCATCGTCACACTGAGGAGGACAGAGACGGTTACAGAGGGTTCAGAGGAAGTCCCATCGTCACACTGAGGAGGACAGAGAGACGGTTACAGAGGGTTCAGAGGACGACCCATCGTCACACTGAGGAGGACAGAGACGGTTACAGAGGGTTCAGAGGAAGTCCCATCGTCACACTGAGGAGGACAGAGACGGTTACAGAGGGTTCAGAGGAAGTCCCAACGTCACACTGAGGAGGACAGAGAGACGGTTACAGTGGGTTCAGAGGACGACCCATCGTCACACTGAGGACAGAGAGACGGTTACAGTGGGTTCAGAGGACGACCCATCGTCACACTGAGGAGGACAGAGACGGTTACAGAGGGTTCAGAGGAAGTCCCATCGTCACACTGAGGAGGACAGAGAGACGGTTACAGTGGGTTCAGAGGACGACCCATCGTCACACTGAGGACAGAGAGACGGTTACAGTGGGTTCAGAGGACGACCCATCGTCACACTGAGGAGGACAGAGAGACGGTTACAGAGGGTTCAGAGGACGACCCATCGTCACACTGAGGAGGACAGAGAGACGGTTACAGTGGGTTCAAAGGACGACCCATCGTCACACTGAGGACAGAGAGACGGTTACAGTGGGTTCAAAGGACGACCCATCGTCACACTGAGGACAGAGAGACGGTTACAGTGGGTTCAGAGGACGACCCATCGTCACACTGAGGAGGACAGAGACGGTTACAGAGGGTTCAGAGGAAGTCCCATCGTCACACTGAGGAGGACAGAGACAGTTACAGAGGGTTCAGAGGAAGTCCCATCGTCACACTGAGGACAGAGAGACGGTTACAGAGGGTTCAGAGGAAGACCCACATGTGAATACACTCAAAGCAGCTCAGTGACAAGAGAATACACAGCCTTTTCATTTCTCTATCAACAACAACACAAACAACAAAGCAATGGCCACAGCAAGCCCCACAATGACCGAGCCAAACTGCACATTATATCACCAAACCCCTTTTCTTTCTAAATCCCCTGGAAATAAGTCCCATCTCTTTGTGTCGGCCACTTTTAATTTGAGAGAGAACGAGCTCGTAAACTGTGCCATTGAACTGTGTTGGGCCCACAGTGATCACATGACATGGTTGACCAATCCAAACACACGCGGGTTTCCCATGCTCACAAACAGTGGTATATGCTGATCCCCAAAAAGGAAAATGAAGCAGGAAGAGATGACAGTATAGAGCAAATATAGAATATAGAGCGTATTCTGGGACAAGTGGGTTGTGGGACTAACTTGGCAAGCTGCTTCTCTGCATCAGCGCACAGCTCCAGCAGCCCCATGAGCACGGCGGAAACGTCCATGTAGGGCTCCCACACGGTGAAGCCGCGCCCGATCAGGTCGATGGCCGTGCGGCGGATGGTGCTGTGGGCGGGCAGTTTGGGGCTGGGGGGCTGCAGCAGGAGGAACGTCAGGGCTTTACCTGGAGGGCACAGGGCGCAGTCAGGAAGCGCACAGCATGAAACGATACACAAAAGAGCTGGCTTTCCACGGGTGGTGCACTTACAAGTATGTCGGGCCAGAGAGTAGTTGGAGCCTCCGCTGGTCAGCCCGAAGCCCTCAGGAGGCTGGCCCCCAGTGCGTGCCCTGACCCCTTTAGGGGGCTCGATCTCTGCGCCAAACTCGGCCCCGATGACCCCCAACAGGACGATGGCTGTGGCCTGTTTACGACGCTCCTCATACGAGTTACAGAACTTCTTGGCGCTTGGAGGGAGGTTAGAGAGACAGCCTGGAAGACATGAAACACCATGAGGCCTCTTCCAAATGTTCATTTGGATTAATCAATATCAGGAAATTAACACCACTTCAAATATTAACACACTTTACTTAGTGGCTACAGAAAAACAATCCCAGCGTTATTCAGAAGCAACTGTCCAACTTCTCTCACCTCTGTTATCTAGGATTCTTAACTGTGCCGTTACCTGCTGAGATGTCGTCGTCCACCACGTCCATTTCCTCCTCCGGGACCTTGGTTTCCACAGGCAGAGCCTCTGGAGGGGGTGGGGCGGGGACGGGTTGGTCTGTGCTGGCTCCAGCTGCTCTCAGAAAACAGAAGCCAGTGAAGAAGCAACACGGTTAGTCCTCTTTTGTGAGTCGGGTCCAGCGTTTGTGATTGATTGACCTTCATAATTTTCATAGGACGGGACTCACGTGAGCTGACGGTGTCGACGTACTGGGGCAGGTATGGCGCCCACATGTCGATGGTGTCCTTGCGCCCGGACACTCCGATCCTATGCAGCTCGGCCAGGAGCAGGGCCTGGGCCGCCTCCCGCACCTGCAGCACAGCACCAAGTCTTAATTCAACACATCCTGCTTTCGAATACCGATTTAACACACTTGAACATTGGATTAATTGGTAGAGCAAAATAGTGACAGCACATTCGCCATGGCGTCGCTTCAATAAGCTTCTGCAGTGTCAAAAGTTCCAGCGCCGCATTAATTTTTCACGAAGATTTTGTACTGATGACGGGAGAGCGTGACCACTGCACAAAGCCTTCTCCAGCACATCACAAAGATCCTGAATGGGGCCCAAGATCTGGACTCTGTGGCAGCCAGTTCATCTCATGCTCCTGAACTACTGTTTCACAATGTGAGCCCCATGAATTGTCATCTTGGAGTATGCCCGTGCCACCAGGGAGTGGAATAAGCTGGTCATTCAGGATGTTCATGTCTGATCTTATTCTTTGGGCACACGTTGCTGAACCTAGACCTGACCAACTGCAGCAACCCGAGATCAGAACAGTTAGCTAATTTGTTTTGATCAGGAAGTGCATAATATTATACAGCATTTTTTATTTTATTTTTTATAGCCTCTAAGCCTTTAACCACTTTCTATAGTAGTAGAGATTTAAATATCGTGGAGTGGACTGAATGAGTTAAGGACGTTACACTTCTATCTCCAGGAGCTTCTTCTTGCTGAAAGACGTTCTGCTCCATTACAAAGCCATAAATAGTATAGCTTCAATTCATCACAAGACAGTGCCATAATCAGCCAAACGGAGAACTTCGCTTTCAAAATCAAGGGCTTCTAGTGACTCCTCCAGTCTTTAAAAGCACAGTAGGAAGTAGAGCCTTTAGTTACCAAGCTTCAGTTTTATGGAAACAACTTACAGCTCGTGTAAACGAAGCAGACAGTCTATACAAGACAAGGCTGAAAACGTTCCGCTTTGAAATGTTCATGTCAGCTATGTACCGCTCTAACCCAAAGCCTTCACTCTTCGGCTCGCTGCCCTGAAGGTCCAGCGAGGACTTGATGCTAGCTACTCAGTCTTCAGCCCTTCCCGCAGACGGCCTCATATCCGCCCTGGGTTCATCTATAGCCTGGCTGTCCATGGGAGTTCTTTGGTTCTCCTTAAGAAATCTCTTTTCTCCCTCTGGGGTTTTGAGTTTTTCCTTTGACATGAAGAAGAGTCTAAAGATGGGGGGGAGGCGCAAGGCAACGGTCCACCTGCTGCACGACTTTGCACTCATCTGTTACCGAGTCCTGTGTGCGTGAAAGCGAGCGACGCCAGAGTACAGTCAATACCTCGAGACAACGGTCCTGCCAGCGCCGCGCCAGCATCTCCAGCAGGGGGGGGCGGTACTTGTCCAGCCCCAGAAGGTCAGGGAGCATCACGCAGTGCATGGCGGCGAGCTGGCTCCAACCTTCAACACAGAACAGCGTGGATACAGGGAATGCAAGACCTCGTTGAGGGACGTGATGTTAGTGAGGCTCACTTTTGTGAATATGATGTCATTAATTTACAGCTGATGCTATTCTAAGGGAAGCAAGTCCAATGTAATGCTTTTTTGATGACATTTAAGGCCTTATTTTTGGCACTACCACTACTTTATTGACGCCACGTGAAAACTATGGGTGTCATGTTTTCATTGTTTGTGCCGCTCTCTGTGTGCATGTTGCATCCTTGGACTGCGCTTGAGCGACACAAAGGCCAGCGATGGGGAAATAACAAGGAAGCGAGACTGCTGCTGACACAGAGGAGTAGAAAACCGAAGCAAAATGAAGCACAGCTGAGCCCAACATGTCTGAAACGGGAGGAAGAGCAAGACAAGCAGTGTAGCGTTTTCTCCTATTTATAATGATACACATCAAAGCTGGGATACCTGGTTTTCCCTGTTTTCAAACCCAAGAACGTTTAGAGATATCAATTTGACCATATAGCTGTAGATTACAGACATACGCAAGAGGAAAAAATATTCCAAATGTTCTTTTCATAAATGTTTTCAGATAAAAAAATAAGGTACTGTAAGCATAAAAACTCCCAATTTTCGACATCCAAATATAAATAATGGGTAGAGACTAAAGAGTATTAAATTAATGGTTTCATTTAGTTTACATATTTGTTCAGAAGGGATTTTGTATATTATATTATATACGTTTACAAAAGGGGTACGTACAAAAGAAACCACATCTTCATCATCTCCACGAGCACAACTTTATGTTTGGATTTGGAGCCGTTATTGCGGCTCATGTCGGAGTTCTTCGAGTGGAAAATAAACACATCCCCCTGAGAAATTCACGGTTGCTATATATTCCACAAAGGAAATGACGTGAATGTTGCAGCGATTTCCTGATGAATTTCGGAGCACAGGTTGTTAGAACAGCATAAAATGAACATCATAAAAGGGGGAGTTTGACGTAATGTTAAAGTATAAAACTAACAAAAAATCTCAAAATTGAGCACTGCCTGTTTTCACCTGCGACGTCTCGCCCTAAATGCAAATCTCAGGTGAGTGAACAGCCTCGTCAAGCAGCGAAGCCAAACAGAGGGCACGGATTGAGTCTTTATATAGGGCACTCCAGCTTTAATATCACTTCATTAGAATCACTGTTAAAAGGAATCTTGGTCAGTCGGGGAGAGAAAATGCAACCGTGCACACAGAGCAAAGCCGTGGAGGGCCGGGCCAAGGTCGTGTGAACAACATGACAGAAAACACAAGGGCTCACAGATACTGGACAAACACGGAACACACATTTTAGAGCAAAACAACAAACATGACAATCGTAACAAAGACTTCACTAGAACTAACCTTTAAATGTCTTAAAGCCCAAATTTGAAAGAAGAGTGGGAAAAAAACAAGTCTAGATGCTACTAGAAAGGAGTGCACAGAAAAGTAGGTGAAGAGGGTGAACAGAGTGAGCGCAGAGGAAGCACCGGCACGGCACTTTACCGTAGGAACCACAGGGGGGCGCCGGTCTAAGCTACAGGATTGTCCATTACAAATCGAGTCATGTTTTCAATTCAGTTTGACACAGAGGCGGGTGGTTCTCAGTTACTTTTCATCAACTCGTTTTGGGCGGCACGGTAGCACAGCGGTTAGCGCTCGTGCTTCACAGCTAGAAGGTCCCGGGTTCGATTCCCACCTGGACGGGCCTTTCTGTGTGGAGTTTGCATGTTCTCCCCGTGTCTGCGTAGGTTTCCTCCGGGTACTCCGGTTTCCCCTACCACTAAAAACATGTACAATAGGCCCAGGGACTGCAGGTGGAAATTAGCACAAGTGCTATAACCTGGTACAATGCATCTCTCCTTTCTGAGGCTAATGTAGATTGTACACTGTCCCTGTTCAAATAAATTAATAAACTCGACAAACTCTATTCAGCGATTTCCATTAGTTTTATGAAATGATCATAAAATGTTATGCAATGTTATGCGCTCTCGCTGTAACAAACAGGTAGGTGAAAAAGCTTCTATGATAGCGCATGTTTATTGCTGATTCAATAATAACTGTAGAGTGTGTGGAAAGTTCCTTGGCTTGTTGCACGACGGTGGTTATGCTAGTTCCTCTAATCTGAAGTTGTGAGCGCCGAGTACTTCCTGTCCGTATTCATTTCCTACGGAGATTAGCTCAGACTCGCTTAAATGATCAATCAATCCATCCTGTGGTGGACAGTGAGCTCCCGGTAGATGATCACTTACTGTGGGTTAAAAACTAGATGTAAGATGTAAATAGTTCAGTGGATGAGACGCCTGTGATTATAAAGGTCGGATAGTTTGTCAAAAGGCTAACGTGCTATAAAAAAATTTAATACAAATAAACAGCAACACTATACAGATTACAGCCCGCAAATAAATACCTACACAAAATTAAAACGATTGTCAAGACAGTTGTTCATATTCGGGCTCATCATTTATTAAAATAATCGCCAAGAAAAACAGTAGTGTAGTAGAAAGTGTTTAGATTACTGATCTTAGGTACAGTACTTCGTAAGTATATAACTAAATTACTGACCCACCTGTGCTCGAGTTATTCTAAATTAAAATTACACAAACTTGAGCAAACATGTTTCCTATTCTAGCCGCCTGAGAATAAATGAGCCTTTTGCAGAATCCAGCCCCGACATAATGCCAGGGTTATGGCATTATGTGCGACATTAGGTTTTGGATTATGAAGTACCTTCGTTGACTGAGGGGACGTTAGGATTAACTTGGGGCCCCAGGGGAGGGCCACCGGGAGCCCCCGACCCAGGAGCAGGGCTGGGGGCCGCAGCAGCTTGGAGGAAGACAAGGAGAGAAACAAGAGTCACGTTGAAGGACATGGGTTAGAAAGCGAGTCAAGACCAGAGACCAGGACAGACAAGAACAAGAGCTGAAGACACTGCTGGACCAGTGCCGGAAATACCAGAGATCAATATCAATTGACTGCATAATGTTAGACTCTGTTAACAGTTGTTTTGCTTCAACTACAGGATTGATTGCACGACAACAGTGTTAATTTCATCGACTAAAATATTTAGTCACAATTTTAGTCAATGCGATATTTTTGACGACTAAAATTGGACTAAAACTAAATTAAAAGTTTTCCATGAGACTAAAACTATAACTAAAATGTCCAGATATTTTAGTCGACTGAAATAAGACTAAATTAAAATGAAAAGGAGAGACTAATATCATCCAATTTTCTATTGATAGTCTGAAAGAGCCTCATATCAAGTAAATTCACTGCCAAAGGAACAGCTCTGAGCTTTGTTCATGAGGGAGCAGCTCCATGAAGCAGGACCTCGATATGATTATAATGAATATTATTAATACAAAGTCGACTAAATGTGTCTTAAATTTAGTCAACTAAATGTACTTGCAATTTTAGTCGACTAAAACTAAACTAAAATTGAAGATTTTTTTTGACTAAATCTCGACTAAAATTGAACTACATTTTCGTCAAAAGACTAAGAAACTAAATGAAAATATGTTCTCAAAATTAACACTGCACACTCCACAGCTTTGTATATGTCCCATCTTGTGCCGAAGAATCAATAAAGAAACATGACAAAAAAGGAAAGAAGCAATGTGTCTGAAGTTTCACTCTATGTGAACGTGCCATTCGTCACCAAGGCTCCACTTGCACCAACTATGACGGGATTGTTCGTGTAGGGCCGTCTGACTCGAAGACCAAACGCAAAATGTCTATAATCATAACAACTCTTACTGGAACATGACACACTGGGACATAGAGGTGGAGCCAAGAGATGAAAAGAAGAAGCATTTTCTGGCAGGAAGCTGAAGCCATGCAGCAGCACGTGGAAAGCTCAGCAGGTTTAATAGAGCAACCACAGGGCAATGTGGTCCAGAGAGAGGAGGAGCCATGTCGACAAGGGGAAGGGCTATGTCAGAAAGGGGAGGGGCAATGGGTTCTAGAAGAGAGGCTATTTCGCTATGTTGTCTAGAGGGGGGGGATATGTTGACAAGAGGAGGGGCTATGTGGTCTAGAGGGGGGGCTATGCTGACAAGAGGAGGGGCTATGTGGTCTAGAGGGGGGGCTATGTTGACAAGAGGAGGGGCTATGTGGTTTAGAGTATGGGCTATAAGGACCATAGAAATAAAAAGGGAGAGTTCGTAGAGAGCTAGCCTGGTAACGTTTTCAGAGCCTGTTCAATGTATTTTCCAATACCCGTTAGCATTTAGCTTTCAAACATTGCAAAATTCTGAAATATCCAGATGTTTTCAGCAATTGTCAACCCGTCAACCATTTAGGTGATATCAAAGCCTCGTGAGAAATCATTAAAGGATGGACAGACCTTTTTAGATTTACTGTAACTTCAGATAAGAATCGGCGTGTAAAAGTGGCCTCTGAGGTAAATGTTTAATCGTATTGCATTTAAGTTTGTGCTTTTTGTGGGGTCATCCAATTCCCACTAAAATCATCTTACAATATGTTAATGTTGGAGAAAAGAAGTACTCATTTGTAGGAACAGGCTCAGGTAGCTGATGTGACCCAGAGGAGGGGGTATGGGGTTCAGCACATTATTGATAAACGTCAATACTTTTTTTCTGTGTTTCTGTCACAGGAGGTGGGAGAGTGTTGACATGGAACTGTGACGTACTGTAATGTAGTGTGAAAGGTCTGTGAGGTAATGTTGAATAAAAACAGTCCTTGGAGCGCTGGTGGTGTGCGCTGAGGTGGGGACTAACCTTGCTTGATGTGGGCCTGAGGCGGCGGGCTGCTCTGGGAGGCTGAGCTGCCGCGTCGGGGGCTCTCGGGGGTGCCTCCGGGGCGCGGAGGTCTGGGCAGAGAAAACGTGCAAAATTTATCATGAGCTGGAGAGGACAGGTCACCGCCTCCATCAGAGACACTGTCCATCAGACACCAGGGACAGTTTACACGGCAATGACGAAACTAAAGAACATAAAACAATTTAAAAATGGATACAAACAAATCATTTTTACAAAATACTAGGGATGTAACGATTCACTCAAGCCCCGATTCGATTTCCAATTTTAAGTTCCCGATTTCGATTTTTTTCAACCCTTTTTAAGAATAGAATATGACTCATTCATACCAATGTTTCTTTTGTTTTAACATCTGCATTTTTGTCCTTGTAACAAACTGCAACCGTCTCAGTAAGAGAACTTTACATTACAAACAATTACAAGACATGAAAATGAACTATAATTATTTTGTGCTTGAAAATGTACATGTTTTCAACATAAATAAGATGCGTAGCAAAGACATTTTTTTATTTATTTTTTTGCAGTTTGAACATAATACTACAATTTAGAGCTAATTTTACAGTGCAGTTTTGTTAACCCTTGAAGCGTCACTGCCTCCGGTGCAGCCTTTGTAAACATCAGGAGGACAAAGACATGACAGCTCCTGTAGGTGTTGGATTATTTGACAAACGGACATTTGATGAGGATTTCAGCAGAATCAGAGCAGGTCGGTCAGATGTTTGTCAGTTTACGATCTTTGGTAAACTTCTGTCAAAAGGCTAAACTCTGCGTTAGCCGCTAACGCTAATCTCGTAGCTGCTAACGTTAGCTGCGTCTGTTGCTTCGATGCCTCCACGTGTTTGTGTTTACATGGTGTGGCATGCGTTGGGGGTGAGGCGGGGTGTGGAGCTTGTCTTGAGAAAAAGTTAACATTGTTAGAAACAACGAGCTAGTCTGTTCCGGTCTGTTTTGGTCGCGCAAAATGGAGTAGCTGAGGGTGGCTTTAAATATCGATTCTTTTATTTTTTACATCGATTCACATTTTACGCATTTTAAATCGATTTTAAATCGATTTTCGATGAATCGTTACATCCCTAAGAATCAAACAAACAAATGACAGTTTTACTCCTATTATGACTGGACTTCTTAATTGCATAATACAGGCATTATCAGTTATTCCCTTATTTATACAGGAGAAAGAGGAAGAATGTACATCAAAGCCAATGTTAATCACATAAACTATGGAGCATGTCATAGTTTAGAAAGTAATGTTAAAAAAGGTTATAACTCCCATATGTTTCTCTATAATCGTGATATATTTATGTAATGTGAATCGTATTAAATCACCCATAGCATAAACACAGGTCTCCGATTTCCGGCTCATTACTATAATTAATTATTCAGATTTTAGTCTTCTGTCTAAAAATAATTAGTTTTGCGTGTCAAAGCTCAATAATAATATAGCTGTGGGACGGGGGTTACCTGGTGGGGGCCTTCTTCATGTGCTCTCCCACAAAGGTAGCGTTGGTCATCCCCATCAGAGTGTTGGCCAGAGAGATGACGGACAGTAGGTGCTGTGTGGTCACCGCCCGGGACAGTCCGTACGTGCCTTTGCCCACAATGTCAGACAATGTCAGCTTCCTCCCGGTTGCCACGGACAACTTTCGCAGCAATGACTCCTGAGGGGAAAGGAACAATAGCATTTTAAACTAAATACATACTATTTATTTATTTAAGTGTATTTGAATAGGGACGTATGCTACATAAGGCCATGTTACATACTACAGCATTTTACCCGAAGCCAATTCTCAATATAAAAACAATACATAGACGGTCAGAGTTCACACTTCTGACCTCTTAATTAAAAGGCCTTCAAGTTTGTGTTTGAAAAGGACCCGGTTTGATTCTCCCCTCAGGTCAGTGGGTAAACGGTTCCAAGTTCCGATCTGATTAGTGATTCACTGTAGCCACCTTTCAAAACTTTTGATTTGGACCAACCTTGAAGGTGGGCAGCATGAGGGACATGTGCCCTCCGCGGGAGATGAGCCCGAAGGAGATGGGGCAGTGGGGGCGCAGCATGCCCAGGCGCTCCAGGCAGATGAGGTCCAACTGTTGGTTGAGCCCCCAGGCATGCAGGCAGGACATGAAGAGCTTGGCCGTGTCCATGGTGAGGTTATACTCCAGCAGGCTCAGGGACTTGGACTTCTCCTCACGCCTCCGCTGCTCCTCTTCCTCCTCCTCGTCGTCATCCAGTAGGTGCTCCTTTATGGTCTCCTTCATGGTCTCCTTCACCTGCGCAAACCCGGGGATGAGCGAGGGGTTTAGTTTATCCAGGCAAAACAACTGTCACAATGTGCAAAACTTTACAAAAAGGAAGGGTTTCAGTTTGCAGTGGGACTGAGCCAGAAAGAGGGAGATTTTTGATTAGATTTATTTGAGCTATTATTTACAGTGCGTTATTATTTATATTATTTACATCATTACATTTACATTATCACAAAAAAAACCCAATAAAAATAAATAACTCAAAAGGAGTAGGCCGAAGCAAGAAAGCTTATAAGTTCCTACCCCGATTTCAAAATACAATATAATACAATACAAAAAGAAAAGTTAGTGATTTCTGAGTGTATTTACTTTGTTTTCTAATTATGTCTTATTTTTCTGGTAGCCCCCCCCCCCCCCCCCCCCACCAGCGAAGCCCCACCCCGCTGCCCTAACTAGATGATGTTGTGACCCGCTCAGATTTATGAGCCCCTTGAGAGGGGGCCCTACAACAGGTCCACATCTCGCCTGCCCCAATTCTATTTTTTTTGTAATGACCAGTGGAAGCCATAACAGCATTTTTAATGCTTGTAATTTATCTCAAGTGCCTTTAATACAAATCAAATAGACTTTGTTGATAGAGTTGGTGACAATTGATCATATCAACAATAATGTGGTATTTCACAAGTTCATGGATGGTTCATGCAGATGGAGCCAGAACACGACTTAAGCTACAGAGTGGTGTGAAAGTTTGTGAATGAAATGATCTCTAAAAGGCATGAACATGACCCCGAGTATTAGATTATTATAATAGATCTAATTGATCCATGGGTCTTCCTAGTTGGGCTCTCTGTGGCGGTGCCGCTTCCAGAGAGTGTTCATCCATCTCGTGGCAGACGATCGTAGTTTTCGCACATGAATGAATGAATAAGAAAATATACACGCAATTTTATTTTTTACGTGTTTTGTACTTGATTATAAAAGTAAAAGGCCACCAACGTTTTTGATTGATATGCTATAGCACAGTTAAACAAATAAATGTATAAAACCTGAACCAAATAATTACAAGTTTAAGGTAACAAATAACAGATTGGACATAACCGAAAATAAAAATAAAAGATAACACAGTTTGGTTTGTGATTCAATCCAGCTTGTCAGGCACATTTGGCATAAACAGTAAACTTCTCTCAAAGAAAAAAAAAAAAGAATTTACTCTGAAAATCCTCTCAATTACGCCACTATCTTCGCCCCTCCATGCTTTTAAAATAAGTCTAATGCATTATAGAAACACATTTTTTTTTTTTATTGAATAGAACTTTTTAGCCAGAAAGGAGCAAAGGACCGTTTGGAGAAGAAAGGGCACAGAATTTCATCAAAAGAACATCTGCCCAACTGTTGGAGCATGGAGATAGATCCATCATCCTTTGGGGTTGTATTGCACTCCGTTGCACAGGGATCATGGGCAAAGAATGGATTCAATTAATTTCCAACAAATTCTGGAGGAAAACGTAACGCCAACTGTGAAAAAAGATGACGTTGAAAAGCAAATGGCTTCAACAAACGGGTAATGATCGCACACACAGCTCAAAATCCACGATGGATGACTTCACAAGAGGTGCAGCCTGATGGTTTTGTCATGGGCTTCTACTGACCGAAACATCACTAAAATCTGTGACTGCCAGATCTTCCTAGTTCTGGAAGGGGAAGAAAATCCCTCAAACTAGAATTTAAATACTCTTGAGTACTAGGGAGGTCACAGTTACCGGTGTAGCGGTAAACCCCCGGTGAAAATGTTGATGGTCTTGTATCGTCTTGTTTTTGAAACACTATATTATTATCATCTCGGTGCATTACCGCGCCCGTGGTTTAGGCAAAGTGAGCCTTATCAGCCACCGTCTCATCTGCTGAAGGCGAACTCCATAGCACAACCAAAACAAAACTTTCTCGGAGCTGGACTTGTGTTCGAGACGACAGCGCTCAGGAGATCAGCTTCAAACAGGACCAAGTCTGGGCATATTTTGGGTATTTTAAGAAAGCTGAAGGACAGTTTTCCTGTTTGTGGAACGTGCAGAAAAAAAGTGTCTCTAAAGGCAGCGATACTTCGAACCTCATGACTCACCTGTGTGACCGTCACCACAACTACAGCCAATGCAAGTGAGCTAACGTTTTAGCTGAAATGCTGATGTGGGGACTTTGGGTTGAGGGAGAAGGTAACAAGTCGCCCCATAGTCCAGCTACAGCGCCACCGGCAGCATATAAGACGTGTCCGGATACCTCTGGCACAAATGAGTTACAGGGCTGCTGGAGGGAAGATTAAAGTTTGTCGCCAATGCAATAGATTCACTCTCGCCGCATTATTATGAATTTAACAATGATTTGATCTGATGGCATTTCCCCAAATCTGCAGAGTGAAAGCAAACTGGAAGGACACAAACTGAGAACAATATTCCTGATATAGAGGGTTTATCTAGTTAAAAATATTCTAACACGGTTCTGGCGCTATAAATAGTAAATGTAATAACCTCCAAACGATCACCAAGTCATAGTTACAGTTCATTTACTTTGATGTGAAAAGTTACACTTTTGATATGGCTTTGTCTGTATTTTTTAAATATAACAAATATTACACTTTTTTGAAACTATTTCAGTTTGTGTAGGACTATCAATGCTTTCTGAACTTATTAAAACACATTAAAAAAAAGTACCGCGATAATAACGAAAACCGTAATACCTTCAGTCACAATAACCGTGAGGTAAATGTTCATACCGTGACAGCCCTGTTGGGTTCCTAGAACAGCGTTTACGAGGCAGCAATGTGAATGTCTCGTCTGTAACTTCATGCCTTTTGCAGATAATTTTCCTTTCCCCGTGCTTCACTGTTCACAACAACAGCAGAACTTTTGACCGGGGGCCTAAACCTCTTTCCCCCCGCTGTATAAACTACTATGATCAAATAACTACCGAGTCGTAACAAATGACAAAACCACGACTAAAGCATGACTGGACCATGGCTGAGAGTCTGGAGATCACAGACCTGTTTGAAGATCTTGTTGGCCAGGAAGGACCCCCCCTTGTCAGCCCCTGCCTGGCTCTTGTGCAGGCTCTCGGGGGAGACCAGGGTGGGGTTGGGTCTCTGGGCCTCCTCTGTCAGCAGTTGTATGATGACGGCCTCCACGTCGAAGAACAGCACGTGCATGTCTGGGTCACTGAGGTTGGTCTTCATGGCCTGCACCACCAGGGCGTTGTGGGAGTACTTGGGCAGGTTACCCTGGAGAACACAGTAGAGGGCACACAGAGGTTTAGGTATGGTCTCTTCAAACAGGGAAATCAAATGGCACTGTTCATTAAAAAACAGCCATTACCTTGTCCGCGTTGTCGGCCGCCAGCAGGTTGGTGGCCAGGGTCTGAAGTTTGTGCTGGGCCATGTTCTTGAGCGCGGCTAAGCTGCGGCGCGTCATGGCCTGCTTCAGGTTGACGGCGGGGTGGCTGAGGGCATCCACCGTGGCAGGGGCCAGCTCATCACAGGCGTTCAGGATCTCCACCGCTGTGAGGCCCATCACGCAGCGGTCCAGAGCGCCTGATCACAGTGAGAGAAGGGGGCCAGGGCAATGACAAGAGACTCGTTACACATCCAGGGTTTATACATTTTGAATGCCCAAAAACTATATTTTAACGCCACAAACACAGAAAAAGATATATCAAACAGAGGAAACGCAATTGGACAAAACATGAAACTTTTGAACTACAACAATTTGGTAAATTACAGTGAAAACGGTGTTGGTGAAGCAACGCCACTGATGCGCCGGACGGTTTGCCAGAATCTCTTCGAGGCTGACCGATAGTCCTCCTCCATGGCTTCACCTCTCAGCTGCTCTGTTGCCTTGTGATGGATATCGTACCTGTGTCCATCTGCCACACGTACACGGAGCCATCGGAGCAGCCCACCACCAGGTAGTCGTCCGCCGGTCTCCACTTGATGACCTGGATGGGGAACAGGTGCCGGGACGCCAGCATGATGCACTTCCTCTCCTTCAGACTCAGCAGCCCCACCGAGTGGTCACTGGCCACGGAGCAGACGCAGTGCTGCACGCGGGTCTGCAGAAGTAAAAAAGACTCGTGAGGACAATGTGGCGGAATAAACTTCAGTTCAGACTGCACGCCAAAGTGACCCATATACGATTTCTTTGCTCATAATTGACCTGTATCTGACAAAAAAACACAAGTGCATATTTCACCTGTCTTGGGTGGCTAGCAAAGCGTCTTTACTTACAATCCCGTAAGCCCCGAATACGCTACATGATCAATTGTTTTTGGGGTCAGAAGGTTTTCACTGCGGATTAAACCGTCTCCGTGGTTACGCATACCCTACGTATTCCATTCGGAAAACCGACCAGAGGCCGCCAAAAACCTGAAACTAAATGTATCCTGAAGCATCGGAGGGACCACCAGGATGGATAGTGAAAGCGCTGAGCTAACCACCCGAGCAGCCGCTAGGTACCTGAAAGGTCAAACACGCGCAAATATTAACTTTTTCTTTTTACATAAAAAGTTGCATACCTTTGTGTTTACTTTAGGAAACTTATTTGCTCAGACTGGAGGTCAGACACGTTGCATTGCCCTTTAATTAAAAGCTTCAATAACTTTGTAAAAATAAAGAAATACATATTTTCCTTAAAGCCACACCGCGTAGAATGTTAAAATTAAAAAGCATTTATTTTATGACAGATATTTTCATCATTGAAAATGTTTTTCTGTGTCGAGCAGGTCATGTCGTGCAGTTTAAATAATCCATAGTGAGCATTAAGACTTGCAGTCTGAAGGTAACTTTTCCACCACATATAAAGCATAAAGAATCAAAATTGAGTCACTGTTAAACTCTTGGGGGGTCATTTATCAAGACAGGTGCTAAATAGCGAGTGCAAGCTGAAAAATAAAATATGCTATTTTGTGGGCATAATTTACCATTTTGAAGTATTGTGTATTACAGTATTAGGGCCCCACATCCGAAATGTAAATGAAAGAATGCTGCATGTGTAAAAAATGCGGAAATGACTCTGCTGCTGTGCTACTTATTTTGCACAAGAGCAAACCCTTGGTAAATGACTCCCTTGGTGTAACAAACAGCTAAATCGCCATAGGGATAAAGCTGGACAGGAAACCGGGTTAAAGCCTTAGCACTTGGTCCATTCCTCAGTCCCTGTGTAGCGTGTGTGTGATCGCACTTTTCACCACAGAAAATTCATAATTGAGCAAGATATACAACGTGCAATGAATAGCTCTGAGAGTTTCGAGAAAAGCAATGATTCTCAGAGTTTTTCGGCTTCTGTTGACTCGGGAAGCAAAGAGGAGCATCACGAAATCAAGATGAAACTGGTTTTAAAACAAAAGAATGAAGACATTTATTTTGTTATCAACTTACTTTTCCTTTTGTCCAAACTTTATATCCACAAATGTAAATATTCCAAGCAGAAACCCAACTTTACACATTTTCATAGTGATACTCTCTCTTATATGAAGATTCTGGAAAGTTCTGATAACAAAAAGGTTCTGAAAACTATCAGCATTTGTTCAACTTACAATATATTTGTAAATGTATAATTGTACAATTATGTTATACCCCCTGGCATACTATCTGTATACTTATTGCAATTAAAAAAGACCCAAACTGGTTTTAAATTGGCGGCTGGATTTGCATTACAAATAAATTTTGAAAGATAATTGCAAAATGGACTTGTACTTCTACATAACCACAACCGTGTCACCAAAGCGTTCCTGGTCTGACTAGAGAGCACCGCCCCCCAGAGCAGGAGCTGAGACGATCTCTATAAAAACAGCCCTGGGTGTGGTCCCATTCGAAAGCACCTCAGAACGGGAAAAGCTTCACACGGAGATTGAAAGGCCTTACGCTGCAGCTCTCAGGCGGCACCAGGAGTTGGGTGATCTCTCCTCCGTGGACACAGAAGATGTGCTTCATCTCTCCGGTGAAGATGTCCCACACGATGACAGAGAAGTCCACTCCCCCGGACACCAGGGCGCGCTGGTCGTAGCGGGGGGACACCTGGTACGGGTACAGCACACAGGTCACCTTGTTCCTGTGGCCCCGCAGCGTCCGGTGAGGGGGCCAGCCTGGAGTGGGACAAAGGTCAGAGCGCAAAGAATCATCCAATAATAAAAGATGAAAAGAACACGCACGGACCTCTGCGCAGCATGTGCTCCCCCTGCAGCAGCTGCACAATGGCGGTCTGCGTGGCCGGGACCAGGATGATACTGCCGTCCTCTCTGCCGCACACCAGTCTGCCCTGTGCCGGGATGTACACGCTGGCCGTCACCTGGAACACATCCAAGATATAAACATGCAGTGTCTTTTCCAAATGAATGCTTGGATTAGGTGTCAGAGTAGCCCATCTAAACACAATCAAGATCCTTTTGGCGTTCTTTGCACATTCCATTCTTTTAAAAACGGTGTGTGTGCCCCGTGACAGGAGCAGGGCTTAGGGGGAATGGGCTGAGACCTTAATGGGCTGCTCTTTTCCGGGCTGGGCGCTGAGCTGGTCGATGATGCCAGAGGACACGGGCATGAGGCGGTCAAAGGACTCCTGAAGACTGAGCGTGCAAGACACCGGCAGCTCTGTGGACAGGCAAAAAGACAACTCTCACTGTCCTGTTGAGACGAGCCTCAATGCACCACTGCACATGAGCCCGGCACTACAGCTGTTTGTGTGTTTACACTTTGAACGACATCCTTTTACAAGATTAAAGACAAACCCTAAGATAACTTAAAACTTAAAATAAAAAAAGCTTTGGTACTACCAAAAAAATGAAAGCAATATTTTTAGATCCAAGTTTTGATGCAGTTGGTCCAGGGACAACATTAAAGGAAGTGACTTGGTTGTTTCAGCTCAAATAAATGATTCCCCCCCATTTTCTTTCCTTTTTAAACAATCTTTCTCCCAATTTTCCCCAAGTGAGTCCCCATTTTTCACACATTTCTTGAAATTGGAGATGAACCTGATGTAAATTTGCAGATCTTCCACACATTATAGTTGTGTTTTTTGGCTCTAGATGACACATATTTGGGTGTAGGTAGGGTTGGGCCATATCGTATCGCATATCGTTATCGTGATATAATGTTTTGATATCGTTGTAATTTTTTATATCGTTGTGGACACAATATAATCTATGTTACGCTCCATCAGAGCAGCATAAACGGTGACTGTAGAACACGGGGACACGTGCTGAAAAAGTAAAATGAAATGAAGGATGTAAACTGTTTGAGTAGATCATATTTGGAAGACAATTATGCCGTAAAAAAAAAAAAAAGAATAAAATATCACTGAATGAATCTTCCCAATAGGCGTGAGGCTGGGATTTTGAAGTAATTCGTCCATTATCAATTATATCGTTATATTTATTTTTTCATATCATGATATAGATTTTAGGCCATATCGCCCGGCCTTAGGTGTAGGTATCAGGAACAATATTGTTCAGGTATCGGTATCGTACTGGTATTGAAAACAATGTAACGGTACACAGCCTTAACTAGGAGTAACACAGAATCTTACAAATCATGAACATACATTTTCACGTTGTAAAGAGTGTAATAAATGTGGGTTGGAGTCTACAAGAGCAACGAAAGTGGATATATTGTTCCATGATGAGTGGTATGTCCATTGTCCACTGACCGGGGGTGGAGTGCTGGGGGGCTGGGGTGCTGTCCAGGACGTTCCACATGGACAGTCTTCCTTCAGAGTCTCCCTGGATGAGCAGCTTGTAGAAGGGCTCCCTCCGACTGAAGAAGAAGCGCGTCACCGGGGGACAGATCAGGAGCTAGGAAACATGGTGGGGAGTTTGTTCCATTGTTTTAAAGATGTTTAGGGAGAAAGCCAGACAACAAAATCGACCGCAGCGTTGCAAAAATTTAAAAAGAAAGAAAAATCAATGCTGATAATGGCACTCACCTTTTTGTCAGGCTGGTCTGCGATCTTGTAGATGAGAGGAGGAACGGCGCCCTCTTTGGTCTTCCCCACGTCACTGCGGAAATTTTCGCTGGCGGACAGGCAGCTGAAAACGTCAACATAAACATTACACATTAGCTTTACTGAAGAAAGCATTTATACTGGAATAAGCAAGTCAAATGTAAAGCGTTTTAATGCCCAAATACTGCATTTTAATGCCACAAATGTAGAAAATAATCAGCTATATTTAATTTCTTAACATTTACAAACATGTCATCAAACGGGAATGAGAATTATATAAAATGGGAAACTTTTGAGCAAAAAAACTGCAACCAAATACGTTATAGAAAATCTTCAATGAAGATTCTTTAGTCATTTCTGTACTCTGTAGTTGGAGTGTCACCTCTCATCCCCTCTCATCCAAAATTGTATTTATTGGTGTATTTGTTAGGGACAGTACATGTTAAAGTACTCATGTCCCTAGAGGCCATAAGCGCTGACACAAAGACAAATTTGGCTGCAAATACTGTTTAAGTGGCGCTAGCCCGCAGTTAGCTTTGCCCATTAGCCTGTTAGCTTCTTCTTCGTGATTCCATTAGTGTGTATTGGTGACTCCGACCCGGAGGCAGGCAAGTTGCAAATGTGGTTTTCTGGCCAGAGACACCAGGCGGAGATGAAAGAATCATCCCATTAACACTTGTATTACCCCCAGAGGGACTACGGAGAGGATTTATTAAGGTAAACAAGTTACTAAGTACTGCTTTAATGCACTGGGACTCCCCACACTGGATTATAGCCTTGGGCTAATTTCCATCTGTTGTCGCACACTCGCACTCTCAAACACACATCTGATGTCCCCGGAGGAAACCTATGCAGACATAGGGAGAACATGTAAACCCCACATAGAAATGCCCCGCCTAGGTGGGAATCGAACCCCGGACCTTATAGCTGTGAAGCACAAGCGTTAACCACTGCGCCACCGTGCTGGTAAAAGGCTTCGTCAGCAACACTAAAGTTGAGCTCAGCCCACAGACAACAAGGCGCAGGGGTGAGGGGAAGGGCCACATACCCCTTCTTTTTCAGATGCAGACTCCAAACGGATCAATAAGCCCTTTTACAACATTTATAAAGTCATAGAACTCTTTGTTCGTAACTTTGGACGCTTTGTGCAACAATTACAATAATCCCTTGCCGTAAATGTGTTAATTACATGTTTCCGCTTTGCTGCTGTGAGCGCTCCGTTCACTTGCTTTGTCTTGGCTGACTTTGGAGTCAGCCCCCAGCCCCCCCGACATTAAAACAAAAATGTTAAGAGGGTAAACTAGCTCAAACCTGGGGGGCAGCTTGTAGATGTAGCTGCATCCGTCCTCCGTCCAGACGATGACCTTGTCTGCAGAGATGAAGTCTCCCCCGGTCCAGCCCTGGTCTGATTCACTGGGCACGGAGCAGAGCAGGGAGTAGTCCCCCGCGTCGAACACCTGCAGCAGGCAGAGGGCAACATCAGCACCTCCAGCATTCGAATCAGTTACACCCTTTACAAACAAATGCCTAGAAATATAATGTAAATATATTATATAATATAATGATAATCAATATTATTTAATAAATCATATCATCATACTGGTGCAATTGTTCTTGCCAACAAAATATTTTTTGTCTCAAATTAAACCTGGTTAGAATTATTTACATGTTGTTCAAAATCGCCTGCACGAGTCAGAGATGTAGCTTCTGTTTTTATTCATTTCCAGCCTCAGTGGAGCTGCTCATTCCTGCAGCTGCACTGGTGCTGCCAAGTGTTTCCACCTGTTGTGTTTGGGTCAACCAATCACAGGGCACATTTGGAAGGACACACGTGTATAAGTTTCGTCTCCGATTGGCTGTCGGGTACGTTCAATGCAGATGCGTGGTGGAGTTGACGGTGAACCATAGCAGAGCATTCACACCCACATCAGCAGGAGCGAAACGACAGTTTATTCCCCATGTGCCGGAAATACACAGGAGAGCGTCACAACACAGACGAGTGTCGAGTTGAAATGAATCCAACTTTATGAAAATGCAGAGCGATTCGCGGCTGTAACCACAGAACACTCTGACAGACGTGTCCGTGTGCTGGCTCACACACTTCAGTCTGAAACCCCACGTGCTCCGGCTCACGAAGGAAGTAGAGCAAGCCGAGTCAAGGAGAGTGAAATATTTTCACTCAGTGTGACTGCCCTGTCAATAAGTAGTTTGTGTGTGGTCATTTTACATACAGAGACAACACACAGAGTGTGACATCCTGTCATTAAGCACATGCACATTACCTATCAATAAGTCAATAGAGCAGGGGTTCCAACCTTCTCCAACCCTTTTTACCCGGCGAGTTACTGTTACGCAACAAAAATGTTGGAGAACTACTTCTGCTGCAAAGACACTTGTGTAAAATGCTGGTGGAGTTCACCCGGGAGAATTCGTCGCCAAGATGTTATTTCAAAGAAAATTACGTGAATTTTGTATTTTACTTATATCATCCTCATGCCTCGAGCTCTGCTGTGATTGACAGCCATCTCCATGGAGACCCACAGAAAGTGTAAAAGAGCGAAAAGGAGAGAAAACTTTGTTTTAGCATCGTTCAGTCTTAAAACGGAACACTTTTGTAAAGCAGCAGGGATTGCCAGAAAGTCGCTGGGTTCTCCTCTGGTGCGGTTTCCGAAAACAGTCGCTACAGAGCGTCTAGAAGTTGGCCGCACGGCGCACGCGAGGAGGACGTGGAGTGACAGACGCGATTTTTGATTGAATTCATTAGATTTATCACCCAGCCCTAGGAGGAACCGTTAATGAAGGAGACGTACGATTCCCACGGATTGCTCAAATAGAAATAGTTTTATTTTCTCACTCGTGCTGAAGGAAACTAGAAGTTCGCACTCACATTTCTTGGACTGGGTTATTCTGCACTTGTTCCATCTGAGTTGAAATGACAGTCAATGGAAGCAACACCAGACTGTGTATCTCTGCCCAGAACGCAGTGACCGTCTCGCTGGGCCACTTTACTGCCACCGATAAAGTGCAGTAGCATCGTCACAGGAGCGAATGAACCGAAGAGTGAATGGACGGAACTCACCCTCCAGTACTTGGAGCAGACCACCAGCAGGCTATTCTGGGTGAAGTGGCAGAAGGAGATGCTCTGACAGTTCTGACAGTGGATGGGTTTGGACTCCTCCTCGAACACTGGGTCCAGGTCCTGAACACAGACAGACGCTGAGGCACACAGTCCACTCTTCTACCAGACACCGTGGAAGTATTTCACAACAAAAACAAGATGAAACTGAACAGGGTTGCAGTGTCATTTCCAAAAAAAAATTAATTTTAACGGCAATTTGCGGTGAAAGGTTTGGAATTAAGCTGCTATTATGAACAAAACTCACGACGAAATGTGTATATGATCTTTGTTGATAATTTTGTGAATACTTGGCTGCGTCCTCGAGGTAAGGGATACTTGGAGAGGAATATGCAAGACTCAAGGGGAATGCCTGCTGTAGATCACGGAGATAAAGATGAGGAAAAAGAGGACTGGAAGTTTTCTTTCATTTAATGCGAGATGCTGCAGGTGAACGGGGCAAAAACAAAAAGGAGAAACTTCTGCTGTAGATTACATAAATGAGGAAAAAAAAAATGACGAGTTACTTTCTGGATATCACCAGCTCGCTCACGACAAAACGTCAAAAACTGAGCATCGTACGGAGTAAGTTTTGTCTTTTATTAACTCTAAGCAATGTGGAGGTTTGTAGTTCGTTTTAATGTTAATGTTTCATAGGGCATTTACTGCATAAAAACGGCCAAAATCTAAATAATGCCAGGTTTAAATTAATGGTCTTATTTGTGTTGACAGATTAGTTAAAAAGATTTGTTTGGAGGGGATTTAGTGTTTGAATAAATTAGTTTTTAGTGAAAATAATCCATAAGTTCAAAACTCAGTAAATCGGGCTAAGAAATACAGTAGATACATATATACAAAACAATCCCTCTGGAAAAAAAACTTACAAAATAGTGAGTTTAAATGTTTTACACATTGAATAATTTAGATCACATGTAATTGGCCGCCTGGGTCTGAAATTTGACGTAACGACTAATCAGGATCTCCGGGCTTTGACCAATGAGACGAGCTTTTCTTGTGAACCGGCCTGTCAGGTCCAATCAGGAGGGGAGGGGGAGGGAGCTTGATCATATTTTTTTGAAAGTCTCGCGCTCCTCCTTTTACAAACTAGGAGTGGCTGGTGCAGTTCTACAGGGCCATCATCGAGTCCATCCTCACCTCCTCCATCACCGTGTGGTTCCCCGGCGCTACAGAACGAGACAAGCACCGACTGCAGCGCATTGTGCTGCTGCAGAGAAGGTGATTGGCTGTGAGCTCCCATCTCTCCAGGACCTGTTCACCTCCAGGACCCGGAGGCGTGTGGGTCGGATCACAGCTGACCCTTCTCACCCTGGACACGGACTATTCACCCCTCTCCCCTCAGGCAGGAGGCTACGGTCTATCCAAAACCTCCCGCCACAAGAACAGTTTTTTCCCTCCGCCATCAGACTCATGAACAATAACAAGTCTCTGTAGCTCAGTTACAGACTCATGGATGTTTCTGCTCCTGTTGCACTGTGTGGCGTTTCCACACTCAGATCTGCTGCCATCACTTTATCACTTTACTTTATACTCATACACATCTGTAAATATAATCCCGCTGCTGTTTTATGTCAATTGTTGTCGTCTTACCATATTTTACTTTTTATTTTGTATCTTATTTAATATTCCTTATGCATGCCCCCTAAAGCCTTATAGTTTAAAGTTTTATAGCTTATTTTGATCTAAATTCTGTGTTATACGTTTTATGTTGCTCGTCTGCACCAAGAAAAATTCCTAGTTTGTGAACCTGTTCTCAAACAAACAATGGCAATAAAAACTATTCTGATTTAGATTCTGATTCTGAATGGATACACGTGGGACACACGGCGGAGTGCGACCATGTTGGAACGCAAACTGTGAGAAGTGGCTTTCGATCCTGATGTATGCGGAGAGTTAGCGAGTCAGCTAGTCCCGGAGTCCGTTAGCCTGTATTTTCCATTTAGCCGTTAGCATTAGCCACAAAACATCGCAAATTATGAGCGATCTAGATGTTTCAGCCGACTACAATCAACCACATTCAAGTCAAAGCCTCGTTAGAAATCATTAATGAATGCACAGACCTTTTGGGATTCTACCTGAGATACAAACTAGCATCTAAAAGTGTCCACTGAGCTAAATGCTAATTCACATTTAGTTAGGTTTCTGCTTTTGGAAACTACAGAAATTATATAAAGGCCATGAAAAGGACAGAAATGTGTCTTCTGCATTTGAGAGAACGGCATTTCTGTGATTTCTATGGGGCAAAACCAGCTGAAAATCTCAAAATCGACCACTGCAAGAAAAATGGACGCCTTGTCAATCATTAAATATATTTTTCACCCAATATATGCAGTGTTTCCGGATGCCCCTGTATCACACACACAAACCTCGGTTACAGTGAACAAACCTAAGCCGGCGTACCTGCATCCGGCTGACCTCGGCGGTGATGATCCACACTTTTAGAATCCCCGTCACAGACACGGCCACCACGGTGTCCTCTGTGGAAAACACAAGCAGTATACAACAATGAAAAGAATTCCGCCTCCAGGCAAATCAAATAAAAATCACTTCAGGGGGGTGTCAAGACTTTGCACTGCAGTTATAAAAGCTCACAGTAGGTAAATCGTATCATTTTTGCATCTGACCCGAGATCACATGAAGTCAGCGGCAGATTTAATAAGTCAATGTGCAATATACAAATCTTATCTATCTCACGTTAGTTTAGTTTTAGTTTGTTTATTTGAGCAGTACACATTGTGCTCAAAAGTAGTGGGCTGAAGCAAAAAGCTTATGAGCCCCCACCCCCAAGTGCAATAAATAAAAAAAAGAACATTTCAGCAGCTACATTCGCACAGACAAACTTACAAAAAAAATATATGAACTGTTTATATAATTAATTGAAACAAAGCACAGCTACAACAACGATCTCATTTCATGTACGATGTCTCGCACAAAGCAAGTAACAAAACGTGATCCTTAATATATTTCTTTCAAATGTTTACCCTTGATAACCGAGAGTTACTTATTATGTTATAAAGGTGCATTAATAGATATTATACTCCGAGATCTTGATACTTCCCAGTTGTCATTACCATCCTCAGTATCATTTTAATTTGGGTTTAATTATCATCATCATTATTATTATTATATATTCATTTAATTGAGTTATATGTGAAGTATGATGTAGCCCTGCATAGTGTGGTGCAATAAAAAGCCAGAGAGTGAGCCAGTTGAAGAGGGCAGTAACTCCCCTTCAACAAACCCCCACACAGCTGCCCTAACAGCTGATTTGGTAGATTATGTTCCTATGCTGAGTGGTGCATTAACAGACAAGGTTTAGAGCCCGTTGGGAGGATTCCCCTCAACAGATCCATAACCTGCCAACCCTAATTCTCCATTTGTGAATTTGAGTGATAGAATGACAACCGTTCCAAGCAGCAACACTCTTCCTTGATTATAGAGGAAAAAACAAAAGTGTTATGAACAAAAGTCACTCTTTTGAGAGAGCCAATTCGAAAGAGTAGTTTTTTTTCTTAAAATAATTAAATTAAATATCTTTGAAAAACATTCACAACAATTAGCTACCCTCAGATAGGAAGATTACTGCTGCTCTCTGTTCTTGGTCCCTGCACTCGGAGCAGGAGGGAGAGAGCACACGTTCATTTGAGAACGATTAAAACCAACCATTTCATTTTTAAGCTTTCTGCCTCTTGATGTGCACCTTGTTGTAAGTTTTAGGTAACTTTCAAGCACTTTTCTGGATGAAAATATAGCCGCAGTCCATTCCCTGTTATAGCTATGATGGCAGGCACCACGGGCTGACAAAAACCCTGTAACACATCACTAACAGGAACCCTCACGTCCACTTCTCTCGAACCGTAAAAACACACACATTTCCAAACATGACAAACGTGATTCAAAAAGGTTCAACGGAGACATCCCCAACTTCAAATGACAATCATTTAGTTTAATGAGCAGCAGCCTGACCCTGTGTGCGGTGGGAGCGGATGATGCTCATGGCGCTGATCCAGTCGGGGCAGATCTTGGACACCAGGGAGTACAGGACCTCCAGGCTCGAGGCGTCCAGCACCAGCACCTCCGGGTAGTGCCCGTTGCACAGCAGCCGGCCCTCCCGCTGCGTGCCGATGGTGAACTGGTAGAACTGAAACACATATGCATCTGGGCTTTTGAAACCACCTCACTTTGGACATCCAAGTATAGCGAACAATAGTATGATGTAAACAATGGCGGCAGGGCTCAAAATGGGCTTTTCTACTTGGTCGACCCGGTGCTCCAAACGTTAAAAGTGTCGCTCTCCAGAGCTGCATAAAACTTAAATGCAGCCTAACCATGTTTAGTCCTCACTGAACCCGACCTGAACCACTTCCTCTAAAGCCTTTTCATCGATGGGGAACTCCCACTTCCCTGTTCAATCCTGGTCTAGGAATTCAAAATTTTGCAATATCAATTTGAAACATTTGCTGTTTATTACTAATATAAATATGAGGGGGAAACAAGTGTATTTCCAAGTTTTCTGTCATTTTGTGTTTTCATATGAAATAAACGATTAGAAGAAATAATGAGAAAACGTAAACGTTCACGTATTGAAAATGTAAAATGTTTCAAACATTTGTCAAATATCAAATGTTGGACCCCAGGAAGAATAGCGACAGTTTGGCTGTGCTAATGTGGATACAACACATGTCAATATTTGTGAATGAATAAAATATAGGCATTGTATTGAGTGAGTTTTGTCTTTTTTTTAAACATTAAAACTAAGATGTTATGGGAGGAAACTACCTAAAGGGCTCCGCACTATTTTCACCCGCCATGCCTCGCCTGAAGTGAACTCGTTTTACCTGGATGTCGGTGTGGGCACAAGCCAGTTTGCTGAACTCGATGCACCTTCCGTCATTCACGTCCCACAGGCACATCTCCCTGCACACGACAGACCACAGCAAACACAGAAAGACATTTCAAACACCATGACACTACTCGCTCAAGTGTGTGGTTAGTCATTGGTGAGGTCCAAGATCTCGTATTTGATGATTCATATTTCAGACCACAGCAGTTTGATAGTTTTGATTCAGTGAGCTTGTGTCGCTGGCTCTGGCTTTTGTTCTAATAATTCTATGTGCAGCACTTTGAGGGTGAAAGTAAGCACATACCGCCTATTGATTTGGGGGTGGTACTCCATACCGGGAGTATTTCCCTTACACACAAAACAGTACTCCCACTAAAACAATTAAAGCTCTGCCTCAAACGTGGCGAAATGCCGCTCTCAGTCTTTCTGCCAGTATTGCATCAAAAGAGCGGAATGGATGGGACTGACCCGTTCTCCGAGGCGCTCACGATGTACTGCTTGTCTGTGCAGGCATTGGCTTTGGCTAAACAGGTGATGGAGGACGTGTGTCCAAACAGCATGGCCCTGGGACACATCTGCACACACGGGGACAGGACAAACTTTAGTGCATAGTGGGACAACTTCACGTGTTAGAATTCAGTGTTACCATGGAAATGTTTCTGGTGCAAGATAACATTTTATACGGATTAACAGGAGAACAACTCCGTTAGTTTCCAAGTCACTACTGGAAAATCACTCACACAATAGTAAACCTTAATGGAGACTTTGAAATGTAAACTATAGCATGTGGCAGAGTAATACTGCTTTTAGCTCATGTTCGTGTATGAACAATGTTTCTTCTTCCTTGTGCCAGAAACCAAATCTCCATGGCAACAGGACATTTGTAACATTCCATCCTCAGTGCCAAATGTGCGGGGACACAGCGGCCGAGGCGGTACCTGCAGCTCGGGGGTCATGTCCCACAGGCAGATCTGTCCATCGTGGCAGCCCGTGATGACCGCGCTGCAGTCGTCCAGCACCAGGAGGCTGCTGATGCAGTGGGTGGGAGCCGTGCGCCCCCAGAGCACGATGGGCAGGACAAGGTTGTTCCCCGACATCACCGCGGCAAGCGAAGCTGGACAAAACAAAAGACAAACTGCAGACTTAGGAAGTGACATCACAAACTAAAGAAGGAAGATCTGTTTCATCCAGAGGAAAGGGTCTGCGCTGAGGAGGGAGGATTCTGGGAGTAAGTATATGTTTACCAACTAAAAATAAATAAGTAAAACGCGGTCAGAGATGATGAAACCTATCGGAAAATACAAAATAAAAAACTCGAAAGGGAGACTAAAAACTTTATTACATTTGAAAGTGCCTTATATCAATTTAATGTTATTACATTTTATTAAAATGAAACAAATCATGTCCTTTGTTGCTCCATGAAGCAGTGACATCCGCTTTAATGTTTCAATTAAATTATATACATTTTACATTTGTTTTTGTTAACAAAACAAATTACGCTAAACAAAGTGGCAAAAACCTAAAATTAATTATTTGACCAAATCTTGACAAAAACATTGCCTTTTTGGTAAAAATACCACCGGTACAAGTAACAAGTACACGGGCTGCAGAGCCGTTGACAAGTCAAAGTATGTTTTGTGTTAAAAAAGTGGAATTTAAGTGCAAACAAAGTCACACAAGCGCCACCTTTTTTTCTTTCTTGTTTTCTTGAGAGCTGTGGGACATTATGGGTAACTTTGGCTTGAGCAAGGCAGTGAAGGCTACACTGATGTATCCTCGGTATGTTAGCCACATGCTAACCAAAGGGAGGCCACAGACCTCGAGACGACTCGAGCATTGGAACAGCACTTGAGCGGCGAGTGATGATGTGGATGCCTGACCACGGCTTTGGGAAACAGCATAGCCAGAATATAATATACAAACAACTGCAGACTGGGCTCGACAATAATACAATATATGATAATATAGTCTGGGAGCCAGACCCCCTCCTCAGGCACATGTTTGCTACCAGTCATGTCAGCACTGATAACTGTAAATGTAAATATGACTCTTATTGATGTTCTATGTAGTAATTTTAGCAAGATTCTATGTGGACTGATGGCTGTAACGGGTGAATGAATGAATGAATATTTGTATTTGAGTGTATAAACATATTTTATATTGTACATTTTGTAACTCACCTGCTCAGGGACTACAGATGGAAACTAGCTCAAGCTAAATCTGGGGCAAAGCATCTTTAATTAATGTGTTTGCACCATAGACTGTATAAAGAATAGACAGCTCCTCCTCACTCCTCCCCGTTTACCACAATGACCACGTTCGAGGGGGAAATCATGGCGGATTTACAGGCTCCTCCTCTCCAGCTCCTCCTCTCATGTTCCTAAAAAGGGCATAAGGGCGGGATCTTGACTGTAGACCCGGCCCTGCTTGGCCCTCGCGGGGCGTGTAATGGGCGTGTATTTCTGTTGTAATCGCGCCCATGGCCAGGCAGCGACGTAAACGGCCTGTCAATCAAAGTCAGGCCCTCATTAATTATGCACGGTTTCTAAAATGTATACTACGATAACCAGCCCGGTGCCCCATATTGTTTTTAACCCAGCGTAATCACAGGAGGAATATGTAGCTCTAGCCACTTCTAAACCATTAGGCATTAACGTTGTTTTTAACGTGTCTAAAGTCCAATGCATTCCAATGGGGGAATAGCGGCCATATGGAGGAACTACAGCAAAGGCGGAGCAATGGCGGCCTCCAGTGTCGTAGTCACAAAGCAGAGCAGTCAGCGGCCATTGGTTTGCACATTGTCCCTGATGAAATAAATTAATAAACTAAACTAAACTAAACCTTTTCCAAACTAGTATATTTCAGTAGAGTATCCCTTGCGTCATTACCATTTTGTCGAAATTGGCAACTGTGTCTCAGACAAAATTTCCATGACCTGTGGAGTCCCCCAGGGGTCAATCTTGGGACCCCTCTTATTCAACTTGTACATGCTTCCATTGGGTCAGCTAATAAACAGCAACAATGTGTCGTACCATAACTACGCAGATGACACTCAGATCTACGTGTCACTGACGGCAGGTGAACATGGGCCTGTAGATACTCTCTGTCACTGCATCGAACAGATCAGTTTGTGGATGCAAAACAACTTTCTCCAACTAAACTCAGACAAAACTGAGATCATTGTTTTTGGCCCACAGACACAAAGACAAAGTGAAATCAGGTTAGAAATCTAGGAGTAATCATGGACTCAGACCTGAACTTAAACAGCCACATTAAAGCAATAACATCATCAGCTTTTTACCATCTGAAAAACATTGCTAAGATCAGAGGAATAGTGTCAAAACCAGACTTGGAGACACTCATCCATGCATTTGTCTCCAGCAGGTTAGACTACTGTAACGGCTGCTCACTGGCCTTTCTAAACGAGCTGTTAGACAGCTGCAGAACATCCAGAACGCTGCTGCTCGAGTCCTGACAAGAACCAGGAAATATGACCATATTAGTCCAGTGCTCCGGTCTCTGCACTGGCTTCCTGTCACTCAGAGAATAGAATTTAAAACAGCTCTGCTTGTGTACAAGTCTTTTCATGGTTTAGCACCAAAGTCCATCTCTGACATGTTAGAGCCGTATGAACCATCTCGGGCCCTGAGAACTTCAGGGAGGGGTCTCCTGGTGGTTCCCAGAGTCAGGACTAAACACGCTGAGGCTGCGTTTCAGTTTCATGCAGCTAAAATCTGGAACAGTCTTCATGAGGATGTGAGACAGGCCTCAACTCTGACAATGTTCAAATCCAGGCTGAAAACAGCTCTTTTTACCCGAGCAGATGAAAACTGAAAGTATTTTATCTGCACTCTTGCCTTTTACTGTCATTGATAATTTTTTATGTTGGATGTTTTAATGATTGATTTGATCTGTTTTCTTGTAATTTTATGCAACTGTGAAGCACTTTGAATTGCCTTGTGTATGAATTGTGCTCTACAAATAAACTTGCCTTGCCTTGCCTTGCCAGTGGGGATCCCCCATTGTTCGGCCTTGGGACCCCAAAAACCACTTTAGCGGCACAGGCTTCAAACGGAACGTTGTGATTCCATCCAAAGTAGTGCTGTGGTCACATACATACATGCCATGGAAAAGTTACAACTTAACCTTTTTGGATTTGCTTCAAACTTGGCACAGTTGATGTTGATATCCTAAATATTCTGGTCTATTTAGGGGGTTTCAAAGGGGGGGTAGGTTCAAAATCAGGCCTTGAGGCAATTAACAAGTTTCACTAACTTTAGGGACATTAGACGTTTGTGACAGACTGTTGGGAATTGTATTACTTACATTATATATTATTATGTCAAAACATCGCAATGACAACTATATACCGAATATGTGTCATCAGTAAGTATGATATATGACGGTTTAAGCATAAACATTAACAACAACTAAGAACCGTTTGGGACCTGTTTACGGTGTTACTGAAGGACCTTTATCTTTTCTATGCATTTTCATTACACCTGCTGTGTCGACGCGTGGGTAATATCATATTGAGAGATACAGTCATCAATTTTCCCCACTGGTAATGACCCGAGGGACACTCTACTGAAAGATACTAGTTCGGAAAAGGTAGCAAACGCGTGTCTGGCTCCCGGGCTCGTATAAGACAGGCTTCAGGTTCATCACGCACAGACGAGCGAACGGAGGTGATGATAATGTCGCATTAGTGTTAGCTTCGCTGCTAACGCGTCTAAAACACAACCCCATAAATAAATACACACAGATCCTTACCGTGGACAGAGAACTACTGGAGCATGCTCTTCAACAGAACAGCGAGCGGAGACTGAAGCGTGCAGAGAAGGGGGTGGTTTTGGTCGACCCTGTGATTCTGACAGACCGAACAGCAACAGACGGTCAGCTGATGTTACGCTTACGTCACTTCCGGTATGGAGGGGAGGGGAGGGGGGGGGATGTCTTCTTCGTTTGCAGATTTACGCTGACATACACTCCGTAGCGTTAGACTCTGCCCCCTACTGTTATAATTGTGTACTTCAGTCGGTTCGTGTAGAGAAGGAAAATAGGCTAGTCGTGTATCAAACTTGATTAATTTCACAATTCGAGTATGTAAAGCAACACCAGATGGCATTAAAAAATATTAAGAACTATCAACACAAAAAAAAAATCCAGAAAAACATGTGAATTGGATAAATTGATATTATAAAAAGAAGTATAAAAAGAAGTGCGAAGTTTGCAACAAAGAATCTGAAAATGTTTCTGTATCAGGACAGGTTTCTCTGCTAAGTGGATTTTCCATTCTCTGTCTTCCACGAGACACATTATTTTCTGTTGTTCTGTTATAACGAATCCTGAGGATGTTACAACCAGCCCCAGCCGAGGGATGTTCAACATCTTTCTGTCATATTTGTGGGTATTTCTAAGAAGTGAACTTACGTATCAAATAAGAAAAGTGCCTGTATGTAGCTTTCATAAATCTTCACCAACACACATGAGTTTGTAAACAAAGCTGCTTTGTACCAAAACATCTGCACAAATGCAAATGATGTCACAACTAACCCCAGTCTCCCCAACTGTGGACAGACAGGCCCCAGGATGGAACACTTGTATAGACAGTAGTTTTCGGTAAAATGTCACGAAGAGTAAAAACAAAATTACCCGGTTGCAACAAAATGGTCCTTATAAGTTATCATTAACTTTCTCCTACTCCCTTTGAGCAACAATGCACTAATAGGCTACTTCTGATGTTTTTAATATTTCTGTATATCAGCTCATAAAACTCAAGGTTGGGCTAAATAGCGGGTCCAAGCTGAAAAATAAAATGTGCTATTTTGTTGGCATAAGTAAGTGCTTTATTGTCATTGTACAAGTGTACAACGAAATAGTGTTCAGGTGTTAGTCCTGAGCTGCTGTGGCTGAGTCGCGCTGCCACTGTGTGTCAACCTGACCCACATGACCTTGGAGGTCGGGGAAACTGTAGCACTCGGAAGAAACCTGGCTGGCTGCCCTCTGTCTCCTCTGATCCTCTGAAATAGTGCAGCGTCTCCTGGGTTTGTCCCTGTTTCAGAGCGTGGTGTTCTGCACTGGTCAGCTCCACCTCCTCCTTCCTCTTCCTCCCTCCGCTCCCTCCTTCACAACAGTCTTTCACCATCTCTTGTTTGTCCTGTTTTGTTTCCTGTAGCTCCTCTTGTGACGCCTCCTCTGTGCTGCAGCTGTGGGGGCTCTTGGTGCCTCTTCAGGGTCTCAGAAGAAGAAATGTGTAGGTCTCAAATGGGTTTAGCTGATGAGCTGTATTTTGTTTACCTTTAAAAAGCTGCTTTCTTCAGGACCATTTTAGACTCTTTCCTTTTAGATTTACCATTTGATGTTACATGTATTACAGTAGCGGTTGTGCTAACCACAACTGCGTGCAGCCGATCCCAACGTATCGCACTGTCCTGAGCAAAGGCAAAGTCGCGACTAAAGAGATTAAGTTGTGGACTGAGGATGCAATTATGAGCCTACAAGGATGTTTTGAATGCACACATTGGGATATCTTTAAAGAGTCTTCCTCTGACATCGATGAGTTGACTGATGTATAGCTATTCCATTTTCTGTGTGGACCATGTGATTCCTAAAAAGACAGTGAAAATATACCCACATCGTAAACCTTTGTTGTCTGTTTTTGTTGTTTCACTGCAAATCATATCTGTCTCGTTTTAAATCCAAAAGATAGATGTAAATCGACTAAAATACATTGTCTTTCGAAGTTTTCCAGGTTCAAGTGAGGACACTTTGTCCCTCTGCAGATGGAAGTCCGTGCACTTTCCTGATATGTGAACAAACAAAATGAACAATCACATTCTCATAAATACTCTTTATTGCGCTGAGCCAATATTCTGACTGATACAGTATATACAAAATGTGCATCGTTCCATTCGCGGTTTAATTTTGTTCAAACAATATCCGCTTTGACATTTTGACTCTTTGTTAAATTTCACACACACACACACACACAAAAAAAACAGTCCCAACCCAAGTCCTTATTGCTCATATGTGGTAATAGATCAGCGTGACTAGCTGTGAATATGTATATATTTACACAGAGCCGTGGGAAGACATTTTAGTTAGGGGGTGCTGAGGGATCAGGTTTACCCCAAAACTACTTTTCCTGTGCATATTTTCTATTTAATAAAATTGCCTGCAGTTTTCAAACTATCCACCAGGGGGTGCTGCAGCGCCCTCAGCACCCTGGGTTCCCACGGCCTTATATTTACACGCGCGTGTGCTTAGACTTTGGTGACAGTTTGGTTTTCCGTTTTCGCTTGCTTGTCCTCATCCTCATCGTCGATGCTCAGGTCCACCCGGAGGTTGTCCAGCGTCTGGCGAAAGTTTAGGGTCTCCAGTCGCCTAAAAAACAGACAGACAAGAGACAAGCAATATTTTAACGTTTATTTTATCAACGTCATGTTTCATAGGGAATAGTGACGTTTCAACCTGGATAGACTCAAACAGCCAAAAGCAGCGATTAGAAAGATTTATTGATATGTATATTTTTCGATACTGTATATGGATTAAAGTATGGATGGGTAGGTTAGCGGGTTGTCTTCCCCCGGAGCCTGGGCACTGGTGGTGGTAAGGGTGAAGGATGAAGCAGGGTGAAGCCGTGGACAAAAGACGCGGCGAAGGGGCGGAGGTGGGTCGCAGCACAGCTGGGAAGCGGATGAGCCATGAACGCTGGAGGCTTAAACGCGGGACCGAGGGCGATGATTAGATGTGTAGCTCTGCGCTGAGAGGCTGAGGTGGAGGTTGGGGGCGGGTGACCCTGAAATTGGTCTTTCAGGTTGAATTTTTTACCAAGGCTTCATTTCTCAGTATGTTAATCATAAATACAAAAACTAAAACACATTCAGATGCAGGTTCGGCTATGGAATTCCGTTTGCTTTCTATCGTGTTTACATTATTTAGCAAAAAGGTTTCCTGTTGTTTTCTTTTAAATATCCAAAGTCTCATTATTCCTCTGTTTACAGAAAGGAATGCAAATATTTAGAAAGTACACACATTCTTTTTGCAATATTGCGTTTAGGCGGTAAAAAAGCGTTAAATTGGACTTGCCCCTTTTTGGCGACGAAATGTGAATAAGGAATAGAGCCAGGTTTAAATGTATGTTTTATGTTGACACATTAAGGGTCTATCTCACTGACTTGGAGACTAGTTGGAGACTAGTTGGGTCGAGTTCCCGTTGGCCACGGAGATGTCTCACAGATGTCCCCCTGGAGATAAGGGGAGTGTCCAGGTAGTCTCGGTGAAAACCAACAGGTTCCGTTTCAGCGGAGATCGCATGGAGACTTGAAAAAGTCTCCATGCAGGGTCAGAGCATGCCTGGTCAGAGATCTATGCAGAGACGTGACGTCACAGAAACGTCTCACAGGTTTAGGATAACAAATGGTGCTTGCAACATTGCCACCGCTGCTGGAGACCGCGTAGACCATTCGGAGGCCCTTTGTATGTGTGCAATCCATTTGAGTTGCGGAGACGTTGCGGAGACTGCCATTGTAAAGGAGGGCTAAAGCTTTACAGTGGCACCAGTCTTGTTCTCGTGAATGAAGATATCCCAGGAGTTGGAGAACGTTTTGGTGAAAATCCGAAGGCGTGAGGGAGAAAACTAGCCAGAAACCTCCAAACTGACCAGTAGATGGAGAAATGTATGCTTTCTCCTTCCACGTTTTAGCCTTTACAGACATATTTAAACATTTCCGTACTTGGCCTGCAGCTGTTGGTCGACGAGTTGCCTCTGTAAGCGCTCTCGGCCCTCGCGTTCCTCTGCCAGCTCCCGCTGAGCAAAGCGGCACTGGGCTTCCTTTCTGCTCGCCTCCTCTTCAGCCTCGTTGAGTTGTTTTTTTAAAGTCCTCATCCTCTGGGTTATCTGTGGCAAAGGAAAAAGAGTTTCAAATGATTCAAAAAAAAAAAAGAGTTCACTTAGGAATAGGTCAATGTTCTATTTCTAAACAATTAGGGAAATATTTTCTCTTCATAATCAGGGTTTCTGCAGGGCCTTAAAAGTCATTAAATCAATTGAGCATTAATGAAGTCCTTAAATGTCATTCAAATTCGTCTTGAATTAAAACTGGCGTTAGATCTACATTTCTTGGGAAATAACAACACTGCTCCACTGTTTCTAATTTACTTTAGAATATTAAAGTGCATATGACACATTCAACGCAATTTTTGCTAACACCGTTATATTGAAGATTTTGCTCCAAAAAAATTACCCATTTATGTGATGTTTGTAGTTTCACTTCCTTATTGGACACTGACAGGAAGTGACATAGATAGAGGCAAAAAAAAATTAAACTGTTGCCGTGCCGACCATGTTACGTCAATGGGAAATGAGTGAGTCAAACTGAACTTTACCTCACTTCCTGTCAGTAGCTTAAAAATAATGAAAATAAAAATAACTTTTATTCCCAACATGTCTTCAACAAAATGATAATATGACTTACAACAGTTATCCATCTGAATAAGTCATATTTTCAAACGCTTTAAAACCTGTGTATGCACTTTAAACATTGCCTGTTTGATGGAGTGTTTGCAAATCTTAAAACATGAGGTGGCTGATGGCCTCTATGACGTTCCAGGACCCACTTTATTTCCGTTTTAGTGGGGCTTCCGCTAGGTTTTCTGGATGGAATGTACATGTAACAATGGATTGTGTTTTGACACACACTTTGCATTTGACCCAGCTCCTTACCAGCTCCTTCTGCTCGTTGGAGATACGGTGCTCCTCATCCATCTGTTCTGTCAGCTCGCTGATCTTCCTCTCCAGTTTACTGACAGTGTTCGTCAGGATGGCCTTGTTCCTGCCCAAAACATGAACATACAGTTGATTAATACAGCATACGTACTAGAGCCAAATAAGGCATTATGAATTGGTGTTTTGACACTGTGTGTTCACTGGGTGGCGTTGTCGCTGCAAGCATTTAGGCCGGGACATTAAAGGGGCAAACAGGTGTTGACCCAGGAAAGGGCGCGCAAGATTTTGACCGTTTTGGTGGAGCTTGGGAGGCTATGCTTTATGGATGATTTTAACCCTTTTTGAACATTAAATATAAATATGAAACATCACAATCCAGTTTTCTCTCTTGCTCAGCTGGAGTCCCACAAGGCTCTATACTGGGTCCAATTCTATGCAGTTTATAAGTCAATGATCTACCAAAAATGTATGTAAAACTGTAATAATCCAATTGCATGCACAGTTTTGTATGGTCACGCAAAAAACTAAAAGTGAAGCTGCTGGGTTGCTCTCTGGCGTAATGGTGCCAGTGTCCCACTGGCTCCATGACTCCGGTCTACATCTCAACACTAAAAAAACGCTCTGTATGTTTTTCTCTCGCCAGTCAGCAGAAGCTGAGCAACCATCTGTTTTGGTCAATGGTGAGAGATTAGAAGTGGTTGAAGAATTCAAATACCTTGGAGTGGTATTTCAAGCAACATATAAAAAATCAAATTGAACTTGTCAAACTTCAAACATGTAAGACCTTCTCTGACAACAGTCACCTAAGACATGATGCACACCATGATATTCAGCCATATAAGCTACTGTTATACTACATGGTCTCACACATCAGAAGCTGTCCTAAAACAACTAAAATCTCTATTTAAGAAAACACTGAAAATATTATTGTTATTGTATAATAATCTGGACCTTGATAGCTATCAAATATTTATGGATGCTTGCCTAATTTTTTAAGTTTAAAATGGTCTCGCTCCTCCTCCACTAGTAGATTTTATAAGTAAAAACCCTAGTAATCGAGAAAAATCCAGAGCATTCGTTCCAATGCTCAATGGCATAGGACTATATTTGGTCAAATGGTGTTGTCCATCAGAGGCTCACAGTCATGGAACACACAGCCAACCCAAGTCAGGAACTCTGGCACCTATTTTACTTTGTTCTGAAACATTGGTTAAAAAACATGCACACACAGGTAGATTATCCCTGTTTTGCAGCGTTGGGGGCATCAAGTCCAACCTCAACATCACCGGGTCTGCTCTATCCTGGCTTCAGTCCTACCTCCCAAACCGGCAACAGTTCATCCACATCAACCGCCGCTCCTCCTCCATCGCCCCCCTATCTCAGGGGTGTTCCCCGAGGTTCAGTGCTCGGACCTCTCCTCTTCATCCTCTACATCCTCCCTCTTGGCAACATCATCCGACGTCATGGCCTTCGCTTTCACTGCTACGCTGACGACATACAGGTTTACATCTCCACTACATCCATAAACTCCGATATCCACTCCACCCTCACCCACTGCTGGAGTGACATCAAAACCTGGATGAAACACAACTTTCTCAAACTAAACAGTGACGAAAAACAGACTTTATCATCATCGGCCCGAAAAACATCACCAAATCTGCTCAAAACTTCTGCCTCAATTTTGACAGCACCACCGTCACTCCGTCCCCACCTTGGTATTCTCCTCGACCCCAGTCTTTCTTTCGAACCCCAAACTCACTTTCTCCGCCGCTGAAACTCTGATTCATGCCTTGATCACATCCAGAACAGCATCCTCTACGGCTCACTATCCAAAACCCTCAACAAACTCCAGTACACCCAGAACTCCGCTGCCCGCCTTCTCACGCACACTCGCTCCTGTGAACACATCACTCATGTCCTTCAGAACCTCCACTGGCTCCCCGTCTGTCAACGCATCCAGTTCAAGGTCCCCCTCATCACTTTCAAAGCCCTCCATAATTTGCCCCCTTGTGTATATATCTCTTCTGTTTATTGTCCAAGTTAATGTTTGTTGACCTTACCCGCCTTAGGACAACGGATGAAAATTGGATATTGTGCTAACGCCGGCATATTTACATTGATGCTTTTTGCTGACATGTTGATTAATATATATTGTCCTAATTCAAATTAATTAATAAAATAAAATAAAAAAATGATGACTTATGGAATAAAGAGTTAATCTTTTGTGCGTCGAGCCCACCTACCAAGACAACATCTCACTAGTGCAGTACTAAACCGGCTGATATAACAGGTAATAAGATAATAACATGGGGGTCACTGACCGCTCCTCCGTTCTCAGGCTGTTCTCCAGCTCTTTCAGTCTAGACTCGGTTTTGGAGATGAGATCTTCCTGCACCCTGGAGCTCTTCAGCTCCTCCACCTCCAGTCGCAGCTCCCGAAGCTGTAACCCAACAGAGTATTATGATTTAAGAGGATATTTGGTTATACTCTCAAACACATCTCGGCGTATTCAAATTCTCTTCCTTAGCTTTTGGAAGTGGAAGAAAATGGAAAAGCACGGAGAGAAACCAAATGTTCCAGTCTTGTACTTGACCCAACACTGAAGGATTTTCCAATATATAATTTCTAGCTCGATTTATTGAGCTTTGACACCCCAAAACAAGGGGAAAATTATAATTGAATCCATAATTACGCATTAAACCAACACCTTATTTACATAATAAAAATAAAAGAAGAATTTATAATTAAACCCTAGAGGACATTCTTCCCCGTTCACCAACAATGTCTCTTTCCTCAATGGCACTAACCTGTCTCTCCATAGAGGCCTTGTCCATTTCCAGGACTTCATTCAGATCTTTCTGCTGCAGAACCTTGATCTGAAATTGTTCCATCTGAAACAAGAGTCTTCAGTCAGTATGACATGTCCACATTGTATGTTGAGCTTGTGGGCCTGATCAGTGTGTAGGAGTGTCTTGGTAAAATGACCATTTGCAGCAAGTAACTCTAGTTAATATAAAACAAGGATCTGTATTTCAGAAACAAATAAAAATGCTCCTGGGAGGGTCATATCAATGAGAAAACATTTGCTTGTCTTTTTCATTGTCATTGCTGGTTTCCAAACTGTTCTGTTATACAAGCACAACATTGGTGCAGCTGCAGCCTCGTGAGGCAACTGTTGCTGTGATAGGTCTGATGTGTGTGTGTTCACTTGCCTGTTCAATGGCTCTCTTTTGCTTGGAAGCCCAGCGCTGCTCACTCTCATGCAGCTCCTCCAGATCTGTCTCCAGATCAATGATCCTCTCCTGAAAACACAAAACAAATCTGTCGACATCAGTGTTTGGTTCACATGATCATCATGAAAAAAATCAAACAATATTTTTTATAATTATGATAGAGATTTCCTATTATTTAAATCAGTTTAGTAGTTATTAGTTGGCGAGCCTCTGGTGTCCGGCACAAAGGTGACCTCCGGCTCATTCACTCAGCACTCTCTCACATGCCGTGCTCTTTTCTGCCCCACAAAATAAAATACATTTGTGAATGGGTTTTTGTTGGGTGGATAAAGAATCTGGCACAAGAAAGACACGTTTAACCAGTTTATTTCCCTTTAAAGCACATTCTGAAAGACCCTGACGTTCATTTCTCTGCACGTGTTGTGAGGTGGGGTAGGTGTCCCTGCATTTGGCCAATATATAAAAAGGGCCATTTCCGCATCACCTGCCCTCTCTCCTCTCGGGACTCAGCTTGGCTAGCAGCTAGTCTGGGGTTGTCTGGTTGTTCGCCGAGCCGGCGATGTGGGCTTAAGGCTAAATTACTTTGCGTGCAACTTCCATGCCTCGATCGTAAGCGCGTCCTTTGAAGTTTGCGTCGTGTCAATATGAGTATATTTTCTCAGTTCCTATACTGTTCAGGCTGAGACCAGCCCGAGTGGTGCTGTGTAGCTGGACGTGGTCCAAGGTCCGGGTCTGCGGGTTTGTAGGGTGTCCGCTTCTCTTTGCTACCTGGTAGAATCTTTGTAACTTTTGTAAAGTGTAGTTTTGTACTTGCATTCATGTATGACCAGGGTCCTGGCAGAACCATTATGCCTGCCCTGTTCATGTCCTGTTTCTGCGCTGAATCTACCTTCTCCGGATGTGACCTGTGTTACACTCTGGACTGAACTTTTAAAGTAAACCCAAAGAAAAATGGGACCAATGTTTAAGAAACGAAACTTATTTAATAAAACAATATATATTTTTTGTAAATCATTTGCCCTTTGTCCGGTCCTTTTAACGTACCTGTGTGCCTTAGAACCTCGTTGAAGTTATTTTCTCAGTTATACTGGGCGGCAGTGCAGCAACTTTATTTAACATCTTTATCTACTAAACACCACCACCGGTTTAGGAGAGGCCATTTAAACTTAAATGAGAGAGTAAAAGTGAGAACTTTATTGACTAGACTGACTTTTTATGGATGAAATGCTACAGACTACAGTCTATAATATATAATAATGATGATTATTATGATAATGATAATAATGATGATGATGATGATTGATGATGATGATTATTATTATCCAGGTGAGAAGGTGTAAATCTCGCGCCAGGCCGTACCCATATCCGCTGCAGGTCTCCAAGGTGAACATCCTCTGGCCTGTAAGGACATGCCGAAGCCTCTCCCCGGGGCTCCCGTCAGCTTTTCCAGGGTCGTTTGCGTAACCGCACTGGACGCCTCGCGGCGCTTATCTCCGCCACTCCAGATTCGGGGATCTGAACCCGACTCCCTTTCGATCGGGAGCGTTGCTCCTCTGTAACTAACGCACCCACTACATTGTGTACATATCGTATTGCCCTGGTGTGCCATTAATCTTAGAAAACATCAAAACTACATTTTAGCCTCTCCATGTGAATAATAGCTCCAACCTGCAGAGGGCGCAAGCACGCCCCAAAATCTTTTTTATTTCACAAGCAGCCTCGGACGGCCATGATGGGCCATAACAACCCTCACCGCACGTCACTGGTTAACAGCAAGGTGCACTGAGCACGTAAGAATTAAACATTGGACTTTTTGGACCTGCTGGTCTTTGGTCTTGATTGGAATAGATTAAAAATATTGTCTCCGCCGAGCGATGTTTGTTTTGTTTGTTTTACTTTATTATCCCCGTAGGGAAATTTGTCCTCTGCATTTAACCCATCGATGCCACGGAGGCAACCCGTAAGGAGCAGTGGTCGACGGCAGTGCCGCGCCCGGGGACCCATCTCCATGATGTGGAGCCAGGCTGATGGTCAGAATCAACTGGCTGGAGGATTCACCTATTGCACATGTTTTTTAGTGGTAGGGGAAACCTACGCAACATGCAAACTCAACGCAGAAAGGCCCCGTCAAGGTGGGAATCGAACCCTGGACCTTCTAGCTGTCCGCCGTGCTACCCGTTCTGTTGTGTTTTTAGATTTGAGGTGATTTCATAGAATTTTTTTTTTTTTTTATCTAAAAGGAATTTAGTCTCATTCTAACTCTCTTTTTGTTGTTTTCCTTGGTATTTCTCGGATCTCCTAAAGCCAGGATTCCTTCTTCTTTACTAAGTTACTGTGGAAGCCCGAGTCGAAGTCCTCACCTGTGCCACTTTGACCTGCTTGCTGAGCTCGTCCCGGCTCTGGTTGCTCGTGTACAGCTCCATGCGGAGGTCGTCCAGGCTGCGCTCGGCCTGTTTACACTGCAGCTGTAACCTCTCTCTCAGCTGGATCTCGTCCTCCAGGGAGCGCTCCTTATCCACCAGTTTCCCCGACACCTGACACGCACAGAGAGGCGTTAGAATGCGTGGAAAGACATCTGCTTAAAGATGATATTGCACATCCGGTTTCTTGATTTAATAAAATGACTGATTACCACAGCTGGGCATTTTAGTACGGAATATAACGCATACAGAGATATCCAAGGCACTGAGAGTATCAAACCACGATCGCCACCGACAAAAAAATTCTGCAACAACTGGCAGGGAAATTGTGGACGCAAAAACAAAAACCAAAACTGAAAAGTGAAATATGGCTCCAGGTCCGTTTTTGACGAGGGAACAGCTTCACAACTTGGTTTAAAACAAAAAAAAAGTCGACTTTGAAATATAGCAATCAGTAATTAACTAAATCCCTTTTATGGGGAGTGCCATGCGAGTCATTTTCCAGGTTAAGTTGCCCGACACAAACGTTTTGGGACCTACCTCTCCTTGCAGCCGGGTGACCAGGATCTGGAGCTTGTCGATCTCCTGTTGCTTTGCCAGCAGCCCCTCCTCCAGCTCGTCCACTCGCAGCTGAGCGTCTTCTCTGAGCTTCACCTGGAGGTTCCTCTCTGAACTAGCCTGCGTCACCACCTGCAGGGCCTCGGCCAACTGGAACGCACCACAGGGCAGTTCAGGTCAGTTCGCTACTGCACATGCAATTCCGTACTTGTATCTATTTAAAATTCCATTCGAGTCTGTACACTGTACTTGTTTGGAGTAAATAATGAAATACAAATAAACACGTTCACTGTGGAGGCACCAGTTTCTTGCTCATGGACTCTCCAGTGTTTGTACCTCACTCTCCAGTCGAATCACTGTGTTGCTCAGCTCGGACGCCTTCTTTTCCTTCGCGTCTCGGTCTAGTTCGAACTCCTCCACTTGTCTTTCCGCATGCCACAGCTTCTCTGCCAGAGTCTGAGTGTGCTGCGTCTGTTTGTCCAGGTTCTCCTGCAGAGTCGCACCAGTGCAAGAACAAACGTGAAACCGCGGTGAAAACGTCGCTATGAAATGTCATTTAACCAGCGCGTTAGTGAATCATTCACCTCTGCGTCTTGGATCTGGTTTTTCAGCGACTGCTGGAGGAAATTGAAGGCGTATTCCTGGTTGTTGGCCTCTACCATAATGTCTCGAGCTTGTTTCACCTCAATCTGGAAAATAAACAACCCGGCAAACGTTACAATATAATGGCGTATGTATAGATTTAGCCTGGACGAGCCAGACTGATCCTCCATGTTCAGAGATACATGGGGGATCAGTCTGGAATTGTGTGATTTGAATCTCGCTGACTCCATGATGAGCCAATCATAGCACGGGAGGCGGGAGGATTTCCCATCAAACACCTGTGCTCCTCCCGTAACCAAAACAGTGAAGATGGCGGCCGCGACACAACGATCTTTTCCCAGTGCTCTTTCTTCTGTTGTAAATGAGCTGGACTCGTCCTTAAAGCCACAGCCAGAAGCTGCTCTGAGGGCTTTCACCAGAACATTTACTCCACTGCAGGTGTGGACGACAAACAAACATGGCGGACGACATAAACGCAAACCGTAGGTTGTTTTGTGTTTGACTGGTTCGCTCTCGTTCAAACTGCGACCATTAGCCCCGCCTTCAGTCTCGATTTGGATATTGCGTCCGATTACCACAATTCCAGACTGTCTGTAATGTATTTATGAATACATAAATAAAGTCAGTCTGACTTTGCATTAAAGGATTTTAAAGGATGCATTGGTCCCCGATAATTTTCATCTGAAAATGGGTTGCGTTCATGTGACATCGCGAGGCGGTGGGCAGGTAAGAATTGTATGACGGCAAATATAGATACAGACGGCATTTTTGGAATCACCCATATGTGGTCATGTTCAAAGAAGCTAGGGGAGGTAAACAAAGAAGAGGAAAAACATCGGTCACAATGTTCAGTGTCCGCCGTGTGGCATGCATAAACTCCAGTCCAATTATGTTCTTATAAAGATGTCCTGAAGTGGTGATAATGTTCAAAACAGTTGCGTGATGTTGCTCAGTGGAAAGGACTTCCAGCCGTAAGATTAATATGGCAGGTTTGTGAATCTAGGAAATAATAATCATCTAAACATTTTTTCAATGTCAAGTTTCCTTTTGGTGATTTCTTTCAAAACCATTTCTCTTCCCCAGAGTTGTATTGGCCCGTCTTCCATCTGAGATCAGGACATCATCATATTCTAAAGCATTAACGTGACCAGGTTCTAGAATGTGATGATGTCACACTTTCATGTGGGGGCAAGAGCCAGTTGTTCCTATTAACTGCATTATACTTTCACATCTAAAAAGGAAACTTATGAATAACAAAAATGATTATTAATATCATTGACAGGGTCCGTGATCTCTCTGTACACCAAAAACAGAATCATTTTACCTGCTCCCACCTGTATAAATATTATAGGCCTTTAGAACAATGTGATGTGACTTAGAATTATATTTCAGTTGGAATTTCCTCAATATTAAATTGTAGGCTCGTTAGAGTGTTGAGATGTCACGTGAACGCGACCTATGGGTACACACGGCAACCATAGACTGTATAAAGAACAGACAGCTCCTCCTCACTCCTCCCCGTTTACGAAAATGACCACGTTCGAGGGGGAAATCATGGCGGATTTACAGGCTCCTCCTCTCCAGCTCTGACGTTCCTAAAAAGGGCATAAGGGCGGGATCTTGACTGTAGACCCGGCCCTGCTTGGCCCTCGCGGGGCGTGTAATGGGCGTGTATTTCTGTTGTAATCACGCCCATGGCCAGGCAGCGACGTAAACGGCCTGTCAATCAAAGTCAGGCCCTCATTAATTATGCAAGATTTCTAAAATGTATTTCTACGATAAAAACCCTGGTGCCCCATATTGTTTTTAACCCAGCGTAATCACAGGAGGAATATCTAGCTCTAGCCACTTCTAAACCATTAGGCACCGGCATTAAAGTTGTTTTTAACGTGTCTAAAGTCCAATGCATTGCAATGGGGGAATAGCGGTCATATGGAGGAACTACAGCAAAGGTGGAGCAATGGCGGCCTCCAGTGTCGTAGTCAAAAAGCAGAGCAGTCAGCGGCCATTGGCGGCAACGCGTCATACAAGGGGCGTGTCCTAGTCCGGGGGGAGAAAACCACTCATGGGAAGCACGCCAATAAAGTCCAGCCAAAAATCAGGGCCATGTGTTTTTTCACAGCAAATTGTCTAGCAGTAGCGAAACACAGCACTCGTTGCTAAGGTTAGCATATGTAGCATGCAGCTAATGTAGCTTCCTGGTTAGCATTGTCCGTTTAAGTATTCTCCATGTCGCTGTATCTTTATTTGACAGATAAATACATTCATTATCCTGCATTTGTTAAAGTAATGGTGGAGAAAAGGGAGAAAGTTCAGTTTTATTCTGTTCTTTGTTTCGCACTCTGGGGAAAATGTATGCGTTAATTAATGATTAATAAAAAGATTTAAAACATGACAAATTGTTTATGAATCAGTTAGTTTGTTAATTCAATGTGAGCTCATGCTTGAGATTAGAGTGTTTTTGTCATTAAAAGAATATAATAATTAAGGTTAAAAAGGACTACAGTACAGTAGCTTCACACTGACCTCCATTCCTCGACAGCGCTCGGCCACGGCCTGACTTTCTTTGTCTATCTCCAGCATCTGTTCTCTCATCCTCTTGATCTCGTTGGTCAGCTGAGTATTTGTCCTGAGAAGATCCTCATTATTCACCAGCAGGCCTCGCATTTCAAACCTTCAATTCCGAATGAACAACACAAACATGAATCACAAACTGATATTGAAATTAGGAATCATAATTTGTATGGTGACACAAAAATAAATCACAACCTTATCTGGTTTCTCTCCTTCTCCATCACCACACTCTCTGCCTCCAGAAACTGGTTCCTCTGCAATAATCAATCAGTTAAAGAGACGTGTGGGGGTCTGACCTATAACCAATCAACAATTAATAATCCCTAAATGAAGAGTGCACAAACGCACCTTATGGAGTGAATCGGACACTATGGGGCCACATGAGTAACCTGTGTTGAGCCAGAGGGCCACACCAACTATAGCTGGAACTTAACTTCTCCCATTGCAAAATGCACTAAATGATATTCTATTATTTTGTAAAAAAGACAAAATAACAGACCGATGTAAAGCGATTGTAAAGTTGACAAAGGAGCAGATATCATGAGATCGCTCTTCCCTCTTAGCGGTTTTGTTGTGTAGATTCTAATGTCACTTTTGAAACAAATAAGTACAATGATAAATGTAAAGACATTTTTGAGCCCACACTGGCCAGGGATTGTCACGGTGTCTCTTGATGCAACGATCCCGCTTTTTTTGCTTCCGAAACTAATACTGGGTGAAGTGAATGTCCCTCTTTTCTCCAGTGTGAAGTCAATAAAGTCTAATGATTAATTATATCTATTAATAAACTAATGGGAACAACAAAAAAACAAAGTTTCTACTAATTATCCTTATATATGACATTTATTTAGGTTAAATGTCATAAATCTGATTACATAAAGTATCATTATAACTTTGCATTACAAATATAATATCATTTATTGCATTTCCTAAACATTACTAGAGTAGAGCTCTAGTCTTGTGATTGTCCCAGCTTTAATTTGTTGCCACTAGCATTAGCATACTGTTGCTAGCCGCGGCATTTTGCTCAGCGATCAAAAATATGTTTGTTTGTTAAAACTAACTCCGCAATAGAATTCTCAGGTTCAGAGCTTCAAATCTAGGCACAGTATGTCCATATTCACTGAGATTTAGTTGGTGAAAGTAGTCTTTTTGAAACGGCGAGTACCAAAACAGGTATCGGCTCAGTATCGGATATTTGCAGACGATACCGTATACCCGTATCAGATCAGTGCATCCCTAGTGCCTCTGATACTAGTGTGATCAGTGTGGAAAATGCAAAGAAAATTATATAAATTATGGAAAGAGAGTCATGGGCCAGATGAAATTGCTCGGGGGGCCAGATCCGGCCCACGGGCCACAGTTTGCCTACCTCTGATCTAAGACCTGATCGCAGACCGCTGTTTTGAACAATCCGAAATTACAATGAGACTGACTTTGTGATGGGAATCAACTCACAAAAGGCCTGCTGTTAAATATCAAGTGTGGATTTAAATGACTTGAATTGAGAATTAATCTCGTTTCGAGCGGTTTTCACTCATTTAGATGTTTTTTTGCCTGACCGGACTTCACTTCACTTGTTTGAAGACATTTCAGACGGGTTCTAAGGTCATATCGCTTGAAATAAGTAAAACTGCCAATGGGACAATTTTCCTAACCTCACTTAAAGGCACAATGTATTGAATTGAGTCAGAAACATGTCAGAACAAGGGAAATAACTCAAATGTAAAAACGATGCTTAATTTAAGACATTTAAACTAATCTAGATATAAAAATGTAAAAAACTTGGTATGGCATTAGCTCATTACACAGTTGAGCCTCATACCTTCTGACAGGCGTCTAGTTCTTTGGTCAGCTCCTCGATGTAATCTTTCTTGTGTGGGTTTCCCAGAGTGGCCGAGCGCACTGAATAGTGTGTTGTTGGAACAACCTGAGGAGAGAACAAAAGACAAAAGGATTGGCGTTCCGTTTCCCGTTCCCCTGCCCGAGCGGTGCATGTTCTCCTCTTACTGCCGGGACGTGCTCCTGTTTGCGCCTCAGAGTCTCGTACGTGGAGAAGCGTGTTCGGCCGGCGCCCAGAGACACCGGCGGGACGGGGCTGGTGCTGCGCATGTTGTAGCTGTACAAGTTCAGGTCGGACGTGGCCGGGGACAGGCCGCTCTGCACCGGCACACAGACAACGTCACGGTTTTGTTATTGGCACAAGGAGATACAGAAGGAAATACAGCAGTCCAAAACGGAAAAACGTGGCGTGAGACGGAACGGCAGAATGTATTTTCTTGTGGCACATAAGGAGCGTGTTCACATTTGTTTACAATCTTTATTACGACTGAAATGCAACACTTTATGTTGTTTTTCTTCAATGAAGGTACTTGATTCATCTTCTGTACCTTCATTGAAGATGGACAACTCCTGTATGACTGAGAATTTACACAGACATCTTGCTGCTTTATGTTGTTTTGTTTTTGTTTTTTAGTTAATTTGAGCAGTATATTTTGTGCTCAAAAGGAGTGGGCTGAAGCAAAAAGCTTATGAGCGCCCCATTAATATAATTAATTGTATTTACTGTGTTTTTCATTCAATATAATTTTGAATTATTATATTTTTGCATATAATTTCATTATCATTGTTTTTCGAGGCTTGTGATTTGTTTCTTGGGTCTCACGTTGTTGATAAATAAAGATGTGAAATGGAGCTGGTTAAGTCCATCATAGCAGAAATTACTTCATTTATTTTTTATTAATAATTAATATATTAAATATAAATATTTGTAACAATAGCATTGCAATGGTTACTGATGATTATTACTACTACCAACAACCACAACTAGCTAACTTTAGCTAATGCTAAAAGAGGCCATGCTAAGCTGTGTAGCAACTTAGCCAGTAGCCTGCAGCAATTTGATTACGTTTTCTGCAGCATTTATTTTTTAGTCGCTGGATTAGTTTTCCAGATGCCTCTGAGCATAAAGCGGCTCAGAATCGCCAAACTCATGAGCAGCAACATTAAGACAGTATTTAGCTCTGGTGAAATCCAGAACAGACTTGGATTTAGGGAGCGTCTGTAATAAAGTCCGCTCTATGTGGAATATTGTATTTCCACAAAAGAATTCTCCAGTGTGTTGCTCTAAAATTAAATAAATACATAATTTAAAGGACAATGACTGAGATGTGACTGCCCTGCCCGTCAGAGCTCATGCCTTAAGATTCAGAACGACCTGTGCCTTAAGTGTATGAAAAGTGAATTAGGCCCCGGCTGACCTTGTATTCAGACATGCGGTACATCGGGTTGTAGTCCATGGAAGTCGTGGAGTATGGACTGTTGAAGACTCGGTCCACCGTATGCCCCTGAAAAACAGGATCAGAAGCTTCATGAAAGCTCTTCCTCTCACTCAATAGATACATGTGTGTTGCTGTAAAGTCATCATATTGAGGTTTCGGGGAAAGAGCACACTATTTCAACGGCTTTGTTCAAAACATAATTCCACACGCATGAATGGTCTCCACTTATGTGACGATAGGGGAGACCGGGGCTATTTGTCACACTTTTTTTTCTTGAGTTCGCCGCTCATCAACAGAAAATCCCACAGAGTCAGACCTGCATTAAATGAAAGCATGACGTTGACTCGAAGTAGACCTGGCTTCCTTTTTTCTATCATAGTATCATAGTATTTTAAAGAACTAAATGAAACTGAGACAACCTTTTTCACTGACAACAGAATAAATGTAACTTCAATTCCATAATGTCGCTGTCACTTCAGTCAAACGAACTTGCAGGCCTAAATTGTCATGGTTGTCATGCCTTTCGGTCATGTGACCTTTGTTGTTATGGCGGCCATTTTGAATACCGAAGTAGAATTATGCAGTACTACAACATGTAGCAATATCTCTACACGACAATTGCTTGACAGTGGCATTTTTATGAACTCGTAATCATTGCTCAAGCCCAGAGACGCACGTTTATGTGAAGAAACCAGTGAGTCAGTGTTTAAGCTGCTCAAAACGTTAGCATGCTACTGGTTAGCATTTAGCTTCAACCGCTCAGCTCTGACCTCTCCAAGAGAAAGCCCTGAACCACACTCCAAACATCTTGGATACAACATGTGACAGAGGTCAGAGCTGAGCTGTTACTGTCCTTAGTGTTCATACATGTGAGCCACAACTGTGTTTATCGTACGGAAGCTAACCGGTAGCATGCTAACGTCTTGATTAGCTTGAACACTGACTCAGACAGAGACTCAGAGAAAGGTCCCAGAAAGGTTTTCTGTTGCCTCTTTGATGTGTCGATTTAGTCTGAGGAGTGAAGCAGATCTTTAGTAAATCCTGCTGTAGCTGTAGCCGCTACGTCTGTGCCACATTTACTGCTTTCTTCTTGATTCCGGGGCAACAAAGTCTGTGCTAAAAAAGAACAGTCTTTCTGTCTTTCCTTCAATGAGTGGCCGCTTCACATTCTCATTAGCAACGTTGGGAGAAACAACTAAGGAGCATTTTTAAGTTCTTTTAATGGTTTTTAAATGTCTTAATAGTCTTGGTCCTTCTTATCTCTCAGAACTGCTTTTACCTTATGAACCTTCACGGTCCCTTCGCTCCTCCGGCAGGGGTCTCCTATATTTATTCCTAAAGTCAACAGAAAGACTCACGGCGAGGCGTCTTTCCAATATTACGGCCCTCGCCTCTGGAACGACCTGAGGAGGAGCTCAGGACCACAGAGAACGTTCATGTTTTTAAGAGCAGGCTCAAGACCCGCCAAGGCGACATGTTTGTTTTGACCCAGCAACGGCTGCAGCCACACCGGTGCTCCAGACGGTCCCACTCTGGCCAAAAAGCCCAACCGATCTTCCCAATTAGACAAAGAATGAAACTATTATTATTATGTTTTGTTTCTATAATGCAAAAACATGCACTACAAACAGGTGCCACTTGGACCTAGTGAAATCAAAATGGGATTTTTAAAGACAAAACAAAGTTTTTCGTCATTCTGCATCACACTTTCTTTGCGTGACATCGGTAATTCGGCCCTTATTTTTGTAAAGATGTCAGCAAACTTTGAATGCTTTGAGTTGACTTTTTACGTAGTTTGGGATTGTTTTTTGCGCATATGATATGATTCAGGCCTCACTAACACTGGTGACCACACACAAAAAATATAATAATAATATTTTTTTTTAACAATGACTTTCTGACCTGACAACTTACTGCGCAAGCGCTTTTTGTTTTGCCGTCATTGTGTGTCTTTGTTGGTTGTTACGTGTGTCTGTTTGTTATTGTGCGTTTCCGGCCGTTGATTACAGGCGTGTGACCACAAACATTTCATGAAATCTGATGGTAAACCAATTCTTAAATTCCACACAGGTCGAACATCTGCTGAAAGCTGTAATGTTGCCCTTAGAAATCGCTGTGTGCAAATGCCAGGCCCACACTAAAGCCACTGACCCAATCTCTGCAGGGAATCAGGACATACCTGCCTCTGCCCACACACGCACCATCTCACCCAATACGCTGATATGATCTCCTCTCCATCAGCCAGGCAGGCACTGGCTACTCCCGCAGAGACGGTGCTGTGGGAGGAAAATGGGGCCCTACGGCATTTCTTCAGACACGTCGCGATTCTAGCACATGGCCGAGACCATGAGGGATGTGTAACTTAATGACACAAAATAGGTACTCGAAGGGGTTTGCCCAGAGGTTCTGCCAAACGTGCGCCATCTGTCCAGCACACAACCCAAATGATTCCACAGGCCGCCCATCCCCCTGCGGAGGAGTAAACCGGTTTTCCTCCTGCACCGCCAGACGGGGCACAACGAATTCTCTCGATTGCCCCCTACGTTTGCATCTCCATGCTCGGCGCCCTTTACATCTGAACTGTGACCCCTCCCACCGTGATGCTGTGACTGTCATTCATGTTTGTACCTATGTCGCGGGGGCAAGAGTTCGGCCCCCCAGAGCTGACGCACACTCGACCTGTGTGTTAAAATAAACGTACACTCTTGGTAAGTCGGATATCTTTCCAGCCTTTAGTGTGGTAAGACATTCCACGACATGTATGGAAGCATGTGGAAATGTCATAAACGCATGTTAACTTTCATAAAAGCGGCACATGTGATTGAAAAAACAAAACAAAAAAGCATTGAACTCTGAATAAACAATCAATCAATCATTACATGTTGTAGTACTGCATAATTCCACTTCGGTATTCAAAATGGCTACACGTGATGTCACTGGAAACGCATGTATTCTTTTCTGGATGTTTCTGGATTGTTGTTTAAACAGAGTGTGCGTTTGACCCCCCTGAAGAAGGCCTTGAGGCTGAAACGCGTTGGGGCTATATTTGTCCATTTAGACATGCCATAACAATAAAGGCATTTTAACTTCATCAGAGAGTGCCTTGGTTTTTCTGTTTTTTGAACTACTTTCCCTGCTCCAAAGAGCACCTCTGGTTTTTATTACTGTGGACGTCCAGGAAGCGCTTTTCCCTTCTTCTTTTAGAGTGTGCAAATAGTTCACAAGGTTAATTCTCCCTTTCGATTGATTTCGATTGATGCTACAGACGTAGAAGTAAAAATGGATTATATATAAAAAGTCTTGATCAAACCCCGGCCACTGCACTTCAACGCAAGCCCTTTTTCTTTGTAGAACCTCGTCAGCTTTAGAAGTGCCTCCGTGTTTTGACCCGTCGACGAAGTGGATCCCTGAACTGAAGAGCCCCCCTCCTGTGTGTCCTGTATTCTCTGTAAACACTGCGGGGACGTGGCGTTCCTCACCCTGTCCGACGTGGCGTCCCAGTCTCGGGACGAGAGCGACTCCAGGGAGCCTCTGTAGTTGTTCTGTCCCAGCCTGGAGTTCTCCCACTGGGGTTTGGCTCCGTTCTCGCCGCCAAACCTCAGGTCCTGCTCCCTGGAGCTCATGCCGTTGGTTTTCAGATCGTTGTTCAGGAACAGCTGGTACTTGGGGTTCTGGACGCTCGCCGGCTGAGGCGTTATCGGCTCGTCCTCGGGGCCACTGTTCTGTTTCGACGCTTCAAACTGAGATTCCTGGAACAGATGCAAGTGCAACATAATCACGACCCGATATTTACAACATGACCAGGGTTTCAGGTCGGATCTGAACCGCCGGCTTTACACAAACCGATAAAACAAACATAATGACACTCTGAGCCTGTGATTTCATTTTTCATTTTTCCGTTTCCATATTGACATTTTAAAATACGTGCCATTCTCAGTTTCCGGTGACGTCACAACGTTCTAAAAGCCTGTAGCCCAATATGTATGCAGGCGGGGGGCAGGTAACAGGTATCAGGGACCCAGTCAATGATATTAACGATTGTGATAAGGTGATCTGGCAAGTTCGAATTTGTGGTTTTTCTGTTGTTGTTTTTTTCCTCTTTTTCTGTTGTGTGCATTTACAATTTTTGTGAATGAACTTTGGTTCCGCCCTTCTGCTTGTTGCCATGACTACTGGATTGAACGTCTTTACCCTCCCACTCCTAAAGACAGTAATGTTACACTAGTGGTTTTAGTAATGTACCAGTGTTTGGCATTGGTGGCAATTTGTAAGAAATATATTGATGGTAGCACAGCGGTTAGCGGTTAGCGCTCGTGCTTCACAGCTAGAAGGTCCGGGTTCGATTCCCACCTGGACGGGGCCTTTCTGTGTGGAGTTTGCATGTTCTCCCCGTGTCTGCGTGGGTTTCCTCCGGGTACTCCGGTTTGCCCTACCACTAAAAACATGTACAATAGGCCCAGGGACTGCAGGTGGAAATTAGCACAAGTGCTATAACCTGGTACAATGCATCTCTCCTTTCTGAGGCTAATGTATATTGTACACTGTCCCTGTTCAAAAATAAATAAATAAATAAATAAAATGGTCATAGTTTGTTACTGGACTTTGTACAGGAAATGAAATGAAACGGCTGTTGTTGTGTTGTGTATGTACTCGTTTCTGTTTATTAATATTGCTTTGTAAGTATGGTCTAATTGTAATTCTTTTGCTGTTGTTTCTTTAGTATTGTTCTTTATTATGGTTCTTTTTTATTTTGTAAACTTTGCCCTATGTTCCCTTGTTTATGATTAGTTACCTTGCACTACGTTCCTCGCTTTGATTGATAAATGGAAATGTCATGGGATACTGGAGAAAGCTTGTTCTTTTGATTTGTCTTTACGTGTTTCCTTCCTCCAGAAACCTCTTAACGTGGTAACCCTTCATGAATTAGGCCCCATATGTGTTTTATAAGCCCCCAGTCGTCCTTCACACACACTTCCTCTGGCTCTGTTGGTGTTGGCCTGGAGCTCGTGTGTGACGCCGGTCGGTGTTTGAAAGTGTCAGCAGTCGCGTGATCTCCGCTGGATGAGCACGGGCAGGACGTGTGGAGTGTGAGCTGTTACGTACCATGTTGCTGCGCTCGTTCTCACTCTTCTACTGTCGGCTACTCCTCTGTCAGCGCCCGGAAACCTGCAGAGACCAAGAGGAAAGCGTCAAAAGCTATAAGGGAATTCCCATCACTGAATAAAAATGTTCATTTCACAGACACTTGATGTATGAGCACGTGTTATACGGTCGAGTGGACACAGCGGAGGCATTTACGCTACTAAAACCAAAATATTACTCCAAGAGACGTTTAGGTACTCCCGGTATCTCGATCCTATGATGCTGTTGGTCCACGGACAGCATTGAAGCGAGTGACTTGGTTGTTTCAGCTCAAATCAATTATTTATTTTGCTTCAATGAGCCCCTTTTTTTTTTTTTTTTTTTTTAATCTTTCCACAATTTCTCCCAATTTTTTCACACCTTTCCTGACATTGGAGATGAACCTGATACTGTAAGTTTGGTTTGTCCCGCCTTTGCTCTGCCCGATCCCGTCAGACCTTGGAAGCTAAGCAGGAAGGGCCTGGTCGGTACGTGGATGGGAGACTGTTTGGGAAACACCAGGAAGCCTAGTGAATGTAGGGAGTGAGTGGTTGGTGGAGGTCGGAGGGGCCGATGGTGCAGACTGGTTGCCTCGCTTCCGTCAGTCTACCCCAGGGCAGCTGTGGCTGCAATAATAGCTTACCACCGAGTATGGAGTGAATGAATAATGCAATTTAAAGCATCTTTGAGTGTCCAGAAAAGCGCTTTATAAAACCGATAATTATTATTATTATTTGCAGATCTTCAACACATTATTGTTCTGTTTTCTGGTTCTAGATGATAAATATTTTAGTATACTATACTATAATAGTATAGTTCCATCAGTCTGCCCTAATGGGCGGCTGTGGCTACAATAATAGCTTACCACCATCGAGTGTGGAGTGAATGAATAATAACAACAGTGCAGCAGTTTGAGAAGTAACACAAAAGCTTAATAAGCCATCATCATCATCATCATCATCATCATCGTTCAGTCGACACATAAATGATGAGAAACAAAACATGAAATGGAATAAAAATCCTCGTATTTCCAAAGGAAATGCCAGAAAAAATTACAAAAATATTTTTTCTGAAGAATAAAGTCCATGAAACACAAACTAAATCTTAAAGATTTACTCACTCAGGGTTTAAACAGGCAAGTCAAATGTAATGCTTTTTAATGCCAGTTTGTATTGCCATAAAGGCAGAAAAAAAAATCTGTTCAGATTTCATTTTTTAGGATTTGCAAACATTTCATCAAACATGCTTTTTAAGTTCCCACGGAAATCCTGCCTCACAGTGGAACGAGTAACTCTAGGATTCAAAAGTATTGTACGGTAAAAGTAAAGCTCAGAGACAGTTTGCTCTTGTCCGAACTGCATCTGTAGTTTATTATGTAGCAGAGAGAGATGAGATGGATTTAAAACACACCGCTCAGTCGAAGGTGGCCCAAAGACAAACCCGGACTCTCTTCCTGCAGCAAAGTTCCCCTTTACTCTCTCTAAAAAGTATTTCACTTTATAGCTAAACATTGCATGCTGAGTGTTTCCTTTAGGAAAAATGAACACTCAGCAAGCAATGTTTTAAAAGATAACTTATCTACTTAAAATAAACCTCATCTTTTCTCTTCGGGCTCGCTGCCCCCACTTTTGGGTGTATTTGGTTGGGACGGTGCTGGTTAATGGACACACAGGACTCATGCATGGATCATAGTCTCATTTCCATCTGCTGTCCCACACTCGCACTCACAAACACACTCAAGAAAACAAACACGCTGAGAGCTGCTGGGATAACTTTCTCTAACGTTCACCGGCTACTTTTCATTCCTGCATTGTTAAAATGTCTCCAGCAGGGAAATATTTCGTCTGTGGTGACCATCCTTTTGGACCCACATGCTCTCATTTGTTGCACGGCATTTTACCAATGAATGCCTCAGAAACAAGGCAAGGCTAGTTTATTTGTAGAGCACAATTCATACACAAGGCAATTCAAAGTGCTTCACAGTTGCAGAAAATTACAAGAAAACAGATCAAATCAATCATTAAAACATCAACATAAAAATGTATCAATGACAGTAAAAGGCCAGAGTGCAGATAAAACACTTTCAGTTTTCATATGCTCGGGTAAAAAGTTTTCAGCCTGGATTTGAACATGGTCAGAGTTGAGGCCTGTCTCACATCCTCATGAAGACCGTTCCAGATTTTAGCTGCATGAAACTGAAACGCAGCCTCAGCGTGTTTAGTCCTGACTCTGGGAACCACCAGGAGACCCCTCCCTGAAGTTCTCAGGGCTGAGATGGTTCATACGGCTCTAACATGTCAGAGATGTACAAGGACTTATTATTACCTCCCAACATACAAGACACTGCTGCTCCTCTAAAGCCTGTAATGGTGAGTGAAACCAGGGGCGGACTGGGACTAAAACATGACCCTGGACTCTGACCAGCCCAGTTTAGCGTAACTGCTGTTTTATTTAATTGTATTTAAGTTCTGTCACTGCTGCTAATGGCTCTTCAACTCTCTCTGCACTGTGTGGCCCCACAAGGAGTAGTAGCTTCTCTACTACTTTCTGCTGCATGGCTGTGCAACTGCAGGGGCGGGCAGCAGCGCCCCCTGGCCTGATGTGTGTGTATAAGATTAAAAGGTCGGCCCGGCTGTGCTCTTCCAGGATGGACATATGGTCATGTCCGCCCCCCGGGCGAAACGACAGCAAAATTGTCACATTTGGATAATGTTTGAGTCAAGAAGCTCCAGTAACTTCTCATAATGTAAATACGCCGACTGTGACACTAACGTTATACGTCTCAGAAACAACACCATCTGCTCATAAACAGGACAGTGCTTTATTCACCATCATATGTTCTCTTTATGTTTTACATTCATGGAGACTGACTGTGTGATAATTTTTTGTTGGTTTGGGTTGGGAGAGACCGTTTCACCTTGTCGTAGGGGTGGGCGATATGGCCTAAAATCTATATCACGATATAAGAAAAGAAATATCACGATAACGATATATTTCACGATATAATTGACAATGGACAAATTACTTCAAAATCCCAGCCTTACGCCTATTGGGAAGATTATCCATCCATCCATTTTCTTCCACTTGTCCGTTGCCGGGTCGTGGGAGCAGCTGTTGGAGCTGCACCAGCCCCTATAGCGCCCCCTGCAGGTGGTGGGTCCACAGAAGGACGGCCTCATGGTTCTAACCGGGCCTGTCGGTCTCTCATAAGGGGCTCCTGAACCGCTCTTTGTCTGACCCGTCACCTAGGACCTGTTTGCCCTGGGAGACCCTACCAGGGGCACTAAGCCCCAACAACAGAGCTCCAGGATCATTCGGGCTCAAACCCTCCACCACGTTAAGGTGAAGGCTCCAGGAGGGGATTGGGAAGATTAATTCAGTGATATTTCATTCATTTATTTTTTAACGGCATACTAATTTCCTCGCAAATATGATCTACTCAAGCCGTTTACATCCTTCATTTCATTTGACTTTTTAAGCCCCTGTCCCCGTGTTCTACCGTCAGTGTTTCTGCTGCTCTGATGGAGTAACATGAATTATATCGTGTCCACGACGATTGTGACGGCCCCTTCGCTGGTGTTGTGGCAGCTAACTGTTATGGCTGTCTTTTGAGGTGTGGACGGTAGGAGGCGGCCGGGGATCCTTGGAGTTGTGGACCGGATGACTATAAAAGCGGCATCCGCTGCGCTCACGGGCTCTCTCTCATCTGCGGCTCCTGGGCTTACGCCGGCAGGTCCGGGCTGCTGCCTTCGACCGTTATCTACCATCCTGGGTCCAGCCCACGGCATCGCCACGCTAACCTTTATTATTATTGTTTGTTCCTTTTTCCGCACTCACGCACCTCAGCACCACACATGCATTACACTCGTTGTCAAACTGATACTCATTCGCATTACACCCGTTCGCACCAACAGCACATGATTCACGTACACTGATGACATGCAGACGCTTTTATTTGTGAGAAATAAATGCCCAGCACGGGCTTAAACTCCGCGTGTGTCCTGCCCATCTTCTTTGTTGCGGCCTCACGAGCCGGGGTCGTAACAAATGGGGGCTCGTCTAAACAAAAGCAAACAGTTTTGGGTTCATGTCGTTGTTCCCATGCGCGTTAAGTATTGACCTACTTTTGAGAGTGATTGGTGACGTCAGCATCGGAGGGAAGGCCGGTGCTGCGTGTGAGTAGGTAGTGTGGGAGGACACGACGGGTGTGTTTGGGGATTTTCGTTTCTCTTTTTGGAAGGTAGTGGCGGCTTTGGCAAGTTTTGTTATTCGTCGGGACATGCAGGTGAGTGAAGTGTTTTGTGTTGTGCATGTGGGTTCTGTTTTGCAGCCCTGTCTCCTGTAGGCTAGTGGTGTCGCTGCATGACGCGTCACCTGTTTTGTTTTTGTTTTTTGTACTGTCACGGGGCTGGCGGTTAGTGTTGGCTGTTCACTCAGTCATCTCGGGGGCACTCCGTGGCTTGTCCGCTGGTTTCGTGCTTTAATCAACCCACCGCCCAACCGTGTGAAGAGCTAGCGGGGAGTTAGTTAGGTGAGTTTGGGCGTAGGTAAAGCATAGAGGGGGCAGTGGTTGCTCCGAGTCCATCGTGTTGCACTTTAACTGGTGGTTACACTTCATCTCGCAGTGTATGATTCCGAGGTGTTTTTTTTTTTTTGTGTGTGGCTGTTTCTGGTTTTTGATCGAGGATGGGTTTTGACTTGGGAGAGTTTGTGGCTGGGCCTTCGGTGGGCCAGCTTGACGGCTGTACAAAAAATGATTTGTTGGAGATTGCTGCGCATTATAAAATCAATGTGTCGAAACAAGACAAGAAGAAGATCATTAAACGACAAATACATGACATTCTAGCTGAACGTGATATCCTTCCTCCGGGTGTGGCGATATCGGATGCGGAGGTCCGTAAAATGGAATTGCAGTTGGAGATGCGGCGCTTGGAGTGTAGGGAACATGAACAGCAGCGTGACTTTGAATTACGCAAGTTAGAGTTGGAGGCGGATTTGAGGAGGCGTGAGTCGTCGCAGGGTGTGTATAATCAGCGTAGTAATCTAGTTGAAGCCGAGTTTGATGTAAATAAATGTATTCGGTTGATCCCACCGTTTACTGGAAAGGACGTGGATAAATATTTTGTCTTATTTGAGCGCGTGGCGACGACGTTGGGTTGGCCTCGCAATGTTTGGCCTTTACTACTGCAATGTGTGTTTACAGGCAAGGCTCAGGAGGCTTATGCATCACTGTCACCCGAGGATAGTTTGCTGTATGAGAAGGTGAAAAGTGCAGTGGAGAGGGCGTACGAGCTGGTGCCCGAGGCTTATCGCCAGAAGTACCGCCGTTACAGGAAAGCCGATCACCAGAGTTATGTGGAGTTTGGGCGTGAGAAGACTGCACTGTTTGACAGGTGGTGTGCGGCGCAGAGCGTTACAACCTTTGATCAGTTGCGTGACATAATTTTGATGGAGGAGTTTAAGAACTGTTTGTCGGAGAGGATTGCGACTTATATTAATGAACAAAAGACTATGAAGGTGTCGGATGCTGCTGTATTGGCGGACGAGTACGTGCTTACTCACAAAGAGTATTCAGGCCATGTGGGTCCAGGCCATCAGTTTGGCCCAAATAGGCAACGGGAGAGTCATGTTGAGAGCGCTAATCGACAAACTGCTGATCGTGTTTGTTACTACTGCAATAAACGGGGGCACCTAAAGGCAGACTGTCTATTGCTGAAAAATAGGTACAGGTCAGGTTACGCTAATCCGAAGGGAGCGGGGTTGGCTGCGCCGGTCCTGGTTACTGTGAAACCGGAGGTGACGACGGTTGGGGTGGAAGTGTTGGATTCGTACCTTCCTTTCATTCGTGAGGGTTACGTGTCGCTGGTGGGTAGTGACCAAAAGGTGTGCGTTAAGATCTTGAGAGACACGGGGGCGTTTGACTCATTCATCCGGGCCGATGTGTTGCCTTGGTCACGTGAGTCGGAGACTGGTACATGTGTTCCGGTTCGGGGAATGGGGTTGAACGTACTCTTTGTTCCGTTGCGTAAAGTGTCTCTGGATTGTGAGTTATTTTGTGGGGAAGCTGCGTTGGCTGTGCGTCCTGCGTTGCCCATGGAGGGGGTTTCTGTGATTTTGGGTAACGGGTTGGCGGGGGCGCGTTTGTGGTTGGACGCTGCCCCGTTGGCTGTGCCTGGTGAAGCGGAGCCGCCACCATGGGTACTGTCCCAGCCAGATGCAAGTGGCAAGGAGCTTCCAGACGTGTTTACAGCGTGCGCCGTGACGCGGGCTATGGCGCGTGCTCAGGGGGGTGGGGATGAGGTTTGTTGTAAGGAGGTGCACCTACCTTTGTCTAACTTTCCTTTGTCTCTGCCTCGTAGTGAGCTGGTAGCGGAGCAGCAAGCTGACACGTCTTTAAAAGAGCTTTTTGAGCGGGTGCTTCCGGCAAGCGAGGCGATGGATTCAGCATGTGGGTACTTCCTTGAGGATTCACTGTTGGTGAGAAAATGGATGCCACATGCCGAGGCTGTTGGCGATCCGGTATTTCAGATTGTCGTGCCCAGTAAGTTTCGTTCTGCAGTGTTAAATGTTGCGCATGATGAGGCCGGACATTCTGGCGTGAGGAAAACATATGATCGGGTCCTGAGAAATTTTTTTTGGCCGCGCCTAAAGAAAGATATTGCTGCTCATGTTAAGACGTGTCACGTTTGTCAGCTGACTGCCAAGCCTAATCAGGTGTTGAAGCCGTTCCCGTTGAGTCCGATTGTAGCAGCATCCGAGCCATTCGAGCACTTGGTTATTGACTGTGTGGGCCCGTTACCTCGCTCAAAAGCTGGCTCTTTCTACCTGCTGACGGTGATGTGTCAGGTGACGCGGTATCCGGCCGCTTATCCGTTGCGTACGATAACTGCCAGGGCAGTGGTGCGCGCACTTACCCAGTTCATTTCGGTGTTTGGCATTCCCAAGGTAATCCAGTCAGACCAGGGCACTAATTTTTCATCACATTTGTTTGCCCAAGTCCTTAAGCAGCTCGGAGTGCGACACAGTAAAGCGACTGCGTACCATCCGGAGAGTCAGGGGGCGTTGGAACGCTTTCATCAGTCGCTTAAGTCTCTGTTGCGCGCTTACTGTACAGAGTTGAGTGGAGACTGGGAGGAGGGGTTGCCTTGGCTGTTGTTGGCGGCCAGGGAGGTGACCCAGGAAAGCACAGGGTTTTGCCCGAATGAACTGGTTTTTGCGCACACCGTGAAAGGTCCTTTGGCAGCGGTTGCGGATAAGTTTAAAGGGCCAGCACCTCCGAAAAATCTAGTGGACTATGTGTCTGGTTTCAGGAGACGGTTGTACATTGCACGGGAGTTAGTTAAAGTCAGTCTGACTGAAGCGCAGAGAAAAATGAAGGCGCTGTTCGATCGGCGGTCGGAGGCACGCACGTTTTTGCCTGGGGATCAGGTGTTAGCCTTATGTCCTGTGGTGACTTCTCCCTTTCAGGCAAAGTTTACTGGTCCGTATACAGTTCTGGAACGCACTTCTGATCAAAATTATGTTATCTCCATGCCTGAGCGTAGGAAGAAGACTCAGCTGTGTCATGTGAACCTGTTGAAACCATATTATGTTCGGGAGGCTGACGTGGGGCGGCCTGAGCGCAGTCAGGATAATGCTGCGTGTGCTGTCCAGAGGGTTGAAAGTTTGGGGACTGTGGTCAGCTCTCCGTTTCCTGTGGGGGATGATGGGGTCACTGGTACCTTGGACAGCGCCCTCACACAAGGGCGTCTTAGGAATTCGGAGGTTCTTCGTAAGTTAGACCTCTTGTTTGGGCATTTGCCAGAGGACGGTGCAAGACAGTTAACTGCGTTACTATTTCGCTTTCCCCGTTTATTTTCTGACACGCCGGGTCGTACACATCTGATTGAGCATGATGTGGAGGTAGGAGACTCTCAGCCGATTAGGCAACGTTTCTACCGGGTTAATTTTGAAAAACGCAAGTATTTGGACGCTGAAGTGAAGTACATGCTGGAGAATGGGATTGCGGAGCCCAGTATGTCCAGTTGGGCGTCGCCGTGCATTCTGGTGCCTAAATCGGATGGCACTCCTAGGTTCTGTTCTGACTTTCGTAAGCTGAACGCCGTGACTAAACCGGACTGTTTTCCTTTACCCAGGATGGATGATTGTGTTGATCAAGTGGGCTCAGCCAAATTTGTCAGTAAGTTTGATCTCCTGAAGGGGTACTGGCAGGTGTTCTACGTGTTCTACCGTCAGTGTTTCTGCTGCTCTGATGGAGTAACATGAATTATATCGTGTCCACGACGATATAAAACATTACACCGATATCAAAATGATATCGCGATAACGATATGCGATACGATATGGCCCACCCCTACCTTGACGCTTTGTTGTTTCCACTTTTAAGTTGTTGTAGATCTATATTGCCTCTTCCAATGTTTAAAGTCTTAAATAATGTATGTTGTATGTGTGTAATAAATGAGCTCCGACTGCCAGGACAAAAGCGTAATATGTGCCATACACACAACGGCTTATAAATCTTTGTCTGTGATGGAAAACCCCTGTACAACTGAGAGCTTACACACACAACCTTTGAACCAAGTTAAGTCTCCAATAAAGCGGTGAGTCAGAGAGAGTTTTGAGACAGACTAAACATGCGGGATTACAGTGAGAGTATGAGACAGACGTGAAGCAGCTGGGCGCGGGCGGAGGGCGCGGCCGCGACAGTGGCAGGGCTCCAGGGAACACGCCTCGAGGTTATGAGGTGGCCGAGCACAGGTGAACCTTTATGCAAGTGCTCCCCGTCACCATCAACACCTCCACGCAACGAAGCAGTGACGTGTTCATCAGGGCTCTTTAAACATCTCAGCATCAGTCTACAGCACTTACACTTACTCTCCTGTAGCGCTTGAATATGGGCACAGTTTCCCCACTGCGCTGTACTTCCTGTCCCGTATCGTTTACATTCACAATTAGCGGGGTACCACACAAATAAAGAGATAGCTCGGGATTGAGTAAAGGACAGCGAGTTACCGATGGACAGTCAGTGTGTCGCAAACATCATGTTCGCTGTGAATCCGGCCCTAAAGGAAACGCCCGCGGTCGTAAGGGCGGAGCTTTGACCTTGTGAGCTAAAGGCTAGTGTTGAAAAATGATAATATAACAAAACAACTAAATATAATTTAAACTACTACACAGGCCGATTCCTTTTTGCGCAGGCTGGTTCAAAACTTTGCGCTAGTTTTCATTTGTATTGCGTTAGCCGTGTTAGCCGCGTTAGCCGCGTTAGCCGCGTTAGCCGCGTTGAAGAGATAATATTTTTATACGATGTTTTGTTCCTTTGGCTATTTAGCAAACTAACCAAAAGTTTTCATTCAGTGCAGTATAAAGGTGTGGTTTCCCCAAAAAAGTCCTTTGTTTCAGGGAAGATTGAGACACAGCGACCCCCACCCAGTCCACTGGCCACATGGTCAATAAAGGGTTCAAATTACAAGGGAGACCAAGGTGGAGCTGAATGCACAGCTGTGGGAGCCAATGGGAACGATGAAAACATTACATGTGGTCTTAGACTCATAAATCTTGTAAACAATGGAATGTGTAAAAATACTGTGCTTCCCCAGGAAGAGTCAGTATGCCCATTGGGAACGGCTGCTGACAGACACATTTGATAGGGCACTGGGAAAGACAGAATTCTGTATTAAGATGACATGTTAGGGAATAAAACGTCTAAGTTGAACTCCTTGATTTGTCATCAATTCCTGGTATGTATTTTTATTAGTTTTACGTAAGAGTAGATTTTGACGGTTCTGAACTCCTTTTTCAGTTTGAATGCGCAGTGTTGTCAATTAAAGGTAATGTTTAAAATAGGGGAAAAGTAAACTCGTCGTAGTGATACTCTTTATTGTGTACAAGGACAACACAGGAAAACGGCTGTTTTTCTTCATTTGGTGACCGCGACGGGCTGAAGGGGGTGCTGAAGAGCCGTCAAACGGAGACGCGACGAGGTTCGGTCTTCGAGAAAAAAAAAACCCACTTTTGCGGCAGGCATACCAGGTCCTTATCATTCCACATCATACAACAACAATTTCATGGACGTCCATCTAGAAAAGGTAAGACTGCTTTTGACCCCTACTATTGTGTGAGTCTCAAAGTACGTCTATTTGGCATATTTTTCCAAATTTTAGATTACTTTTTAACGGAGTTGTCTGTTGTGTGGTGTAATCTGTGAATTGATGGTGGAATTAAGGAAAGAAACGTTATAATTTGATATCTTAGATACCACAAAAAAAAAGTGGGATAAATTGAAATTACGAGTAATTAACGGGCTGCGCGTTGGGGTTTTACCCCTGTAAAAGCTGAAATGCACGTAGGCAGAACCACCCAAGGCCGTGGACGCACGGTCTGAAATAAAACGTTGAAATATGGTCGTTGACAGATTTGGGGTCTGTCTAAAATAAACGGTTGGAGGCCGTTAGGGTCGGGGATCCTATAAATTTTACATAGAAACAGGTTTGAGGCCTTTAGAACGGGGTTCTATAAATTCTAAAAAAAATACGGGATTAAGTGGTATAAAAAAATTAATTAATAAAAAAAAAAAAAAAAAAAAAAAAAACGAAAAAAAAAAACCCATAGTGAATTCGGTGAATTTATGTTTGGTTTTTGGAAATCATAAACGGTATTAAGGTGAGTTGGAGTGGTGGTAAGTATAAACTTGTGTGACGCGACAAAGAAGGTAAGAAAATGCTGGAATTAATGGACTGTGAAGGTTGGGGGAAGGCAGTCACGGAGGCGTCGCCTCTCTTAACAAAGACCACGCGAAAAGACTTGAACAAGGCGATTTTGGCCTGTTTTCAAGGCTTTGAGCTGCTTCAGAGGGACCCCACGGTCCCACATTCACTGGAGTTTTTCTGCGGGGTTTTGACTGGTGCAGTGGAGTTCTGCACGAGGGAATTGCAGGACGAGGACAAATTAAAGGGGAGTAATGGACTCTCGAAGAGTGAGAAGAAACTGCTGAAACTCACGATCAGTAAGTATCAAAAACTGAGAAAACGCATCGACCCGGTCCTTGCACTTGCTTCAGCACAATGGTTGAAAGAGAGACAGGTTTTTTCCCCAACTCAAGGGGGAGGGGTTCAAAAGTCCCTCCCGAGAGGAGGGGCTCTCACCGTGGAGCCGAAGGCCCCTGCTACAATCTCCCCCACTTCAGGGGGAGGGATTCAAGAGCCCCTCCCGAGCGGAGGAGCTCCCGCTTTGGCCCCACAGGCCCCTCCTCCGTATGACCAGAGCGGAGCGTGTGGGTCCTCTCTATACCCACAGTTAACCCTTCATGGACTGGTGGACGTGGACGTGGCGGCTTCGAACTTGTTATCAGCGGACGAGCATAAACATGTTAGGTCCTTGATAACACGCGCTTACACTGACTCCAAGACAATACCAAGGGATCCAGGCGGACAGTTGTGGGGGACAAAGGTGGTGGAACAAACAGAAAAATGCGCCAAGGAAACAATGCAAGCCCTTGAAGAATTGAAGACACACTCGCTGTCTCAGACACAGAAGGTGACTGAAGATCATCTAAAAGCGCAACAACAATTAATGGAAAGATTTAATGAAGAGACGGAAGCAAGAAAGGCTGAGGTTCACGAGCTGACTGAAAGGCTACAGGAACTTGCGCTTAAGGCCAACGTGGCCCAGCCGGCCCCAGTGGTGAAACAAAAGAAGAAAGTAACTGAAAAGATTAGTCTTTCCCAGTTCTCGGATGATAGCGAGGACGAAGGCCACTGTCGGGCCAATGTGGAGTCATACAAAATATCGGATGAATTAAGCGCACTTTACACCGAAAAAAGAGGCGCTTTGGATCGCGTATTTGAACTTAAGAATAGAGACTATGAGGAGGATGAGGAGGAGGACTGGAAAGTGGAGCTGAAACAGGCAAAAAAGGTGGTAGCGGACCTACAGGTGAAAATTGAAAAAAAGACTAAGGAATTGGCCAAGCTCCCACAAGGAGCTACATATCGAGGTACTTATCCTCTTATTCAGACGGGACCCCCAGTAAATGCAGGGGGCCCGGTCCCTGTGGCCTATAAACCACTGAGTAGTATTGAATTACGACACCTTAGGGACACCTTACCCCCCCTACAAGAAGGGGGCAAAAAATGGTTTAGCACATTACAGCTACAATGCGCCAACGCGCAGCTGGCGGTCGGCGATATCAAGGGCCTGGTGTCCGCGTGTGCAGCCCCTCACGCTGTAAGCCACCTACTGAGAACCGCGAACCTGCACAACGCGCAGGTCCATGAACCCTTTGATCCACTGGCAGAGAATTTCCTGACAGTAGTGGATCTTATGTATCCACCACCATCCCCCCAACCTCCCACATTCCCATCATTTGTACCGGGCACCTGCCCTACCCAATTTCTGGATAAATGTATCCAACTTTACATTGCATCCATGCATGTACACCCGTACAGACACCCACAGACATCCTGTCTGTTCCTTCAGAACGTGCTGGACGTTCTTCCAGAACCTATTAAGACCTGTCTGACCAATGTCCCAGGACTGACTTCAGACTCCCCTAACACATAAACTTAACAAGGTTCTGGACTGGGAGCAGACTGGTATGGATGGGGTAATGTACAGTTCCAGTACACAGGCATACAAGGTCGAGTTAGGTTTAGCGATAGACGAAACAATGGCTGAAGAAGAGATTCTTTCTCGGTCTCATGGCCGCGAGTTGACCGACCATGAAGGTGCGGAGGACATGTTAAAGCGCTTCTCAGAGGACTTGTGGGCGAGGGGCCCATCGGACATCGGTTATTGCACGAAAGTGGACCCGGTAACTTTGGATGTTGCCCCGGGGTCTCGTGTTTATGTCCCGCAAAGACCTTTTCGTAAAGAAAAACAGCGGGAGGGCATTGAAACTGCCCTGACAGACTTATGGGAAGCTGGGGTATTAGAGCTTTCTGATTCTCCTTGGAATACTCCTTTAAACCCAGTGCCAAAGCATGATGGCACTTTTAGACCTGCACATGACCTAAGAAAGGTAAACGAAGTCACAACCACACCTCTCTTGCCTGTTCCAGACCCTCACAAATGTCTCTCTATCCTGACTCCTGTGATGAAGTACTTTACAGTCATTGACCTGAAACATGCATTCTTCACCATTCCCTTGGCTAAGGAGTGTAGATATCAATTTGCATTTACATATGGTGGAGTGAAATTGCAGTACAAGGTCTTACCTCAAGGTCATCGGAACTCACCAGGAATCTTCAATAAAGTTTTGAAGGACTGTTTGTCCCCTATTGAAGTACTTCCCGGTGCTGTTGTGTCACAGTACGTTGATGATATTTTAATTGGCGCTGAAAGTGCCAAAGATTGTTTGGACGTGACGGCCGCTGTCCTGTCACGTCTCCTTGAATGTGGCTTTAAGGTCTCAAAGGAGAAGCTACAATGTTGCCGACCCCAAGTTCTCTTTTTGGGTAAGGTTATTTCGGGTGGTCATATTACCCCTAGTGCCACCCAGAGGCAGTCCATTCTTACGGCCGACCGTCCGGATACGGTACGGTCCCTTCTTTCCTTTTTAGGGTTGGCGAATTACTCCAGACACCATGTCTTGGACTACACAGGTAAGACTGCTCCCTTGCGAGAAATCATCCGCGCAGCTGGGGTTCGAGATCTCCGAGCCTCCCTGTCTTGGACGGAGGAGGCTGACAAAGCCTTTACTGACCTAAAGGCAGCTTTGGCTTCCTGTGCGGACCTTGCCATTCCTGATTACGGTAAGCCTTTTCATCTTGATACCACCATCACCAATTGCTCCGGACATGCGGTCTTGTGGCAGAAAGGAGCGAGTGGTCAGCGTAATATCATACTTTACGCATCCACCTTGTTGGACCCAATTGCCAAGAAGGCCACTGATTGTGCGCTGTTTGCTGATACATTGGCTTCCTTATTGAAGAAGGTGGCTCATGTAGTGATGGGTCATCCATTGGTGGTGTATACCTCTCACTCGGTGGTAGCTTATGTACAATCTAAAACCTTTGCCCTGACTCCTCAAAGACAATTGAGACTTGCAAGGGAACTGAATGCCCCAAATTTAACTTTTGCTGCCGATGACGCTCCTAACGTTTCGGCAGGGCTGACCCTTACTGGCTCCCCACATTGCTGTGAGTCTTTCTCTCAATCTCAGGTTCGGATTAGGCCTGACTTGTCAGACCAACCTTTACCGGGCTCTCGTTTGCTTTTCACGGACGGACATTGTCACAGGCTCCCGGATGGGTCCCTGTCAGCTGGGGCTGCGGTTGTTGAACTTTCGCCACCGAACCACACTCGCACAGTTTCCAGCTGGGGCCCCTATGGTGGCTCCTCCGCCCAGTTTGCGGAGTTGATGGCGCTGAAATTGGCGTTGGAGGTTGCTTCGGGTCAGCGTGTCACGATTTACACCGACTCGGCTTATGTGTGTGGCCTAGTGTTGCGTGATTTGTCGTCTTGGAAAAGGAACGGCTTTTTGACCGCTAAGGGCACTCCTGTAGCCCATAAAGAACTTTGCGAAGAAGTAGCTGACAGTCTGTTGCTCCCTGCTGCTGTGGCGGTAGTGAAGGTTCCTGGTCATTCTAAGGCGGACACAATGACTGCCATTGGCAACAGGGCGGCGGATGTTGCGGCGAAAATGGCGGGTGATTATCATTTTGACTCTCCCGGTGAAGGGGAGTGTACTCCTTTGATGTTGGTAGGACTTGTTCAGGCTCCTTTGTTGGAGTCCTTGCAGCTGGTCTCGGATGTATGGGTCAGTATTTCTACAATTGACGGTCATGATGTTGCTCTGACTGACTCAGGTCATCTCTGGATGCCCATGGAAGTGTGGGATCGCTTGGGAACCTTGGTGGAGAACTTGCCGCCAGGCAGGGCGCACAGCCTTAAATTTCATTTAGACACCTTTTGGAAGCCCCACTTAACGCCTGTTGCTTTTCAGGGACTTCTGAGTGTCGACGAGTGCCGTTCTTATCATGATGAATACGGTGAGGACTTTTGGTCACGAAATCGCCTTGCTGACGCGTACGTTGATGGGGTCTATCGTGGCCCTAATGGCCTGCCATTCTTGACGCCATCAATGGAACAACGTGTTCTAGAGGAAATACATGGTTTGAATCACCTTGGTCCGAAGGGCATGGCCAGCATCTTGGAACAGTTCTACTACCATAAGATGCCTCTCTTTTTGTGTAAAGACTTTGTACGTGCGTGTCAGACATGTGGTGCCTTTAATCCTCACCCACACCACAAACGAGGTGCGGGTGCGGTGAAAACTGGACGCTACCCTGGTGATGTGATCCAGATTGATTTCACGGACATGATCGTGCCTCACCAAGGTAAGCGATTTCTGTTGGGTATTGTAGACACGTTCTCGGGATGGCCGGCGTTCTTCCCATGCAAAAGGGAAAGCTCAGCTGAGGTCATGGCTGTACTTCTGAAAGACTGGATCCCTCTCTTTGGGGTTCCCTCGGAGTTACACAGTGATTCCGGGACCCACTTCACGGCCCATGATGTTAAAACTCTCTGTGGTCTCTTGGGTGTTCACAAATCGTTCTCCTGTGTATATTACCCTAAAGGTAACGCTAAAGTGGAGAGAATGAATCGGTCACTGAAGAGTGTTCTTGCCAAAATGCTGCGAGACAACCCTAAAGCCACTTGGTTGTCCTCGCTCCCCGCTGCGTTACTTCACCTTAGGTCCACTGTGAATAACACGACTCATTTCACCCCATTTGAACTTGTGTTTGGCAGGGCCATGCCCGGGTGCCTGCCTAAGTCTAACTCAGCGACCTTGCCTGAAGTTACTAACATCTTCCAGTTCAGACCGTATTTTGAGGCTCTCAATACACTTTTGAAGGAACTAACACCCATTGTGGCGACTGACACCACTGTTTCTGATTACACAGCGGACTTACCATCGAGGGTCTACATTAAAAACCACACCAGGACCTGTTGGAACGCTCCCAGATACTTAGGACCTTTTGAAGTGACTCAAAGGACTGCCACCGCGGTTAAGGTTGAGGGGCGTGACAACTGGTACCACTGGTCACACTTGAAGCCCTGTTCTGAGAAAACAGGCTTACATTGGACTCATACGCATCCCAGACGGTTGACACATCCTGCTGAATATGATAGTGGGTCTAACAGCCCCACTGAAGGGGGTGGGGGACACCAACCCCAACCCAGACGATCACAAAGACATAAAAAAGACTAACAAATATGGACTTAAGGCCTGGGTTTTAAAACCAGGACCTTTAAGGTGTCCATACGGGGTGTGGGCCCTGACACTTGCTCTTTGCTTGCTCATCATACCAACAGTAATAAAAATAGACGATCCACATAGTTGTGAGGGACGGGTCAGAGGACACCCTATCAAAGAATTGAAATTGGCCCTCTACAAGGTATGCAAAGAAGTAGGTAAAACACCTGGAGAAAATCTGGTCATCTACTGCAACAATGCAGGTACAATGTTGGTGAAAATGAGAGAAGCAGTGTCGGACCAACACACCCTAGACTGGATCACCCATTGTACAGAAAAAATGATAAAAACATGGGAAAACAAAGAAGGAACAAATTATGCTGTTTTGAAACCTGTGATTTATGATGTATCTAACATGTCTGTTTCCACAGAGGGAGATGGATCTAGGAAGCGACGGTCTTTCGATACGGGGGGTCATAAGCCAGGAGAGAATAAATGGGTAAAATTAGCTAAGCACACGGCCATGATTACCAACTCAACCCCGCCCTGTTGGGTGTGCTCCCTCAGGCCCCATCATGCTGCAGAAGTGCCGTCCACTGTCCCAGTCCCGATTTCGGTAAGGGCCTCGGTGTGTCTATTGTGGCTCTACCATTGGTGGAGGTGGACTGATAGGGTCCTACCGGGGTGCGAGCCATACAAAAAGTATGCTAGTCCCTTACAATGGGTCTGGCCAGGGAATTGGACGACCGGAACCAATGACACCTTGAGGAAGGGGATACGGTTTGCTGGCGTGACACATTTTAGGAAGGAGCTAGTAGCGCCCCTCGGGTTTAAGCGGGAATGTGGGCAGGGGGACAGGTACTTGGGTAAAACATCGTGCTTAGATTACATAGGTGATGGGTTTTCTGTAAGAAACCAAACATGGGCCGAGAGAGTAGTGAAATTCCACAGTGACCTCGTAGAAAAAGCGAGATAAAACATAGAAGGCATCCGTTTTTCGGACAAACATGGCCGTTGAACCGAACCACTTGGGCTAGGGTAGTGGAAATGACTCCCCTAACCTACTCCGCGGTAGTATCAGTCCCACTGAGAGGGGGATTTCCCACCCCGGTCGGACACATCTGGCTATGCGGCGATAATAGTTATTTGACCCTGCCGCGGGGGTGGTGTGGGACCTGCACTCTGGCTCGTTTGAAGCCCTCATCTATTGTGGTGTCAGATGCACTAATGCAAGACGCCGTACGAGAATATAGACACCATAACCTACATAAGCACGGCATGAGAAAAAGGGACACCCTGAAGGTGGGAGATCGTACCCTCGGTCAATCATACGTACCTTTCTCTGATAACGGCGGACGTAAGCCCCTGTTCGGAGATGGGAAAGGATTTATCGCCACGCTGATCCCTATGATCGGTGTGGCGGCCTCCATGCAGCGTCTAAATGAGGTATGGTGGATCCTGGAGGACCTAACTGAGGTAATAGGCGACATCTTGGACCAAATGGAACGGAGTCCAGAACTTAAGGCAGTGGCTGTTGTGGCTATGCAAAATAGAGTGGCGTTAGACGCGCTGTACGCTGAACAGGGTGGTATGTGCGCAGCAGTTGGCCTTGACCACTGCTGTACATATATTCCCGACGACACTGGCAATTGGACAGCCATTAAAAATAAAGTAAAGGAACTCAAAGACTTCCTCGCGTCTCAAGAAGACCAGGGTCCTCAGTGGACCTGGCTAAATTGGTTGAATTCCGGTTCCTGGATCCATATCCTTCAAAAGGTGGGTATTCTTATAGGTGTAATACTCTTGTTTTGTTGTGTTTTGTTTTGTTGTGTTGTGCCTCTCATTCGCAGCATGGTCTCCAGGGCTCTGGGTTCCACTGGGGGCATCTATACCATGGGTGATGCGTCCCAGGGGGACACGGAGCTCAGGACAAGGGAAACGCAAGAAGGGGGTGGTCCCAGCCTGTACTTGGAAAGAGTACGGCAGGCTTTGAAATATGAATGGAACGACCCCCGACAAGGCTGTGATGGAGAATATTGTGGTGGAGATAATATCTAAACAACACTGTTCGGTGTTGTTGTGCTTGTTGTGTTTTGTGTTGCAGGAATGTTTATTTTTGTGTCAAACAGAGACGGTCCCAGGGGGACGTAAAAGGTGAAATGTACCGTTGACACGGAATAAAAACCAGCCAAGTTCCGCTTGGAAAGATTAGTAAGCGGAAGTTACACATGGGAAGAGAGAGATGATTTTGTAACCACTCAGCGGCTGGTTGAGTATGCCCTACATAAAGTGAACATGTTTATTTGGTGTTATAATATGTGAAATTGTACTGTGATTTTTGATACAGGCTGTACTTTTGTGAACTTGAAAATATTATGGTTTTGTTGACCTCCTTTTAGAGGTCAGAAAGGGGTCTGAAGAGATAATATTTTTATACGATGTTTTGTTCCTTTGGCTATTTAGCAAACTAACCAAAAGTTTTCATTCAGTGCAGTATAAAGGTGTGGTTTCCCCAAAAAAGTCCTTTGTTTCAGGGAAGATTGAGACACAGCGACCCCCACCCAGTCCACTGGCCACATGGTCAATAAAGGGTTCAAATTACAAGGGAGACCAAGGTGGAGCTGAATGCACAGCTGTGGGAGCCAATGGGAACGATGAAAACATTACATGTGGTCTTAGACTCATAAATCTTGTAAACAATGGAATGTGTAAAAATACTGTGCTTCCCCAGGAAGAGTCAGTATGCCCATTGGGAACGGCTGCTGACAGACACATTTGATAGGGCACTGGGAAAGACAGAATTCTGTATTAAGATGACATGTTAGGGAATAAAACGTCTAAGTTGAACTCCTTGATTTGTCATCAATTCCTGGTATGTATTTTTATTAGTTTTACGTAAGAGTAGATTTTGACGGTTCTGAACTCCTTTTTCAGTTTGAATGCGCAGTGTTGTCAATTAAAGGTAATGTTTAAAATAGGGGAAAAGTAAACTCGTCGTAGTGATACTCTTTATTGTGTACAAGGACAACACAGGAAAACGGCTGTTTTTCTTCACCGCGTTAGCCTCAAAACAAAAACATCCATCGTTAAGTCTCACGTAATGTTTCTAACAATGGCCGCTGGCTGCTCTGCTTTGTGGCGACGACACTAGGGGCCGCCATTGCTGTAGTACCTCCATATAGCCGCTAGTCTCCCATTGGAAAGCATTGCACTTTAGACACGTTAAAAAATGACAAAAATGTGACCATAATGTGATGACAATGTGACAAAAATGAGACAATAACGTGACAATAACGTGACAAAAATGTGACGACAATGTGACAAAAATGTGACAAAAATGTGACGACAATGTGATAAAAAATGTGACAAAAATGTGACGACAATGTGACAAAAATGTGACAATAAAAAAAAAAGTTGTAAAAAAAAAGTACTAAACTTTAAAGCCTGGTTTCTACTTTTCCTAAACTTTCTACAGCTAGATATTCCTCCTGTGATCACGCTGGGTTCGTTACAATTAAAGAAACCAGGCTGGTTTTCGTGAGGTACATTTTAGAAATCGTGCATAATTACTGAGGGCCGGACTTTGATTGACAGGCCGTTAGCATGAGAGCTAATCGCGTGGGCCGAGTCTACAGTGACGATCCAGATCTATTGCCCTAAGGGAGGAGGAGTCTGTAAACGTGGTCACTGAGGCAAACGGGGAGGAGTGAGGCATGACGGTCTAATAATAATAACAATCTTGAGCTATCGCTTCATTTCTGCGGGACCCTGCTCGTTTTGAATCGGACCAGGTCTGTCACGCTGCTTCGTGTCACCCCTGCACTCAAGTCTGTTTTAATATAATATAGAGTGATATCAATTCAGACATTTTTTTCTCTGTATAAGGTCAATACAAAAAAAAAACACCTTTTCACTTTGGTAAAAAAAAAAAAGAAGCTAAATCAAAAACTCAATTGCTGCAATCGCCATGGTATTGCTTTCCAAAATCCAAAACCTAAGACCCCTAAAAAAAGCAAACTAACATAATGGCAGAAGCAATAAGACAAAGGGCATGAACCTCGCTTTGGACAGAGCGGTCGATCATCACCCGGCTATAATTTACAGCATTTAATGTTACACTGCACTTACAATAACGTATTGGCAAAACCAGAGTCATTTTCATGTTGAGGCGGGAGAGGGGATGTCGGCCGCTATTAATGTAACTAATAAAGTAACTTGTAATCTAAATTGTCCTGGACTTTGGCTTTGTGCTCTCTTTCACTTTTAGCTGTGTTGATATATGAGTATAATAAATTACCGTTATGGTATAACAATGAGAAAAACAATGTTCCCATTTGCCCTTGTCATTTGGTCAAATTGTGCAATTATACAATTTTTCCATTAGAGTAAATGGGAAGTTCTGGCCATCGCTATGGTAACTGAAACATATGACAAGCGTTTCATTGACTTTTTTGATTGGAACGACCAAATGGAATTTTCTGCCAAATTTCGTAAATTTCAGCCAAACCACGTTTTTATTCCCCATATAAATGTTATTATCGCTATAGTGTTGATACTCTTTGACCACTGTATATTCAATATGCTGAAGGGATACAAACACATTTTATCTTTTCCTTTTTTATCAATGTAATGCCATGTAAAGCTGTAATTTAACCTCTTAACCCCCACTGAATTTTTCCAGTTTTGCAAAAAGTGACCACAAAAAGCCTCAAAAGAGCAACACACTGGCCAAGAGGCTGTACGCTCCAGTGGGGAAGCTTTTGGATTTGGGTGAAGCCGAACTGCAGAAAATGCGCTCAGTTAAGGTAAGGGGTAAATGATCGCGATGTATTCTTTTGATTTTTAGGAATGTACCTCTAAATGTCCTCATGAAAGACGAACTGTTCTGACCTTTAAATATGTGTTCAGTTACTAGCACTGAATCTGACCTACAATTCTCCAGACACTAAAGCAGCGCTAAGTAACGTGTTCACCTTTATAAATCCTCTCCGTAGTCCCTCCGGGGGTAACACAAGTGTTAATGGGATGATTGGAGGGTCTTTCATCTCCTCCTGGTGTCTCTGGCCAGAAAACCATGCTTGCAACTTGACTGCCACCGGGTCGGAGCCACCAACACACACTAATAGAATCACGAAGAAGAAGCTAACAGGCTAACTGCGAACTAGCGCCACTTTAAACAGTATTTACAGCCAAATTTGAGTGAAAAAAAAATATTTCCATTGTATAACTGGATGTACAATATCCCTCTCTCCCTTCGGCTTTTCTGTCAGCGTAGTATTTACTCTCCAGGACATTTAATACGTTAGAAAATCGTAACTTGCTGCAACACCTGCAGTTGCGCTTATGGCCTCTAGGGGCAAGGGTTACTTCAAACGAAAGCTTGAATGAGTCCAAGCCAATGGCCGCTGACTGCTCTGCTTTGTGACTACGACACTGGAGGCCGCCATTGCTCCACCTTTGCTGTAGTACCTCCATATGACCGCTATTCCCCCATTGGAATGCATTGGACTTTAGACACATCAAAAAGAACTTTAATGCCTAATGGTTTAGAAGTGGCTAGAGCGAGATATTCCTCCTGTGATTACGCTGGGTTAAAAACAATATGGGGCACCGGGCTTTTTATCGTAGATACAATTTTTAGAAATCTTGCATAATTAATGAGGGCCTGACTTTGATTGACAGGCCGTTTCCGTTGCTGCCTGGCCATGGGCGCGATTACAACAGAAATACACGCCCATTACACGCCCCGCGAGGGCCAAGCAGGGCCGGGTCTACAGTCAAGATCCCGCCCTTATGCCCTTTTTAGGAACATGCTTTGTCAGAGCTGGAGAGGAGGAGCCTGTTTCCCCCTCGAACGTGGTCATTTTGGTAAACGGGGAGGAGTGAGGAGGAGCCGTCTATTCTTTATACAGTCTATGAGCCTAATGCTTTTAGCCAACACACTGAGACAAGCCAATGCAAATCAGACTGAGCTTAACACACTCCTCACAACGAGACCAAATGACCAACAGTCAGACTCAGATGAACTCTACAGAGCAGCAAAACCATTGTCACCCACACAAAAGAAAAGGCATGTCCAACCACCGGGCCAACCCATCCCGTGTTTCAACTCCACTGGGCAATGCCGGAAGTGCCAGACTCACCGATTCGAGAGCGTCTGAAGGAAGCCAGCCTTTGCCTGTAGTGAGCAGTTTGACGGTTTGTGTGACAGAGTTGTTCATTAGTTTCTCCTGTTCGAACAGAGATGTTTATTTACTCTGTCGACAGAACCGTCACTGCTGGAGGGAAAATGAGACACAGTAAAAGACGCCAATTGATCATGTACTGACACTGTAATTACTTATTGAAATGCGTGGTCTTGGCAGGCTGGTTTACTGTTATCCAAAAACCAGGAAAGGCCTCGCCCACGACAAAAAAAACGTGTTAAAGCCCTGAGAGGCGAAACATCCTCAATGCAAAACCAAATCCAGAACAAACAGGGCGGCTGCGAGACATTCTGGAAGGTCTTAACTTTCAAATGAAACTTTTAGATTTGGGGAAAGCCAAACTGGAAAAAAATTTGCTCGGTTCATGTGGGGGTTAAAAGGTTAACCTGTTATCTGCCATCTTAGGGTTAGAGTCAGGGTTAGCCATTATGAAAAATCAAAGCGTGCAGCCTATAGATGCAGACGAGGGGGGAAACAGAATGGTTTAGGAAACACAATGTTCCACTCTTTTTAGCCGTTTTCTGGTGAAATATAAACATATGTATCACATATAAATAAAGTCAAGTCTAAATCGGGTCCATATGGATGTTTATTCACAGCCGATTGTTCAGTAGAAGCAAAAAAACAACAGCCGTAGCTAGCGCTAGCTGGCGTTAGCATTAGCACGATGCTAAAATTAGAATTCTCTGTTGTTTATGTAATTATGGGCTGTTGAACCACTTTGCTCCTCTCCATGTCTTTGTACCTTTATTTAGTAGAAAACTATATTCATAATTCAACATTAGTACAAGTAGTTTTTGAATAATTAGAGAACATTTTGATTTTTATCCAAATTGTTTCCCCCCCGTAACTGTTTTTAAACAGCGATTCCAGAGATGCCGTCAGTATCTATATGGCAGTGTGATACCTCATTTGAAAGCCAAGACCTTCCAGTTTCTGTGTAAGATCTGTGTGAGTGAAACACAACTTCACACATTTCGGTTTAAGGAAAAAAAAAGAAAGATCTGATGAAGGCTAATGCCGAAACGTAATCCCTATCATTAAAAATGTGCACATCGGCTCATGAGTGTGCGATGTTGCTTTTTGATTTATGAAACACAACTTGCGTCACACTTAGCAGGTTAAATCGTTGCCCCCGAGCAGTTCCTCTGCTCCGCCCCTGCAGCCATAGCACCGGTTTATGTTTTTTTCCCAGTGGGAGCCCAATAAAAAAAAAAAAAAAATAAATAAAAAGGAAGAATTGATCTCCCGAAACCCATGCGAATGAGTCGGGCGCTCTCCTTATCGAGCGTTGCATTGCCGCCGCACCTATATTCAGTTAATGGACAGCACAGATACATACTGTTTTTTTGTTGTTATTACAAAAACATTATAGAGGAAGTCACTAAACTAAAATGTTATTTGTGGTCAAAACTGATTCCTAACTTTCCCAACACATTTTTAGCCTAACCCAATTCTTCACGGGGACGAGTTCACAGGCACGTTTCACAACTCGCAGGGTCACTGTTCGGGGCCACTGTCACAGGAATGCTCCAAAACTAACCTGTGAGTTCATGAGATCGATACAAATGCTCCATAATGAGACGTTTCTACCACAAAAGTCTGAGGAAGAAAAACACATTAAAACTGGTCTTCTGTAGTGCCTTTAATGCTCACTATACAATACTATACAATATTTTACAGATGACTGATTTTTGTTTTGCATAAATTATAACACATCCATCCATCCATTTTCTCTCACTTGTCCGTTGCCGGGTCGTGGGGGCAGCTGTTGGAGCTGCACCAGCCCCTATGGCGTCCCCAGCAGGTGGTGGGTCCACGGGAGGACGGCCTCATGGTTCTAACCGGGCCTGTTGGTCTCTCATAGGGGGCTTCACTCATTCACACTCTCATTCATACACCAGTGTGCGCAGACACTGGAGGCAAGTAGGGTGAAGTGTCTTGCCCAAGGACACAACGACAATGTGCACCTTCAGGAGGCGGGATTCCAACCCCCGACCTTCCGATCATGAGACGACCCGCTCTACCATCTGCGCCACCGTCGCCCCAATTTAAACACAGATAATAATAATAATACGTTTCTCAAAGCGCTACACTGTCGTCATTATTCATTCACTCCATACTCGGTGTTGTAGCCACAGCTGCCCAGGGTGGACTGACGGAAGCGAGGCAACCAGTCTGTGCCATTGGCCCCTCGGACCACCACCAACCACTCACTCACTCACACACCCCATTCTCTAGGCTTCCTGGTGTTACTAAACGGTCTCCCATCCAAGTACCGACCACGCCCTTCCCCGCTTAGCTTCCGAGGTCTGACGGGATTGCCGATGGGTGTGGCAAATATTCCTCTCTGCACTTCAGGATCCTAACATTCGAACCGCGAATTAAACTCGTCGAGACTGTCATCACGGAGATTACAATAACGACATTTCCTACCAATTCCTTTCCATTGTTGCAAGTCGGTTATTACAAGTCCTTAATGACAGGTCTGTGGGAGAGATTCTCACACATACTTTTCGAGTTTAAATGCCGTGTTGAATTCCTCCCGACTCCTCATTACATCCACCGCACCCTCTGATCGCTCACTTCCCTTCCGTAGCGAATTTGTAACATTCCATCTCAAAGTCCGTCTATGGTTATGACGCCATCATATTCTCGAAGCAAGAACGCAGTGTATTCCACCGTCGTGCATCACGGCTTATACAGTATATGCCGGGGCCCGGGCAAGTCCATGCAGAGGCTCGCTGACATCATCGTCATACCTGCTCATGTACCCGTTACTCCGACAAACAGCCTCACACCCAGAGCGGCAGGCCCAGACTGGCCTTTTGTAAACTCCAAAGCACTTTGTGATGGAGCGGCTTCATCGAGGTCTCACCCACGGCCCCGGGGGGCGTTGGCCAACAGACCCGAAAATGTGCTGAGACTGTTCACGGCGGCGCGGGATTCACTCGTTGATCAGGAGGTCCCAAAACCTTCAGGCCACGACCCACAAAGTTATACAAGTCATTTGCAAAGTTTACCACCATGGACCCCCAAAGGTACCAAGCTTATATCACGCAGCCAGACCTGAAGAAAATCCGGTTTAATGATATGGATTTACAAAACTGAAATGTGAGCTTTAGTCACAAATATAAGATGTTTTTCAATTAAAATCTTATGATATATAGAGTCATTATTTTTGTATTTTATATCTTGAAACCGTCTTTGGAGCCTAAGCTGGAGGGTTCCAACCCCCACTTTGGGAACCAGTGCATTATAATAAAGACACGTTAAACATAGAATCCTGATTACTTGAATTGTCAACATCTGTCTTGTTTTGACAACTTTTCACGATTGACAACTCTATAAAAATAGTGAGAGTGAAGAACTCCTTCATTCCCACTGTATTTATAAACCGATCCAGACTTTTTGCTTCGGATGCCAATGCCGATACTGGGGGTTTGAGTATCTACCGATATCCGATACTACCACGAGGCTTTATTTAAAGCGTCTGCTGCGAGTGAAAAACTGAATGGTCCTCTTTTGTAATAAGTCAGTTGTCGTTACATCTCCAGCGGTTTACGACTAATGTAATGGAAAATCATGAAACAACGATCACTGAACCTTTCTTCCCTTAATATCCAGTGCAACGTAACACAGGCTCTAGTTTCCATTCATAAAAACATCAGTCATAGTTTCTGTCCCAGCCTTGATTCAACTCAACTATTGAATTCTCCAAGTTCTGAGCTTCAAAATGAGGTCCATATTCACTTTGATTAAGTGGATGGAAGGGAATCGGAACTGATCCCCGATAAGATATCTTTTTCCAGGATACCAGAATCAGATCGCTGCTTCCCTGTAGTTTGAGTTCTTCATTTGAACTCAAAGTGTTATTTGTATGGACTGATGGTGAATAATAAAGGGGGTGTAATAAAGGTTTGATTTAAACTAACATGGGTTACTTTCATTTGAGAATGACTTCATGAAAATCCATTGAATGAATGAGACCTATAGGTTTGTTAAGGCCTATCAGTCAGATCAGTGGGCGCTCACTTTCAATAGCTGATGGTTGGCATTCCTACTTTCAGATTGGCCTCGGGCAGTTCAAGCCCGACCTGTCATAACAAAAACATGAAGCAAGTGCTGGGATTGGCACACATTAAGGAGAGACTGCAGGTGAATAGGAGGAAATTACCCGTAAGTTTCACTTTGAACATCACTTTGAAAATATTCCCGTAAATGATTCTATATTTATGCATAAAACGGGCCTGTATTCCTTCCCATGAAGACTGGATAATGGATAGGGCCAGGCTTCAACTGTATGTCGTGTTTACTGTATTATATAGTGAACACATCAGGGGGACTTCAAATTAAATTGTGATTAATTTATTCTCTTTCTCTCGGCATATGGACAGTGTTAAACTCACAGTGGGAGAAATAGCTTGTAGATTGGTCCAGCCGAGAGGTTCATATAAGTCTGTATAAGTGGCCTCTATATGTCCAGGACCAATTTTATTTAGGTTTGATAGGGTTTCAGGCAGGTTTTCTAGATAGATAAGTAACCATGGAGACCGATCCATCAGCAGTGAAAACCTAAGAACCCTAAAAAAAACAATTGGTCCAGGAGCCACTGGGATGGAAAGTAAAGGTGCCATGCTGACCACTCACAGTCGCTGGGTCACTTAAGAGGTCAAATATGCACTAATGTTAACTGGTGTTTTGCACAATATAATGCACCTTTAATAAGATGTTAATGTAAAGAGGAGAAGAGCATGAACTCAACCTCACATAATCAGGTGGAAGGGAAACATCTGGAGCTCGGAGGAGGTCCGATTTGATGATTTGATGATTTATTTTTCATTGACGGTTTTATTTTATTTACTGTATACTTTTTTGTAATCCTTTTTTGCCATTATTATCCGACACACACAAAAACCACAACAAAAAGCCCGGACTTCCGCACACTGATCCAGGAAAGTTCCATAGTGCAGCTTTAAAAGAAACTATACAGAACATGCATCTCATCCCCAGGCCAGCCAACGGGTCAGGTCTTTGTGTATTACTTCTTAGATTACCCCGTAATCAACATAATAAACATAAACATTTCACAATAGAACATAACATCAACCTGTCCAGGGACTGCAGGTGGAAATGTGCCTTTTTTGTGATAACCTGGCGCATGACATCTCTTCTTCTTCTTCTTCTTCTAATTTTTTTTTAGAATAAAGTATTTTGTTCATTGTCCCTGATCAAATGAATAAATTCAAATCCAAAGAATGTGATTATATTCACATTCTGTCTAAACATTTTCCAGCGAGGGCGGCATATTGAGGAGTATACGGCATGCAGGGCCTCAAACCGGTGACCAATGCAGTCAGACATTCCACAGTTAAGAAAGGTTTGAACTGTTCTCCACTCCTTTATTCAAGCTCGGAACCATAAAACAAGTTTGTGTGGAATCATTTAATTACTCGCTGTTAAAATCCATCTCTGGCAATGTTGCCAATTCAACAAGACGCATGAAGGCCACCAAAAAATGGTCTGTGGGCCCCTTCATTTAGCCCAGAGGCGTAGCTTGCCATTAGGCAAGGCAGGCAGCTGCTTGGGGCCAGCAGGGGCCCCCAGAGGGCCAACAGATTTGACAGAAACAACCAAGAGAAGAAAGTCACTGCAGCAGCAGGAATCAATCAATCAATAAAATTTTATTTATAAAGCGCTTTTCATACTGAACCCTGTCGGTATGAACAGCGCACCCTGTCACCCAGCAGTGACAAGGTGCAATGCCGTCGCATATTCCCTGAAAGGGCCCCACGAGCCAAACTCCATGCAAATACTGCATCATCGATGAGCTAACATTCTAAATAAAGTGGCATTTAACTTTTTTCTTTATAAAATGAGTGTTCAAAATGACCAAGCAACCGAGATAATAAGAGATGCTAAATGATTGACTTTTTTTGTATGAATGTTATGTTATACTTTGTACCTAAGTGATTACAATATTAGTTTTGTATGAACTGTGCAGCCAGTAAGTAGTGCCAGGCCTATGTAAAGATCTACTGTACCCAGCGATACAAAACATGCTCTTAATGACCAGCTCGATGCAGAAAATGCAAATATTTAGCGGTGGGTAATCAAAGAATGGATTTGGATGCGGACCTAACCTATTTAGGTCCAATATTCGGCTTTCCAGCTTCCAGTAAAGTCATGTCTCAGGAAAGATGAGCCGCTCACAGCAAAGACACATTTTTGGTATTTTTAATAATTAACACTCATTATAAAGTAATGCCATTCAACATCCATCATGAGTATTTGGGCAGACCAGGGGGCAAACACGCAAACTCCACCATCGGGCATCACTGTAACCAAGTCGATCGCACTCCCAGCACCTTTTGTTGTGGAGGCGGCGCCGTTTCCAACCACTGCTAATCATTTACGAGCTAGGCACCTTAGAGGTCGCCATGGCAACGCACCAAGGAGGGGCCCAGGTCAGCAGCGGTATACGTTTAAGTCAATAAAAGCAGGCGCGCTGTTATTCCAATAACCGGCCCGTGTGCAGGTGACTCGGGGGGGGGGGGGGGGGGGGGGGGAGCCCGTGTGTTTGCACAGCGTCTAAATCTGTCTGGTGCGTGTCGCCCGCGGTAGAGAGGCGTGTGTGCAGGGAGTTTCCTGTCCGTCCAGTCGGGCCGCTGTTCGAAGAATGTGAGCCCATTAAACGCAGTCGCAGCTGAAACGAGGCGTGGACATTCCAGCGCTGGGAAGAGAAACCGCACCGTCATTTTATTTATTTATTGTGTTGTCTCGGTGTAATGGTATGGACGAATCCTTTAAAGAGTACGAAACATCGGCTGTAAGGTATATGAGATACTGCAGGTGAATAGAGAACGATCCAGAGACGTCAATTTGCTGTAGATTACTGACCGATATATGAGGGGAACATTGTAATGTGTCACATAAGGAATTTTAAGCATGAAAATTCCCCAAAAAGTACTTGTTTAAATGATCAATGCATAGATCAGTTCTATATGGCTTTAGATACAAATATCTGTCCAGAGGGAAATTTGTTTAGTTTGTGAAAAGGCCAGTTATTAGTGGAAGAAATCTGTAAAAAGTTACATTTTGCCTGGTTTTTTGGGGGGGTTTAAAGCTCAATAAATCAGGCTATGGAAAAGTCATTTAAAAATTCCTCCGATGAAACCTTCAAAAATACTGATAAATACAGGTACGTTTGGTGCTAATTTCGTTGTCACAACAATATGAGAAAATAGCATATCAACCCAGGGAGAAATGAATCATTGCAAATATTAAACACTGAAGAAATGTACACACATTTGTTTCCAGGTGAAGGTTGATATGTTAGGGTGAGGCACTGCAGGTAAACTGGGGACAACATGGCATGACTGATATGAATATGAGCATAACATTATATGGTCTCCATTTATACATAGCACATTTACCTTCATTAGGCCCAAAGCGCTTTACAGCATGGAACCACTCACACCACATTCACACTGTCATTCATACATCAATGTACGCAGCTGGGATTATAACCCCCGACCTTCCGATCATGGGAGTTTCTGCTGGTGCTGAACTCCAAGGCTAACGCTGATATGGGCACACAGGGTAATGTGCTCCTTCACTCACAAAGCTCTCGGTCATGCTTTCATATAAAAATAAGACATTTTATGCATGACACAAATTGCTGATATTTTCCACAACCAAATCTGCATGATGAATAGACCAAGGTTTAGATGTATAGTTTCAGTTTGACATATTAATTACACTGATTTTTTCAGAGGGGATTTTGGATCTTGTTTAGATTTTGAATAAGCTATTTATAAGTGAAAACATCTGTAAAGATTCAAAATGCCGTTCAAAGCTCAACAAATCAGGGAGGAATTAGATACTAAAGAATCCAAGAAGTCCAAGACTAGAAAGTGTGGAATCTGTAGGAGCAACTAAAATTGAGGTGTTAGAGATAAGTTAGAGATAAAAGTGGAATGAAAACTAAGCTAAGCTCTCCCATCTCGTTTTGTTCTTCTGTTACGCCGAGGGGCTCTAACTAAACCTCAATTCATTTGGTCAGAATCAGGATTTAGTCACTCGCAGATTTACTCTCAGCCTAAAGAATAACCAAACACAAAACAATCAGCTCGCTCCAACTCTTTTGAGCAAGAGTACATTAAAACTCCAAGACGTACAGTAAATGAGTCCTACCTGCCCCAGCTGCTCGCAGTGATACAGAGCACAGAGCGGAGCCTGTTTACCCGACGACATGCCCCGGTTGTAGTGAAATGGGCGGAGGGAGAAAGTGATTCACGAATGGCCTTCCACGGACGACCTTCCACGGACGAACACACATAGGGGAAGCGTCATGTCGCTCATTCTGACACTAAATGTTTTGATACGATTGGGGTTTTGAGACACGGCCTGAGGGACGAGGGCATTTCAAACAGATACAAATCTTAGATAAAACGTTATCGCCTTTAAAACACTTTTAAAGAGTTGATATTGTGCTTTTGACAGGTCTCTCAATCACATCTATCTCTAATGCAATATTGATCTAAAACAGGGGGAAAAAATGCATTGCAAATGGTTCAAATCCCCGTGTAGAAGTTCACCCATTGAGCTGTGTGCAGTAGTGCCCCCAGTGGTTAGATCATGTACTGCTCCGTTGTTATGACTCTGGGTCGACGGAGCGACGGACAGGAAGCTCCATAGATACAGACGGCGTCTCCGGAATCGCCCATATGTGGTCATGTTTGAATCAGAAACCAAAACTACTTTCACAAAAGCTGAATTATGAATACAGTATTCTACCCAATAAAGAAACAAAGACACGGAGAGGAGCGATAAGGTTCAACAGCCCATAATTACAAATATAACGGAGAATGCTAATATAATGCTACATGCTAATGCTAGCTACGACGGCTGTTTTTTAATTTCTACTGAACAATCTGCTGTGAAAAAACCTCCGTATGTATCCGATTTTGACTTGACTTTATTTGTGTGCGATAGATACGTTTATATTTCACCAGAAAACGGTTAAAAACAGCGAAAAAAAGTTCAATCAGTTGTCCCGCACTCGCACCCTCAACACACTCTTACTCACCCGGGCCTAGTCTACATGTTTTTAGTGGTAAGGGAAACCGGAGGACCTGGAGAAGACCTGCGCAAACCCGGGACCTTCTTGCTGTGAGTGTAGCGGTAAACCTTTTTAACTGTTGCCATGTCAACCATGTTAAGTCAATGAGAAAGGAGTGGGTCAGAAGTCTGGGAACTTCTAATTTACACATGAAAAAACGTTTTATTTGTTTTATTTATGTGAAAAGGAAGCCACAGAAGTGACATGTTGCTTCAGATAATTCACAGAGAAGACGGTTAATGTTTTTATTGAGCAGCTAAACTTTATCGTAACTTGTCTGACATTTGCTTTATAATGTCACTACAGCCTTTAGTCTGTCCCTTTTATATTATCATTACATTAAAATCATACAGCCTACGATGTAGTTTTGTATCTTATGAGCAAATGGTACGGTTCATTCAGCAGCTAACCTACTAGCTGCTAATGCTAACGTTAATGTGTGTTTTAAAACCGAGAGAATCATTAATTAGGCCTAACGCTGAACATGTTTGATGAGTTTGAATATTTACCGATTAAAGACACAAAGTGTATAATACACGGCCACAAGGTGGAGCTGTTTCCTCGGTAATGAGCTCTGACATGGCCTTAGCAGATGCTAGTGATCGATAAAGTCGCTCATATAAGTTTCCACCAAACTAAAAAATCTTCCAATCGTCCTCTGACAGTGAGTTGATGTGTCCGTAATCAAGAACGGACATTTCCCTGTGGTTCTGATCACTGGTTTGGAATATTTTATCCCCGAAACGAGAAATGATCATGTTTCCACATACACACCGACGCAATTTTTAACTCTCGATCAAAAGTTCCCGGATGTTGCGTGTCCTCACCGAGGGGGGAAACAATCTTTTGGGAAAGACAATTTTTTCACTCTTTTTAGACATTTTCTGGCGAAATATGAATTTATTTATCACATACCAATGAAGTCAAGTCTAAATCGGGTCCATATGGATGTTTATTCATAGCAGATTGTTCAAAATGGCAGTCGTAGCTAGCATTAGCATTAGCCCGATACTAACATGAAGCATCGTGCCGTTATTTATGTAATTATGGGCTGTTGAACCACTTTGCTCCTCTCCATGTCTTTGTATCTTTATTGGGTAGAAAACTATATTCATAATTCAGCATTTGTTAAAGTAGTTTTTGAATAATTGGAGAAAGTTTGGATTTTTCTCCAAATTGTTTCCCCCTTAACTCAAACAAACGGAGATGTCGTCTGTATCTACCCCTCTTTCTGGGATTCATACTTATTTATAACACCGATATTATCCATCCAACTAACTTCAGAATGAAATAAACACACTGCCTGCTTGTGTTGCTTGTGTCTTGTCATCGAATTTGTCCAGCGTTTCAATGGATATACTTAGTGAAACATCCAAGTAACATATTTACCAGGCCCTTTACTGGTAAAGCTGCTGTCCCTACGCCTCTGAACTCCAAGGCTAACGCTCAGAAGGGGCACACGGGGTAAGGTGCTCCTCCGCCCAGAAACAAACAGATAAACGGCTGCTATCACCGCCGGGAGCAGAGTGCGCGCAGTCCCACCCTCGGCAGAAAAGCCACCACACCGGCTCCTCAGGCGAGCCCGGGATGTGCTCTCACACTACTCTCTAGCTCCGTGTTGAGCAACAATCATATCGTCACATCCTCACCTGCCAAAGGTCAGTCCAGTCCAGTGAACATGTCACAATTATGCACGGGAGATAAGATATCAAGTTAAAATATGGATGGTTGCACAAAAATAAGGGATTACTTTGCTAGTGCAATTGGCCCAGTGGATTGAAATAAAATGTAAAAATGTTAAGCCGAGTATTTTAATAGAAAAATCAGCTCAAAGGTAGTGGAGCAGTTCCAGCATTTGTTAACGTCAAATTAGCCTTTAGGTTCAAAACTGAAATACATGTACATCCTGTGTGAAATTGTAAACATGTAGTAATGCAGCAGATAAATTCATTCCCTACACTGCAATACTTCAGTTGTGTCCAGTCATTGTTTTATGCGTTTGCTTTGTTTAGTAGCCTGGACAGTCCCCGGGTTCCTGATGGCCGTTATTTAATCTATCAGATAAAAGATATGAAGCAAACGGCATGCGGCGCATTTTGTAAACAAGGAAGTCCGTGGTTTTACGATGCGTTACCAGGAGTTTAAACATATAGAATTCAACATGACTTCTGTCTTAATCAATGCATGTTTGGAACGGGACAAAAGTACTTTCTATTGACAGAAACAAGAAGAAAATCCTCTTAGAGAAGATGGACGCTGACGGTAGTTAGCATCATGTAGCTATGCAACAACATTCCATAGCATATATCTTTTGCGTGTTAAGTGTGCATGTCATCGCTCCACTTCTGGCAGGAAAATCCACTGTTACCATGGAGATCGGCCATGTTTATGACTGTTAGCATACGTTACCATAGACTAATATTAGCTAAAAACAGGAACTGTGGAACAACTCCGTTAGAGTCACTGTTGGTAATTTTACTGATTTTAACGTGCTGTAGAGTCGAACTACAAGGCTCTTTTTAAACATCACACAGCAGGGCCGGCCTCAGCCAATTTTTTGTTGTGTTTATCTTTGGACTCGGAAGTAGCTTATTATTGTGTCTGATGTCACACAACAAACATATTCTTTGCAACAAACGTTCTAAAATGCATGGTACTCTGGTATTTGCACAGCATGGTACTGTGCAAATACGTCTTACTGCAAACTTTGTCTTATTATGATACAATATTTATTTTATCTGTAGTCTGTTCATTACTATTCACATGGTGTCTCCTGTCCCACTCTCCCTTGGGAGTGTCTGTCTAGATCGAAAGGAGGGACCCGGCTGAACGGAGGAACCCGGTTTAACGGAGGAACCCTGCCTACTGACAACAAGGACTGGACGGTCTGTGATCTTGGCCCGTCTGCTGAGGGACTCCTTCGGCCCTGGGTCTCTATAGCCTGTCCGTCCATGGGAGTGGATCTCTCCTTCTGTGGTTCTCCTCAAGGTTTCTCGTTTCTCCCATTGGGTTTTTGAGTTTTTCTCTGCCGTGCTGGAGAGTCTAAGGACAGGGGACGCCCGAGCTGCTCGTCTCCACTGCTGAAGCTTATTTGGACTTTATGTTTGCCTGGATATTTGATTCGCCGGAACTTTACATTGTCTTATTTACTGCTCTGTTTTATTGCCTTAATGTTTGTTGCAGCCCTATGAGGCAACTCCTGTTGTGATATTGGGATATACAAAACCATTGATTGATTGATTGATTGAGTTTATAGTTCAGTCGTCTCACATATGATACAAAATAAGTTTCTAAAATCTCTATATAAGGCTCATCAGGAAAAATTAACAGACAACTTGTAATAAAATGGATTGTGTTTTCACCAAAGGTGGAACAGTCTCGATTGTAAAATTTGCCTTTTAAATCTAATAAATAAATAATCAAGTGAAATTAAGATCTTGTCCTCCTCTCTTGCATCAGAGGAGAACTGCTTTGAGTTTCACAAGTGGCACTTTTCTTTGTAGTTGTGAATGTATAGCTGAAACTGCTTGGCAAACGAGAGAGACCTGCTGCTCTGGAGCCTCCAGTAGATAAGCTCTCTCCAGCACATCCCCAAAGTCTTTCCACATTTCTACAGAAACCTGACGAGTCCAATTTAAATATCCTTAAAGCAAAAATGCCCTCAGCCGTTGTTACTTTGGAAAGAGGATCGAGAGAAAAACCCCTGTAGCTGCTTGTGTTTTGGGCCATTGTGTTCTCTTAAACCTTCATCCGGAAACAAAGAAATGACCAAATCTACACAAAAAGGTGTTTCTCCATTGCTCCAGTGTATACCATGGGAAATAGTAATTGTAAGTTCATTTCTCGGAAATCAGTTTTTATCCCATCGATGCAATGTCTCCACCAAAGTAGCATATGTAGAAAACACAATCCAACAGTAAACTCATCAATGTTATGTTTTTGGGTTGTCATCCAATTCCGGATATCGTTCCGACACATCTATTATTAGTGCTTAATAAATGTAAGATATCCCAAATCTTTGCATCTAAAATGTAACCAATAAATCTCCAGAATTTAAACCTTTAACAATGTGTGATTTTGTTAAATTTCACGCAAGAGACTACCGAATGAAATAAAACTGCATTTCCTTTCACACTTATGGCAGTAATCTACAGCCAACGTTTCACAGTGATACCTTTAACTGTCTTCACCCACAGATCTCTAACTCAGACTCATCCGTCCGGAGACAGCGCAGTTTGGCCCAGCCCGGTCGACTGCTCACCGGTGGAGTTTGACAGGACAAACACAAACAGGAAGGCAGTGGTGAAAGTCCATTCTTACCTGAGCGTGTCCCTGTGCGTCCTTGGTGTTGCTGCTGCTGCTCTGAGCGGGGCTGGCCCGGGCTCCGTCTGCACATGAGGAGGGGAGGGGCCTAACCTGAAACACAACTGAGTCACACCTGAGTGAGTAGTTCCCCCCCCCTCTCCGTCACAGTACTTACTCAGGTGTCAACAACAAGCTTTTTTTTTGTTTTTTCTCTAAACGTGAAACCTGAAAAGTGCAAGAGAAATCACAGTGTAGATCACATGTGTCGAAAACAAGGCCCCTGTAGAGCATAGATTATTGAGTATGTAAAAAAAAAAAGTACGTCTCTAGCGTTTCTCTTTGTGCAGATAGGAATTTTTAATTAATGAAATAACTAGAATGCTCTCTCCGGTCACTAGGGGCAGCCAAAAGAAACAAAAAAAGCAGAAGGCTATGACATAATAACAGGTCAGGACATAAACAACACATTTTAGCCCCGTGGCCCATGCTATTCAGCACCTGTTAGAGCTTAAACTCTGGGGGAGACCCCTGTCGTAGACCATGGGTGTATAGTTTAAGGACATTACATTTAACCCCAGAACAGTTAGGTTTGAAAGCACCTTGGGCTAGTCCAGGCTAAGTGTTTGCTAACAACAACATACCGGCCAAAAGTCAGCCTAGTCGGATTAGACTGCACACGTAAACGTACTGAGTCTGTTTGAACAAGTAACATCTGTTGCTCCTGTCAAGGTTAAAATGGTTAACAATAGACAAAGGGCACCTTGGAGAGGTGAAGATTCGGTCAGGGCACAGAAAAGGGAGTGCCGAAAAGCCGAACGGAAATGGCGCAAGTCAAAGCTCCAGGTTCATTTTGAGATATACAAAGAAGTGCTTTGTGAGTTCAACCAGATTTTGCGTGCAAAGGAGAAGTACTTCTCTAAAATCATCGCAAACTGCAGAAACAATTCTCGCGTTCTGTTTTCCACAGTAAACAGATTAACTAACCCTCCAGTTTCACTGCCCTTAGAACTAATCTCTACATCTAAGTGCAAAGAGTTTGCAATATTTTTTTATGACAAAGTCCAAGGGATTAAAAATGCCATAATTTCAACAACACAAATAGCAACCCTGCCACCAGATAAACACCTTGAGCTGACACATTTCACACCTGTTACTGACAGAACAATGGAATAGGTTATCTCCGGTCTGAGTTCATGCACATGCTGCCTTGATGAATTGCCCACTAGATTTCTGAAGTCTGTACTGACCAGCTTGTTACCACAACTTGTTCAGTTAGTCAACATTTCATTTGAGACAGGAGCATTTCCAAAGGCTTTGAAAACTGTGGTCATTAAGCCTCTTCTAAAGAAGAGCAGTCTTGATCCCAAGGTACTGAACAACTACCGGCCCATATCAAACCTGCCATTCTTAGGAAAAGTCCTGGAGAAAGTAATATATCAACAGCTCACTTACGTTCTCCTATCTAACAATGTGTTTGATACTTTCCAGTCAGGTTTTAGGCCCCACCACAGCACTGAGACAGCTCTGATCAAGGTGACAAATGATATCCGTATGAACACCAACGCAGGTAAGGTCTCAGTTTTAGTTCTGTGGACCTGAGCGCTGCCTTTGACACAGTGGACCACGGGATCTTACTGCACAGGTTAGAAAACTGGGTGGGAATCTCTGGTACTGCTCTAAACTGGTTCAAGTCCTATCTGGAGGACAGGACGTACTTTGTCGAAATTGGCAACTGTGTCTCAGACAAAATTTCCATGACCTGTGGAGTCCCCCAGGGGTCAATCTTGGGACCCCTCTTATTCAACTTGTACATGCTTCCATTGGGTCAGCTAATAAATAGCAACAATGTGTCGTACCATAACTACGCAGATGACACTCAGATCTACGTGTCACTGACGGCAGGTGAACATGGGCCTGTAGATACTCTCTGTCACTGATACAGGTGAACAGAGGCCTGTAGATACTCTCTGTCACTGATACAGGTGAACATGGGCCTGTAGATACTCTCTGTCACTGATACAGGTGAACATGGGCCTGTAGATACTCTCTGTCACTGATACAGGTGAACATGGGCCTGTAGATACTCTCTGTCACTGATACAGGTGAACATGGGCCTGTAGATACTCTCTGTCACTGATGGCAGGTGAACAGGAGCCTGTAGATACTCTCTGTCACTGATACAGGTGAACAGGGGCCTGTAGATACTCTCTGTCACTGATACAGGTGAACATGGGCCTGTAGATACTCTCTGTCCCTGATACAGGTGAACATGGGCCTGTAGATACTCTCTGTCACTGATACAGGTGAACATGGGCCTGTAGATACTCTCTATCACTGATACAGGTGAACATGGGCCTGTAGATACTCTCTGTCACTGACGGCAGGTGAACAGGGGCCTGTAGATACTCTCTGTCACTGACGGCAGGTGAACAGGGGCCTGTAGATACTCTCTGTCACTGATACAGGTGAACATGGGCCTGTAGATACTCTCTTTCACTGATACAGGTGAACATGGGCCTGTAGATACTCTCTGTCACTGATACAGGTGAACATGGGCCTGTAGATACTCTGTCACTGATACAGGTGAACATGGGCCTGTAGATACTCTCTGTCACTGCATCGAACAGATCAGTTTGTGGATACAAAACAAGTCTCTCCAACTAAACTCAGACAAAACTGAGATCATTGTTTTTGTCCCACAGACACAAAGGCAAAGTGTTATCAGTCACCTTGAGTCTCTCTCTCTAAAACCAAAACATTCTTCTTATTGCAAACTTTGTCTTATTATGATACAATATTTATTTTATCTGTAGTCTGTTCATTACTATTCACATGGTGTCTCCTGCGACCTAGCCACGCTGCTATTGTGGGTCAACCTGACACAGAGGTCGGGGAAACCGTAGCACTCTGAAGGAAGCCAGCCGGGTTTCCTCTGTCTCCTCTGATCCTCTGAAACAGTGCAGCGCCTCCTGGGTTTTCCCCTGTAGGTAGCCTACTGCACATTTTACATCAAGATTTCTGATTTTATTTTATTTAAGTTGATTTGAATAGATTCAAGATTCAAGATTGTTTTATTTGTCAAACCATGTGACTGATTTGAAATTATATTACTCTCATCCTTGATTGTGGAGCGGGGGGTGGGGGAAGGGGGTGGGAGGGAGGGCAGGGAGTTCAGCTTGGCCCTGTGTACGAAGCTGTTCTTAAGTCGACTCGACCTGGCCCGTAGACGGTCACTGGTCACATTTCTGACCTCTGATTAAAGAGTCTTTAAGTTTGTGTTGGAAAAGTTTGATTCTCCCTTCAGGTCAGTGGGTAAACAGTTCCAGGCTTTAGTGCCTTGTACAGAGAAAGCTGATTGTCCAAATGAAGTTGTTATGGGATTTCGTATATATATGTAACCCCTCTAACGTGCTGTGGAGGAAGGCGGGGCAAAAAGCCCACCGGTCTACTTATTTTGGGCGCATTAAGTTAGCAGAGGGTTTCCCTATGAAATAGGCAGGTAGGTCTGGCTACAAAAAGGAGCAAAGTCAGAAATAGTATAAAAATGTATTTCTTTATTTTGACAATTCATAAAAAGGTTATTCCTTTAAAAATTACTTCTTCCACACACACACACACACACCCAAAAAACACAAATCACTCTAGTAAAGTAAATATGGACTAGTTCTACAAAAAGAAAAGATACAAAACAAAATAACCGCAAACAAATTAGTGAGCAAACCCAAACCAAAGTTAATAGAAACAAAATAACTAAATCCACATTCACAACCTAAAGTGCTTGGTTCCTAAGTGCTAATGCCTATGTGCAAAAATGCATTACATTGTTAAAAGGGGCAGGCTGTGGTTAATCTCTGAGGCTACTTTATAAAAAGGGGTTTCGGCGACCAATTGAGAGCAATAAATTGAGCAACAGAGGCCAACTGCTGAAGTAGCCATATACATGTTAGTTCACTGTGCGTTATAAAGAATAAACCAAATCTAAAACTGTATTTACCTTTTCTTTTTTACATACAACCGACTACGGCCAGACCGGGGCTGCTGGCGCCTTGCGGGAGAGACCTGTCCCAGACAACTCCTTTATGCTGCGTTTACACATAAGCACGATGTAAATGACATTAGCCGTATATTAACAACAGAAACGCACCAGAAGCGAACTACTTACATGCGCCACTCGAACTCACGGCCAACAGCCCCAAGACTGAATGCTGCACGGCGTTCGCAGCTTTAGCGCATTAGTAATTAAGTGAACGCGCAGGGAAGACGCACCTCAAATGGTGCATTCACGGCAGCACCTGAATTGGACAAACGAGTATTCTATCTGTACACACCTTGACCCGGTTACATCCTCCCCCGGCTAACTGAATTGGTGGCCCACCGATTAAATATTATGACCAAGGTCGAAAAATGGCTGTAGCCAAGCTGCTGGCACCCTGGATCAGGGGAGAGACAGCGGCCCCATGATCCTCTCTCCTGGTTGATCCTGGGAGGCGATGTGGGTTCGAGTGTTTACCCGCTGTCTTCCGGGCAGATTTGCGGGAAATTGTCCCAACACCCTGAGGGGCCCGTAGCACTCGCAGCGGAGAGGGAGCAGCAACTACCCCAGGCGAAAGAGGTGCCACGGCTGTGGAGGGATTGCTGTTAGACCCCCTTAACACCAACCAGGAGCCGGAGTCCACATCATCCTCATCACTAATCTCATCGGGTACACTCGGGAGCCAAACATCAATCTCAGGGGGTGGCAGAGCAAGCTTCAATGAGGTACGATGCACTTGGCGAACCTGATGAAGTTTATCAACGGGAGCGATGGAATATACCACACCATCAGGATTTGGAGCCCCCACCACCTGGTACACCGTGGAGTCCCAAACATCACGGATCTTTCTGCGTCCCGGACCCGTATCACGAAGGTACACTCTCTGGCCAACGGCAAGGGGTTCACACAGCACCTTCTCATCGTGCCTCTCCTTCCTCTTCTGGGCTGCCAACTCCATGCGATCCTTGGCCACCGCCATAGCCACCCTGAGCCTCCGACGATGTTCCCCCACCCATTCACACACACGGCCGGCCGTGGGTTCGGGAAGATGGCCAAGCAGGAAATCAACAGGTAGGTTAGGCACCTGACCGAACAAGAGAAAGTGTGGAGACTCCCCGGTGGACTGATGTACCGTGGCGTTGTAATGGAAAACCAGTTGGGGGAGGTGCTCTGGCCAGTCGCGTTTCTCCTCTGGTGGAAGGGAACGCAGCAGGTTATGCATAGTCCTATTAAAGCGCTCGCACTGGCCATTTCCCTGGGGATGATAGGGCGTGGTACGACTTTTATGGACCCCATACAACTCACACAATTGTTTCACCAGGACGCTCTCAAAGTTCCTCCCCTGGTCAGAGTGTACGCGGCCCGGCACTCCAAAACGATAGAACCACTCCCGGACCAGAACTTTAGCTACAGTGGACGCTTTCTGATCTCGAGTCGGAACTGCTTGCGTAAACTTTGAAAAGACGTCCGTCATCACCATCACCAGCTCTCGTCCATCCCGGGCAGGCTCCAAGAAGGTGAAGTCAACAGCCAGCACCTGGTTTGGTTTTGCAGCGAGTAGGTGGCCCATGGGTGCCCGGACTCTTGGCTGGGTGCTCTTTGAAACTGCACAACGCTCACACTGCTGACACCAATCCTTCACATCCTTGTCCACCCCTGGCCAGAAACACCTCTGCTTCACCACATCGGTCGTCCGCTCTATCCCCTGGTGCCCATGGTTTTGGTGAAGCTCCCGCAACACCTCCCCCCTTAGGCTCTCTGGGAGAAGCAGCTGCAGAACCTCTTCTCCACCATCAGGCCTCCAGAGCCGGCGGTACAGGACACCCTCTTTTTGGACGATCCGGTCCCACTGCCTCACCAACCCACGCGCAGCATCCCCCAGCTTTTCCTTCTCCGCCCGACTTGGCACCCTCTGCTGCTGCCAAAACTCCATGAAGGCTGCGATGGCAGGATCCGCTCTTTGGAGCAATTCGAGGTCAGCTGACGTACGAGATGGCAAGACTGTAATAGACTGAATGGCTACTGGAGATGGCCCAGGAACATTGTCCTGGAGCTCCTCGGGCAACGCTGTACCAGGAAGGAAATGCTCCAACTGCAACCGGTCCCCATCGATCTTCTGCCTGGAGAGAGCATCAGCATTTTTGTTAACACGTCCTGGACGATACCTGATCGTGTAGTCGAAGGCCGACAGCTCAGCCACCCAGCGCTGCTCTGTTGCCCCCAGCTTGGCAGTGTCCAGATGACTCAATGGATTGTTGTCCGTCCACACAAGGCACTGATGCCCCCAGAGGTAGTCTTTAAACTTCTCCGCCATTCCCCACTTCATGGCCAGCATTTCGAGTTTCATGGAGCTGTAGTTCTTTTCTGCCGCATGGAGACTCCGACTGGCATATGCGATTGGCCTGACACGACCCCCCTGCTCCTGGGACAACACGGCTCCGAGTCCACAGTGGCTTGCGTCAACTTCTAAAACAAAAGGCAATGAAAAATTAGCAAAAGCTAGGGTGGGGGCTCTCACCAGGCGGTCTTTCAACTCCTGAAAACTCTGCTCACAGTCCTCCGTCCAAGCACTTTCCAGCGGCGAACCACGTCCTCTTCGACCAGTGGACCCAGCGACCTCTGCAACCAGCCGATGAAGGGGGCCAGCGAGTTTAGAAAAGCCCTCCACAAACCTCCTATAGTAGCTTGCGAAGCCGAGGAAAGACCGCAGCTCTGCTACATTAGTGGGGTGGGGCCAGTGGGACACAGCAGAGATTTTCCCTGGATCAGTGGACACGCCCTCCGCGGAGATAAGATGACCCAGGTACGACACTTTAGTTTTGAAAAAATCACACTTTTCTAGTTTAACTTTGAGTCCTTCCAGGTGCAGCCTGCTTAACACCGTCTCCAAACGCTTAAGGTGCTCGTCCACACTAGAAGAAAACACGACAATATCATCCAAGTACAACAAAAGGGACTGCCCATGCTGTGCCCCGAACATTCTCTCCATCAACCTCTGAAAAGTCCCAGGGGCGTTACATAGTCCAAACGGCATCCTGTTAAATTCAAAGAGGCCGAAAGGGGTGCAGAATGCGGTCTTGGACTTATCACCTTCAGCCATTGGTACTTGGTTGTAACCGCATGCTAGGTCCATTGTTGTGAACCATTGGGCACCTGATAATGAATCCAAGGACTCTTCAATCCTGGGCAGTGGGAAAGCGTCCCTTCTTGTCCTTTTGTTCAGCTGCCGATAATCGACACAGAGGCGCAGGCTTCCGTCTTTCTTTCTGACCAGGACAATAGGTGACGCATAGGGGCTACTGCTCTCCCTTATTATCCCAGATGCCAGCAGCTGATTAATGTGCGACTTTACAGCCTCATATTCAGACGGAGGGATGCGCCTATATCGCTGCCGCACTGGAGCCTCATCCAACAACGGTATACTGTGTGTCATCAATTGCGTGCAGCCAAGGTCACCATCAAATGCAGAAAACACCGACTCATATTTGAACAACAATGCCCTCACTTTTTGCTGCTCTGCCCCACTTAGCATGGAGAGGTCTAACCGACCTATTTTCTCTGTCACTGATCCCGACTCCGCGGTGTGAGACCGAACTGCTGCAACAACTTGGTCCTGCGCGCATGGGACTTCATGAAGATCTGAGGGCAAACTAACGACCTCCACAGAGGACAAAATGCCTAGGGCGCAACGTGGTTTCAACATGACTGTGGATACACCCGCATTAACGACAGGAACGTATGCTGTGCCTCTTATAACAGTCACAAGTGAAGGCGATACTAGCAGGCCCTCGGGTAAACCAGCCGTTGCATTTAAAGGCTCGATTAAAGCAGAGCCCGTCGATGCAAAAACAGAGGAACAAGTAGCGGGGACAAACTTTGTACAACCAGCAGGAACCGCCATAGCTCTACCCCGGAGTTTTGCGACACTAGTCTGGTTGGGGCATTTCTGCAACTCTACATTATGACACAGTTGGAGGGCAGGCAGCCAGGAGGAGGGAGGCCCTAACACAGGCTGAAGGTCAAACAACCCAGGACCATGTTGAGCAAACAACTGCTGATAGTAAGCTTTAATAACATTCATGCCAATTATACCAGGCACTTGGGGTGAACCAACCGGCCAAGGGGGGTCTTTAACAACTAAAATACCCCTCCTAGGGATGACTCTCCCACCCACTTCAATGTCTGGCTCAAGATACCCAAGATAAGGAATGGCTAAACCATTAGCCGCACGCAATTCCAACCAATGACATGCCTTAAGTTTATCTTGAAAATTCTCATTAAAGAAACTTTCCGGAATGGTCGAAACCATAGAACCAGTGTCCAGAACACATTGAACTGACACTCCCGATAATTTGACAGTCACGTGCGGGCAAGGGGCAATAAGCCTATTCTTTAACTCCTCTTCTACCTGGGGACCCAATGAGCCTGAACAACTCCCTCCTAAAGTCTGGCTCCTAACCATAGGGGGAGTTAGTTTTCCGACGACTGAGAGTTGGTAAAGGCCGCAGGGGCGCTCATCTGACGAGGCGGCCTAGAACTAATGCGGGCGTTACAAAATCGGGCAATGTGGCCACTCTGCTGACAGCGGTAACAAATCAATGGGTCAGCCACTGGAGAACTGCTTGATGGTTGCATTGCTGCTAAAGTTTTAGTAATCTGGTCCAACTGCTCTTGTTGTTTTTGTATTATGGATGACAAGGTGGCTAGTTGTGAAGCGGTGCTAGGGGGAGACTCAGCTGGAGATGGTAAACTAGCATTTTGAGCAGCACAGAACGTTGGCCCATGGCTACTTTTATTTGTGACACAAACCCCACCTTCATGTGCCCATCTAATTGCTTCAGCTCTGACATCCAACATGTTACAATTTGGATTATTACGAATGTGTCTCTTTAACTCCCTGCGTAGATCTGAGTTATTAACATTCTGCGCAAATTGATCACGAAGCATAACAGAAATATTAGTTAAGTGATAAGGTGCATTAGCTTCGACTTTACCCATCAAGCAAGACAATGCATGAGAATATTCCTGCAAGCTTTCCCCGTCTAACTGCCGACGTGAAAAGAACTCTTCCTGTAGTGACACATACGGCCTTTGACATCCATATAGTTCTTTTAAAATTTCAAGGACTTTATCTGGATCGTCCCGTTCTGCTGCAGACCTATACCTAATTTCGTCTCTCGCTTCCCCGTCGAGATGATCAAACATGAAGGCAGCCTGGTCCGCTGGCCCCACATGCCTGACCCGCATGCTGGCCATTATCTCCTCCACCCACTCATCGACCCCAATACCATGTGTCCCTCTGAAGACTGGACATTTGCGCTCCCTCGGCAGATAGATAAAGCGGTCCATTGCTCCATTGTTCACTTGTCCTTGTGCACTTGGGCCCGCATCCGCAGGGTGCTGCTCCTGCCGCAGACGATTCCGCTCGGCTTCCAATTCCTGGACCCTCGCCCGAAGACGCTCCAGCTCCTCGCCCATAGCTCAGTGGGATTGGCCCGCCCCTCACAGGTTAGGTAGTAGATCTCCAACCAGCCACGTCCCACGATGCGCCACCTGCTGCCCAATTTATGCTCTCAATTGGGAAAAAAAAGACACTCTCCAAAAAATATAAACCCTGTACTACCTCGAACTGCCCCTATTTCTGTTTTGCTCACCAGATCCTGCCGGACAACGCCAAGAAAAAGGTGTAACCCCTCTAACGTGCTGTGGAGGAAGGCGGGGCAAAAAGCCCACCGGTCTACTTATTTTGGGCGCATTAAGTTAGCAGAGGGTTTCCCTATGAAATAGGCAGGTAGGTCTGGCTACAAAAAGGAGCAAAGTCAGAAATAGTATAAAAATGTATTTCTTTATTTTGACAATTCATAAAAAGGTTATTCCTTTAAAAATTACTTCTTCCACACACACACACACACACCCAAAAAACACAAATCACTCTAGTAAAGTAAATATGGACTAGTTCTACAAAAAGAAAAGATACAAAACAAAATAACCGCAAACAAATTAGTGAGCAAACCCAAACCAAAGTTAATAGAAACAAAATAACTAAATCCACATTCACAACCTAAAGTGCTTGGTTCCTAAGTGCTAATGCCTATGTGCAAAAATGCATTACATTGTTAAAAGGGGCAGGCTGTGGTTAATCTCTGAGGCTACTTTATAAAAAGGGGTTTCGGCGACCAATTGAGAGCAATAAATTGAGCAACAGAGGCCAACTGCTGAAGTAGCCATATACATGTTAGTTCACTGTGCGTTATAAAGAATAAACCAAATCTAAAACTGTATTTACCTTTTCTTTTTTACATACAACCGACTACGGCCAGACCGGGGCTGCTGGCGCCTTGCGGGAGAGACCTGTCCCAGACAACTCCTTTATGCTGCGTTTACACATAAGCACGATGTAAATGACATTAGCCGTATATTAACAACAGAAACGCACCAGAAGCGAACTACTTACATGCGCCACTCGAACTCACGGCCAACAGCCCCAAGACTGAATGCTGCACGGCGTTCGCAGCTTTAGCGCATTAGTAATTAAGTGAACGCGCAGGGGAGACGCACCTCAAATGGTGCATTCACGGCAGCACCTGAATTGGACAAACGAGTATTCTATCTGTACACACCTTGACCCGGTTACATATATAATAATGTAAAAACCATGCAGAAGAGAGTTGAAGTCTGAATCAAGTGGTCATTTATTGTCTTAAACACAGGGAGAACACAGACAGCATAACAGTGGCTCACAGAGTGTTCTGCCCTCTAACCCATAGTGGCATATTTATACAGTAATTGGTACACATCAGATTAACAAGAGATGATACCCTGGCGCCAACACATTTGTTGTATCTCTGTATACGTTCTATCTCAAGGCCTAGCCCTTATCTGTTACATGACTATTCAGGTCATAGCACCGATATTCACTTCAGCTGTTAAACAATGACTAGTAAATGTTAGAACTATATTTCTGACTTTACAAAGTGTTTCTTTTCGGGATCTGACAGTTCCCGTTCTGAGTTCCTGTTTTTGGCACTCGCCAGATGCTAATAATACCAACATTTTTGCAGAGTTCATGTGGTGGACATCTACCTCTACTACCACCACCTCAACCTTGTGTTTGTTTTTCATAATTTACCTAACAATCAGAATCAGAATAGGTTTTATTGCCATTGTTTCAGAACAGGGTTCACAAAACTAGGAATTTTTCTTGGTGCAACCGTGCGACATAAAACATATAACACAGAATTAAGCTAAGAACTTAGCTATAAGGGAAATGCAAAAATAATAATAAAAAAAAAAAGATAAAATAAAGTGACGTGTGGTAAGACAACAACAATTTGACATTGAACAACAGCGGGATTGTATTTACAGATGTGTAGGCATATAAAGTGATATAAAGTGATTAAGTGATAGCAGCGGGTCTAAGTGTGGACACACCGCACACTGCAAGTGCAGATACATCCATGAGTCTGTGACTAAGTAACAGAGACTTGTTATTGTTCATGAGTCTGATGGCGGAGGGGAAAAAACTGTTCAAGTGGCGGGAGGTGTGGGTCTGGATAGACCGTAGTCTCCTGCCTGAGGGGAGAGGGGTGAATAGTCCGTGTCCAGGGTGAGAAGAGTCAGCTGTGATCCGACCCGCACGCCTCCGGGTCCTGGAGGTGAACAGGTCCTGGAGAGATGGGAGCTCACAGCCAATCACCTTCTCTGCAGCACGCACAATGCGCTGCAGTCGGTGCTTGTCCCGTTCTGTAGCGCCGGGGAACCACACGGTGATGGAGGAGGTGAGGATGGACCACACGGTGATGGAGGAGGTGAGGATCAACCACACGGTGATGGAGGAGGTGAGGATGGACTCGATGATGGCTGTGTAGAACTGCACCAGTATCCTGGTTGGCAGCTTAAGTTTCTTCACCTACTGCAGGAAGAACATCCTCTGCTGGGCCTTCTTGATGAGGGAGCTGATGGTTGGCTCCCATTTGAGGTCCTGGGTGACGGTGGTGCCCAGGAAACGGAAGGAGTCCACGATGAAAATGGGGGTGCAAGTCTGTCAGGGCAAAGGGGGATGGTGGGGCTGTGTCTTTCCTAAAGTCCACGATCATCTCCACTGTCTTCTGGGCGTTCAGCTCCAGGTTGTTGTGGCTGCACCAGGACGCCAGCCGTTCCACCTCTCTTCACCATCTCATCCGAGATGAGCCCGATGAGGGTGGTGTCGTCCGCAAACTTGAGCAGTTTAACGGACTGGAGGTGCAGCAGTTTGTGTACAGGGGGAAGAGCCAAGGGGAGAGTACACAGCCCTGAGGAGTTCCAGTGTTCGTAGTCCGAGTGTCCGAGTCGATCTTCCCCAGCCGCTGATGGACGCTCATGGCGGCAGTAGTGTGTATTCAGACCCTGGGCGAGGGACAGGTCGTTCAGAGTCCGGGGGGCCTTGGGCTTATAGACACATTATGTTAAGTTAAATCCTTTCTTTATTCGGACACATAGAGGTTATGCAGATTCTATAGCCTATCAATGGACAAATCAAATGAAAACATAAGTTAGAACGCCAGAATACGTTTGTTAAGTGATGATGTCATTGCTCCACTTCCGGGTCCAACGTAGTCGGCTGAAAATATGGTTTGACCGCAAAAAAAAAATTCTACAAAAGGGTTTTTAACAGTTTTCTGTAGTATCAGGTGTGCTTAATAACATACTAAAAGTCTACCACAATTTGACCACTGAAAAAAGGTCTAATTTTCAAGATGGCGTCCAAGAGGGTCGCCAAATCTTTAAAATGCTCATTACTCCTTTATTATTCATCCTAGACAAGTCATTTTGGTGTCTAACCCCATGTTTTGGGTATCTGGGAATCCAATAGGCTTGTTCAAATTCTAGTGACATGACTGCATAATTGTGAAATAGAAGATGGAGGACAAATACTCTGTGTTTTAACATTAGCGAGGTTGTCACGGCAAATTCAACACAACCTTACATCGCTTCCCAGAGGCTTAGAGGGACATGGACAAGGGTTTTAACCTCTCTGTTATCTTAGCATATTAGCAATTAGCATATTGAATTAATAGTGAGATGATTACAATTACAAAGTGATTACAAACCTCTTATTTATTTTTGAAGAAATACCTTTGATTTGCACTAGATTTACAAATAGTCATTGTCACACTTCCGTAAAGGTAATGATTATGTGGATTGTCACCATTTTCCACTTGACATGGTCCACAAGCAGGCGCGCATGGTGGTCCATATCCTCTGCAACTACACTTACAGTGGGCCATCTGCAGGAGACTTTAGGGGCAGCAGTTTTATCGGTCATAAGTAAGTAAGTGCTTTAGTGTCATTGTACAAGCGTACAACAAAATAGTGTTCAGGTGTTAGTCCTGAGCTGCTGCCACTGTGTGTCAACCTGACCCGCATGACCTTGGAGGTCGGGGAAACTGTAGCACTCGGAAGAAAGCTGGCTGGCTGCCCTCGGTCTCCTCTGATCCTCTGAAATGGTGCACCGCCTCCTGGGTTTGTCGCTGTTTAAGAGCGTGGTGTCCTGCACTGGTCAGCTCCACCTCCTCCTTCCTCCCTCCGCTTCACAACAGTCTTTCACCATCTCTCGTTTGTCCTTACTTGTTTCCTGTAGCTCCTCTTGTGACGCCTCCTCTGTGCTGCAGCTGTGGGGGCTCTCGGTGCCTCTTCAGCGTCTCAGAAGAAGACATGTGTAGGTCTCAAATGGGTTTAGCTGATAAGCATAGCATTTTGTTTACCTTTAAAAAGCTGCTTTCTTCAGGACCATTTTAGACTCAAAGTAAACAAATCCACCAAACCTCCACAAAAACACGGCAAAGACGTACAAAAGTATCCAGAAAAAACATGAGGAACAGAAACCACAAATGCAGGTCGCAGAAAAAGGCAAAAAACTCAGCTGCACAAGGAGAGAGCCAGGTCACTTCCTGTTTTCACGTCGCCATGACAACTGGCACGAACCGATTGTCCTCCAGTTTCCATCTCCAATCCACCGCATTCATGTCACTCCCCTTTCCAATCCACATAATCTGGTAATACACGCTGAGCAAATTATATTAAGTTGAGGACTCGGTATGAAGGATACGTTGTGGGGTAACAAATGATTTGGCTGAAATGATTTTCTTGCTAAAAAGGTTATAGCACAAAGAGGCTAGTGAATCGGTACTCTTGCAACCAAACATAGATTGAGAACCATATGTTTACATACACGTCATAAAAAGACACATGTGCATTTTTTTATTAGGTCAAAATTATTTCTATTTGTCAAATTCCAGAGGAATGAGAGATAGAATTTTCTACACCATTTTTTTAAGTTACTTTTTACACAGTCAGAAGTTTACATACACTAAGATTACTACACCTTTAAACAGATAAAGCCCAGATGACGATGCCATGACCTTGGAAGATCAAGTCTGGTACATCCTTGGGTGTAATTTACAGACACTTGAAGGTTCGGGTTCATTGGTTAAAACAAAGATGGAAATGTCCAGTCATCAAACAGATCAGAAAGAAGGCGGGTTCTGTGTCCCAGAGATGAACGTGCTGCGTCTGAAATGTGAAGATCAACCCAAGAACAAATGCAAAAGACCTGGAGAAGATGCTGAACCTGGTAAGAGTTTGTCATTATCCAGAGTGAAACAAGTCCTGTCCCGACATGGGCTGAGAGGGAACTCTGCCTGGAAGAGGCTCTGACTCCAAAAGAAACATCAACAAGCCAGTTTGGAGTTTGCAAATAAAAAAAGGATAAATACTTAAATTTTTTGAGACATTTTTTTTTGGTCTGAAGAAGAAACTTAAATACATTTTGGCCATAATGACCATGGTCACTTTTGGAGGAAAAAGGGGGAAACTTCCAGCCTGAGAACACCATCCCAACTTTGAAATAAAGGGGTGGCAGCATCATGCTGTGGGGTTGTTTTGCTGTGGGAGGGACTGGTGCACTTAACAAAATAGATGACATCATGAAGAAAGGAATCACATTCTTTTTACATATTTAAAAAGCTTTTTAAGCTAAATGTATTGCTATGTTATGCTTAAAAACCCCATATGACTGATGGATCACATTGGTTTCATGTTGGTCTGGCCCCTGAATGCATGGAATATCTTGCAAATCTCATGATGTACAAACTGTAAATCTGATTCGAATATTATGATGTGTAGCGACTGGATTGAACAGGCTCCGTAATGTGATCCTGGATTTTTGTCATTTCTGTTTTTCTTTTGTAATTCTGCATATATATTTTTTGCTTCTGCACTTTGGTTGTATGTTGTTGACGAAATTGCTCAGATAAAATCCAACAGACTTTTAAACTCTAAGGGAAACGACCCCAGTGGACTGGAAGACTTCCCTTACTTAAAAAGTGCAAGAAAGAGGGATTACTCACCAACAGAGGAGGTCTTCAGGCAGATATTCTGAAATAACCCTAGGTTTTGAGAGGTAGTCTTTCTACAATGAGTACTGGGCAACAGAAAATGTGTTTTATGAGGATTGTATTCGTGTTTGACTGTTTCCACAGCGAGTATAACCAACCTTATTGGCTACAAGCCTTATGCTAAATGAGGCACAAGGGTTAGCATGTGACAATCAGTCGTCTCAATAGCGCTAACATGTGCTCTCAGTTGTATGCCGATAAGGACCGGTTGTACTCCTGCAACTAGCCACCACAAGATTTCCTTATATGTACAAAAGAGTGCTAGTAGTGTGCTCTAGTAGACAATTCAACCCAAGATGCAATGAGCACACACAAGCTCATATGCCGTTCAAAGGAGGAACCGCCTGTAGGCCCTCCTATTCTTAGGAATTCTTTGCTTAAGTGCTTACATATTTATTAATTGCTCAACCGGTACTAACCTGGTGTCTGGCACCAGGAGCGAAAAATCGAATCAAACATTTCTCACGCCATGACCAAAGCCCACTTAGGGCCGCGGCCGTCTCGACAGTTGTATATTTTAGTTGTGGGTCCCTGTCCGTAAGCATTGCGCTTCTGGGGGAGTCCCTTTTGAAAAACAGACCTCAATATCAACAAAACCGAATGATATAAATTGTCACATTTTGTAAATAAATAATATAAAAACTATGTGGACATTTTGTAGCAACTCTCAAGAGCCAGGAAGTTAAAGCTTGGGCGCAGATGTGTCTTCCAAATGGACAATGACCCAACGCTGCCAATACTGGTCACAAAGTGGCTTAAGGAAAACAAAGTCAATGTTTTGAAGTGACCATCACAAAGTCCTGATCTCAATCCAGTTGAAAATGTATGGGCAGAGCTGAAAAGGCATAGGCACGCAGAAGTTTGTGGAAGGAAAACCAAAATGTTTGACACAAAATATACAGTTTAAAGGCAATGCTACAAAATATTAATGAAATGTATGTAAACGTTTGGTTTACATACACATTAAAAAAATGTGTAGAAAATTCTATCTCTCATTCATCTGGAACACGATAAATTCAAATGAAAATAGAGACCCCAATTGTTCATCATAGTAGAGAAGAAGAATGAGTAAATCTGTATCTTCGCCTATCAAGGTCGTGGGCTGATGTTGTGACACCTTGATTGCAGCCTTCACGATGTCCACGTCTGCATCTCCTGATACATCGATAACATTACAGTCTTTCTTCTTCAGTTCCTCAGTCACAAGACCAATAAGTCCTTGTTTGTTACAAGGTCTGGAAAGGAAATCTTCTTTTTCCACAAACTCAATTTTGCATTGAAGGACCTTCACTGTAGCCATCACAAACTACGGTTTCTTTACCATAATGACGTATCAAACAAAGAATATCATAAATGTCATTTGCTCAGAGTGTATTTCCAGATCATGGTGTGGATATGAAACGGGAGTGACATGAATGTGGTGGATTGGGGATGGAAGCCTGACAATTGGTTCGTGTCTAGCCTGGTCTCACCAGACCCTCGCACTCATTTCGTACAGAGGGTCTTCTTCTTGTGGATCTTCACAATTGAGCTCTGTTTTCAGGTGGGCGGGGTGAACTCCTTTTAAACTTTGAAACGATTGGGTCTGATTTTACCCAATCGCTAACGTTTGGTTGTGAAGTAATGCGCCCGAGTGTGTGAAGCAAGCTATGCTTGACGTCACCTACAACCCCCGCCCCCCCAACTCGCTGAATGGTAGGTTGAAATTCAACCGATGCAACGCGGCCACTGAGATCAGACCCAGACGTACGTGTAGGGAAATGATAATTGACCAGAGTTTACGGACGGCTAAGGCCAGGCTAGTTCGTGCCAGTTATGACCGATAAAACTGCTGCAGATGTTCCAGTGTAAGTGTAGTTGCAGAGGATATGGACCTCCATGCACACCTAGGGCCGTTTCAAGATATTTGGGGGCCCTAGGCAAAACAGCGAAGTGAGGCCCCAAATCCTCAGATGGGATTCCTTGTATTCTGGTGCATTTTAAGAGTCATGAATTATTCTGTAGTGCTACACAAAGTGGCAACTACAGCGTAGTAAAGTGTCTTTAATGAGGCATCATTATTTTTGTCAACAAGGTAAAAACAAGGTAAAAAAGTATAATTATTCATATTATTATCATTCTTAAGAACTGTCTTCTCTTATTTGCAGAGTAGTGTTTTTTTCTTTAACTATACAATTTATGTAGAATTAAAAGAAAGGTATTAAAATGGTGCACAACACAAACTATTTTAAAAACATTGTACAACATTGTTTTTGTCAAGGAATAACCATCCAAAATTAAGAGATTTAGCAACGCTTGCGGACTTTAACTCGCACAAAAGCAGTGACCAAATCTTCAATGTTCTATGACCTCCTAATGTTTTGCTCTATTGATATAAGGGCCAGTCCTGTCAGTCTTTCTTGGCTCATGGATGATCTGAGGTAAGACTTTATCAGTTTCAAAGCTGGAAAGCTTCTCTCTGCAGAAGCTACAGTGACAGGAGGAAAGAACTTCACGTCCCGTAATGCCACAGACATTGGGGGCCCCCCCTTCAGCTGGGGGCCCTAGGCAGCTGCCTACCTTGCCTACCCCATTGCAACGGCTCTGTGCACACCTGCTTGTGGACCATGTCAAGTGGAAAATTGTGACAATCCACATAATCAACCTTTATGGGAGGACGAGTGTGACAATGACTATTTGTAAATCTAGTGCAAATCAAAGGTATTCCTTAGGAAATCTACATTAGCATAAATACAGATGAAAGGTCAGATTTAATAATAATAATAATGATAATGTTTTATATACCCCTCCTGGAACCGCCTGTTGTAAAGACAGAACCAGAGTGACTCTAAGGACAGACTCCAAAAAGGGTTTAACTGATTTCTTCCTTAAAACAGGCAAAGATCGAAAACAGGACCGGAGGTACAAGGTACAGGGCGGTGGAGGTAACTGGAGGTGAGTCTGGAGCCGGACGGAGAACTGCACCGAAGAGAGTAGTACTAACAGGTTTGTCACAAAAGTTCTTTCAAAGATTTAGGTCGCAAACAATTCAAGAGCCAAAGTAGGTACCACGTAAGGTAACGGACGATCTGGCAGAGCGTGGAGGACTGAAGAGGCTTCAAATACTGGAGGTGAGTGGTGCTGAGTTGCAGGTGTGCCGAGTGGCTGCAAGCTCCAGGGTGTGATGACTCCGCCCAGCTCCAAACAGACAGGGGCAAGAGGGCGGGGCAAGACAGACCGATGGGAGGCACTGGACTCCTAACACCAGGCTAGTGTTGGAGTGGGTCCAGGGCCGCCTCCACGCACCTGGAAAAGTTGTGTGGGACCAGCGAGTATCCGAATGGAAGGCGGAAGGGAATACCTGAAGCACCTCCCCCATACTGTGCTCCGGGACAATGGGGATGTGGAAATACGCGTCCATAAGGTCCATAGACGTCATCTAATCCGGGCAAACTGGACAAACCACAAATTTTACTCCACTTTGAGTTAAACATCTAGGCCAGTACCTAACAATGCGTATCGCAGAATACAGAACCTTCAACGATACAAAGATAACTGTGGTCACAATGATCTCTCCCAGTCTCCTGTACTTATGCGACATGTGCAAGAACATTAGAACAGTGTCATTGGTCAACAAGGTCAACATTGTTCTAAACGTTTTTTGATACCGATGCTTCCTGTATCAACTGGGAAATTTAAAGATACACTATGCAACTTTGTATGTTGCATAATTATACATCTTTTACCTTCCAGTGACCCAGCAGATGCCTGAGTGGTTAGCATAGCGCCTTTACTGTAGGACGCTCCAGGATCAGTGTTAATTTCGTCGACTAAAATATTTAGTCTTAATTTTAGTCAAAATAAAATTGGACTAAAACTAAATTTAAAGTTTTTCATGCGACTAAAACTATGACTAAAATGTCCAGATATTTTAGTCGACTAAAATGAGACTAAATAAAAATGGAAAGGAGAGACTAAAATCATCCAAACTTCTATTGACCGTCTGAAAGAGCCTCATATCATGTAAATTCACTGCCAAAGGAGCAGCTCTGAGCTTTGTTCATGAGGAGCAGCTCCATGAAGCAGAGGACCTCCATTAAATATGATTATAATGAATATTATTAATACAAAGTCGACTAAATGTGTCTTAAATTTAGTCGACTAAATTGACTTGCAATTTTAGTCGACTACAACTCGACTAAAATTTAAGATATTTTTTTGACTAAAACTCGACTAAAATTGAATTACATTTTCGTCAAAAGACTAAAACTAAATTAAAATATCTTGTGAAAATTAACACTGTCCAGGATCAATTGTTTTTTTGGTTTTCTCTGATGATCGAACCGTGTCCATGGTTATCTACTATGCATGCCATTCCGAAAACCTACCAGGAACCCTAAACAACCTGAAATAAAATAGACCCTGAAGCGTCATAAGAGGAACCGGGATGGAAAGTAAAGGCGCTGAGCTAACCGCCCGTGCAGCTGCTGGGTCACTGAAAGGTCACATATGCACTAATATCAACATTTTTCTCACATAAAAAGTTGTATAGTGCACCTTTAATTTTGTAAACCACCCCTTTATGTTACGTTGAATATATTGTTAGCTTATCAAAATGCAACAACGACAAAACTTGGGACACAATTGAAAGGCAACAGAAAAGGGACACACAGCATTATCTTTGTACTTCAGGTTTTATGAATATTTACACAATTCAGCAAAAAGTACAAATGACATGAGGCTGCGAGATCTCAGCCCGGACATTTTTCTCTTTGAACCCCCGAAAAAAGAAAGCACTGATTTTTTTTTGTTTTGTTTTTTTTGTTCGGTTTCAACACACACAGGTAGGATTCTCAAATGCATGAACGAAAATACAAGAGACAAAGGAACAACAGTATACATGTAAAAATAGAAATTTTACATACACAATTTTTAAAGAACACGTATTTGTTCATTGCATACAGTTGTCTAAAAAGCGTGTGGGAGAACCTCTCCGACGGGGCCCCTGCACGGGGAGCCGCCGGACCGTCCAAACGTCCAGTGAAGATGCAAGAGGAGCCAGAGCAAAGGGCATCTTCTTCTCTCTCTTTCTCGTACATCAATATCAATCCAACGCGGAGAAACGGACCTCCGTGGAATATACTTTCCCGTGGACATATCATGCAAAATTGTACTGCTTTTTTTTTTAATCGCTGGAAATCATGTTTTTTTTTTTGGCCTGGAAATGAGAGTAAGGGGAGCGAGCGGCTGGGATTTCAAATTAGACAGGAGTGCAAAAACAAGCTTTAAATGTTAGATAATGGCACCCTACACTGCATCTCGGTAAAAACCTGAATATTTGACATTTTACTCAATAAATAATGTTGATTTAAATAGTTTAGGTCCTTACCCAAATCCATTTATTGATTAGCCACTGAAATAATAGACTTTTCTGTGTCGGGTTGGTCATTAGGGGCAAGTTTTGTATTGTTGGCAACAGTATAGTCCAAAATGTTACATAATGTACCTTTAATTTGAGTCACTGAAACTGCCTATGAAAAGAAGTGACTTATTTTGAGTGAATAGAGTTTTATTATTTATTATCAAATTGCTCTTGGATCACATTGTAGATTTTTTCCCTCAATCTACACACCATCCTTGTACACATTGTACCCCCCAAATTAAGTACAATGTAAAGTGCTTTGTAACAATGTAAGCAATAACTTGTACCTGTACTGCCCTACAAAGGATGCCACTCCGCATCGTGCGTTAAAACTGAATAATGCATTGTTCAATCCTGTCTTAAGTCAGTTTGACTCTGAAATGGGACATTAAACTTTCACATTAGTATAAATCTAATAATCACTTTATAATTCGTCACCATTTAAAAAGTACTAAAGTCCCCACGACGATGATTGAGATTCACCAAAGTAGTGATAGCCATTTCGATAACAGTTCAATTAATTGCCAAGGCCATTACCGCACTTTACCTTTGTAGGACAGTATAAGTTACATACACAATGGTTTAAATTGAACGTTCTATCCCCATACAAACAATTAGGGAAGCCAGGCACAATACTAAAGTGTGGCGAGGTATCTTCCGTCCTTTTCATGGCTTTTATGTCATTTCTGTGGGTTCTTCATCATGAACATCTTATAAGGTGACGTTTAGTGGCCCCTTGATGTGTATCCGACCCCACAGAGCGCACAAACTTAAATGCATTTGAGCTAGCGTTTAGCTCCGTGGACACTTTTAGACGCCAATTTGTATCTAAGGTAAAGTCTCAAAAGGTCTACACGTTCATCTAACTGCTTTGACCTCACCTAAATGTAGTCAAGTCACAATTTTGCGATGTTTGATGGCTAATGCTAACGGCTATAGGAAAAATACATTGAGCAGGCTAAAGGAAAGGCTAAAGTCTCACGGACTTGCTAACTGTCCACATACGGTAAGGATCGAACGCCGCGTCTCCTTTTTATTTCTATGGGTTAGGGTCTATTTTTTTTAATCAAGGGCAAATATTCTGAGCTCAAGAGCGTTGTACGTGTTTCTCGATTGCCATTATTGAAGCGTAGCCAATGGCAGACAAACCTCGAGGGCAGATCGCTACCGAAGTTGGATTACATACAGAATGCTTTCCCGGTCTCTCCATTACACTTGAGCACAAGGACAAATGGCAGACAGGCTGGCTCGATGTGGGGGGGGAAAAAAACGACTGCTGGTCTGTTTTCTAAGTGGGAATGTTGTAGCATGGTCAAAAGCTCCGTGAAAAAGTTGATTCGGCATGATATGTCCATTTACCAAACTCCCTCATGTCGAACCTATGGGCACATTTTGTAAACGTACGTCACACAAATAAACAAACACCGTAATAATACTTTCAAAAGTTATTGATCGGAAATAATGAGTTAAATGAAATAACAAAACAAATAAAAGAAGAGAGATGAGTTTACAAAGTACGAGCACACTGGATAAACGTCTGACCCCTCGAAGGAGAGAATGGACACTGTGGTCAGTCACCGTGGGAATGGGAAGGGCATCGTTTTAGGGTCTAGTTCAATCCGAACTTTGAAAAAAAAAGATTGTCCCGATAAAAGAGTGGCATTTCCACTGACTGCGCTTTGAACTCCTTTTCGAATATAATGTGTCCAAAAAAAAAAAGAAAAAATCATTGCCCAGTATTTTACCAAATGTAAATAACAATCGCCACAACCCATGATTTCAAATAAAAACTCTTCAGACAGTACAGGGACAGTGGGACATGACCGAAGAGGTGACCGTCCTGAACACGCGTCTAACTGACACATGTGATGCACATTGTTAGCCTGGCAAGTCAGCCTGGATCAGCCTGGAAGACAGTCTGGGATGGAGCTGTTTGATTCAGGCCAACGCCCCCCGGGCCAAGACAGGCCGGACCATTTTTATTTTTATTTTTTCCGCATTTATTGCCGTTGATAAAGACAGCAATTTTTCACAATTCTTTGTCGCTTTCTGGCAGATTAAAACCCGTTTATCCCATCGGTGTAACTGTTTTGACACAGCCAGTTGTCCAGTGTTAGCAGATAGCATTAAGCTAACATCATAGTTAGAATAGGATTTCCATAGAATCATAGTTAGCATTCTCCATTATTTGTGTATGTATGGGGCAATTGAACCACTTCGCTCCCCTCCATGTCTCTGTATCTTTATTTAGTATTAAATGTATTCATAATTCAGCATCCGTTAAATTAATGGTGGCCGCTTTCGAACATGACCATACGGGCGATTCTAGTTCGGGATGGAATGTTTTTGTAATTTATTATTACCTTAAAAAACCCACCATGTTTTTTGGGGTACTAGAAAATGGTGTCCATAGACTAATATTAGTTAAAAACAGTATAAAAAAGTGTGAGGACAAACCCATGGAACAACTGCCGAGTCGCTACTGGTGAATCTATGTAGCACACTGTGGGTCTAAGTGTTTTAATGTGATCAATGGCAGGATGGACCCGATTTCTGTGGATTCTAGTTTTTGGAGGAAAGCAAGAGTGACTGACTACAATGCAGGGAGAACCTGATTGAATCCATGTTATGCAGCGATCCAGCTCTGCACCGAAACGTGTCCTCCTTGCGATATTTTAAGCTTAGACACGTCTTGTCGGGAGTTGTGTCGGAGTGCCCTCGTGTGTTCTGGTGGGTGTGCCTCGAACCATCTCAAATCGTACATTCTCCAGGCCCGGCGTAGGATGAATTTGTCCTGGTTCACACTCAATGGTTTACTGTTGGCCTTGACTTACTTTAGTTCTGTTAAGATAGGGTGACCAGATTTTCTGACTAAAAAACTGGGACACTATTTGGGATTTAGTTGGTCAACCAGGGAGCCATCCCACGCTAAAGGGTAAATATGCTTGTCAATGTCTTAGACCACGCACCAATCAGCATTAACATGATTGACTTGATATTTGTGTATTGGTTTCTACTTCTAACGTACACTTGCACGGCCCAAAGACATGAATTTTCAAGCGAAGTTCGTACTTTGTGGATCATATTGGCCAAAAAACTGGGACACTTGGGACAGATACTGTGTAAAACTGGGACAAATGAATGGTTTTGGAGGAACGTGTGGGGGGACATGGGACAGAGGATTCAAAACTGGGACATCTGGTCACCCTATGTTAAGACCCAATTGTTTTGTCCCCCTTGTTCATCACATTCATGTCAGGAAATACAGAAATGTGCGTCACCCGTGTACTCTCCGATTTGTTCCCGACAAAAAAAAGACATTTTTCCTCGACTACAGACGACTGTGTCACATCCGTGTTTCTCCGATGGGTTCTCTGGTGCGCTTGTTAGTCCCGGACGGCTCAATCCCAGGCTGTCTTCCCACGTATCTAATACATGGAGTGGGTCAGGCTGGCATCATTCTGCCTTTTTGTTCCCTTGAAATCCTTTTTTTCCTTCTTTGTATTTTATCATTTTTACCCAGGTTTGCGTATAAAACCCCACCTGCATAGAACCTAAGAACAAACAAAGACGTTGGCGAAGCATTGCATTCCGTGTGAGAGCAGGGCGTCCTCTGGCGAATGGTAGGATTTCTAAAGGCACATTTGGTATGAGACGTCCGGCTTGCATTTGTGGAACTGTATGGGGCGCTTGTCTGGGCAGGAGTCCAGAGACGTGACGAGTGTGTCCACAATCATCACAACGCTTCTAGTACATATTACAATAGTACATATTGTAGAAATACTATTACGTTTAATTCACTTTGCTTCTCTTGAGCTTTCAACCATGTCTTCACCAAAAACATACCTAGAGTTGTTACAAAAGGAACATTTATTTAAGTACTCTACTTTTTGTTTTCGCTGAACTGTACTTCAGTTGAGTGGTATTTTTGTTGAGGAAAAAAATCACACACAAAAAATTGAAATTAGCAGCGTGTTTTGTCCCCTTTTAAAGCTCAAAAGGGGGACAGTGTGCCACCTACTGTTCTGGAGTGTGCGTCAATGAGCATCGATGTGCTACAATGAAGAAGGAGTTTCCCCGTGGCCGTGGTCGGTTAGTAGGCCGGTTGTTTTCGGTGTAGACTTTTACGACAGGGAATTTAGAAGAAAAACAGATAAATACATTTGCAAAACAAACATTCCGATATTCTACATTACACTGACCGTAAAGCTGGAGTACCTGATTTTCCCAGTTCAAACAGTGACATTGTTTTGGCCTAAAGCTGTTTCTGGCGCTCACGGTCCCTCCTGTGTATTCAAATTGTTCAAAGAATGTAATTAAATGCACATTTCACACCCGTATACAGCCGGTGACAATTCCACTAATTTAGGTCAGAATTCTATCATTCATTGCTCAATAAAACTTTAGGTGAAGACAATACAACCAGGTCTGTGTTTTGCGGTGTTTACGACAGACTCTGAGGCGGCACAAATACATGTGTCCTACAACACCAACAAATCAGGTACCCCGGCTTTAACTACTTTGGGAAGGCAGTATGCAAAAAGCCACTCGAGGAATGTTTCGAATGAATGTACAACACTAGAACTTTTTCCATATTATAGAATCTTTAACGGCAGGAATTTGTAGATCATTCTGATTTCAGTGGACGTGGGTCTGGGGGACTTGGGTCTCGTGGACTTAGGTCTGAGGGGCCTTGGGTCTGGTGGATCTGGGGGACTTAGGTCTGGTGGACTTAGGTCTGGGGGACTTGGGTCTGGTGGACTTGGGTTTGGTGGATTTAGGTCTGGGGGACTTGGGTCTGGGGGACTTGGGTCTGGTGGATTTAGGTCTGGTGGACTTGGGTCTGGGGGACTTGGGTCTGGGGGACTTTGGTCTGGGGGACTTGGGTCTGGGGGACTTGGGTCTGGGGGAACTTGGGTATGGTGGACTTGGTAGACTTGGTGGACTTGGGTCTGAGGACTTGGGTCTGGTTAACTTGGTAGACTTGGTGGTCTTAGGTCTGGGGGACTTAGGTCTGGGGGAGTTGGGTCTAGTGGACTTGGGTCTGGGGGACTTAGGTCTGGGGGAGTTGGGTCTGGTGGACTTGGGTCTGGGGGATTTGGGTATGGTTGACTTGTGGTCTTAGGTCTGGGGGATTTGGGTCTGGTGGATTTAGGTCTGGTGGACTTGGGTCTGGGAGACTTGGGTCTGGTGGACTTGAGTCTGGGGGACTTGGGTCTGGGAGATTTAGGTCTGGGAGACTTGGGTCTGGGAGACTTAGGTCTGGGGGACTTGGGTCTGTTGGATTTAGGTCTGGGGGACTCAGATCTTGTAGACCTGGTGGACGTCCGTGTCCTCAAATCGGCTGTTTCTCCAGGTTCTTGTGCGTTCTTCACTGGGCTGAGCTCCTCATGACTCCACAAGGTGCTGATGAACAGCTTCAGTCTGTGCTCTTTTTTTTTAGATCCGTTTTACAAAAGAGTCTTTAAAACACTGATATGTTTTTTTCTTTAAACTCCTTTCTCGTGTGCTCTTTGCACCTTTTAGACCATTTTAACTTTTTTCATATATATATATATATTTCATTTATACATGATATCTTTACATATATAAAAGCATTTGTAAAAGTGGGAATGCTGATAAAATGGAACGCAGAAGACTGTTCTAGTAATCCACAAGTGGAGGCAGTCTGTTTTCTTCTGTATCTGTGGGAGAACCGTTTGGTCCAGTGGGGCTCCGCTCGGGCTCCGCTCGGGCTCCGCTCGGGCTCCTAGGACCTACACACAGAGCATAGTGTTCACCACACAGCAAAAAGCAATCTCTTGAGTAGTTAATATGATAAATTACTTAATATGATAATATGAAACTCTTGCTCTACTTTATTGACATAAACATGAATGCATTGAATTTTTCCTGTAATTTTTCATATAAAAATAAATAAGGCATTTCATTCTTTAAAAATAACCAAATTTGCTTATACTTTCAGCTACAAAATCTATATAAAGGATAGACACAGGTTTAAATATATGGTTTTATTTTGTGGATGAAAAAAGAGGATCCAAAATCCTTTTTTCAGAGGAGATTTTAGATCTTGTTTATTTTAGCTAGTGAGAAAATCTCTAGACATTTTTTATTCTTCCTCGTTTTTGGGTTCAAAGCTCAATAAATTAGGCAGGAATTTGATATTAAAAAATGTCTCAGAAAACAAACAACAACAAAAACGTTTTGCACATGTATACCTCTACTGCTGCTGATTCCCAGATAGGAAATGACTATATTTCGGTTTGGTCTTTTTTTTGCTCTGACATTAAAACTGGGATGTTAAGAAAACTAGCTAAAATATTTGTTTTCACCTGCCACGTCTCGCCTTATGGATGGCTGCCCAAGTACAAAAAATCTGCTAATGAAAAAAAAATAAGGTTTCTAATCTTAAGTGCAATAAGATATTTTTCCTATTGAAAATGCTAAAACACTAGTTCAATTCCTCTCATCACCGGGTGTCTCCCAAGTGCGAGCCTGATCGTGCATATTCCAAATTATTATGCAAATTATATTTTCTCAGATTTTCTAAATTGTCTACTCAAATGACAGTCAGCATAACTTTCAAGTCTTGAACTGTTAGAGGATCATTTGAATGTGACTGACGAAAACCTCCTAATGATAACAGTTTTTTCTTTTAACTCAAAATGTACTGTTATAAATAATTATGCACAGCAATTCAATACAATTGATAGGTTGTAAAGAACTGAAAATGGTCATTTGTTGAATTTGCAGGGAGGATGGGGTCCACATCATGAGTTTCTCTCCTTGTGCACGGCCTCATCAGTGAACAAGACTGTTTGAAAATGAGTCTTCATGTATTTCTGGGCCACTGCAGCCGTTTCTGCTCCTCAGCTTCAATGAACAGTTTAGGGGAGGCCGGATAGAAGGTTTATGCACGACTGCAGCCTCTGGAGGTCCTACACCAGCTTCAAATACCTGTTTGCAGATTTGTAGCAGCTGTTCTATTAACTCAGAGACCCAAAGGTATTTTTAGGTAGTTTTTGCATGGAGTCGTTTTTCGCCCTTTCATGCCAAAAAAAAAAAAAAAACTTTTAATGTTCCCTTCAACTTTTCTCACTATCATTTAAGGATCAGAGGATTTCTGCAGGTAAGTAAAACTTTACCTTTGGCATCACCCATGATGCTCTGGGTCTCTGACACTCTGATGCGTTTGTCTGGCAGAAACCAGACAAACGTTTGCTGTTAGTTTGAGTCCCAGATATGGCTGTGGCCGACATGTGCTCCTCAGATGTGGAGAGCTTGGAGGTTTTTTTTGTTTTTTAATTGTTTTTCCCGGCACCAACACGCGAACGTACACGATTAAATAATGGAAGGCAACAGGCAGTATCTACAGGCTATTTCTTTAAAGCCAAGAGGATTGATTTGCTATCATATTATTGATTGTGGACATCTCCCATTTATCCATCATGACTTTGTAAATGTTCCCCCAGTCAGGAATAAGAGCAGTAAACTCATCCACATATCACATTTGCGGCACTAATAATATGCACAGTTTCTGACAGTAAATCAGGTGCCACAAAATAGCACTTGCTCATTTTTAGTACTATTCGCTACTATTTAGCACCTAAATGCCCCCTCAGTGTGACCCTGGCCAGCTCATACCATCCCCCGCCAGCTGTAAAACATGAAGTTTGTGCTTTCATAGATCTGACTTATCCGTGTCTTTTAGTGCCATCAAGTGGTGACAACAGGTATTGCAGCTCATAGGTTGGAATAATGAATGTCAGGCAAGCAACTTGAAGTACCTGTACTTTTTTATTTATTTATTTATTTATTTTGTCCCATTGAATGACATTGTAGCCTATTTTACATTTCTTTTATTTTTTATTTTATTTTAAAATATATTACACTTACATATAGACTCATTTGACCACGTTCGACATAGCACCTATGCACCCCTGCATTGCATACACATTCACATACATATACAGAAACTCCGCAAACCAAGGCAGAACTGAAACAATAAAAAACGCAACCCGAATAATTTTATTTGTATTTTACCCCTCCCCCTCCCCCCCCAACCCCACCCACCTTAACACCTACTGTATTTGTAAACCGTATATATTAGATTTCGAATACAACTTTTTTTTTTCTTTTATGTTTTCATTCTTGTAATTGTATTAAAATGTAATAAAAATATTTAAAAAAAAATAAATAAATAAAAAAAAAAAAGTACCTGTACTCTTTGTAAAACCAATTATCAGCTCAGAACGAGTGTAGTGGAAACATGTAAGGGTGTGGAACAAAACACACAGGTTTGGGGAGAAGAATGACATCATCACTACTACCAGAAGACCAACTTCAATTGACCAGCAGTGGTTGGAGATCAGTCGTAGTGTGTCTATTCTGCAGTGGGAGGCACTCACCATTTTACATGTGACCCATGGAGCCGTCTGCCCCCATGGCGTGGTGGGCGCCGGCCAGCGACAGTGGCGGCCCGTCCGTTGCCACGGTAACCTTCTCCTCCTCGCGGCGCTTTAGGCACGCGGCCTTCGGGTTGAGGTTCCTCTCTGCACAGACGGACACACACGAGAGGAGACTACAGTCAACGGCAGTGGACAATATCAAAAGTATCAAGTCTGTAAACAAGTCCCCAGTTTGGAGAGGCGAGTCTGTGCCCTCACACCTGCCCCCTGCTGGCCGGCCCACGCGGCTGCGGGTCGCTGGATGCGGTTCGCTATGATGTCTCACGTTGAGTTAACCACTTAGCCTTAACCAAGCACATTTTCTAAATCTAAAAAATTCTCGACCGGAGCTCACAGCCGGAGTGACAGCTCATTTGAAAGCTAAGACCTGCGAAACTGGTGTAAACGGTTCTTTTTCCCCATGTCATTTCCACTTTTTCATCACTTTTTTGTTGCATTTTCACCCTGGTTTTTTGTCGCCACTTTGACGCTTTGTTCGAGACGTTTTTAGATTTGGGTAAAGTCGAACCGGAGAAAACGTGCTCGGTTCTGGTGGGGGTTAAGGTGGTTAAAGCGGGAGCACGGTAAATATGGACAAAATGACACAAACAAGAAGCATCCAGAGCAAAGAGGATACATGGGGCTTCAGAACCTCAACTGGCCCGCTCTACACCCTGGCCTTTGAATGCACCACACATAACTCAAATAAATAAACAATAATAATTAATTAAACTCAAAATTTAAATTATGTTGAGGATGGTAATGACAGATGGGAAGTAGCAAGATCTCGGAGTGTAATAAGTATTAATGCTTTTTAATGCATTACACTATGTAGGGCTTTCATAATACATTATACATGAAAAAAATAAAAACAAATAAACAAATTTAAAAAAGAGGCAACTGTACTCAAATCGATATTATACTGGGGATGGTAATGACAACTGGGAAGTATACACTAGGAGTGTGACAATATATCGATTTTCCGATATATCGCGATATTTTGCGGGACGATACGATACCGATACTTTTTATTCCGATATCGATACTTTTGATGACGTCATGCATACTAATGAGGCAGCAGGGCTCCACTGTTTTCACAGTCAATAGAGGCCGATAATGATGAAGAATTCAGTCAGACCAGCAGGGGGCAGCACTACAGTTTTAAGCACTTGGACCAAACACTGTCACACAAATAAATTACTTTTAATGATAGTTTTTATTATTATAAAGAAGATTCATTTGGGGTTGATTTATTACTTTTTAAATAGAACTGTGGTTTCTTGTTTGTTTAAATGTAAATGAAGTCGCTGACAGATCTATAGTGTGGGATCATTTATAAAAGTGGTACAAAGCACAAGAAAAGAAATGTAAATGAGGAATAATATGTAGAATGTTAAAATAAAGGTTAAAAGTAGCATGTTTTTTTTTTAATCGTGATGTATCGTAGGTTATTTTTGTATGTGTAATGTATCGATTATCGCAGTATCGGCGTATCGTGAGATAATCGTTATCGTGAGCCACGTATCGCGTATCGTATCGAATCGTGAGGTTCCCACCCCTAGTATACACGGAGTATAATATAAACTGCTGCATAGTAACGTGCCTTTATAACATTAAAATAGTGACTTCCGGTAATGAATGTACTTGTAAGAAATATATTAATGATCATTTGTTACTCGCTCTGTACTAGACATTGTACAAGAAATGAAACAGCTGTTGTTGTGTTTCGTTTGCTTTGATTGTTAAATGAAAATGTGATTGTTTTTATTTTGGGCGTGGGCGCTTATAAGCCTTTTGCTTCGGCCCACTCCTTTAGAGCCGATTAACTGCTCAAATAAACAAATAAGCTAAACTAAACTAAACCCTCTGCTGTGAAGGCATTAATCTATTTTTTGTAATGATCACTAATCAATCGTCAGCTCCAGTTCCCCCCCCATGAGCGAGTGTCCTATGTGAGGCCTGAGCTCGGACCTCGGACTTGCTGCTCCAGGCTCAGGATGACGGCCACGGCCTGGTGCAGGATGAGCAGCTTGGTCTGGGGCTTGTCGCTCTTCAGGTGCAGCTGCACCATCCGGCCCAGCTCCTTGAACGCCTCGTTGATGTCGCGCACTCGCAGCCGCTCCCGCGCGTTGTTGGCCATCCTCCGCTCGCGCTCGCGCTCCATCTTCTGCTCCGGGGTCAGGTCCTCGTCGTCGTTGGTGCTGAGAACACAAATATTTATAAGTATTTATTTTTAAGAGGTACATTTTAGATGCTTCTTACTTGACGTGGAGTGAAGTGTGATTAATTTAGATTAATATTCTTAATCACATTAAACCTCATGAAATTAATTAATCGAAATGAATCTAAACAAATTCTAATTATTTTTTTACGACCCGATCCGTGGGCAATCTGCAGGGTCTGTATCAGTATTCTCTTGGCCATAACTGGGGACTCACTTTTGCTTTAAAAAAAAACAAAAGTGATGGGACAATAGATGTATATATATTAGGGCCGGGACTCGATAAAAAAAAATAATGTAATTAATTAGAGGCTTTGTAATGAATTAATCGAAATTAATCGCATATAAATATTTGACCTGAGAACAGTGAGAAGTAAGTTTTTTCATAAGGATGTTTAGTATACCATTGAATAATGACTGAATACATGAGCTTAAGCAACAAAATATTGTTTATTTTTGTTCAACCAAGTCCAACAGACCAGTGCAATATCGCCATTAATTGTGCGTCTGCAGGAAAAAAGGAAACTGAAGTGTGGAAAGCAAAGTGTGATTAATTTCGATGAATTGTTTTAATCGCACTAAACCTCATGTAATTAATTCATCTCAATTAATCGAAAAAAGTCTCGGCCCTAATATATATATATATATATATATATATCTGAATCAGAATCAGAATCAGAATAGATTTTATTCACCATTGTTTGAGAACAGGTTCACAAACTAGGAATTTTTCTTGATGCGGACGTGCAACATAAAACATATAACACAGAATTTAGATCAAATTAAGCTATAAAACTTTAAACTATAAGGCTTTAAACTATAAGGCTTTAGGGGGCATGCATAAGTTTCAAATATATTACATCTGATAGTGTCTATCTTTCCCCTGGTCTGCAAACGCCTCACAGAGAGCGTCTGTGGGGTTTAAAGGAGGTCTGTGGAAATCAGGCTTTCGCTATAGCTAAACTATAAATGCGCGTTGAAGGTTAACAGATTAACAACGATTAATATATGTTGTGGAGTTCATGTGTCTTTTTATGTATTCAATATTTCAGATGTTATGGGAGAAAGCTAATGTGTCTTCTCAGATCCTGACCTGTCTAAGCCTTTGAGGTCCTTGTTGTCCGCCTCGTCCTTCTTGGCGTCCAGGCCTTTGGGGTCGTGCAGAAGGTTCTCGTCCACCTCGTCCTCGGACTTGATCTCGGAGCTGACCGAAGACGTGCTCTGGCCCTGCACTCCCCTGGACAGCACTGGCATCAACAACAGAGACACATGTTATCACACAGTAGTAGAGACGGGACTGGGCCTTTAGTGTTTTCAAACGTGCTTAAAAAGTGCCTGATTTAATACTGTAGGTTTTGACCAGTGATTCTCAAACTTCTTCAGACCCTGGACCACGTCGTCGTTCCAAATGTTTTGAGGACCATCTAGCCTACAAACCGACCCTAACCCTTCATTCAAGGCAGGCTATTTGCGTTTAGATAGAACAGGGCTATCACGCCAACAGCAGAGGGACTGGAATGTGTTTTGATGAAATGGGATGAATTGCAATAATAATGGACTTCTGTTTGTGAATGTGCGGGTCTGGGTCGGAGGGGTTGTAGGGAGAGGTGGTGACCTTTGGAGAACGCGAGTGTGCTAGTTCCTCTGACCCGACGTCGTGAGCGCCAGTACTTCCTGTTCATTTCCTGGGCAATTCATCTCGTTTTGGTCTAATCGCGATTTTAATAGGCAAGGCAAGTTTATTTGTGGAGCACAATTCATACACAAGGCAATTCAAAGTGCTTCACAGTTGCAGAAAATTACAAGAAAACAGATCAAATCAATCATTAAAACATCAACATAAAAAATAATCAATTACAGTAAAAGGCAAGAGTGCAGATGAAATACTTTCAGTTTTCATCTGCTCGGGTAAAAAGAGCTGTTTTCAGCCTGGATTTGAACATTGTCAGAGTTGAGGCCTGTCTCACATCCTCATGAAGACTGTTCCAGATTTTAGCTGCATGAAACTGAAACGCAGCCTCACCGTGTTTAGTCCTGACTCTGGGAACCACCAGGAGACCCCTCCCTGAAGTTCTCAGGGCCCGAGATGGTTCATACGGCTCTAACATGTCAGAGATGGACTTTGGTGCTAAACCATGAAACGACTTGTACACAAGCAGAGCTGTTTTAAATTCTATTCTCTGAGTGACAGGAAGCCAGTGCAGGGACCGGAGCACTGGACTAATATGGTGGTATTTCCTGGTTCTTGTCAGGACTCGAGCAGCAGCGTTCTGGATGTTCTGCAGCTCTAACAGCTCGTTTAGAAAGGCCAGTGAGCAGCCGTTTTCTCCAAAAGAGGTCTTTAGATCAGATGGTCACCGAGGCCCATGTTAGTGCAGCACAGAGTGTGGTCGCGCCCCCCGTGTACCTCTGTAGGGGTCGCTGTGGTTCAGCTCCGGGGAGGCGGCCGTCTGACTGGACAGCTGAGACACCGACTGCGAGGTCATGTGACCGCTCCGAGGACCGCCCTCCTCTCGGTGCGATCCCACCTGCGGGAGAGACAGAACACGCTCAGTGTGGGACCGCCACTCGCTGACATCACCACCTTTTCATTCATCGATGTATTGACAGACGACACCACGGGCGTTTCTGTGTGCAGACACATGACCCACAAGAATATGACTCAAGGTCAGTCACAATGATCAAATAGTATTTAAAGAGGGGGTATTATGCTTTTTTCAATCACATAGCACCAGTCTATAGCACTACAATGATGACGTAACCTTCTGTTGGTCTGTATATGCAGTAAATTAAAATAACTGCCTTGAATAAAATTGCTCTCTCAAAATGGCTGACGTCTTGAAATAGGCCTCTGTCTCTTTAAGAAGCTTTCCGACACGCCCCCTTCAGCACACTACTGTGGCATTGAAACAACAACACTGTGCGGGGAGGGGGCTCTGCTGAGCTGAGGAGCAGTGGTTGGGGGCTCGGCTGGTGACGAAAGGTCCAGAGGCGTCTCCAGGAGGTGGGGGCGTTCCTAGGAGGACTGAGGCATAGCTACACCCAAAATGGCCGCCGTCTAAGTTTTTACTGATTACTCAAAGATATGTGAATGAGCCGAGGCAACACTCCAGGCACGTGTTTAATGAGGGACTGACATAATAACATGATGTAAAGCTTGAAAACGTCGATTTTACATAATACCCCCCTTTAAATAACATAAAATAGATCTTAACAATGTCAAGGAAATAAGTGGTGTTTCCATGTGATTACATTGCACTGGGTTAGAAGGGCCAGGCACAAGATGGCCGCCAGAATTGCCATTCGCCCCAAGATATTGTTAAGTGGGGACGTCATCGCTCTACTTCCGGGTCCAATGGAGGTTTAACCTACTGTAGAGCCGACTACAATGCTCTATTTGCATCTGATCGCAAAGAAATATTACTTTAACTCTCTATTTACTTTTTGTGAATGCTTTTCTGGCATTAATTATCAATTTAATTTTTTTCCATACACAACAAAGGCTTATTTAAAAATGTTGAATATCTTCATTTTACCTGGAGAAATGCTGAGCTATATTGTTCGAATCATCTAGAGTTTTATTACAGAGCTTTGAGGCAAAAGAATTGTATAAACAAGAGCGTCGTTTCAGGGCTAACTGTGGCAAAAATTAAGGCGTTAAAAAAAAATGGAATTGAATTGAATGCTTGTAAACTGGCATTAAATCTAGAGTTATTTGGAAAGAAAACGAAATTACTAATTTCTCACAATTTTTCTGCATAAGTTCATTGGACGTATAAAATATGGTCTAAAGCACATTTTCTTGCTGAGATCACACAATATTTCTGCTCAAAAGTTTCACGTTTGTGGCCATTTTGAATATCAACAGTCCTCTGTTTGACGGCTCGTTTGCAAATCTAAAATACAACTATGGCAAAGCTCGAGTAACTGTCTTCTTTAAAAAAAAACAAATTGTAATTGTCAGGCATAATAACATATATATAGTAATTAAAAACTGCGCAGTAGAAGAAGAAGAAATATGATTGATCCCGCTTTACAATTTCAGTACGTGTCGCGCGTGTCCAGCAGGGGGCAGTGTCTCCCCGCGTCTCGTTCTTGTCCTGTCGCGATGCGTTTGGACGAGCCCTTTCAAAGAGCGCGTTGTTTCGAGGCGCCATCTGTCACTGGAGCGTGCACACTCGTCACGCGCGCGCGCTGCGGGACAAACGCGGGATCCACGGCTCTTTTTTTTGTAGGAGCCGAATCTTTGGGATCTGTTCATTTCAAAGAGCCATGAACACGCGTGGTCGTTTCACAGATTATGTCCCGTTTTAACGCAGTTTGGCCAAAGCGACGCCCCGCAAACTCATGGCCCCCCCTTATCCATCAGAAGGTCCCCTAACAGTCATATTGTTTATGCACGCACCTATAGCCTTATAGTTTAAAGTTCTTTTTCTCTTTATTCTGTGTTATATGTTTTACGTCGCACGTTTGTGAACCTGTTCTCAAACCATGGCAATAAAACCCATTCTGATATTTTGAAGAGTTTTTTTTTAAATAACATCTAACTCCAGCCTGACTTATTGAGCTTTGAACTCAAAAAGCAAGGCAACATTTAAACCAGGGGTGTCAAACGTACGGCCCGCGGGCCAGAACCGGCCCGCCAGAGGGTTCAGTCCGGCCCACGGGATAAATATGCATTATTAAAGCAGAAAAAACTTCATTTTCTTTAAAATGTGCAGTTCTTATATTGTCCGCTAGGGGCGCTGTGTTTGAGTCAGTTCTATCGCTTTACCTGCTTTTCCTGTTGACTCTGGCGCCCTCTTCAGGGAAATGTCTTTGTCAAAAAAGAGAAAAATTGACCTCTTCCTATATGTATACAGTGATCCTTGTTGAATGTTTTTACATTATTTTATCGATTGATATAATTGATAAATGTTGACATCTCTTTTGCAAGAAAAACATAAGACTTGAAAAGAGGACCGTTCACTCTAATGAATACTATGTAGCACTTTGAGAAACTTGTAAAGTGTAAGCTGTAATGTTTTATTTTCCTGTTTACATTATATGTGGCCCGCGACCCGCCGTGGCAGCTGAATTTCGGCCCACGACCCAAAATGAGTTTGACACCCCTGGTTTAATCCGTTAGAGATACTTATATCTTATTCAAAAACGAAGATCCAAAATCCCGTCAACAAAATAAAAGCATTCAATGAAACCCGGCTCTGTGGACTATTTAGATTTGACTCTTGAGACTCTCTGGACCACAGGGTTAGCGGGTTAGTGAAGCTGCAGTCCAGAAACACGATTACAACTCCGGCGCGGGGCAAAGCGCTAAACGGGAAGAGGAAAAGGGCTAAACCGGAGCGGGACGGGGGGAGACTGTTGTTCCTCTGAGGCACAGCTGGAAAGGCTTTGCTGTGTTTTTCACCGAAGGCCTGTGCGCTGAAGTCATGGCTCTGAAAACAGGTGCAGCGCATATGTCCCCTCCCCCTCCAGTGCGCACAACACGCGCACACACACACACACACACACACACACGCACACACACACACACACACACACACACAAACATCTTTGCTTCTGCGAAGGAGGAGGCAAAATGTCCTCGTCTCAAACAACTCCACAACAAAGATGATTCTGACACTTGTTATTTGTCAAAACTGGACTTAATCTGGATTTAATCTGGATTTAATCTGGACTTAATCTGGATTTAAGATATAAAACAGGAACAGGAATGGCTTTTATCCGACGTCCCGACGAGCACGCACTCCGGAGCCCGGTGTATATGTTTTGTTGAGTGAAATACGGCGGCTGTGACAGATGAGTTGGATGTGATGGATCCACCGAAGCAGCCCCGGAGTAGCGCGCGGCAGGACGCCCCCGCTACTCTGGGAATCCCCCCCCCCCCGCCCCCCGCAGGCCACCGCTCTTCCACACGGAGATATGTTCTTCCCTGAGCTTAGACGAGTTGATGCGTACCTGTCTGGTCTTTGTGCGTTCCCTCAGTCACGCAAAACGACCAAAGATGTTGTTAGCGTTTGGCCTCTCCCTATGTATTCCTATGGCTCCAAACGGGGTGAAGTTAGAAGCGACCGCGCTCTTCAGGTACGTATCAACTCGTCTGAGCTCAGGTAAGAACATCTCAGTCTGGAAACACGGGGCCTGTTCCTTTAAAAGACATAATCCTTCATATTCCTGTGTGTTTCTCCAGCGCACAAAGACTTTATCTGAATGTTCTTGAGTCAAATAACATTCTATAGAGTTTTAGCTTTTTTCTCCCGAATCCTTTTGGACAGACTTTTATCATTGTTATATTATATTATGTTTATGTTTTCATTAAAAAAAATTGTCACGTTACGCAGAACATGTGCTTCATGACATGTGTGCACAACAGCGCTATTGGAGGAGGAACTTTCACTTCTGAAGAACATTTACACGGCGCCCCCTGTGAAATCGTTTAGGCTCTACGGGCTCGAGCGAAAGCTTGAAATCCCAACACAAAAGACTCTATATGTTTCTGTTCCAAAGTCCGAAAATACACAATGCTGAAGACGAGATGTAAGCACCCCCTGCAGCAGATGGTACCCTAGGTTTAGCCGCCTGAGTCGCCTATGCCCTGACCTTGGGTTTAGTCCAAGTTTAATCATGGTTTAGTTATGTTTGAAATTTGTTTCAGTCCTGCTTTAGTCCTGCTTTAGTCCTGCTTTAGTCCTGCTTTAGTCCTGCTTTAGTCCCGCTTTAGTCCTGTTTTAGTCCTGCTTTAGTCCCGCTTTAGTCCTGCTTTAGTCTTGCTTTAGTCCTGCTTTAGTCCTGCTTTAGTCCTGTATTAGTCCTGCTTTAGTCATTGCTTTAGTCCTGCTTTAGTCCCGCTTTAATCCTGTTTTAGTCCCGCTTTAGTCCTGCTTTAGTCCTGCTTTAGTCCTGTTTTAGTCCTGCTTTAGTCCTGCTTTAGTCCTGTTTTAGTCCTGCTTTAGTCCTGTATTAGTCCTGCTTTAGTCATTGCTTTAGTCCTGTATTAGTCCTGCTTTAGTCCTGCTTTAGTCCCGCTTTAGTCCTGTATTAGTCCTGCTTTAGTCCCGCTTTAGTCCTGTTTTAGTCCTGCTTTAGTCCTGCTTTAGTCCTGCTTTAGTCCCGCTTTAGTCCTGTATTAGTCCTGCTTTAGTCCTGCTTTAGTCCTGTATTAGTCCTGCTTTAGTCATTGCTTTAGTCCTGTATTAGTCCTGCTTTAGTCCTGCTTTAGTCCTGCTTTAGTCCCGCTTTAGTCCTGCTTTAGTCCCGCTTTAGTCCTGCTTTAGTCCCACTTTAGTCCTGTATTAGTCCTGCTTTAGTCCTGTATTAATCCTGCTTTAGTCCTGCTTTAGTCCCGCTTTAGTCCTGCTTTAGTCCCGCTTTAGTCCTGTATTAGTCCTGCTTTAGTCCCGCTTTAGTCCTGCTTTAGTCCCGCTTTAGTCCTGTATTAGTCCTGCTTTAGTCCCGCTTTAGTCCTGTATTAGTCCTGCTTTAGTCCTGCTTTAGTCCTGCTTTAGTCCCGCTTTAGTCCTGTATTAGTCCTGCTTTAGTCCCGCTTTAGTCCTGCTTTAGTCCTGCTTTAGTCCTGCTTTAGTCCTGCTTTAGTCCCGCTTTAGTCCTGTATTAGTCCTGCTTTAGTCCTGCTTTAGTCCCGCTTTAGTCCTGTATTAGTCCTGTTTTAGTCCTGCTTTAGTCCTGCTTTAGTCCCGCTTTAGTTCCGCTTTAGTCCTGTATTAGTCCTGCTTTAGTCCTGCTTTAGTCCTGCTTTAGTCCCGCTTTAGTCCTGTATTAGTCCTGTTTTAGTCCTGCTTTAGTCCTGCTTTAGTCCTGCTTTAGTCCCGCTTTAGTCCTGTATTAGTCCTGCTTTAGTCCTGCTTTAGTCCTGCTTCAGTCTGGACTAAACGCTCCCTGCAGTGGACTGTCCCAGCCCTGCGCCCTCAGGTGTGAGCCTGCGCAGTCGTAGGTAAAGCAGTGTGTGTGTGTGTGTGTGCACGTTTGTGTGCACGTGTGCACGTGTGTGTGTGTGTGCACGTGTGTGTGTGTGAAATATGGCCCTGACAGACTCCATTTCTCGGCGGCGGTTTACGAGCCGCAGCCGGCGCTCTTGACCCAGAAATCTCCCTCTGCTTAATGAGCTCATTCACACGACACCGCGGGAACATCCAGAACCTCCACCACGAGCCTCAGCCGAGCGTCTCCTTCAATCCACGGGCTGAATGTGATCCATACATAAGTAAATATCACAGTGTGTGTGTGTGTGTGTGTGTGTGTGTGTGTGTGTGTGTGGGTGTGTGTCTGTATATATGGTTTATGGAGCCAATTGACCTGACTACTCACCAGCACTACGAGAACCTAAGGGGATTAGCAGGACTATGCTACGGTCCTCATAAACCAAGATTTTGTATTTTAATTTTTAGCATATAAAGAGCATAATTTCATTGTTTTTCTGAAGTCCTTTTAATGCTCAATGATAATATATCATGCACATATCAAGTTTTTTTAAATTCTTAGCTTTTAAAGACCATAAATTGAAAGTTTATTTGACGTCCATATAATACCCCAACCTGACTTCTTGTGTATGGAGTGTATGATGTGCTCCCCCTACCCTACTCTGGCGGTATTGAAGGCTCCATTGTGATTGGTTCTTTATGGGGACACGTGCGGGATATGTGTCCGGGCATGTTGAGTGATTTCGGAAGACATCTAATGGTAATGCGAAGAAGAAGGACCAAGAGAAAGTTCACTCCAAAGAAGACAAGAAAATATATTGGTAAGTATCTAGTCCTTGTTAAATATACGTTATCAAGTATTTTCTGAATGGAACTTAGCCCCGGCCTGGAGGATTTATCCCCGGGCTGGATGATATGGGGACCGGGCTATTGGGTTTTGGAGCTGGCTGTGGAACTTAGCCCCAGCCTTGGTGAGTTTTCCCCGGCCTGGATGAGTTGGGGGGTGTAGTCCGAGGAGGGGTGCTTAAGAGTGGGTCCGAGATGTGGGCTGTGTGTCCCCGGAGGTCCAGAGGAGTCAGGGGGGCGAGTGTGTGCAAGTAGGGCCGGGGTAGGAGTGCCCTGAGCCGGGTAGTGTAAGTGGAGTAGAGGGTGGGTCATTGTGGTGGATGTCGGTGCGGAGCTGGTAGCTTTAGGAGCAGGCTGGTCAGAGGAGGTCCAGAGGAGCCAGGGGGGCGAGTGTTTGCACGTAGGCCGGGGTAGGAGTGCCCTGAGCCGGGTAGTGTAAGTGGAGTAGAGGGTGGGTCATTGTGGTGGATGTCGGTGCGGAGCTGGTAGCTTTAGGAGCAGGCTGGTCAGAGGAGGTCCAGAGGAGCCAGGGGGGCGAGTGTGTGCACGTAGGCCGGGGTAGGAGTGCCCTGAGCCGGGTAGTGTAAGTGGAGTAGAGGGTGGGTCATTGTGGTGGATGTCGGTGCGGAGCTGGTAGCTTTAGGAGCAGGCTGGTCAGAGGAGGTCCAGAGGAGCCAGGGGGGCGAGTGTGTGCACGTAGGCCGGGGTAGGAGTGCCCTGAGCCGGGTAGTGTAAGTGGAGTAGAGGGTGGGTCATTGTGGTGGATGTCGGTGCGGAGCTGGTAGCTTTAGGAGCAGGCTGGTCAGAGGAGGTCCAGAGGAGCCAGGGGGGCGAGTGTGTGCACGTAGGCCGGGGTAGGAGTGCCCTGAGCCGGGTAGTGTAAGTGGAGTAGAGGGTGGGTCATTGTGGTGGATGTCGGTGCGGAGCTGGTAGCTTTAGGAGCAGGCTGGTCAGAGGAGGTCCAGAGGAGCCAGGGGGGCGAGTGTGTGCACGTAGGCCGGGGTAGGAGTGCCCTGAGCCGGGTAGTGTAAGTGGAGTAGAGGGTGGGTCATTGTGGTGGATGTCGGTGCGGAGCTGGTAGCTTTAGGAGCAGGCTGGTCAGAGGAGGTCCAGAGGAGCCAGGGGGGCGAGTGTGTGCACGTAGGCCGGGGTAGGAGTGCCCTGAGCCGGGTAGTGTAAGTGGAGTAGAGGGTGGGTCATTGTGGTGGATGTCGGTGCGGAGCTGGTAGCTTTAGGAGCAGGCTGGTCAGAGGAGGTCCAGAGGAGCCAGGGGGGCGAGTGTGTGCACGTAGGCCGGGGTAGGAGTGCCCTGAGCCGGGTAGTGTAAGTGGAGTAGAGGGTGGGTCATTGTGGTGGATGTCGGTGCGGAGCTGGTAGCTTTAGGAGCAGGCTGGTCAGAGGAGGTCCAGAGGAGCCAGGGGGGCGAGTGTGTGCACGTAGGCCGGGGTAGGAGTGCCCTGAGCCGGGTAGTGTAAGTGGAGTAGAGGGTGGGTCATTGTGGTGGATGTCGGTGCGGAGCTGGTAGCTTTAGGAGCAGGCTGGTCAGAGGAGGTCCAGAGGAGCCAGGGGGGCGAGTGTGTGCACGTAGGCCGGGGTAGGAGTGCCCTGAGCCGGGTAGTGTAAGTGGAGTAGAGGGTGGGTCATTGTGGTGGATGTCGGTGCGGAGCTGGTAGCTTTAGGAGCAGGCTGGTCAGAGGAGGTCCAGAGGAGCCAGGGGGGCGAGTGTGTGCACGTAGGCCGGGGTAGGAGTGCCCTGAGCCGGGTAGTGTAAGTGGAGTAGAGGGTGGGTCATTGTGGTGGATGTCGGTGCGGAGCTGGTAGCTTTAGGAGCAGGCTGGTCAGAGGAGGTCCAGAGGAGCCAGGGGGGCGAGTGTGTGCACGTAGGCCGGGGTAGGAGTGCCCTGAGCCGGGTAGTGTAAGTGGAGTAGAGGGTGGGTCATTGTGGTGGATGTCGGTGCGGAGCTGGTAGCTTTAGGAGCAGGCTGGTCAGAGGAGGTCCAGAGGAGCCAGGGGGGCGAGTGTGTGCACGTAGGCCGGGGTAGGAGTGCCCTGAGCCGGGTAGTGTAAGTGGAGTAGAGGGTGGGTCATTGTGGTGGATGTCGGTGCGGAGCTGGTAGCTTTAGGAGCAGGCTGGTCAGAGGAGGTCCAGAGGAGCCAGGGGGGCGAGTGTGTGCACGTAGGCCGGGGTAGGAGTGCCCTGAGCCGGGTAGTGTAAGTGGAGTAGAGGGTGGGTCATTGTGGTGGATGTCGGTGCGGAGCTGGTAGCTTTAGGAGCAGGCTGGTCAGAGGAGGTCCAGAGGAGCCAGGGGGGCGAGTGTGTGCACGTAGGCCGGGGTAGGAGTGCCCTGAGCCGGGTAGTGTAAGTGGAGTAGAGGGTGGGTCATTGTGGTGGATGTCGGTGCGGGGCTGGTAGCTTTAGGAGCAGGCTGTGGAACTTAGCCCCAGCCTTGGTGAGTTTTCCCCGGCCCTGATGAGTTGGGGACCGGGGTATTGGGTTTAGGAGCTGGCTGTGGAACTTAGCCCCAGCCTGGGTGGTTCTTTGTAGGTTCAAGTATTGTCTGTTTATCTTTCAGAGTGACACTGGGAAGGACCAAAGGCAGGAGATGGCACAAGAAAAAAACAACCCAGACTCAGACCCAGACTATGTGGGTGATGAAGATTTAGATGAGCTCCCCCATCCAAATATATGGCTGACACAAAAGTCGGATACAAGTCTTGCTCCTGCTTCTAGTGCACCGGGAACCAGCCAGCAAGGTAGTTCTTCATACACCTCAGAGTTGCATTCAGAGAATGGTCCACGAAGAGGAGACCCACAGCGGACAAGTTCCATAAATTACTGCTTTGTCTGCGGTAAGCCCCAGAAGAAAATATCGAGACATCTTAAAACACACAAGACCAATGCAGAGATTGTACAAGTCTTTTCCCTTACTGATGTCAAGGAGCGCAACAAACGGATTGAAAAAATTAGGAATAAAGGGAACTTTTTACATAATCAAGCAGTATTACAAAGTGGGAAAGGGCAATTGAAAGTGAAGCGACGATGCAAAAAAAAAGCTTTGGATGGAAAGTTTATTCACTGCATGTATTGTCAAGGCATGTTTCTCCGCAAAGAACTATGGAGGCATACTCGCAGGTGCCCTCACAAACCCGAAGATGCAAACCAAGAAGAGACGTCTGGAAGGAGAAGGATCCTCGGCTCTGCATCAGCTCAGGATGCCGCCTTATGTGCGCAAATCTCGGGTGGGGTTTGGAAGCTTCTCAGTGTTATGAACGTGGATGAAGTTGGATCAGTTGTGCGAAATGACTTCTGTATTCTCCAGTTTGCCCAGTCACTTTACAACATTCATGGACAGGATACAACAAAGTATGAATACATAAGACAAAAACTGAGAGAAGTGGGACGTCTGCTGCTGTGCTTGCGGACAGATTTCTCTGTGCCGACCCTGGAAGATGCTGTTAGGCCTGCAAACTTTGAGAAAGTGGTACAAGCGGTCAAAAAGGTAGCAGGTTTTAATGATGACAATCTTTCGTACAAAACCCCGAGCCTTGCTCTTAAACTCGGCCACACACTGAATAAGATCTGCGACATCATCCACTGCCGGGGCTTGATGGCAGAAGATGAGAAGCTGGTGAAGTATACTGAAACATTTAAGAAGTTGCTCAGTACCAAGTGGAAAGAATATGTATCTCACAATGCCCTTAACACACTGAGTGATGCCAAGTTTAATAAACCGTTAACCTTACCATTCACTGAAGATGTTGTGAAACTTCACAAGTTTTTGGAAAAGGCAGCAGAAGAGGCCACAAGCAAACTGCAAGAAACAGATGATGCTCAAACTTATGCCCGTCTTGCCATGGTGTTGCTCACACAAATCATTGTGTTCAACCGTCGGCGAGCTGGAGAGGTTTCCAAAATGCCTCTGAAACATTTTCTGGAGAGGGATAATCAACAACTTCATGCGGATGTAAGCCTTGGTTTATCGGACACAGAAAAGAAGCTCTGCCGGTATCTAAGTCGCGTGGAAATTATGGGTAAAAGAGGGAGAAAAGTTGCAGTTCTTCTCCCCCGACCTGTTGTCAATGGTCTTACACTACTCACAAATAAGAGGAAAGAATGTGGTGTGTCTCCCTCAAACCCATTCTTATTTGCACGACCCAAAGCACCAACCCATTATAGAGGAAGTGACTGCCTGAGACGTTTCTCCACACAGTGCGACACAAAGTACCCCGAGCACCTCCGGTCGACGGGTCTCAGGAAACATGTGGCCACGCTATCTCAAGTCTTAAACCTCCAGGAGAATGAGCTGGATCAGGTGGCAGACTTCCTTGGACATGATATCCGCGTACACAGGGAATTCTACAGACTGCCTGTTCCAACAACACAACTTGCAAAGATATCCAAAGTATTGCTTTTAATGGAGAAGGGATCCATTTCCTCGCTAAAAGGAAAGACGCTGGAGGAGATTGAACTTGAAGGTTTGTTAAATGTATCTCTTATCTGGGTGTGCATGTAGGGCCGGGGTAGGAGTGCCCTGAGCCGGGTAGTGTAAGTGGAGTAGAGGGTGGGTCATTGTGGTGGATGTCGGTGCGGAGCTGGTAGCTTTAGGAGCAGGCTGGTCAGAGGAGGTCCAGAGGAGCCAGGGGGGCGAGTGTGTGCACGTAGGCCGGGGTAGGAGTGCCCTGAGCCGGGTAGTGTAAGTGGAGTAGAGGGTGGGTCATTGTGGTGGATGTCGGTGCGGGGCTGGTAGCTTTAGGAGCCGGCTGGGGATCTTAGCCCCAGCCTTGGTGAGTTTTCCCAGGCCTGGTGGCTTTAGGAGCGGGCTGATTGAATTGAATCCCCCTTTTGTTTTTAGATGAAATTCCCATCAGTGCAGATGAGGCCGAAGAGGAGAGTCACAGTGACTCGGGGGACTCTGCTGAGAAACAAGCGGCAACTGTGGTTATAGATGATGACCCGATCGACATAGCTGATGGAGATACCTCTGATTTTGAAGGCAAGTTCTTCTGTTTACTCTTGTAGTAGTCTTGCTCTGACTTATTCACATTGTTTTGTTTAAATTAATTCCTAATTTTCCTTTTCAGAGGCAGCACAGAGGCCTGCAAAGCAACCTGGACCAAAACGCAGAGTGACAAAAAGAGCATGGTCAAAGACTGAAGAAGCAGCTGTAATGCGGCATTTTAAAAAACACATCAAGAGAGGAAAACTGGCCACAAAAAATGAAGTAACTCAGTGTAAGCAAGCAGAAATGGCCTTAAGTCAGAGAACACTGCAGAATATAAGAGACTTTGTGAGAAATCGTGGACTAGCACATAAAAGACAACTAAAGGTAAAAGATGGATAAGCATGGAGTGTATGTATGAAGAACATTAAAACTTTTCCAGCCTCTAATTGTGGTTCATCCATCCATCCATTTTCTCCCACTTGTCCGTTGCCGGGTCGTGGAGGCAGCCGTTGGAGCTGCCCAAATCACATAGCACCAGTCCCCTATGGCTCCTCCTGCAGGTGGTGGGTCCACGGAAGGACGGCCTCATGGTTCCAAACGGGCCTGTTGGTCTCTCATAGGGGAATTGTGGTTCAGTTATGTTTAAAGTCCTCATAATTCATCTTTGGTCCTCATGAACCACCTTCTGGTCGGTGGCTGTGTATAGACAACCGTAGCTGATACAAGGATGTTAAATAGACCTAAATTTTTTTCAGATTTTTTACAGTTAGTCTATCCAGAGCTTATCTCTCTAGGACCTTGGGAAACCATAGTCCTCTTAAACCACACCAGGGTTGGTTTTTCCAAAAGGTCAACATAAACCATAAAACCACGTATGTGTGTGTGTGTGTGTGTGTGTGTGTGTGTGTGTGTGTGTGTGTGTGATCCGCTGCTGCACTCAACATTAGTCACTGCGGTTGCCAGATAATTCATTGCAATCGAGTCAGCGTTACAGTTGTGACGGCTCATAATCAGCCGATCGCGATAACGTCACCAAATGATCGCCATCATAACCAGACACTACATCCACTACGGGAGCACCTAGAGAGGCACCGACCCAGCCTCTCTGCTGCCCGTCCCCATACTGGGGGTTTGAGTATCTGCTGATATATTAACCGAGAGACTTTCTCTGAGTGAAACAGTGGATGGTCCTGTTATTTTTATTGTGAGATTAATAACGTATTTTCTTGTCATGATGTTACAGATCAATGATAATTTATATCTATTGGTAAACTAATGGAAATACATTTAACAAGGATCACTGGACTTATATTAACAGCTCTCATGAAGTCATCTGATCATTACAACTTGTGCATTACAAATATCTCCTCAATTATTCTTAATCCGCATTTCATAAACTAAAATACAAACACTTGGCCGCTCCAGCAGTGGCCGCTTTCATTTTATTAGGCCACTTTAAGTATTTCTATCATAGTTTCTGACCCAGCCGTGATTAGTTGCCGTTAGCATTAGCGTGCTCCAGCTAGCGTTCGCGTGCTGTTGCTAGCCGTGTTATTTTGCGCAGTAAACAAAAATATGTTTGCGGATACGAGATACTTTGATTTGAGTGCTTGCCGATACTAAATTCTGATAGAAGTATTTCCTTCAAACATACTTTTTAAAGTATATATACGGTTTATACAGGCTGACTTTTGCACAGCAGATTGGTTAGTAATTAGCTACATGTTCTCAAGTAAAGTACGCTACACTTTTAATAGAAGTTTAATCAGAATTTTACTTCTGCTCTTTTATTGAATTTATTTTTCATTCAATATCATTAAAATATATATCATTCTTTTCCAAGTTTTGAATGTTGTGATTTGTTTCTTGGGTCTCACCTTGTTGATTTATAAAGGTGTTAAAGGGAGATGGTGACGTCCGCACGGTCACTTAGCAAGTTTAGCATTTTGGTCATTTTTGCCGTAGCTAAATTTCGCTCAGTTTGGTCACGCTGTAGCTCTTTATTTTGCATTTTCGGAGTACTGTTTAGTTTCTGAGCTAGTTTTACAGATGCCGTAAGTCTCTAAGTACGAAGCGGCTTCAGAATCGCCACACTCGTTAGCACCTACTATGCTAGTTAGCAACATTAGCTGCTCGTTTTGTAAATGCTGTAGATCCAGCGCTGAGGTACAATGAAAACATTGACTCTGATTTAGGGAGTGTAGTCTGTGATAAAGTCACTCTATGTGTTACTGCTCTGCCATGCTCTCTTCACCTGAGAGGAGCACCCGATTATTATAATAGATCCATGGGAGCACCCCCAAGTGGTATCGGTTTCCGGTAATGGGACCACATTAATGAGTACAAGCAGTATCACCGGGAAATGTAAATGTATATCATAGTGATTACGGGGTAGGCGTATATATAAGCTTCTGGCTTCAGCCTATACTCCTTTTCTTTTCTTGGAGCGCCTCTAATAGAATGATGTAAATGTGAATGTTAAAATGTAAACTGCTCAAAAAATAAAATAAATAAATATAAATAAAAAAATTTAAAAAAAGTATGTGGTATCGAACCGATACCCGGTACTGGTATCGGTTCATCCCTAATATCCACATACAGCGGGAACCACATGTTTACATACAATTTATAAAAAGACACATTTGCATTTTTTTTCTTACTGTCTGACTTGAAATCAGAATTAACTTTTATTTTTTTAGGTAAATTAGAATTTAAAAAAAAATATTTCTATTCGTCAAATTCCAGAAGAATAAGAGATACAATTTTCTACACCATTTTTTATAACTTTTTACTAAACCAAAAGTTTACATACACTTCATTAATATTTGGTAGCATTGCCTTTAAACTGTATGACTTGGGTCAAACGTTTTGGATTTCCTTCCACAAACTTCTCACAATAGTTGGATGAGTTTTGCTCCATTCCTCCAAACAGAACTGGTGTAACTGAGACACATCTGGAGGCCACCTTGCGTGCCTATGCCTTTTCAGCTCTGCCCATACATTTTAAACTGGACTGACATCAGGACTTTGTGATGACCACTTCAAAACATTGACTTTGTTTTCCTTGAGCCACTTTGTGACCAGTTTTCATTGTCCATTTGGAAGACCCATCGGCGAACAAGCTTTAACTTCCTGGCTGATGTCTTGAGACTTATGTCGAGCCTTTGTTTGTTATAATTTGTCCATTTTCAAAATATTCCAATTGTATGAGATTTTTAATTTGGGGTTTTTACAAGCTGAGCCATATTTTTTTAGTAGTAGTAGTAGTTTATTCGGTCATTTCCATTTTCATTCTTTTAAACATAAAACAAGCATCTCCATAATTCGTGCACAACACGACCGAAAGGGTTTAGGCTGAAGTAAAAACTTATTGTGCCCAACCCAGTTTACAGACTTCCAAGAGAAAACAAACATTAATAGTAAACAATATCAAGTGTCAAACAGAAGAGAAATAAGCATGTATTTAGAATTGATTTTAACATAAATTTCAACACTCCAATATATATGTAAATATACATTTTGTTTTACGTTAATTTATTTGAACTAAATCATGTCATCATTTAAATTCATTCATTATGGATCTAATAAAGTCTTTTCACTAGTTTCTTACTTTGTTTATCCTTAACTTATATATTTTTGAATGATAGAAGATTTATACAACTTTTTGAAGGCTTTGACTGTTTTATATGATCTTCCAAATCATCAAAATTAAAACAAATAAAGGCTATACATATCTCACTTTGCATGTAACGAGTCCATCACATATTAGTTTCACAGTTTACGTTGAATAACAGAAGTGAATGCACTTTTTCATGATATTCTAATTACATGACGAGCACCTGTGTTGACTATTTGGGTTGGCCCTACACTACATGAACCAATCATAATGCAGGGCAAACCTCACCCGTCAGGAATATTTTTTCACACATTACTGCTTTTGCCTTTAAGTTTGCTGGCAGAGGGTCCTATGTCGCATTGGCCACATTTCTATAACTCTTCTTTTCCATAGTTTCCATTGAATACTGTCCGCGTTCTCATCAGCTGGAAAGACAATGCGGTTCAGTCACAGTGGCCTCAGCGTGGCGCCCCCTGGGGGACCCGATCATGAGCGTACAGGGAGCGGCGGCACTGGCTCTAAAGGAACAGAAGTGGCCATTTTGTGTCATGTCAGCGTTAATCTGTAGTAGTTTATTTTCTTCGGTCATTATGAACATTTAGAGCTTAGGTCACGTGTTTTTCAAAGATCTTATAGATTATACCAGCCATTCCCAAAGTCCGGAACATCGCGGCCCCCTCGTCGATCCAAAATCCTCTCGGGGAACCCCCAATAGAAAATAGTTTATCCTATTCATTGGAATTTTCTTATTGTTTTACAGTAAGTAATACATTTTATTTATTTATTTATTTGAACAGGGACAGTGTACAATCTACATTAGCCTCAGAAAGGAGATGCATTGTACCAGGTTATAGCACTTGTGCTAATTTCCACCTGCAGTCCCTGGGCCTATTGTACATGTTTTTAGTGGTGGGGGAAACCGGAGGAAACCTACGCAGACACGGGGAGAACATGCAGACTCCACACAGAAAGGCCCCGTCCAGGTGGGAATCGAACCCGGGACCTTCTAGCTGTGAAGCACGAGCGCTAACCGCTGTGCTACCGTGCCGCATTTAGGGAATAAATGTATTTTTACTTTAAAATATATGTTTTTTCAATGTACTTGTTTTCTAGACAAGCCTTTTGGGGCCCCCCTATAGACCCCACTTTGGGAACCATTGCATTTTAGAATACAATAAGAAAAACATGTGCTTTATGTATTTGAGTGCTCTGAAAACAACATAAATATCGTGCGGACCTTGTAGTTCAGATCTCTACAAACGTAAGATAAAGTTCTGGTATTGATTTAACAGTTCATATTTCATATTCCAGTCCAAGCCCAGATGTCAATGCACTCAAAAGCGTTGAGGAAATGCCCTTCAAATTTACCATAAAAAAAAAAAAAATACAACTGTAGGAAATTCAGGAACCGTGGTCCTCCCTTGTTATTGTTGTGGTGTGTTCAAGGACGCGCTCTCTGCTGGGAGGCTCCCATTTACAAGCCTCGATCCAAACCCCCCCACAAACGGGAGGATTTTTCACAGGGATGAGCGCGACTCTTGTGAGGAATCCGCGGAGCCGCCAGCTGTCCAGGCTCGGGCGTGCGACTGCCCTTGAACGCGAGCGCAACAAAAGCGAATCCGGCCCAAACACCGCGGCCCTGGATTTGTCGGCGCCAATCTTGCGCGCACACCCCTGAACGCTCTCCTCCTGCACCTCCCCGGCCTCCCTTTGTCCCAGTTCCTCCTGTCCTCCCCTTCGCTCCCTCGCTCTGTGCGACCGTGTGGGGGCGATTCGGACAGGGCGCTCGCTACTTTCGCCGCGGGTCACGTGATCCTTGGCGGGGAAAGTGGCGAGCAGCTGTGTCCGAATCGCCCCCACACGACGTCAAGAATCCCCATCCAGTGGCCACCAAACATCATCATACACTGTAAATTCCGATTATGGTCGTCACATGAAATAAAGTGTTATAATTACTAGGAGACCTGATATTTTCAGCATTTACACTCTATTCCAAGTAAGAAGTACATTCTCAAGAAAAACTTGTGATTAATTGCTTTTGAATTTTACAGCAACAAAAACATGTTTCCGTTACATGGTTTTGCCAGCACTGACTAACTTTACATGATGCCTTCAGAGACACTTCAGCTCCTCGGCTTCATCGGCTCAGGACAGACTAATCCACCTGTTCGGACTGATTTAAACTATAACTGCAGAAATGGCGATGTTCTGTCATTAATTGCATCTAAAAATGTTTTACAATGTTCAATGTTAAATAAATTGACTTTATAACTATACTTTGTTTTGCTTTATTACAACATCTATATCTTGTACTAAATTTGTGAAACTTCATTAATGGGAATAACAAATAAACCATAAATATAACAGGAATATTTAAGTAACCATTACTAAGAATAACACAAGTTGACAGCCAAAAAATGGTCAGGGGTTTCTCAGCTGATTGAGACTAATGTTGGTGTTCTGAGTCCGAATATCACATGCATTTTGCTCTATCAGGTCAACCTTTTGAGATACAGCCATAGTGTTACGGATTACGTACGACTACGTTATTATGAATTCTGCTCATCAAAGTTGATGGAGTAAATAAAAACTGAATGACTTTGGATACGTTGACTTTTATTTCTTGAGGAAAACGGAAAAAACGTCAAGGGTTTCTCAGCTGATGATCCGCAGAAATTTGTTTTTGACGCAAAATCGATTTTTAAAGCATTTCTGTAGCAAAAAATCCTGACCTGATTGAGCAAAACCAAGGTCATTTTCGGACTCAGAGCATCAACATTAGTCTAATTCAGCTGGAAAACCCTGGACTGTTTTCAAAAAATATTTTTTTGTTACCCAGTGTAATAGTACAGGTTAAGACCGTATTTAAGTAACAAAAGTAATCGGTACTAGGGATTCCCAGTTGCCGGGACTTGCGTGTATAGTAATCGGAACTTGTATCAAAAGTAATGAATACTGTGATATCCCTCTTAATCGTACTAGCGTTACTAGTAATCATAGCTTAACATTGGGCTTAATAATTATGGATCGGGTTTACAACTTATTCCAAGTAAGCGCAATGAGTTGGAATTTACAGTGTATGAGATATTTACGATAAAGAAACCCCGGAAATGATACAAATGCCATGGAAAGGACCTCGCCATGATTTAGTAATGTCCCTGGGCCTCCGTATTCATTTGTATGGGGATATCACAAAAAACATGGGGGAATCAATTGTTTTGTTTCACTTATACATATCCTATTAAAAAAGACACAAAAAAATGTCAGCAAAATAAAACCATGAATTTAAACCTGGGCTCAATCAATTGATTTTACGCATTAAGATGTCTTTTGATATACGAAAACAGAAAATGACAGAAAACTTGCAGTATTTCTTTCGCCACATGTATATCTTAGTCTAGTACTTCAAAAGTTTCAAATTGATACCTCTAGATCAGGGGTTCCCAAACTGTGGTACGCGAAGAAATTTTGGAGAAAAATAAACGTTTTTCACAATCTGATCGATATTGGGGGCAGGGCCAGAGGGCGGAGTCTGATGTTCAGAATTAGTGACAAAAGCAGCAGAGTCCTGGCAAAACACTCTTTAACCTTTCTCACTAAAAGCCATCCATCCATCTTCTTCCACTTGTCCGTGGCCGGGTCGAGGGGGCAGCTGTTGGAGCTGCACCAGCCCCTATGGCTCCTCACAGAGGGACAGCCTCATGGTTCTAACCGGGCCTGTTGGTCTCTCATAAGGGGCTTCTTTTGTACATGTTTTTAGTGGTAGGGGAAACCGGAGTACCCGGAGGAAACCTACGCAGACACGGGGAGAACATGCAAACTCCACACAGAAAGGCCCCGTCCAGGTGGGAATCGAACCCGGACCTTCTAGCTGTGAAGCACAAGCACTAACCACTGGACAACCGTGCCGCCTCACTTTTTTTTTTATTTTTTTTTATTTTTTATTTATTATTTTGGAAACTAGGCTTTATTATTATTTTTTTTATTTATTATTTTGGAAACTAGGCTTTATTATTATTATTTTAATTTTTTTTTCACTAAAAGCCTTGTTTCCAAAATAATCAACAACGGGCATTTTCATAAATATTTTTGTATTTACTTAAAGCCCTGCTTGAGTTCACTGTAATAATGGAGGAAATAAACATAATATTACATGTGATATTCCCAGTGTTTTCATTTGCGTCATAGTAGGGGGTACGCGACTCGGCACCCAAAGCTTCAGGGGGTACACGGCTCACCAGTAGTTCAGACCCAATATGGGGTTCAAACATTTTACCGCCCAAATACTCGCTGGCGGGCGCTGATGTCGAGCCTCACTCACGCACACGCCTTCGCCACGTGAAACCTGCGCCATTTTGTGAAATGATCCGAGCGAAAGGCAGACGCCGTCCTACCATGAGCGAGTGTCGGCCGGACAGCAGGCCGGAGCCGTAGCCCGTCTCCAGCGTTGCCATGACGCCGTTGTGCGCCCCCAGCAGACTGTGCACGTCGCTGTGCGCGCTCAGGCCGGGGGAGGGGCCCACCGCGTGGCTGCGCAGCACATGGATGGCGTCGTCCAGACGCTCCAGACGGTCCTCGATGCGGCTTTGCTGTGAAACACAGGGGGGGGGCGGCGTGAGAGACGGGCAGTAGGTCCATGGGGGGGGGCTAAACGATACTTTTTTTTAAATTTTTTTTTTTTTTTTGAGCAGTTTACAATATAACAACATTCACATTTACATAATTCTATTAGAGTAGCTAAAAAAAAGAAAGAAAAGGAGTCGGCTGAAGCCAGAAGCTTCTACACTCAACAAAAATATAAACACTTTTGTTTCTGCTCCATTTTTCATGAGATGGACTTAAAGATCTAAAATTCATTCCAGATACACAATATTACCATTTCTCTCAAACATTGTTCACAAATCAGTCCAAATGTGTGATAGTGAGCACTTCTGCTTTGCTGAGATAATCCATCCCACCTCACAGGTGTGCCACATCAAGATGCCGATCTGACATCATGATTAGTGCACAGGTGTACCTTATACTGCCCACAATAAAAGGGCACCCTGAAATGTGCAGTTTTTTGCTTTATTGGGGGTGTGGGGACTCAGAACCAGTCAGTATCTGGTGTGACTACCATTTGCCTCATGCAGTGCAACACATCTTCTTCGCATAGAGTTTATCAGATTGTCAATTGTGGCCTGTGGAATGTTGGTCCACTCCTCTTCAATGGCTGTGCGAAGTTGCTGGATATTAGTGGGAACTGGTACACGCTGTCGTATTCGCCGGTCAAGCACATCCCAAACATGCTCAATGGGGGACATGTCCGGTGAGTGTGCTGGCCATGCAAGAACTGGGACATTTTCAGCTTCCAAGAATTGTGTCCAGATCCTTGCAACATGGGGCCGTGCATTATCTTGCTGAAACATGAGGTGATGTTCACCTAACCCTAACCCCTCTCCAACGTGCCAGACGACATCGAATGTGAGCATTTGCCCACTCAAGTCTGTTACGGCGACGAGCTGGAGTCAGGTCAAGACCCCGATGAGGACGACGAGCAGCTGAGCTTCCCTGAGACGGTTTCTGACAGTTTGTGCAGAAATTGTTTGGTTATGCAAACCAATTGTCTCAGCAGCTGTCTGAGTGGCTGGTCTCAGACGATCTTGGAGGTGAACCTGCTGGATGTGGAGGTCCTGGGCTGGTGTGGTTGTACTGCCATATTCTCTGAAACGCCTTTGGAGACGGCTTATGGTGGAGAAGTGAACATTCAATGCACGAGCAACAGATCTGGTTGACATTCCTGCTGTCAGCATGCCAAGTGCACGCTCCCTCAATGCTTGTGGCATCTGTGGCATTTTGCTGTGAGACAAAACTGCAGGGTGCCCTTTTATTGTGGGCAGTATAAGGTACACCTGTGCACTAATCATGATGTCAGATCAGCATCTTGATGTGGCGCACCTGTGAGGTGGGATGGATTATCTCAGCAAAGCAGAAGTGCTCACTATCACACATTTGGACTGATTTGTGAACAATGTTTGAGAGAAATGGTAATATTGTGTATCTGGAATGAATTTTAGATCTTTAAGTCCATCTCATGAGAAATGGAGCAGAAACAAAGGTGTTGCGTTTATATTTTTGTTGAGTGTATATACGCCTACCCCGTAATCAATATGATATACATTTACATTTCACGGTGATACTGCACAATCCGTCTGTATCCAAAATAATAATTTCCGAAAAAACAAAACAAAACAAACACAAACTCGTAGCACTCAATTACATTTACTCAAGTACATAAACTTGAGTAACTTATAGAAGTAATTGTACTAAACAAAGAAAAAAAAAATGACCAAAGATGCATTTGGCCTCTCCCTATGTATTCCTACGGCTCCAAACGGGGGTGAGGTTGGAAGCGACCACGAGCACACAGACCAGACCGGTCCACATCCACTCGTCTAAGCTCAGGGAGGAACATCTCAGAGTGGAAAAACGCCGGCCTGTTCCTTTAAGGGTGAAGTAAAGTTTGGATTTTTGTGTCATCTGACGTCATGACTCATGTTTATCAGCGGGTCATGAAGCTACATCCACACAGCACACGCGTGTTATCAGCACACGCGTGTTATCAGCACACGCCACTCCATGATCACAACACGACAAAAGTACTTCCTTTCCATACTCCAGTGGAAGTATTGATACTTGGGTTAAACAATAACTCTGGTAAAAGTAAAAGTACAGCTTGAACTTGTACTGTAAGTAAAAATGCAAAAGTACTTCAAACATTTTCTTTAGCAATAAAGTAAAAAGTACAAACTGGTGGAACTTGATTAAACACATTTTCCAAAATAATATGTAAATCACGCTTTAATTTGATACTTATTTATATTTTCATCATTTTGACTAGTTTTTAAGTCCTGATTTAACTGCAGCTACAGTATTAGCATTTGGGTTGAGTTTTTTCCCTGCCTCTAGGTTTTTGAATATGCCTTTCAAAACTTAGTAAGTAAGTACTTAGATATTTTTTATAAACACAGATATTTGTCTGCGTTTCTGGCCTCACGCCTGCAGATGAACCACGTCATTACTTTGGATATTTTTTTATAAACGCTGCACTGTAAAATGTAAAATTGTTTCAACTCAAAAAACTAAGTCCAAGGGCTGCCAAGAAATATTATGTGTAACCAATAACCAGTTTACAATGTAATCGATTTGAAATTTCAGATTCCCCTCTTTAGTTGAATTGTATTCTCAGGTTGACACAACTGATTTAATTTGTAACTGACGTTTTTCATTTCAGACAACTAGAATTATAACTGTTTCTAGTAGAAATATAACTGTTTCTAGTAGAAATATAACTGTTTCTAGTAGAAATATAACTGTTTCTAGTAGAATTATAACTGTTTCTAGTAGAATTATAACTGTTTCTAGTAGAAATATAACTGTTTCTAGTAGAAATATAACTGTTTCTAGTAGAAATATAACTGTTTCTAGTAGAATTATAACTGTTTCTTGTAGAAATATAACTGTTTCTAGTAGAATTAAAACTGTTTCTAGTAGAATTATAACTGTTTCTTGTAGAAATATAACTGTTTCTAGTAGAAATATAACTGTTTCTAGTAGAATTATAACTGTTTCTAGTAGAATTATAACTGTTTCTAGTAGAAATATAACTGTTTCTAGTAGAAATATAACTGTTTCTAGTAGAATTATAACTGTTTCTAGTAGAAATATAACTGTTTCTAGTAGAAATATAACTGTTTCTAGTAGAATTATAACTGTTTCTAGTAGAAATATAACTGTTTCTAGTAGAATTATAACTGTTTCTAGTAGAAATATAACTGTTTCTAGTAGAATTATAACTGTTTCTAGTAGAAATATAACTGTTTCTAGTAGAATTATAACTGTTTCTAGTTGTCTTGTTTGTAAACGCTGTATGAACGGAGAGGAGTGGACAGAAAATCTGGATGCCTATTTATTTCTCCAAGCCGCACGTATCCATGGCAACGTTATTAGTTTGACCAATAAATGAGCCCGTGGAGCTGGGACGTTGCGTCATCAGTTCTGCAAAAAAAGTCTGTGGTGTGGACAGAGATGGTTTTGTATCTGGTCTGCGTTTGTGGAGATATCAGAATACATATGGACATGGCCTTCATTCATACCGTGCTCTGGGTGAATGGTCCTACATCCTGCAGTGTCGACTTGTTTGTGCAAATGAACATTGGACATTTTCCACAAATCAATCGACTGAACATCAGGTTTGAGCGGAGAGCGTTTTCCCTCGTTGTCAGTTTAAATGAACGGGCTTCACGCTCGACCGGATGTGTCAGGACAACGGACGTGCCGAGACAACGCAAAGAGAGGCAAATGTGGGCGGGACGGAATGAGGGGAATATCACTCCGCTGCAGCTGTTTCCGTAGTAACGATAAACTATTGAGTTGGAAGTAGCATCAGGTAAAACTAACCAGGTAATTAACTCCTGCCCAGGACTTACAAAGAAAAGAAAAAAACAGGTCCGTGTCGTCCATTTATTTCTGATAACGGACACCTCGTCCTTTACTTATTGTTTAGTATCAGCCAATGGCCTGTATTTGTGACACAGACTGATTTGTACTCACAGTAGACGCCAATGGCCTAATAAGTCCATATTTCTGCACTTTGAAGCCTGGAACAGTTTGGACCAAAGTGTGAGCTCACACTTTAGATTATGGCAGACTGCGGTCAATAGTGTTTATGCTGCTGAAGGAGGAGCTCGAGGACGTTTGCTCAGGTCTCACCTCCGCCTCCACCTACAGCTGCTCCCCTTTGCTCTTCATGTGTCTGGAGTCTGAAGTGATTTAGATTTGTAACCTTCAACTTATAAGTTTACAGTTACAGTTACCAAACCTCTGAGCAAATTAGACCATTTTAGTTTAGGTGTTTTTAAAAATCAGTATATCAGTATGTGAAATATTGATTTTTGGACGTGACTGGATCAAGATTCAGCTCCCATTGAAGAACCATCAATCCCATCACTAGCTTCTCTTAAAATGTACAATTTATGGAATATCTCTAACACCAACTGAACCGTTTCAGCCAAACAACAATGACGTTTTCTATCGCGAGCCAAGACGAGGACAACAATACTGTTATACATTTTCATCATAACTGTCACATCACCAGAGAGTGCAGTGTGGTGTGGTAGTAGTAGTAGTAGTAGTAGTAGTAGTAGTAGTAGTGGAGATGGTGTGTGTACCAGAGAGTGCAGAGGGGCTTCGTAGTTGGGCGAGGGCGCTCCTTGTCCTCCGTTTCTCGACCAAACGGCTGAACTGGCAGCTGAAGGAAACAAACAACAGAGATTTTAGAAGTGGCTTTCGGACATGTTTGCTTCTGCTGAGCGTTGCCCTCAGGCACACTGACAGCTCTGAGTCACATCGTCTCACACATTGAGGGCTGGGATTCGGCTCCATCCATTTTTTCCCCCCTTTTTCAGCTGTGGACCACCATGAACAGACAACGTGTATCCTTTTGAGATTCTCAGCACCCAAATTACCTCCACTACCAATGTTGAATGTTCTAATCATCGGCAGTGCACCAAGAATAAGTCCAAATGTTTGCAGCTGAAGCAGCAACAGTTAGCGCGCTAGCACAGTTTTCAAAATACGGTGAAACCAGCACTTTGGAGCAGTGCATGTTAATGAACACACATGGGACTCATGCATGTAAACACGCCACTCCAGATTCAGTGGCGTGCGGTGAGGTTTGTTGCTAGTGAGGCACAGGCTACTGACTCCAATATAAAGTCAACAAAACTGCTGTCTCTGGTATTCTCTCACTTTGAAATAGCAGTCAATAGCAACACATTTAAACATAAAATACATTCTCACGATATTGCAAATAAAAATTAGTAGTGAACGTGACCGGGACTCGTACCCCGCCCGTTCAAGTGATAAGTTAATGACAATCCTGATGAGCCACACAGGCTGTGCGTGAGAGCAGCAATATTTTCAGTATAAAGACTCGTCTACAGCATTTCATCCATAAAATGTCAGTTTAATCAGTTTTCCCTTTTACTTAGTCCTTTACGTTTAAACCGCCCCCCATAAACCGTGCAGAATAATAAAACAGACTGGTTTTCACGTGTAGTCCTCGGGTCGTCAGGGCAGTGCATTGGAGGCGAGCCTCACCTCAGGCCTTTCAAAACGAGGTTTAGAGTCAAATGAACAGCTTAAACAAGTCGTTCTCATGTCTGATTCTTTATCCAGGTGATAGAAAACCATCAAAAACCCATTTACAAATGTATTTTACTTTTAGGGAGCAAAAAAAGCCCCAAATGGGAGCGAGCGCTGAGTGAATGAGCCGAGGTCAGTGTGTGCGGGACACTGGAGCCTCGCCGCAGCTCCGCCCTCTTTACACGATATTGATAAAACTGATAAAACATTTGGGCATTTTTAACCACGAGATTGATTAAAATCATAGGAAATCCATATCATCTTAAGAGAAGGGACTTGTCTTTATGAAGTTTATTTGTATTTTTTAATTATTTTATTTTTTTCATGATGACTGCCTCCCTTGATCGCACGTCACTGTCCAGATTGTAGCGCACTCTCATTCATCCTGGCCTATTGTACATGTTTTTAGTGGTAGGGGAAACCGGAGTACCCGGAGGAAACCTACTCAGACACGGGGAGAACATGCAAACTCCACACAGAAAGGCCCCGTCCAGGTGGGAATCGAGCCCGGACCTTCTAGCTGTGAAGCACGAGCGCTAACCGCTGTGCCACCGTGTGGGTCCTGTCCAAGATCTAAGACTGAAGTGAGGCCCCTGCCCGCTGTTGCCCTGTACAATGTTCATCACAACCATTTTGGCAGCATTGATAAAGTGAGGACCGCCGCGTGGAGCTGCTGCCTCTCTGACTCTGCTGTGATCACACTGGCCCGTGCTTCTCAGTGAGCGTGGGAGCAGGCTCAGATCTCCTCTGATCTTGCTCTGTGTTGGGCTGCTCAGGTTCACACAGGATGCATTTGCATATTCATGTGTAATACACACATGTGTGCTGTGGAAGTTTCACTGCTCTCCATAAACATCAACAGAATCTCAGCAGTTTGTGATCACGTGACGTTACAACAATCACTACGTCCAGGTCCAATGGAACTTAAAGTGCATAGGACAGGTTTAAAGCTTTTGAAAATATGACTCATTTAGATGGATACCATCTGTTGTCATAAATATCCATTTATTTCAGTGAAGCAGCAGAGAAATGTTTGGCAGAAAAGTTATTTTTCTTTCGCATTTTTAAGCTACGTACAAGAAGTCACAGACGTCAAGGTCCACAGCAGTTTGACTCATTTCCTTTTCATTGCTTTTATTGCTGCCTTCATGTGGTCCTCTGGAACTAGGGAACTGGTTTTCCCCAGTTAGAAAATGCACATGAACGCTGGAACAACCAGTAAACTCAGGTCAAAACCAGCTTACCGACTTATGGACCTGGAAATCCGCTGAGTTTAGTGTGAACTGTCATCCTTCGGAGAAATGCCTGATATCAATGCAAGCAAAAAGAACATGTACGAGACATTTTGAAAACTCAACAAACTACTGTTTAGCTATCGTGAGACCACCATGTTCTAGGAGACGTGTGGTCTACGAATGTCTGTCATGCGTCTGCACGTAGCCATAGCCAATCGAATCATCAGATGACGTACCCGCTGTAAACTTTACAGCTAAACTATTTAGAACATGGTCTGAAGCTTGATCGACAGATGGCGTCGCGTCTGCTGCCGTCATGTTGGATCTTTTTATTTTATATCTCTAAACAAACTACAAGCTTCCGTATGTCCAATAGCGCGTCATCGTCTTGCCGTTATATGCAACTTCTACAGAGGGACTATGGAGAGCATCCTGACCAGCTCCATCACTGTGTGGCTCTTCTACAGAGGGACTATAGAGAGCATCCTGACCAGCTCCATCACTGTGTGGTTCTTCTACAGAGGGACTATAGAGAGCATCCTGACCAGCTCCATCACTGTGTGGTTCTTCTACAGAGGGACTATAGAGAGCATCCTGACCAGCTCCATCACTGTGTGGCTCTTCTACAGAGGGACTATAGAGAGCATCCTGACCAGCTCCATCACTGTGTGGTTCTTCTACAGAGGGACTATAGAGAGCATCCTGACCAGCTCCATCACTGTGTGGTTCTTCTACAGAGGGACTATAGAGAGCATCCTGACCAGCTCCATCACTGTGTGGTTCTTCTACAGAGGGACTATGGAGAGCATCCTGACCAGCTCCATCACTGTGTGGTTCTTCTACAGAGGGACTATAGAGAGCATCCCGACCAGCTCCATCACTGTGTGGTTCTTCTACAGAGGGACTATGGAGAGCATCCCGACCAGCTCCATCACTGTGTGGTTCGTCTACAGAGGGACTATAGAGAGCATCCCGACCAGCTCCATCACTGTAATGCCTTCAGGGAGGAGACCGCGGAATCCACGGGCCAGGTCCAGAAACTGAAGAACAGTTTCATACACCAGGCCATCAGGAAGCTGAACTCCCTCTCTTCCCTGCGCTCCCCTGTGCTCCCAACCCTGTGCGGCTTTGATTTGACTTCAGCCACTGTTTCAGGCCTCTGTTAAAGCCGTTCATGTCAGTCTGCCGTTCTCCATTAAAGGAGAGACAGTCCCGACTGTGTCACGACTGGACTGGCGTTTGAATCGTGTAGTGTGGGCGGCAGTCAGACGCAGCTGGACCACAGTCGCAGGAAACATGTTGGATTTTTAAGCCAGATTTTGGACGCACAGGAGAAACGTGGGTGAACACACAGAAAGCAGCGGCCAATGACAGAGTGAAATAAAGACAGAAAAACACAGCCGCGCCTCATTTTCATTTCTCTGTCAAAACAGCGGCACAAACAGCTCATTTCCTGGCCACAGCCCCACACGAAACACCAAACGTTCACGAGAACCACCTTTTCAAGCTACATTTCAACCGCGAACAGAGTTTAGCCGCACTTACTGAGTTTGGAGACGGACTGTTCAGCTTCACCTCGCCGCGGTCTCCTCCGCCTCCTCCATCTTGGAGCGGAGGCCCGTCTCCTTTTCTTATTAAATCCACTGAAATACGTCCCGCTTCTTCGTGTCTCCGACTTTTATCTCCATTTCACAGAACTATAGCCAAGTTTTTCGGCTTCGTAGCAGTAGGAGCCTTGCACTGCGGTGTTGTGACACTGTTGACACCGCTGACCAAACTGGGACGCGCACATGTTTTCGCACGCTCACAAACACAGGCCTATCTTTTGGATTTGGGGTCCGTTTTTGAAGCTGGAGGAGAAATGAATCCAGTCGTGTAGTGTGGACCCCCCATTCTATATAAAATCGTTTAAGGCTAGACAAATCGTGTAGTGTGTGCGGACCTTTACCTGTGAGCGAGGGGGGGGAGCCGACTGGGGTGGAGGGGTTCGACGAGTAGCTGTTGTTCGTGTGGTCTGGAGAATAGATCTGTCAAGCAAAAAAAGACAAGCTATTATCATCATTCATTTCATTTGTTTTAGCTTCACATTGAAATCAGCTCTCGGTTTTATCGTGTGGCTTCAGATCCTGAACAGATTTTTCGGTCTGCACGTAAACACAGTCACTGTGTTCCCACACGCAACTAAGCGAAGTCCGATAAATCGAGACACCATTTATGTTGATTTTTTAAATTCTACTTCAACCAGTCGACCTCGAGTTAATGGACTTGTTCATCAATCTACCTGACTGTCTAAGAATTCCTGTTTAAGTCAGTTTAATATCCAGCCCATACGCTTGAATAGAGGGGGCGAGAGGCTAGGCTAGGTTAGCTTTGCGACCTTTGCTCCTTGTGACTTTCGGGAGGTACAGTTACACTCGGATAATTCAGAGCCTTCATTCCAGGCGACCACGCCTCCGCTAGCCTGGCACGAGCCAGACTGATCCTCCATGTCCAGAGATACATGGTGATACAGTCTGGAATTATACTGTGCTACATCTACACATCTGTAAATACCATCCCGCTGTTGTTCAATGTCAAATTGTTGTCGTCTTACCATATGCCACTTTTATTTTATCTTATTTATTTAATATTTTTCATGCACGCCCCTATAGCCTTATAGTTTAAAGTCTTTTGGCTTATTTTGATCCTAACTCTGTGTTATATGTTTTATGTCGCACGTTTGCACCGAGAAAAAATCCTAGTTTGTGAACCTGTTCTCAAACCATGGCAATAAAACCTATTCTGATTCTGATTCTGATTTGAACAGTTAACAGGGCGTCATCTTCCGCACTAGGATTTCCCCATTTCGCAACGATCTTTTCCCAGTGCCCTTTCTTCTGTTTTAAAAGAGCTGGACTCGTCCTTAAAGCCACAGCAAGAAGCTGCTCTGAGGACTTTCACCGGAACATTTACTCCACTGCACGTGTGGACGACAAACAAACATGGCGGACGACGTAAACGCAAAGTGTAGGTCGCTTTGTGTTTGATCGGTTCGCTCTCGTTCAAACTGCCTCGAGTCCCGATTTGGAAATTGCGTCTTACTACCACGATTCCAGACTGTCTTTATAAGTATTTATGAATACATCAATAACGTATGCCAGGCTACCCCTCCGCTTTAGGCTGCCTGACACATACAACTTTACCTGACTTCAGACGCTGATATGAGGTGTTGAGGGAGACTGATGAGTGCAATGTTGCAGAAGTACAGTAAGTTATGTTGTTGGTGGAAAAGCACAGTACGTGGTGGGTAATGGAGGACTTACTGAAGCGAGGGCTTTTCCTAAGGCATCTCCAGTCTGCGAGCTGCTGGCTGCTCGGCTCTGGGCTCGATTCACTGCAATAGACGAGACACAAGACGCGGAGGTGAGGCTGACTGAAGACATAGTTCAATCATCCAATTATTTATTTATTTATTTATTTTACACACAAAAAACATACAAAACCAACAGAGCTAACGACTCTGTTAAACAGAGTAAAACAAGACGACAGTTAAAGGAAGGGGACGTGCAGACATTAATGGGTAGGGGAGACCAAGACAACAAGAATAGACACGAATTTGCTTTAGATATTTGTCTTGTGTTTTTCCATTAGGGTAAGTGACAGAGAGGGTAGATGAGGGTGTGTGTGTGTGTGTGCGTGCTTTTCTATAATATTGGTTATGGAAATTGCCATGGTGGGTGACAGAGGCTGGCGTTTAAGGAAAGGAAAATAAGCACAACTTTTTTTTTTTTTTTAAATAGAATTTAATTTTAAATAGATAAGATCCAAGAGATGGGGGGCAAATAATTAGATAATTTGAAGAGCAGAAGAAGAGGAAAGGAAGAAGCAAACAAACGAGGAATAGACAAACACACATACATATACATATAAACACATACCCATACATAAACACATACATATAAACATATTCCGGTTAGCTCTTAGCTATTCCTCCTCGTTTTTGGTTTTTTTATCCATTATTTTATTTTTTTTACCTTTATTTTTTCTATTTTATCCTCTTTTAATTATAATTTTTATTTTATCAATCATCCAATTCTACAGAAATGGTCTGAAAATGTCCACTGGAATGGATTAGCCTTTGAAGCGGCTATGCAAGAAAAGACGGCAATGATTCCAAAACTGTGTCATAAGTCTGAATTGAGTGCGTGTAAAAGCTGCTGTTAGCACTAGCCGCGTTAGCATTAGCGAGTGCGTTATGATTAGCCTGTTGATTTATTGTGGAGCAAAGGTTGAGGCTGCACAACAGAGATGGTATATGGCCGTACAGCCGGAGCCAGTATGATTTCGATTAGTGAGCAGGCGACTGAGTGACACTGGCAGTCACAGTGACTTAACTAAAACACTGGGACACTATTTGGAATTTAGTTGCACGGTCAACCAGGGAACCATTTATTGACTGTTTTTCCCACGCTAAATGGTAAATCTGCTTGTTAATGTCTTACACCATGCACCGATCAGCATTAACACGATAGACTTTACATTTGTTATTGGTTCCTACCTGGTAATGGACATTTGCACGGCCCAAAGACATGACTTTTCAAGCAAGGTTTGTTACTTTGTGGATCATACTGGCCAAAAACTGGGACACTTGGGACAGATCCTGTGTGAAACTGGGACAAATGAATGGTTTTGGAGGAATGTGTGGGGACATGGGACTCAAAACTGGGATTGTCCCGGGTAAACTGGGACATCTGGTCACCCTATGCTAACTCACAAACAGGCCTTCACTTTTTCTTCTTTGTGGGAGTGTTCCTCAGGGTCGAGCGCAGCGCTTCTATTTTCCGCTCCTTCAGCTAGGTTGTTACATTCTACGATGCTTTTCGACAAACATGCCATTGGTCCGACGACCCATTATTCCGAAAATGTCCCACTGAGCAGAGGTGCCATTAGTCCGACATCTGTAACCCAGTTGTGTTGTGGATTAGAGAGCCATAAACAACCACGGGCCCGAACCTTAAGGTCAGTGGACTCTTTCCTGAACCTAATTTTATTTTTCAAGCCCTACTCAATGGGACATGTTCGGACTAATGAGATGTCGGACTAATGGGCCGACCCCTTTTGACAATGATTCCCGTGTCCCACAAATATTTCTACAGTACTGGCTCATTTATACTGAAGTTAAAGTGCCAACCTCCGCTCTCTCTCCCGAGTTTGCGAATGTGGATCTCGCCATCTGCAGGCAGCAGTGCAAATACACTTTTATAAAATAGTAAAAACAAGCTTTCACTTTCAACATGCTAGCAAAAATGGCGACATGACGAACACACTTTGAGCGCAATACGGGTCCGGGGGTGGATTAGAGACTTAAGAGTTTGCATGTTCTCCCCGTGCCTGCGTGGGTTCCCTCAGGCGCTCCGGTTTTACCAACCACTAAATGTAATGTACAATAGGCCAGGTGATTCTGACCATTAGCCTGGCTCCACACCCGGAGATGTGTCCCGGGGCGCTGCACTACAAGCGCTACTTGTACAGTTTGCCTCAGCGGCATCAGAGGATGGGTCAAATGCAGGGAACGCATTTCCATATGGGGGATCAATTAAGTACACCTTTAGTTACATTTTAAGAAATGGCCAAATTCAACAGGGTTAATCGAAACTGAGAGAATGATGCTGCTCCAGGTCTGTTGTTGATGAGAGAACAACGTTGGAACACGGTTCAAGTGTTGTCGAGGGGATTCCGCTCGTCATGTAGATACCAAACATGTACAATGAATGGATACTGGATTTTACTTTCAAATCAAAACTAAGATGTTAAGGGAGAAGGAGAAAACTAGCACATCCAAACTGTGTTGTGCTGAAGGTCCTAGAGATACTTGCAGCAGGCCACTTCACTGAGATTGAATGCGGGAAGCGTGTCCTACCCATGACGGTGTCCGTGCCGTTGGTGGACGTGCTGCAGGCCGGCGTGCTGTAGTGGCCGCCCGCTCCGGACGAGGACGCGCCGCTCCCTCTGTGGAAACTGGTCATGGAGGGCAGGCTGGAGCTGAGGTCCGCTGAGGAGTGAGCTGGGTAACTCTGACAACAACAAACAACTGCCATCAAATAACATGTTGTCATGTGGCCGCGACAAAAGCCATTGAATATCGGCCGCACTGGACGCTAAACCGACATGATGGCGCACAGTTGTTCTCGGAGGTCAGAACATGGACGTGTTTTCACAATCTAGTCGTCCAGTTGGAAAAGTAGGATAATGATAGTGAGGCCTCGGGGCATATTAGGACCGTTTTAAATTACTTGTTGGGCAAGTTGCTTTAAAATTGTAATATTTGTAGTTACAGCTTTAAAAATGTAATGTTTGTATTAGATATTACTGTTACTTTGAGTTCCTTTTGACAAAATACAAAATCAAAATTGTAATAATGGCACCGAGCAAAAGTGCAATCAAAGATTTCCTTTTGCTTTGCTTTCTCCACTCTCGCTCCCGTTACGGATACGCAACTGCAGATCTTACAGTCCAGTGTCCAACTTTTCCTTTGTGCATCAGCATAAGCCATTTAACTGCACTCGTAACTAGGAGTGTGACAATATATATCGATTTTCCGATATATCGCGATATTTTGCGGGACGATACGATACCGATACTTTTTATTCCGATACTTTTGATGACGTCATGCATATTAATGAGCAACGTCATGCATATTAATGAGGCAGCAGGGCTCCAATAGAGGCCAACAATTCAGTCAGACCAGCAGGGGGCAGCACTACAGTTTTAAGCACTTGGACCAAACACTGTCACACAAATAAATTAGTTTTTATAATTATAAAAAAGATTAATTTGGGGTTTATGTATTACTTTTTAAATAGGACAGTGGTTTCTTGTTTGTTTAAATGTAAATGAAGTCACTGACAGATCTATAGACCCCGTGTGTAAGTCATGGATCATTTATAAAAGTGGTAACACATGAAAAGAAATATAAATGATGAATAATATGTAGAACGTTAAAATAAAGGTTAAAAGTAGCATTTTATTTGTTTTAATCGTGATGTATCGTAGATTATTTTTGTGCAATATATCGATTATCGCAGTATCGGCGTATCGTGAGACAATCGTTATCGTGAGCCATGTATCGCGTATCGTATCAAATCGTGAGCTACCCAGAGGTTCCCACCCCTAGTTGGAACTTGAGTTACTTAAATTGTAATGACTAATATATTGCTACAGATCATACTTCATGCTGACGTCTCCTGTCACATGACCCATGTAATCGAGTGCTGTGTATATGTGCATGTGTGTTTCAGCTGCTTTGAATGTCTGAAGGAGGGCTCGCACCCGAAACGTCACTGTGGTGAGTGAATAAAAAAAAAGCTGGTGAGCAATAACAGTTGACTAATATATTACGTATTTTATTTAAGTAATATGTTATGTTCCTTAGTTATTGAAAAAAGTAATATTTTTGTGTAACTCACTGCTGGCCACTGTGACTAGTGGTTTCCTAAAGTTACACCGTCTGATTTCACAAGCCAAAAATAAATGGTGTATTTGGAAGTGTATGCAAAAATGTGTATGCCTAATGTTCCTATGATAGACTGATATTATGTTCCTTTTCTGTGGATGAGGTGAATCTGCTGCTATAGATTAAACGTTTGCTTTGATTACTGCTCTGCACACTTTTGACATTTCTCAGGGAGACTATTTCATACGAAGCTCACGGAGAAAACGTCGAGAATGAAGGGTGGCATTTTTGAAGAATTTAAAATAGAAAACATACCGAGTTATTTAATTATTATTTTTTCAACAAAAAAGCAACAAAAGCCATAACAAAAGCGTGACAAGAAGGTTCGGACGTAGGACTTTCCTTTTATAACATACAGGCAGAAGAAAAGACGAGACAAATGGTCACACCGGACAGTAAACTGTGTTGGGAGGGGCGAGAGGAGCCGATAAAGATGATGAAGACAAACTATCGTCAGGATCCTGCTTCTGTCTGAGCGGGGAAACTCTGTCTGTCGCCAACACACTATTAACTAGGGGTGGGAACCTCTAGGTATTCGATACGATACGCGATACATGGCTCACGATAACGATGATCTCACGATACGCCGATACTGCGATAATCGATATATATTGCACAAAAATAATCTACGATACATCACGATTAAAAAAAACATGCTATTTTTAACCTTTATTTTAACATTATACATATTATTCATCACTTACATTTCTGTTCATGTGCTTTGTTCCACTTTTATAAATGATCCCTGACTTACTCACTGAAAATGGGTCTATAGATCTGTCAGTGACTTCATTTACATTTAAATAAACAAGAAACCACAGTCCGATTTAAAAAGTAATAAATCAACCCCAAATGTCTCTTCTTCATAATTATAAAAACTATCATTAAAAGTAATGTATTTGCGTGACAGTGTTTGGTCCAAGTGCTTAAAACTGTGGTGCTGCCCCCTGCTGGTCTGACTGAATTCTTGATCATTGTTGGCCTCTATTGACTGTGAAAACAGTGGAGCCCTGCTGCCTCATTAGTATGCATGACGTTGCTCATTAATATGCATGACGTCATCAAAAGTATCGATATCGGAATAAAAATATCGCGATATATCGGAAAATCAATATATTGTCACACTCCTACTATTAACACGCAAAAAAAAATGAGTCACATTTTCCCCTCTCTCGCAACAATGACCTACGTGTCTTTTTTTACTGATGATAAACAGATAAATGGCACGTTTAAAGCGCTGGGTTGAGCGAAGCCTTTGAAGCGCCGTGACGCACCGCGCTCTAGCACATGCGTTAGCCGTTAGATTTATCTTGTAAACTAGCGGTGCAGGTCCTTTCATGACTCCGCACCCCTCCAGACTAACGTTAATTGCAATATTGCTGGGTTGCAGGTTCCAGAATGTGATGTCGTCACCGGACCCCGCGGGGGGAGGAGCCAGTTTTTCCTATTAACAACATTACACTTAGACAAGTCGCAGCTCAAAAGAAAGAGTATGAATTACAAAAACGATCATTAATATCGGTCACTGGGTCCGTGATCTCTCTGTACAAGACCAAAAATGTCCTCAAAAACTAAATAATGTTTCCTCCATATAATAGCGTTGGCCTTTGGAACGCTGCGATGTCGCCTGAAACCAGTGTTAATTTCGTCGACTGAAATATTTATTCTTAATTTTAGTCAAAGTGATTTTTTTGACGACTAAAATTGGACTAAAACTAAATTTAAAGTTTTTCATGCGACTAAAACTATGACTAAAATGTCCAGATATTTTAGTCGACTAAAATGAGACTAAATAAAAATGGAAAGGAGAGACTAAAATCATCCAAACTTCTATTGACCGTCTGAAAGAGCCTCATATCATGTAAATTCACTGCCAAAGGAACAGCTCTGAGCTTTGTTCATGAGGAGCAGCTCCATGAAGCAGGACCTCCATTAAATATGATTATAATGAATATTATTAATGCAAAGTCGACTAAATTTTGTCTTAAATTTAGTCGACTAAAACTCGACTAAAATTCAATTACATTTTCATCAAAAGACTAAAACTAAATTAAAATATGTTGTCAAAATTAACACTGACTGCAATGTACAGTGCCTTGCGAAAGTATTCGGCCCCCTTGAACTTTTCGACCCTTTGCCACATTTCAGGCTTCAAACATAAAGATATAAAACTGTAATTTTTTGGTGAAGAACCAACAACAAGTGGGACACAATCATGAAGTGAAACGGAATTTATTGGATATTTCAAACATTTAGAACAAACAACTGAAAAATTGGACGTGCAAAATTATTCAGCCCCTTAAGTTAATACTCTGTAGCGCCACCTTGTGCTGCGATTACTGCTGTAAGTCCTTGGGGTTTGTCTCTATCAGTTTTGCACATTGAGAGACTGAAATATTTGCAAAACAGCTGGAGCTCAGTGAAGTTGGATGGACAGCGTTTGTGAACAGCAGTTTTCAGTTCTTTCCACAGATTCTCGATTGGATTCAGGTCTGGACTTTGACTTGGCCATTCTAACACCTGGATATGTTTATGTGTGAACCACTCTATTGTAGATGTTGCTTTATGTTTTGGATCATTGTCTTGTTGGAAGACAAATCTCCGTCCCAGTCTCGGGTCTTTTGCAGACTCCATCAGGTTTTCTTCCAGAATGGTCCTGTATTTGGCTCCATCCATCTTCCCATCAATTTGAACCATCTTCCCTGTCCCTGCTGAAGAAAAGCCCAAACCATGATGCTGCCACCACCATGTTTGACAGTGGGGATGGTGTGTTCAGGGTGATGAGCTGTGTTGCTTTTACGCCAAACATAACGTTTTGCATTTTGGTTTCATCTGACCAGAGCACCTTCTTCCACATGTTTGGTGTGTCTCCCAGGTGGCTTGTGGCAAACTTTAAACGACCCTTTTTATGGATATCTTTAAGAAATGGTTTTCTTCTTGCCACTCTTCCATAAAGGCCAGAGCTGTGCAGTATACGACTGATTGTTGTCCTATGGACAGAGTCTCCCACCTCAGCTGTACATTTCTGCAGTTCATCCAGAGTGATCATGGGCCTCTTGGCAGCATCTCTGATCAGTTTTCTCCTTGTATGAGCTGAAAGTTTAGAGGGACGGCCGGGTCTTGTAGATTTGCAGTGGTCTGATACTCCTTCCATTTCAATATTATCGCGTGCACAGTGCTCCTTGGGATGTTTAAAGCTTGGGAAATCTTTTTGTATCCAAATCCGGCTTTAAACTTCTCCACAACAGTATCTCGGACCTGCCTGGTGTGTTCCTTCGTCTTCATGATGCTCTCTGCGCTTTAAACTGACCTCTGAGACTATCACAGAGCAGGTGCATTTATACGGAGACTTGTTTACACACAGGTGGATTCTATTTATCATCATTAGTCATTTAGGTCAACATTGGATCATTCAGAGATCCTCACTGAACTTCTGGAGAGAGTTTGCTGCACTGAAAGTAAAGGGGCTGAATAATTTTGCACGGACAATTTTTCAGTTTTTTTATTTGTTAAAAATGTTTGAAACATCCAATAAATGTCGTTTCACTTCATGATTGTGTCCCACTTGTTGTTGGTTCTTCACACAAAATTACAGTTTTATATCTTTATGTTTGAAGCCTGAAATGTGGTAAAAGGTCGAAAAGTTCAAGGGGGCCGAATACTTTCGCAAGGCACTGTAACTGTGGACTCTATCCTCTCTCAGGACACCGTTGATGATCAGAGGAAAAGCCCGGTTTACAAGAGGACACTTCTATTATGGGGTAATCTGACTGTTAAAAGCTTAGCCTTCCATGGTCGCTAAAATGGATATTTAAAATTAACCTACGGCAGGAATACGCAGCGATTCTGTTTGTGACAGTGCAGTGGTTTGTTTATCCTGCAAAATGAGCCATGAAAACAAGGAAACAAGGGGAGGATGAGAGAGGAGTAAAGAGAGGAGGGCAGGAGGAGAGAGAAGTAAAGAGAGGAGGGCAGGATGAGAGAGGAGTAAAGAGAGGAGGGCAGGAGGAGAGAGGAGTAAAGAGAGGTGGGCAGGAGGAGAGAGAAGTAAAGAGAGGAGGGCAGGATGAGAGAGGAGTAAAGAGAGGAGGGCAGGATGAGAGAGAAGTAAAGAGAGGAGGGCAGGATGAGAGAGGAGTAAAGAGAGGAGGGCAGGAGGAGAGAGGAGTAAAGAGAGGAGGGCAGGATGAGAGAGAAGTAAAGAGAGGAGGGCAGGATGAGAGAGAAGTAAAGAGAGGAGGGCAGGAGGAGAGAGAAGTAAAGAGAGGAGGACAGGAGGAGAGAGAAGTAAAGAGAGGAGGGCAGGAGGAGAGAGGAGTAAAGAGAGGAGGGCAGAAGGAGAGAGAAGTAAAGAGAGGAGGGCAGGAGGAGAGAGAAGTAAAGAGAGGAGGGCAGGAGGAGAGAGAAGTAAAGAGAGGAGGACAGGAGGAGAGAGAAGTAAAGAGAGGAGGGCAGGAGGAGAGAGGAGTAAAGAGAGGAGGGCAGAAGGAGAGAGAAGTAAAGAGAGGAGGGCAGGAGGAGAGAGAAGTAAAGAGAGGAGGGCAGGAGGAGAGAGAAGTAAAGAGAGGAGGGCAGGAGGAGAGAAGTAAAGAGAGGAGGGCAGGAGGAGAGAGAAGTAAAGAGAGGAGGGCAGGAGGAGAGAGAAGTAAAGAGAGGAGGGCAGGAGGAGAGAGAAGTAAAGAGAGGAGGGCAGGAGGAGAGAAGTAAAGAGAGGAGGGCAGAAGGAGAGAGAAGTAAAGAGAGGAGGGCAGGAGGAGAGAGAAGTAAAGAGAGGAGGGCAGGAGGAGAGAAGTAAAGAGAGGAGGGCAGAAGGAGAGAGAAGTAAAGAGAGGAGGGCAGGAGGAGAGAAGTAAAGAGAGGAGGGCAGGAGGAGAGAGAAGTAAAGAGAGGAGGGCAGGAGGAGAGAAGTAAAGAGAGGAGGGCAGGAGGAGAGGGGTGTGTAGGGGTTGCCTGGTAAGACTCTGCATCAACTTGATTTCTACAGCGGGACATACGCCAACAGGAAGTGGAGTAAACCAATCAGCGAAGGGCAGTCGGTGGCGTTATGAGCAGAATTATGAATCACAAAACTCACTTACTACCGATGTGTTTTTGCCAGGCTAGTGTAGGGGTGTGACAATATATCGATTATGCAATATATCGCGATATTTTGTGGGACAACACGATACAGATACTCTTTATTCTGATATCAATACTTTTGATGAAATCCTGAATAATAATGTTTAAAAAAAACGGTTACAAAAATTAGGCGATTGAGATGGTGCGTTAAAGGGCGGGTTAGCAGTTCGTGATTAACTTCGGCATACCTTATTTTAAAGGGACAAGGGCATTGACCTTGAAATGTAAAAGTGAGGCCGTAGTTTGTTTACGTGCGGCGTTGGGTGCGGCCATGTTGGATCTTCTAAACTGGACGTTCGAGTTCAAATGTACCCGTCTGAGCGTCTGTTCCTCCGAGAACCCCTCGGGTAAAGATCGCCTGTGCTCACCAATCTGTCGTGGGGGTGGATCCCACAGTAGGTGGAGCTCTGGGAGGGCGGGTGGCCCGAGGTACTGCCCCCGTGCATGTTTCCATGGTAACCGCCATGCTGGTTCATACTGCCGCCGCCGCCGCTGCCGCTGTTCCAGGGATCGCTGCTGTGGTGGCCATCTGGAAAACAGAGGCATTATTTTGTTTTATTTTACAAACAAGCTTCAAAAATATATATATATGATTATTTTTTTATTTTTTTTATGAATCAATGAATCAAGGCTCCGCTATAGATCTCAACTCAAGCAAACACATGTGAATCTTTATGTAATATTTCCGATACTGAAATCGGTTTTGTGCTATCCATCTGCAGTGCCTGGTCTGAATGTGTCAAACAAACGGAGCGGGTCGGTACGGTACCTGGCATGAAGAAGGAGCCGGGGAAGCCAGAGCTGGGGGGCTTCGAGCTGGGGTAACCTGGCGAGTCCCGGTTGTAGTCGGCAGAGCTGGCAGAGGGAGCGTACACCTGCACACACACACACACGACACACCAGCTTTAGTCTGGTAACAATAAGAGCAACAACTGGACCACGAGGAATCCACAGTCCCAGACAGGGATGTCCACTTTGCACTCGAATCTATTCAAGCACCAATGTCTTGACCCGTCATTGTGAACTTCTCGAGTGGGACCGGTCACTTGGTCCAGGGGAATCGGGAAAAATTACAGAATCGCCCAGAACAGATCCGCCAGAGTCGCCCTTGATTGCTTTTATTTAGATCCTCATCGGCATGGAATCAACTTAAGCATAAGGCAAATAACCTTGACACAGTTATGACTATTACTGATGATTGTTAACATGTCTGAAAAATATGATGTATGTAATTGTGTTTTAAGTTGTGTTATGGGCCTCGGGAAGACTAGCGACTGCACTCTGTGGGAGCTAATGGGGTTCCAGATAAAAAAAACAAATACATAAACAAACATAAAGTGAGAGCCCTTGGGACGACCTCTTCCAATTGTAGCCGTTTTTCATCATTTGTACGCCCTTTTAATTGAGAAATGTAATTTTGATCTCAATGGGACTTTCCTGGTTACGTTGAATTAAATTAAAGATGCATTATGCAACTTTTTATATGGAAAAAAAGTAGATTTTTGTACCCCTTTGACCTTTGTAAGTGACAGAGCCAATTACCAGAGGTGGGTTGAGTAACAAAAACATTTGTTAGAGTAACTTTTCTTTGAAATAATTTTACTCTAGAAGAAGTACAAAGTAGTGACCAAAATAATGACTCAAGAGTAAAAAAGGTGCCTGGGGAAAATGCTGCTTGAGTTATGAGTAATTGTTTGAGCGTAAAAGTCTGATTTACGATTCAGTAGTGGCATAAATGACGAGAAACAAAGAGGCTAGTATTTCCAAAAGAAATGGACGAAGAATATACAAAAATAATTATTCCACTTCTGTTTTACATGTACTCACTGTGGAACGAGTTACTATTCCTTTTTACTAAGAGTAAGAGTAAAGATACTACATTATAATATTACTAAGAAGTACAATTACTTCAAAAAGTTACATGTTATTCAATTATAATTTAATTCAATTATAATTGAATAACCCTGTTGTGACCATCACCGGTGTCTGTCTAGACTGCAAGGCAAGTTTATTTGTGGAGCACAATTCATACACAGGGCAATTCAAAGTGCTTCACAGTTGCAGAAAATTACAAGAAAACAGATCAATTCATTCATTAAAACATCAACATAAAAGTTAATCAATGACAGTAAAAGGCAAGAGTGCAGATAAAATACTTTCAGTTTTCATCTGCTCGGGTAAAAAGAGCTGTTTTCAGCCTGGATTTGAACATTGTCAGAGGTGAGGCCTGTCTCACATCCTCATGAAGACTGTTCCAGATTTTAGCTGCAAGAACCTGAAACGCAGCCTCACCGTGTTTATTATTGACTCTGGGAACCACCAGGAGACCCCTCCCTGAAGTTCTCAGGGCCCGAGATGGTTCACACGGCTCTAACATGTCAGAGATGGACTTTGGTGCTAAACCATGAAAAGACTTGTACACAAGCAGAGCTGTTTTAAATTCTATTCTCTGAGTGACAGGAAGCCAGTGCAGAGACCGGAGCACTGGACTAATATGGTATGCTAGCTGGGTTAATGAGGAATCGTTTTCTGTCGGGTTTTGCTTTGGGGCAAACGTTCGTGAGTGTTTCGTATCACAGATGAAAAGGAGACCGTACGAGACCTTTAGTATATCTAAAGTATTACGCTCGCTAACAATGGCTTTACAATCAGGGGAGATAAAAGTGGCTACTGATCCACTGGGAAGAGGAAGACCACCCCTCGCACAAACACATGGCATTGACTTTGACAAAGCCGAGCATGAGGAGAAAACATTTCATAGCAGCCAAAATAATGTTGTTTTATCTCCACATAAAAGCTACAATACATCCCCAGATCTCTGAGGGACAGGAAGCCGGTGCAGAGACCGGAGCACTGGGCTCTTCCAGTTTTTTATGCAAACAGCATACAAACAAAAAAACACGTATGCAGTCTTAAAAAAGTTCCGTCGCAGTCACAATTTTTCTAATTTGCTTCAGTTTTTTTCAGCAGGTCGTTTTGGAGAAATCAAAAGAAGCTGCTCAGTTAATCATTTCTGTCTGTGACACGTCAGAGCAACCTGAACGCGAAACGGCTTCATGCAGCGTTTAGAGCGCCAACTCGTCCAGGGCTGGGCGATGTTGACAAAAGGGAATATCTCAAATATTTGTGTGGACTTATTTTGGCAAACCATCAGAAATATGCAAACATGTGCAGCAAACGTGGCTCTGTCGCTCTAAAAGACACTCGTCCTGCTCAGACCACGAAAGAGCAGAAAAACACAAACAACTAGGGGTGTGTATTGCCTAGTCTCAGGCGATACAATATGTATCCCGATACACAGGTCCCCCCCCCCCCCCCCCCCAGTATTTGTCATGGCGACGTGAAAACAGGAAGCGACCTCCCTCTCCCCTTGTGCAGCTGAGTTTTTTGCCTTTCTCTGCGATCTGCATTTGTGGTTTCTGTTCCTCATGTTTTTTCTGGATACTTGTGTACGTCTTTGCCGTGTTTTTGTGGAGGTTTGGTGGATTTGTTTACTTTGAGAGTCTAAAATGGTCTTGAAGAAAGCAGCTTTTTAAAGGTAAACAAAATGCTAGCTCATCAGCTAAACCCATTTGAGACCTACACGTTTCTTCTTCTGAGACCCTGAAGAGGCACCAAGAGCCCCCACAGCTGCAGGACAGAGGAGGCGTCACAAGAGGAGCTACAGGAAACACGGAAGGACAAACGAGGAGATGGTGAAAGACTGTTGTGAAGCGGAGGGAGGAAGAGGAAGGAGGAAGAGCTGACCAGTGCAGGACACCACGCTCTGAAACAGGGACAAACCCAGGAGGCGGTGCACCGTTTCAGAGGATCAGAGGAGACCGAGGGCAGCCAGCCAGGTTTCTTCTCAGTGCTACAGTTTCCCCGACCTCCAAGGTCATGCGGGTCAGGTCGACACACAGTGGCAGCGCGGCTCAGCCACAGCAGCTCAGGACTAACACTTGAACACTATTTCGTTGTACAATGACAATAAAGCACTTAACTTCTACCACACAGTATTTCTTAAAAGCTTCCAAAGAAAAAATTATAAAATTGGCAGCGTGTGTATGACGCACACTCCAGAACTGTAGGTGGTGGTTTGCAAACATTCTGTCAAAGACGATACGTCCCCGTCGTTTCCTCCGTGGACTCCGGTTTCCCCTACCACCAAAAACATGTACAATAGGCCAGGATGGATGATGTGTGTGTGAATGTATGGTGGTGGTCAGAGGGACCGTAGGTGCGATGTGTGTAGTCGCGACGGCGCTTCTGTCAGTCTCCCCCCAGGGGAAACTGAAGCTACTAACGTAGTTTACCACCACCGAGTGTGGAGGGAATGTAAAATGCTCTCATGTAAAGCGCTTTGTGGCTTTGTCTGTGAAAGGCGCTATATAAATAAAGATCTTCTTCTTCTTCTTCTGATTTCAAACACAGCCTCCATGTTTTTTTCTAAGCCATGAAGTCATTATTCATGACACGTCTCCGAACAGCGCTTCCTACTCTGAATACTTTGGTCTTTTCGACGGCAAACACTCCAGCGCCCGACGGCCCCGCACAATCCGGCCGCGGCGGCGAGGCCTACAGCTGCATTCCATTCCAGAGCCGTGATTGTGCGTGTGAGGACTGAGCCGGCCCGGCCAAACACATGGACAGCTGCGGAAAGTCTTCACTGTCACGACGTCACATGATCCTCAGCTCACCCCCGACACAAACCGAGACGATCCCACGCAGACCCGGACAGAGCACACACACGACGGCTTAACCAACACGCCGACAAGACCACCACGTTCTCACCGAAAATGACGCATCGAGAGGGACAGAACTCCAGGGAAGCTATCGTGTAGGTTTAAAACAATCTTTCTTTGACAGGCTCCGTAGAATTTACACCGTTTCCCTGAATAACGGTCAAAATGGCAGATACAACGGAAGCTTTAGAGCCAGGTGGGACGTCTGTCAGTCTCTATCCGCCCATTTATTCTTACCTTAATATGAATATCAACCTTTTTGACCTGGATACATTTGCGTGGTCGAACATAAAACTTAGATCAAGCGCATCAATATAAAAGTGAAATCAACAATGGCGAGCTAAGATGATCATGAAAAGCATTCTCCTCCATTGGGGATGAGTGGTCAGATTAAAGGACAAAAAAAAACAAAAGGCCACACAGGATTCACAATCAATTAATGTCATAATAACTGTGACCACCTTCTAGCAGTGTGTCAACCTGTTCAAAATGCGGCTACTCCTGTGCTAAAGTCTCTCCAGTGACTTCCTGTTGAGTCTAGAATTACATTTTAAATCCTTTTGCGAGCACGCAGCTCTCGAAAACGCAGAGCTACTATTAATTCCGCAAGGTTTCGACATCACTGACTGAGGTAGAGCCTTTCGCTCCAAGCTCTGGTTTTATGGAATAAACTCTTTAACGCTAAAAAGTATGGCTCCGCATGTGTTGTTCTGAGCTTGTGAGTTCTTACAACAACAACAAAAAATCAACGTCCACCCTCGTCCCTAACTCCTCATTCATATAGTGCTATATAGTAGACCAGTGGTTCCCAACATTTCTCCTTAAAGCCCCCCCTGCACACCCTCATTGCAAAACTATGGCCACTACACATGTATAAACACATTACAATAATTGTTAATAATTACTTATTTCCCTTTTCAATCAGCGATGGCACATGGTTAAACAGTATTTAAATCTATAGATTAGATGGTGGAAGAAAAAAATAAAAAATGAAAAAAATAAATACATACAAAATAAATTAAAAAAACTGCTCTAATGTGAGGTAACTTGTGTGTGTATGTTTTTATTATTATTTTTCTTTTAAATGTTACTTTACTTACTTTTTCATTATATATCTGATATCAATATACATGTATTGCTGTGTACCATGTTTGTTGAGATGGGAACGGTCATATGTGTACAGAATACTTGTATTTATTATCATTATTATTTTTTGTTTTTCACTCGTCTCGGATAAGGTTCTCTTTGTTTTGTTTTGTTCTGTGAAAAATATAAATAAAAAAGTTCTAAAAATTATTACTTATTTCAACCAAATAAATGTAAATTGGAGTGTGTAATGCAACTGTAGTCCTTTCTCCGTCATATTTGATGATTTTTAAACAAAAAAAACAAAGCTCTGGGCACTCTCTAATCCCAGGCGCCCCACAGGTTGGGAACCACAGTAGCAGACTGTGATGTTGCCTACTTTCTTCTGGCTTCGTGTTGTCAGACGGGAATAATGTCTTTCTGCGATAACGACCGGCCAAATCCAAGCGACAGTGGGATATCTATGGATAAATGTTCGGCAGACATGTTTTATCTTAAAGCAGTACTAAATAACTTGTTTGCCTTAATAAATCCTTTCCGTAGTCCCTCTGGGGGTAATACAAGTGTGAATGGGATGATATGGGGGGGGGGGGGGTCTTTCATCTCCACACACACACACTAATGGAATCACAAATTTATTTATTTATTTATTTATTTGAACAGGGACAGTGTACAACATACATTAGCCTCAGAAAGGAGAGATGCATTGTACCAGGTTATTGCACTTGTGCTAATTTCCACCTGCAGTCCCTGGGCCTATTGTACATGTTTTTAGTGGTAGGGGAAACCTACGCAGACACGGGGAGAACATGCAAACTCCACACAGAAAGGCCCCGTCCAGGTGGGAATCGAACCCGGGACCTTCTAGCTGTGAAGCACGAGCGCTAACCGCTGTGCTACCGTGCCGCCCGATTAAGACTTAAGACTAAGAAGAAGCTAACAGGCTAACGGGCAAAGCTAACTGCGGGCTAGCGCCACTTAAACAGTATTTACAGCCAAGTTCGAGTGACAAAACGTATCTCAATTGTGTAAATGGATGAACAAAATCCTCTTCACTCTAACGGACAAATAATGAGCAAAAAAACGCAACATGCTACGACACCGCTAGGGCCACGAGTTAGCGAGTACTGCTTTGACATGGATTTGACATGAATGAAGAAAACGGCTTGGATTATGGCCTTTTTGCCCGAGAGAGGAAGCTATCGATCATTGAGCAGCTCAAGCTAAAGGTACGCAGCTAACGCTAGCAACTTTTCACCGTAACAAACGATATTTCAGTAGTTCATTCATGAAAAATATGCAACTCACGATTAACACAGCTGTTTTCGTTCACTTGTGTTGAGTCGCTGCCAGTTGGACTCTCCTCCGACTGTCATTGGGGACACCGACCCAGCCCAGAAACTGCACGGGCCACTGTGGCTTACTGTGTATTATAGGAACAAGGCCTGGCTCTATTTAGCGGTATACTTGTATGGGGATAGAACGCTCAAATCGACAGGAACAGTAGGAACCAAAGTGGCAGATTTACCAACTCTCTGTGGCCTTGAACGCAGCATTATACTCTTTTGTCTCGGCCCGCAAGTGTTCCATTAACTCTCGTGGGCACTTCATGTACATGGAGTTTCGCCACCCTCAGTTCTGGTGCTGTGCTTCCCCCCCCCCGCCTCCCCCCCCCCCCCTCTGTTCACGCCGAGCGAACAGCCTTGATTTGTAACAGATGTGGGACTGCGGCGCTCTCACGACTCTCCGCTGCACCTGTGCCGGCCGCCGCATTCCTCCCCTCACCCCCCCCCCCCCGAATACTCCCCTTCAGTCTCTTCTCACTCACTGCTTCCGCTGGCCCCCATTACACACCAGCACTGCCTTCTGCACAACAAGAGCACGGGCCCTCCAGAAGGACATCATCTCATCATTAAACGGATTGTTCTAGCGGATTCGAGAAGCACTGCAGCCACAAATCACACAACTGAAGTTTGACGACACGCCATCCCTCAGTTGGAAGCTCAGAACGTCAAATCTTTCGGTCACCGAGCTTTAAATATTTCCAAAACAGGACGTCTCCGTGTCCCAGATGTTGTACACATTCTGCTCAAAAGGAGTGGGCTGAAGCAAAAGCTTATGGGCGCCCACCCCCAAGTGCAATAAAAAAAATAAAAAAAGAACATTTCAAGCAGCTACATTCGCACAGACCAACTTACAAACTTACAAAAAAATATATGAACTGTTTATATAATTAATTGAAACAAAGCACAGCTACAACAACGATCTCGTTTCATGTACGATGTCTAGCACAAAGCAAGTCAAAAACATGTGATCCTTAATATATTTCTTTCAAATGTTTACCCTTGATTACCGAGAGTTACTTTTATGTTATAAAGGTGCATTAATAGATATTTTACTCCGAGATCTTGATACTTCCCAGTTGTCATTACCGTCCTCAGTATAATTTTAATTTGGGTGTAATTATTATAATCATTATTATTATATATGTATTTAATTGAGTTATATGTGAAGTATGCTGTAGCCCTGCATAGTGTGGTGCATTAAAAAGCCAGAGTGTGGAGCGGGCCAGTTGAAGAGGGCAGTAGCTCCCCTTCAACAAACCCCCACATGGCTGCCCTAACAGCTGATTTTGTAGAATATGTTCCTATGCTGAGTGGTGCATTAAAGGACAAGGTTTAGAGCCCGTTGAGAGGATTCCTCTCAACAGATCCATAACCTGCCTACGCTAATTCTCCATTTGTGAATTTGAGCGATAGAATGAAAGGTGTGAGGTCACCATGTCCCGATGGGCGTGATTGACAAGCGTATGAACCAGTCAGAGATATGACGCGAATATGTGGTGTATTTGTAAACGAGGAAGTTACTTTTATGAAGCGTCAGCCAAAAGAGCGGAGACAAATGTGAACCATCTACAATATTGGAGAATTAAACACGGGTTTGGTACGGAAAACAACAAGAAGAAAATCCTCTGAGAGAAGATGAAGCATCTACGCAGGTACATTAAGTACTTTTAAGAAAATGTTTTTACTAGTGGCTCATTCGGTTCCTGAATGCAAAGTGCATCTCACTTTGTTGAATTTAACCGTCCCATATCATCATTAAGATACATTGGGATTGAACAGGTAAAACTGTCCCCTAGAGGTGGAAACTTGGATCTCCTCCTTTCAAGGAGGGAACACTATTGGATCCACCATTTAAAGACTTTGACTCCTCATGGACTGAATATTGACTTTGATCTCAAATGCTTCTTGTGATACAGTAGGCTATATGTATTACAGATGTCTGTATATATTTGTTATATATTTTAACTGTTTTTGTTTGTGTAGAAATGGCCTTTCTACACTGGGTGTGGCCTCTTGATTGATGGGTACCGCCCACACTTTGGAGAAGATTTAAGCCACCTGGGCTGGTCCACTCCACATACACTTTGGTTCAAAGAAGAAAAAAAGAAAGATCTGATGAAGGCTAATGCCGAAACGTGATCACCTATATTAAAAATTTGGACATCGGCTCATGAGTGTGCGATGTTGTTTTTTGATATATGTTCATTCGGTTCCTGCCATGACAACATGGTCGATGTATAACGAGATTTGTTTGGCTGTTAGCAAAGACTGCCCTGCTTTTGAACAGATACAAAAAGCAGGAGTGGCAAAGTAGTGGTTATAATGATAACAACTGTATTGTATTTACATATATTTGAGTGTCACAGACTGGTTTTGACAACATGCAGGATACAATGCTTCCATGCGCTCAGAGAAACCGGGATACTCATATCCCTGTTTGCAGGAGGAAAAGTAACCCTGATATTACGGCTCCAAAGGGCCAAGGACAAATATGGTAAACACGTTAGCGAGGTCGCTAGCACCGCTTTTAGGGTATTTCTCTAAACACAGGGACAAATGCTGTCCGAGGAAGCACTGAAGACCTTGGAGTTCTGTCACAACTTCTGTGAAAGATGAGAAGATTGGAAGAAAAAAAATACAGAACAGGCAAAGTTTAGTCTGAGAGCAGTGCAGACACACACTGGAAAACCACAGAGCCGTGTTTTATATCGAGTTTCATCAAAAGCCCAGGTACCGGCTACCGTGGGAACGTTTCTGCTGCAGCCGTATCCGTGTCTACCGCTCGCACATGCTCAGTGCGTCGGCAGAGATTAAACCAGGAGGCTGTTTGATTGAACGAGTCTCGCTTCCTGATTTCCTGATCCGAGAGGCTATTGAAATCAGGAAATTAGGCTCTCATTCAATCAGCAGAGATGAGGGCGCCTCCCCACTCCAAAGACCACCACACGGAGAGAGGTCACGCCTCTCACCATCACACCAACGTCACAGTTCTACTAGATACTCCATGTGACAGAAACATTATTGCCTTACTACAAAAGAACCACATAATACTATTTATTTAAGACAAAATAAAGTTTATGGATGCAGAACTCAATTGTTCTCAATGACGTGGGGTCAGTGATCCAGCTCCTCTGCTTTGACCTCGCGCCTAAAGAGAGGCCTTTCACTGCGGAGCTTCATTACAGCTGCCATTGGAAACACATGCAGCCGCGGCAGGTTTTGAGCGGGGCGGAAGAACACCCCCCTCCCTCCCAACCACCCCAGCCCCAAACCCCAACGCTTTCATTCTACACAGCAACCTGCAATTGGCTTAACGCAAACCAGATGGAGCCCACAGCCGCTAATGGGGAACACATGAGCGAGGCCAACATCAGACGGACCGTAGGAGAGAACGCTTTATCCTGCAGCCTTTAATGAAGCCTTTGGAGCCCCCCCCCCCCCCCAAGAACAAATAGCAACATCTAAAAATGGAATGAACGCCAGCCTGTCACTGTTAAAGGTAAAGCTAATGAAACAATCAAGTGCGATACAAACTGAAACTTAACTCTCGCCACATTTTGCTTTTTGCCTTGTTCCAATTGGTATCGTAAGCGCCTGTACCAAAAATAATAATTACTATATCAATGTATCCCTCAATAGGTAAAATAACATGTTGTGTGAGCTGAGCATCCAGTTATAATCCCACCGACTTAAAGGAAAGGCAGCACTGGCCACATGGGCCGTATCGCGCATATAGGTGTCTCAGATTCTTAATGCTGTCAATGGTTTTGTCAACAGTTTTTGCTCCGTGTTGTGCGGAGAGAACAAAGTCATCATACAGGGTGTCCCAAAAAATATTTATGCACACTTATACATAAATTAGGTGTTTATTAGAATATACAGTTTACATACATTTTCTAAAAACACACACTTGCAGTTTTTTTTCTCACTGTCTGACATGAAACTTTTATTTTATTTAGGTCAATTTGACTTTTTAAAATTCCAGAAGAATGAGAGATAGAATTTTGACACTATTTGTTATTACTTTTTACAAAACCAAATGTTTCCATTCACTAAGATCACTATACCTTTAAACAATTTGGGAAAGCACAGATGACGATGACATGTCCTTGGAAACAAAGATGGAAATGTCCAGTCATCAGACCGATCAGAAAGAAGGCGGGATCTGTGTCCCAGAGATGAACGTGCTGCGTCTGAAATGTGAAGATCAACCCAAGAACAAATGCAAAAGACCTGGAGAAGATGCTGAACCTGGTAAGAGTTTGTCATTATCCAGAGTGAAACAAGTCCTGTCCCGACATGGGCTGAGAGGGAACTCTGCCTGGAAGAGGCTCTGACTCCAAAAGAAACATCAAAAAGACACTTTGGAGTTTGTAAATAAAAAAAGGATAAAGACTTCCTGTGGTCTGACGAAAAGAAAAGATAAAAGGCATTTTTTGCCCATAATGACCTTCGTCACATTTGGAGGAAAAAGCCTGAGAACACCATCCCAGCTGTGAAATACGGGGGTGGCAGCTTCATGCTGTGGGGTAGTTTTGCTGCGGGAGGGACTGGTGCACTTCACTAATAGATGACATCATGAAGGAAGAACATTATGTGGAAATATTGGAGCAACATCTCAAGACATCAGCAGGAAGTTGGAGCTTGGGTGCAGATGGGTCTTCCAAATGGTCAATGACCCAAAGCAAACGGCCAAACTGGTTACAAAGTGTCTTAAGGAAAACAAAGTCAATGTTTTGAAGTGACCATCACAAAGTCCTCATCTCAGTCCAGTTGAAAATGAATGGGCAGAGCTGAAAAGGCATAGGCACGCAAGGTGGCCTCCAGATGTGTCTCAGTTACACCAGTTCTGTTTGGAGGAATGGACCAAAACTCATCCAACTATTGTGAGAAGCTTGTGGAAGGAAATCCAAGTTTGACCCAAGTTGTACAGTTTAAAGGCAATGCTACAAAATATTAATGCGGACAACCCGAAGCAATGGGATCACAAACATCACAAAAGTATTTGTTTAGTATAATGTGTGCATTGTGGCTGCTGTCAATTCAGCGACGTTGCAGGTTTCATAGCGTAGACTTTGTCTTTTAGGTATTCCCATTTAAAAAAGTCTAAGTCTAGTCTGTAACTAGTACCACTAACAGACCACTGATTAATACGGCAACATAGAAAAAAATTACACTGATGTGGACCTAATAATAAACTAGTCATACATCGTCCTCTAAAGTCTATCACAAGGCTCTGCACTTATGATTAGCACAAATACAAATAAATAATGCAACAGTGCTAACCGTTTTGTCCAAGTCATTGCTTAGTCCATATCTAAAATATCTTAAATAACAATAATCCACTGGGCTGTCCATGTTCCCGTGCTCCTCCCACAGAGGGACAGTGTCCAGAACCCAGGCATCTGTCCTCCTCACCCTTCTCTGTCCTCCTCACCCTTCTGTCCCCCTTAGCTCAGCTCACACAGCTCAGCCCTGGTCTACGCCCAGCCCTGACTAAAATAGAGTTCACTTTAAGACCATTTTATAGCGCGAGAAACAGAACCGCTAAAGTGACTGACTTCTTACCGCTGACTTTGTCCAGACGGTCTCGACTCGCGGCGCTGACGCCCTCGCCCTGTCGGCCCTTTTGTTTCCATTCCCCTTAATAATCCAGTCACTGGTTTGCACATAAAAGTTATTGAATTTACTCAGTTTACTTTACTCCCGCGTCTTAGATGGGCTGTACCATGTTCTCACACGGGGGGAACACGGGGACAGTGCAGTTGCCCTTCTGTGACCAGGAGCTCGAGAGGCAGAGGAGGAATAAAGCGCCATTTGAAGTGGTTGAGCATTAAAACTGTATTTTCAGCACGGAACAATAAAACAAATAAATAAGAGTTAAGAGCTATTTTTTTGGAAGAAAAAAACTGGTCGTGAGAAGGAAACTTAAAGGACACAGGGCAAAGGGGCAGGTGCTTGAGCACGGGGTCAGCCCTATGTTCCCCAGTACCTATGTTCCCCCACTTCTATTGATTAAGATTAGGCACCAGCCCACTATCCTTTAGGTTAGTGGCTCGGGCAGGGTCAGGGTTAAGCTGATTGATATATGTATGACATTTCACTCTCATGACTTGTGATTGGGTGAAGTCCCAACTCACCTACGGAAAAAAAAACATGGCACCCGGGGAACATAGGACCCGGGGAGCATAGGTACGCACCCCTTGAGCACCACCTGGGCTCTGTCTGTGCACGTGCCTGGAATGATCTAATGGTGGTGTGGAGGAGCCCCATCTTGCTGAAAATCAAACTCATCTTCAAAGTTTTTTCTCAATGTCTCTGAGCTCAAAGCGTGCACTTCCTCCTTCTGTGCAGCAGCGACCAGCACCACAGCACCAAACGCAGGCTATGACTCAGCTATGCCATTAGCTAGCGGCTAACAGGCTAATTAGCCTGAGGACGAGAATTTGGCCGTGGGAAGTATTAGAACAAGTTTGGTGAAGGTGTCTAGACTGTAAAACAAAGATGATCATCAGAGGTGGGGCGAGCGGTACAAAGTAGTTATACAACGTTTATGCTTTTATAATAAAAGCCTGAATGAAGCATTATATAGAACTTTTCATTGAGAGACCAGCTGTGAATACATTTTTGGGACACCCTGTACATAGTGTTTGCTCTGTTCTGGCACATGTCGTATGAGTAACAGGCAGACTGAGAGAGATAATTAATGATTATATCTTTGTATCGTTCAAGTTTCTGTTTCCTGCTAAAGTTACGCATTCATAGGAAGGCCTGGACCAATAGAAATGTGAAAATGGTGTCCCCCCCCTTTACTGGCATCTTATTGGCTCAAGTTTTGATACAGATGTTCAAAATGTCAACAGGATCAAGGCAAAATGCGCTTTGTCATTCTATTATGGGTGAATGCATTTCAATTAATATACTTTTATAAAACTAGTATAGTACAGGTATACGTGCCTTTAACTGTATTTAACTATGCCATTGTTAAATTATTCACTTAAACAATACTTTTAAGACACACCCGTCACACTGCGGACGCCTCAATCCAACATTCTGCTCTGGGGGCACCTAAATGAAACACCTCCAAGGTACCAGCGCCCATTGGACCACTCGGACTGGTTCGTGTTCTAGATCTAAACACAGGATCGGGATTAGCTCCCTGTGAATTTAGATTAGATCAAGGAGGAGAAAATGTCGAACGATCGAATGAGTCTTAAAATGATCAAACTGCTATAATTATGCCCTGGCTTATGGTCAGTATCTCTGCATCTGTACCTCTGGATTCGCTTATTTTGCATGTTTTCAGTTGACGGGAGAAACCGGAGCAAACCCGTCCAGACATAAGGAGGGGTGCAAGTAAACTTCTTCGAAACGGGTGGGCACTAATCCGCTTAGGGAACGAACAGGACGTGGAGTGTAGAGGGATTATTTATTTATCAACAATGCGGATGCGCTTTAAATAGTTGGTGCTGTGCGATTTTTTTTCGACACGGGCCCGGTGTGGCGACAGCGCTACTGAAGCCGGTGGAAAGCAGCGCGGACACGGTGACGTTCAGCGGCAGGTGCAGGAGGCGGAGACCCGGCGCAGGCAGAGAGGTGAGCGAGGGCTAAGCACACACCGATAACCTCCTCCTGAACATATCACTGCAGGCACGGCTAGCGGCTCATTTAAGCTAGGCTACTTGTCGGCTAATGTTATTTGATTGCTGTTTGGGTGATAAACACGCTGTTTGAAGGGACGAGATGACAGACCAGGCTCGTATCCATGGTGACGCGCGTCGTGTCACTTGCACAGTGTGAGCAGCAGTGTTAATTTCGTCGACTAAAATATTTAGTCTTAATTTGAGTCAAAGTGATATTTCTGACGACTGAAATTGGACTAAAACTAAATTTAAAGTTTTTCATGCGACTAAAACTACGACTAAAATGTCCAGATATTTTAGTCGACTAAAATGAGACTAAATAAAAATGGAAAGGAGAGACTAAAATCATCCAAACTTCTATTGACCGTCTGAAAGAGCCTCATATCATGTAAATCCACTGCCAAAGGAACAGCTCTGAGCTTTGTTCATGAGGAGCAGCTCCATGAAGCTTGATTAAATATTTTTTTTTTTTTTTTTTTTTTTTTTTCATGTTTATTTGTTTATTTGAGCAGTACACATAGTGCTCAAAAGGAGTGGGCTGAAGCAAAAGCTTATGATTGCCCACCCCCAAGTGCAATAAAATATGATTATAATGAATATTATTAATACAAAGTCGACTAAATGTGTCTTAAATTTAGTCGGAAAGCTTCTTAAAGAGACAGAGGCCTATTTCAAGACGTCAGCCATTTTGAGAGAGCAATTTTATTCAAGGCAGTTATTTTAATTTACTGCATATACAGACCAACAGAAGGTTACGTCATCATTGTAGTGCTATAGACTGGTGCTATGTGATTGAACAAAGCATAATACCCCCTCTTTAAAAAAAAATATTTTTCGTTCACTGTGACGACAACATCTTCATTCAAAGTAGCACCTACATAATACAGTATACTTATAACATTCTGGAATATTCCAGTATAAATACAATGCGTCAGGGGGCGTGGCCTAGCCGAGGGGGAAGTAAACCATAGATGGGAGCCAGTGTTAATTTCGTCAACTAAAATATTTAGTCTTAATTTTAGTCAAAGTGATTTTTTTGACGACTAAAATTGGACTAAAACTAAATTAAAAGTTTTTCATGCGACTAAAACTATGACTAAAATGTCCAGATATTTTAGTCGACTAAAATGAGACTAAATAAAAATGGAAAGGAGAGACTAAAATCATCCAAACTTCTATTGACCGTCTGAAAGAGCCTCATATCATGTAAATCCACTGCCAAAGGAGCAGCTCTGAGCTTTGTTCATGAGGAGCAGCTCCACGAAGCAGGACCTCCATTAAATATGATTATAATGAATATTATTAATACAAAGTCGACTAAATGTGTCTTAAATTTAGTCGACTAAATTGACTTGCAATTTTAGTCGACAAAAACTGAAGATATTTTTTTTACTAAAACTCGACTAAAATTGAATTACATTTTTGTCAAAAGACTAAATTAAAATATGTTGTCAAAATGAACACTGGTGAGCAGGTCAGTCATGTGTGTAGAAAACCTGCCACGCTGTTGCATATTAGCTTGTTACATTGGATCAGGTTTACCTGATATGAAGTGATCGCTGCAGATTAGTTTTTTTTTTATCCTGTGCTCATTTCAATCGCTTCTTCTGATGGCTTGTAACCAAAGATGTCTCTTATTTGCCTTGAAAGTGGTGAAATGGCGACGGAATTCGGTAAAACGGTTTGTGCAACCAACCACACAACAACAACAACATGATCGGGTCTTTCTGCAGGCGACATGCGCAGTGTTACAGCACCTGACACTGAGTGACGTAGACCGCTAATCCCTCTATACTGGCAACCACAACTTAAGGTTAGCTGAACTAGCGTAGCCACATAATGTTTTCACTAAAGTATCAAGGGATGATAATAATAATGCATTAGTCTTATATAGCGCTTTTCCAGATGCTCAAAGTCACTTTTTCAATTTGGTGCATGATTCATTCACTCCATACTCGGTGATGATAAACGAGGCAACCAGCGCACATCAGCCATCACCACCAACCACTCACACACACACTACAGTCACCAGGCTATAGTTTAACGTTCTTAGCTTATTTTGTATCTTAATTCTGTGTTAAGACAAATTCCTAGTTTGTAAACCTTGGCAATAAACCTATTCTGATTCTGATTCTGATTCCTGGTGTTCCCAAACGGTCTCCCATCCCAGTCCTGCCAGGCCCTTCCCTGCTTAGCTTCCGAGGTCTGACGGGATCGGGCATAGCAAAGGCGGTAAGGCCAGCGATGGTGGCGCTATTCAGTCACACTGGCACAGTTGTTGCCAGTAGAAAGGATAAGATTCGAGGGTCCCTCCTAAATAATGATCATACATCATTACAATCATTACAAAAACAGCTAATCACCCTCGACCCCTCTGTGGGAGATTATGACTTCAAATTCCGCTATTGTCAGTGTACCTCGTTTACCATCTGACGACATTAACTTACAATGAGACAATTAGAGAAGCGTTTCAAATCACCAGAAGCGATAATGAGGAGAGACAGCCTCAAGTCAGTATTATTACTGGAGTTTTTGTGTGAGAAAATGCTGAAGTAGAAAGTCTTATTTGCTAAGTGTGATGAGGCTTCAAAAACATGAAGATCACGCCTGACTTCACCACCTGTATGGCAACACGACAGGGACAAACCCTTTATTGGGTGAAATAGAACTAGCAGATACAGTAGAGACCTTAGTGACAGTGCTGACCAGGGTTAGTTTAGTTTAGTTTATTTGTTTGTTTGAGCAGTATACATTCTGCTCAAAAGGAGTGGGCTTTTTTTTTTTCTGGCAAACTGTGAGTCACATTGAGTGCAGTCGCGTGTGTGTGTGTGTGTGTGTGTGTGTGTGGCTTGCGGAACTCTCCCGAGACCACGAGTTCATCGGCTTCCAGCGATAAACAACAATGCACGCAACGAAATGCCAGTGAAAGACACATTTATTTGTCAGGCAGATCAAACTCGCGGTCCACGTTTGCTCTTTTCTGGCGCTGCCCTCAGAAATCCACATGATCCAAACGCAGCAATAGTTCTTCTCCCCCAGGATGAAACGTTTTGTCTCCCTTTTGCCGTATGGTTTACATTAGCCAAGATAGCTAGATAGATATTCAACGTGTCATCTACCCTTTGTCCGTCTATAGAGAAGGACTAGTTCTCATTCTTCCGGAAACCATAAGAAGCGGAAGTCCCCTACTCTAATGGGCTTTACTAGGACTCATTTATACATTATTAAAAAATAAAATTGCCCCACAGGCTACATTATTCTGTTCCATTTCCATTTGGAGCCTATTCTATATAATGCAGGTGACTTCCTGTTTGCTTTACTTTGGTTTCTAATGAGATTGGATTTCTTGCGAAGGCTGTATCGTAAGCGTTCAGGATTCAATGGGGGCCCGGTCTGTCGCACCCAGTTTTCTGCAGACCACGTTAGTCGTGTCCTGACTTTTCTGTTGGAGAAATTCCTTAACACCAGTGGGTCAAGGATGTTTATAGGGGTCCTGTGCAGTGTGAGTTTTCCCATGTCACAATGTCGTTCACTCACCGAGAACAGGCATCTTCACTTCACTCACTTCCCCTGCTGAACGTAATCCCTTCATCGTGAAATAAAAGCACTCGCCATACCTTCACTACAGCGACACCCGGTCTATTTCGTTTGTCTCTTCATTAAAAATAGCTGTGCAGCAAAGGTGAGGAAGGTCGTGAGTGGGCACAGATGTTAAGTCTCCCGTTTTGGACGAGAAACTCCCGTATTTTACCCCTTTTTACCGCTGCCGGAAAAAGGGGTAAAATACGGGAGTTTCTCGGGGCTCAGAAAAGTAAAGTGACTTTGATTATGGAGAATGGAGCAAACCAATCGCATTTCAGGTTTAGGCCTAGAATATTAGGCCTAAACCTGAAACACGACATAAGAATGTTCACAGCATCTCAATGTCAACGGAGGTGGACCTCTCACCTAACCGTAGTGAAGTGACATGGGGGATATTTTAAATGTGTACGTCGGTCGTGAAATGTAAGGGGGGGCTTGGTTGGGGTTGACAGTTCGGTATGTGGGAGGGGCTTCAGGTGAGTTCGTTTTAAGAATCAGGAAGCAAAAAATACTGGACATTATGTTTAAGAGTAGCTGTTTAACCCCTTAACTGCCGTCTCCCCTGATTAGGGGGATAGGGATAGGGCTAGGGTTAACCCTAATCAGGATATAATTAGGGTTAAGAACGGCAAATGTAGCGTAAGTTGTGCTTCACTCACACAGATCTCACACATATTTTTAGAAACTAGAAGGTCTTGGCTTTCAAATTAGGTATCACACTGGCATATAGACTGTAAGATCTCCAGTCAATACGCTTTGAGACTTGGATGTAAATAATTGTTAACCCTAACCCTAGGGTGGCAGTTAAGTAGTTAAGATCAATATCACATCAATGTTGAGGGGGCGACAGTGGCGCAGATGGTAGAGCGGGTCGTCTCATGATCGGAAGGTCGGGGGTTTGAATCCCGCCTCCTGAAGGTGCACATTTTCGTTGTGTCCTTGGGCAAGACACCCTCCTTGCCTCCAGTGTCTGCCCACACTGGTGTATGAATGGGTGAAGCCCCTTATGAGAGACCAACAGGCCTGTTTGGAACCATGAGGCCGTCCTTCTGTGGACCCACCACCTACAGGAGGGGCTATAGGGGACTGGTGTTATGTGATTTGGGCAACTCCAACAGCTGCCCCCACGACAAGTGGGGAGAAAATGGATGTATGGACATCAATGTAGTCTAAAGCTGGGGAGGAGACACACGTGCCTGGAGGTGAGCGAGAGCTGAACACGCTCCTAACGTCCTCCTGAACATAAACACTGCACACACAAAAGTCTATGGCTGCCGGCTAACTTAAAGGAATAGGCCCGCGTTTTTACATTCTGAGATCTGTTCTGACCTCCCAGCAAAGGTACAGCCCCAAACTGTTAGAAGCGACCAAGCGGTTCCACGTTTTCCCCTATTTAAATACAGTTACGTGGGCTTCATGTCACTCGTACAGGGGGAGCACTTGCATCGTGGGGTCGTTCGCTCCTCGTGTGCGATTCAGACGCCCAGAGCGAGTTGATGATTAATTCTGGCTTGTTCAAAAATGCCCAGCTTAAGACGGCGATGAAGATGTGTTCAAAATGGCAAATCGCATTCAAAACAAGTCTAGACCGGAACACATTCTGCTTTATTTGAACGGGTCGGACGGAGGAGCTCGGTGATTTCGAGATAATGGCGGCTTCTCGCGAGGAGGATGTTGTGTAATGTTAGAGCAATGGCGACGTATTCTCAAAACCCTGCATTCAACTTAAGTCCGAGCTCGAAGGAACAAAACAAAGGAGTCAAAATATTCGCCTTTAATTTCCGAGTGCAGTCTGGCAGCCGTCAGGAGCCCGTCGTCAGGCTGGGGCCCCGTTGCCGTGACGACGGCAGGGCCCCGAGCCAGAGCTGGGACGGGAGCGATAGAAGCAGCCGCCGCGGGACGCCTTGGCCGCGGGTCGCTCTGAGCCGGCAGCCGGAGCCACGTTTGGCACGCGGCCCGGCTCTGTCGCTAAGTGTCGCCGCCGTTGTTATGGAAACAGCGGGATCCGAGCGAGGGTGTGAGGGGCGCGACTGAAGACAACAAAACAGTCAACACTTTGGCTGTGCAGAGTTGTCCCCCGGGGGGAGGGGGGGGGGGGGGAGAGGCGACGTGCGGCCAACATGGAGCGGGCGTCCACATGCGGCATCTCCAACGCCTGGACGACCGCCTTCACGCAACCTCGGAGGCGCCACACACGACCCGGCGGCGGTAAAGTGAGGCTCGTGGCCCAACGGGAGTGGGTTGAATGGGATCTGATCGATAAAAACAAAAACAAAACAAAAACTCGAGGGATATTTATTCATGGCTTTTGGCATTTCAGTAGCAAGGACCACGCCACAACTGAAGGTGCGATTAAGATTGTATTCAAGGTGAGATGATGCTCGCCGGGTGAAACTACGGGTGGGGGCTCCGTCTTAGGCGCGTGTGCCCGGCTCTTCAGGACCCCCCCCCCCCCCCCCCGGGAGCAGAAGAATCGGCGTTGGAAGATGAAACACACACGGGGGGGACAGTTTCAGACGAACAGTGTTGGGCGGCGGTTAGCGCTCGTGCTTCACAGCTAGAAGGTCCCGGGTTCGATTCCCACCTGGACGGGGCCTTTCTGTGTGGAGTTTGCATGTTCTCCCCGTGTCTGCGTAGGTTTCCTCCGGGTGCTCCGGTTTCCCCTACCACTAAAAACATGTACAATAGGCCCAGGGACTGCATGTGGAAATTAGCACAAGTGCTATAACCTGGTACAATGCACCTCTCCTTTCTGAGGCTAATGTAGATTGTACATTGTCCCTGTTCAAATAAATAAAATAAAATGGGCGTGGCTGGTACAAATAGGCCGTAGTTGGAGGCGTGGTTATGCGGAGGTGGGAGTGGTTGTCTGTGGCGAGGAAAATGGGTTTGTTGAGGCGTGGAACTTAGTCCGAAAGTTTCAACTCGAAATTCAAATTTTGCCCTGGTTTTTGGGGTTCAAAACTCAATAATAAATCCGGCAGCAAGTAGATATTAAAATACCTTTACAAACCTTCAAAATATGAAAAGTGTGGATTCTATAGGAGCTAATAAAACTTTCTGCTGCTTCCTCCCAGAAAGGAAATTACTTTATTTGGATTTCAGCGTCTTAGCGATGGCTTTGTGACATTTGGACATGTCAATATTTGCGAGTGGATACGCGGGTGAAACACTGCAGAGCGCCGCCATGTTGAAGTGACAAACTCCAACACGCGAGTTGACAAAACACCATCAAATATAAAATAGGTTTGGCCTATTTTTTTTTCTGACGTAAAAATGAAGGTGTTGAAGAAGAAAACTAGCTTAAAAAAAAAAACACCCGGATATGGATGGGATTCTTGTATTTGTTCATCAGTATTTCTGTCTCCTCTCAAATGTTAACACTCCTGGATGTGTTTTAAATGTGTACCGTCGAGTAAATCTTGACTTTTAAATACAAATCACTAATTAGGGCTGCGCGATTTGGACAGAAAACCGAATTGGGATTTTTCTGACAGACATTGCGATAGTGAAACGATTTGTGATTTTAATATTTTATACATAGCATTGTTTCATGGTTCTCAGTTAGTACATTGCAGCTTTAGCAACGAATTACACATTTACGAGAGGCATTTAATGGAGTCATCAGAAAAACATCCTTATAATTGTAATCTTCTCTAATAAACGTGGCACTCTCACACACTTTCCCCCTATTTAGCTATAAATGCATTATCCCAATCACAAGTTGCAAAACACGGATATCCATCTCATATTTACGTCAATAACCTGCAACAAACTTTAGTGTCGCCGACGAAGCCTTTTGGATGAGAGGCGAAATGTTCTACACTTCAACTACAGAGTACAGAAGACGACTCAAGAACCTCCATTGAAGATGGACAGCTCCTGTACGACTGAGAGCCTACACAGACCTGCTGTAATTATGTCACAATTAAGACTTAATACAATGAGCACCCGCTCTGACCCGGTCCCGCCTGCAGGTCGCGAAACACTTTAGATGAGAATAGTTTGCAGTTTGCACAGCGCGAGACATACGCGGAGTTATCTGTGTAAGTTCTCAGTCGTACAGGAGTTGTCCATCTTCAATGAAGGTACTTGATTCATCTTCTGTACTCAGTAGTCCCATTTTGGACGCAGCTGAAGATATAGACCAACGGGGAGGAGTTAGGGTTGGCCCGGCTCCTCCCCTCTAGCTGTGAATACTTCATTGAATACGTGGAGTTAGTTTACTGCAGGGCATACAAACTTTATTCTTCTGCAGTGATCTCTGATTGGCCAGCAGCTCAAGGCAGCGAGGTTCAGTCATTCTGTTTGGCGGACATGTTGTCCACTCAAATGGCGGAAAAAACAGACAAAAAAGACTCCTAGAGGTTTGGTTATCGCAGTAGCTAAAACCTTAATTTCGATTCAATAAAGGTTCATCGTGCAGCCTTATCACCAACGTCATTTTGATCCGATCCGTGGATCCGACCTGAGTGTTTTGTGACCGCGGAGTGTTCCAACAGCACCGGCTCAGTGTGTGGGCTTCAAACGTGGCCCCGACCTCTGACCTCCACCACACCGGAGAGGGCTGGCGGCTGCAGCTGAGACCTGCTTTGGAAGCACTAGACCCACCACTCATCAAAGAACGCTGTCTATTTACACATAAAGGTCCCTCTCACAACGTCCCTCCGCCGGGATTAGAGTTTTTAAACGAATACGCCAGAAATACGAACGGACGTCTGGAATGGGACACTTTCAATAGATGGCAACGACAACATGATGAAAATAGTCTTAAAGATGAAGCATTAACACCTATTTCTGACAGTAATAACGGCGTCAAAAACACAGAGGACAGTGAAGCTTTTTTTAGTCGCACGTTACGTTTCAGAAAATGTTTTAGTGCGGGCGTTAATAAAAACGATATGACGCAATATAGGAAACACAGATCAGAGCCGTAGAAGAAGAAATAACCAAACCGGATTGGATTGCTTAAAACTGCGTTGTAAAGTGAAACACAGCACAGCACTTCCAGTCTGGTTTTGGTGAGGAAATATATAACATGGTTTAAAGCAAAGTTGAGTCAGCCAGATATGTCTCCTTCAAGGATAATAATATCGTAATGCATTTTTCCACTAAGTACAGGAGGCTTCACCCTGACCGTGAGATCTTTTTTTTGTCTCTTTTTTCCTGATCTTTCAAACGTGTCCCGCATCATCAGGCGATGCCACAGCCTCCCGACTGCACGCCATACGGCGAAAGAAATGCATGAGCGGATCAGAGGCATCACTGTCAGATAATCTGGAGTGGCGGATTACAGATTACACACGCACGGACACAGGATTACACAAAGACTAAAAACCAGGGCTGGACTTGCCATCGGGAGAACCGGGACTTTCCCCGTTGGGACGACGCACTTTTGGGACGGTCAGACCAGATGCGGCATCAGGCCTTTTTTTGAACTGTACCGACCCGCAATACAAAGACCATCATCTACTGTAGTGCAGGGGATTATTTGGACGTGATTACACTATTCGTCCGCTAATGCTGTCCTTTTTATACCGCTCCTTTGGCATGCTTTCTGGAGTTATGGTGCCCAGATATTCTGTTATGAGGCCAATTTGTTGGATATACAGTCATGGCTCCACCACATTACATTCACCAATATAATTGAAAAGAGCCCAGTTTGTAAGTAGTTAGCTTGTGGTTTCCATTGAAAGGATTTTACTCTGGTTTTGGTACTTCTATTCTCACTCTGTAACTCCGTGGTGAGTTTTGCCATTTCATAAACCAATCTACAGTAACTCCATTTCATTAACAAAGATTTACTATGTGCACACATTAAGACTGTTTAGTCAGTGTATAAATGTTTATAAATTAAATAATAAAACCAAAAGATTAATATTAAAGTGAGTTGTCTAGTCCTGTATTGTGTATCTTGTATTAATAGGTAAGGAGCGAGAGGGCAGCCCTGTCTGGTCCCCCGATACAAAGTGACTTAGTATTTTAGTAAATACTGTGGCTGTAGGTGTAGTGTTAAGTATCCTATTTTTAACTCAATCAATGACTCTCCAACGCCAAATATTTGCAAAGTAGATATGACGAAAAACCAAGTTACATAGTTGTCTTTGGACTATTGTTTAGCTAATGACCTCTTCGACTATTGCAATGCAAATTACTGACTTTGTTCCAATGTGTTGTTGAATAGGTGCTTCACAAGTTGTCTGAATTATCACTACTGCGCTTTGCGTACAATAATAACGTATTATTGATGAAATTAATGGTGGTATGTTGTTATTCTATTATTTATAAGTATCCTATGCTTTAGGGCCGCTCTTGACCAAAAGGTCCAGGGCTGATATAATTCTGCCAGTTCAGCCTTGGTAAAAATAGATGAATAATTGACATACCAAAACATGCTTGTAATGACCAGGTTGAGACAGAACATGCTATTTTTGCAGTGGGATAAAGTGAATTTATGACATTTTTAACACCATATTGTTGGAGCTTACATTTATTGTTTTTCTTTTGGTGGTAGATTTTTAATTTATGTCATGGTCACTTCTGACTAGTTCTGATTTATTCTATATTTTTTGTTACATGATTTTGTGGTCATTTCTATGGTTTATGCTTAATGTGGTATAAAAACATGTCTACCGCACACACTCAAATGTATTCATCAGCATCAATGTGACGTATGACTGATTTTCCATTGTTAAATCATTTTTATGACAAACATTTAAGTGCAAAGAATTAGCACTACATCGACACCAAAACAACTGAACACAGAAAATGACATCTAAAACTGAACTTTTTCACACTCAGCATTGTCAATGAAGATTTGAGTGATTTTGCGATAAATTGTAGCTTCTTGTGTCAATAATATTATATTGTGATTATTTTTGCAATATATTGTGCAGTCCAAATGCAAACAATTAAAAATCCTGAAATGTATATACATTATTATGGCGAGACACTGCAGGTCAATATTATGATTTTTAATATTTTTTTGTCTTCACTATTTAAATATGTGAGCGGTTACACGATCAAAGTATAGTTACACAAAATTAAACGTGTGTTATTGCGCTTTACAATATAGTGCCCCTTTTTATCCGCTTAGCAAATCCACATGTTTAATTTTGTGTAACTAGACTTTGATCATGTATCTACTCACGTCACCGTATTTAAATAGGGAAAACATGGAAGAGCTTGGTCGCTTCTAACTTCACGCCTGTTTGGCCCCATAGAGGAGAGGAGGAGAGGCTAAATGCTAAACAACATCTTTGGTCTTTTTGCGTGACTGAGCGCACGCACACAGACCAGACAGGTATGCATCAACTCGTCTAAGCTCAGAACATATCTCAGTGTGGGAAAACGGAGGCCTGTTCCTTTAAGATGTTGAAGGTTCTTTCGGAAGGTTGTTTTAATATCGGTGTGGGGAAGCTGGCCAATGTGGTCGAGTAGGAGGCAGATTCAAAAGTTCCCATGGTAGCCGGAATTTATTTTTCCCTGTAAATGTGGCAAAATCGAACACACGTACCCAGCTACCAGGTTCTCCCCTTGCACACGGGTTGGTCCATGGGCAGAGAAAAGTTTTTAAATATGGCTGCCTGCAAGGACACACCCCTTTCCAGACCAGGTGGCAAGTATTACCTTGATTGCACCACAATTAACAAAATGAAACATTTAACATAAATCCTGTATGATGCTTTAACCTAACAAACCCGGGATAGTTATGTTTAACTGTTTAGTTTGGATATTGCAAAAATTATAAACCATGAAACAATGAATACATAAACTTATAACTAACATGTTTAAAGACATTAAAAAGGGACAAAGTAACGTAAAACCTACTTTGTCACAATCGGATTCCTGCCTGATTTATTGATTTATTTGAACACAAATAACAAGGTAAAATTATTATTATTATTTATTTATTTATTTTTTTTTAAATTTTTTTTTTTTTTTGAGCCGTTTACATTTTAACATTCACATTTACATCATTCTATTAGAGGCGCTCCAAAAAAAGAAAAGGAGTCGGCTGAAGCCAGAAGCCTATATATACGCCTACCCCGTAATCACTATGATATACATTTACATTTCCCGGTGATACTGCACAATCAGTCCGTATCCAAAATAATAATTCCGAAAAACAAAACAAAACAAAAACAATTACATTTACTCAAGTACATGAACTTGAGTAACTTATAGAAGTAACTGTACGTCTTAGAGTATTGTATCAATACAGTACTTCAACATTTTTACTGTACTCTTACGTGAAAAAAATAATAGTTACATTTTCCATCCGAAAGAAAAGCTTCAAAACATCAAGAAACAACATTCACCTATGGATTACTACAATTAATCTTCTTTGAGTTTATCATTAAATGGACATAAAACAAAACTTACTACTACAGAGTTCAAACTGGAGAAATTTACGGATTATATATCAGAATTAGAATCTTTACGGATTTTGTAAGTATTATATCAAGAAAATTAACCCAATGCCTTATTTTTTAATAATTAAACATAAAATAACGGAAAACTGAATGTTCATTTATGTCAGTAATCTACAGAGAAATTCTCAAATTGATATCTCTGATTTTTTTTTTTCCTCCAACATTCACCTGCAGCGTCTCGCCATGTTATACTGTTACAATATCCAATTAAAGCCGCAAGCGGCATCGAGAGGCCCTCGCGGGGGTTCGTTGGCCGGTTGACGCCGGTTCCCGCACGCCGCCGCAATAACCGGGAGGCGCTGCCGCGCCCTACGTGGTTATAATGTCGCTGCCACCCTAGGTCGAGATTATAAAAGAGCAAAGGCGAGAAATCGCGCCTTCGGCGTTGATTACTCGATTTTCCCCAAAATGGCCGACCACCTGTTGGTCGCCTAGCAACCATGTAATGGAGGCCTCCCTTAGTGCCTCCATTGCCGCGCCATAACCCACCGAGGGCGCCAACGTGGCCACACTACATTTTATTGCCCTGATGTGCCATTAATCTTTGTGAGTAAACATCAAAACGAGATTTTTAGCGTCTCCATGTGAATGATGGCTCCAACCTGCAGAGGGCGCTAGCGCGCCCCAAATCTTTTTTATTTCACAAGCAGCATCGGACGTCCTTAACGGGCCGTACTTCAATGACACCTGTCCACAAGCTCCTCACAGAGGGCGCTAACGCACTGTAAATGTGTATAATGTGTGATATGCGGGTCAGTCCCATTGGAATAACATGGTGGACCCCGGGCGTCTCCATGGCAACACCGTACAAAATACGGTATGGGTCTCATTGGCTTTTTTGACCGGGATGCCATCAGCTATTATTGTGCCGAATTTTATCCATTTCCGAGAAACTAATTTTTTTTTCATAATGCATTTTTTGTTCTCGGCCTAGAGGGGGCGCTATCGCGCCAAATCTCACTTTTTCACATTTGTTGTGTCCGGGGGTGAAAGGTCAATAAAATGTATATTTCCGATTTTTAATCGAAGTTCATTTGTGCAAATGGGAGCATTTTGTTGTTTTCGGAAAGTCGCAAAATTCTTCGTAAAGATTGCGGCTTCGCCGCAAACAAACCGTAAAACTTAGCCAAAAAATTTGGATAACTTTTGATGCCCCACATCTCGAGATGAGCTGGAGCGATTTTGGGCTCATTTGGTGAAACGCCCTAGGAGGAGTTCGTTAAAATGCGACGTCAGCGAAAACGCTGACTCAGCATTTTCCCGACTTCCTGTCAAAATGGCGGACTTCCGGTTTGTCTGGGGGCGTGGCTACAATAATATTTTTTGTTTGTCGTCACATGACTAATGTCTGTACCGAATCTCGTCGCTCTACGACAAAGTTTATGTTGGCCCCCTCCCCATAGGCGCAATGTATTTTCACTTTTGTAGGTGGCGCTGTCGCGCCATTTTTTATTTCCCCAAAATGAAACACACATTTTAATAAATTTTTCGCCGGATCTGAATTTTGGGCAAAGTTTGGTGAGTTTTTGACTATGTTCAGGGGGTCAAATTCCTGCTCAAAGAGCAGAAGAAAGAAAGAAGAAGAAAGAAAGAATAATTAAAGCCGCAAGCGGCATCGAGAGGCCCTCGCGGGGGTTCGTTGGCCGGTTGACGCCGGTTCCCGCACGCCGCCGCAATAACCGGGAGGCGCTGCCGCGCCCTACGTGGTTATAATGTCGCTGCCACCCTAGGTCGAGATTATAAAAGAGCAAAGGCGAGAAATGGCGCCTTCGGCGCTGATTGCTCGATTTTTCCCAAAATGGCCGACCTCCTGTCGGTCGCCTGGCAACCATGTAATGGAGGCCTCCCTTAGTGCCTCCATTGCCGCGCCATAACCCTACCGAGGGCGCCAACGTGGCCACACTACATTTTATTGCCCTGATGAGCCATTAATCTTTGTGAGTAAACATCAAAACGAGATTTTTAGCGTCTCCATGTGAATGATGGCTCCAACCTGCAGAGGGCGCTAGCGCGCCCCAAATCTTTTTTATTTCACAAGCAGCATCGGACGGCCCTGACGGGCCGTACTTCAATCACTACTGTCCACAAGCTCCTCACAGAGGGCGCTAACAAGCTGTAATTGTGTATAATGTGTGATATGCGGGTCAGTCCCATTGGAATAACATGGCGAGCCTCGGTCGTCTCCATGGCAACACCGTACAAAATACGGTATGGGTCTCATTGGCTTTTTGGATCGGGATGCCATCAGTTATTATTGTGCCGAATTTTATCCATTTCCGAGAAACTAATTTTTTTCCCATAATGCATTTTTTCTTCTCAGCCTGGAGGGGGCGCTATCGCGCCAAATCTCCCTTTTTCACATTTGTTGTGTCCGGGGGTGAAAGGTCAATAAAATGTATATTTCCGATTTTTTATCGGAGTTCGTTTGTGCAAATGGGAGCATTTTGTTGTTTTCGGAAAGTCGCAAAAATCTTCGTAAAGATTGCGGCTTCGCCGCAAACAAACCGTAAAACTTAGCCAAAAAATTTGGATAACTTTTGATGCCCCACATCTCGAGATGAGCTGGAGCGATTTTGGGCTCATTTGGTGAAACGCCCTAGGAGGAGTTCGTTAAAATGCGACGTCAGCGAAAACGCTGACTCACCATTTTCCCGACTTCCTGTCAAAATGGCGGACTTCCGGTTTGTCTGGGGGCGTGGCCACAATAATATATTTTGTTTGTCCTCACAGGACGAAGGTCTGTACCGAATCCTGTCGCTCTGCGACAAAGTTTATGTTGGCCCCCTCCCCATAGGCGCAATGTATTTTCACTTTTGTAGGTGGCGCTGTCGCGCCATTTTTTATTTCCCCAAAACGAAACACACATTTTAATAAATTTTTCGCCGGATCTGAATTTTGGGCAAAGTTTGGTGAGTTTTTGACTACGTTCAGGGGGTCAAATTCCTGCTCAAAGAGCAGAAGAAGAAAGAAGAAGAAGAAGAAGAATAAAGAAGAATAATAATATTTCTTGCAAAAACAATATAGTCGCTTTCGCGACTACAACATATTATGCATTTTTTTAAAGCTTTCGACTTCCCCGACGCACCGGTGGGGCTCGGAGGTGAATGACGAGCGCTTCGCGCTCGTCATCCACCTCCGTATGACAGTTGGCCATATACCCCCATTCATTTTGCTGCAATTATAAGTATAAGGGCCCACACCAGAGGTGTGGGCAGTCACTGTTTTACACGGTGAGTTTACGTTTGACATGGGGACAGCGCTTCGCGCTGTTTTCGTGCGCTCCGCGCACCTCAGTACAGTGCGCTGCGCGCACTGCGTTGCGATTACAATAGGCCCTTGCTACGGCAGGCCGCTCGGGCCTAATTAAAGCCGCAAGCGGCATCGAGAGGCCCTCGCGGTTCTCATGGGCTGGTTACCGCACGCTATCGCACGCCGCCGCAATAACCGGGAGGCGCTGCCGCGCCCTACGTGGTTATAATGTCGCTGCCACCCTAGGTCGAGATTATAAAAGAGCAAAGGCGAGAAATGGCGCCTTCGGCGCTAATTACTCGATTGTTCCCAAAATGGCCGACCACCTGTTGGTCGCGTAGCAACCATGTAATGGAGGCCTCCCTTAGTGCCTCCATTGCCGCGCCATAACCCTACCGAGGGCGCCAACGTGGCCACACTACATTTTATTGGCCTGATGTGCCATTAATCTTTGTGAGTAAACATCAAAACGAGATTTTTAGCGTCTTCATGTGAAGGATGGCTCCAACCTGCAGAGGGCGCTAGCGCGCCCCAAATCTTTTTTAATTCACAAGCAGCATCATACGGCCCTGACGGGCCGTACTTCAATGACTACTGTCCACAAGCTCCGTACAGAGGGCGCTAACACTCTGTAATTGTGTATAATGTGAGATTTGTGTGTCAGTCCTATTGGATTAACATGGGGAGCCTCGGTCGTCTCCATGGCAACACCGTACAAAATACGGTATGGGTCTCATTGGCTTTTTGGATCGGGATGCCATCAGCTAATATTGTGCCGAATTTTATTCATTTCCGAGAAACTAATTTTTTTCCCATAATGCATTTTTTGTTCTCGGCCTAGAGGGGGCGCTATCGCGCCAAATCTCACCTTTTCACATTGGTTGTGTCCGGGGGTGAAAAGTCAATAAAATGTATATTTCCGATTTTTAATCGGAGTTCGTTTGTGCAAATGGGAGCATTTTGTTGTTTACGGTAAGTCGCAAAATTCTTCGTATAGATTGCGGCTTCGCCGCAAACAAACCGTAAAACTTAGCCAAAAAATTTGGATAACTTTTGATGCCCCACATCTCGGGATGAGCTGGAGCGATTTTGGGCTCATTTGGTGAAACGTCCTAGGAGGAGTTCGTTAAAATGCGATGTCAGCGAAAACGCTGACTCAGCATTTTCCCGACTTCCTGTCAAAATGGCGGACTTCCGGTTTGTCAGGGGGCGTGGCCTCAATAATGTTTTTTGGTTGTCGTCACGTGACGAATGTCTGTACCAAATCTCGTCGCTCTACGACAAAGTTTATGTTGGCCCCCTCCCCATAGGCGCAATGTATTTTCACTTTTGTAGGTGGCGCTGTCGCGCCATTTTTTATTTCCCCAAAACGAAACACACATTTTAATTAATTTTTCGCCGGATCTGAATTTTGGGCAAAGTTTGGTGAGTTTTCAACTATGTTCAGGGGGTCAAATTGCTGCTCAAAGAGCAGAAGAAGAAGAAAGAAAGAATAATAATATTTCCTGCAAAAACAATATAGTCGCTTTCGCGACAACATCATATTATACATTTTTGGAAAGCTTTCGACGTCCCCCACGCACCCGTGGGGCTCGGAGGTGGATGACGAGCGCTTCGCGCTCGTCATCCACCTCCGTATGACAGTTGGCCATATACCCCCATTAATTTTGCTGCAATTATAAGTATAAGGGCCCACACCAGAGGTGTGGGCAGTCACTGTTTTACACGGTGAGTTTACGCTTGACATGGGGACAGCGCTTCGCGCTGTTTTCGTGCGCTCCGCGCACCTCGGTTCAGTGCGCTGCGCGCACTGCGTTGCGATTACAATAGGCCCTTGCTACGGCAGGCCGCTCGGGCCTAATTAAAGCCGCAAGCGGCATCGAGAGGCCCTCGCGGGACGCGGTGGCCGGTTGACGCCGTTTGCCGCACGCCGCCGCAATAACCGGGAGGCGCTGCCGCGCCCTACGTGGTTATAATGTCGCTGCCACCCTAGGTCGAGTTTATAAAAGAGGAGAAGGCAAGAAATGGCGCCTTCGGCGCTGATTACTCAATTTTTCCCAAAATGGCCGACCATGTAATGGAGGCCTCCCTCAGTGCCTCCATTGCCGCGCCATAACCCACCGAGGGCGCCGACGTGGCCACACTACATTTTATTGCCCTGATGTGCCATTAATCTCTGTGAGTAAACATCAAAACGAGATTTTTAGCCACTCCATGTGAATGATGGCTCCAACCTGCAGAGGGCGCTAGCGCGCCCCAAATCTTTTTTATTTCACAAGCAGCATCGGACGGCCTTGACGGGCCGTACTTCAATGACTACTGTCCACAAGCTCCTGACAGAGGGCGCTAACGCGCTGTAATTGTGTATAATGTGTGATATGCGGGTCAGTCCCATTGGAATAACATGGCGAGCCTCGGTCGTCTCCATGGCAACACCGTACAAAATACGGTATGGGTCTCATTGGCTTTTTTTACCGGGATGCCATCAGCTATTATTGTGCCGAATTTTATCCATTTCCGAGAAACTAATTTTTTTTCCATAATGCATTTTTTGTTCTCGGCCTAGAGGGGGCGCTATCGCGCCAAATCTCACTTTTTCACATTTGTTGTGTCCGGGAGTGAAAGGTCAATAAAATGTATATTTCCGATTTTTAATCGGAGTTCGTTTGTGCGAATGGGAGCATTTTGTTGTTTTCGGTAAGTCGCAAAATTCTTCATAAAGATTGCGGCTTCGCCGCAAACAAACCGTAAAACTTAGCCAAAAAATTTGGATAACTTTTGATGCCCCACATCGCGAGATGAACTGGAGCGATTTTGGGCTCATTTGGTGAAACGCCCTAGGAGGAGTTCGTTAAAATGCGACGTCAGCGAAAACGCTGACTCAGCATTTTCCCGACTTCCTGTCAAAATGGCGGACTTCCGGTTTGTCTGGGGGCGTGGCCTCAATAATATTATTTATTTGGCATCACATGACGAATGTCTGTACCGAATCTCGTCGCTCTACGACAAAGTTTATGTTGGCCCCCTCCCCATAGGCGCAATGTATTTTCACTTTTGTAGGTGGCGCTGTCGCGCCATTTTTTATTTCCCCAAAACGAAACACACATTTTAATAAATTTTTCACCGGATCTGAATTTTGGGCAAAGTTTGGTGAGTTTTCGACTACGTTCAGGGGGTCAAATTCCTGCTGAAAGAGCAGAAGAAGAAGAAAGAAAGAATAATTAAAGCCGCAAGCGGCATCGAGAGGCCCTCGCGGGTCTCGTTGGCCGGTTGACGCCGGTTGCCGCACGCCGCCGCAATAACCGGGAGGCGCTGCCGCGCCCTACGTGGTTATAATGTCGCTGCCACCCTAGGTCGAGATTATAAAAGAGCAAAGGCGAGAAATGGCGCCTTCGGCGCTGATTACTCTATTTTTCCCAAAATGGCCGACCACCTGTTGGTCGCCTAGCAACCATGTAATGGAGGCCTCCCTCAGTGCCTCCATTGCCGCGCCATAACCCTACCGAGGGCGCCAACGTGGCCACACTACATTTTATTGCCCTGATGTGCCATTAATCTTTGAGTAAACATCAAAACGAGATTTTTCGTGTCTCCATGTGAATGATGGCTCCAACCTGCAGAGGGCGCTAGCGCGCCCCAAATCTTTTTTATTTCACAAGCAGCATCGGACGGCCCTAACGGGCCGTACTTCAATGACTACTGTCCACAAGCTCCTCACAGAGGGCGCTAACGAGCTGTAATTGTGTATAATGTGTGATATGCAGGTCAGTCCCATTGGATTAACATGGTGGGCCTCGGTCGTCTCCATGGCAACACCGTACAAAATACGGTATGGGTCTCATTGGCTTTTTGGATCGGGATGCCATCAGCTAATATTGTGCCGAATTTTATTCATTTCCGAGAAACTAATGTTTTTTCCATAATGCATTTTTTCTTCTCGGCCTAGAGGGGGCGCTATCGCGCCAAATCTCACTTTTTCACATTTGTTGTGTCCGGGGGTGAAAGGTCAATAAAATGTATATTTCCGATTTTTAATCGGAGTTCGTTTGTGCAAATGGGAGCATTTTGTTGTTTTCGGTAAGTCGCAAAATTCTTCGTAAAGATTGCGGCTTCGCCGCAAACAAACCGTAAAACTTAGCCAAAAAATTTGGATAACTTTTGATGCCCCACATCTCGGGATGAGCTGGAGCGATTTTGGGCTCATTTGGTGAAACGCCCTAGGAGGAGTTCGTTAAAATGCATTGTCAGCGAAAACGCTGACTCAGCATTTTCCGGACTTCCTGTCAAAATGGCGGACTTCCGGTTTGTCAGGGGGCGTGGCCACAATAATGTTTTTTGGTTGTCGTCACGTGACGAATGTCTGTACCAAATCTCGTCGCTCTACGACAAAGTTTATGTTGGCCCCCTCCCCATAGGCGCAATGTATTTTCACTTTTGTAGGTGGCGCTGTCGCGCCATTTTTTATTTCCCCAAAACGAAACACACATTTTTATTAATTTTTCACCGGATCTGAATTTTGGGCAAAGTTTGGTGAGTTTTTGACTATGTTCAGGGGGTCAAATTCCTGCTCAAAGAGCAGAAGAAGAAGAAGAAGAAGAAAGAATAAATAAAGAAGAATAATAATATTTCCTGCAAAAACAATATAGTCGCTTTCGCGACTACAACATATTATGCATTTTTTTAAAGCTTTCGACTTCCCCTATGCACCCGTGGGGCTCGGAGGTGGATGACGAGCGCTTCGCGCTCGTCATCCACCTCCGTATGACAGTTGGCCATATACCCCCATTCATTTTGCTGCAATTATAAGTATAAGGGCCCACACCAGAGGTGTGGGCAGTCACTGTTTTACACGGTGAGTTTACGTTTGACATGGGGACAGCGCTTCGCGCTGTTTTCGTGCGCTCCGCGCACCTAGGTTCAGTGCGCTGCGCGCACTGCGTTGCGATTACAATAGGCCCTTGCTACGGCAGGCCGCTCGGGCCTAATTAAAGCCGCAAGCGGCATCGAGAGGCCCTCGCGGGACGCGGTGGCCGGTTGACGCCGTTTGCCGCACGCCGCCGCAATAACCGGGAGGCGCTGCCGCGCCCTACGTGGTTATAATGTCGCTGCCACCCTAGGTCGAGTTTATAAAAGAGGAGAAGGCAAGAAATGGCGCCTTCGGCGCTGATTACTCAATTTTTCCCAAAATGGCCGACCATGTAATGGAGGCCTCCCTCAGTGCCTCCATTGCCGCGCCATAACCCACCGAGGGCGCCAACGTGGCCACACTACATTTTATTGCCCTGATGTGCCATTAATCTCTGTGAGTAAACATCAAAACGAGATTTTTAGCCACTCCATGTGAATGATGGCTCCAACCTGCAGAGGGCGCTAGCGCGCCCCAAATCTTTTTTATTTCACAAGCAGCATCGGACGGCCTTGACGGGCCGTACTTCAATGACTACTGTCCACAAGCTCCTGACAGAGGGCGCTAACGCGCTGTAATTGTGTATAATGTGTGATATGCGGGTCAGTCCCATTGGAATAACATGGCGAGCCTCGGTCGTCTCCATGGCAACACCGTACAAAATACGGTATGGGTCTCATTGGCTTTTTTTACCGGGATGCCATCAGCTATTATTGTGCCGAATTTTATCCATTTCCGAGAAACTAATTTTTTTTCCATAATGCATTTTTTGTTCTCGGCCTAGAGGGGGCGCTATCGCGCCAAATCTCACTTTTTCACATTTGTTGTGTCCGGGAGTGAAAGGTCAATAAAATGTATATTTCCGATTTTTAATCGGAGTTCGTTTGTGCGAATGGGAGCATTTTGTTGTTTTCGGTAAGTCGCAAAATTCTTCATAAAGATTGCGGCTTCGCCGCAAACAAACCGTAAAACTTAGCCAAAAAATTTGGATAACTTTTGATGCCCCACATCGCGAGATGAACTGGAGCGATTTTGGGCTCATTTGGTGAAACGCCCTAGGAGGAGTTCGTTAAAATGCGACGTCAGCGAAAACGCTGACTCAGCATTTTCCCGACTTCCTGTCAAAATGGCGGACTTCCGGTTTGTCTGGGGGCGTGGCCTCAATAATATTATTTATTTGGCATCACATGACGAATGTCTGTACCGAATCTCGTCGCTCTACGACAAAGTTTATGTTGGCCCCCTCCCCATAGGCGCAATGTATTTTCACTTTTGTAGGTGGCGCTGTCGCGCCATTTTTTATTTCCCCAAAACGAAACACACATTTTAATAAATTTTTCACCGGATCTGAATTTTGGGCAAAGTTTGGTGAGTTTTCGACTATGTTCAGGGGGTCAAATTCCTGCTGAAAGAGCAGAAGAAGAAGAAAGAAAGAATAATAATATTTCCTGCAAAAACAATATAGTCGCTTTCGCGACTACAACATATTATACATTTTTGGAAAGCTTTCGACTTCCCCCACGCAGCCGTGGGGCTCGGAGGTGGATGACGAGCGCTTCGCGCTCGTCATCCACCTCCGTATGACAGTTGGCCATATACCCCCATTCATTTTGCTGCAATTATAAGTATAAGGGCCCACACCAGAGGTGTGGGCAGTCACTGTTTTACACGGTGAGTTTACGTTTGACATGGGGACAGCGCTTCGCGCTGTTTTCGTGCGCTCCGCGCACCTCGGTTCAGTGCGCTGCGCGCACTGCGTTGCGATTACAATAGGCCCTTGCTACGGCAGGCCGCTCGGGCCTAATTAAAGCCGCAAGCGGCATCGAGAGGCCCTCGCGGGGGTTCGTTGGCCGGTTGACGCCGGTTGCCGCACGCCGCCGCAATAACCGGGAGGCGCTGCCGCGCCCTACGTGGTTTATAACGTCGCTGCCACCCTAGGTCGAGATTATAAAAGAGCAAAGGCGAGAAATGGCGCCTTCGGCGCTGATTACTCGATTTTTCCCAAAATGGCCGACCACCTGTTGGTCGCCTAGCAACCATGTAATGGAGGCCTCCCTTAGTGCCTCCATTGCCGTGCCATAACCCACCGAGGGCGCCAACGTGGCCACACTACATTTTATTGCCCTGATGTGCCATTAATCTTTGTGAGTAAACATCAAAACGAGATTTTTAGCGTCTCCATGTGAATGATGGCCCCAACCTGCAGAGGGCGCTATCGCGCCCCAAATCTTTTTTATTTCACAAGCAGCATCGGATGGCCCTTACGGGCCGTACTTCAATTTACCACTGTTCACAAGAACATTACAGAGGGCGCTAACGAGCTGTAATGTGTATAATGTGTGATATGCGGGTCAGTCCCATTGGAATAACATGGCGAGCCTCGGTCGTCTCCATGGCAACACCGTACAAAATACGGTATGGGTCTCATTGGCTTTTTGGATCGGGATGCCATCAGCTATTATTGTGCCGAATTTTATCCATTTCCGAGAAACTAATTTTTTTCCCATAATGCATTTTTTCTTCTCAGCCTGGAGGGGGCGCTATCGCGCCAAATGTCACTTTTTCACATTTGTTGTGTCCGGGGGTGAAAGGTCAATAAAATGTATATTTCCGATTTTTAATCGGAGTTCGTTTGTGCAAATGGGAGCATTTTGTTGTTTTCGGAAAGTCGCAAAAATCTTCGTAAAGATTGCGGCTTCGCTGCAAACAAACCGTAAAACTTAGCCAAAAAATTTGGATAACTTTTGATGTCCCACATCTCGAGATGAGCTGGAGCGATTTTGGGCTCATTTGGTGAAACGCCCTAGGAGGAGTTCGTTAAAATGCGACGTCAGCGAAAACGCTGACTCAGCATTTTCCCGACTTCCTGTCAAAATGGCGGACTTCCGGTTTGTCTGGGGGCGTGGCCACAATAATATATTTTGTTTGTCCTCACAGGACGAATGTCTGTACCGAATCCCGTCGCTCTGCGACAAAGTTTATGTTAGCCCCCTCCCCATAGGCGCAATGTATTTTCACTTTTGTAGGTGGCGCTGTCGCGCCATTTTTTATTTCCCCAAAACGAAACACACATTTTAATTAATTTTTCACCGGATCTGAATTTTGGGCAAAGTTTGGTGAGTTTTCAACTACGTTCAGGGGGTCAAATTCCTGCTCAAAGAGCAGAAGAAAGAAGAAAAATTAAAGCCGCAAGCGGCATCGAGAGGCCCTCGCGGGACGCGGTGGCCGGTTGACGCCGGTTGCCGCACGCCGCCGCAATAACCGGGAGGCGCTGCCGCGCCCTACGTGGTTATAATGTCGCTGCCACCCTAGGTCGAGATTATAAAAGAGGCAAAGGCGAGAAATGGCGCCTTCGGCGCTGATTACTCGATTTTTCCCAAAATGGCCGACCACCTGTTGGTCGCCTAGCAACCATGTAATGGAGGCTCCCTTAGTGCCTCCATTGCCGCGCCATAACCCACCGAGTGCGCCAACGTGGCCACACTACATTTTATTGCCCTGATGAGCCATTAATCTTTGTGAGTAAACGTCAAAATGAGATTTTTAGCGTCTCCATGTGAATGATGGCTCCAACCTGCAGAGGGCGCTAGCGCGCCCCAAATCTTTTTTATTTCACAAGCAGCATCGGACGGCCTTGACGGGCCGTACTTCAATTACTACTGTCCACAAGCTCCTGACAGAGGGCGCTAGCGCGCTGTAATTGTGTATAATGTGATATTTGTGTGTCAGTCCTATTGGATTAACATGGGGAGCCTTGATCGTCTCCATGGCAACACCGTACAAAATACGGTATGGGTCTTATTGGCTTTTTGGATCGGGATGCCATCAGCTATTATTGTGCCGAATTTTATCAATTTCCGAGAAACTAATTTTTTTCCCATAATGCATTTTTTGTTCTCGGCCTAGAGGGGGCGCTATCGCGCCAAATCTCACTTTTTCACATTTGTTGTGTCCGGGGGTGAAAGGTCAATAAAATGTATATTTCCGATTTTTAATCGAAGTTCATTTGTGCAAATGGGAGCATTTTGTTGTTTTCGGAAAGTCACAAAATTCTTCGTAAAGATTGCGGCTTCGCCGCAAACAAACCGTAAAACGTAGCCAAAAAATTTGGATAACTTTTGATGCCCCACATCTCGGGATGAGCTGGAGCGATTTTGGGCTCATTTGGTGAAACGCCCTAGGAGGAGTTCGTTAAAATGCGACGTCAGCGAAAACGCTGACTCACCATTTTCCAGACTTCCTGTCAAAATGGCGGACTTCCGGTTTGTCAGGGGGCGTGGCCACAATAATGTTTTTTGGTTGTCGTCACATGACGAATGTCTGTACCGAATCCCGTCGCTCTATGACAAAGTTTATGTTGGCCCCCTCCCCATAGGCGCAATGTATTTTCACTTTTGTAGGTGGCGCTGTCGCGCCATTTTTTATTTCCCCAAAACGAAACACACATTTTAATTAATTTTTCACCGGACCTGAATTTTGGGCAAAGTTTGGTGAGTTTTTGACTATGTTCAGGGGGTCAAATTCCTGCTCAAAGAGCAGAAGAAAGAAAGAAGAATAAAGAAGAATAATAATATTTCTTGCAAAAACAATATAGTCGCTTTCGCGACTACAACATATTATGCATTTTTTTAAAGCTTTCGACTTCCCCCACACACCCGTGGGGCTCGGAGGTGGATGACGAGCGCTTCGCGCTCGTCATCCACCTCCGTATGACAGTTGGCCATATTCCCCCATTCATTTTGCTGCAATTATAAGTATAAGGGCCCACACCAGAGGTGTGGGCAGTCACTGTTTTACACGGTGAGTTTACGTTTGACATGGGGACAGCGCTTCGCGCTGTTTTCGTGCGCTCCGCGCACCTAGGTACAGTGCGCTGCGCGCACTGCGTTGCGATTACAATAGGCCCTTGCTACGGCAGGCCGCTCGGGCCTAATAAAGAAGAATAATAATATTTCTTGCAAAAACAATATAGTCGCTTTCGCGACTACAACATATTATGCATTTTTTTAAAGCTTTCGACTTCCCCGACGCACCGGTGGGGCTCGGAGGTGAATGACGAGCGCTTCGCGCTCGTCATCCACCTCCGTATGACAGTTGGCCATATACCCCCATTCATTTTGCTGCAATTATAAGTATAAGGGCCCACACCAGAGGTGTGGGCAGTCACTGTTTTACACGGTGAGTTTACGTTTGACATGGGGACAGCGCTTCGCGCTGTTTTCGTGCGCTCCGCGCACCTCAGTACAGTGCGCTGCGCGCACTGCGTTGCGATTACAATAGGCCCTTGCTACGGCAGGCCGCTCGGGCCTAAAAATTAAAGCCGCAAGCGGCATCGAGAGGCCCTCGCGGGACGCGGTGGCCGGTTGACGCCGGTTGCCGCACGCCGCCGCAATAACCGGGAGGCGCTGCCGCGCCCTACGTGGTTATAATGTCGCTGCCACCCTAGGTCGAGATTATAAAAGAGGCAAAGGCGAGAAATGGCGCCTTCGGCGCTGATTACTCGATTTTTCCCAAAATGGCCGACCACCTGTTGGTCGCCTAGCAACCATGTAATGGAGGCTCCCTTAGTGCCTCCATTGCCGCGCCATAACCCACCGAGTGCGCCAACGTGGCCACACTACATTTTATTGCCCTGATGAGCCATTAATCTTTGTGAGTAAACGTCAAAATGAGATTTTTAGCGTCTCCATGTGAATGATGGCTCCAACCTGCAGAGGGCGCTAGCGCGCCCCAAATCTTTTTTATTTCACAAGCAGCATCGGACGGCCTTGACGGGCCGTACTTCAATTACTACTGTCCACAAGCTCCTGACAGAGGGCGCTAGCGCGCTGTAATTGTGTATAATGTGATATTTGTGTGTCAGTCCTATTGGATTAACATGGGGAGCCTTGATCGTCTCCATGGCAACACCGTACAAAATACGGTATGGGTCTTATTGGCTTTTTGGATCGGGATGCCATCAGCTATTATTGTGCCGAATTTTATCAATTTCCGAGAAACTAATTTTTTTCCCATAATGCATTTTTTGTTCTCGGCCTAGAGGGGGCGCTATCGCGCCAAATCTCACTTTTTCACATTTGTTGTGTCCGGGGGTGAAAGGTCAATAAAATGTATATTTCCGATTTTTAATCGAAGTTCATTTGTGCAAATGGGAGCATTTTGTTGTTTTCGGTAAGTCACAAAATTCTTCGTAAAGATTGCGGCTTCGCCGCAAACAAACCGTAAAACGTAGCCAAAAAATTTGGATAACTTTTGATGCCCCACATCTCGGGATGAGCTGGAGCGATTTTGGGCTCATTTGGTGAAACGCCCTAGGAGGAGTTCGTTAAAATGCGACGTCAGCGAAAACGCTGACTCACCATTTTCCAGACTTCCTGTCAAAATGGCGGACTTCCGGTTTGTCAGGGGGCGTGGCCACAATAATGTTTTTTGGTTGTCGTCACATGACGAATGTCTGTACCGAATCCCGTCGCTCTATGACAAAGTTTATGTTGGCCCCCTCCCCATAGGCGCAATGTATTTTCACTTTTGTAGGTGGCGCTGTCGCGCCATTTTTTATTTCCCCAAAACGAAACACACATTTTAATTAATTTTTCACCGGACCTGAATTTTGGGCAAAGTTTGGTGAGTTTTTGACTATGTTCAGGGGGTCAAATTCCTGCTCAAAGAGCAGAAGAAAGAAAGAAGAATAAAGAAGAATAATAATATTTCTTGCAAAAACAATATAGTCGCTTTCGCGACTACAACATATTATGCATTTTTTTAAAGCTTTCGACTTCCCCCACACACCCGTGGGGCTCGGAGGTGGATGACGAGCGCTTCGCGCTCGTCATCCACCTCCGTATGACAGTTGGCCATATTCCCCCATTCATTTTGCTGCAATTATAAGTATAAGGGCCCACACCAGAGGTGTGGGCAGTCACTGTTTTACACGGTGAGTTTACGTTTGACATGGGGACAGCGCTTCGCGCTGTTTTCGTGCGCTCCGCGCACCTAGGTACAGTGCGCTGCGCGCACTGCGTTGCGATTACAATAGGCCCTTGCTACGGCAGGCCGCTCGGGCCTAATAATTAAAGCCGCAAGCGGCGATGTAGGCCCTCGCCCCTGGCGCAGCCCCCCCTTGCGACCGCCTCCTTTGCAACCGCCCCCGCTCTCGTCCAAACCTGCTCTCCCCTCGGCCTCACACACAACCTGTGTGCTCTCTGTCTACTAACTCTTGCTCTTTGCAGCAGGGGGCGCTATAGCATGGATCATTTTTGTGTTCATGTAAAAAGATTCAGGGCCATCTGGTGTATAAGTGATTACATTTAAAACTCAAAGGGACAAAGAATGTGCCAGTTATCATGGGTAATAATGACGCTCTCAGGAACACGTTTACTTTGGCCACGCCCACATCTTACACAATATGATGCATATGTAATATCATTTTTTGTTTAGTTTATTGTGTAGAATATACCGGCAAAGTGGGAGATAAATAATCCAAACTGCAATATTCACGGTATAGATAGGGGGCGCTATAGTGTTGAGCACTGTGCAGTTATTGAGCTCTATCTGTTCAGACCGTGAGTTTCCTTATGTCAGCCAAATATGATCCAGATTGGATAGAGCGCATGCCTGCGAGGGGTTGTCCAAGGTACGGGAAAAAAGCATGTTTTTTGTGGGGGCGCTATGTGAAAAGTGTAAACGTTATCAAAAAAAGCTGGCTTTGTTTTGAATGAGGGTCTGACCATAGGCACCAATTCAGGTTCTTCCCAGTAGGTACCGATAATATAAGAAATAAAAATAAAAAAAAGGTCAAGGTTGGTATTGAACCAGCAATCTAACGGATGGGAACCCTGCACTCTACCAATGGAGCTACAGAGGCTTAGATAGGAACACGGTGACTTGCACTCATCAGTTGACAGAAAACAGAATTATAGTTATGGAAATATTGATTGAAACATCTTGTAATTAGGGCTAATTCCCCTAATAATAGGTCTAGCAAGGCATTGCAGGAGAGAGGTCATTTCAGGTGATTTTTGCCCCACTATTGTCTTGATTGTTTCAGACATTTAGTGTTGCCTCTATTGTTTCCCTACTGTCTCCCCATGTCTTTCTGTGTAGTTGTGCTACAACTGTTCTTTCTTTGTTTTTAATGAGGGTGGGACCAAAGGCGTCGATTCATGTTCTTCCCAGTAGTTGCGGAGTCAAAAAAAATAAAAATAAAAAAGAGTTAAAGAGCTACTAAACACCCCTTCCAGATCTTACTCCACCCACTCCCAAAATTCAAAAAACTCAGCGAAAGAGGCGTGGCGGGAGGCTTTGGGGGGACGCGGGGAGGGGGAGTGTGTGGGCGGTCTCTGCTCTGTTGACAGTCTCAGACCATGTGTGACCGGGACTGACTGACTCCCGTTATGCCGCATTTAGACGATGTGGCGCCACTTTCCCGGACACTTCAGCCTCTCGCACCGGCTAGCTTCTCCGGACATGTGGCGCCACTTTCCCGGACTCTCGAGCCCGTCGTCCCGGCTACATGCCGAGCACACGCGGCGGACATTTGGCGCTCGTATCTCCCCGTTCCTCCTCCTTTAGCGGACACTCAGTCACACTCTGCCCCGCTCTGAGCCTCCAAGGCAGGGGATGGCTAACCGCTGCCCCGGTGTCTGTGAGCTCTCCCTGGGGGAGACTACAGTAAAAAGCCCTCAGCCCCGTCTCATAAACACTGACAGCCCTGATGAGCGCTGTCTGCCCGATACAGCGTTATCGTGTCTGTAGTTTCAACGTGAAAACATCCAGCCATGTCACTAAATAAGTGAATCTGGGTATTTTGGGGTTACATTTGTCTTTTTTAAGGAGGAGATGTCGGGGATGTGAGTGCTGTGGTTCACACACGGAGCGGAGCCTGTAGATCAAATCCCCGTCTCGGGTCTTCTCTCCTCATCCTCCCGCTCCCTGGCCGCTCTGTGCGGCCGGTCCCTGGCCGCTCTGTGACCGGCATGTTGGGCTCACGTCACAAAACAGCTACTAAACTACCTGACTAAAGTTACTGCACTAGAAGCACTGCGCTAAAGAACTAACTAAATACTATGCTAATAAATTGCTAACTTGAAAATCGATGTAAAACGCTCGCTCGCTATTCCAACTCCAACTCGCTACGGGGGCGTGTGCGAGACTTGGCTTTTATACCCGAGCAGCAGAGCGACGGACGTCACACACACAACGTGACGTCACACCGCTTGCAGAGCCAATGGGGAGGACGGGCACGAGATTCAAATGTAGTGCAGCCGAAAATGTAGAGAGGGCGCTACACAGACGATTTTAGGCTCAAAAGTGAGATTTTATCTAATTTGCACTAAAATGTCAAAACATTGACCAGGACATGTAGAGAGCACTATAAGAAACATATTAATGCAGTTTATAAGCTCAAAAAAGTTAATTTGGTGCTTAGTTGTCCTTTAAGGACAGAATCGATCGAGCAATCCCATGGTTAGGAACCCAGCACTCTACCCATGTAGCTACACAAGCACTTTTATTTAACAGCCGAAATGTGCAATATCTTATGAAACGGCATGTGGTACAACGTGTGGGTCATTTTCCCGTTTTAATGAGGGTGGGAGCATAGCTGCCAATTCAGGTTCCAATCCAGTAGGTACTGCGTAAAAAAAAAAGAAAAAAAAAAAGTCATGGTGGGGATTGAACCGGCAATAAGACGGTGGGAACCCTGCGCTCTACCAATGGAGCTACACAGGCTTATGTAAAAACACAGCGAATTTTAGATAAATCTTATGAAAGTTCTGCACTCGCGCATTCACAGAAAATAAGATTACAGTTCAAGCAATATTTATTGAAACATTTTTAATTAGGGCTAATTCCCCGGGCGGCCAACGATCTGAAAAGGTGCTCCAGCCCCGCAGAACTCTCGATAGATGAAGGAATACTTTGGTGAGAGCCACATAGTACGAGGAACACGCAGAGACGGACAGGAAACAGCCTATCTGAACTTCCTGTGAGTGTAAAGTCCAAAAAAGCTGAATTTGGAGGCAAACACGTCCACATTAAAGCTTCTTTCTGTCACAGAGGGTTAGTATATCTAAGTACGAGTCTAAAACTGTGGCTTTCGTGAATAAAGGTGGAAATTGGGAAAATTGACGAATTTCAGGGGAAACTCTGACAGAGGCCAACAGGCTGCCAGAAGAACAACTCTGGCTATTTCCACGGAGGATGGGCGGGCCACTTACAAGCCACTGAGGCGCATGTGACTGTCATGGTCATTGGTTACTGCCGAGTATACAGTGACCAACATGTGTAGATGAGGTAGAGCTTTATGGATTCATACGATAAGAGGCCTTATGTCAGCCAAATATGATCCAGATTGTATAGAGCGCATGCCTGCGAGGGGTTGTCCAATGTACGGGAAAAAAGCATGTTTTTTGTGGGGGCGCTATGTGAAAACTGTAAACGTTATCAAAAAAAGCTGGCTTGAAGTTGTAGCTCAATTTCTCTAGATTCTATTGAGCCATGTTTGAGCTTATTCTGCAGAGAAACCAAGGAGTAGTACATTGAAACATCTGGTGAGAGATTTCTTCTCCAGGATTTCAATCCAAGATGGCCGACTTCCTGTTGGTCAGAGGGCGGAGCTATAATGATGTTTTGTGACTCTCTCCATGCGCTCTATCGCTGGGCCAAAGGGGATTGGCCTACGCCAAAAATGCATGTCCCCAAAAGAATGGGGGTCAACTTTGAGGGGGCGCTGTGGAGCCATTTTGTTTTGGGCGTGTGCCTGTCGCCCACTGACACGCAATTTTTGCCGACTCTGATCACTGTGCCATTTTCTGCGTGTACTTTTGCACGGGAAAGCACTGAAAAACAGGATCTTAGAGGCGTAACTATAATAATAACAAGAAACCGGGGGAGAACAAAAGTCCCTTACCAGGACAAAGTCCTGGCTCGGGCCTAATTATAAAGGGAACAAAGCAAGATAGAGGCATGTTGTAATAGATTTTTGTGTTTGTTTCAATGTGTAGAATGTACCTGCAAAGTTTAATATAAATCGTACAAACTAAAATTTTCAAGGTATAGATAGGTGGCGCTATAGTGGTGAGCACCGTGCAGTTATTGAGCTCTATGAATTCAGACCGTAAGAGGCCTTATGTGAGCCAAATATGATCCAGATTGGATAGAGCGCATGCCTGCGAGGTTTTGTGAAATGTACTGCAAAAAGGCCTTTTTTTTGTGGGGGTGCCATTGTAATCTCTTAACCCCCACTTTAACCGAGCACATTTTCTCCAGTTCGTCTTGACCCATGTCTTAAAGCTTCTTGAAAAAAAGCGTCAAAAACACAGTTACAGAAATGAGACGTAAGTGCAGATGAAAACACAGCACACAAAGAAATGTACTTGGTTCAGGTGGGAGTTAAGAGGTTAAAAGTGAAAATGGCCGACTTCCTGTGCGTCATTGCCACGCCCACACCTTCGAAAATATCAAACACATGTAATATATTTTTGTGTTCGATTTAATGTGTAGAATATACCTGCAAAGTGTCATATAAATTGTACAAACTAAATGTTTCAAGGTATAGATAGGGGGCGCTATAGTGTTGAGCACTGTGCAGTTATTGAGCTTTATGGATTCATACGATAAGAGGCCTTATGTCAGCCAAATATGATCCAGATTGTATAGAGCGCATGCCTGCGAGGGGTTGTCCAATGTACGGGAAAAAAGCATGTTTTTTGTGGGGGCGCTATGTGAAAACTGTAAACGTTATCAAAAAAAGCTGGCTTGAAGTTGTAGCTCAATTTCTCTAGATTCTATTGAGCCATGTTTGAGCTTATTCTGCAGAGAAACCAAGGAGTAGTACATTGAAACATCTGGTGAGAGATTTCTTCTCCAGGATTTCAATCCAAGATGGCCGACTTCCTGTTGGTCAGAGGGCGGAGCTATAATGATGTTTTGTGACTCTCTCCATGCGCTCTATCGCTGGGCCAAAGGGGATTGGCCTACGCCAAAAATGCATGTCCCCAAAAGAATGGGGGTCAACTTTGAGGGGGCGCTGTGGAGCCATTTTGTTTTGGGCGTGTGCCTGTCGCCCACTGACACGCAATTTTTGCCGACTCTGATCACTGTGCCATTTTCTGCGTGTACTTTTGCACGGGAAAGCACTGAAAAACAGGATCTTAGAGGCGTAACTATAATAATAACAAGAAACCGGGGGAGAACAAAAGTCCCTTACCAGGACAAAGTCCTGGCTCGGGCCTAATTACCAGGACAAAGTCCTGGCTCGGGCCTAATTACCAGGACAAAGTCCTGGCTCGGGCCTAATAATAATATTTCCTGCAAAAACAATATAGTCGCTTTCGCGACTACATCATATTATACATTTTTGGAAAGCTTTTGACTTCCCCCACGCACTCGTGGGGCTCGGAGGTGGATGACGAGCGCTTCGCGCTCGTCATCCACCTCCGTATGACAGTTGGCCATATTCCCCCATTCATTTTGCTGCAATTATAAGTATAAGGGCCCACACCAGAGGTGTGGGCAGTCACTGTTTTACACGGTGAGTTTACGTTTGACATGGGGACAGCGCTTCGCGCTGTTTTCGTGCGCTCCGCGCACCTAGGTTCAGTGCGCTGCGCGCACTGCGTTGCGATTACAATAGGCCCTTGGTACGGCAGGCCGCTCGGGCCTAATTAAAGCCGCAAGCGGCATCGAGAGGCCCTCGCGGGTCTCATGGGCTGGTTACCGCACGCTATCGCACGCCGCCGCAATAACCGGGAGGCGCTGCTGCGCCCTACGTGGTTATAATGTCGCTGCCACCCTAGGTCGAGTTTATAAAAGAGGCAAAGGCAAGAAATGGCGCCTTCGGCGCTGATTACTCGATTTTTCCCAAAATGGCCGACCACCTGTTGGTCGCCTAGCAACCATCTAATGGAGGCCTCCCTCAGTGCCTCCATTGCCGCGCCATAACCCACCGAGGACTCTAACGTGGCCACACTACATTTTATTGCCCTGATGTGCCATTAATCTTTGAGTAAACATCAAAACGAGATTTTTCGTGTCTCCATGTGAATGATGGCTCCAACCTGCAGAGGGCGCTAGCGCGCCCCAAATCTTTTTTATTTCACAAGCAGCATCGGACGGCCCTGACGGGCCGTACTTCAATGGCTACTGTCTACAAGCTCCTGACAGAGGGCGCTATCACTCTGTAATTGTGTATAATGTGTGATATGCGGGTCAGTCCCATTGGAGTAACATGGTGGGCCTCGGTCGTCTCCATGGCAACACCGTACAAAATACGGTATGGGTCTCATTGGCTTTTTGGATCGGGATGCCATCAGCTATTATTGTGCCGAATTTTATCAATTTCCGAGAAACAAATTTTTTTCCCATAATGCATTTTTTCTTCTCAGCCTGGAGGGGGCGCTATCGCGCCAAATGTCACTTTTTCACATTTGTTGTGTCCGGGGGTGAAAGGTCAATAAAATGTATATTTCCGATTTTTAATCGGAGTTCGTTTGTGCAAATGGGAGCATTTTGTTGTTTTCGGAAAGTCGCAAAAATCTTCGTAAAGATTGCGGCTTCGCTGCAAACAAACCGTAAAACTTAGCCAAAAAATTTGGATAACTTTTGATGTCCCACATCTCGAGATGAAGTGGAGCGATTTTGGGCTCATTTGGTGAAACGCCCTAGGAGGAGTTCGTTAAAATGCGACGTCAGCGAAAACGCTGACTCAGCATTTTCCCGACTTCCTGTCAAAATGGCGGACTTCCGGTTTGTCTGGGGGCGTGGCCACAATAATATATTTTGTTTGTCCTCACAGGACGAATGTCTGTACCGAATCCCGTCGCTCTGCGACAAAGTTTATGTTGGCCCCCTCCCCATAGGCGCAATGTATTTTCACTTTTGTAGGTGGCGCTGTCGCGCCATTTTTTATTTCCCCAAAACGAAACACACATTTTAATTAATTTTTCACCGGACCTGAATTTTGGGCAAAGTTTGGTGAGTTTTCGACTATATTCAGGGGGTCAAATTCCTGCTCAAAGAGCAGAAGAAGAAGAAAGAATAAAGAAGAATAATAATATTTCCTGCAAAAACAATATAGTCGCTTTCGCGACTACAACATATTATACATTTTTTGAAAGCTTTCGACTTCCCCAACGCACCCGTGGGGCTCGGAGGTGAATGACGAGCGCTTCGCGCTCGTCATCCACCTCCGTATGACAGTTATGACGGTATCCGTATGACAGTTATGACGGTATCCGTATGACGGTTGACATGGGGACAGCGCTTCGCGCTGTTTTCGTGCGCTCCGCGCACCACGGTACAGTGCGCTGCGCGCACTGCATTGCGATTACAATAGGCCCTTGCTACGGCAGGCCGCTCGGGCCTAATAATATTTCCTGCAAAAACAATATAGTCGCTTTCGCGACTACAACATATTATACATTTTTGGAAAGCTTTCGACTTCCCCCACGCAGCCGTGGGGCTCGGAGGTGGATGACGAGCGCTTCGCGCTCGTCATCCACCTCCGTATGACAGTTGGCCATATACTCCCATTCATTTTCATGCAATTATAAGTATAAGGGCCCACACCAGAGGTGTGGGCAGTCACTGTTTTACACGGTGAGTTTACGTTTGACATGGGGACAGCGCTTCGCGCTGTTTTCGTGCGCTCCGCGCACCTCGGTTCAGTGCGCTGCGCGCACTGCGTTGCGATTACAATAGGCCCTTGCTACGGCAGGCCGCTCGGGCCTAATGAAGCAGGAAGTGGCTCACTTTACCCCGCTGTCCCCTATCCATGCGGAGAAGGATGAATGCGCCGAACGGCTCCACGGCGTTTGTGTGCCTGTGTCGCGAGATCTGTGTGTGTGTGTGTGCGTTTAGCGCCGATGTGGGTGTGCCGTGAAATGTTGGCACGGCATCAAGACTTAAGACTCGGCGCCGGGTCCGGTGCCAAAACCAGAACAAAGCCACATGGCGACGGGCCCCGCGGCGACCGAGAGGCGAATGCCAATCACTGCCTCCGCGCGGGATCAGCTGACCTCCGCTCAGGCGCACGGACAGCGGTCAGCCGGACGCACGCCGCTGTCCGCCGTTTCAGACGGGTGATTCGCCAAATACCAATACACACATGTCGATTTGAATGGCAATCCCCATTTCAAGCCTGTCAGGGAGCTGGAGTATTTGCATCAGTCGGAAGTATTCACGGCTAAGCTACAAGAACCATGAGCAGTGTGTTTTTTTAAGGCGAGATGCTGCAAGTGAATACACACATTTAGAGATGTCCATTATTGATATTCGTTTTCTGTCACTGTATGCTTTCATATAAAAATAAGACATTCTAAGCATACAAATTGCCCGTTCTTAGCGATAGACAATGGATAGACAATGGATAAATTTGTGGTTTTATTTTGTCAATAAATTATGTGAAACGATTTTTTTTTTTTTTTCCAGAGGGGATTTTGGATCTCGTTTAGCTTTTGAATAAGCTCAATTAGTGAGAAAAAAAACTCAAATTTCGCCTTCAAAGCTCAATAAATCAGGCAGGAATGAGATGAAATTTGTTTTTCTTTTTTCTCGTTTCTTTATATTGTTAAGTCCAAGACCGGAAAGTGTGGAGTCTGTAGGAACTACTGAAGTGGATATTTGAATGAATGAATGAATGAATGGTTTATTTTGGTTGATTGATGCATTTAAATTTCCAGTAACAGTAACAATAACAAAACAAAAATATTCAAAACAAAAACACTTTCCACACTGTTTTTAGCTAATGCTAGTCTATGAACAGTGTTTTCTAGTACCCGCAAACATGGCAGATTTCTATGGTAACAGGGAATTTATAACATTCCATCCCGAACTCTAAAGATACAGACGGCATCACCCATAAATGGTCATGTTCTGAGCTGCCAGAGGGGAAACCAGGGGGGGGGGGGGGGCTACTCTTTCACCCATTTCACTAAATAAATATACAGATACGGAGAGGAGCAAAATGGTTCAACAGCCCATAAATACAACAAATAACGGAGGATGCTAAGCATGATGCTAACGTTAGCTTCATGTTAATCTCTAGCTTCATGCTAATTGTTAGCTTCAAGTGCCCTGTTTTCACTTATACTGGACAGTTTGCGAGGTCAAAACCTTGGCATGGGCCCGATTATGACCCATGTTTATTTGTGTGTGCTAAATATATTTGTAGACTGCCAGAAAACATCTAAAAAGAGAAGGCAGGGGGAAAACAAAGGGGTTCATGACTGACTATGGGCTGCCATCTTGAGAACAGAAAAATAAGGGACACTTTTGGGGCGACTGGGACGGGGGGCAACCATGGCATCAACAGACGACTTTAGAGCGTGTGGTTTGTAACTACAGATTATTTTTAAGTGCTGTAACCTGGTTTATAACCGATATGCGTATATGTTGCACCTCTTGGACAGGTTAAGCACGTTCCTTCTATATGGTTAGGTATTGCACGTTTATTAGACTGATTCTTGTTTATTTTTCTTTCTTACTAAAAAAGATCATGTAAAAACTGAATTATGATCATAAGCGCACAGTCAGTTTAATGCTGCTCGATTAAGGAAAACATATTTAGCACAAATATTTTTGTAATCATTGAAATCAATTATTCAAATGATTATGTTGCCTTTAAAAAAAAAAGTTTATTTTACTCATTTATTAAAATAAAAACAGCAATATATTTTCTTTGGACAATTTAAAAAAAAGCAAATTATATTAAATTATATTGCTGGCCAGCCCTCACACCCGCCCAAGCAAACCAAGCGCGCAGTCTGATGACATCATCACACAGCGCTGTTTGTTTATGCCTTTGCCAGTAGCACGAACAATGTGAAACAGAAACAATCATCACACACATCCTGTGATCTGCTCCTGAAGAAGAGCTTTAGACTCTTCCACACAAAACAGCACCTGGACAAAGAGGCTTCTACACTTCTGTTCTCCTTTCAGCAAAAGGTGAGCCCTGATCAGTGTCGTTATCTCAACAGCTACGGATACAAAATATTATTATGAGATTATGATATTATTATTATCCGCGACAAATACAACAGTTCATCCCAGTTCAGCTGATCAGACACACTCACACAAACCGCACAGGAGGGACTTCACACACTTGGGATGGACAAGCAGAATATCCTTAATAATCTTTTTTTCTTGATTATGCCATTTTTGTAATCGTGTAGTGTAATAATCGAAATCGTAATTGAATTTTAATTAAAGGCACAGCCCTAGTTGATCTGATTTTCTCTTGACTTGTACAGTCACTTCTGTTCCTCTCTGAGCTGAGCGAGGACGTGAGGGCTATCGGTGTCTGATACTGCCAGAAAATCTGACGGTGTCTCTGCCATGATGCCGCTGTTGTCCGCTTTAAGCTCGTCAACAGAACCCCCCCCCCCCCTCAGTGTCAAAGGGGGGGGGGGCCCTTTGACACTGAGTGGCCGAAGAACAGATGCTTAAACCAATCGCATGATCAAGAAGACGCATGCTGCCGGCGTGATTTAGTGAGTGACGAGGAGAAAGAGAGGAACAGGAAATACGGAACAAAAGCCGTGCCTTATTGATTCAATATGGGATTATATAATATCACATCTATATTTCTCTATATTTCTAAAATTAAGAGACGACTCCGTATTTCAAGGGATGGCTGGAAACTCTATGACTGACCTCCTTCTCCCACGCCTTAGCTTCATTACTACATGCTAACAACAGCTTCCAATGGCGTTTTCTACTGGACGAAATGCGACAAGGCTTTCCCATGGACCTGACTTTATTTGTGTGTGATAAAAACATTTTTATTTTGTTTTTTAGATAAATTGTCATTCCCATAACAGAAATAAGAAGGAGAGGCCGCATTCGAACCCATCAAATGCAGACAGTTACCAAGTCGGCTGGTCCGGGAGACTTTTCAGAGTCCGTTAGCCTGCTCAGTGTATTTTTCCTATAGCCGTTAGCATTAGCCATCAAACGTAGCAAATTATGAACGATCCAGATGTTTTTGGCTGTTGTCGACCATCGGCCACATTTTCTTGTTAGAAATCATTAATGAATGTACAGACCTTTTGAGATTTTACTTTAGATAGAAATTAGCGTCTAAAAGTGTCCTGAATGCTAACTTAAATTCAGCTATTTGCTGTGTGTGAGCAAGCCAAAGGCAAACTTCTAAACATCATCTTATGAGACGTTAATGATAAGGAACATACATATATTATATAAATGCAATGAAAAGGACAAATCCCTATTCTTTTGTATGGAACATTCCGTTTGAACGGGTCCGGGATTCGGCGGCAAACAAAGTGTGCATTTGTTGGACCAGGCTCAACTAGATAAAGGCGTTTCTGTGGTGATTCCCACAACAAGCTTCTTTCCCCCTCGGCTCGGCCACGACTCCCGAGTATGACGTGTCTGTGTCTGCAGCGTAAAATTGAGACGGTGGTTGTTCAGCAAAGATTTCTTTTTCGGTAACTATGGTAATTGTCGAAATGCTGAATTTTGGACATGGTTTATGGTTGATGCCTCTGTAACAGCTGGACTATCCAGTTCAACTTCCCTCTCAGCGCGTTTGAGGTGAAATGAAAGGATGTGGCAGGTTCCTGAATCCAATCATTTCCGTCGTTGCCCCGATGAGAAGATAATTTGACCTTTATTTTTTGACAGAGAAGACGTGTAACTTTGTTTTTCTTGTTTCGTGTAAACAGGCCCAGGAATTACAGGAAATATTGACCATAAACCAAGTGAAAAAAACAAATCTGCATTTTGGCGGTTACCGAGTCAGGAGTCAAGTAACTGCATTGCACTTTCACGAGCAGTGTCTAAAAATACCATTTATGAATTACAAAATGTATGCCGACAGAAACAAAGGAGGATCTCCATATTAACCGTGGATTTTCCCAAACTCTTTAGTTTAAGTGGGTCCATGGAGGAGGAGGAGGAGGAGAGGAAATCCACGTCAAGGTCCAATGGAACTTTAAGCCTATTCTCTATAATGGGATTTTGCTGATTTTAACTTGCTGTAGATGTGACTACAAGGCTCCTTTGGAACATCTGCTCACACAGAAATGTCAGAATCAGAATAGTTTTTGAGAACTATGAATTTGTATCACATTCATTTTCTTCAGTAATGCTTTTCTGTCATGATTTATCACGTTATGTTTTCCATACCAATGAAGGCTATTGTTATTTTTGCCTGGAGAAATGGTGAGCCATATTATTCTAATTAGGTGTAAAACAGTTTTTGGCCCTTTTAGGGGTTGTTATTTCAGAAGGAGATTCAGATAAAATTGTGTTTTTTGCAACGTTTGTCTATGGCAGTGTTTTTCAACCACTGTGTGTGCCTTGGGAAATGATCCAATTTCACCTAGTGGGTCTAAACAATATTTTTTTTAAACAAATCAATAATCATCTGCAAATAATGTGCCATTGTCAAGTCTCTGTGCTGATCGGCAGAGTCACCACATTAAACTCTTCCATATCAGAAAGTGCCCGCAGGTAGCTCATTTCTTTTGAGACAAGAGAATTAGCGATGCATGGATGCACTTTGTAAATAAAGGCTACAGAGTTACATTTGTTAACATTTTCTGCTGGTGCATGGTGTGCCTCGTGATTTTTTCAATGAAAAAAATGTGCCTTGGCTCAAAAAAGGTTGAAAAACACTGGTCTATGGAACTCTCAACAGCCTGGACCCGGACGTAGCCCATTATTGTGTGTGAGTTCACACTTGAAGCGCATATGACAGGTTTTTAAAAAAGCTTTTGAAAATATGACTTATTTGGATGGATAACATCAGTAATAATCGTAATACGTTTTATTTCAATGAAGACGTGTTGGGCGGAAAGTTATTTTTAATTTCAGACAGGAAGTGACATAGATAGAGATGGTTGGCAACAGTTTAACGTAGTTTGCCTCTATCTGTGTCACTTCCTGTCAGTGTCCGATAAGGAAGTGACACTGTAAACAAAATGGTGAAACGAAAAAGCAAAATATTAAGCACAACTGTTGGTGAAGATGTGAATGACACACGGTGGTCCATGTTTTCTCCCTGTTTTGTGACGCTCATTTTGAGGGGACGCCGTTTTCATTCAACTCTCACAACAGCCTCTCCACTTCAGTAGCTCCAACAGACTCCAAACGTTAAAGTCTTGGACTGAACAACAGGCTCTTTAAAGGGTTTTTATTTTATTTTTTTCCAGAGGGATTTTTTTTCCAATATCTAATTCCCAGCCTGACTGAATTCGAGCTTTACAGATTATTCCAAAAGTCTTCAATTCTTTGTAACTAAAATATGAACAAAACATTTTGAATCCATTTCTGTCGCAGGGAAAACATCAGCAATTTTTTTTGGACACGATTAGGCCATAAAATGTGTTATTATTTATATGAAAACACAACATGACTTGACAACTACGTTTTTGTCCCACATTTACATCAGCGACCTGGAGCAGATTCCATTTTCTCCCGTATTACCCGCTGCGTCTCGCCTTGAAATCTGTGCATAATTCACAATGGAGCTCCGGCGTTGGTTTGGTCATGGACGTCTCGTCGATGGGCCCCTGGGCGCCGATATATACTCGCGGCATTTCTGGGTCGAGTCACTGGTAAACCGCAACAGCTCATGCGGATCCTTCCACACGACCTCTGTTGAACGGACTCCTGAGTGTTTGTTTTTGATTTGTTTATCCATATATATCTATATACACACACACACACACACACACACACGGTCCCATTTCTTCCTCTATTTTTCAATTCGAGATCCTGCACACGCCGCTATATCCCCAAATCGGTGTTATTTTGCAGAACCCTCCACGTCTTCCATCTGAATCAGGTTTACCCTTTTTTTTTTTTTTTTTTTTTTTTTTTGTGACCAACAGCGTTAAAAAAAAAATAAAAAAAAAAATAACACATGGGGGGACTTTAAGAATGTGCCGAATCTCAGTTCCCGTTGAGATTTTTTTTTTTTGTCCCGAGTTGATTACGAAAATCGAACAATGATCTTAACACTCAAGACAATTCTCCAACGATCACAGTCCACGGCGTGAACCCCACACCAGCGCGATATATAAAATAAGGTCATATGTGCAGCGTGTCCTCCATGTATGGACACTGTGGACATAAATCATATTCACCCTCATCCTAATTACAGAGGATTAGTGTCATTCAATTATCTACTTTTAACTGAAATTATTAAGTGTCGTGTTAAAAAGGCCTATGTCTTTATTTTACGTAAAAAATAAAAAATAAAATTGAAACATGAATTATATTCCTGGGGCCTTTCGTGGCTATTCATCCCTCATTCTAAATAAATAAGGCGCCAAAAAAGAACCTTTATATTTATTTTAAAAAAGGCCTATCTTTATATATGTGTGTTTGCCTATTATTTGTTATCATATTGAAATATTATTAAAATAGTGTGCCGAATAGAAAATAAAAATCCGGATTACTATGTGCGCGTAAAATGCCTTCCCTCTGCGGTGCGTGTCCACAAACAGGAGACGTAACCGCTCCGATGTTTGCACTGGCCACGCGCGAGCTGAACAGGCCTCGGCTCGTGACCGCAGTTAACGCCGCGGCCAGAGCCTCCACGTGCGTGAAAGGCTCCTAAATTTAAGAGCTAAAAATAAAATAAAAAATAAAACAACAACAACAAACACCTGAATCATGTCTCTGAACCAAGCGCTCGTTGTGGAAATTTTAAAGCGGCGCGAGGGGCTCGTGGTGACGCGCGGAAACGCGAGTCCGCGCGCAGAGGGGACTAAAATGCAAAACCCAAAACCAGAGGAGCCAATAAGATCCAAACCCGGTCAGAAACGGAAAACAAATAAACACGCACACGAGGGAGCGCACGCAGAGGGAGAGCTCACACGCGCGCGCGCACACACACACTCTTTACAATAACATCCCGATGTGATGAGAAACTCCGCGGCACACACACGCACACACACGCGCGCGCACACACACACACGCACACGCACACACAAAACCCCGGGAACTGTGGGTTTCCAAACGCTGGTTCCGCCGCGCGCACGGGCCATGCAGACCGCGAGGCCTCGGCTTCGTGTAAAAGCGCCGCACAAAAGACAGACTATACTTGGACTATGTCTTCACAGAACGAGCGCTCAGACTGGCTCCAAACACACACGGATTACACTGAAATATCTATAAAGACCGGACAGTAATGTGGGACAGCATCTCCATATGAGACCGGGCAGCGTCGACTTATTTTAAATGTAGGCTCCATCAAATGTCACTTTGGAGTGAAAGCACTGACACGTTTGATTTGAGTTATTAAGGCCAGACTGACTGGGGACGTTTCGGAGGAGGTGCACTCCCCTGAACTTTCATTTGGCTCGTGACACTTTCGCAGCAGTGGGACCCGAGGACGCTCCGACGCCGCTTGTCAAGGCGCGCGCACAGTCGCAGACAGACGTAATAAACGGGACTCACCGCCTTCCCGTTGTAGTAATACATGAGCGAGCTGCCGCTCATTCCCGGGATGGTGTAGGCGCAGTACATGGGTCCCGTCGGTGCCAGGCCAGCGCTGCCCGGCTGCTCTGAGCTCTTCCCCGCTCTCCGCGCACGATCTTCCGCGACGCACTCCGTTTTTCCACGCGATCCCCGTCCCCTCCGCGGTCCTTTCACTGAGTATATTCTCCTCAAAGGCAGACGCAGCCGCGGCGCTGAGACTGTGCGCTTCAACTCAATTCCTTCAGTCGCATGTTCCGTCCGTCTGACCGAGCGGAGGCATGCGCTATGCAAATGGAGCCGGAGCCCCTCCCTCCCCTCCACCCTGCGCGCAGCCACAGTCTGTCAGCCTCAGCCAGTACAGCGGGAGCACCGGGCAGGGGCGCCGGGCTGGAGGAGGGCGGGCAGGGGCAAAGTGGGCAGGAGCAACCGGGCTGGAGGAGAGCGGGCATGGGGGAAAGTGGGCAGGACCCACCGGGCTGGAGGAGAGCGGGCATGGGGGAAAGTGGGCAGGGGCATCAGGCTGGAGGAGAGCGGGCATGGGGGAAAGTGGGCAGGGGCACCGGGCTGGAGGAGAGCGGGCATGGGGGAAAGTGGGCAGGACCCACCGGGCTGGAGGAGAGCGGGCATGGGGGAAAGTGGGCAGGGGCATCAGGCTGGAGGAGAGCGGGCATGGGGGAAAGTGGGCAGGGGCACCGGGCTGGAGGAGAGCGGGCATGGGGGAAAGTGGGCAGGGGCATCGGGCTGGAGGAGAGCGGGCATGGGGGAAAGTGGGCAGGGGCACCGGGCTGGAGGAGGGCGGGCAGGGGCATCGGGCTGAGCAGGCAGAGTGGGCAGGGGCACGGGGCTGGAGAATAACACTTAAAAACTTGGTGTTGCTTTTAGACATATTCCATAACCTGGATGAAGACAATGAGGTAGTTCATTTTGTTACTCTTTTTTATTGTTATTATTATTATTATAGTTGTCATTATTATCTATGAATGTCCCGTATAATCCCCCAGCACCAGGGTGTTCAACCCGCTCTGGCCTGGGACAAGCACCCCTCCGCAGTGGGGTCCCGCCCCTCTGGCCTGTTGTCATTTTCCGGGCTCTTCCACAGACCGGACAGGGAGTCGACGGAAACACGGGGTCTTTAAGCGCCGGCTGTGTCGCAGGAGGAGACGAATGCAGAGATACAACTTGTTTCCCCTCGTGACCCGAGACGGCACCGGAATCATTTACATGTTAGGGTCCAATGTTCTGCTTTTTAATGTCCAAATACTTTTGACGCCGCAAACAAAACAACATTGCATATTTCATTTGTAAAGATTTGTAAACGTTTCATCAAAGGGAGAATGAGGGGAGATTTCCTTATCCAGAAGCAAAGTGGACACAATGGGAATCCAGTGAAGAAAGAAACCGTGTATAATTTCATCCATAAACTGCAGCTGGATGTGTTTTGGAGTCTTTGCATTTTAGTCAAATGCAGGAAAAATAGTTGAGTACAGTAGAAGTCATTATATTCCCAAGAAGTTTAGTTTTAATGCCAGTTCAAATGCTTTTAAATGATATAAGGCATTAATTGTGGTTAATTTATTGACTTTTAATGCTTTTTAATGCCCTGCAGAAACCCTGTCATGGTCAGATGCTGAAGGATTCCCCTACTGGGCATGTTTTTAAAGTTAGAACATAGATACCGACGGCATAGAAAACCTCTCACGAGAGTCACAATTTTTCAAAACTTTTAGCCATTTTCTGGCTGACTATTAACATATTTATCACACACCAATAAAGTCAAGCCACAGTCGGGTCCATGTGGATGTGTCTTCACGGCAAATTGTCCAGTAGAAGCAAAAACAGCACTCGTTAGCCAATGTAGCATGAAGCTAACATGAGCTTCGCTAGCTTCCTGGTTAGCATTGCCCCTTTTTTAAGTGTGTATAGGCTGTTGAACCGCTTTGCTCCTCTCTGTCTCTTTGTTTAGTAGAAAAAACTAGGGCCGGGACTTTTTTCGTTTAATTGCGATTAATTAATTACATGAGGTTTAGTGCGATTAAAAATATTAATCGAAGTTAATCACACTTTGCTTTCCACACTTCAGTTTCCTTTTTTCCTGGAGACGCACAATTAATGGCGATATTGCACTGGTCTGTTGGACTTGGTTGAACAAAAATAAACTATATTTTGTTGCTTAAGCTCATGTATTCAGTCATTATTCAATGGTATACTAAAAATCCTTATGAAAAAACTTACTTCTCACTGTTCTCAGGTCAAATATTTATATGCGATTAATTTCGATTAATTAATTACAAAGCCTCTAATTAATTAGATTAATTTTTTTAATCGAGTCCCGGCCCTAGAAAAAACATAATCATAATTCAGCATTTAGAAATGGGAGAACGTTTCCCCTCTGACTGCTTCAAACATGGCCATATAAATTCCAAACTTGACGTCTTACCAGCTTCTCCTGCGTTCTGTTAAAGGCAGGGTCATCTGCGACTTTACCCAAAGCCAATTCCACAACAGTTACGTTTTTTATTGCTCCAATCACAGATGCAGATGTTTTACGCTGCACAAAAATGCACAAGACTCTCATTCAGAAAGAACTTCAACTCGATCTCAGTAAGTTAACTATAGTAGTTCAACTATCGATTTGGCCGGAGGCCATTTTTACTGAGTCTCCATGTTGTTGGACAGACATGGACTCGTACGTTTGATTGGACGATCCACCTGTCAATCACCACCTGTCAGTCACGGCCTTCAGTCGCATCTACAACAATGTGAATTCACAAGGAATCCTGGAGAATGATTAGTTACTGTTACTGATACTGTAAGGTACAGTAACTTAAATATCATAGTCAGATACTATAACTAAGTAAGTGATACTCTTACAGTAACTTAATGTAATAAAGTACTACATTACTCTGGAGCACTACACTCCAGAAAGACACGGCAGTGTAACTGTCATATTAATATATAATATCACTGAGTAAAGTCAGAACGTGTCTGAACCTTTGGATTGGATGATACAGGACTAAACAAGCTGAGAACCTCAGGCAGAGGCCTCCTGCTGGTCCCAGAGTCAGGACTAAACAAGCTGAGAACCTCAGGCAGAGGCCTCCTGCTGGTCCCAGAGTCAGGACTAAACACAGTGAGAACCTCAGGCAGAGGCCTCCTGCTGGTCCCAGAGTCAGGACTAAACAAGCTGAGAACCTCAGGCAGAGGCCTCCTGCTGGTCCCAGAGTCAGGACTAAACACAGTGAGAACCTCAGGCAGAGGCCTCCTGCTGGTCCCAGAGTCAGGACTAAACACAGTGAGAACCTCAGGCAGAGGCCTCCTGCTGGTCCCAGAGTCAGGACTAAACACAGTGAGAACCTCAGGCAGAGGCCTCCTGCTGGTCCCAGAGTCAGGACTAAACAAGCTGAGAACCTCAGGCAGAGGCCTCCTGCTGGTCCCAGAGTCAGGACTAAACACAGTGAGAACCTCAGGCAGAGGCCTCCTGCTGGTCCCAGAGTCAGGACTAAACACAGTGAGAACCTCAGGCAGAGGCCTCCTGCTGGTCCCAGAGTCAGGACTAAACACAGTGAGAACCTCAGGCAGAGGCCTCCTGCTGGTCCCAGAGTCAGGACTAAACAAGGTGAGAACCTCAGGCAGAGGCCTCCTGCTGGTCCCAGAGTCAGGACTAAACAAGCTGAGAACCTCAGGCAGAGGCCTCCTGCTGGTCCCAGAGTCAGGACTAAATAAGCTGAGAACCTCAGGAAGTAAAGATGATTTGATTGGATCAATCAGCTCATTTTGAGCAATCATTTCTTGGATTTTGAAGTCGTCAGTTCGACGTAAGTATCTCTTTACCTTTCCTCATTTTTGTAATGTGTGGTGTTGATCTCATTTATAAAATCCACACCACTGTGTGGTCCTTTAATGCACCACACAGCATAGGAACATCATCTACAAAATCAGCTAGTTAGGGCAGCTTTGTTGATGGGGAGCGAATACCCTCTTCAACTGGCCTACTCTACGTATTACAGATGAACACTATACTGAAGATGGCAATGGCACCTGGGACATAGATATCACAGATATATGTATTTACCTTTTTAACATCGTGTGGCATCGGTAACTATCTGAAAGAAATGTATTAATGATCGTTTGTGACTTGCTTTGTACTAAACTTTGTACATGAAACAACACATGTTGTGCTTCGTTATTTATATGAACATTTCAAACAGTGTTTGTGAGTTTGTCTTGTTAAAATAGCTGCCTTTATGTGTAACAAATTCTCTTTTGCCAATGAGGAAAATCAAAATATGCTGCTGCTAATTGTATGACTGTTAACACAATTACAACAGGACAAAGTCAAATCCTTAACGGGTACGTTGTGTGTGTGTGTGTGTGTGTGTGTGTGTGTGTGTGCTGTGTGTTCCTATGTTCCCTGTGCTGTTGTGATATGGACATTTTTATTGTATTGATTACGAGGGTGGGCGCCTATAAGTTTTTGCCCACTATTTTTGAGCAGAATGTTAACTCCTCAAATAGTCAAATAAACTCAAAGACCCAGATCCTGCCTCTGTTTTTTTTTAAATCACATTTTACTGCAGATGTAAAGAATTGTAATTGTAACTTTTTTGGTAATTTTATTTACATGAAGCACAATGAGTGCCTTTTCAACAAATGTAGTTTTCTGTCCGGCTCACTGACAAAATGAACAGAGAAGGAGCCAGTTTATAAAACGGCTCTTTGAATTGAATCAATCCCAAAGATTCGGCTCCCAATAAAGAGCCATAAATCCCACTACTCCATTGCCTTTTCCTTCTAGCGTGCAGTTGCGTCTGTGGCCACTAGGGGAGTTACCCGGCACACTCTCCTGTGTGACGTGGGGCTGGGGTTTGATTAAAAGCGGACGTCAAACAGGAAGTGAGTCCGGGCGCGTGCACGACAGCCCGTGGGCGCGCGCACGTGAGCGCTGAGTGCACCATCTGTCCGTGCGCGAGGGCCCGGGCGCGCGCGTGATAAGTGCACCATCTGTCTGCGCGCTGGCTCACAGCTCTGGCTCCGGCCCAGCTTTGTGCCCCGCGCTCACAGACGAAATCCAAAAAAAAACAGCCCGACGAGACGAGGCTTCACCCCCCCCCCCCCCCCCTATCGCGCTATCCCGATATTACCTTGAACGCGTGCCCCCCGTCCGGGACAGAGCGTGCGCGAAGACCCTCTCCCCGCTTTCTCACTCAACAAGTTCACCTCAAAAATGTGCAGTTGTTTCTCGGAAAAGTCAAATCGCGGGGAAATCACCATAAGGACTGCTTTGCATTTTTAATTAAGAAACTAACGTGTGAATATATTTGCATGTGATTGAGGCGGAGATGAATCCATGCATACATAATCCACACACTCGCGCAGGTCTGACTGGCAGAGCGGGGACACGCGGCAGGAACCGGGGGCCCCCGAGCTGCGCTACGATAACAAATAAATAAACGATAATGACAATACCGCGTATATGTGTTATTGTGACAAGAAAAACACTTTTTTTTCAGGGTAACCTTCATCTTTGCCCCATAAAAGTGTGCGGTGAAAGTAGCCGATGCCCAAATGCTCCGTATGCGACACAAGGGGGTTCACGTTTACCTTTATCGTCACAATTTGACCAAAAAGGTTAAAAAAAAAATCACCCCTTTTTGTGAAAATAGGAACACAAACGAGGTATTTCACTTCTGAATGAAGCCTATTTGAAGAAGAAGAAGCACTTTTATTCATACAGCGACTTTCACGGACATAGCTTTACATCTGAGTCGGAATTCTGTATTTTCCTCCATTTGAGCGTACTTTCGTGGAGGCCCGCGTGATCATCTCAAACGCTTCAGAGACAACAACAGTTTGATTTATTTCGGAGAACGACGGGTTTTTAAATAAGTTCACGTCGGCTCGGCTGTGCGAATAAATACGTTTGACAGTAACATCGTTCTTGACTTTACTCGGTGCTCGTCCCTAAAGTGAAAAAGTGAAAGTGAAACGGTGTCTGTGCCGCAAAAGTAACGCGCGGTTCATTTCGATTCATATTTCGTATCGTATTAAACCTTATGTAATGAATTAATTGGAATGAATCGGAGAAAACGTCCTAATAAAGCTATAGGGGAATGCGATATGGGGCCGAAGAAGATTGTTCCGTGGTCCACTGGCTTGTAGTCAAATATACGGTCGATATCCTTATTTGAAAGAAAACTCATTTACAGAGTAGCCTTTGCGTTTCGTAGCCGCTCTTGTTCTGAGCGGGGGGGGTTTGCTCCCTTCCTTCGGGCTCCTGCCTAAGCTTCTCTGGCGAACAACAGGGCGCTGGAGTCGACCTTAAGGCACAGCTGTTTGTCTGCCCCCCCCACAATGCACTGCAGCTTCGATCTCACAAAAGTACAGCAGTGTGCGTTCCAAGTGTAGGCTGTACGGACGTATATATATCGTATGGATCCGTGAGGTCACTGGGTCTGGGTGCATCCTGTCGCTATGGGCCCACGTTGCCAGGTTGGGTTAAAGTGCATTGTGACACATTAGACACACAACATAATTATCACGATTATTTTTAAGATTTTTACCCAGCTTTCTTTACTTGGAACATTTTTTTGTGCCGTGCCAACCACATTCAGGAGGCGGCAACCCCCCGGACCTGAGTTCGGGGTCGGGTATTGCTGGGTTGCAGGCGACGTCACAGCATTCCCAAGGCCAATACTATTATATGGAGGGAAAACTGTATTGTTTTGTTTTTGAGGACACTTTCATAAGTCATAATTTCCAAAATGATCATTAGTATCAGTCACTGGGTCCATGATCTCTCTGTACAAGACCAAATATTTCCTCAAAAACAAAATAATATTTCCTCTATATAATAGTATTGGCCTTTGGAACGCTGTGGTGTCGCCTGCAACCCAGCAATTGGGGGGAAAAATAAATAAAATGGCATGATCTGACAGATAATCACCAGCACCGAATAAACAAAGCAGAAGAAGAGCGCATGGAGATGATTGAAGTCCACTCTTCAGAGGGTTTAATGCACCTCAATATAAACCATGAACGGAGTCTTTCTTATATTTTCGGGTTTAGAGATTAATTTAGCAAAATGAAGAGAAAAGTCGTTTAAACATGTCGGCCTTTTTCACACAATCTTTCCTCTGATCTGATCCTCTGACTCTGCCCATCGTAAAAGCAACACCAAAGTCAGAAACCCTGGTTAAAGTTCAGTGTTTGGATTCGTCTGGAGCCTGTGTCTCCTCACAGCAGCTACAGAGGAAGGACAGGGGCGGAGCGGACACGGGCAGCAGAGGGACCGGGGCCCCTCAGGGAAACGCGTGAAAAAAATACAATAACAAAAGTTGTCCAATATGCAGCTATCGAAATCAGTGTTGCTATTCTATTTAAACAGAAAAAAATTCATAATCATCTTTAAATGCTCCTTCTCGGGTTCGGGGATTCTGCCCTGAGTTTCCGAGTTGAAATTGACTCTACGCTAACTACGCCGCCCAAGAAGGGACTTCCGGTTCTGACCCGGCACCAGTGTTAATTTTGACAAGATATTTTAATTTAGTTTTAGTCTTTTGACGAAAATGTAGTTCAATTTTAGTCAAGATTTAGTCAAAAAAATACCTTAAATTTTAGTCGAGATTTAGTCGAGTAAATTTAAGACACATTTAGTCGACTTTGTATTAATAACATTCATTATAATCATATTTAATGGAGGTCCTGCTTCATGGAGCTGCTCCTCATGAACAAAGCTCAGAGCTGCTCCTTTGGCAGTGAATTTACATGATATGAGGCTCTTTCAGACGGTCAATAGAAGTTTGGATGATTTTAGTCTCTCCTTTCCATTTTTATTTAGTCTCATTTTAGTCGACTAAAATATCTGGACATTTTAGTCATAGTTTTAGTCGCATGAAAAACTTTAAATTTAGTTTTAGTCCAATTTTAGTCGTCAGAAAAATCACTTTGACTAAAATTAAGACTAAATATTTCAGTCGACGAAATTAACACTGCCCGGCACGCCAAAATAAACGCACCGTCTCGTTCTTCAGTTCATTAGTTCAACTTTCTTTATGCCTTACTGTGAACAGACGGAACACAACCAGTCTCTCAACTGGAAGAAAATGATTTGCGGGTGATCCGGCCCGTCCTCGCCCTGCCTGTAGCCTGCACGGTCTCCCCCCTCACTCTTCTCCCTCTTTTATTATTGTTGTCACTGAAATGAAGTCAGGGGCACTTAAAATGTGTGCATTGAATTATATTCCTGTAATGTAGCAAGTACCACGCTGAACGACTGAATGAGACGGTGCTTTTATTCTGCCGGGGCGACAGGGACGACCAACCCCACTTGTCAAATGTCTCAGTGGATTTTCCTGCAATAAGATATTAAAAAAATAAAATAATAATAATAATAAAATTATTAAAATTAAAATAATTAAAATTATTATTATTTTATTATTTTTATTATTTAAAAAAAAGAAAAAGAAAAAAAAAAAAACATTTTAAAATAATAAAAAAATACAAATAATACAAAAATACAAATATAATAAAGAAAACATTTTAATAAAAAAAATATAAATAAAATATAAATAAAATATAAAATAAAAGTACAAAAATCAAATATATAATAATAAATAACAAAATATGATAAAAAAAATAAAAAAAAATAACAATTTTGGAAAAGGAAGCGATTCCTACTTTAAGCCAAGGGTTTAAGCTTTCATGAATGTTTAATGTGTGGTTCCTGTGGGGTGTCGTGCTGATGAGCAGAGGCCTCTACAAAAAAAAAAGTGTTACAACTGTGACAACCAGCCCTGGTCGCCTCTGAATACAACACTCACGCCGACGCTCTGCTCCCTCTGCACACACACAATGTACACACAGGTTTTCATCATTCAACTATAAATAGGGTGAACAAAATACAGAGGTCGGCCCCTCGGTGACCTCAAGGGTGAATATGGCCACGCTTCGGTTCCTAGCAGAGAACATTACTTTAACTGCAAAACATTTCAACTTTCTCTCAGAAAGTGAAATGGTGCGTTCACATTGTAGTATGTAAGGATGTCATAATTAGCAGGGGCCCATACGTCTCAATGCAGGTAACCATTTTTGAAAGAAATGAGCAAGTCTAATATTGATCCTGATGAGCCTTGGAAACCTGCCTTTTGACTGAAACCTGTTGAACATGTTTTTGAGTATCCTCCTTTTTTTCTTCTAATATATATAATTTTTGTTATCTTTTAGGATATGTCCATTGTAGAGGGCACTAGCACAATGTAGATAAATTATGTCATCATAATTTTCACAGTTGATAAATCTGATGTTAATCAATCAATATCAGAGCAATATAATTTAAGGGAGTTTTACATTAGGCAATGTTAAGGTTTCATTTAAGGTTAAAATCACCCCTATAGTTATTATGATTATGGTTTGGTGTTTCTCTAATACAGTAACTGAATGTGAAGACCTGTGTTTCCACTGGTTGGACGTGTGTTTGGGATGTGATACAGAGCAGTGATGGGGTCTGTTTTAGAAAACAGAAGCAAAATGTGCTCACACACAACCTGTTTCCTTAATAACTGCGGAGTTCTTCCCCCATAGTGTGTCCTCCCCTGACGCTTCCTCTTCTAAACCTCCACTGTTCAGTTTCATCTTCTTACAGCTCCACGTCTGAATCTACTGTCACTAATTAATACATTTTCTCATTTTCAGTCAGACCTGAGTTTCTCAAAGATATTTAGATTTTACTTGAAGACGCATTTAGTCCCGATGTCCATTACAGAGGACAAGTCTTCATTTTTACCGTTACCATGGTTACCTCCGCAGGATTCAATGCCATACTATCGATGCTAATCTTGGAGCTCCGAGCAGGACATTTCAACTGGAACGCACACCAACTCTGTAATTCCCCGGAAAAACTAAGGACAGCATCACCTTAACCCGAGAAGGAGCATTTAAAGATGGCTGCGCCCTACGTGACATGTAACAAATGGAACGCTTCAGTACGCCGCGTTATTTGGCAAGTGTTTCCCAAATAAACGTGTTAAATATCAACATGAAACGGAGAAGCTTCACTGCTCTGTTGCTAACGTCTCAATTAACGGCTAAAAGGAAAATATGGGACTAGTGCTGAAATATCACTGTATTATTTACAACAATTATAATAAATACATGATATACTTTTATAATGTTACAAGGAAGTTTCTCTGTAAACTGATTATGATGCTCTAACATTATGATGCTCTGCAACGTTTCCGGGCGCGTCGACCCCCAATGTTTCCAACCTAGACAACTAGAACGATACAACTCGGAGAAAATGTTTGATCCTGGTCGGATTTTCCTGACTTCCAACCAAACTAGAATAAATAAAGGCTAAATATTAATTTGAGCTGGTATCAATACGTTCTGTCATTTCCTCTGGCAGCATGTTTAGCACAGTATCAGTTAGCACGGACATGCTTCAGTTAGCATTGGCTATTTAGCCGTTTTTCTGCCAAATGTTTATATACCTGCATGTTACAATTTGTTCCTGACTCATGAATACATCTGGAGGCCTCTACAGGTATATTTTAAACATAGCACTTAAATGTGACAGCAGTGACTGTTCACTGTTATGCTACGTTCCCACCAAACGCCTCTGGTTTACATGCAAAATATATGGCGGACGCGCCTCTAGGAGCATCACGTAAATCCTGTACTTGAATTAGAGATATAAAAATGTTGTTGTACTTGCTATGCCCTTTGTTATGTCATAAACGTTATGGCATTTTGTTTTTGATTGGTATTAGTGATTTCATCTTATTCTATTTATTTTTATTTTTTTACATGATTTTATTTGTGTCTGCTTTGTGCTTCCTTTCCGTTTATAGTCTGTGTTCCTGTCAAAATACTATGAATGTGTGGATGATTGTGGTTGTGATTGTGGTATGAGTGCAAGGAGGAGTGGCTGGGGTTGGGTGGGGGGATTAAAGTTTGTCTTATTTTATTATGTAAATAAATAAAAGGAAAAAGAAAAAAAGAAAAATACTGTACGGTGCGTTTTGAAGCTTTTCGCGCGTTGGATGCTGCGCGTTTTGAGATTTCAAGCTTTTGAAACGCGTCAAGAGTTGGGATTGATGAACCTTGTAAACGATCATGGAGGGTTAGCTTCATCGTGTCGTGAACCGGAGCTACAGCAGCTCTGGGACTTTTACAAAAACGTTCTTTTGACAAAACACCCAGGATTAAAAGCGGCGACAGGAAAGCTTCAGCGGCTGGATCTGTGCGGGGAATGTGTTTGGGCCTTGATGATGCACGAGCATTCCCAAGGCTAATACTATGGGCCAAGAAACAAGGAATACGCACTAACAAAGTCGATACCACCATCTACATAAGGCAACCGTTTAACAAAGATCACACACTGAGTTTATTGCACACGTTTCATCAAAAAATGTGCCTAACCAGCTGTTAGCTTATGCACGAATAACGCCAATAACGCCGGCAACTACATAAAGCAGCCTTCGAGACGATCACACACTGAGCCGGGCATTTGTGGTTTATTGCAGACATTTCATCAACATCAACAATGAGCTGTAGGCGATTGTAACAAGCTAACCGGGCTAATCTAGCCACTCGCCACTCTGAACGCAGCATTAGCTTTACTTTCCATCCCGGTGGCCCCTATGTTGCTTCAGGATCAATTTCATTTCAGGTTCCTTGGGGTTTCTGGTAGATTTACTGAATGGAATGTGTACGTAACCATGGAGACGATTGAATCAGCAGTGAAAACCCACCAGAAACCTCCTCCGGCAGATGGGATGGTACATGAAGGCGCCACGCTAACTACCCGAAGAAGCTAGTTAGCACAGCAGCAGGTCACCGGAATGCTTTTAAGACTAAACCAATGCATTTAATAAAAAGTATTTGCAATATTTTACAGTAAATTAAAGAACTTTTGAGCAAAATGAGTTGACATATCTTTTTGTTGTATTTTTGATCAATCTAATGCATGAAAAAATAATATTAAAATCAGAAAGAGCTGTGGAACAACAGAGCTCTGTACAAACGCTGAGAAACAAAACCTCCAATGCGCTATCTGAGTGTGGGGGAAAAGTGGCCCAGGAAACGCCGAGCAGAGAGCGGTGGGTGGTATCTGGAGAGACGCGTCCATTATGAAAATGAACACCTGTCTGCCATCGAGACGACTTAACACTCGCATCCACGCGGCCAGGTGAGAGCGGCGCCGAGCGCTGCCACGCGCCGCAACAACATTAAAGGCGCCAGATCGTCGGCTTTTATCCGCGCTGCAAACAAGCTCCAGCGCGGAGCCATTTGTGAGTCCGCTATCAGGGCTTTTCCACCCAGCACAGCAGCAACTTACACCAGCCTCGTTTTAGGAGCGTTTACCAAGACGCTGTTTTATTTTAGAGCATCTCACTTTGATCTTCCCCTGTGCAACAGTTCCTCCTTTTCTGTTGACAGGGTGAAGTCTTGCTGTTTACCGATACCTAGGTTTTAGGGAAGAGCAGTACCAGGGAACAGCATAGGCATAGCATAGGCATAGCATAGGCATAGGCATTGCATAGCATAGCATAGGCATTGCATAGGCATAGCATAGCATAGGCATAGCATAGGCATAGGCGCTGATTTGTGTTTTTTCTAGTAGATGCCGAGTCAAGGGATCATCCGACCACACCCTACTTTCCCCTGGACTGTTTACTTCTCAAACAGTCTATAGTTTAGCCTCAGCTTGGCACACTAACCAACCATACCAACCATTGTAACCGAAGAAATTACGACACAATGACAATAACGGAACCATCCAGAACTGAGTTTCACCATCTTGGGTTGAAGAGAATACTAACAGTGATGACACGCAGGGTTACGGCCTTTTTCACGCAACATTTCCTCTGATCTGATCCTCTGAATCTGCCTGGTATGAAAGCAACAGAAAAGTCAAGAATCCTGGCTAAAGCTTGGTGTTTCGAGTTGTCAGGAGCCTGATACAGGCAGCAAAGGGACTGAGGGAAACACTAACACAGGATGCTGATAGTATTAAAAAACAATAAATAAGTCTAATAGCCGCTATAACAATGAGTGATCATAATGCAGACAGTTCTGATTTGTGTCAAAGGCTCATTTAAAAAGCATATTCTCACCTAAAATATATCAGATTGCACCACATGTTATCTGATTCATTCAAAATCTCCTAGGGAGGACCCTGCTGTATTTTACCTGCTACACACAACATTCAGGGAGAATCTCAAACAAAAGTGTTATACTGTAAAATGATTTCAAACGGAAAAAAAGCGAGTAACAATTCAAAGTAATATAAAACGCCTTCTGTTACAAGCAATCAATACCCTGTGCAAGTACCTTTCATATACCGATCTTATGTAGTGCCCAAGACTAGAGTTCCACCTCCTTCGTTGACACGGCTGTATTTGTGGGCGCAATCATTTGAATAAATCTTTGTAAGTCGCTCATGTGATAACGCCACTGATCCATCACTCACCTTCTACTGCATGTGGACTGCAAGCTGAGGTTTAGTATCCGTGCCCTGCTTGTGTAGATTTGTCCAAAACTCAACAGAAGAGCATCTCAGCACTCAAAGGAAACTCACATTATTTCATGCCGCTAGGATTATTGCTTCTATTCTTTCACTTAACTGCTTTAACTCTTAGCCCGATGATCGACCCCGAGGAGATGGTACACCAAATCAAGCAACGAAGGAACATACAAAAGCGTCCTTCACTTGGATATAACTAACCGTTCTGATCTGGGGGCTGCCGCAGTTGGTCAGATCGATCATCAGCAGATCACAGAGTCCAGATCTTAATCCCACTGAGAATCTTTGAGATGTGTTGGAAAAGGCTTTGTAGAAGATCTTGGTGAAAATGGCAACACTGGACCTTTGGACATTGCGGAAGCTTGCTGAAACAACGCCACAGGGAATGATGCTATGACCAAAGCTGAAGGCACTGCAACCGAATATCAGAGCCTTTTATTAGTGGCAACTTTTCTTTGTGGTCAGCAGTGTATGTACCTGAACACTGAGCAACCTGCAGGCCAGTCATTTCCCAGAGCAGAGCAAAGGCAGCAGAATCTTTGCTTTCAATTTCTTTTAGCTAATGTAGACAGAAACTAAAAAATTGACTAAATCTGTACCAAATAAGGAGAAGAACTAACACTGCAGTCACAACAGTCGTGGTTAACGCCGCCAAATCAACAACGCCACCTCCATCCGAGCGTTTTCACAGCACACATGTCCAGCACTCACCGAAGACGGCAAACCAGGGGGAACCTTCCGTACTCTCTTCGCGTGAGCATCTGCAAGAAGGACAACACACGCGTGAATCCCACATGTACTTTCAGCTACTTCTCAGGGTCGGATAAGGAGGAGAAAAAGGCAATTACTTATTGGACTTCAATCCGTTCCTGTCTCTGTTCTACGTACATCCCGTGTCACGACCCACTGCGTCACTTTGTAGAGACGCATCAATCCAATCTGGGGTTTTGAGTACCTACCGATATCCGATGCTAACCGATACCGAGAGTTTCTTTAAAAAAAATATTTTTTTCAGGTTTTAGGCCAAATTGTCCCTTAACATATAAACGTTCACCTGGAAACATTTTGTAATACTTTTCTAATGTTGCAATAACTTGTGTGGTAACACTTTCTGATGACTGCAGATTATTAAAGCATTTGTAAAAACTTATTTGTATCATTTCAAAAACATGAACAAAGCTTTCCTCATCATTTGTTACATGTATAAGCCGCTAAATAGTTATTACCTTTTATTGTTCAGTTGATGAATACGTTTAGACCCAATTATAAACACACCCAAATCTTGTTTTTCTTTTAACCCCCGGCTCACATTGAATCCGGTTAAGGTCCGGTACGGCGTCCGCCAACTTAGAAAGTCATTCAAACCAATGTAGCCACACTCATCACACTCACACTGCTCCACGAAGTCCGGGTCCGGCTACCGAGGCCGTCCGGCGGCAACGGAAAGAATCTGCAAGAAGTCTATCTTTGCCCCAACGGATCAAGCTGACAGAAAAACACGAGCCAAACAGGAAGTCAGGTCTCGTGAGAGAGGAAAATCCGGTGTATTTCAAAATAAAATCTGTCCGCTTACTACTTATTTGGTCTCGTTTACGACCTGTAAACGCGTGTAACGTCGTAAATGTAAACTCTCTCCATTACCAGTGACACGGGGGCACTAGTGTGTTTAAAGCATCTACTTCACTGGGAGAGTCGTTGTTCTGGCAAATACGGCTTTTGTTGACAAAAACTACCTATACACGGAGCTACATATGACGTGAACTCGCACCAAGAGGGAAACTCTTTGTCGCCGGAGCTGGCGGAGCCGCAGTGTCAGCCGGACTCACTGCGAGTGGTAGTTTGGGGCAAACCCGGACTGGATCAGGACCGAACCCGGACTGAACCCGGACCGTAGTTAATGTGAGCCGGGGGTAAGGTGGACAATCGGACACAGCTATAGTTTCTGTCTCAGCTTTGATTAGTTGACGTTAGCATTAGCATGCCGCTGCTATCGATCAAAAATACATAGGGAGGTTAAAACTAACATAGTGATTTATTCTCCAGGTTCAGAGCTTCAAAATGAAATGAGGGACAGCAAGTCCATATTCACTTAGATTTAGTCTGTGAAAGTTGTGTTTTAAAAGTGGCAAGAGAATCGAGTATTCGTAACGATACCCGATACTGTATTGTTTTTTCAGGATTGGCTCCGAGCATCTGTTCTCTGTCACCAACTTTGGCCCTGAGGAAGTGACTTAGTCAATGTTGACTGATTAAACTTGATGTTGTCCAATAATAATAATGGCTTACACTTGTATTGCGCTTTACAGGTCTGTATTACCAAAGTTTCTCAAAGCACCACACTGTAGTCATTAGTCAGTCATTCCATATTTGGTGGCGGTAAGCTACCAATTGCAGCCACAGCTGCCCTGGGGTAGACTGACGGAAGTGAGGCAACCAGTCTGTGCTCACACACTCATACGCTGCATTCATTCTGGCCTATTGCACATGTTTTAGTGGTCGAGTCTTCAGCAAACAGGAAGCTTACCCATGTGTTGTAGAGGTAAAGCTCTCCTCCGGGGATGGGAAGAATGGGAGGAGTGGGGGGCGTTGGGAGCATAGACCTGCTGGTACGAGTGGGTCTTCCTGGGGGACAACGGCTGGTACGAGTGGGTCTTCGTGGGGGACAGCGGCTGGTACGGGTGGGTCTTCGTGGGTGACAGTGGCTGGTACGGGTGGGTCTTCGTGGGTGACAGTGGCTGGTACGGGTGGGTCTTGCCAGGGGACAGTGGCTGGTACGGGTGGGTCTTCCTTGGGGACAACGATTGGTACGAGTGGGTCTTGCCAGGGGACAGTGGCTGGTACGGGTGGGTCTTTGTGGGTGACAGCCGCTGGTATGGGTGGGTCTTCCTGGGGGACAGTGGCTGGTACGGATGGGTCTTCGTGGGGGACAGCGGCTGGTACGGATGGGTCTTGCCGGGGGACAGTGGCTGGTACGGGTGGGTCTTCGTGGGTGACAGCCGCTGGTACGGGTGGGTCCTTCTGGGGGACAGTGGCTGGTACGGGTGGGTCTTGCCGGGGGACAGTGGCTGGTACGGGTGGGTCTTCATGGGTGACAGCCGCTGGTACGGGTGGGTCCTTCTGGGGGACAGTGGCTGGTACGGGTGGGTCTTGCCAGGGGACAATGGCAGATCCCCTCCATGTGCAGACTGAAATACAGAGCAGACAGTGGAGTTTTTAACCAAAATTGTGTATAATTCTGCAAAAACATTAATAAAAGACGCTTTACACCAGATTGAGCATGAGCTAATTTGCGTTGTCCCTGAGTAGGTGAATTAACTCTAGAGATGTACGGATCCATTTTATGTGTGTGCTTATGATACCGCTACGGGGGGTTATTAATCAACATACTTTATTAAAAGTAGTTGCTGTGAGTGGGAAAGTTGGACCTCCACTTTTCTCCACTGTGAGATAATTAAGTGTATTTTTTTTTTCTTGCAAAAAATGTGTTAGCAATGATCAATAATAGACTATCCATTCATAAATTGTAATGAAAAATATTAAACAAGAAATACTGGACTTTTCTACACTAAATATATGACCTTTTAAGTTAGCCTACATTAATATGAACAACTCACATACATTAATCTGCCATGACCTGAGGAGTCCCCCAGGGGTCAATCTTGGGACCCCTCTTGTTCAACGTGTACATGCTTCCATTGGGTCAGCTAATAAACAGCAACAATGTGTCGTACCACAACTACGCAGATGACACTCAGATCTACGTGTCACTGACGGCAGGTGAACATGGGTCTGTAGATACTCTCTGTCACTGCATCGAATAGATCAGTTTGTGGATGCAAAACAACTTTCTCCAACTAAACTCAGACAAAACTGAGATCATTGTTTTTGGCCCACAGACACAAAGACAAAGTGAAATCAGGTTAGAAATCTAGGAGTAATCATGGACTCAGACCTGAACTTAAACAGCCACATCAAAGCAATAACATCATCAGCTTTTTACCATCTGAAAAACATTAAGATCAGAGGAATAGTGTCAAAACCAGACTTGGAGACACTCATCCATGCGTTTGTCTCCAGCAGGTTAGACTACTGTAACGGCTGCTCACTGGCCTTTTTTAAACGAGCTGTTAGAGCTGCAGAACATCCAGAACGCTGCTGCTCGAGTCCTGACAAGAACCAGGAAATACCACCATATTAGTCCAGTGCTCCGGTCCCTGCACTGGCTTCCTGTCACTCAGAGAATAGAATTTAAAACAGCTCTGCTCGTGTACAAGTCTCTTCATGGTTTAGCACCAAAGTCCATCTCTGACATGTTAGAGCCGTATGAACCATCTCGGGCCCTGAGAACTTCAGGGAGGGGTCTCCTGGTGGTTCCCAGAGTCAGGACTAAACACGGTGAGGCTAAAGCTAAAATCTGGAACAGTCTTCATGAGGATGTGAGACAGGCCTCGACTCTGACAATGTTCAAATCCAGACTGAAAACAGCTCTTTTTACCCGAGCAGATGAAAACTGAAAGTTTTTTATCTGCACTCTTGCCTTTTACTGTAATTGATTAACTTTTAAGTTGATGTTCTATTGATTTTATCTTTTTTTGCAAGCACTTTGAATTGCCTTGTGTATGAATTGTGCTCTACAAATATACTTGGCTTGTCCGGCCTTGCATAACTAATTACATAACTAATGTATTATATAAAATATTCTTTAACAGCATTTCAAAAACTAAAACACAAACACTTGACCACTGACTTAGCTACTTTAGGTGATCCAATCATAGTTTCTGTCCCAGCCCTAAAATAGGTGCAGTTTTGCATTAGCATGCTTCCGCTAGCTTCAGTATACTGTTGTTAGCTGCAGCAATCAAAATGCATTTCCAATTATTCAAAAAACGACTTTCAAAAATGCAGAATTATGAATATAGTTTTCTAAATAAAGATACAAAGACAAGGGAAGGAGCAAAGTGGTTCAACAGCCCATAAATACATAAATAACGGAGAATGCTAACATGAATGCTAGCTACGACTGCCGTGTGAAAAAACATCCATATGGACCCGATTTAGACTTGACTTTATTTGTGTGTGATAAATAAGTTTATATTCCACCAGAAAATGGCTAAAAAGAGTGGAACATTGTGTTTCTATGACACATCTGTATCTATTCTTCACACGGACCATATAGGCACATTTCACAACTTACAAGGCCACTTTTTAAGGTCAATTTCACAGAAATGCTAGAAAAGTCACCTGTAAGTTCATAACATTGATAAATATAGTTTATCATTAGTTACACAGTATACTAAAGGAATACTAAACAAATGTACCACTACAAGAAAAAAAAAATCAGGAATAGTGCCTGTAAGTGCCCCATGGACAGATCTCTTCACTGTAAAGTGTAAACCAACCGCCTCACGCCCATCACCCGCACTAACCGTCGGACCTTGGGGGACCGAGTCTTCGCCATCGCCGCCCCCACCCTTTGGAACTCACTCCCACCGCCCGTTAGAAACTCTGACTCACTGCAAAACTTCAAATCATTACGCAAGACCTACCTGTTCAAACTGGCTTTTCCATAACCCCCCTTTGAGTGTCTAAAAAGAGCTATACAAGTTTGATGCACTATTAATAATAATAATAATGATAATAAAAATACCCCTCCTGGAACCGCCACCGTAACGTGGGGGAGGGTTTGAGCACCTGAATGATCCTGGAGCTCTGTTGTCGGGGGTTTCGTGCCCCTGGTAGGGTCTCCCAGGGCAAACAGGTCCTATAGGTGACGGGTCAGACAAAGAGTGGTTCAGAAGCCCCTTATGAGAGACCAACAGGCCCGGTTAGAACCATGAGGCCGTCCTTCTGTGGACCCACCACCTGCAGGGGGCGCCATAGGGGCTGGTGCAATGTGATTTGGGCAGATCCAACAGCTCCACGACCCGGCAACGGACAAGTGGAAGAAAATGGATGGATGGATGGATAATAATAATATTAAACTATTGTTTGACCTAAAAAAATAATATAATTCCACGGTCTGCTGAGAAATCTTACGTTTAAACAATTGCAAGTTTACATTGCAGTTGATTTATTGAACTCACATCTGTAAATCATCACAATATGAGAACTTTAACATCCTTTTGACAATAGGTTGCGTTCACGTTATAGAATCCTATTTCAGTGTGAGGGCAGGTGCCAATACAACTCTATGGGAGAGAAACTGTCCAAATGTTTTCTCTGATCATCATGTGACAGTGATCGGATTCACAAACCTGACGTGTGTTATGGCTGAAAGTCCTTTCTACTGGCCGACATCAAGCACATGTTTTTGAATATTGTCTCCACTTCTGGACGCCCTTGTGAAGAAATAATGAGACATATGTTCATATGAGCTGGAAGATATGACTTTAAACTTTGTGACAGGTTTTGTTTCATGTGAATTGGCCTCAGGAATTACAGGGAAACGATTTAAGACTAGAAATCTGCATTTTGAGCGTTACTATGGTTACAGCCATGGAATTTTCAGTTTCCCTCCACCTCAGTTTTAAACTACGGGCTTTTTAGAAGGTTGTGATGTCACGTGAACGCCACCTGTTCAGTGCATTTAGATGCTTAGGTTAACTGCTTTAAGTTGTCTGACGTGACAACGATCATTTATATCAACTATCTGCAACAACTGACCACATGTATCAAAACAAATTGTTTTAAAACTAGAATTTATTTCATCTCAACTGTTTTCAATTAACTCAAATTATCTTTGAATATTAAATGGTCATATGTATTATTATTTGATGCGCCTGATGTGATATAATTGTATTATTAGTTATTTATTAGTATTAGTTATTTATAGCTGCAAGTTATAATCAACAACTTCCAATTAACTATAATGTAAACTTGTAATTGCTTCAACGTAAAGCAATTACGTTTATCCTTAGAATGATACTTTTCTTGAGTTGAAACAGTGTTGAAATTAGTTACTCAAATCAGGGGGAAATTGGACTGATTTGTAGATTATTAGTATTTTCACACATCCTTTTCCCTCTTATTTGGATCATTTGGTTCCTTTCCGTCTGACTTCAAAGTGACGTTCCTCTTACTTGAGTAAACATCGTCCCACGTTGGTGTTGGCGGCCGGGCCAGAGCGGTCCGACGGAGTTCCGCCCCGAGCCCATGGCTGTGGGCGAAACAAAGAGCGCTGTGTGAGCCACCGTCGCGGGGCCGAGGGGGTCCCGCTAAAACAAAAGGCCTCTTATTGGCCCCCGCCACTCCCACTCCCGCGCCGCAGACAGACTGCTGGGTTGCCATGCCAACCGGGGGACCTGATTAAACGACCATCTGTGTGGGTTCTACCTGATCCAGAGACGCGTACGGCAGGAGGTCACGGGCGTTTCTCGTTTTCTGCCCCGTTTACACCTGACTCTGCCATTAGCGCGGCTAGCAGAGTCAGGCGGCCATTTCTTTTATTATCAAAGCGAGACATCGACGTTTCACGGAGTGGTCAACATCGGGATCTTTAATGACAGAGTAAAAAATAGAAAATTACGTTTTCATTCCACTCTTGCAAGAACATCTCCAATTAAAGGTACACTGCGTAACTTTTTGGACTATCCTGTTGCCATCAGTACAAAATATTCTCCTAATCAACTTAACACAGAAAATGCAGTGGGTAAAAAAAAATAATTGATTGGGATGAGGACCAAACCTATTTAAATCTCAAATTCTGCTGCCTTTAGTCACATCTCCATGGAGACGAGCTGGAGACGCACCCACTCCACAGTTACAGTTACAGTCATGTCTTAGGAGAGCTGAGCCGCTCACAGCAAAGGCTCGTGTTTGTTTGTGCATTCATGAGGTAGTTTTTTTCAATTATGAAAACATCTGACATAAAATAAATGCTTGTATTTCAATATTTTTTTATTGGGTAAAATGTTACGCGGTGTGGCTTTAAGAAGCCCCTATACAGACTCCATACGTTCCAGTGTGGGACTTAAGAATATTGATTTATTCAAGTTTGAACCCCAAGAATAAGGCAACATTTTGATTTTTACAGATTTATTCAAAAATTCAGCAAAATTCAAAATTTGTAACTATGTATCAACAAAATAAAATCATACATTTAAACCTGGCTTTTATATGAAAACATCAAAATAACTAACTTGCAATAAATGTTTTCCTCATATTTATGTCGATAATCTACAAATAAATATTAGGCCTAAATTATATAATGAATATAATGACTTTATTATTTGTCCTCTGCTTTTGAGCCATCCGTCGATGCCACTGGAGGCACCTGTAGGAGCAGTGGGCGACACCTGGGGACCCATCTCCTGATGGAGGATTAACCTATTGTGCATGTTTTTAGAGGTAGGCAATGGGAAAACTGGAGGAAACGTATGCAGACTAGGGATGCCCATAGTCGGTTAATCGATTCATCGGCATCATGGGCTTAATCAATGTTCACATGACGTCACAACGTTAAAGATGAGTCGGTGCAGCTGAGAATTCTATTCCGGTCACTACGGTAACCATCATAATGCTGAATATTGGACTTGGTTTATGATTAATATCTCTGTAACGGCTGGACCTAACCACACGAGACAAAAACAGTCAATGAGGTCACACGAGGTGGTCCAAAAGTGGAGCCATAAGAGGCAGGAATGTGAATCCAATCACTTCCAAATCAAGATCAGTAGGGATGTAACGATTCACTCAAGCCCCGATTTCGATTTTTCCCGATTTTTTTAAACCTTTTTTTTTTTTTAGAAAAGAATGACTCCTTCATACCAATGTTTATTTTGTTTTAACATCTGTATTTTTGTCCTTGTAACAAATTGCAACCGTCTCAGTAAGAGAACTTTACATTACATGAAAATGAACTATAATCATTTTGTGCTTGTAAATGTACATGTTTTCAGCATAAATAAACTATGTAGCAAAGCAAACATTTTGAGATTATATTTATTTTACCAAACCTTTATTTTTATTTTTTTTGCAGTTTGAACATAATACTACCATTTAGAACTAATTTTACAGTGCAGTTTTTTCCACCCTTGAAGCGTCACTGCCTCCGGTGCAGCCTTTGTAAACATAAGGAGGAAAAAGACATGGCAGCTCCTGTAGGTGTTGGATTATTTGACAAACGGACATTTGATGAGGATTTCAGCAGAATCAGAGCAGGTCAGATGTTTGTCAGTTTACGATCTTTGGTAAACTTCTGTCAAAATGCTAAACTCTGCGTTAGCCGCTAACACTAATCTCGTAGCCGCTAATTTTAGCTGCGTCTGTTGCTTCGATGCCTGCACGTGTTTGTGTTTACATGGTGTGGGTGTGTTGGGTCTGAGGCGGGGAAGGGGTGGAGCTTGTCTTGAGAAAAAGTTAACGTTGTTAGAAACAACGAGCTAGTATGTTCCGGTCTGTTTCGGTCGCGCAAAATGGAGTAGCTGAGGGTGGCTTTAAAATCGCTTATTTTATTTTTTACATCGATTCACATTTTACGCATATTAAATCGATTTTAAATAGATTTTCGATGAATCGTTACATCCCTAATGATCAGGGAAAACAGTTTCTGTGTTTCTTTCCAAAACCATGTTCCTCCCATTGAGTTGTATCGGCCCCTGCTCCAACTATGACACAACATTCTATAACAGGGGTCTCCAACCTTTCTTACCCAATGAGTATACCTTTACATAACAAACAATTCAGAGAGCTTGTGCTTGTGTATTCGTAGAATTTTACCTTGGAGAGTTAGTGGCCAAGATATTTCCACAAAATGAAAGAAAATGACTTTACCTCATTCATCTCAGTGGTTTGCAGATTCTGTTCAACTGTTCAGAAGAAAACGACACGTCTAAAATGTGACTTCTCAAGCGCATGAAGAAACGTACAAAGCTTTCGGTTGGTGATCCCTGTTCTTTAATGCCGTGAACATATCCCAGAGCCGGTGCGGGCCTTTCTGGGGCCCAAAGCATGAAGCCACTTGGGGGCCCTACAGTTCGCACCCCAAGGCTATTTGACGAAGAGCGAACCCATTCACGGTCAAAAACAGTTCCACAGTGCAGCGGTGCAGGGCAGGAGGGAAACATAACAGCCTCAATTTGGGCCCTACCCCACTGTGTGAGAACCACTAACCACTAAGCCACTGTCAGACCGGGGTTCAGGACGGCACTAGTCTATTTCCCCCACTTTTTAAAAATGGTAAATGGACACATAAAGCACCTACTGACTTACTTACTGTGGTTAATACATTGTCTCCAGTTTTTCATTACCCAGATCCATAGGCTTCTCCAAAAAAGCGTCAAACGTTCTGTCGGTCTTAGCTTTCAAATGAGGCGTCACCCTGGCCTAGGGGCTGTGAGCGGCAGTCGAGAAGCTTTTAGATTTGGGGACGGTTGGGGGGGGCTAAATGGCCAAACATATTGGATCATTCCCCACCATGTTTGAAGCTCGAACGTCCTCTCAGACGGGTGTAAGCGTGGCAGAACAGACCCCTTTTTGCCGCAGTTGCTTTTCTGAGTGCTGGCCGCGCTGGAGCCAGATTTAGGGTGGGGGGGGGGGGTGCGGGGGGGTAGTGGGGGGGGTCTTGGATCGGAGCCCAACTCTTCAATGCCGCTGCCATCTCCCACAATTTGCATTAGGCTGGGATTCAGAGGGAGACAGCGGAGAGCGGGGGCCTTGGCTGGAGCGAGGCGCTAATGCGGGGGTTTGTTCAGACTTTTGTCCTCGCCGGCTCTCCGTACGCGCACACAAAGGCCACAGCTGGATGTGAGAGGCGCAGTCACCGGAGCCGGAAAACAGAGCGGAGGAATCGGCGCTTTCTGAGGAGCAGCCGATCACGTGCAGCAGCCCGCCGGGACTGCATGTGTGTGTGTGTGGGGGGGGGGGGGGAATTAAAGTTTTCTGTCATTTTACGTTTTCATAAAAGCGGCCGAAATTGTCAATAAATATTTCCAGTGACAACATCGAAGTAAAGGATCGAGTCGGGTTTGAGTGTATTTTGTTTTATTTGGTTGATTTGATCAGAGGGGATTTTGGATCTTGTTTAGTTTTTGAATAAGCTGTAAAAAAATCTGTAATAAAAAAAAATAAAAAAAATGTTGCCCTGTTTTCTACAGTTCAGTAAATCGGGCAATAATTTGATATTTTAAAAATCCCCCGGAGAAAACCTTCATAATATTGTTAAGTCCGAGACAAGAACGTTTGGAGTGTGAAAGTGGAGATGTTTTTGGAGTGGAATGAACACATCAGTTGGAGAAACAGGCCTTCAAGTTCTGTAACGTCCCTGTGCGTGCGGAGTTTGACATATTTTTTCTATTTTTTTGGAGCTTATCTGTAAAAGTCTGTTTAAGAAAGTAATAAAGATGTTACACCAGTGGTTCTCAGCTGGTTTGGTGTCGGGACCCACCGTCACCATGAAGTCACAAGCCGTGACCCAAAACAGAATTGCATTTGTTGTACATACTGTAAAATAGTGTATTAACCTGACACATTATTGTTTAATTAATTAATGTATTTATTGGTTTATTTGGTCAGGACAGTGCATGTTAATGAACATACATGGGTCTCATGCATGTAAACAAGCCACACCGGATTGTAGCCTTGGGCTAATTTCCATCTGTCCCCCATGCGCACTCTCAAACACACTCTCATTCATCCTGGCCTATTGTACATGTTTTTTAGCGGTAGGGGAAGCCGGAGTACCCGGAGGAAACCTACACAGACACGGGGAGAACATGTAAACTCCACACAGAAAGGCCAGGTGGGAATCAAACCCAGACCTTCTAGCTGTGAAGCACGAGCGCTCTCTGCTGTGCTACCGTGCCACTAATAAGCCTGAAAAGCTGAAGAAATCATGATAAAAAATAAAAAAATAACTGAAATAACAGTCAATTTAAGTAGATATTTTTGAAAGAAACTCAAAAGGGTTCCAACCAAACCAGTTTCTTCTAGGGCTTCCCAAAGTTGACCCCTCATCATTTACCTAAAAATGATTGAGTTTGCGATGGATTTCTGTGTATTGGTTTTGTAAGAAAGTATTTCGCCTGATCACTGTTGTTTTTGAAATGTTGTGCACAATGATGAGGGAATGAATGTGGGAAAACATATTCTTTGAAATGAGGGAATTCAAAATGTTGGATTGACCAGTGAGGCCGCGACGTGCTGGGCTTTGGGAGGGGCTGCCCTGGTGTAATGACTGCTCGTGTTTTGTTCTAATAAATACATAAATATTCAAACAGTCCGTGGCAGTAAGCAAGCAGCTGTTGGGTAATCACTGACAACACGTTAAAAACTTTTCTCTGGATGAAAATACTTCATCGGTAGGAGTTTTAGTAGGTGTTTTAGCCTTGAACCTGAAGGCTAACGTTCATTTGAAGCTAACGGATGGTACAATTGCACCACAATCTGACCACATGTTCATAAAACAGACTTGTCTGTGTAGGCTCTCAGTCATACAGGAGTTTTCCATCTTCAATGAAGGCTCTTGACTGCGGAATCTAAGTCCGCCATTCCTGTCCTGTGAAGAAGGAGATTCCATCCATGAACAGGAATGGCGGACTTAGATTCCACTTGTCTCCACTGTGCAGGAACCTCTTACGGCCTAACCCTGGAGGACTCTGTCATGCTAATGAGGGTGAAACTCCAGTGTGAGTTAGGTCGTTAGGACTTAGAACTACAAAGGTGTTTACCCACAGGTGAGAGTAGCTGTTAAAAGGGTGGAGGGACTGAGCCAAGCGAAACTCCTCCCGGTGGTCTTTATCTGAGCTGCAGGACAACAAGCTCTACAGTAAAAAACCTTGGAGGTTTGTTTGACCAAGACCTCTCTTTTAAAACGCATATAAACCAGGCTTGTAAAATTGCTAAAATTAAAAATCCTGCTCCTCACATTTAAAGCCATAAAGGGTTTGGCTCCGCTTTATCTCCAAGACGTTATCGTTCCATATCGGCCAACCAGAGCACTCCGCTCTCAAAACTCGGGGCTACTAGTGATTCCTCGGGTCTCCAAAATCACTGTAGGAGGAAGAGCCTTTAGCTCCAAGCTCTAGTTTTATGGAATAAACTCCCAGCTCACGTTAAAGAAGCAGAAACAGTCCCTACATTTAAGACTAGGCTCAAAACGTACCTCTTCGAATTAGCTTATGATCAGGTCAGTTAGGTAAAGTTCTAACCCTCAGCCTGAAGTACGGTGCACTGAGCGCTATCCTCTTCTTCTTACTGCGAACTTTGTCTTATTATGATACACTATTTATTTTATCTGTAGTCTGTTCATTACTATTCACATGGTGTCTCCTGTCCCACTCCCCCTCGGGAGTGCCTGTCTAGATCGAACGGAGGAACCCGGCTGAACGGAGGAACCCTGCCTACTGACAACAAGGACTGGGCGGTCTGTGATCTTGGCCCGTCTGCTGAGGGACTCCTTCGGCCCTGGGTCTCTATAGCCTGTCCGTCCATGGGAGTGGATCTCTCCTTCTGTGGTTCTCCTCAAGGTTTCTCGTTTCTCCCACCGGGTTTTTGAGTTTTTTCTTGCCGTGCTGGAGAGTCTAAGGACAGGGGACGCCCGAGCTGCTCGTCTCCACCCACTGCTGACGCTTATTTGGACTTTATGTTTGCCTGGATATTTGATTCACCCGAACTTTACACTGTCTTATTTACTGCTCTGTTTTATTGCCTTAATGTTTGTTACAGCCCTATGAGGCAACTCCTGTTGTGATATTGGGCCATACAAAACCATTGATTGATTGATTGATTGAAGACGACTCAAGAACCTTCATTGAAGATAAAACAGACTTGGCTTGACATGTATTTAACTTCTCTTCTGTTCTTTTCAATCTTGTTTCATTTTTAGTTCACGTTAAAATGTGGACAAGAAGCAGTGAGGAAGTTTGCCTGGAACATTCCTAAACCCTGTCTTCAATTGTTCAAAGGTGACTCTGCCTGCCAGTCTCCGAAACCTTGCCCACGTCTTTCATCTGTGTCAAAAATCCCGCTGGAAGAAGAAGTCGGGCCTGAGCTGCTGTGTCCAGATGAAACGTGTCCGCGAGGCGTTCAGGGACACGCCACGTCCTTTAGAAAGCGAAAGATCAAGCAGGAGGAGAAGTGGAGGATTTGTATGGGCATGAACAAAGTGCGAGGCCTTCGTGCGGTAACGGCACATCTGCTGCCATGGCGACCACGCCAATGTCACCGCGCTTTTGTCAGCGTTCACCTGCGCTGTACCGTCCCACGGCCCGAACATGTACCACGGCAATATAGCGGACCGATCCCCCATAAGTGAAGCTCACAAATATTGATTTGGGGACTGCAGCCGCCACAAGAAATCACAACTTAGTACAATCCTTCCCCCGTCCCATCGCTGTGCACTTCAGTACTTCAAATTGGAATATCAATCACCAAAAAGTCACCCCTAAAATGACCAGAGTACATGACCGGATAAAAACACTTGGCCACAGAGAAAGGTTTTGGATAGACAGTTTGAGAGCCACTCGCCCTCTAATGAGCCTTAATGAGGACATTGATGCTCTTTCATTGTTTTCCTAGAATGGGGAATGAGATTAATATCCATTGCTCTCCATTTTGTGATAGCTATTATCAATCACATATTTATGCCAATTGGCTTTGTCGTCAATGCAAACGTTGGGTTTAGGATCTTTTTGTGCCTCTGGATTTATTTATTTATTTATTATTTTATCAGGCAAAACTTTAGGAATAAATTCTTATTTACAATATTGGCCTGAACGTTGTTATAAGAGCAACTCTGTATTTATCAATGGTGTTTTCTTCATAGATGTACGTTAATACATTGCACATCTCAGGCTATTTTTAATAACTGTAGATTAAAAACAAGTTGCATGTACATTGCTCGTGACTAGCCTTCCAAAATATCAGACATCTTTGGCCGTACGATGGTTCTATTTTAAATCTTTGTCCCGGTTTCACTGTACGACCTGAGAGTTTCTCCGCGATGAGCGATCGCTAGTCGCAGACGGCCAAACTCACGCAGGGTACACCCGCCATTATTCAAATCATTGTTGAAAAATGAATAGAATTCGGGGCAGAATTGTATTAATTCACTGTTACCATGGAAATCCGCCATGTTTGTAGATACTGGCAAACATCTTCCATAGGCTAACGTTAGCTATAAACATTATAAAAAGTGGAGGGGAAAAAAGCAGTGGAACTACCATTAGTTTATTATTGCTGAAAATCCAATGATGCTGGGATGATACGACATCACGATCCTGAACTCTATTCCAAACGTGATCAGCGGACCTCCACCTTTCCACAGGACATGACGTCACCTCTGCAGGAGAACCCTACCCTAAAAAATTGTCAAAAGAGTCGTTGTTTTACATTAAAAGATATTATCTGTTATTTTGAAGATAACACAACCACGAAATCATTTCACTATGTGGTTAATTTTTTCATCTTGTTTGGTAATTTTTTTATTCACAGGCAAAGGTTTTTGAAGTCACAATTGTATTTCTCCCTATTTTTAAGTGATGTAAAAAATCTAATGAACTCACTGCTGTATGTAATGAATAAGAAAAGCTCACGACTCCAAGACTGTTACAAAGACTTCCTCAATGAAATCCCCTGAAGCGAACTAAATGAACTTTTTGGTTTATTCATTTATTCGTTATTACTCATTTGGGTGTATTTTATTTTATTATTTTTATTATGTATTTGTTGTATATGAGCTCTCTGTCTTCACATGTCTCGTCTTTGGCGATTGTTGTAAATTGATATTTAAATAAAATGTAAAAAAAAAAAACGAATCCAAACTTAACCTAACCCTGACCTTGAGGATAGTGGAGTTACAAAAGGCTGAGATTAACTAAGTGAAGGTGATGTCATTTCCTGTGGAGGTCTGGAGCTCCACTGATCACATGACCCTCTTGATATTCTTATTTAATGACTTATGTATATTAGTTTAATGTTCTAATCCAACCGGACAACAGAACAAAGCTGAGTGATGTGAGAAAGTGTTATTAGACGTGTTTTTTTTTGAATAACTTTAATTAAAGCGTTTTCCGTCGGAAGGAACAGCCTGCTATTTGCTCAACGTATGGACGCCTTCATCTCCATCACTCCATACACTAAATAGTCCCATATCAACATCTGCGCGCCTAATCATCAAACGTCTCGTCGTAGGAGCTGGGACGCGGGCGCTCTCATGTACACGTGCACGCGCTGCCGTCGCACCGGAGCCGGGGGAGGGGTTCATTATTACCGCCGAGAAGCAGGTTTCGAGTGGCATCTCCGCAGGACGCCCAGCTCCACAAACAGATGTTGTTTTTTATAAGGAAGGGAAGAGTACTGACACGCGTTGGACTGCACAAAGTTTAACAGAGAAGAGATCTGATGTTTGGAAATAGTCAGATGAATCCTTGTTTTGACACAGTTGGAAAAAAAAAAATTCAAAATACTTGAATGGAACCCGACCCCGTCACATTATTTCCATATTGAGGCGGGACGCTGCAGGTGAACCAGGGGAAAAAATTAATGTTGATAAAAGTATGTTTGCTATACATTACTGATATAAATATGGCAGCCAGCCAGGTTTCCTCCGGGTGCTACGGTTTCCTATAACCTCCAAAATCATGCTGGTCAGGTTGACCCACAGATGTTTTTACACAAGATTCCAACTTCGTCTTGAGCAATGCTATTGTTGGCGGAAGATCGGGCCCATAATATGTTGATATTTGCGCGTGAATAAGTGTGGAAGTGTGGATATGTTGATATCTCCACCTCGCTTGTGACAAAACCTAATAAAATAAGCATGGTCAAGGGTAGGGGTCGTCCTAACTAAGATGTTATGGGAGAAAACTAGCTAAAAATAAAATCTCACCATTGACCACTGTGTGAAAAATCAATGTTTTCACCCTAATGATGACAATTTAAATTCACGCGCAGAAGCGACATGTCACTTCTCCAGGTTCCCCGGTCCCGATATTTTTTTCTGAGGGATTACCAGTAAAGATATATATCCAAGCTTGTGAGTCACAGATGGACGGTCACAGGCAATGTGTTAAAAAACGTTAAACTGGGACGTACAGCCTTTACTGGCGGAAATGTCCGTGTTCGTCGAGGAGGCGTTTGTGTCTCTCGGCGCTATAGGCTAATGTTGTTTTGCGTTTCATAATTTGAGATAATGGCTCTGTAAGACTTGAATAAAAGTGAAATACGGGCAGCTGTGGGAAAACCTTGTTAAAAAGTTACATTCAGTTTCGATTTACGGTGTGGTTTACAGCTTCAGCTCGGCCTGATAAGCACACTTTGAGCAGAATGACTCAAAACCGATATAATGTTGGTTTATGGGATTTGAAAATGTGGAGGACAATTTCAGGTTTTACCAAGTAGTACTCAAGAGGGGGTCATTTACCAAGCATTTGCTCATGTGCAAAGCGAGTAGCACGTGCTAAAGTTGATCGGCTGCAGACTAATGTATGCCTTTTTACTCAACCAGCATGGTCTTATTTACATATTAGATTTGGGGGGCTTATACTGTATTACAGGCAACATCAAATGGTAAATTAAGTGCAACATGCCCACAAAATATCAGATTTTATTTAGCACCTGCCTTGATAAATGACCCCCAAGAAGTACAGGACGACATGCTGGAACCGTAGAAGAAGAAACAGCTAAATTAAACGAGATCAACCCGAAGATTATTCAAAACTGTGAATGAAGTGAAATACTGCTCCAGGTCTGTTACTGATCACAGATTATAACAAGGTTTAAAGCTCCAAAACGTTTGAACATTTCTCCAGGATGTAGTAATAAAACAATGAAAAAAGGTATTTCTGCGAAAGACAGGCTTATTAGCTTTGTATGTAGCTTGTTCAAATCTTCATGCTGTTGTATTGCTGCACAATATGAACGTTTAGAACATGTTGATCGTGCTCAGTTACTCACTGTCCACCACGTCCTCCAATCTTTACTTATTTGAGACACTGCTAATCCTTCAGAGGAAAACACTGGGAGAGGAACACCGGCATCATTATGAAGGGCCCGTCGCAGTGAGATCCACAATCTTTTTTAAAAGAGAGGCTTGACCAAAATCTCATGGGAGTTACTTTTGAATTTCATGTAACATCAGTAAAAACATTCACACGCAGATGGACTCGAGTGACCGCACCAGGGTCCACAAACTAACCAAAGGGATGAGGTCCTTGATCTTAAGTGCTTTTGTAGTAAGTTTACAAGGTGGATGGAGCCGGGTTTTTTCAAAGTTCAGTTCGAGCTTTCAGGACAACAAAGTGCAAAAAAACAGACGAATACGCAGGCACCTTGTGGATTCGTGAATCAGACCTGTGGCGGCTGGTGGTGTTTCCAGCAGGGGCAGCTCATGATATTTTCTATTTACTATCACAAACCTGTATCGACATTTTACCCTGCATTTTTACACGCACTCAAAATGTTACAATTCAACAACTGAATTACGTATAATATTTAGGGGGAAATTTAGCATTGCTACATCAGCAAATAAATCCAGTCCAAACAGTAACTACAACAGGGTTTAAACTGGAACAAAACAAAACTGGGACTAAACCAGAACTAAGAGCAGGTCCAGATTAAGACTTAACAAAGAAACCAGATCCACATTAGGGCTAACTCTGAGCTGCTGTGCTTGTCATGATGTAGCTGTATGTGGATAATAGCAGCTAAAGCATGAGGAGCTAACACACACACACAAAAAAAACTTTTACTCTCCACAGAAGTCTTCTTATACCACAAAAGCACATTCTTTTGAAAGCTTCCATAAAGCATGAAGTCCATCCCTGTCATGCTGGCCTCAACTGCTTCAGTTTTGGTTTGTAGCTTCACACTGACAGCAGCGGATGCTAATGCTAATGCTGCTCTCGCACACACAGAGCAGGAGCATCGGGAGCGGAGCTGTCAGTCAAAGCTCCTTTTTGTGGAGACAGCAAAGTGAGCCTTATCAGCCACCGTCTCATCTGCTGAAGTTGCCGCGCAGGCGCACTCCGTAGCACAACCAAAACAAAACTTTCTCAGAGCTGGAATCATGTCCGAGACGACAGCGCTCAGGACGTCGATCAGCTTCAAACAGGACCAAGTCTGAAGTCTGGGCATATTTTGGGTATTTTAAGAAAGCTGAAGGACAGTTTTCCTGTTTGTGGAACGTGCAGGGAAAAGTGTCTCTAAAGGCGGCGATACTTCGAACCTCATGACTCACCTGTGTGACCGTCACCACAACTACAGCCAATGCAAGTAAGCTAACGTTAGCGATTCAGCTGAAATGCTGATGTGGGGACTTTGGGTTGAGGGAGAAGGTAACGAGTCGCCCCATAGTCCAGCTACAGCGCCACCGGCAGCATATAAGACGTGTTAATTAAATAATGGACATAGTGTAGCCTACTCTTTTATTTACTTTACAGTCAAAATCCTGCAGCTACTCCCATAGCTTCCCCCCAGTCCCTCTGCTGCCTGTGTCAGCTCCGCCTCCGTGAGCTGCTGGAGCCTCACGCTGAGAGAGTTACAGACTCCAGACATAACTGAAGTTATAACTTTAGAAAATACTCCTGTACTACTTTAGTAAAGCACATAAACTCTCATACACAAAAGGCCGACATTACGACATATCATATGTTTACGTTTCACTCCACACAGCGTAACTTTATCTAACCATAAACCCGAAAATATGAAACGAATCTCTCTCAAATAAGAAGTGGCTGAAAGCTCGGGATGCGCTGACTACATGTATGGATTAGTTTAAGTTTGTAGAGATCTCGATTACGACCAAAAACAAAACGTAAACAAATCCAATCCACTGAACACACCACGTTAGCTTACAGCACAACAATGGCCTCATCAAAAAGCAAACGGGCACGATGGCGCGGCGGCCACAAGCGACAACAAAAACAAACTTTCACTCACATCATGGCGGATTTACAGACTCCTCCTCCCCAGCTCTGACGAAGCATGTTCCTAAAAAAGGGCATAAGGGCGGGATCTTCACTGTAGACTCGGCCCTCGCGTGACGTGTAGCTCGTGCAGCTCCAACGCTAACAGTCCGACCCTCATTAGTACGAGATTTCAAAAAATGTTCTTTCGAAAACCAGCCTGGTTTCTTTAATTGTGAATAACCCGGCGTTATCCCAGGAGGAATATGTAGCCGTGGAAAGTGTTTAAAAAATAGAAACCATGCGTTAAAGTTGCAAATTGCATTTCAATGGGAGACTAGCGGCTATATGGAGGTACTGCAGCAATGGCGGCCTCCTGTGTCCAGTGGCAGAGAAGCCAGCGGCCATTGGTCACGCCCCTACAGCGCGCTCCGAAATCTCCCTAATTAAGCCGGTTTGAACCTAAAAGTTTGCGCTTTTAAATATACCATAACTGCTAGCTTAAACATGTAGAGGCTTCTTCGTGGCTTCAACTGAACGATTCTGCAAAAAAATTCACTTTCTCCATTTGCAGAAAGTGAGTCTGACTTGTGTCCCTGGACACCACGGCGGGTCACATATGATCAGGTATCGTAAATGTAACATCTTTGTATTTTCTTCCCAAGTCTGATCTGAAGTTAGCTCTAGCAGCTCGTAGCAACGACATGTCTGGACTCACCTGGTGGCAGTGTAGGTTGGATTCCCGGCTGTAAGAATAGCCTCGCTCATTTTTGGCAGCTGCAAAGACAAGAAGAAAAAAGGCGTATCAATGACATGGCCATCCTGTAGTCGTACTCCGCTCAAACTTTTAAAAGACTTGCAGCAAAGCATTATTCACCATTCGCTCGCTGGTGGTAAGCTAATATTGAAGCAGCAGCAGCCCTGGGGTAGACTGACTGACGTGAGGCTGCAAAATAACGCCATTGGCTCCTCTGACCGTCACCAACCACTCACACAAAATCATCCTGCATTGAAAAATGAACGTTCAAAAAGTATTTAGGTTCACCATTTGAAATGCTTCCAAGTGCCTCCTGCCACATGTTCCCCTGACCGACCCCTGGAAAGGAAAGGCTGATTTACATCTTGGCGCCACAGCACCCAAAGGCGTCACCAACAGGGTCCTCTCCCACAGAGTCACAGGCCCCACAGGCACAGCCCCCCAGCGCCAACTGGCACAAAGACCATGGTTTGGGCTGAACTGGGCCACAATACATTGAATTCACCGCTCGAAAAGTATCAGGAGTGCCCCTGATTCTCCTATACACACGTGTACTTCCTGTTCCCATGAGGACTTTGCCTGTTATACTTTGCTGTTCCGTTATGACAGGAATTATATGCACCGGGATGGTTAGTAATTCATATTCACCTTCATACCAGCTCAAAGGAACAGTCCCACCGTACTCCAGCTCTATTACCACGCCCCAAACACTGCAGGTCTGAGAGCAGCCTGAAAGTCCACACTTTCAACTCGACGAGTGCTCCACTACTTTGATACCAGTATGGTACTTCTGGAATAAAAAAAAGTAAAAACAAAAAAAGCAGGTAGGCTACTAAAAAAAACACATCCCTTTTGATCACCTCAAAGCAGGCATGTACACAAGAAGCAGCGTCCCCTCTCTCTTGGTACAGCTGCGTTTTTGCCTCTTTTTGCAAACTGCATTTGTAGTTTCTGTGTTCCACATTGTTTTACCGGATGCTCACATCACATCACGTGACGACTCCTTGGACTTATTGCATTATTTCTCAGCGCTGCCTTTAGAGCGGTAGCAGTCATTATTTTATTTTGTAACCATGTAAAGTATTTAAACACTTCCGAATGCGAGCGCGTACGTTACCGGTCATCCTACGGAGCCTCTAGGTAAACGTTAGCCGCGAGGCTAGCTAGCTTCATCTACGGCCCCCCTCACATGGTTTTGTTCTTGTGGTGCCGTACTGGGCTCTGCCTGTCATCGCTCCAATCTCTTGATACACGGTTTGTTCTGTTCGACTCGCTGAGCTAAAGTGTGGTTTAATTCTTGTTAAAATAGTTTGCCGTTATGATAATGCTTAAAAATAAACAAGGGTTCACACCGCTTTCTTTTTGTGTTAAAAAAAATCAACATGTTTTTTTTTTGTTACTTTGATTCCCTTGGTAATGGTGTGAGAGATAAAACAAATGATTAGTCAAAACTTGATCTTAAACCGTCATGTCATAATATATATCGCTAAATAAACCTAACCCAAACCTTTTCCTAACATTAACCTTAATTGTTTTCCGTAAGCGTTTTCAAACTCCGGCATCGTAGACAATTTGTAAAGTTAAAGAAGTTCATGAAGAAATCTAGTATTGTGCTCAAATTATTATAAGAGATCTAAATGAGTCTCTTTAAATTATTTTTTTTTATTTTCTGTGGGGCCGTTTTTTGTACCGAACCGGGTCCAATTAGTTGAACCGAAACGACATACTAGTGTACCGTTACACGCCTACGCAAAGGTAGATCTAAATGTGTCAACTCGTTGTGACCGCACTGCCGGCCGATGTCTTCAGATGACGTCCGAGATACTAATGAGGTTTTGTGTCGATTGTGAACGCTTTTGCCCTTTGTGCGATATCAAACAATCACTTTTAACAGGCTTTTGTGTGCGTGTATTTGTGTGTGTTCTTGTCCTTGTGACGTTGTGAGGACATTTTGGGTGGTCCTCACTTATTTGAAGGACTGCTCGAGGGTCAAGATGTGGTGTTAGGGTTAGAATTGGGTTAAGATTAGGGTTAGGGCCTGGGTAATACATTATGTCTATGAGTGTCCTCAGTGAGATAGAATTACAAACGTGTGTGTGTGTGGAAAGCTTTAAAATGTCGATTTCCTATAGTAACTTGACTCTGATGTTTTTTTCCCTCTCTGTATAAACCCGCGCGATTCTGCCTGGTGCGCGTTATATAGCTGTTTTTTTTGTTTTTTAAAAGCCAGTGAAATACAAGAGCAAAGCTTACAAATCCCCGCCAAACACACACAAACACACACACACGCACACACACACACACACACAGTGCTCCTAGAAAAGGCTGATAGCTAATTACAGACGCACACAAACGCACACAAACGCACCGTGAGAGAGACCCCGTTCGCCAGCTGCAGCGGCCTGGCACGGGGACAAGTCCGCGCTTTCACGGAGCACACACACACACACCCACACACACACACACACACACACACGGGCGCATACTAATGGTGCTCGGACAGGCCTCTCCGTCAGGCGGATCCTCCGCGCTCAAAATCAAGTCTTTACATTCCTCAGGTTTGTCGTCGTTTATTTATTTATTTATTGGGGATAGGATTTTTTTTTTTACGTAAAGCGAGAGGCGCGGTTTGTCTGCAGCAATTTGGAAACCGTTTAGGGCGAGACGCTGCAGGTGAACAGGGAAAAATAAATACATGTCGGGAAATCAAAGGGAAACATTTGATAGGGTATGAGAAAAAATTTACTTCATACATAAATGGCCAAAATGTACGATAATTTCAGCAACAAAATATAAATAAAAGATAGACACAGGCTGGGATAGAGCCCGGTTCAAATGTATGCTTTTATTTTGTTGCTATATTAGTTTTTAGTTTTATCTGTGATTTTCGATCAGGATTTTGGGGATTTGGCTTGTGTGAATAATAATAAGTGAATAAATGCATTATTGTTATTTGCAGTTCAAAGCTCAATAAATCAGACAGAGGTATTTAATGTTTAAGAATCCTTCTTAAAAGTCCTCCTCCTTGGGAATGAAAACAGACTCTTAAGTTTCAGTAATGCTTGCTCATGCGCGTGTATATTTCTCCCGGGAAAAGGAAATCTCTGGATATCTCCTGCTCGCTAGTGACAAAACGTCATAAAATAAGCATCGTAAAGGGTGAGTTTAGTTTTTTTTATACAGACATTATAACAGTGAGATGTCGAGAGAAAACTCTGACCACTGGATGAAGAATCCATGTCTCTCCGTTAGTCGATGAAATATGGACGTGGCTTTGCAATTGAGTATTCTGGGATCAATTGTAAACGCTTAAAGTGCATATGCTTTTGAAAATATTACTTATTTAGAAAGATAACATCAGTCGCATAATTATCATTTTATTTCAGTGAAGCAGCAATTTTAATGAATAAATGTTTGGAAGAAAAGTTATTTTTCTTCTGCTGACAGGAAGTGACATAGATAAAGGTAAAGTTCCAGAGCAGTTTGACTCATTTCCCATTGACATAACATGGTCGGCACGGCAACAGTTTAAAATGGTTTGCCTTCATCTATGTCACTTCCTGTCAGTGTCCAATAAGGAAGTGAAACTGTAAACGTCACACAAAATGGATCAAACTAAAGAAAGCTGGGCACAAACTTGAGCAAAACACAATATAATGTGTTAGCTTTGTGTCTAATGTGCCATATGCGTTTTAATGGCCGCCGTCTCAAAGGCGCGTCACACATTGGCAGCGAGACACGGTGCTTTCCACTGCGCCTCACGGACACACACCTGGTTCACAAACACCTTTGTCTTTGTCTTACTGAGAGGTTTCCACAGGGCATTAAAAAGCAAGGCATTAAAATAACTGTGCCAAAAGAAGTGTTTGTTCTTAGGGCTGGGCGATATGGACCAAAAGTCATATCCCGATATATTTTGGTTGAATATCGATTTACGATATATATCCCGATATTTTTCCCGCAAAGTGAGAGCTCTGAAATTATATGTTAAGTCAAAGTCAAATACGAGTAGTTCTATTGAAAACTCCCTATAAAATGTAACAACATAAACACTGTATAACAAAGCTCCGTAAGGTAAAAAAATGTCTTAATTAAAAATAGCCAATAAAATAAAATAGGGGCAGCATTTATATCTAAAGAGTTCACAAAATAAAGTGCTCAGTTTAAGATAACACTTTTTTTTTTTAAATCAGCTTGAGATTACCTGTTTCTTTTTGTTAACTTATCTGAATTTGAAATATCCCGATATAGGCGATATGGTCTAATTCCATATCTCATTAAAAAATATATCGATATATCTTAAATATCGATATATCGCCCAGCCCTAGTTTGTTTTACTTCATAACTTCCATCAGAAATACAAATATAATTTTTCAAAACACACTGTGCGTGAGTTTGACGCAAATCTGTTCTCAGAGTATGCACTCAAAAATCTTGATTTACTTAAAAATAAAACTGTTGTCGTTTGACCTTATTATAAAGGTACACTATGCAGCGTTTTATGTATTCGACCTTTCAGTGACCCAGCAACTGTATTTCCATCCAGGTGGCTCCTATGATGCTTCAGGATCACCCTGGTATGGTATGTAACCATGGATACGGTTCAATCAGCGGTGTCGATTAAAGGCGCTATGCTAACCACTCACGCATCCGCTGGGTCACTGAAAGGTCAAACACGCGTCAATACCAACTTTTTTGCTTACATAAAAATGTTGCTTAGTGCAGCGTCAAGTGTGGCTCAATGTTAGCGCTGCATGTTAGCGCTGGCTCAATGTTAGCGCTGCATGTTAGCGCTGGCTCAATGTTAGCGCTGGCTCAATGTTAGCGCTGCATGTTAGCGCTGGCTCAATGTTAGCGCTGGCTCAATGTTAGCGCTGGCTCAATGTTAGCGCTGCATGTTAGCGCTGGCTTAATGTTAGCGCTGCATGTTAGCGCTGGCTCAATGTTAGCGCTGCATGTTAGCGCTGGCTCAATGTTAGCACTGCATGTTAGCGCTGCATGTTAGCGCTGCATGTTAGCGCTGCAGCTGCTTTCTATATGACATTCCCACTGATGAAGCCGCATGGATGAGTTGAAACATCTTCAACCAATAAAAATAATCCTTATACTTATGAATGTTTCGGTTTTTGGCCCAGTCTGTGCTTCTCACATTAGTTCAGTTCATTTTTTACTTGAAAATACCAAAATGAAGGTGTACAACAAATTAAGTTGCATTTTTGGCTGAAATGTCCCACATTGTTTGCTCTTTCCTCTGTTTGATGAGATGTTTGCAAATCTTAAGAAATGAAATATGTGCTGATACTGTTCTGCATTTGCGGCCTTAAATATAGTATTTGAGTGTCAAAAAGCATTACACTTGACTTTGCTTCTGCCTGTATGAACCCTGCTGAAGAAAAGATGTCCTGTACCAGATTTGGCTGTTGCTAATTGTGGGCGTAACAGTACACTCAAATTACATTCCACTTCGGTTCAACTACTCGGAGAGCACACACAAAATAAACAAATGTCATTGATTAAAAACATTGTTATTAAAAATAATTCAAAGAGACACATTTATATCTCTTAGAAGTTTTTTCTGTAGCTGAACCTATAATACTAGATTGTTTATGTCATCTACATCTTTCAAACTGTATTCATAAAAAGTATGAACCCACACTTGTGCTGAAGGACACAGAACATACCGTGTTTCATGAGATTGGAGCGATGACAGGCACAATAACAATAACAGACACAGCTACGACACACTTTTGTCACGATCCGAAACTTATTGTGTTACAGTAAGTAATTATGAAAATGTGCAAAAAGAAAACAGTCACGTGTCCGTAAACCAAATGCCATTTGGTATTTAGTGAAGTGTTAGGATTGAAAAGTGCATTAACACAAAATGTAACAAAGGGCTGTCACTGGAAAACAAAGGAGCGCAGGAAAATAAAAAAGCCCCCAAACACAAGTATTGAAAGTACTGCGATCCATACTTTGTATTGCTGCAAAAAGTATTCTGATATTTTGTCACAGCACTACTAGTTAGCCGCGCAGGTAAAGTTTAGCAGGAGGATCTGAAGGACGACACGTCTGTGCAAAAATAAAAATGGAAAGGAGAGACTAAAATCATCCAAACTTCTATTGATCGTCTGAAAGAGCCTCATATCATGTAAATCCACTGCCAAAGGAGCAGCTCTGAGCTTTGTTCATGAGGAGCAGCTCCATGAAGCAGGACCTCCATTAAATATGATTGTAATGAATATTATTAATACAAAGTCGACTAAATGTGTCTTAAATTTAGTCGACTAAATCTCGACTAAAATTTAATTACATTTTCGTCAAAAGACTAAAACTAAATTAAAATATCTTGTCAAAATTAACACTGATACAGACAAGTGCTTTTTCCTTGGTAACACTTCATTTTACACTACCTTCATACAATGCACCTAACATTTAGTACAATGTAATCTGCTTTGTAACTATCTGTAATAACTTGTACCTATGCAGTACATACACAATGGGATAATGTGTATTAGTACTTTGGAGGTACATAATGTAATAAGACATATGACCTTTAGGGTTAGGGTCTTTTGTCTTATTACATTATGTACCTGCAAAGTACTTATACACATTGATCTATGGAACGGTTTATCTATTCAACTGAAGGGCTCCAAAACTATTAAAGTATTTAAGAAAATGTATAAGTTACACATTATGGAGAAGTATAGAACACTTGAATGAAGATTACTAGAAAAGAAGTTGATCGAGGATGCACAATATAATTTTGATTGTTGAAGTTTAGGTTTTGTGCTTACACGTTTCCATCGTTGGTATAAGAGAAACTGTATAATGTGTCTCTTCGGACATAGTGTCTCAGTTGTAAAAGGGGTTTAGGCAGAATAAGTCTCGACTTCAGCCTAAACCCCTTTCGGTCAGGTATCATTTATCAAATACATAAAGTATACGTTTTTTGTATTGTATAATGTATAAGATCTTTGGAAAACATGTGACCTAAGATCTAAACTACTACTACTACTACATCATGGAGATGGTCCCCGAGCGCCGGCCCACGCTGGTCGTTCCAGCGGCATTGAGGACGGAATCAATTTCCCTACGGGGATTAATAAAGTCTACCTTAACCTTAATATCATTCCATTGTGTATCTAACCCATAGGCACAAGTTATTACACATTGTTACAGGGCACATTACATTGTAATAAATTTGGCAAGTACAATGTATCAAGGGTAGTGTAAAATAAAGTCATTTTGAAGTTGTTAAATACTTTGGATTGTTGTAATGAATTAGTATAATCACCAATAATAATAATGCCACCACTCGAAAGGCAGCGCAGCTAAATAATACCCCAAAATAAGCCCAAGGAGAAGTCTGTCCCTCAACAGCGTCGGTGCAAAACATTTGCCCCGCTGCGCTTAAACTTGCTCTACATAAATGCACCAAAATTGTAGCGAAACGGTTCACAGGTGGACCGGACCGAACATGCCGAACCAAAATGGCTCAGTATTCCCCGTGTAGCATTACAGCCCTAATGCTAATTTCCATCCCGGGCAGGTGCACAGAGGAAAAGAGGCTCCTCTCTGACCCTCACTCCATTTATGCAGAGTCTATGAGCTGCACAGAGGGCAAGGGCAATGGCACAGTCACAAAGTAATCAAACTCGTGACTGTGCAAACTCGAGTTGTGCGGAACTTTTTGTTTTCCTGTTTCGTCTTTTTGGGTCCAGCACGCTCGCTTTAGACCCTGGACGTGCGCGCCTGCTCTACTCACAGTCACAGAGTCCCTCACAGTAGCTTTAATCACATCATTAGTCCTTAACACTGGGTAACAAAAAAATATTTTTTGAAAATAGTCCAGGGTTTCAGCTGAATTAGACTAATTTTGATGCTCTGAGTCCGAAAATGACCTTGGTTTTGCTCAATCGGGTCAGGATTTTTTGCTACAGAAATGCTTTAAAAATCGATTTTGCGTCAAAAACAAATTTCTGCGGATCATCAGCTGAGAAACCCTTGATGTTTTTTCCGTTTTCCTCAAGAAATAAAAGTCAACGTATCCAAAGTCATTCAGTTTTTATTTACTCCATCAAATTTGATGAGCAGAATTCATAATAACGTAGTCGTACGTAATCCGTAACACTATGGCTGTATCTCAAAAAGTTGACCTGATAGAGCAAAGTGCACGTGATGCTCGGACTCAGAACACCAACATTAGTCTAAATCAGTTGAGAAACCCCTGACCATTTTTTGGCTGTCAACTTGTGTAATTAATCTGCCAGGCCTGCGTGAGGCGCTGTGGCGCTACGGCAGAAAACAGAACAAGACTGTAGACGGCGCATTCGCTGTAAACCTTCCGAATGATAAACAAAACGCCGCTACTGTCAGTCCAAAAACACAGACTGGATCGAGGCTAAGTCTGCAGTGTTTCTTTAATCCATGCCACCTGAGTAAAAGTCATGATAAGGTCAGTAGATCATGGATAACAGACATGACGCTGTGATGTCATCGTTTTGCGGAGATGCCGTAACGATGGAGGCCACATAAACGGCGTTTTGAGATCTTTCCACTCTGGGACCTACTTTGGAAAATGTTGATTTACACACTCCCAAAACACAGAGTTTGTGTGGACAATACGCTGGGTTGATCACATATTTTTTCTCCATTTAGTCCCGAGCTTGACTTCGTGTGGACTAAGATAGTCTTTATATGGTTTCCCACCTCTACAATCTGCCATAATACATATAACTAACAGAGAATGCTAACCATGATGTAATGTTAGCTTCATGCTGCATGCTAATGGCTAGCGTCAAGTGCCGGTTTTCCCTTCTCCCGGACAATCTGCGAAATGTTCTAATGTATGACTGAATGAAACAGCGTTGATGTAGATTTTGACTCAACTTTATTTGTGTGTGCAAAAACGTGAATAGCCCACCAGAAAACGGGATTCCCAATACAAGCTTCCTCCCCCCTCGACCAAACCACGCCCCCTTATGTGACTACACCCCAAAAACAAGGTGAACTTAAAGGCCCTATACCTGATTTTTTTTTTTATTTTTTTTTTTTTGTAAGTTTGTAAGTTGGTCTGTGCTAATGTAGCTGCTTGAAATGTTTTGAAATGTTCTTTTTTTATTTATTGCACTTGGGGGTGGGGGCTCATAAGCTTTTTGCTTCAGCCCACTCCTTTTGAGCACAATGTGTATTGCTCAAATAAACTAAACTAAACTAAACTAAAAAAAATTTATAGCAAACAATGAAAGAGGAAGTCACAAAATTGAAATGTTAGCTGTGGTCCAAACTCATTCCTGACTTTCTTACATGCAGCATGTGTGGCATCCCAGTTGTTATTAGGGGCGAGTTTATAGGCACATTTGAACTTACTTTTTCAACACTTTTTTCAACACTTTCAGGGTCACTTTCACAGAAATCCTAGAAAACACGCCTGCAATTTCAAATTTTTAAATGGTTCCAAATGCTTTAGGCACAGTATTTTTTAATAATAATAATAATAATAATGCATCAGTTTTATACAGCGCTTTTCTGGTCACTTAAAGCCGCTTTACATTGTATTATTCATTCACTCCATACTTGGTGCCACAGCTGCCCTGGGGTAGACTGACGGAAGCGAGGCAGCCCGTGTGTGCCAGCGGCCCCTCCGACCACCACCAACTCACTACAGTCACCTCGGCTTCCTGGTGTTACTAAACGCTCTCCCAGCCAAGTACCGACCAGGCTCTTCCCTGCTAGGCTTCCGAGATCTGACGGATTTTTTCCCACAAAAATCTGAATTTACGATATACTAAATGAGGACAAAGCAAATTTCGTTCCATAGAAACAATTCAGGTATAGTGAATTTAAAGTGCATGTGATACATTAGACACACCTGTTTGCTCAAACATAGTTCACACAATTATATTTAAGATTTTGTTCAAGGAAAAAAAAAAGTTTGACAATTTTTGTGACGTTTGTAGTTTCACTTCCTTATTGGACACTGACAGGAAGTGACATAGGAAGAGGCAGACAATCGAAAACTGTTGCCGTGTATGTCAATGAGAAATGAGCGAGTGAGAATTCTATGGAACTTTACCTCTATGTCACTTCCTGCCAGTAGCATGAACATTCTAATACAAATATAATATCAAAATTGCGGCTTCATTCAGATAAAATGATATGTTATTGTTAATGTTATTACTTACAACAGCTGCTATCCATCTAAATGAGTGCTATTTTCATATACACTTTAAACATTATTATTTTCTCTTTGTTATCTTTGTATCTAATATGCCACTGAAACAAAAATCATAAATTCACACTTTATCACCAAAGACATATAAAGTCAAATGCATTAGTATCCGTGCAAACAGCCTATTTTCCGTGTCTTTTATTCTTTGTTACTAAAGCACGAGGCCTTCGCTGTGTGGAGAACGTTTCCCAGAATGCATCACACACAGCTGTCCTTGTGCTCCTACGTACATTTATGTGTTTATTTGTTGTTGTTTTTTTCATTTTGACGGACAGCTGCAAAACCAGGAGAACAGCAGCCTGCGTTCTGCACACATTACAACAGTTCAAAATGTTCTTGTGCAAAAAAAAAAAATATTTTGTAACTGACCGGTTTTGAAATCACTGTGCTTTGGCAGAAATTACCCAAAAGTTGCCGGTTGTGCCCAATTAGCTTCAGAATAATGACATTTACCCCTCGTTCCCCGGTTTGATGAAACATTTGCAAAACGTAACTGAAAAAGGATTTGGGCATTGGGGGGTGAAAACATTGATTTTTCATGTTGTAGCAAGTGTTGTCCTTTTAACATCTTATTTGTGTATCATTCCACAACATCTCCACTTAAAGGGACTAGACGGAATTTGAAAATTAAAGTCCATCCATCCATCCATCCATTTTCTCCCACTTGTCCGTTGCCGGGTCGTGGGGGCAGCTGTTGGAGCTGCCCAAGTCACATAGCACCAGTCCCCTATGGCTCCTCCTGCAGGTGGTGGGTCCACGGGAGGACGGCCTCATGGTTCCAAACGGTTCCAAACGGGCCTGTTGGTCTCTCATAGGGGGCCCATTCACACTCTCATTCATACACCAGTGTACGCAGACACTGGAGGCAAGGAGGGTGAAGTGTCTTGCCCAAGGACACAACGACAATGTGCGCCTTCAGGAGGCGGGATTCGAACCCCCGACCTTCCGATCATGAGACGACCCGCTCTACCATCTGCGCCACCGTCGCGAAAATTAAAGTAATTAATTAAATAAGTTATGTATTTTCCAGCAATGTTCTAATGTGTAGAACGAGCCCATACCTGTTCACTACAACTATCCCCATCATCATGCACGAGCGCAACACAGAGACTGCAGTTCCACGTATTATTTATGTATTGGTTTATTTGGTAGGGACAGCACAAGTGCAAGTTAACAGACCCCAAACTTTCCAGGGTTTTTTCAAATATCTACATTTGTACAGAATTTTCCCACTTATAAATAGCTCATTCAAACACTAAACAAACAAAATCCTCCCATCTTTGTCACTAATATACGTGTACTTCCCCCTTGTGGGAAGAGTTATTCGCGTTGTGAGTTTCTTGTGTTTTGTCCACGTGTGGCTTCCGTAGTTCAGTCAAGGTCCTAGCAGTCCCACAGAAAGTCAAACTGCAGTGTTTCAACTTATAACATTTTAGTTTCCATTAGATACCAAATTGAGTAATTTTAGCATGTTTCCAATTGGTAATTTGTAACTATATATTAGACGCTAATACTGTTAGCATCCCTATGGCATTTTCCATGTAGGTTAGCATCGTGCTAATCGCTCGCTAATGCGATCGTTATTTGAGGTTTTTAGTTTACTCTAAGTTACTTATATCACATTCACATTGTTTGTTTGCCCTAATAAGATTTTAATATGCATTATTTGTGTTTCTGTATGTTACAGTTTTACAGTCCTTCAGTAAATTACACCAATACAGCTCATCAGCTAAACCCATTTGAGACCTACACATGTCTTCTTCTGAGACACTGAAGAGGCACCAAGAGCCCCCACAGCTGCAGCACAGTGGAGGCGTCACAAGAGGAGCTACAGGAAACAAGTAAGGACAAACGAGAGATGGTAAAAGACTGTTGTGAAGCGGAGGGAGGAAGAGGAAGGAGGAGGTGGAGCTGACCAGTGCAGGACACCACGCTCTGAAACGGGGACAAACCCAGGAGGCGCTGCACCATTTCAGAGGATCAGAGGAGCCAGAGGGCAGCCAGCCAGGTTTCTTCCGAGTGCTACAGTTTCCCCGACCTCCAAGGTCATGCGGGTCAGGTTGACACAGTGGCTCAGGACTAACACCTGAACACTATCTCGTTGTACAATGACAATAAAGCACTTACTTACTTACTTCCTGGTTTTTATTGGAGACTGTTAGTTATTTGCAAAGCTGGTTCCCATTTACTTCAATGCTTCCCACACACGAGTGAGAGGCAGAATATATCGACAAAATAAAACCATAACTTCAAACCAATCCTTTATATTTTGTTGCTGTAAATATGGGCAATTCTATTTATTATCTTCTGCATACTTTGTGATATTCTTTGTCTGAAAACAGTTTCTTCAGAAATCAACAGCGAAAGTTTCAAACCGATACCTCTACATGATTTTTTTCTCTATTCACCTACGGCGGCGAGAGACGCACGGAGAACGGGGCGGTCGGGAGGGAAGTCGCCGTTTGAAGCGCTGGCTGGTCGACGTGTGGCGTCGCCATGGAGACGAGGCCTCTGTCACACTGTCAGTCTCACACACACACACACACGCACACACACACACACACACACACACACACACACACACACACACACGGCGCGGGAAAAGAACAGACGACACGTACCCACCCGGGCAGAATCTCCTAAACCTTTCTACATACGTCCCCCGGATATTATATGAAAGAACGACGTGAATAAATCAATAAAATATCCAAATACTGCCATTTTAACCTCTTAACCCCCGGCCTTAACCGAGCACATCTTCTCCAGTTCAACTTTACCCAAATCTAAAAGCCTCGTGACGTAAACAAGGATGAAAATGTGAGAGAAAAAAGCATCAAAAGAGTGATGAAAAGGCAACAAAAATACAATGTAAAAATGCGAGATCAGTTTTGTGGGTCTCAGCTTTCAAATGAGGCGTTACTGTTTTTATTTTACCTCATTTATTTATTTGTAAAATAAAACTGTGTAAAAATCTACATTAGCCTCAGAAAGGGGAGATGCGTTGTGCCAGGTTATAGCACTTGTGCTAATTTCCGGAGAAGATTTTAGATTTGGGTAAAGCCGGACTGCTGAAAAAGTGCCCGGTTACGGCGGGAGTTTAGAGGTTCAACGCCACAAACGCAGAAGAAGAAACAAATCAAATTGTGCATATTCTATTTCTTACAATGGAATGAGGTGAAACGTTGATCTTTAAGGCGAATCGGGGGAATGATAAATGTAGGGATATCAATTTGAAACTTTTGATGTGGATATAATAAGTATAATGAACTATAACTAGCCGGTATCATCTTTTATATTTTTTATTTTTTTACTTTATTGTGCCATAAGTTTCATATTGCAATTAGGCAAGGCAACTTTATTTCGTACACAAGGCAACTCAATGCGGCAATTACACGATTAGCACGTCAGAATTGCCCCAGTGAAATGAAAAATAATAAGTAAAGCAATAAAAAAATAATAATAATAATAATTAATTCATTATAATAAAAATACAAAAAATACTGAAAATACTAAAAATAAAATAATAATAACAACAATAATAATAATAATAATAATAATAATAACGAAATGAAGAAATATATACACACACACCAGCTGATATCATCATCGGCTAAAATATTGTGAAGTTAGCCACAAAGGTATTTTTTCCACAAATGTCGGCTTATTCATTCACAAATATTGACACGGTTTGGTATCCACGTGTAGCACGAAAGTCGACCGAGGTGACGCCGCGATCCAGTCATGACCTTTCAGGGACAATGAAGTAGGGTTGGGCCATATCGTATCGCATATCATTATCGTGATATAATGTTTTGATATCGTTGTGGACACAATATAATTTATGACAATTATGCCATAAAAAAAAAAAAAGAAAAAGAAAATATCACTGAATGAATCTTCCCAATAGGCGTAAGGCTGGGATTTTGAAGTAATTCGTCCATTGTCAATTATATCGTCAAATATATCGTTATCGTGATATTTATTTTTTCATATCATGATATAGATTTTAGGCCATATCGCCCAGCCCTACAATGAAGGCAGTATTGGGAAGTTTTATGCATAAAATATCTCACATTTATGTTTGAAATGGGATATCTCTTTATTTAATAGTTTTCCCCATTCACCTGAAGCGTATTTTTCTAGATTGCTTTATTTTTTTTATTTATTTTTTTTGCAGCGTGAACCTACTTCCGTCCACACCAGGTCCGGGCGTCAGAATTCGGGAGGATCTTAAGTTGGAGACGAGCGTTTTGTGGATCTCGCTGTGAAAAGCCGGAGCTCGGAGCGCGGTAATTAGTGCCATTTTGCCCGCGTTTAAATAGACACACAATGACAATCGCCGGCTACAGAAACAATATCCCGTTTTTTGATCTGGAGCCCGAGCAGCGGCGGCGGGACGGGCTCCAGCGGCAACGGGGGGGGGGGGGGGGAATAACGCCGGAGCGGACGAAAAGCCCCCGTGTAAAGAGCGGCTCAGCCCCATTGTCGGGGAGCCACTGCTCTAACGTGGATTTGCGTGTGTGTTTTTTCATTGTTTTTGTTTTCTCTTCGCGAGCGCCGATCGGATTCGGGGGGTAACAAAGCGGAGAAATCGTGAGCACGGGGGGGAGAGAGGTACAAAAGGTGCGGAGCGGCGCATTAGCGGGAGAAAAGGAATCGACACAAAAGAGGCTCGTGTTCGACAACTGTCCCACCTCCACTCGCTCGAATCTACAGCTGTCTTAAAGGCCCCGGAAATGTTGCCGATTTTCTCAGCCTTTTTGGGAACGCTGCTGCAGGTGACGAGGAGAAAGAAAAATGGTCATTTAGAGACATCACTTTGGAGCTTGGGCTGTATAGATTAGACATAAATATGACATAAATATTTTAAGAATAAAAATGACCGAAATTGCCTTCATTTTCAGCGGCAACATTGGAAAAAAAAAAATATTTTGTTGAAATATTAGATTTTAGTTTTTGAATAAGCTAGTTATTAGTGGAAAAATATGTACACATTCAAACGCCACAGAGGAAATGACCATATTTGGATTACAGCGTCATCTGGGTCGGCTTTTGTGCTAAACGTGTTGTTTGCTAATGAATGAGCCGTACTGACTTCCTGAAAAACTCTGCCAACAAAACGTACAGATCGCTTTAGGTCATACTGTACAAGACGGTCATAACGTTTGCCTTAGGTCTTCCTCTTATTAAGGCGAGACACGGCAGGTAAAAACATGGACTTTTCACGCAGTGGTCAATGTGGAGACTTTAAGCTAGGTTTCTCCTTTAAAGCGCATATGACACCATTTGTGCTTAAACATAGTAACACAATTATATTTAAGATTTGGCTAAAAACGTTTCGCCGTTTTCTTTAGTTTGACCATTTTTGTGATGTTTTCAGTTTCACTTCCTTATTGGACACTGACAGGAAGTGACATAGTCAGGGGCACACAATTTGTAACTGTTGCCGTGTCGACCATGTTACGTCAATGGCAAATGAACCGAACGTTACCTCTATTTATGTCCCTTCCTGTCAGCATCTTAAATATGTCAATTAATGTCAATTAATCGCGCTATTGCGATTGACCGCGGAATTATGGGAATCTAATGCAAAAATTGCACACAAAAAAGGAAAAATCCCTATAAAGTTGCATAATTGTGTTATAATTGCAAAAATCCCTATTTTGTTGCAGAAACTGTAAAAACTGTTGAAATTGTAAAAACTCTTAACATTGTATAAACTGTAGAAATGGCTGAAAGACCTGAAGTCCTATTAAAATGCATGGACCTATTAAAATGAATGGCAGAATTCCCAAAAAAATGGAAAACTGCAAAACTCTAATTTTTTCTGAAAACTCACAAGTTGCGGAAGCTGAACATGCACAAACTGCAGAAAATGTGGAAAAAAATGCTGAAAACCATGAATTTGCGGAAGCCCCATTATAAGTCAATGGAAAAAAATCGACCGGTTTTTGGCCGATTGCGGAAAAAACGGAAATCGTAGAATTCCCAAAAGTAATAGCAGGATTCTCTCAAACATGCGGAACGTTTAGATGTATAACTTGTGGAAATTGCAGAAACTGTGAAAGCTGCGGAAAAACTGGAAAAAGACGGAATAATAATAATAATATTAAAGAACATGAAAACCAATTATTGACTGCAGTCAATCAATAACTTTTCTGCCCAAAATTGCTGCTTCACTGAAATAAAATGATAATTATGACTTACAACAGATGTTATCCATCTAAATGAGTCATATCCCGAAAGTAGCAATATATATATATATATATATAACAGAGCGCTTTCCCTCTCGCATTCATTCACAAATATTGACATATTTTACATATGAGCGGAGAAATGTGTCGCACATGCGCAAACGTTACGAAACCTCAGGGCCGTTTTTCTTTTATCAGAGTGATTCTTTAATATCTAATTCCTAACGTGATTTATTGAGGTTTGAACACAAAATGTGAGTATTTTTATTTTTTTTACTTATTAATAGCTTATTTAAAAGCTAAACAAGATCCAAAATCCCCTTCTGACATTGTTTTGTTTGTTACTAATATATAAACAAAATAAAACAATACATTCAAATCTGGCTCTGTCCGTTATTTAGATTTCGTCGCCATTTTATGCACAAACTGCCTTGTTTTTGTATAAAAACCTAAAAACGACAGAAAACGTGCTTTACATTTTCCCCCCATATTTATGTCAGTAATCTACCGCGGACGTTTCAAAATGATACCGCTACATTTATTTTCCCCCCTGTATTCACCGGCAGCGTCTTGTGTTAATGCTGTAAATGTGTAGCTCTGCAGAAAATTCTAAATCCAAAAAAATCCTATCTGGACATGCGCCGCGTGACGGCTCAGTGAAGCGCGTGGTAAAAACAGCTGCCACATTTGTGTCTGACGAAAAGCTGACGGACGATACGTGTTTTCAGAAATCAAACTTTCAGGAGCCGCGTAGTTTTGTTTCCGTCTCTTGTTTGCGACTTGGCGTTAAAATGAAACTGAACACGACAAAAATTGAACTTACGAAACCAGCGGTTCTCAACTGGTGGGCCGGGACCCAAAAGTGGGTGGCGAGCCTTTCCCAGAAAACATTTATTTAATTATTTATGTAGAGAAAAGGCATAGGAGCACCACTTGAGACACAACTTGGCTTGTTTGAGGTGAGACGCTGCAGCTGAAGACGGGAAATACAAGTTTCTGTTGAACATTACTGACATAAATATGAAAAAACGTTTTTTACATAAAAAATAAGGCATTTTTGTGGTTATATTTTCAGCAACGAAATCTAAATAATGGACAGACCCATTTTACACTATATTCTATATTTTTTTATATATTAGGAACAAATATTTTTTTCAGATCTTTTGGTTTTTGAATAAGTGAAAAAAATCTGGAAAAACCTCAAGTTTCGCTTTTTGGGGGGATTTCGAAGCTGAATAAACCAAGTGAGAAATTACATATTTAAAAAAAAACCTAACTATTGTTTAGCCGAAGACTGGAAAACCTGATTTTGAGAAAACCCTTCGCAGGACACGCGGATATAAAGTATGCCGATATTTGTGAATGAATTACACGAAAAGGGGGGAAAAAATTGGCTAAAAAATCTCCACATCGTGCGTGAAAAAATCAATACTTCCACCCGCCGCGTCTCGCCTTAGTGCTTATTCAACAACAATATTCGAGGAAAACCACATGTTACAGTTTTTCACAAGTCTAAGTGGTTTGGGTCGCGTCTTGTCGTCCCGGGCTGACTGTGGGTCCCTCATTCGCTTTGAGGACGGATTATTAAAGCGCTTCGGACGATTCAAACTATGTCCGAATACACGCTCCTTCTTTTCCAAACATCTATATTCGTGATGCGAATGCTTTCAGCGTCCAATGCTGAACACGACTCCAAAATCGGAGTATTTGATTTGTTCCCTCTGGAGCCTACAGAGGGCGCTCTTCAGCCCTTACGCTCTTATCATGCATAGTGACGCTCGGCAACACCTGACAGAGGGACATATCGAAATACAGCCGGAGCCACACTGGGTGTTCCTCAATCTCCCTCGTCCCCTTCGTTGACTTCCTCAGGATTGATCAAATCGTATCGATCTGAAACTTTTTCATAAGAAAAAGAAACCAGAAATAAACGAGTGTCATTTCGGGATATACAAGCCTCTACTTTTCCCCACGCTTTGAACCTCGCGGCTTAAACGACAGTGCGGCTAATGCTAGGATTTGTGTGGTCATGCTGAATGTTATCGATAACAACGTACCTGGGTCCAAAAACACTCGACTATTTCGAATGAACAGCTCCAAAAACAAACAAAGTTGTGGAGACAATGGAGAGTTCCCGCGGTTCCTCTGGGACGTATCCCACTCATCTGCACAATAGGCTCCAGGGGCTGGAGTTACGTGGCTCCAGGTACGAAATAAATTTTAATTTTCTCACCGCTGAAACATTATGGAGGGCATAAGCGAAGGAGGAGGAGGACCTGATGCATTTGTTTTATTTTTGTCCATACGTGGCTAAGTTTTGGGTCAGTGTACAACTATGCTTAAGGTCTATAGATATTGTTTTGCAAATTACACCTCAGAATACCCATGCCTTTTGAATATGATTATTCTGATGGGTAAAATGTTTATTTTTAAAGCTAAAACGTTATCAAATTTACGTATAAAACACTTTGAGAATAGAGTTTATCATCCGTATATGTTGGAAACAATTATAGCAACAAATAACAACAGAATAATTGAACATGAAAAGAAATGGAACGTCCGCTTACTTGAATTAGAGATATAAATATGTACTTGCTGTGCCATTTGTTATGTCATAAACGTTTTGCCAATTATATGGTATTTTGTTTTTGATTGGTATTAGTGATTTCATCTTATTTTTCTTTTACATGATTTTATTTGTGTCTGCTTTGTGCTTCCTTTCTGTGTATAGTCTGTGTTCCTGTCAAAATACTATGAATGTGTGGATGGTTGTGATTGTGGTATGAATGCAAGGAGGAGTGGCTGGGGTTGGGTGGGGGGGTTTAAAGTTTGTCTTATTTTATTATGTAAATAAATAAAAAAATAAAAAAATAAAGGGTAATTTTAACGGATCTCTTCTACGGGGTTCATACAGGCAGAAGCAAGTCAAATGCAATGCTTTTTAATGCCTAATTACTATATTTTAATGACACAAATGCAGCAAAAATAAAATGGCTGCATATTTCATTTTTGGGGGGGATTTGAAAACCCCGCGTAAACCCTGTTCTAAATCACCTGCAGCATCCTTGAGGTGGGGGGTACGCGGAGCACCTCTGAAGAGTTCAATGAGCCGCGAGTCCAAAGTGCTTTACTTCCCCTACAACACGTCTAATGTTGAATTTATTTTTTGCTTCTGTCGTTATTTTATCGTGTATGGACTGGAGACGTACATTAAAATGTGTGGTTTCAAGGCTAAAACAAAAAAAATATTCTGTAAAAAAAATGGCTGTGTATTAAACAAACTAACTTTTTTTTTACAGTAGAATGTTGTCAAGTTTACAGTAACACCATGTTACACAAATAAAACAAAAAAAATACAGTATTACATTGATATTTCATCCACAGTTATTCAACCAGTACTGTAAATATAACAGAAATTATAAGTGTTTAATCGTTTTTTATTTTACCGTAAGTAAAATAAATACTGTAAATGAAATGACAGTACCCTTTACTGTACATACTTTTTACAGTAATCTCTTGGTTACTTGACGCCAGTTATTTACTGTGTATTTTAAAAAGAAGGGGGCAAACAAAGCTGCAGTGCATTATGGGTAATATTGAGATGAGCTGCGGGGGGCGCGAGGCTCTGGGTGAGTGTGAACACCACTCGGCGGGGCTTTGCTGATGTGGAAGAGGATCGGATCCTGACAATCGACAAACACCCATGGAGAGAGAGAGAGAGAGAGCGAGACCAATACAGTGGACCAATCAGAGCGCAGCAGGAAGTGACCACAGCCCGACGGCGCGTGTGCGTGGCCAGACTTAGCCGTAGCGCTTAAAGCAAAACTGGGCTTCCACGGCCATCCATTATCAGTGACAGGCTAAATGTAGCATGCTGCACCATATGGCGGCGCCTCTGCACACGGCACACCGTCTGAGAACACACGCCGCCGCCGCCGCCATGGCACAGCGGATAAGGCCGCGGCACATGTGCACTGCTCGCTTATTGGCAGATGGAGGGTAGAGACCGATGTTAGTTCAGGGACGGGAGAAAATAAAAGTCTACTGGTTGAAGAGAGTGGGTGAAACGATCAACAATCAACCCCCCCTCCGGATCAGTGTTAATTTCGTCGACTAAAATATTTAGTCTTAATTTTAGTCAAAGTGATTTTTTTGACGACTAAAATTAGGGCTGGGCGATATGGCCTAAAATCTATATCACGATATAAAAAAAGAAATATCACAATAACGATATATTTCACGATATAATTGCAGTGTTGTTTTTGTCAATGATGACGATAACGAAATGATTTCGTTGACGCCCCTTTTTTATATGACGATAACGCGACGATGACTAGCTAAAAATGGCTCTAAGGTGACTAAAACATGACGAGACGTTTTCGAGTTTTCGTTGACAAGACGAGACGGAACGAAAATGATTATAAGTCTGACGTTCACAATGCATGTAATTTCTGCCTATTTTGCGTGAAATCTGTCTTTTCTGTTTGAGCTATCCTTGTTTTGGGTACGCCCACCACCCGGCTGCCCCATGCGCGCACCAGATTCCACCACAACAACACACCTGCGGCGGTGCTGAGAGGCTAGTCACTCGCCACGCATCTTCGAAGGACCATGGCTGCGACGCCAATAAACGGGCTTGGTGGTCGGAAACGACGAGATGATTTATGGACATACTTTCAGTATAATCCATCAGAAAGAAAAACGGAATGCATTGAATAGGAGACGACGGTAAATGTGGCCATAAACTAGGTGGGAAGAATACAACCAACCTCAAGCGGCACCTGAAGGCTCATCACGCGGATATTTTTTCGAAGGTAACTAACAAGTCACGCTGTTAACATATCATATACATTCAATTTTACTTGACAATTGGCTTGTGACATATTTCATTGTATGCTTAAGGTTTTACATATATCTACTGGTGCAAACTTGCGGCTAACTTCAGGCTAATATTAGCTTGGTTGTGCTAACGTCAATAGCATGTCTGTCACTTTTATTTGTTGAACATGCACGGATTTTGGCCGTGTAGGAAGTGTAAACCGTCATTATGTTAAACTGTTATTTGATTTCAGTGACAGTCTGAAATGTGGAGGGGAAAATTAGCATTTCAGACCGGTTGCTGTTCCTCCCCATACAGAAAAAAAAAAGATTGAAATATATAATTAAAGTGTCAAAATATATGTGGCATAAAATTGACTAAAACTTGACTAAAACCTTTTTGTGTTTTCGTCGACTAAAACTTGACTAAAACTATAAAGTTACAAGTGACTAAAATGTGACTAAAACAAAAAAGCATTTTCGTCCAAAAGACTAAGACTAAGACTAAAACTAAAACGGCTGCCAAAAACAACACTGTATAATTGACAATGGACAAATTACTTCAAAATCCCAGCCTCACGCCTATTGGGAAGATTATCCATCCATTTTCTTCCACTTGTCCGTTGCCGGGACGTGGGGGCAGCTGTTGGAGCTGCACCAGCCCCTATGGCGCCCCCTGCAGGTGGTGGGTCCACAGAAGGACGGCCTCATGGTTCTAACCGGGCCTGTTGGTCTCTCATAAGGGGCTTCTGAACCGCTCTTTGTCTGACCCGTCACCCAGGACCTGTTTGCCCTGGGAGACCCTACCAGGGGCACGAAGCCCCCGACAACAGAGCCCCAGGATCAGTCAGGCTCAAACCCTCCACCACGCTAAGGTGGCGGTTCCAGGAGGGGATTGGGAAGATTAATTCAGTGATATTTCATTCATTTAGTTTTTAACGGCATACTAATTTCCTCGCAAATATGATCTACTCAAGCCGTTTACATCCTTCATTTCATTTGACTTTTTAAGCACCGGTCCCCGTGTTCTACCGTCAGTGTTTCTGCTGCTCTGATGGCGTAACATGAATTATATCGTGTCTACGACGATATAAAACATTACAACGATATCAAAATTATATCGCGATAACGATATGCGATACGATATGGCCCAACCCCTAACTAAAATTGGACTAAAACTAAATTTAAAGTTTTTCATGCGACTAAAACTATGACTAAAATGTCCAGATATTTTAGTCGACTAAAATGAGACTAAATAAAAATGGAAAGGAGAGACTAAAATCATCCAAACTTCTATTGACCGTCTGAAAGAGCCTCATATCATGTAACTTCACTGCCAAAGGAACAGCTCTGAGCTTTGTTCATGAGGGAGCAGCTCCATGAAGCAGGACCTCGATTAAATATGATTATAATGAATATTATAAATACAAAGTCGACTAAATGTGTCTTAAATTTAGTCGACTAAATCTCGACTAAAATTGAGTTACATTTTCGTCAAAAGACTAAAACTAAACTAAAATATGTTGTCAAAATGAACACTGCTCCGGATCAGACCTGAAAGTAGGGCTGGGCAATCGATCCAAATTACAATCTCTACAATCTCACTATACTCCGTCATAGTGTAATGTCCTCAATGAGAGTCCTGCAATGTAAATAGTGTTGAAAATAAAGAAAAGCCTATACATTAAAAGCGTCTCCAAACTTTTGACCAGTATTGTACATATGCTTTGCCCGACGATCCCCCCGCGGACTTTCGCATCATTGTGTAGTCTATACATATCACTCTACACAGCAGACTATAGATTTATTTCATTCCACTAACCTGTTATCCGCCATCTTAGGGTTAGATTTAGAGTTATTAGATCTCAAAGCGTAAATGTATTGACTGGGGAGCTTACAGCCTATATGCCAGTGTGTAAACTTGGAGATGATCAGACTGCTTCGAATTTGGATACGAGATCAAGGCAGTAATGGCGGGCCCCCCGGTGGTGGAGTGCTGCTAATGATAAAACTTTACTTTTGGTCACAGCCATCAACGTTAGCATGTTTTGAATTACACCCAGTGCTGCGTTCATGTGGCGCTCGTCTTCCAGAGGTGTGACGCCATTGCCCCCGGTCGGTTTGTGCTTTTTCATTTTTTATGTCATCAAATAAAAATGGTCTTTTATCACTGGTTAGTGCTTATCTCAGCTCATCATTTGGACGTGTTGTTAGCATCGCAAAAGCTAAACAGTAAGTTTGTGAGTTTGAAAAAAATCTCATGTGAATGTACTTTTTGCTCACATTGATGTCGTGCATTTCACTCGCAATTTTGTTTCTCCGAGGACGACGACGGCTCGCTCTAAACAAACAAAAAGTAGCAGTTTAACTAAAAAGCTCACATTAGACCTTAAAAGAACAAATCAGCTGATTTTCCAGAGGACCCCATGACCAAAGCAAAAAAAACGTTCATGTGGCATTAGCATCTTATTAGCTAACTGCTGTGGCATTAGCATCTTATTAGCTAACTGTTGTGGCATTAGCATCTTATTAGCTAACTGTTGTGGCATTAGCATCTTATTAGCTAACTGTTGTGGCATTAGTATCTTATTAGCTAACTGTTGTGGCATTAGTATCTTATTAGCTAACTGTTGTGGCATTAGCATCTTATTAGCTAACTGTTGTGGCATTAGTATCTTATTAGCTAACTGTTGTGGCATTAGCAGTATTGTTTACTTACAAGTTTATTCAGCTGGAGCACTTTGAGGTTGTATTTTTTAAGTGAGAAACATTCCCTTTACTAGCTGCCCTCGAATGCACCGTTATTCTACAGTAAAGTACAGGCACATTCATTATTGTTTTCATTTGGTGCCAAACGGTTGTGGGTCTTTGATTTGAGATCAGGATGAAGTTGCTGTTTTGTTTGTCTATGGCTCTTGCCTAATTTGGACCCGGAAGTTGCCTGGTTACCGTGTGTGATGTCACACTTAACGTGTGTTGCCATGCCAACGTCATCTGCATAACTCTGCTCTGGAGCTCAGCGGAGGAAACACCTGCACCGGCAGGATCGGCGCCCTGCGTTTTCACTTTGACTCCGTCGTCTCGGCGGCACAGTGTTGCTCTGCATCGTAAGGATATACCGACAGTCTTCAGTAAAGATGACCAGAAGGAAGAGATTCAAGGTGCAGCAACAAAGGACAGTGCCAGGCTTAAACTTGGAATACTAGTCACAAAGAATCTTATTTAGTTCTTCAATAAGCTATATTTATGTTGAACATATCTGTAAAAACTAAAGTTTGGAGCCTGTAGGAGCGGCTGAAGATTACTGATGACGTCACAGTTTTCTCACGATTCCATACAGCGCTATCTTGTGTGTCTAATTGTTTGATATCATCCTGAAGCCGTGGTTCACACCTGTGTTGTGTGTGGCTGATCCCGACACAACGAAAAGACAATCATTTCAATATCCCAAAAGTAACTTATCACCAAGCAACAGACTTCAGTCCGAGAGACGTCGTCTACGGCCGGGAGAATAAACAGAGAGAGGGCTTCGATCCTGACCCAAGATACCATACATTTCATATTTCCTTTAATTCCAAGTCTTTTATTTTCATGGTTATCATGCACGTGCACATTGCAATGATTATGTTAGTCTACACATGGATCACATGGCTCCTTGTCAGTGAAAAAACACACTAGTGACTAGAGTACGCCCAGAGTGGTTGATGATGTGCATGCGAGCCTTACGTAAACAGCCAGTCGGGAACGAACAACCATCTGTGATAGTTAATGGCGAGAGATTAAATGAAGTTAAACAATTCAAGTATTTAGGAGTGCTCTTTCATTCAAATCTAAATTTTAAGCAGCATATCAAGAAAATTGCACACATCATTAAATTCAATTTGTCAAACTTTAAGCATATAAGACCATGTCTGACCACAGAGTCTGCAAAGGCAATGATCTTCAGCCACTGTTATACCACATGGTCCCAAACATCAGAGACCAACATGAGTCCCATCAAGTCTCTTTTTAAGAAAACATTGAAAACTCTGGATAGAAAGCCGTTACATTATCATTACTGCCACATTGTAAGTAAGTATAATAGTTTAGATTTTGACGGCTATCAGACGTTCCTGGATGCCTGTTTAGTTTTTAGAGTTTTAAAAGGTCTTGCCCCTCCACCATTAAGGAATTTTATATCACAAATAAGTAACACTCGAGTAAATACCAGAGCTCTGACCAGAGGAGACAGTATTGTGCAACGTCGTAGGACTCAGTCAAACGGTGGAGTCTATCAGAGGCTCGCAGTTTTGGAACTCGCCGCCTGCTCACATCAGGAACTGTGACAATTACCACACCTTTAAAAAGGTCCTAAAAATCTGGTTAAAAACAAATCAATCTTGCACTCACAGGTAGTTTAATTAAAGTTCAATGCTTAATCAATTTCTTGGGCGTGTTCTGTTATCTCACCTGTGTCTGTCCTTGTAACTGAATCTGTGACTTTGTTCTGTTCTTTGTACTATGTATTTTCCTTCTGTCAATGTTTCTTTACCTGCCTTAGGACAACGGATGCACTTTAGCTCTCACGCTAATTCTGGTACATTTACATTGATGCTTTTGGCTGACGTGTTGATTAATGTGCACTGTCCTAATTCAAATAAATAAATAAAAAATTGTCGATTGACACACAGTATGGCGGCTCGCCGTGGAGGATTGTAGAAACGGAAACCCATCTACAGCAGCGGTTCCCAACTCCTAGCCCTTGAGTCATTCATTCGGGCTATACTCCGAATACCCCCAACTCGAGGACCTTGCCAATACCATTACAAAATGGCCGATCATCTAATTCTTCTTCTTTTTAAGCATAGATTATTTAGTAGAGAATTATGTTCAAAATGTAGGTAAAATACTCTCAGATCCAAACCGAGCTGAAAAGCATAATTAAAACTAACTTTCTTTTATAATCTGACGTGAGTCCAAGTACACCCCTGGTAAGAACTCAAGTACCCCTGGTTTGGAAACACTGTGCTATAGCGCAGGGGGTTCCCGACCTTAAGGCCGCAGGGGTGGGAGGGGCTTAGCGCGGGTTCAGCTGTTACCAACCAACAACCAACCAAGCGTTTCACCTCCTGTGCGGCAAGACAACAGGGACAAAGCTTCTCATAAAGTGTGCATTACTCCGCTTTAAAAAAATAATAAATTTAAATACCTAAACATATGGCCACATTTTAGAAACGTAGTAGTGGAGTAGAAAGTATTATATTTATTTAAGTAGAAACAGTACAGATCCTCAAAAACTCTACTGAAGTACAGCACGTAAATAAAACCTATAGGAAATGAGTGAATCATGATAAAAATGTGAGATTTCTCTTTTTTTATTTTTTTTTACCACATTTATACTATAGCCCTTTTCACATGGGATTAGAATGACTGACATCCTCCGTGTTTCTGCCCATGTCATGGCGGTAATTTGGAAGGTAAACATTGCCCTGATTTTGACCTTCAGGGTAATTCTCGAGTTTTTTATCAGCATATTGTATGTTTAGACATTTAGACTATAGTGATACTATCAAGCATCAAAGCAATACTACGACACCAATGCTGTTTGTTTAAAAAAAAGTATAAAAGAGATAAAAAAAACGATGTCACAGACGTGAAGCACAGCCCCGTTGTCGTGGCAACGTTAGACAGACCAACACGGAGGCTCTGAGGGAACGTTCGGCTGCGTTCGGTGCAAAGTTTAGACGGAGGAGGCCGTATCAGAGCGAACGGATTAGAGGAGAAAAGGAAACGGCTGTTTTATGAGAAGAGCAGAATCCCACAGACGTGACGCCGATGTGGAAAAAAGGCTAAAGCTAAGGCTCATAAACAAACCCGATGGCCAGCGCTCGCAACAGGGAGGAATACAAGTGTTCATTCTCTTGTTTCTGGAGGAAGCCCATGAACATTTGTGAATCACTGACATGGCTGATCCCGTCGTGCGAATGCCCATGAATATTACAGGTCAGTCTAATCCTTCTCATTTCTGTGTTTTGCCATGAGATTCTACGGAAATTATGCCTCTGTGGGAAAATAAATAAGAACAAGTGTGAGTACTTTTTCGCCCATATGCAAAATAACAGTTATTTTTCTCCCCCTCCTCCCACACATCACGAGATAAGGCCACCTGGATCGGGCCCCCGTCACCTCTCACCAGAAACCACAATGCGAAAACTGCCGTCTCCACTTCCAAGATCGTACTTCATGTCTTATAGGGCTCTCAGGGCGACTCACGGTAACCACACACACACACACAGCTGCTGCAGACTCACACCGAGGGCTGGAGATGCACAGTGATGAAAATAAAAAAATAAAAAAAAACTTTTTACTGAACTACGCAGTCGCCTGGACGTTCAGACTGCAGGGTTTCAGACTGAAGTCGCAAAAGATCAGATACGTACCGGACATAGGATCACATATCCATAGCCTGGGTTGGATTTAAAAACATCGGATCTGTGTCGTTAATACTGTCATGATACATGTCGCATAGGGGCAAAAAAAAAAAAAAAAAAATCAGAATTGGGGTCACTTCAGCCTGAATTCTGAACGTAGCCTCAGTATCGTAGGAGTCTCCAATGCATCATCTTTACCCTCCCCATTCAGGACACTATTATGGGGCGGCCTGGTGGTTCTCGCAGCAAGAAGGACCCGGGAGGTCTTTCTGTGTGGGGTACAAATCCATTTAAACAAGGCCTTGCAACGTTAGGCCTGTGTTTGTGAGCGTGCGAAAACATGTGCGTGTCCCAGTTTGGTCAGCGGTGTAAACAGTGTCACAACACCGCAGTGCAAGGCTCCTACTGCTACGAAGCCGAAAAACTTGGCTATAGTTCCGTCAAATGGAGATAAAAGTCGGCGAACACGAAGAAGCGGGACGTATTTCAGTGGGTTTAATAAGAAAAGGAGACGGGCCTCCGCTCCAAGATGGAAGAGGCGGAGGAGACAAATCAAATCAAATCAAACTTTATTTATAGAGCGCTTTTCATACAAGATGTAACACAAAGTGCTTTACAGTGCTTAAAAATCATTAAAAATAATAAAAATCGTCCCCACCAGTAAATATACATAAATAACTACAACCCCACCACCCACCACCCGCACACACAGACACACAGACACATATACGTACAGACAGCCAGAAGTTAAAAGTCTTAAATAAAAATGGACATAGAGTTGAGTACGTAAGGCTGGGTACAGATGGACCGAAAGAGGAAACATCATCCGAGGAGCCGTCTGCACCAGGAGCAGCCCATCGCCCACAGCCACAGAGCGCCAACCCAGGGGGCCCGGAGTAGGTGTAGGAGAGACGTCCTACCTCCATCCAGGCACCCCCAGGAGAGCGTCCGCACGGCCACAGCCAACCAGTACTCCCGGGGCAGAGGGCTCCCTCAGAGGAACCACTAGGAGAACATAAAAAATAAATGAATAAAATAAATAAAAAAGTAAATAAATAAATATTTAATAAGAGATACAGATAGTGGCGAGGTGACGCTGAACAGTTCGTCTCCAAACTCAGTAAGTGCCGCTAAACTCTGTTCGCGGTTGAAATGTAGCTTGAAAAGGTGGTTCTCGTGAACGTTTGGTGATATAAAGTTGTGCTGTTTCGTGTGGGGCTGTGGCCGTGACATGAGCTGTTTGTGCCGCTGTTTTCACGGAGAAATTAAAATGAGGCGCGTTTTTTTATCTTTCTGTGTGTTCACTTTGGGGTAAAATCGCCCACGTTTCTCCTGTGCGTCCAAAATCGGGCTTAAAAATCAAACATGTTTGATTTCCACCTGAAGTCCAGTTGCGTCTGACTGCCGCCCACACGACACGATTCAAACACCAGTCCAGTCGTGGCACACCCCGGTCAATCATTCGGCAGGTTTCCCAGCGGTGCGGCGACCCTCCTCCGCCCCTCCTCTGCCTGGCCTCTCCTCATCGTGTAAACTGGCCACCCCGGGTCTCTTCCTACCACCACCAGTGTCTGGCTGTCATCCATTGTCGCCATGTTTTCCATGTCATTAATGCAATCTTCTGCCGGGTTCTGAGCCCCAATCATGATCCATGTACCATACAACAAAATTGTGTTCAGGTGTTAGTCCTGAGCCGCTGCGACTGAGCCACGCCGCCACCACTGTGGGCCGACCCGACCAGCCTGTTTCTGGAGGTAGAGGAAACCTTCAGTCTCCTCTGAAACGGTGCAGCGCCTCGTGGGTTTATCACTGTTTCAGAGCGTGGTGTCCTGCACTGGTCAGCTCCACCCCCTCCTCCCTCTTCCTCCTTCCGCTCCACAACAGTCTCTCTCCATCTTCTGGAAGAGCTTAGCAGTTACTCTGTTTTATTCTCCAGTGAAGGTCCATCAGCCAGAGCAACAGTAGGGATTAGATTGCATGTGTGGCTTAGCTGTGAGTCTCGCCCGGATACCTCAGGATGGTGCCTTCTTGTCCATCACAGTGGCTTGCAATTATAGTTTTCACTGCTGACGGACCCCCTCGCCAGAAAACCTACAAAACATGTGATCCTGGAGAGTTGTAAAGGCGCCATGCGGACCACCCATACAGCTGCTGGGTCAGGTGAAGGAGCACACATGTCCCACGCAAAAACGGGAACACGTGTGACCCACTTCGGGGTCAAAACGAAAGATTGACCTCCTTGAAAATAGCGACAAGACGAAAACAAAAAAACGCAACAACAAAAAAGTGCATCAAAAGAGTGACAACAACAAAAAAAAGACACAAAAGAGCAAAGAAAGGTAACAAATACGCGACGGAAGTACAATAGAATACTGACAACAAAGCCAGTCACGAGCGAGTGACAAACAAGCGACGACAGTGCAGTGGCGCCTCCAGAAAGTGTTCATAGGGGTGGCCAGATGGGGCCACTTAAAATCTTGGGGTGGCAAAACCAAAACTATCAGCCATCATTTCACGATTGTATTTACTGTTGTAGTAAACTGGCCTGTAGAAAAGTATCAGAAAGACTTAAGGAAACGTCTACTGCTATACTTTTTGTTTTATATATATATATATATATATTTAATGTTACTAATGATCCAATAACAGTACAGTTAACATTTTGAGTTTCTCAATAATTCAGTTTTATTTTGCAGTTATATCTGGCATAAGGTGTACATTTATTTCAAATAAAAATTTCATAACTGATACTACAGTACTGTTAATTGTACAGTACTACAACAACACTTTTATTTATTTATTTATTGGTTTATTTGGTCGGGACAGTGCATGTTAATGAACATACATGGGTCTCATGCATGTAAACAAGCCTCACCGGATTGTAGCCTTGGGCTAATTTGCGTCCGTTGTCCCCCATGCGCACTCTCAAACACACTTTCATTCATCCTGGCCTATTGTACATGTTTTTAGTGGTAGGGGAAACCGGAATACCCGGAGGAAACCTACGCAGACACGGCGAGAACATGCAAACTCCACACAGAAAGGCCCCGTCCAGGTGGGAATCGAACCCCGGACCTTCTAGCTGTGAAGCACGAGCGCTAACCGCTGTGCTACCGTGCCGCCCACACTGGCCAATGGGGTGAACAGTGTGGTGGCCAGGAGTGGGCAGACAGTGCCGCAAAAAAGTAACACAATCTCAACAAAAACGTGGCAAAAACTGTGGTGAGAGGTGTTTGTCCGTGAAAAGTTCCGTGTTTGATCCTTTTCACCTGCAGAGTCTCGCCTCTACTCCTGACGGCACTCGCCCTGACGCACCACGTGACCACCGCGAGCCCGGGCGGCGGGGGGGGGGGGGGGGGGGGGGGGCGGGCCTAAAAGTCGTGAGTTTGGAGCGGCGCCAGAGCGCGGCAGCCCAGAGTGAAGTTTGGCATGTTTGTGACAGAGGGATGCTGGTAATTAGGATGGAGACATCGACAGCTGCATTCATCTTCATAAAATGCAATAATTAATGACGCTCCAACAAAGGAAAGTATGCAAATCAGCCCGCCTCATTAGCATTTTCAAACTCAGCTCCCATGATGCCTTGCTGACATAGCTGTAATTAATGAAAATGTATGCCTGCAGTCGCATCGGACGACGTCGCCGGCCTCCGGAGCGGCCCGCGCGCCACCGGGGGGGAGGGCCGCCCCGTTCACTCGTTCACCAACGCGCTCACGCACTCACTCGCTCACGCGCTCACTCGCTCACGCGCTCACTCGCGGCCACGGAAACACCAGCCCGACGGCGGCGCACGTGAGCGGGAACCGTGCCAAGGCGCGGAGACGAGGGGCAGAGCAGATGGGCACAATCGAGAAGATGCGGCGCGCAGCCAAAAGCGAGCGACAGGAGGAGAGGAGCGAGTGAGGAGGAGGGGAGGGGAGGGGGGGGGGGGGGGGGGGAGTGGAGGAATAAATAAATAAAAGTGACGGAGTGAATGAACGGCTCGTCGCTTGGAAGAGTGCCGTGCAGGTGAACGAGGGGTAAAAAGACATTTCCCCCTGAACCCTGCCACATTTGTAGATTTTTACCGCCGACCTGAATGTTGTGTCGTCATGTTCTCAATCACGAGGAGAGACGTGCTTCTTTATGCCGCGCATTTCGTACACAAGGCAACTCGATGCACCGGGGTCCAACATCACCTGGATGTTTCGAATGAAAGAACTCTGAGGTGAATCCAAACAGAGTCGTGCGCATGGAGACGATGGAGACTCACGCGGTTCCTTTCGGACGTTCCCCACTCAGAAGACAAGACAGGACTTTACTGGTCTCACGATGGAGAAATTCACTCATTACATCAGCTCTAAGAAACACTACGTTTTAAGGGCAAAATGTAAATATACATTAGTTTATTTATTTATTTGAACAGGGACAGTGTACAATCTACATTAGCCTCAGAAAGGAGAGATGCATTGTACCAGGTTATAGCACTTGTGCTAATTTCCACCTGCAGTCCCTGGGCCTATTGTACATGTTTTGAGTGGTAGGGGAAACCTATGCAGACACGGGGAGAACATGCAAACTCCACACAGAAAGGCCCCGTCCAGGTGGGAATCGAACCCAGGACCTTCTAGCTGTGAAGCACAAGCGCTAACCGCTATGCTAACCGCTGTGCTACCGTGCCGTACATACACAGTGCCTCTCGAAAGTACTAATACACCTTGAACGTTTGCACATTTTGTCATGTTTACAACCATGAACATAACATTTGTATTTTATTCACACACAAGTAACAGACGACTGTGAAGTGAAAGCAAAATGATACATGATTCTGTTATTGATTCTGTTATTTAAAAAAAATTCAACCGAAAAGTGGGGCGTGCATAAGTATTCATACAGCATGACTTAATACTTTGTGGAACCCCCTTTTGCTGCAATTACAGCAGCAAGTCTTCTGGGGTTTGACTCTACAAGGTTTGCACATGTAGAGACTGACATTTTAGCCCATTCCTCTTTACAAAACAACTCAAGCTCTGTCACATTAGAAGGAGAGCGTTTGTGAACAGCAGTTTTCAGGTCTTTCCACAGATTTTCAATAGGATTTAGGTCAGGACTTTGACTGGGCCGTTCTAACACATTAATATGTTTGTTTTTAAACCATTCCATTGTAGATGTTTGTGTTTAGGGTCATTGTCCTGCTGGAAGGTGAATCTCCGCCCCAGCCTCAAGTCTCTTGCCGACTCCAGCAGGTTTTCCTCCAAAATGTCTCTGTATTTGGCTCCATCCATCTTCCCAACTATTCTTAGAATCTTCCCAGTCCCCGCTGAGGAAAAGCAGCCCCATAGCATGATGCCCCCCCACCATATGTGACACTGGGGATGGTGCACTCAGGACGATGAGCAGTGTTAGGTTTGCTCCATACATAACGTTTTGCATTTGGGCCAAAAAGTTCAATTTTTGTCTCATCTGACCAAAGCACCTTCTTCCACATGGGAGCTGTGTCCTCCATATGACTTCTAGCAAACTTCAAACGGGATTTCTTATGGCCTCCTTTCAATAATGGCTTTCTTCTTGCCACTCGTCCATGAAGGCCAGGTTTGTGTAGAGTACGACTTATAGTTGTCCCATGTACAGATTCCCCCAGCTCAGCGGCAGGACGTCCCAGCTCCTCCAGAGTTATCTTGGGGCACTTGGTTACATTTATGACCAGTGCTCTCCCTGTTCGGTCTGTTAGTTTAGGTGGACGGCCGTGTCTTGGTAAGTTCACAGTGGGGCTATACTCTTTCCATTTCCGAATGATGGATTGAACAGTGCTCCGTGAGATGTTCAAATCTTGGGAAATCTTTGTATAACTTAACGCTGCTTTAAACTTCTCCACAGCTTTATCCCTGACCTCTCTGGTGAGCTCCTTGGCCTTCATGATGTTGTTTAGTGACCAATACACTCTGACCATAGCTCTGAGGCCCTCACAGAACAGCTGGAATTATACTGAGAGTAGATTACACACACGTGGCCTCTATTTAATGGTCAGGGCAAGGTGTGAACATTCTGCAGTCATTAGGAATGTTATAAAGGCAATTTAATGCACTCAGAAATGCTGTATGAATACTTATGCACGCACCACTATTCACTTCGCTATTTAAAAAAAAATAACAGAATCATGTTTCATTTTGCTTTCACTTCACAGTTGTCTGTTACTTGTGTCTGAACTTTCAGTAAAAAATTCAAAATAAAATCTTAATGTTCATGGTTGTAAACATGACAAAATGTGCAAAAGTTCAAGGTGTATTAGTATTTTCGAGAGGCACTGTATATGTATATATATATGTATATATATATATATATATGGTGTGTGTGGTAGTGTCCTCCTGGATCTTTACTGGCAGAAAGTGACATAGATAGAGGTAAAGTTCCATAGCAGTTTGACATATGGCAACAGTTTAAATTGTTTGTAATAATAATAATGATGCATCAGTTTTATAAAGCACTTTTCTGGACACTCAAAGACGCTTTACATGGCACTATTCATTCACTCCATACTTGGTGGTGGTAAACTACTATTGTAGCCACAGCTGCCCTGGGGTAGGCTGATGGAAGCAAGCCCCTCCGACCACCACCAGCCACTCACTTACTCACTACATTCGCTATAGGCTTCCTGGTGTTACCAAACGGTCTCCCATCCAAGGACCGACCAGGCCCTTCCCTGCTTAGCTTACCAGGTCTGACGGGATTGGGCAGAGCAAAGGCGGGACGGCCACAATATCACTTCCTGTCAGTGTCAAACAAGGAAGTGAAACTATAAACATCACTAAAAATTGTCAAACTTAACTAAAAGCGGTGTGAATTTTGTAGCTAAATCTTTAAAATAATTGTGTTAACCTTGGACCAACGTCAAAACTTGGTCCCTAAAGATATCATATATTTTCAGATATTTTTTCAATACCAGCAGTACCTAAACCTTTTTTCGATACCATACTGATATCATTTAATGTTTCTGATTTATTTCAGATCACACACACACTGTCCACATGTGCACCATTGGTTACATGTCACCTCCTGCTTTTTAAAACCATAAAGCTCGATAAAGTCATCTCCGATTCTCTGACCGGAACCGTCAATACTGTCACTGCCCCAACCAGCTCAATTTACCACAGTGGGCCATCAATAGTGCCTCCACTTCATTATCATTATTATTATTAGTAGTAGTAGTAGTAGGGTTAAATTCTGTGAACTTTCACTGTGGAAATTAAGGGAAATATATGGGAATGAACAGGGAATTAACACAACTGAAGTTTGCTTCTTTACAGACAGATATAAACTGAAACATAAACATTTGATTTGATGGTTATACACTTAAATATCTTTCACAGCAGAGATGAAAAGTCTCAAAGAAATCATGTCTGAGCCCCAGGGTTTAAAGGGGACAGTGTTTTGGGTATTTGGCCGATACAAAGAGCTTTTGGAAATGGAATAATAGACTCATTCCATGTTTGTTTACATCTATACAGTATCCTTCAATGTAACACAGCTGTGCAGTGTTACAACATAATATTGTTTTAAAACTCTATAAACCCTTGTCTTGTGAATCTTGTTTTTTTGTTATGGGCTGTCTGTTCCCTGCCAGGGATGTAACTTAGCCTCAGACTAACTCTGGTACAATGCATCAAATGGCAACATTTAATGTATAATTGTGCCTGGTCCCTTTTAAATAAATAAACTAAACTATAATGTAGGTCTGTTCTGTGTAATGCAGCTCTGCGTCAGACACAGGCTCCGCCCACTCCCTGAACACGGCAGGTGAAACTTCTGTTATTCAACTTAAACTGTGAAACTAATATATGATAGACTCATTACATGCAAAAAATAATTAAAAAAATGTATTTTGAGAATGGACTGTGAGCCATAATCATCAAAATTATAACAAATAAAGGCTTGACATATGTCAATTTGCATGTAATGAGTCTGTATCATACATTCATACACATAAATGAACGATATTCTAATTTTCCGAGTTTCACCGGTAATAGTCACCGTTCGTCATGATCTGAGTACGAGTTAGAGACGGGTGAATTTAACCAATCACAGTGCGATAAAAAAAAGTCATGATATAAAAGTTTGCCGTTTTATGGTTCAAAAACATCATTAATGGGTAGCTAATAGTTCACCAATTGTTTATTCACCAAAAATGGCAAATGTTTTAAGCCTTTTGACAGTTTAAAATCTTTGCTCATTCCAAAAAATGTTGAGCCAAAGTTCTCATTGAAAATATCCGGAAATATATCAGGAATTTCCAACCCCTTTACAACCTTAAGTATTATCAGTAGTGTAGTGTAGTAGTAGTAGTTGTAATTTACGATTATTGTGAATATTATTTCCACAAAGCCAGACAGTCCATAATTCCCGTGGAAAATGAAGCCGCCGTATTTTTAGTGTTTATGAAATGAAACAGGTCAAATGTTGTCGCTTCACTGAGCAAAACTTTAAGCAGTCCTCATTCTGTAGCTGCGCTCTGCAGACATGCACACGTGCACATGCCAGCACACACACGCACGTGCATGCCCAGGAGCGCACACACACACACACACGAGGGGAAAACACACGCGCACGTGCGCCTACAGCTGAGTGCACGGAGGGCCCGTCCAGATGGGACTCTTCCACATGACCAGGCCGATCAATCAACGCTGAAGGGCCCAGGTGCTACCACGCACCATTTCACAGTCTCACACACACACGCGCACGCACACACACACGCACACACACACACACACACACACACGCGCAGACACCGGAGAGGGAGGACAGTGAATGACCCCACAAACATCACAACCACCAAGCTAATGCTAACGGGGAGGGATCAAGCTGCTTCCAGGGTTTATACAAGAAGCAAGTCAAATGCCACATATTTAATTTCTTAGGAATTTCTTCAAACAGAGGAAAGGGAATTGGACAAAAATGTGGTCAATTTCAACCAACATTGCAGCGGACCATGTGTCATGGCGGGTGTTCACTGTGCGAGTTTGGCCGTCAGTCACGAGAAAAATCTTAGGTCGTGGCTGAAAATGGCAGGTCTTCGGTCGTACAGTGAGACGGGGACAAAGATCTAAAACAGAACCGTGGTACGACCGAAGACGAGCTGCGACCGACATCAGGCAGTGTCTGATATTTTGGAACACTAGTCGTAGAGTGAGTTATCCTCTCGCTGCAGAGAGGATCTCTGTCAGTGTCCCGTCAACACATCAGGGCAGGCTGCCCCGCCGCCAGAGTCACAGCAACACAGGCCGGGCATGAACGGGCCCGACTACGCATTAATGCCCAAATGTTTTATCAGATTTCAATATCGTGTAAAGAGGGCGGAGCCTCCAGCGTCCCGCACACACACGAGCTCGACTCATTCACTCAGCGCTCTGTCCCATTCGGGGCTTTTATCGCCCCCTAAAAGTAAAATACATTGTAAATTGGTTTTTGTTGGTTTTCTTTCACCTCGATAAAGAATCAGACATAAGAACGACTTGTTTAAGCTGTTCATTTGACTTTAAACTGCATTTTGGCCTGAGGTGAGGCTCGCCTCCCATGCACTGCCCTGACGACCCGAGGGGGGCGCTGTGTCAGCGCTACACATTTCTACAAAACATGTGGACTACAGGTCTGCATTGGGACTGGGACCCAACGCAAATCTCACGGGAATGGGCGGGTAAAAAAAACCCTGCGGGACAGGTAAGCCCGCAGTGTCCCGCAGTGTGCAGTGAATGAACCTCTCATTCAGTCCTCAGGCCCACACTGACTATAGACTAAAGGGCACTGATTCTGTTTGTGTTTCGGACAGAACAGAAGTCACTACTTTCTCCCCGCTACGTGACGTCGCGCTGCTCGTGCCCTAAGTAGGTCAGCTGCCCCGTGTCCGCACGCTGCAGGAAGATTGACAACATCTGCTAAAGTTCGCTAAACTCCGGTAATAATGTATTTCTGTGACAAAGACCAACCAAACTCAAGAGACAGTGGACTATTACTGGATAAATATGAGTCAGATGCGTTCTATTTCACATGGATTTGACATGAATGAAGAAAACGGCTTGGATGGATTATTGCCTTTTTCAGACCGAGAGAGGAAGCTATCGATCATTGAACGGCTGGGGCTTAAGGTTAGCAGCTAACGTTAGCATCTTTTCACCGTAACCGTTTATATTCAAGTCGTTTATTCGTGAGAAATGCGGGATTGAAACGGCTGTTTTCATTCAGTTAGTTATAGTTCAAAGACCTGTTGCTGTCAGGCGTTCTCCGCCGACTCACGTATCGCATATGAATAGTGAGGACATTCGGACACAGCGGCGGGACGCGGGCAGGAGTGGACATACACGTTCTCTAATGTGGACTACACGTGAAAACCAGTTTGTTTTATTACTCTGCATGGTTTAGGAGAGGCAATAAAACAGAAAACAAATTAAAATAAATAATAAATAAAAAAATAAATAATAATAATAATAAATTAATTAAAATACAACAAAAATGTAATAAAAAATAAAACAGCAAGTAATTACTAATAATTGTTACAGGTCTACTGCTTCATTTAGGTCATCAGTGTATCACACATATATATACATACATATGTTGTATATATATGCATATAAATTTTAAGAATGAAATGCTGCAGATGAGTTTTATCCTGAAAATGTCGACACTATCACTCATCGTCCGCGTGGAGCATCAGGATTGTCAATAACTTATCATTTGGACGGGCGGGGTGCGAGTCCCGGTCACGTTCACTATGTTGTCTTTTAATTTGTATTTGCAATATCGTGAGAATGTATTTTATGTTTAAATGTGTTGCTATTGACTGCTATTTCAAAGTAAAAGAATACCAGAGACAAACCTCACCGCACATCACTGGCCAAAACAAACACTCATAAACTAGCCACCATTTAGATAACTCAAAATCCCTCTGTAGGAGACTGTAGGAGCAACTAAAGCGGATATGAATTGACAATAAAAATCTTTTGAACCTTGAATTGAAGAAAACATTTGAACACAGCTCAGTCGTGTGTGCCCATGAGCACACGCACATCTACAGACTTTTGCGACCGGCGTCTCCCATAAATAAAACGACCATATTTAGATCATAGAGACGGATCAGAGGGATTACGTTGATACCAAACATGTCTGTATTTGCGGATGGATATGTGTGGGAGACACGGCGGAGCACGGCTCAGGCCAAATCCGACCAGCGAGTCGACAAAACGACATCAAACATCGTCCGTCACATAAGAGATCGACATTTTCACCTGTCGCGACTCGCCTTGAGAGACGGCACATTGTGGCCTTGCCTCAGCGGGGTCAGCCCTATGTTCCCCGGTACCTATGTTCCCCGGTACCTATGTTCCCCGGTACCTATGTTCCCCGGGTCCTATGTTCCCCGGTACCTATGTTCCCCAGTACCTATGTTCCCCGGTACCTATGTTCCCCGGTACCTATGTTCCCCGGTACCTATGTTCCCCGGTACCTATGTTCCCCGGGTCCTATGTTCCCCGGTACCTATGTTCCCCAGTACCTATGTTCCCCAGTACCTATGTTCCCCGGTACCTATGTTCCCCGGTACCTATGTTTCCCGGTACCTATGTTCCCCGGTACCTATGTTCCCCGGTACCTATGTTCCCCGGGTCCTATGTTCCCCGGTACCTATGTTCCCCAGTACCTATGTTCCCCGGTACCTATGTTCTCCAGTACCTATGTTCCCCGGTACCTATGTTTCCCGGTACCTATGTTCTCCAGTACCTATGTTCCCCCACTTCTGTTTAAGATTAGGCACCAGCCCACTATCCTTAAGGTTAGTGGCTCGGGCAGGGTCAGGGTTAAGCTGATTCATATATGTATGACATTTCACTCTCATGACTTGTGATTTGGTGAAGTACCAACTCACCTACGTAAAAAAAACATAGGACCCGGGGAACATAGGACCCGGGGAACATAGGACCCGGGGAACATAGGTACGCACCCGCCTCGGCAATCACAGCCTCTCCTTTAATCTGGCAAAGCACACGGCTCACCACGGCACCAGGCACAGTCGAAGGTAAAGGCTTTGTTGTGAAAGCAATCGGAGCAGGGAAACGATCTGAGAGTATGTGCTTCCTGGTGTGGAGTGGATATATAACAAACGGCGACAGAGCCTTACGCCTAAATTCAAATAAAGACGGGTTCTGTTTGATGGGAAAGTCCAAGGCTTTGCAGCAGATCCAACGAATCCATGAATGACCATCGCTTTCCTCAATTGCTGGGTCACGGTTCCTGACGTTCTCCCGAACACTGTGCCCCCTCTGTATTTGCCTTTTGGAATCGCGCGTGACGTGAAGGAACCATGTGTGGAGATCGGGAGAAGCCTACCTGCGAGGCGGCTGTACGGAGAAAGGCCGTGGTGTCCTGGCACGAACGGGGCACCCTCCGCCACGCTCTGCAACACAAGCACATGGTTCACCAATGGTTCACGGGGGTCAATCGGGCTCCTACATTTCGGCTATCAAGCACACCGCACTGCCATTGAAGTGTGTGAGCGAATGCAGCCGAAACTTGGAAAATCATTCAAACGTTCATTTATTTCTGTAATTCAACATAAAATGTGAAACTAATATAAACTAGAGTTGGATGTTCTCAAAGTGCTGTGTCAAAGCACATGGATAGAAAGTTAAGTGTAAGGGGAAAGTGTGGATGAAAATGGTGCACAAGTCGCAGGGATGAGCGCAGTCTGGAGGCAAATGTTGCATCTCATTTGGAAACTAAGGTCCCAGAGTCTGGAGGAAGTATGGAGAAGCATCAATCCAAGATGCTCAAAGTCCAGTGTGAAGGTTTGGGGAGCCATGCCTTCTGCTGGTGTTGGTCCACTCTGCTTTATTAAGTCCAGGGTCAGCGTAACCGTCTACCAGGAGATTTTAGAGCACTTCATGCTTCCTTCAGCAGACACGCTTTATTCATTTTGCAGCTGGACTTGTTGTTAACGTTAGCATAAGTATAGGGTGACCAGATGTCCCAGTTTACCCGGGACAGTCCCAGTTTTGAGTCCTTTGTCCCACGTCCCAACAGATTTCTCCAAAACCATTGGTTTGTCCCAGTTTTACTCGTAATCTGTCCCAGTTGTCCTGGTTTTGGCCAATGTAGTCCCCGAAATCGCATACTTTGCTTGAAAATTCATGTATTTGGCCCTTGTGAATATCAATTACCAAGTTTAAACCAATTCAAAATTCAGGATGCAGATTGGTGCATGTCATAAGTCATTGACAGTTTTACCATTCATCGTGGGTAAAGGCAGTTTAGATTTGGAACCCCTCCGGCCGATTCCCGAATATTGTCCCAGTTTTTTTGTTGGAAAATCTGGTCACCCTACATAAGTAGCATGAATCGTTAGCTTCCTGGTTAGCATTGTCCGTTTTAGTTATGAGCTGCTAACCCACTTTGCTCCTCTCCATGTCTCTGTATATTTATTTAGTACAAAAATATATTCATAAATCATCCTTTTTTTTAAAGTGATGGTGGAGAAATGGGAGAAAGTTTATTTTGTTCTCTTTTTTTTTTCCTCGGATGCTTCGAATATGAGCAATATGGGCAATTCCAAAGATGCCGTCTGTATCTATGATCCTAGGAGTTAGAGCCGCACAGTTAACCTTTATCGCATTGAAATTAAAATCACATACAGTAATATGCTCGGGTGAAACCATCCGGCAATGGTTTTCTAGGGTTAATTGAGAAAACAAGCTAGCTGTGATTAGAGAGGAGGAGCCGGGCCAACCCTAACTCCTCACCGTTGGTCTATATATTCAGCTGCGGCCAGAGTCGGACCTTTGTCGCTGACGAAGCCTTTTGGATGTAGAGGCGAAACGTTCGAAGACTTCAACTACTGAGTACAGAAGATGAATCAAGTACCTTCATTGAAGATCTGCATGAAAAGTCACTGTTGTCATCACTTTTGGACCACACTGAGACTTTTTCCAGTCTCCACTGAAATCGAACCTGTTTGTCTTCACCCGAGACTATCTGGAGACTCGCCTTACTGTATCTCCAGAGGACGTTTTGGAGACATCTCCGTGACCAGCAGTAACTCAAGTCTCCAACTAGTCTCCAGGCTGGTGAGATAGGCCCTTAACCTAGTAGAAGCTTAAAACCGCAATAATTGCAAAAGCGGTTCATCTTGACGTCCCTAGCTGGGCCCCCCAACTTGTTTCCGGCGCTCCCATCCCTTTACTGTTTCCATCGCTTGCACCAAAACACTTCTGGCCACTGAAACGCCGCTCAGACGGAGAACGATGTGCCTTTGTTGTGGAAGTGAGTGCAGTGTGTGAGTTACCTTGGCTCTGGCGCTGCCGGCCCAGGCCCCTGCGCTCCGCTCCCCTGCACCTGCGGCACACAGGGACAACTTCAGCAACAGCTCGCAAGAACACAAGATGTGCACGCAAGAAAACATCAAGAACAAGCCACAAAGGAAGATGGCGGTCAATGTCAAGCCGACCTTTGGAGCAGAGCAGCGAGGACTAGGTAAGTTCAACCCGAAATGCATTTTTCTCACGTTGGCGCGACAATATCTCCATGTACAGTGAGTAGCGCCTACAGACACCACACTTTCCAGCCTTGGACTGAACACTGGAGGCAAGGTGGGGTGAAGTGTCTTGCCCAAGGACAGTGTGCACCTGCAGGAGGCGGGATTCGAACCCTCCAAACTTCCAATCATGAGACGACCCGCTCAACCATCCGCTACCCTGTAACACTTCCTCATAAATACACCTTATTTAGCCTTAAAGGGATGTTTCAGGGTTTTTGACATAGGGCCTCATTTCCTCGTCATCCAGAGTGTTGTTGATGTCTGGAGGTATTTTTTTCTTTAATTCATGCAGTTCTTATATTTGAAGAGCTTAGTGGCGCTAGGCTAGTGCTAGGCTAGCGCATTTCTATGGTATCAGTGAGCCTGCATTAAAAACAGTCCACAGTGCACCTGAGGCAAATCACTTACAACACCAGACTACCCATATAAATGTCTGTGTTAATAGAATAAGTTCTGAAATATAACAGACCTTGTGTCACATGACTTGAGGGACTATTTTCTCGCAGATTACTCCGCCGCTGCGTTAGCTTACAGCCACAAAGCCGATGCTGCTCAAATATAAGTTATTTTAAATGCAAAATTAAATGCAAAAATTATTCTATCAACACAGACATTTATATCGTTAGTCTGGCGTTATAAGTGATTTGCCTCAGGTGCACTGTGGAGCGGGTCAGACTGTTTTTAATGCAGGCTAACTGATACCATAGAAATGCTTTAGCCTCGCCCTAGCCTAGCGCCACTAGACTCTTCAAATATAAGGGCTATATGAATTTAAGAAAAAAATATCTCCAGACATCAACAACACTCTGGATAACTGGGAAATGTAAAAAATCCTGAAATATCCCTTTAATAAAGGATGAGTAATTCACTATGAACAATTCATGAGTTAACAAAGAACTAAGTGACGTGTTTACCTTAATAAATCCTCTCCGTAGTCCCTCTGGGGATAATACAAGTGGGATGATTGGGGGGTCTTTCATCGCCCCCTGGTGTCTCTGGCCAGAAAACCATAATTGCAACTTTCCCTGCACCGGGTCGGAGGCGAAATACACACTAATAGAATCACGAAGAAGAAGCTAACAGGCTAATTAGCTCCATTGTGGAATTGGGTTGTGGCACAATGTACAATATCCCTCCCTCCCTTTGTCTTTTCTGTCAGCGTAGTATTTACTCTCACAGACAATTAATAAGAAAAAAGAAACGCAACATGCTACGACACCTGCAGTGGCACTTATGGCCTCTAGGGGGAACGAGTTACTTAGTTCTGCTTTAAGTGTGACTAACTCTTAATAACTACTTAACAATGAATAAGTGTAGTATGTGAAGAACTACTCATTTTGAGTTTAGCATTAACTGTAGTATTTATTAAGTGTTAGTCACACTTAAGTGTTAAATACTTATTTATTAAAGCTAAATAAGGTGTAGTTATTATAAAGTGTCACCTGATTTTTTTATATCTAATCACTAACCTGATTTATCAAGTTTTGAAGAAAAAAAAAAAAGGTGAAATTAAAATTTCGGGCCATCTTGGAATATGCCCCATAAGTCCGTTGATGGAATAACCTGGTCATTCAGGATGTTTTGGGCACATAGTGTTGCTGAACCTAACGCAGGGACAGATTGGGTGACAATCCATTTTCCGTAGAAAGATATTGAGGAAACGTTATAATAAAAGAGATGATTTAGTTGTTGACTTTCATTTTTCATTTCCAGGCGAAAGCAGATGAGACAAATCTTAGTTTTTCCTAAAGTGATAGCCTTGATATTGATTACCATATCCCGAAAATCCAAGGGCCAAGATGAGCCAGCCCAGGGGAAGCCATGGGGGCTTCTGTTTATTCCATCCGTCTGAAATATCAAGACGTCCTAATAGCGGAAATGCGATTTCCCGGCCTTTTCACAGACGGCTCGGTGATGTTGGTGGCAGAGGAGAGCAGAAGAATAGGACCACAGGAGAGGAGCTAGGAGAGAGGCGAGGAAGCCCCGCGTGTCCCGGGCCTGATAAGAGCAGCCATCAGGAGCTCAATTACACCACACTGAGGAGAAGGGCACAGGAGGCAAGGAGGAAGGGCAGAGGGAAGGAAGGGAGGAAGACCAGTGTTGGGGGTAAACACGTTACTCAGAGTTAAGAGTACTTGGGTCACTTTCGCACAGTAAAGAGAAACATCGGAGCCTCAGCGTTTCCTGCCCCCAGTGTCGGCGCAGCAGAGAGGAGAAGCTGCTGCAACAATTCACTTTGGTCACGGTTTCGATACGTATTTCAACATGAAGGTCACGAGTTCGATTCGATTGGATACATTTCATGTGCTGAGTAAGACATACGAGTTCTACATGTTGGCCCCATCTCGTCCGCTTTAGGAGCAACAGCAGCTAGCACACATGTTGCTACTCTCCGCCCCCCAGACTGATCAAGCGGGGGAAGTTGATGTTTGCAGAGAAGAGTTTCTCACATGCCGGCCATGTGTCAACATCTGAAAATACTATTAAATACTATCATCAGTATTTCCTCTACTATTACCAGCTCCCATACCAGGCTTGGTCGCCTGGTATGGGAGCTCCTCTGTTAGAAACAAAAACGCCCTGAATCAGCTGGTCAAGTGGTCAAGTAAAGTCATCGGCCAGCTTCAGACCGGTTTGAACTTTTTGTATGATAGACATTTAGAGAGGATGGCACAAAGCATCCTTAAAGATACTGCACATCCTTTGCATTCAGAGTTTCGATTGCTTCCATCTGGGCGTAGGTTTTTAATGCCAATAAGTCATACGAATCGTTTCAGTAAAAGCTTTGCTCCCGCTGCCCTTTCCTTGATGAACAAGCAGGGACGTAATCGCCCCTGACACGGCTTCTCATCTTTGTTACTGTCCAGTAGCTTACATTTCTGTTGTATCTTTAGGCACATCCTGTTAGTATCCGGAGCACTTACACGTTTTATATTTACACGTTTTATATTTAAACATGTATGTGCCGTTTTATCTTTGTATAATGTGTTTTAATGTTGACTAGTTCTCAGAATTGCAAGAAAAATTTACCTACGGGTATAAATAAAGTAACCTAACCTAACCTATTATTATGGCCAAAATAATCCATTCCGCGAATCCACTAGAAACTTATATATTCATAGAAATCTGGTTTTTTTACAGTATAACATACTTTGCCTGCTTAATCCAGCCTGATCATCATCTATCTTGTATTCATTCATATTGAACATGTTTGCATATTGAATTGATAGGTTCAATATTCAATAATATTGAGTATTGTTGCCACTATTAACCTTTTGCTGATAATTGGGGATGAAAAAGTAATCTGACTACTGACTACTCCTTTTAAAAGTTACTTAGTTACGTTACTGATTACTTGGTTTTGAAAATAACTAAATCCGATTACTCATTACTTTATTATATCGAGTTTCGTGTGGTGTTTATTATAGTGAGATCCATCTATAGTAGTTTGGGTGTCTGACCACTAGAGGGCTCTGCTGTTCACCTCGGGTAAATCAATGCATTTCCACGAAGACTACGGCCGTGTTTATCTTCTTATCATGACACCGACAATATGGTGAATGTCTTAATTGTACCTCAGCGCTGGGTCTGCAGTGACGAGCAGCTACTGTAGCCTGCTAGCAGCTAGCGGCTCTGGTGATTATTAAACCGCTTTATGCTCATGGACGTAATGCACAAAAATAACAAGTAAAAATTGATTTAACTAATAAGAAACTCACTTTAGTTGTGGGAAAGTTGCGAGTTAAAGGAACAGGCCACAGTTTTTCCACACTGAGATATGTTCTTACCTGAGCTTAGACGAGTTGATGCGTACCTGTCCAATCTTCGTGGAAGAGCTTGGCCGCTTCCAACTTCACCCCGTTTGGAGCCATAGGAATATGCTGGGAGAGGCCAAATGCTAACAACATCTTTGGTCATTTTGCGTGACTGAGCACACACACAAAGACCAGACAGGTATGCATCAACTCGTCTAAGCTCATGTAAGAACATATCTCTATGTAAAAACTGTGGCCTGTCTCTTTAAGTAAATGTTGCAAGAACATTGCAGATTATTGGAATAGTTACAGCAAAGCTGTGGGCTTTTGGAAAAATTAGAATGTGGCACTGAGTGGAATTTGCTTGATTTTGCGTTGAAACCATTTGGAAGGATGTTAGCGCGTTGATGCCTCTTATTGCTGTAGTTTGTCAGTATCAATAAAAAAGCCGTCAGTGTCTGGTGTGACGACTGTTCGCCTCACACAGTGCAACACATGTCCTTCATAGCAGTGTTTCCCCTACTCTTCTGCCAAGATAATGGTAAGAAGGAGCAAGGATGGAGGCAGGTGTGAGGATGGAAGAAGGATTCAGTTTAGAAGTTAGCCACAAAGCAAGGGAGTAAAGGGCCTGTCACAATCCATGCATTGACCGCAGTGATTTTGTCCCCCATTTGTTCTGCGCCGATATTGCCATCAGCCGCAAAGATCGCAGAGTAGACTTTTAAGAAGTCACAGTCACAATGGAGTAGGGGCTGTTGATTTGGATAGTGTCCAAATGCGAGTGGTGCAAGGAAGAAAGCGAATTGTGAGCGGCTGGTGAGCGAGTGTTTCACGGGCCACAGACATTGATTGCGGGCAGTGTTACGGGACGGCCGTGCGTCAAAGCGTGCAGACGTCGTCCTCGTCTTCCAGGCTAAACTTCGAAGGGAAAAAGTCGACAAGACGCCACACAGGAAAACCAACGCCACGAAAGTAAAGGAACTCGCCAGAGCCACAGTGAAGACCAAACGGGGGAAGAGGAAACAGCGTCTAGCCTCTATATACCTACAGCAGGAATCGCACGAGACTGATCCCGGCGCTCACCAGTGTCTCCCCAGTGTCCCACCAGTGTCTCACCAGTGTCCCACCAGTGTCCCACCAGTCTCCCAACAGTGTTTTACCAGTGTCCCACCAGTCTCCCACCAGTGTTTTACCAGTGTCCCACCAGTGTCTCACCAGTGTCCCACCAGTCTCCCAACAGTGTTTTACCAGTGTCCCACCAGTGTCTCACCAGTCTCTCACCAGTCTCCCACCAGTGTCTCACCAGTGTCTCACCAGTGTCTCACCAGTCTCCCACCAGTCTCCCAACAGTGTTTTACCAGTGTCCCACCAGTCTCTCACCAGTCTCCCACCAGTGTCCCACCAGTCTCCCAACAGTGTTTTACCAGTGTCCCACCAGTCTCTCACCAGTGTCCCACCAGTGTCTCACCAGTGTCTCACCAGTGTCCCACCAGTGTCCCACCAGTGTCCCACCAGTGTCTCACCAGTGTCTCACCAGTGTCCCACCAGTGTCCCACCAGTGTCTCACCAGTCTCTCACCAGTGTCCCACCAGTGTCCCACCAGTGTTTCACCAGTGTCCCACCAGTCTCCCAACAGTGTCCCACCAGTGTCTCACCAGTCTCTCACCAGTGTCCCACCAGTCTCTCACCAATCGACCTCCACTGAATGTTGTCCCGGACCTTCAGCTGCGACTGATGATCCAACTGTGTTCATGCGGTCAGTCGCGGTCGCTCGTGCAGACGCCCGTGCGCTAAAAGAGAGCGCTCGCACGACCTCCATATTTTGAGGCCGTAAACGATCGCATAGCGCCCGTGCGCCAATGGTGACCGGCCCTTAAAACAAACAAAGAAGGATGGAGGCAGAAATGAACGGATGGAGACGAGGGAGGGAAAAACAAAACAGAAAAAGCTCGATAAGAAGCCAGAAGCCCCTTATGAGAGACCAACAGGCCCGGTTAGAACCATGAGGCCGTCCTTCTGTGGACCCACCACCTGCAGGGGGCGCCATAGGGGCTGGTGCAATGTGATTTGTTCAACTCCAACGGCTTTCCCCACGACCCGGCAACGGACAAGTGGAAGAAGATGGATGGATGGACGGACGGGAGGACACAAGTATCTCATCTCTCGAAGTTACTTGGCTCGCGTCACTCTAAGTACAAATATCCCATTGTGAACGTGAGACAGTCGTTCACAGAGCAGGAGGGACGTGCGCATCCCGTCGCCATGGTTACCACACCGCAGCGGAGGCGACAGTTGGGTATGCGCAGACTGACATGCTGTCACCACGGCGATGGGAACGCACGTAGCCGCGTTTGGAAAAAAACGGGAGAAACTCACTCATATGAAGATAGAGTGGAGTAAATGATTGTAGAAAAGCATTTTTTTTGTTTTTAAACATTTTATGGAGTAAAATAAAATGGCGGACACATTCAGACCTCTCCACTGCCCTTGGTCAGTATTATTCATGTCTGCGTCACCTGTTGAGTATATGTTTCCACTTTTCCCGTCGTTCAGTGAAGCTGTGACAGAGAAGTCCTCAGTGCGTCCATGGGTAGTTTTGTCCCAGCGGTTGTTTGCAGTAGTAAAGTCTCTACTCCTTGGGGTCTTTTTTATTATTATAAACTTCTGTAATAGTAATAATAGACATAATACAGGTACACCAAGTTAGCAGTCAACGCCAAGCCTATACCTAGTTTTGAATTTAGCTATGTTTTAAATTAGAAGGTAATGTTTGACAAAAATTGAGGCAGAAGGTAAGTAAGAATCCTATCATGGTAACTATGGTAATTCAATCAACAATGCATATTTTTGTGTCTTGGTTTATGGCTAATATCTGTCATTTCAGGGACAATCCACATGAAACAAAAACGGCCACACAGTTCAGAGTCCTGTCCGTCGGCGCTGCACGAACCAATTATCGTCTCATAAAAGGTGTCCAAAAGTGGTGACAATATTCCAAATGGTGCGCGCGATGTTGGTCGGATGAAAGGACTATCAGCCATCAGATGAGAGTGGCAGGTTTGCGGAACTGGACACATTTGGACATTTTCTCTCCAAAAAAAAAAGTTCTTCCGCTCCAACTGGAAGAGAATTTTAAAACATGCAGTCGTGGTTCATTTCCGGTCCAACAAATCCAAGACACAATAGACAAAAAACATCTTTATCATTTGTGACCGAGGGGTTTAGGATATTTACACAACAAATACTTTCAGATCTGCAGTCTGAATACTGAATACTGGATCGGGACATACCTAATTTACATGGCACCGTGTACCACTCTACGGAAACGGCCTTACTGAAAGTGTCCAGCGACATTATGATGTCTGCTGATTCTGGGAAACGCACTGTTCTAGTTCTCTTGGATCTGTCCTCAGCATTCGACACCGTTGACCATCAGGTTCTGCTGAAACGACTGAGGGATCAAGTAGGACTGTCAGTTCTTCAGTGGTTCTTCTCATACTTATCGGGGCGTAGCTTCAGTGTTACAGCTAACCAAATAAGGTCTGAGTCTGTGGGTTTGTTGTGTGGAGTGCCTCAAGGGTCCGTTTTGGGTCCTGTCTTATTTTTGTTGTATTTCATTCCTTTGGGAAAGATCAACCAAAGGTTCAGTGATGTTGCTTTCCACCTATTTGCTGACGATATCCAGCTTTACTGTTCCTTTAAGCCGTCTGAAATCCAGAAGCTAGACTCTCTGCTCCATTGTCTAGTGGAAATTAAACAATGGCTCAGCAATAACTCTCTGCAGCTAAATGCAGACATCGCACATGATGATGCAATTCCTGGGATTAAACAGTACCTGGGTGACTTAGGCCAGTCTGCGAAGCCAAGTCTTCGAAACTTGGGAGTTATTTTCGACAAAGACATGTCATTAGTCCAGCACTGTAAGCAGCTAATAAGGAACTGCTTCTTTCAACTAAGGAACATTTCTAAACTTAGGAATATGGTCGCACGTAATGGTTTGGAGCTTATCATTCATGCGTTTGTGTCTTCACGTTTAGACTATTGTAATAGTGTGTTTTCATGTCTTAACAAGAAGGAGCTCTCTACACTGCAACTAGTGCAAAACTCTGCAGCGAGAATTGTGACCCGCACTAACAGGAGGACCCACATATCTCCTATTTTAAAACAACTTCATTGGCTGCCAGTGTCCTATAGGATCACGTTTAAAATGTTGGTTCTAGCTTTCAGAGCCTTGCATGGTCAGGCTCCTTGGTAAATGGTAAATGGTCTCAACTTATAAAGCACTTTTCCACCTACATTAGGCACTCAAAGCGCTTTACAGCAAGGAACCTCTCACCCATTCATACACCAATGTACGCAGACACTGGAGGCAAGGTGGGTGAAGTGTCTTGCCCAAGGACACAACGACAGCGTACACCTTAAGGAGGCGGGATTCGAACCCCTGACCTTCCGATCATGAGACGACCCTCTCTACCATCTGCGCCACCGTCCCCCCTTCTTACTTCAGAGATCTGATCCAGCCTCACACCCCTGCTCGGGCTCTGAGGTCTGTGGATCAAAATCTGCTAAAAGGTTCCACGCACTTGTTTTCGTACTAGAGGTGACCGATCCTCCCAGGCTTTGGAACGATCTTCCGCCCTCTTTGCGCTCTATTGACTCTGTTGATACTTTTAAAAGCAACCGTAAGACTCATTTATTTGTTCAAGCCTTTAATTAGCTACTTTTGGGCTGCTATGATTTCTGTGTTGTTTTGACCCTTTTTATATTGTATGTCATTTCCGATTTTTAACTGTGTTGTGAAGCACTTTGTGGCCTTTGTAATAATAATAATAATACATTTTATTTGTAATGAATGCACTTTACATTTGACGCCAAATCTCAAAGTGCTACAGTGGACATGATAAAAAACAAAAACAAAACACTATACAATATAATACAACAGGTTAAAAGACGGGACTATAAAAAAGACAAGCATTTAGCTGTTAAAATAAACTTGTGTAAAAAGGTGGGTTTTAAGTCCTTTTTTAAATGTGTCCACCATTTGCGGGGCCCTGAGGTGGTCTGGGAGGGCGTTCCACAGGCGGGGAGCAGCGACTTCAAAGGCCCTGTCGCCCATTGTTTTGAGCCGTGTCCTGGGCATGACCAGACGGTGCTGTTGGCCTGACCGGGTCCTGGTTGATGTGTTTGGTGTGAGCAATTCGGTGAGGTAAGTGGGGGCCGCACCGTGCAGACAGTGATGGGTGTGAAGGAGGACCTTGTATTGTATGCGGGACTGAATGGGGAGCCAGTGCAGTGTGCGGAGGATGGGGGTGATGTGCTCGTGTTTTCGCACCCTCATCAGGACCCTGGCAGCGCTGTTCTGAACGTACTGGAGCCTATGGAGGCTCCTGCCAGGGACCCCGATGAGGAGTGCGTTACAGTAGTCCAGCCTGGAGAGACCTTTGTCTGTGAAAGGTGCTATACAAATAAAGATCACTACTTACTTACTTACTGGTTACAGTCAGAACGTCCCAGTGACAGTATACTAGATTCACGTAATCCCAATACTGTGCGCGGACACAGGAAACACCAGGACCCTTCACACCCGGGACACTCAGACGCATTGGAAACGCACTCATTGATAGTTTTCAGTTCATAATAATAATAATAGTCAATGTAACCTCCGGCTTTAGCCTGCTGCTGCTGTCTTTTGAACGCTCCCTTCAAGAGAGCGTTCACATCCAGGCAGGACGTCGCACGGAAACTCCGAATGACCACACGCTCGGGCGTCAGAACAACTTTTTTACAAACGTGACCTGAAAGAGCGTGTGCGGCGGCGCCTGCGAGGCAGCGGCAACAGCTCGGCCTGTGAGCGTTCAGACAGCCCGGGCACATTAGTCGATAAGAAAGGCTCCGCTTTGTTCGCCCCGCGCCTCTGTTAAATAAAGCGCTGTTTTAACTGGGGCCCATGTGAAGCGGAGCCAAAACTGGACTCAGATCTGCGCCAACAAAGCGGCGGCGGCCCCCGTCAGAGGCTCACATAGCAGCCGCATTAGCGCAGAATCAACAGCCGCACAATGAAACCGCGTCGGTGGCACAATCACAACATTTGCTCTGGGATGGATATTTCAATCTGTGCGATCAGAGGTGTCTTTGAAAGAGTGGATCACCATTACGTTTAGGATTATTCTTTGTTTTTTTTCTGGTTTACATGGTTACATGAAGCGGGGGGTTTGACAGGTCACTAAAAATGGGAATAAACGGGAAACTGTGGAAAAAGCTCCACGGAAATAAGTGGATACGATCACAGAGCAGGAAGTAAAAGTGATTGTTTTTTCAGCGATATTTCCACGTGCTCTGGATTAATGGTGTGGCTGTGAAGATCTTTACACGGCGATTGGTCACAAGTGTCACATGGTACATCAATGTCACAAATGAAAGCCCATTTCAGCTCAAGTCAGACCTGCCGTCTGGCCGTGGACACAAGATGGCGCCGCCCACCGCAAGTTCCTGAATAAGGTGACTCGGAAGGCGGTTTTCGCTCCCAGCTGATGACACTTTCTCTTTTCAAATGGGCCGCCACGTCTAGGCCTGATGGTGCGTTACATTTCGGAAGTCGAAATTGCCGACCATCGAGTGGTCCCCCCGATGTCCGATTGTCCACCTGGGAAAGTTGGACGATCCTCATAAACCCCATCCATCCATTTCTCGCTTTATCCGGGTCGCGGAGGCAGTGGTCCGTGCACACTTCCTCCAGCGTGTCCCGGATCTCCCACGAGGCCTCCTCCCAGTAGGACATGCCTCGAACACCTCCTAAGGGAAGCGACCAGGAAAAATTGCGGGACACCACGCTCTGAATCCGGGACAGACCCAGGAGGCGATGCACCGTCTCCGAGGGTCACTGAAGGCAGTACGACCTCCAGAAACATACTGCTCAGGTTGGCCCCAATGACAAGTAAAGC